>JAKEEE010000011.1:4456746-5942329 GCA_021498325.1 Bactrocera minax | reverse complement strand
CTAAAGTGAAGCGTGCTTGCTATCATGCTTGCAGACAAATTTATTGAGTTAATGAAGACTTTCAAGTAGCTTTACAAGAGTCAAATTGCTGTTTTGTTTTGTTTGATTATGGTCAGCTAACATGGCCTCCCTTTTAAACAAATTCGCAGAATTTCTTTATAATTTCAAGTAGGGATGAACGATTTGCCTTCTAATAAACATTTATGGTAATTCTTTTCAAATTTATGGAAATCAACAATTTGGAATTGATACATATGGGCTAATAATAAATACGAGGCATTAAAGTGCGACCCCACTGGGTAAACAAGTGAAGTAAACTATTTTGTTCATAAATGGAGACCAAGGCAAGCAAGGGAAAAGCATTAATTATGTTGGACATATTAGTGATAGAGGAACAACAGGTCCTACTCATTTCCGAAATCACACCACCAAAAAGCTATACTCATAATAGAATAATATAGAGAGATAGAGATATAGATATAGAAATATAGAGAACAAGCTCTCAGTTTCACTAGCAAACGGTCGCCGAAATTATTTTCTAATTTTTCAATAATTTTAATAACACATGAGCATCTCGATTCACTATTTTGCTAATCTCCATTTTTGCATAATTTATTTGTTTGTTTAATTTTACTCATTTTTGCTCGCTTGGAATATGAGTGTGAGAATGATTGCGGAAACGAAAAGTGTTAGTAGCCCCACAGTTACATAAAATCATGGAAATACTATATTTCGAACACTTTTTTGTTTGCCCGTCGGTATATAATATGAGTGTTTGGTCATTTAACGTGACTTTGGAGCTCGTAATAAACTATTTGCGTGCGCTCGTCCATTCAGCTAGTGGCAGCTCCGATGTGCGTAACGTGTCGGCTTGCGGTAAAAGATTTGCGATTTTCAAGCTTATTCGCATGCGCTAATATGGAATACTGGCCAAGTCATATTTTGGTGCACATGTCAATGGAAAATACCGTTGTCTGAAATAGACGTCTGAAATACGTTTCGCATACTCACTCTTCGAAATTTTAGTTTTGTCCCAGATTATGTATAAGATATAATAGGTATATATGCACATTTGCACAAAAAGATAAAATAAAATAAGACTTTTAAATACATTGCTAAGCAGAAAACATTCGTATATTAAAAGGATGTCAAGTTCTGTGAATAAATAAAGATATTTACATAATAATTAACTCTTAACCACATGGATGTACATAATTAATACTTCTGATGGAAATTTTGAGAAAGCTGAATTCTTCGAATGTAATATACAAATGAACCGCGCAAAAGGTCCAAATGCAGTTACTTCTAAATTTAAAATTTGTTTTAAGGTATCGCAAAATACTTTCATTAATAGAGAACTCTGTAGTAAATGCAAGTATTGCTACTGAGGGCAAATTGTATCGTGGTATTATTTGCCTTATTGGGAGTTTATTAATCAAATTTTAAGACAAATGTATCTCTATGTATATTACACTGTTATGTTACTGAACCACTCTCTCACCCAAATGAAGTTGAATGGTCGGGAATTTTAGAATTAATTTTAGGAGATTGAACTTTTTAGAAACAAAAATGTTCTCACACAGTTTTCGAACTCACTACTATTACTCCCACCACGTACAGTAAAGGTGGGAAGACGAACCAAATACGGTGTAGTCATTGGCTGCCGATAAACAAAGATAACGCCAATTGGTGATTTTTTTATTTAACTGAATAGAGCAGCATGTAAGAAGGTATGCAAAGGTTTAAAATATACTTTTGAACTTTTGTAAATCGAAATTATCATTAGCGGTGCAAATCAAGGGAACTGAAGCGGCAGGGGAAGGCAACTAGTCGCAACAAACACAAAATTATTGAAACCAAAGGCATTGAAAAACTCACCGGATAGTTCAAAGTGTAGAAACGTGACTGTTTACCCACATTTCTCGCCATAATTGTCTTTTACAGCATCACTTTGGGTATGGAGCATGGAACAAGTGACTGGACTTTTATTTTTTTTAACTAGAGGTACTAAGTAACATAGAGCTAAGTTGGGGTGAACCAGTTTGTATTTACAAACATATTAGACTCCAGAAACAACAAATAAATTGAAAATAATTTTGAAGAAATAGCGGTAAAATTAGTATACATTCAAATGGAACGTAGTCGGATAAGAGCAATTGTAGTATCCATATAAAATTGGGTAGGAGTGGTTGTGTTGCGATTATACCCACATTGCGCATGTATTTAGATATAGTGAATTTGGATTTGGTGAATTCGTTGCAGAGAAATTTTAGAAATTAAGATTACCAGCATACATTTATAGCAAATTATCTGCGGATGAAAGTCAATATCCACAACATGCTCTCAAATTAAAAACTTAAAGCTTATAAAAAGCAGTAGTACAAGTATTACAAAAGAAGAACTTCAAACAAAAATTTATAGTTTTCATCCAATAAATTGCAAATCACATCGAGTCTAGTAAAACAAGTCCAATGAGGTTTTATTTGTGTCAAATATGCACAGTTTCGTTCGATATCCTGTTGCCATTTTTAAGGTAACTTCACATGCCTTCTCCTGAAAACCCTCGTTCTTATTGGTAAAAAAACTGGGACAGTCGATTTTCACAAGTTTCTCTTGAGACGACTTTTCCACCAGACAGGTAGTAATCACTTAGTGCAGGTCTGGACTATAAGATGGATGCATAAAAATCTCTTAATCAAGCTCCCGGAGCTTTTGGCGAATAATTATCGATGTGTGTGGCCTGGTGTTATCCTGATGGAACACAATTCCTCTCACATCAAAATTATCGGAACCGTTACAATAACAGGACCATAAACACTATTCGTTTCGTTTTCGTCTTTATCGAAGAAAAGACTGTAAAATATGGCCTATTTTCTCATTGCTGGTGTCCATCTTTGACGCGTACTCATAGAATACTGAGTTAAGCAATTACAAAACTGTCGAACAAGTTTTTTTAGTAAGAAATCTTATATTTCTTACATCATATAGCGTAACCCGATCGCACTTATACAACTCGAGATACAGATTACTAAAGACATCTATTGGAGATATAATGGATTTCTTTTTACTGGAACTTATATCATAACGAGTATTACGAGTATAACGTGTGTTTCGCATCAAAATTTTTAGAGCATGCAATAGTTGCCGACACCCCGCCACCGCTGTTTTTGCCAAACCATGCTTGTAAGTACGTCTCATTTATATAACCATTTGTGTACAGGTAGGGTGCCGTATGAGTATGAGTGTGATTGCTCTGGTGGATATACACGCATACACATGTAAGCAGAAGTGTGTGTGGCTGCGTGAACGAGTAATGAGAGCGTCTGGTAATCGGCCGCGAAGTTACCGTAAAGAATTAAATGTACTCACATTTGCTATGTACATTTTTGCCTTTAGTACCACGTATATAATTTAACACTTATGCATTAGCTTCGACATTTTACGCATGAACAGAGATTTGAAGCATAGATGCTTACGGTAAATGTGCGTGAAAATTAACAAATTGGTTATCTCAACCCAAAATTGCCGTGAATTTTGTCAACACTCCTAAACATTTAATTTCAGTTTTCCTTCATGACTCTGATGAAACTGTGATGCGAACTCTCTCTCTGCAAATATTTAGTTTAGAATTAGGAAAAAAAGTCTTATCTTTTGAAATCCCTTTTTGTTTACAAGTCACTCATTTTACGAATTCTCAGGTACGAATTCTAAATTGGCTTTTTTCTGTCCTTGGTAAAGAACACTATTCTTAAGGGAGACCTGAAACTATTAAAGCGTCTATAGATTTACCTATTGTGACTTTAATTCCTCCACTTAGTTCTAATTATTCCAGCATATGGCACAACGTTATTTAAAACCGCGAGCTCTATTATATAATAATAAGACTGGATTTAGCTAACGCAATGAGACGGTCAAACGAACTATGGCAGGAGCTCGGTCTTTGATGACTTTTGAGTGAGAAACTGACTTTTTGTATGTTTTCGGTTTTTGACTATATATTATTTTTTATGTTTAATAAATCAATACTTTATGTGGTTTTTTCATTCTGTTTTATACCATATTTTCCATAATTAATTTAATTATTTTTTCACATTTTCTCTTTTCAGAAAATTTCAACCTAAGTTTAATTGCTCCCATTCACTGCTCTATTATACAACACTGTTTATATAAAGGAAGAATACCCCACAGACGCAATTGAAATAATTCCTCGAAAAGCAATTGAAAAGTCCGATTGCTCATTAAGATAGACAAGATGGAAAAAAATTGAGATCTAATGGAAGGATTCGACTAAATTATCGTAAAGATGACATAGTTGCAGAGAGCACAATTACAGCCACATTCATCCAATTGTATATTTTCTGTAAAGAAAAAAAAATGATGCTACTGAGAAGCTATTTGCTTCTGTTGTCGACATCTCATAAATTTTTAAACATACCATATAACTCAGAATAACTCAGGCTCGGAGCTGCGTTTGTAACGGATACAGTTCAATTTTCGCTGATATTTGGAGTGAATTCGATATTACTACCATCAAAAGTACGACGACGGAGGACCGTATACATCATTCATTCATTCAATCATTCATGACCCACCACTAGTAATACAAAAACTCACTGAAATATCAGTAGGAAAAGATGAATATTTGTTCTCGTTGAAGTTAAACCTTTTCTTTAAGCAAATGCTGTTCGTCACTAACTTGCTGCAGGTCTAGTTATTCTCTCGAAATAAGAGTCAGTCTGTTTGGACATTTCTAGTGCGATTGCGATTTATATTTGCGAGAAGGCCGGGAAATAAATCTCCATTTGAGATGCAAATTTTAAAGAAAATGATGGTTTTTAAAAGAATAAGGATGTACTATCGAACTTGGCGCAAATGCAGAATGTTGCGATTGGGGAACAATATGATGTCTAGACGGAATTGGCTTAGTTCGATATGCGGTTTCTTTGACGCGGTTAAAGATTATGCGAGAGTTAACATGTATGAACCTGAAATTAATAAATATAATAATAAATATCGCAAAGGTTCATTTGGTTACTTTGAAACAGATGTAAATAAAAGTGGAAAAAAATTAACCGACTTTTATTATTGACAAATAAAGCGTGTTATTTTGGGAGCATGCTTAAGTAAGAGAAGTAATATTATTAATGAAGTCTAATGAGTTCATTGACTTTTTAAATTTTTCGCAACGATTTCTCCACATCCACGAAAGCGATATTTGGCATGTTGAGATCGAGTATATTCAAGGTCCTAACGGCATACGTGCTTTTGGAAAATTATTGCCTCGTATCAATCAAAAGAATTATCTTAATCCATTCGTGCTTACTCCATTAATTTTCTGAATAATTTCCAGAGAGCAAGACTAGAAGCGAATTTGAGTATATCGATTTCGATTGCAGCTGTTTGTTATTATAACAAAAATATAATGATAATGAAAGACAGAACAACAAAATGAAATAAAAATTGTTTCAAAACCAATTTATGAAATCAAAAGTTTCGACTAGAGCTTTAAAGGATTATTCAGATAAAAAGTCTGGAAGTTTACGAGTGTCATCACTATTGGGAGATCCGATTAAAGGAAAATTATGTTGAAAAAGCTTAACTGTATTATTAATGATGATCAATAGGAACTGATGAAATGCATCAGATATTGGTAATTTAGTAAGTCTGGCGAATTCGGAACAGCTCTTACACTTTGCAAGTATTTTTAGTGCCGGAGGGGAGATCTCACCACTAATACATCAAACAAGAGGATTACTAATTCATATGGTATATTAATTCATTAATACCCTAAGTAGATAAAGCTGGAAAGCATTCGAATGCAATAGTGACACATACTCGTTGCTCGTATCATTCTCTTATCGATTATCGAATGGAAAGGGTGAGCCAGCCACAATTACATTACTCCAATAGTTAACAAATTGAACGATTGATGTTTTTTCCGACTTTTTTTTATTACCTCAAGTAGCTCAAAAGAATATCTATTCATTTACGAAAGTCGCAAGTTTAAGTATAGATTAAGTCTTCACGTCTTACGCTTACGCTTAAATTAATACCAGCATATTTTATGCTTATTATATTAAAAATCTAATTTAGAAAAACTGTAATTGTGTTTTTTTTTCTTAGACTTCGATGCAAAATTATTTGATAGTGTTAGTAATAACAATAGTACGTGTGCATTTCTATGCGCCTGTGTGTTTGTTGGATACTGAAATACCCAACAAGCAGAGGAAGTGCAGTGATGGAAAAAGTGTGGCTTGTAAATTTGTAATTAATTACTAGAGGTGATGTCTTTTCTTCAACTACAAATTCCTCTTTAAACAAGGAAAGCCATGTTCGACTGATTTTGCTGTAACTAAACCCACATACACGTATATTTATATGAGTACACATTATTTGTTATACATGTGCAAGGAAAGTTATTCAATTTTATAGAGCTTAGCGGAAAACTTTACCGCGTTGCATAATACTAGGCGACTACAACATATGTGTCTAACGCACTTTCTTTTAGATAAGTTAGATAAAAGGAAGCGGAAAAGGTTGCTTGCTTTCCAAAGACTTCAATTATTTAATAACAGAGAGGGTGAAATGGGTGCACAGTCATTTATTTACATACATGCCCACCTGCTGTCAATCCAAAAAATTACTTTTCAACTATTGTGTACTTCTAAAATTATTATTTTGAAGTTAAACAAGCCTCTGACGCATTTTCTCGCGGTTTTACTAATACTGTTGAGGAAAGTGATAACAAGACCAATATTTGCCACCGCTTATGCCTCCTACAATCATCACTTTTAACATTCTTAAGTTTTGGAATTTATGGAATTTTATACGAATTATTTTACTCAAACTTAATCTCACACTCTTATGCAGAATCCAGAGATGTGCTGGGAAAAGGTGCTATATTATATAAGGAATATACCATACATACTTTTCCGCATATACCCTTATGTAAATAGCTCTGTAAAACTCCGTTTCCTAATTGTAGTGTTTTTATTGATGCCGCCTGACAAATGGAATATAAATAGACGGCAATTACTTTTGAGCATTATTTACGCAGTAAGCGAAAAATTTTGAAAAAATTTATTTCAAAAATTTCCTCGCAAGAGGATTAGAAAAAATTCTAATAATTGCACGCCAAATATGTGCTCCAGTGACAAGACATCCAACTCGGCGGGTCCGGTGGACACTAGGCATACTTTGACTCGGAATTTTGTACGCGTCCTTTCGAAACTACTTGTTTCAAAAGGTTTGTCATGATTTCTCAGAATCTACTTAACCGATTTACATGATTTGGTGTAAGTCATCCCTTATATGCCTCTATCATACTAACTATGATTTATAGCAAATGAAATTTTTTTACTAATTTTAAGAAGATAGAGAAATAAAACATTTTTAATTTATTATTTTAGCGGACTTCCGCAAATTAGCAAAATTGAATTTTTTTGTTTCTGATCGCTTTGGCGGGTTGCAATTATGACAGAGTTTTTTCCGAAAAAATTCCTCAAATTAAATCCTCTAAACTAGAATATTGAATTGAAACTATAGACATTCCGAAATCTCCTCAAGTTTCAACATAGTATACATATATTATTTAGAATCGTCATTGTACCATTGAACCGTGCATATGTGGAAATATATATATATATAGATGCATATAAAAATGTTATGTACCGTATTTGCGTGCACCTTAAATGGTTATATTACCGAGTTCACGAAGATGTTTTCACGGGGCGCTCACAACACCGACCTAAAGAGCTGGATATAGCAAAAATGGCTGTAAGCAAGACAATATTGATTGTCTGTTTGGATGAATATACATTTTTAACTATGTGTATAGCTTTGTATGTGCAATTTGGTTTTCATATGGCAGGTTGTGTTCAGAGCGTGTATTCAGTTGCTGCCGCCAATGACCTCCGTGACATTTCCATTTACGTTTTTGCTTTGTGACGCTTGCAATGGCAGCATTTGCTCGATGGTATGCCATGTTGATGTTGCTTTTGTTGTGCTCTTCCCATGCTGACTTTCACCAAGCTAATTTCGCTTCAATTGGGCTTGGTTTTGTTATGTTCAAAATCAGCTGTCGGCTTTTATTCAAGTCTTCGTATATTATTTATTAAATATATAATGCATATCTATTATAACATGTGAATGCATTTTTATATTCACACATACTGACATAAGTGCTGTTTTTAGATACTTTTTAACTCATGGACCCCTATATTTTCAAATAATTATTTTTAGTGCATTTGGTTGCTGGTGCTCTCGTACCTAACGGTTCATCATCATCGATAACCTATTGCCCTTGTCAACATAAAATAAATTTGGCTTGAATTTCCAAAAACCTTGTGGATCATGTGAAGGGCCACATATGGGTAATACATACATACATGTGCTACAGTTGTAAAAGTTGTCTACATACAAATAAGCTTACACCCCTGAGATATTTTTAAGTAACTATAAAACTGTAAAACTATTGTAAACTATTCCCTCATGGGGTTAGGGTGCCTATGTGTCGAAATGAGATATCGGTTTAAAGAAGCTCTTGAGCAAGATATTCAATAACATTCTAGAATGTTATTTATCTTCATTGCGTTAGCTGCCCATATTCGTAAATATTCCCCAATGGAACTTCAACCAATCCTATCTAACTAGGATATCAACATCTTTTGTTTCTAACATTTTAATAATAGCCACAATATTGATAATGATATATAATACTGAGTATATAGTATTTCTAACATTTTTTACTTTAATTGACCTGCGACCTGTATCTAGTTTTCGATAGATCTACATAACATTTAATACTAGTTTACATGGCTTAAATGAATTTTTAATTTAGGGTTAATTCAGTCAATTCAAAGAAAATATTCTCGATTATGAAATAATAAACAACCTTCTTAAAAACAACTAAGTTTATTTAAGGTAATTTTTAACACATAATTACTTAAAATGAGCTAGAACAATATTCGATCAAATAAAAGTATATTGAATAATAAATTTCTTCTGACTAGTTGTCTAGAACAGTTTGTATGGGTATGCGAAAATTTAATTATTTTATTTTTTTAGCTTTTTTACTTGCGAATTTCAGGACCCAACGATTACAGATACGTCAAACGAGTTGCATAAATCGTCTGTCTGATATTTCAAATATTTGGTTATTGTAATATTGCTTGGTATTATGCAATATTATGTTTCAAGGTCTCTTAGCTGAGTTTTCAAGCATCCATAGGTCAGATGGTATAGGTCTCCTGAAATATGTGAGTCAATGCTTTCGTCTAATGCATGAAAGATATTTCATAACAATACATCTTCAGTTTCGTCTATTCGCAAAGTCGAATATTTTCCTCCGTTCAATTAAATTCTGACAAACATTCGTGAGCTCTAATCTCTAAGATGTTATCAAAACCAATTGGTTTAAGGCGAATTCAAAGAACTCATATTTTACATGTTTACGAGTTCGATGTTGTCGTTTGGTAAGGATTAAACTTGCGACGACTTTTGTGTCGACATAATAGTAGTCTTGGGAATAAAAAATAGACGGCAGGTTAAGGTGACTGAATGACACACATTCTCTTAGGAACTTTCACTAAACTTTTAAATAACCTCTCTATGCATTTGTGGCACTTTTAACGGGTATGGAAAGTGATCCGACAAATTCGATCTTCAACAAGTCATCCCAACCGTTTGTTGTTTAATATTTTAACAATTACCACTATACCGGTTACTGTTTGGTATTGCTGTAAAAATTTCGGGCCGAAACTGTGGTTGACCTTCGATGGTTCGGCGTTATTCAAGATTTTTGCGCATCTTCTTCATTTAACTGGCGAATTTTTCACATTCAGCGTGCAGAAAAAGTGATCAAACAGGGATTGGAAAATAAAATGGTGTCCACAAAAGGCAATAACAAATGGAAAGTAATGTATATTTTTAGTATTTATGATCCGGCCTACCAGATGAAAACCCGTACCAAAAACCAGAAAAGTGTGAAAATTTTCAATATTTCATCATAAATAATTTATATATTTATATACTTATATTTGTAGGTGGTTTTAGCGCATGCGTCAATGCGCATAGCCAACAAAAATGGTTTTGCACTCTCTCTCACATATTTCTGTTCACAAACACAAATTTTCATCAAAGCTTACGAAAAATCTACTTTGCAACATTTTCCTAGTCAACATTTTTGCCAACAACATTTTCTCAGCAACATTTGTATTGGCAACATTTTAAAAAATATTTGCAATATTTGTTGCTCTTATTCACGCTCTTGGGATATTTGTGCTCTATGTTGCTGTTCGATCGCTCAACTTTTCGTGTTGCTGGCAAACTTTGGATTGCTGCGTCGATGTAGAGTACCTTCTGCTAAATGCTTGTGGCTGTTTCGCGGTTACCGTGTAACAATTTCAGAGATGCGCTGGTCGACTCACGGTCAGTTTGCAACGGTTATTCATTTGGTGAAAACGTTTCTCGCAGTATAATGCATTTTCATAGTGTTTTTGTTGCAATCAAAAAAAAAAGAAAAATTAAATAAAAACAACAAATAAATAAATTCGAACGTTCGAAAAGTTTATCGATTTAAAATCAGCAAGAAAGTAAAGAGACTAGCACGTGCATACGCACAAGGATTTACATATGTGTGTGATAATTTGGACATTGCCACCGCCATAATTATGGAATAAATATTAATTTTAAGCGGATCCAAAGGTGTTTAAATGGAAATTTGAAGCTTCGCGAACTTCATTTGGAAAGGAATGTTGCGAATGTGTGAATTATATTATATATCAACAAAAGTTATGAAGGGCGAAAAATATCAACTAGAGACTCTAAAACATATCTGCTTTGTGTTGGACATTTTATTTCAAGCCAAGCTTAAGTAAATCTTGAATAATATTAAAAGCAGCATTAAAACACAAAAAAAACAAAAACAAAAAAGAACACAAAAAGTTTGTTCGTGCAACAATGTTGCCTTCTTTATTTTGCCTTTTGCCCTTTGACTTTTTTATCACTTACAAATTAATAATAATAACGCCAAAGAAAATGAAATTGCTGATTCGATCAAAAAGCACCTCAGCCATTGATGACTTAGGCGCTTCAATTGCCCGTCTCCTCCACTACAACTTCAAACTATTTTCATATATTTATGTATAGTGTGTGGTAAGTTTGTTGTGTTCGAAAGCCCACGGTGTTGACCGATGTGCTTACCATTTGGCAGTCATTGCGTGTGTAATAATCAAATAAATAAGGCCTTTTTACAATTTTCTAACTGTGAAGTAATTAACCAACCTCAGATTGATCAAAGTGGTGGTTTCGACTTACCAAAGCCTACTTGGAATCTTAGTCGAAGTTTTGTTTTGGGGTCTCTATACTATTATTCTAGAAAGGTGGAGACAGAATTCAGACTATCTATTGAAGACAAATTTGATAATAGGGATTTGCAAAAAAATAGCCCTAGCTTTCGGCTTTTATTAATAAACTACTGTTAAATACTATTAAAAACAACGACACCTACAGTAATTTGCTTTCGCATGATTAAAAAAGATAAAGCTGGCTCAAGAGAAGGCTGGCTCATCTCTTAAACAAGGTTGCAGTTGGAGAAGTAACTAAACACAGCACGAGTCTTCATAATAGATCATATTTTTGAGACTTTTTACATTCGAATACTTTTTGCTGCCTCAAATATTGCGAGGCCACGTTTAACCCCTCGAACTGCTATGCTCCGAGAAACACTCAAAAATTAGAACCAAAAAGTAAGTAGAGAGGAGAAAAAGTGGGTTAGATGCGTTGCACCGTGACTACAGCGACATACACATACACAAAATTTTCAATATTTTTTCAACACACTTCTTTTTCTATGATGACTGCTGCCATTGATAGTGTCGTCTTATAATAAAAACTGGCATCAAGCATCTTTACAAGAGTTTGTAGTTTTTTTCTAAATTTGTAATAATTATTCGCTAAAGAAGTGCAAATTAATTGCTGGACTATAAAGTCTCCAACCTTGGCCATAAAAGTACTTGCATGTGCTTCATATATGTATATATATACATATGCACACATATGGGTATGTACAGCGAGTATTTAGCCATTCGAAATAAAGTGCTGCCATAAAGAGATGCTTTGAGCCGTCATTAACTAGTTTAAGCACTTTCAAAAAATAAAAAAACAACTGCGAAGTTTTTCATTGCTTTCAATCTCACCATACATCTCATAGTAAAATTGTGGTTGTAAGTATTAAAATTCAAAAACTATTTACATATGTACGTGGCTAGAAGTAAAAAAAATAGTATATTTTTTAAACTCCATTTTTCTTGTGTTATTTAGACCTAAATGTGCAGTTCCATAGCCATTTAGAGGTGTAATAACTGTAATACAATTTTATGTACATATTATATAATATATATGTATATAATAATATCATCTGGACGAATAAATATTACACTTGAGTTATGGGCTGTAATTGAACTACATGTTATACTAGACTGACAAGGATGTAAAAAGTCAACTAGCTGCCAACTCTTTAATGAAATGTTTGTTTCTCGGCTTGATTCTATTTACGATTTTTGTCCATAGACCTTATTTATCAAGTATTTAAGAAAAATTCAAAATTTTTCTAATGAATAATCAGTGTTGCTTCAATAAGGATCGCTTTATTTAGATCGAAACTATTTTGTTACGAATTTACATATTTTCGCACTACATTATTATTGTCAGCGGCTAGCACGTCACAAAAAAGCACGCCTGTCAGTTACGTAATTAATCAAAATATCTAAATGAAATTCGAAGAAAGTGGTGGAGGGGGCACCAGCAGGTAGCTTCTCATTGATTAAAGCACTCAAAGGAGGTCAAACAAAACAGTAAAATTTATCTGCCTGCGCTGAAAATAAATACTTTTCTTTTTAGGCCATTTACTGAATGATTATTTACGTGTGCGTGAGGCAGGCTTTGATTCGGCACAAACTAACGGTCCGTATATATTTTCGAATTAAGTGCCCAATTATGGTAATAATTTTGTGTTTCAGGTTATAATAGTATTCCGCATCTCTGTATTCGTTATTATTTTTGTTTACCTTGCCATTCACGAACATAATTGGTAGAGTTTGCGGGGCTTTGAATTTAAAATTATTATTTTTGATGAATTAATCCAAACAAAAAACCTTTAGTTGAAGAAGCGATAAATAATGTCGACGAATGAATGATTTCGTCAACAAATGGGAATGGCAGTTTCAATGGATTCAAAATATTGTATGTCACGAAAAGATATTGTATGTTTATATCATAAATAGGTTGTCGCCGAGGTTTATTGGATATTTGGAAATTTTTCAAATACACTTATTATATAAATGAATAAGGAACAGTCTATAAGTCAAATAAATTTCTTAAACTCGATAAGTGGAGGAAAATATTAGATTTAGTAGAAAGACAGCCATTATTTTTGCATTGGATTGAAGGTTTTATTTATTAGTTGGAATGATACGATTTGGATCAAATATTCATAGTTCGATTTCTTGTCATATTCAAAGTAATTTCATAATGCCTCTTCCCTATTGGCAAACAACTGAGACAGTCGATTTTTACAAGCTTGTCTTGAGGATAATTTTTCACCAGACAGGTAGTATTCACTTGTTGTCAGATATGGACTATAAGGTGGATACGTAAGAACCTCCCAACCAAGCTCCCGGAGATTCCAGCGAGCACTATCCATATGTCTGGTTTGGCGTTGTCCTGATGGAACTCAGTTCCTCTCCCATTGGCCAAAGCTGGGCGCTTCTGGATGTATGCTTCTTGCTCACGATGCGATTGTTGACAGTACAGGTCCGAATAAAGAGTTTGGCTGTAAGGGAGCAGCTCATAATAGCTGATTCCCCGAAAATCTCATCAAACACATAGCAAACCCTTCCTGACCATCAATCCTGGTTTGGTCACAGTTTCCGCTGGCTCACCGCAATTCGACCACTACCGTTTTCGCTTGACTATGTCGTAAGTGACCCCCCTTTCTTGGATTTTCTTGAGTTCTCGCTGAGGTATCAAAAAATATGTTTCGGATCTGACTACATCACAGTAGAGTGAATGCTTCGAAAATGTACTTGTTCTATCACACTGATCAAAAACTTTACTAAGAAAGAGAAGCAGTAGCTCTTAAGTGAAGATTAATTTATTTAAAAACTCATACATTTCATGGATTATGGTTGATCCTAGAAATATGTCGGCACCCTTTCGTACTTAAAGTTAAAACTCAAATTACTTACACAACGGAATAGGTTTTTAGCACAATAATAGTAACAATACATAAAAATAACAACAAAAAAAGAATCGTTAAAGTGAACCGAATATTCCAGATGAATTGATCTAATTAATGAAGCCATTCAAGCAGCTACACAAGGGTTAATTTGTTGCATTGTTATGATGATTATGGGTTGAATTATGGATGGCTAGCATATGTTATATATTTTCTTATAGAAAAATAATTTTTTTCAAAATATTATTTCATATTTTATATAATAACATATTTCACTTCTTATTAAGTATTTGAATTATGTGTGCTTGCCCTTATGGAAACAGACAGCTTGGAATTAATAACTGTGGGCAATAATAAGAAACTTATTTGAAGGCGACGCCATGAGTCCAAATGTGAACTATATACATTGTTCACATGATTTTCCTCTTTTTGTACTTTCGCATTGCACCTCGCTACCATATAGCCGTCATCCTTATAGTGTAAACTCTCGGTTTCGTAAACAAATTGCTGCCGAAATAATTTTTTTCATGTTTTAATAATCTTCATAAAATACGAACCACTTGATTTCACAATTTTCCTAATTTCCACTTTTACATTCTTCTTCTCCCCGGCTTTCTTTTCCGGCTCACTTTTTCTCGCTCTGAATTTGAGTAATGGGAGAATTAGTGCAGAAATTAAAAATGTTAGTAGAGCTTCACAGTGGTATGAAATCGAGGAATGCACTCTCCCTTTTTTGTTCCCTAGTCGTATTTATTGTTCATACATTGTTTATGCATTCAATCTGACTTCATTGTGAGTACAACATATTCTGCGTGCGCTCGTCAATTCAGCTAGCAGCAGGTCTGGTGAGCATGTCTAGTTAGCTCGTGGCAGAAGATGCACGAGTTTCAAGCTAATGCGCATGCGCTGTTACAAAGTATTAATAAAACCATACGCCAATGGAAAATATTGTAATTAACACGTTTTAAATGCGTTTCTCATTGTGCTTATCGATATTTTACTCTTACTTCACTAGTCTTACTTCATTATTTTTATACGATTATTAAAGCATATATTTATAAATATATGCAAAATACTTATCTAATGCAAAAATATATAAGAAATTTGCTTTCGCACATTTCGCCATAAAACGAAATGTAACACAAAAAGATTCACATAAAAATAGGCAGTCGGGGTCTATAAAGAATTAGAGCAATGTGTTCATCTACTAAATTATATTGAAGCGTAAATGTAGTTCCCAATTATATATATGCCTTAAAACAAGAACTGAAGACTTGAAAAATACTAAGCACCTCGCACACAATTCACAAACAAATAACAAACACACACACAAACACACAATAAAAGTGATTAGATACATTAAAAGCGACCCTTCACCATAGTAGTAAAAACGGTAACTCTTACTGAGAGCAAAGCATGGAATTAATTGGTCTTATTTAGAGTAATCGAATTAACGACAAAGGTTTGTATATTTATAATTCATTATGATGCCATTAATCATATCTGGGTCTCTCATTCTTGGACTTAAATTATTGGAAATTTTAAATGGAAACGACCTCACATCGTTTTCGAATGGTTTTGACTGCAATTGAAATTCCGCTATGCTTAACTTCTTACCTGATTCTTACTGTCGCCATGAGCAATAACAAAATGAAATGCACCATAATCACACCGATGTTAAACAATAAAAAAATAATAATTTTATTTTATAGGATATACTACTTTATATTTGCGTAAAAAGCTATGAGGAAATGATGAAATCGTGAAATACACGATGATTGAAACGGTAATTTGCAATAATGGTTAGCTGGGCTAATTGCTGCAACTGTAAAACAAGAGAACTGAAGTGCCAACAAAAGGCACCTTATTGTAACAAACACGTTTCTATTTCGAATTTGCTGCACTTCAGGGGAAAAATATTGGAGCCTCAAGCAATAAGCGTACTCAAGCGGCTAGTGCAAAATGTCAAAAACGTGACTGTGCGCCCACATTGCTCACCGCTTTTGCTCACTACAACGTGACTGTGGGAATGAAGCTTGCAACTAGTGACTAATGCGCAACCGCAGAGAAATTTTATATATATACTTACTAGGTTATAGTATAGCCAAATTTATACGATTACTCATTGAAAACCACACAACGAGGAGAACCTAAGACCATTTCCATTATATTTCTTGTCTTTTAATTTCATGTGTTTCTTAAGTTGTACATTTTAAGTACAAAAATTGGGTCGATATCTTCACTTTTGCTTTAGTTATCTACTATAAAAGTAAATAATATGAGGGTTCTCGAAACTATTTATCTTATGCAAAAGGCAGGTGTAGTATTAGTAGGTAGGTTTAGTAGTAGGCAGTGTAGTAGTAGTACAAAGACAAACATTGCAAAGGGAAGCAAATATATTTTGATACTCTCGCAACAAGTTCCCACATATTTTCGTTCACCTAACGGTTGTTTGTAACACCTAAAGCTAATTGAAAGAGATACCTCTATACATATACAGTATATATCGGTTAATCTGTGTAATAGGTAATGAATGAAAGTCAGACAGCATCTTTTCTTAGTAATAATAAGTCCTAATGCCAAATTCATAAATTAGAGTCTATAGTTCCGTTGGCCCCATATGCTTAACATAAGTATTTTCAAACTTCCGGTAAACTTTATATTTTATACATCAGTCTATCTTACATTTTAGTAAAATAAAATGAACAAAAAAACTTTTTTATAAAAAAAAAACAAATACAAATAATATACATAATGATTTTCATTTTGGCAGTGGACTTGTGGAAAATGTGTCAGTAGTCATAATAAAAACAAAATTTAAGGACAAAAGCAAATGAAATCAGCCGAGATTTATAAAAATCTCTGACATGAAGCAAAATATAGAGCTGAAGCTAAGTGAGTGCATCTCCTTTAATATAAATTATTAAGATACCAAATATGATTGTAATCTTTTCAAAATGTTTAAACGAAAAGTTTTGCCAAATCCGAAAACATTTGTCTTTCTTTCAGCCTTTTGAGCTGCGAGAGTAAAAAATGCCTCGTTACATCCGAACTTAGCGCTTCCTTCCGTGTTTAATTAATATTTTTTCTTTTTTGTGTACTCTACTCAAATATTTACTTTAAGTATTATATTTTCACATTTATTCTTTTCAGAAAATTTCAACATGTGATACTTTGCTCTCGTTCGTTTCTCCATTACCGAATCTTGCGTGTGCACAAGGAGAAATTTCTTCAAATGTGAACGAAAGAATTCTCCGAGAAGCAATCGAAAAGTTAGGTTACTCCGTGAACCAAGCAAAGCGGAAGTCGGATAAATTTTTCTAAGTGTACATCACTTGGGGAGAGATGAGATGTAGTCAAAGTTGAATCCACTTGAATTCATAATCCATTTGATTATTTTTACAACAAGTACGATGGTAGGACTGTTCATGTGCCGTTCATGGTCAACCAATACAACCACAACAACTTCGACGACATCACGCCTATTCTCAATAAATACTGCAACGGCAAAGGATGAAAATTCGATCTACTGATCCACCGGAGATACAGCTTCCACTATATACAAATACTGCACTGCGGGTGTTTGCTGCAGGTCTCGTCATCTTCACAAATAAACAACTTACCCTTCAGTCTTCCTGACTATCAAACTAGGATAGTCGCCTAGTAAATAAAGAGTGTGTACTGCTGTCAGGTATTACGAAAACTTTACGCCAATGATTTGTCTGTTATTACACTAAAGTCGTTTTTACAGACTGACTGTTTTGAATTTTCAGATTTGATGTATCTAGGTGGCCGGCCGGCAAGTCTCTGTGTACCAATACCGTTTAAGAAAATCCAAAAAAAAAAAAAAAATTTAATTGCTCAGCTCGTTGCAATAATTGAGTAAGATATTGAGTAAGTGGCCGATGGTAGCACAAAGGCGCGGTTTTCTGCGAGTGTCTAATGACAAGTGGCGGGAAGTTCGCGGTAGAGCTGTAGTTGAAAAGTCAATAAATAATTTATTAAATGTACTTAATTTCTTGTAATATATAGCGATTACTTTCTGATGATCTTTAAGTTTGAAAAATACTTTTGGAAATAAATAAGAAGATAAAGGCAATTTTTTGAAGGAGAGTTTATTTGCGCATGTGGTCTCTAATAGCACTCATACCAAATACCATGGAGAGATTGATTGATTTTTATTATTAACAAAACTTGTAACTTCTCTGAAGTCGGAGCTCAGAGTGGAACAATTTCGCTACTTCAAATATCATTAACTCAAAGATTTATCGTTGACATTGTTTGAAAATTTAGCCATCCAGTTCCGTCTCAACTAATTAATTTGACGCAGGACTTTTGCTTTCAGTACAATAAAAGAGTCACACTGTCTTTGCTTTCGAAGTACCGTCGATTCTTGAATAGACGAAACGGCATAAAGCAAATCTACATACCGAAAGCCACTCTGATAAAGTCTAAATAGTTCATTGACGCTGAGATTTAAAATAACACGATAGCTAATTCCACGATAGCTGGCTTAGATTGCGGATAAGCTTTACTGTGAATTAGGAACAGTATATTGGATGTCCAATTGGGGGACATGCATTCAATCACTTTTTTTTTTTTTTGAATAGTAATGGATTGCAGAAACACATTGCAGTTGCTTGGATAAGGCTTACTACTACGAGCGAAGAAGGCGCTCCAGACTCTAATATTAAAATAGAAGTTGTAAGGTCTAATATTAGTCTAGCAACTAACATTCTTTGAATAAATAAACAGTACTCGTACTCCATACAAATCTGTATTGAACGGGTTCATAATGTCTCATTGTTGGTAAGAGACCTCGCAATTGATGAACGAAAAGTCCAGTTTGGTAATATTGATGTAATGATGGAGTGAGGAATAAACAAGCAGAAAGGAGGCAGGAATGTGCTAGAAACATTAGTTTTAAATAATAGATTATTACTTATGATTTTTAAATGAGTACAATTATTTGCTAGAAAAAATGGCAGACCTGCAATACTGAAATAAACTTCAACAAGTGCCCACAACCCATAATCCTTGGTTTCATAGGTGTAGTAGTAACGATAAGTATATGCTAGCATGTGTGTTTATACACTTAAGCATCTAATGAGCAGGTACTATGTTACTTTCGAAGTGTGGTTTGTAAATTGGTAATTAATTGCTAGCGGTGATGTCTTTCTATTAACTACAAACTCCTCTTTGAATGCACACCCCTTTCAATTTCGCTGTGACCAAGCCCATGTTCAAGTTAATTGATGTGAGCACACATGTTTCTGCGCACTCAGAGGAACACACCTTTTTCACAGATTTCACAGAGTTTACTGGAAAACTTACCGTATTGCGTAATAATAAGAAATCACAAGGTTTGTAATTTACGCACTTTCTCTTAAAAAACTCAAACATAAGGAAGTGAGAAAAAGTTACTTGATTACCGGAGGGTTCAAATATTTAATAAGAGAAAATATTAAATGGGCGGACAGTTATTCCGTTACACCCCTCTTTGGTAAAAAATGGTCATACACCCATTTGGTGCCTGTTGTCAATCTAAATAATATTTTTCAAATCTTCAATGTTTCATATACCACTATTTTTAACTTTCAACAAGCCTTTGATGCATTTTCATGCCTTCGTACTTATTTTATTAAACAAGTTGATTAATTTTCCTTTCATACAAGGCTTGTAAATTGTATTTATTGCTTGTATTAGTAAATTTGTCGTCGACTGCCTAGGATAATACTGAGGAACAAGTTGAACTGCTTTGAAGCTTAATAATAATTTTGGTTTGTAAAGAACCTTAAATATAAAAGCGAAGCCCAAAAAACCTTTAAAGTTTATTTTTTTCACATAAATGTATAACCTTTTCCTCAATGATTGTCATGTAACTTAAGTCATCTGCTTATCTGCTCTTGAAGAGCATTGCTTTCTAGCATAGATATGTCTTTGTATCATCTTCTCATATTGCAATCGAACACTAGCTACATATGAGGTCACGTTAGAAAGTTCTTTGAAACTTTATTGAAGCTCATTAGCAGATAAATTTTATATATTAAATGTAGCCTCATATACAATCACGAAAATATGGGCATTGCAGCTCATTGGCAAGTTACAATTAAATAAAAATTTGGTCGAGGGGTCTTTCTTAACACTGGAAAATCCTGATGGTAAGTGAATGTAAGCTAGAAGGTCAAATGTTATAAGCGTCTAGATTCACTTATCTGCTACTCTATATAATATACCTTATGTTAGGTCTCATTTAGAATATAATGCTTTCATTTGGAGTAGTTAACAAGCCATCCGCACAAAAAATTGTTTAAATTTTTCCCGCTTTCGTGATATCTAATCACAACATGTTGCACAAATCAAAATACTTTTGCTCACATTACGATTATTTGTAATACCTAAACTAATCAGCATCGATAGGGTGTAATAATACATACGTAAATATAATTTAGTTTGATAACTTTTCGATTCTTCAATTGTGTGATGAAAATCAAAAAAACTTTTAAGAAATTAAATTTTAAAATAAGCGTACCTTTATTCATAGGCCCACTTTTTGAATGGAAATATATAAATGGATAATATATAAACCTAAATTTCTGCCACTATTGGTTTGCTCTTGCATTTTTACTAGCTTATATAATAGTGCAAGTACTACTCCAATACTATTACATATTTTTGGGGAGAAAATTAGAGAGAAAATGTCATGAGTCTTCGACACACATATGATAAATCTCTGAAACATTTAATATCACATGGGTCCCTCCGAGTATGACCGCCTGTACAGAATAGAATTGATGTTTGATCGTATATAACTTTTTCAGGACCGTTGCGATTCCTGGACTTTTTTGAAAAATGCACTTTTTTTATCACATTTCACTCCGGCTTAGGCTTAATCAATACATCTCAAAGTATGCATGATTGGTCGCATACACAGGCTTCTTCGTAAATGAACACTAATCCTCTCGCCTTCCTGAACTTTTATATCTCTAACCAATATATCTGTTATAAAATATGCTAAAGGGAACCGTTTGGTGAACGAAGCATACTATACTTTTGTGCATCATGCTGCTTGAGCATAAACATCCGAACTACCAATTCAATAACATTCTTAATAGGTGCTTATACCGCTAAATACGTGAAAAATATATCTACTTTTTGATTACGGTTGCAAAATTTTCCTTCTTATATTGGCTCATATTGTTTCAAATTTCCAGTTGCAAACAAGGCTTTTTCTATTTGATTTTCGAACGCAGAGGAGGGTCTCTTCTATCCTGTTTTAGTCTCAATTGAAACCACATTGAACCCTGTCAGTGTTAGAGTTCACTTACACCACACAAAATCTTGTCGATTTCAACATCATATAATATTATTGTTTATTGATTGTTTAATATCAGCGTAATCATAGAAACTGTTCACGAACATATGTGTATGTTCGTTTTTGAGCAACTCTTCGCTAGGCTCATAATGCGCATCATTGCTTTGGTCACGAAAAATTGTAATTAGTAAATGCCTTTTTGCAAGCATTTGCACCAGACTTGCACTCGATCCCAGATATACATACATTTTTGGTTCCATTCAACCAACAGGTAAATACTAACATCTGTCGCACCGTTAATGTGCCATTTTGCACGCTTCTTCAGCGGGTACGCTACCACGAACACGAGGATGCTTTCAACGTGCCACATGCTACAGAGCCACAACAACAACCTTCAGAGTTCGATGTGGCAAACGACAAGTTTTTCGTCTGCTTACAAATATCTACACATTTACGAATCTAAAGACTTGTGCGGGATTTCGCGTGTTGATTGTGTGTGGCAGGTTGTGCTCAGTGTCGTGTTGTTGCTGTTGACGACCTTTTTGACATTTTCTTTCAAGTTTTGTCTGCATCGCCATCGGTTTCAGTTGCTCATCGGCATCAAGTTTTTTGTTATTTTTGCCAACATTTGCGCTTCCTATCCAACCCCTTACGATGTGTGCTCTCGCCAAGCTAATGCGAAAGGAAATGCGCTTCAATTGGGCCTGGCTTTGTTATGTTCCAAATCGGTCGCCGTCTTTGTTTTTTTCAAATCTTCATGTATTTTTTATTGAATATATATTATATATCTATAGAAATATGTGCTTGCATTTTCTATATTCACACATGTCGCCAGAAGAGCTGCTTGTGCTGCCATATTTTTTTCTCACACACCCACATTTTCAAAGCGTTATTAGATTTATATGGTTTTCAGTGAATTTCTTTGCTGCTCTTCATTAGCTAACGGTTAATCATCGTGCATAATTTATTGTCCTTGTCAACGTGGCACAAATTCGTGACCATTGTGATTTTTGGAAATTGTGTGGGTAACTCCAAAATTTTCAAACACCAATAAGGTCTTGTGAGAACTGCTGGATTTTGTCTACTATGCATTTCAGTTCAGTTTAGCCTCTTTCTTATAAAATGGCGGAGAAAGTTTTATTACGAATTCTATTAAAACAGAAGCCATTGGGTCCTAGGCTTTCAGTAACTATTTGTGGTCTGTGGGCCAATTAAAAATTTTTCTCGCACTACAGCTACGTTACGTAACGTAGCTTCGTTTCAGACGCGCTAAATGAGTTATATCTATCTTCTGTATAAGGAGATGCATTTTCGTGGATTGTCAATTAACAAATAGCCGCTTACACCTGTTTAGTATTATGCAACAGATGCAGAAATTCACAAAATAAAAATGTGCCATTTAAATACCTTCATATATGGTTATCCATTCAAAAGTAGAAATTCGGAACTCACAAAACCATACATATCGACAGCGCCAGGTAAACTTTTGTTGTTTAGTTTTGGTAAAATACTGCTCTGCCGGTTATACCACTTGGGTCAAGTTTATGCCACATGACGCTCAAGAAATAGCTGCAAAAAATATGCCAAAAAGCTGTCGTTGATCAGCGATGTTACTTTGGCGTCTTTCAAGTGTTTTGCGCATCCTCCTGATTGCGTCAGCGAAGCTTCCCACTTAGCAAGGCGAAAAATGCTCAAAACAGAGATGAAAAATGCAATGAGGAAAGTGAACAAAAAAAAGTTGTTTTAATAAAAGACAATAAAAAGCAAAACGCAGAAAGCAACAAATATTTCTTTTTATACTCTCGCAACATGTTGCTACAGAGTATATTAGTTTTGTTCACAAAGACAAGAAAATGCAGAAAGCAACAAATATTTCTTTTTATACTCTCGCAACATGTTGCTACAGAGTATATTAGTTTTGTTCACCTAATGGTTGTTTGTAACACCTAGAACTAAACGAGTTAGATATAGACATATATATACATATATATATATATATATAAATGGTCAGGATGAAAATACGAATTGAAATCCGAGTGACTGTCTGTCCGTCCGTCCGTCCGTACGAGCAAGCAACAACTTGAGTAAAAATTAAAATATTTTGATGAAACTTGGTGCACGTGAGACGGTTGGTATTGCAGATGGGCGTAAGTGGACATCTGCCACGCCCACGATATACAATTAATCGAAAACAGATAATATACTAAGCAACAAATTAAGGTATAAACGTGTTATTTGGTATGGTGGATCCTAGTAGGGTGGGGCATCTGTGGGAAAAAAACTTTTGTAAAAGTGGGCAAGGTCCCGCCCCCAATAGGTTTAATATATATATCTCGGAAAAATTCAAAGCTATGTCAATCAAACTTGCTCCGACTAAGCTTTTCTAGCATCTCTTCATATACTGAGAAAATTAGTAATATCGGATAATGACCACGCCCAACTGCCATACTAAAACTACTAAAAGTGCGATAACTCAATGAAGGAACACATCAGAAACATTAAATTTTGCAGCAGACATGATACGGAAGGGCTGCATAGGAATCCGTGAAAAGTTTTGGTGACAGGCGTGACACCGCCCACATTTAGGCGAAATCCCATACTAATACGTAATCCCAAATTGGAGGATTATATTTCTATGATAATAATGGGGTCTGGTGTCAAAAATGGGAAAAATCTGGCAAACACTTCCCCTAGCCACCAGGTACCTAATATAAGGATTTTCAACCTCTGAGTAGACTTTATGCCTTATATTTCGGTCAATATGTATCTGATATGTATATGATATTTGAATAAAATTAAGTGAACGTGTAATATCGGATATAATAAAGTTTACTGCTGAAAACGTGTGAAATCGGTGAACGAATTATGCCAGCTCCCATATACTGCACATAATGATTTTCGTTATTCTAGCAGACCTTATGCCGAATATGTCGGTCACTGTGTGAGTTACCTTCACAAAATTGCCTGAAAACATGTTCCCTAATATACCTGAATAATGCAAAGAGTTAATGTGATCAGTGCAGATCTTCCTCTATGCCAAAAATACCCGATATAAGAATTCCCGACTTTCCATCTGACTTTAAACCGTTTATGTTGGTCCATATGTGTGATATTTTAATGAAATTAAGTGAATATGTTTTCTTAATCACAATGTGATTTTGCGCTAAATATAAAATAAATAGATTCAGACCATGGTCTAAGCCGCTTATTCCTAATATAATGAATAATTTTCTCTGGTTGACTTTTTCCTCATGTATCTAATATATTTATTAAACCACTTTAATTGAGTTTATATTGCATATATCACTTTTGAGTTAATTTGATAGATTTTTATATAAACATCTCGGACACGAAGCAAAACATACCAACGAAAGTACATGAGTCAATGACCGGAAATATATATTAATTAAGGTATCTTATCAAGTATGATTGCAATCCATTGACAATTTTGTCGGATAATGAATGTGGAATTCTTCCGCAAAATTTTAATTTAATATAAAGTTATGCCAGCACCTGAAAGCATATCCCCGCCTCTGATCCTTGCATCCGAGTTCGGTTACACCCGAACTTAGCCCTTTCTTACTTGTTTTATTTTTTTTAACTACAATCCGGTCTGCATGATGAGCACCTACAGAAAAAGAACGAAGAAGTTCATTGGCAGTATTATCAAATTTAACTTAGCAATAATATTTATGTTTTTCTCTCAATAATTTTTATTTTTTATTTTTTTGTTGCTTTATTTTGTCCACTTATGCTTGTCAGAGGTTTTACTGCATACACCTACGCACATGTTCAAAGAAAATCCGATAACAAAACAAACAAAAGGGCAGTGCCTACAAACAATAATCAAACGCCGCGCACAAAAAATCATTTAAACTGGCTTTATTCACATTATTCACGGCTTTGATTTAAGTTAGCGGTCCACTATTTCTTTGTTGTTGTTGACTACCATTGAAAAGTGTTGCGGCAGTTGTTTTGTCTTCGTATGCGTAAAATGTTCGTCGTCAACATTCGTTCTCGACTTTTGTTTGCAACATGTGCTTCAGAAACATTTGTATCAGCAACACTTGCATCGGCAACATTTTACCAAATCTTTGAGACATTTGTTGGTTTTATCCATGCTCTTGCAACCTTTCGCACTCTATGTTGCCGATCGCTCACTCAGCTTTTTCGCATTGCTTGCAAACTTTCGACTGCTGTGTCGCTGCAGCGTAGCCTCTGCTAAACCCTTGCGGCTGCTTTGCGGTTATCGCGTGAAGTTTTCAGGGATACGCTCGTCAGCACCCAGTCAGTTTGCAACGGGTATTCATTTGGTGAAGACGTTACTTTCGGTATGATAAGTATTCGGATTGTTGTTGTTGAAAGTTAACGGTTTGCTTAGTGAACTAGAAACTGTAATAAGTAGCCAATAAAATACTTTGCATTTTCACTGCTAACAATCAGGTGGACAGCCAAAATTACTGTTAAACTCACACCAATAAGCTTTCACAAATATTTGTGAAAATGTGAACATTGCTGCTACCATATCGATGGAATAACTATTAATTGCAGGTATATACAATAGTATTTAAACAAATCTTCGTAATTTTGTATTGAAAGAAGAGTTGTGAAAGTGTTAATTATATATAAACAAAAGTTAGAAAGGAAAAGACAAAAAACATCAGGAGACAATAAAATCAATTTGTTTTGCATATAGTTTTATTTACAACCACGAGTTAATATTCCACGAACTAGCAATAAATTAATCAGAAAAAAAGTAGCGATAAATTAATTTCAATTGGATTAAATCTCTATGAACTTGCAAAGTATGGTAGTACTAACAGACTTGTTTATTTCGTATAAAAAAGTTTAATTTTATATTTTAAAATAAAATAGTTAAAGCACTTACTTTGTTTACCCAATTATCAGAATTGGGTTGACAATATTTGATTACAAAAGTATTTATTTTACCCGTTCCCACGACAGTCGAGTCTACGTAATCGGAACAGACCCGGATTTTTATCCGGCAGCTATCCTAAAAAATATTAGTTAAATTAAAAATTTAAAAAATTAGTTAATTAAAAAAAAGTTCTAGTTTGTGATTTCGATTTGAAGCGCTTTTAATTCCCTTTGGAATAATCAAAAGGAATTTCTCACATATTGTGAAAATAATGAACTTTTTTTTAGTTCTGTGGTATGAATTCACAAGTGCTTGGCAGAGATAAGAATCATCCTATAAGGCAATAGACAAGTTTCGAACACCATTAACTCAATTTTTCTCTTACCCGCCATGCATAGGGAAAATTCTTCAAGATATATATCTATGCGTTAAGTTGGGACATCTGAAAAATGGCTTCATAAAATAAACAAGTAAGAAAGAGCTAAGTTCGGGTGTAACCGAACATGTTATACTCTCATGTACTTTCGTGTTTTCGTATTTTGCTTCGTGTCAGAGATATTTATATAAAAATCTACCAAATTAACTCAAAAGTGATGCGATATAAACTTAACTAAAGTGGTTTAATAAATATATTAGATACATGAGGAAAAAATCAATCAGAGAAAAGGAAATCATTATGTTAGGAATAAGCGGCTTAGACCATGATCTAGACCGATTTCTTTCATATTTAGCGCGAAATCACATTGTGTTTAAGAAAACATAACCACTTAATTTTATTAAAATATCACACATATTGACCACCATAAACGGTTTAAAGTCAGATGAAAAGTCGGGAATTCTTCTATTGGGTATTTTTTGGCATAGAGGAAGATCTGCACTGATCACATTAACTCTTTTCATTATTCGAGTATATTAGCGAACACACTCTCACACAATTTTAAGAAGGTATCTCACACTCTGACCGACATATTCGCCATAAAGTCTGCTCGGATAGCGAAAATCATTATATGTAGTATATGGGAGCTGGGATAATTCGTAGACTGATTTCACACATTTTCGGCAGTAAACTATGGTATAGCCGATATTACACGTTCACTTAATTTTGTTCAGATATCTTACATATTGACCGAAATATAAGGCATAAAGTCTACTCAGAGGTTGAAAATCCTTATATTAGGTACCTGTGGGCTAGGGGAAGTGTTTGCCCGATTTTATCCATTTTGAGCCCATGGACATACTGTTATCAGAAATACTTAAAGTTATTACCACTAGACATTTGCGTTTCTAACTCTCACTTTTATTTACTCTTTGGCTTAACAGTAACTTCATATTTTTCTCACTTCTCCAATAAGCTTATCCTAAGGGTACTCCTGACATATCATTATAATATCTTACAATAGGCATTAAATATTCGAATACAAAAGAATTTCATTTACGTTTTTACATCAATTCAGTTTCTAAATGTTAAGCGGAAAAGCATATTTGTCATATTTACAGCTTCTTTTTTGGCTCTTAAATCAGATTTACAAAATTTATTTTTTGTGACCACCACATCGATACACGTATGCCCCGTAAGCCTTGGTCGAATACGAGCAAGCAAAACTTTGTCTTGACCGAAAACGGTTACACATCACTCAAATCGTATTTGTTTTTATTTGAGTTTTCGTCAAAGCAGGAAAAATGGTGTGAGGCGTGAGTAAAACTTAAAGTGAATTATGCTTAGACACACAAAGGCCAAAACATACGTACACACAATGTTGTTGTGTTTGCTTAACAAAATTAATGTAAATCGATTTGCCAACTTGTGGATCTCGGTTTCAAGGCAGCGCCGTGATCACCACCCAAAAAGTTCGTTTCTTAAGTCTTTTGTATTGCAAAAAAATGCGCTTGTATGACTTTATACGCAAATTAATGCATATGAATATGAGCTTGAATTAGTGAGAAAACACATAATTTATCTTGCTTACTCGAAGTAGACAGCACGCTAAGGTCGTTGTTATGTAATTGATAAAGATGAAGAAAAAGAGAATGTGGGAGTATAAATAAATTATGAGAGAAAAGCATTTGCCTTAAAAATTACTATAATGTAATAATCACTTCAAGCAACTATAAATAATATTTTTGCTTGTAACATTTATTTTACTATGAACATTTTTAGTCAATATAAGCTACTTCCTATACTTTGGACCCCTGTTTCTAAAGCTGATCGATTACAGGAAATTATTATGATATATATAAGTTATATTGTTAATTCGATTTCGTGAACGAGTTGGATATTTTGTCAAAAACTGGATGCAAAACTTTTCAAAGACTCACCAGGCTTTTCGTAATCTTATTTATTTATATTCTCTTTACTTTTACTTGCGTTAAGCCTGAAATCCAGGTAAAATTACCAAACACAATGGTTAACCAAGAACTAGTTTTGCCTTAAAAACGGTACAAAAAAATGCAAAAAATATATATATGAATATGGCAACGTCAACCATGGTCCATTAAGCATTAACAACGGGTTACTTGATATGTATATATACTGCTGAAGAGGAAGAATTATAGGATTGAGTGAAGTTAAAGAAACACATCACAGGCAGAAGCTACAAAAAATACCAAAACTATTGACAAACAAATAGCCAGCCTCGAATTAATGACAAGCAGTTAGGCAACTTTTATTGAAGCAGGCGGCAAAAAGGCCAAAGGATTTATACCAGTTGAAAAATATGTGCCCATACTTTAAAATACATATGTACACTAATTGCGTAACAGATAATTTCACAAATGGTGAAAGACCAAGCATACCAGACTCCTCTTCCAAAAAAAATAGAAGAAGAAAAAAAATAATAAGTAACATAAAGCAAAATCAGTAAAAGGCAAGTCAAACAAGAATGCCAAATGTCAAAGAATGTCAAAAGAATAAAAAAATTGTGAAAAGTGCAATAAAAATAAAAATTAACTAAAATTTCTGAAGATGCTGCCACACTGTTGAAAATGACTTTGCCCATTATGTTGTAGTTATTGTTGTTATTATTTCATTAATTCCACGGATGCCATTGGCATTGGTTTGCATTAATCGGTGGCATGAACATGCGAGCGAACACAGACCTTTAACTATATATATATTGTAAGCCTCTTCTTTGGTCTTCCTTCTTGCATTTATGTATGTATGGGTAATAAAGCTTGGAAGCTCATTGACGATGACGAATCCTTCCGGCACATCCTTAGACAGTGTGAAAATTGTTGATATTTGGTGATTCGCGGCCACTACCCATATAAAGGTTATATTGGAAACTACTAAAAGTGCGAGTATTCACTAAATAAATACATTAGAAGCATTAAGACTCAAAGTCAAGACTGTATCCAAGGGATTCATGGAAATCGATATAAAAATTGGACAATCGGTGTGGCACCGCTTACCTTTAGATGAAATTCTCCATCCCACGAATTACTAAATCAATTTCAACTATATTTGGTACAATACATAGATTAATAATTTTATTTTATATTGTGAAAATGGTCAAGATCGGAGTATAACTACGCCTACTTCCCATATATCACAATTTTAAATTCGATCTGATTCTTTCACTTTACATAATATAAATCGAGCACCATAAAGCACCACCATCGAGCACCATAAAGATACCTCAGCTCCATCAACCATTTGCATCAAAGTTTCGATTTATTAAGTTCACAAAAGTTGTTACGTCACACCAGTTAGAAAATATTAAACAGAAATGCACATTCATCATATTTACAGCATTTTTTCTTGATTACAAATCAAATTAACTAAATGTAGTTTTTCTGATCCCACACCGGCATACTCACGAAAGCCTCAGCCTAGTGCACACACATGTAAATTTTTAATATTTTTGGCAAGAAATACTTGGACAATGCTGGAAAAATTTAGTGAGTCGTGAGTAAATCTTAAATGAAATGAGACGCAGACACACCAAGGCTAAAAAGTACATACTCATAATGGTAGTGCTTGTGTTCAAGTATAAATTTATGTGTTTGTTTAACGAAGTTAATATAAATAGATTTCAAACTTTCTGATATTATTTCCAAGGCACCGTTGTGACTTATACCCAACAAATTCGTTGCTTAAGTCTGCAGTTCTGCAGATGGATGCACATGCTTAGCTCTATACCAACAGAAATGTATGTGAACATGAGCTTGAACGAGTGAGTAAAGACATTATTTATCTTGCTTACTCGCAAAGTACATCACACTAGGGTCATCTCTTTTGAAATAAATAAAGGAGAAATGTGGGAGTATTAATAAATTATTGTGAAAAAATTATTCGCCCCACACTTTGCAACAAATTTAGTAATAGCCTAAGTCAACATTAAATTATTTTGATATTTATAACATTCATCTTATAATGTTTTCTTTAGTCTATATAAGCTACTTGCCGCCAATGTAGTAAATTTGCCTTAAGATGGTGAAAAAACTAAATGAAATTGTTATGAAATACAAGATATACTATAATGCATTCCACCTTCGATTTCGAAGAAATAATGAGTATTTTTTAAAAGATTCACCACACAGTTGGTCAAGCTACTTTTCCGAATATTCGTTAGCAATACGTGGTGCGTTGCGGGTAGTCGGGAATTTTCGTTTTTTGGAAAAGAAAATATTTATTCATTCGTCTACATTAATATTGTCGCCTACAAAATAGTCTCCATTCGATATTATGCACATATGCCAGCGCTGCTTCCAATCATCGAAACACTTCTCAAACTAGATTTTTGAGATAGCCGTTAGCTCTTTTTTTTAGCACGATGCGCTTTTAATGTCATCTATACTTGCAAAACGACGTCGACAGCCCTTTAAAGGTTCTCTTTATTTTTGGAAATAGAAAAAAGTCGCACGGCGATTATGGAGGCTGAGGCATCGTTACAGTATTGTTTTTGGTGAAGAATTCACGAACAAGCAACGAAGTGTGAGCAGAGTTGACTAAGAGTGAGCAAAAGCCATGATTTAAATGATTGTTTTTTTTTCAAATCCGGCCGTTTTTTTTCCAGAGTGTTTCATGTAATCGGTGTTGAACAATCGGTGTAGGTAGTACTCCTTATTGACCGTTTCACCTTGAGGTAAGAATTCATGATGCACTACGCCGTTAAAGTCGAAGAACACAGTTGAGGAATATTCCCGTTATTTTTGGAACGCAGCACGCACTTCAATTAGTTTAACTATCGTTAAAATTTAACCTCAGACAAAATTACCAAGCACAATAGTACGCAAGCACAGAACGAGTTTACTGCCAAAGGCAAAGTTACAAATTATTTAAGAAAACGTCCAAAATCAGATTGCCGATGCCTATATCAACGTAGATTGGCTTTGGTCTCTTACCCGTTAACAATCAGTTATTTCCTACTTACATTTTACATACAGCCGGAGAAAACATATTGCATAAGCAGAGTAATTAAGCAGGATACCGAGGAAAATAACCGCGTGAATTCGCGAAGAAGGTAACGTTTACAAGTAGACTACCATATTCGCATATTTTGTATATATTCAAAATATATACGCATATAAGTAATTGGTTGAAAGGTAAAATGACAACCAATCGGTCAACCATTAGTGACGCATGCGGCAAGAAAGCGAGGGGCCTTACCACTGCTGAAGAATAATGAAGTGAAGTGCGCGAACATCCAACAAAGAATTTCCTTGCGTGTGAGTATGTATATTAACATGCATAAGTAGAAATATTGTGTAATATTATAATCTCAGAAACGTTGAAGAAACAGACATACCAAATTCCAGTTGCAAATTGAAAAAGTAAGAACAAAGGTAAACAAAATGAAGTGAAATCGGTTAATGCCAAGCCACTTAGTTCTACAAATAACAAAATGCAATAAATTGAACGCAATAAGAAAATAAAAAAAAAATGGAACAGAAACAAAAATTACCTAAAATTGCCACTAAAGATGCTGCCACATGGATGAAAGTGAAATTGCGCACGCTTTGTATTTATTGTTGTTATTATTTCATTTATGTGGCGGATGCCATTGACATTGGGTTACATCAATCGGTGGCATTAACATATGTATATGTTGCAAGCCTCCTATTTGGTCTCTTTTTTACATTTATATATGTATGGGTAATAAAACATGTAGCTCCTTGACGATGATAGACAATGGACAGCAACCAACTGAACAACAATTAAGGCAAAACATAAAATCTTTATTTGTTCGTCACCTCTACTTGGAAACGTTTACATATGTGTTTGTGTGTTAGCAAATCTCAACCTCTTCTCCAATGGGATTGCCTTTTAACAGTCGTTGCACGCATAATAGTCAAAAAAATAATGGTTATGGGCAATTGCCTAACTGTGGATTTTATTAACCACTACATTGTTTTTTAAAAGTGGTGTTTTTGATTTACAAAAGAAAAGTTAAAATCCTTGTTAGCATTATTTTTAGTTGTTAGTGTCTCTGCATAATTCAATCCCAGCGCCCCAAAGCCGGAAAATTGAATAATTGGTCAGTGTGGTGAATTTACAAGAAGATGGAATGTTAAGTTTTGTTTTTGTTTCTATAATTTTTTTTCTTTGGCTATTTGAGTGGGAATTACAAGAATACTTCAATAACCAAGAAATCTGCTTTCAGAATACTTTGATTAAGCATTTCCAATCCAAAGGATTTCATCATAATCCCTCACTTACAATTAAGAAGTTGCGAATCAAACATTCTTAGAACAGATTCCAGTTAACTCACGTGCAATAACAACAAAATTTTAGAGCAAATACTGATGTCACAATTAAGAGCTTGCAAATACGATATTAGTAAATAGTTTAAATTGTTTCGAACAAAATGGGCGAGATTGACTGGCTCGTCTTTTGAACAAACGGCATTGAGCACGAGGAAATAGGCCGAAAATTGTTGAACTCTTCACAATATCTCATATTTTTAAGATTTTTAAAATGTGATTACTTTTGTGTTTGCTTTAGCATCCCGAGCTCACTGTCTGACCACACGGACTACTCAACTTTAAAACATTAAGACAACATCATTAAGAAACATACATTGTTGCTTCGTGACTACAACGACATACATATGCATATAAACATATACCTATTTGCATATTTTCAATATCTTTTCAACATACGCCATTTTCTACCATGTGTTGTCTTACAGCGGTAATGAACCATCCTTTAAAGAGGCTGCAAAAGCTTCAATATGTTTTTAATTCTCTTCTTCACTATAAGTGTAGTGCGAGTATGTAGCCTTTTAAAACGAAGTATGGCAATAAAAAGACAACACTTTGAGCCGACACTAACTAACTATAATTGCTTTTGATAGCGACTTCACTGTCACCATGTATGTTATTCTGAAATTATGGCTGACATAATAAGCATTTACACTCCATTTTTCTTTTGTTATTTATGCATACTTATGCTGGCTTAATTGTACAGTTTCATCGCTTGTAAAGTGACAATTTGCTTCTTTATTTATTTAGAGATGAGACCGCTGAGTCTGAATGACCCTTTTGTTTGCACCTTCAATGCACGCTTTTAATATAAAGTGGTGAAGCTTATGGTTTCATAATGGTTATGGTATTTCAATAGTTTACTATAATATTTGACAAATTAGACCTCGACGTTTTCAAAGAGTTATTATTCGATGAAGGTTATATAAATACCATTTGTGAATGAAAACAAACATATCGGAAATACCGATATGAGATCGAGGTAAATACTAGCTTCAAATAATTGCTTATATTGGAGCTACGTGGCAGAGTCGGCTGTCTACTCACTCACTCTAATCGGTTATATCAACTCAACTCAGCTTCCAGGACATTTCAATATAACATATGTTGGAGTTAATATATTTTCATTGTGGTGCTCCTATATATTGAATTAAACCAAAGGTGTGGCTCAATATACTGCGTAATACTCACTGGTGCCAGTAGATAATTGAGTAATGCACAATGATATTTTGAACTGTCATAGGATCTGGAAGATCTCGCACAAAAGTTACAAACTTCCATAGCATCAACAACAGTTATTTATCAACGTCAACAAGTACTAACATGTTATTAATGAAATTTTTAATTCAGATGATATCAGCTTTAGATTGGAACCATTCTTCTTCATAAAGATTTCATTTAGTTCAAATGAGACTACTTTGTTAAAGCTTTGAATTATATTTGATTAATTTTAAACAGTTGCAAATTTCGTAATAAATCCAAGCACCTCAACGAATTTCGCAGAAAGTGATGAATCGATCACCAGCGGACAGCTTTTTTCTGATTGAGACGCCCAATCCGCGCCTTTTCGGACAATCAATTGCTGTTGGCACGCACAAGACAGCGCTCCCACAAATGTAATAAACAAAAGAAATTATTCATTTTGCTTTGGGTATCAATATTATATGCTTATATCTGCCTCATCTTCCATTTTTTATTTACGACATTAACAATTTGATTAGCGACGCATGCGTGAAGCCGGCAGCTATGTGGCACACCTTTATGAGCGACACCAAATTTTGTTTATAACATCTGATCGGATTTCCGAGACGTGTAAATTTCACTTTTGTTGTGAGATTTTAATTAAGTGCAAAATTATGCTAATGATTTTCTGTATCTCTTGAGTAATTTGATTTGGGTTATAATTATAGGCTGCGCCGCATATTTCTTTATTATTTGTGTTTGGGTCGTCTTTTACGAACATAACTGGGAGTGTTTTTGTGGCAGATAAATTCAAGTTATGGTTTTCGATGGCTCAGTTTAGACAAAAGAGTCAATGTTTTGTTTTTCGGTAGTCGGTATATTTTTGGTTGGAGAAGCCATAACTAATGTCGACATTTTTCATTAAATAAACGATTTCATTAACAACCTGAAATGACAGTTAAAATATCTTATAAAGTGGTATAAGTTCAATACGAGCCCTTAAGTTTCACCACAAATGTGGAAATTTGATATACCAATATGTCACATACTATAAGCCAAAGAATATAAAACATTTTGACGATTGGAAAAAGGTGCAGCTTCTGGTCAGCCAATAAATATCTAAAAATATAGGCAATAGCTAAGCCGGAGCAAGGAAGTAATACTATTTCATTGATACTCCCCCCGTTGTTAGCAAAATAAATGGTATTTTTGTTGAAGCTAGAAGTCCGCACCTGAAAAATCTTATACCACGTTGTGACTTCAGTCTTTTAGAGAAAACTAATTGTTCTGGATATTATTATAAAATTATGGGAATCTCTGAAAAGCGGGAAAGTATTCTATATAGCAGTAAAATGCTTAAACAAAGTCATCGAATCGAGGGAAGAAAAATAAGAAGAAACGTCCCATCTATAACCACAGAGTGATGGTTTTAAAATTATGCAAACTTATATATTCATTATACACACGATTTATCAAAATCCAGTGTTAAGTTATCCAAATACTTTCGGGGTATTTACAGTTTGATCAATATGAAATATATAACTCTATATCAACCCTGTTTCAATTAGCCGTTGCAAACGGTCTTTATGTAAACAAAACATTATAAATATGAGCTAAAAAATGGCGAGAGCATTAAAATCATATTAAACATCGTACAACAAATTCGTTAACTAAAAGGCTTACCTTAGCTTCATTACTACATATTTTTATACATTTATATGGTCAACTAATGGAATTAAATTCTCTATATCGGGTATATGAGAGATAAAGGAACGAATGAACATATGATCTCTAGATTAAGCTTTCGGTTACACCACCGTTAGATAATGAAGATTTCTGGAGGCTTCCATATGACTTCAAAAAACTGTTTTCTACTTTATTACCAATTTTAATTACCTTCAAATGCAAGACTTCCCGGTTTCCTTAATCTATATTTTTACATAATTTTCTCCTTTTTCCTCACTTTTGCTCACTTTGAATTTGAGTAATGTGAGAATTATTGCGGAAATTAAATTTTTTGATAGCTCCACAATTAAACGCAATCGTGGCGAACACCATAATGCCAACATTTATTTCTTCGCCTGTCAGTATTTGAGTGTTTGGGCATTTAACGTGACTTCGGAGCAAGTACAGCGTTCAACAACGTCGTTCGTTCAGCTAGTCTGCAGCTTTGATGCACATAGAATATCGGCTTACAGTCATAGACGAACGACTTTCAAGCTAATGTAAACACACCAACACAAAAAACTCATCAATCACTAAAAAAAATTCGTATTAAAAGAGGCAAGTGCAATCTATTACTAAATAAAGTCGATAAATTCAAATATTCATATATTCATATATTCATATGTTTCACAATTTTCATTAGGAAATTACGAGAACGCCTAATTATTTCAACAAAATATTCGAATATATAAAGGATCCAAGAGAGTCAAGGGTCTATTACTTATGAGTTTAAAACTGATTTTAATGCATTAAAATAAATTTTATTTATTAATAGGGGCCCCTAGCATTTGCAGTAAAAGCTATATTATTTTTGGGAGATGAAACATTTATTCTGGATTGGAACTGAAATCAATAAAATCTCCCATCCATGTAGAAGAGTGGTCGGAGATCTCTCTAATTAGATTAATGTTTTAATTTCTTTGCATTTCTTCGAGCTACAGTGAATAACTTTTTGCCACTCCCACCACAAACAGAGAGCAAATGAAACACTTCGCAAATTTCGCTTGCGATAAATAAAGATTACTACAAGAATTATTTTGCTTATCAGTACAGAGAGGTATCTATCAAAGACAATAAGAAAATTCTAAACACATTTTTAAAGCAACTATTTTAATTAGCCATTGGCCTGGCTAATCGGCCCAACTGCAAATCAAGCGAACTGAGAAGGCAACAAAAGGTAACTAGTTGCTGCAAACACATTTTTTAATAGTAATTTCGAATTTGCTGAGATTCAGGGAAATAATTTTGACGCCGAAAGCCATAGGTAAACTCAGTCAGATAATGCAAAATACAAAGAAGGTGATGGGAGGATGTCCATATTGCTCGCCACTTTAGCCCGCCGCTGCATGACTGTGGAAATGAGGCATGCAACGAAGAACTGAGGTACTTTTTAGCTTGGCTGATGTTGAAGTATCTGTACAAAACGAACCAATACCGGCAAAGGGATTTCTGCTGTTTAAGTGAGCAAATCATGAGCTCAAATTAAAAATTGTAGATTTAACTGTAAAAAGTAGTAGCAGTAGAAAGAGAAAGACAGCAAAGAAAGGCAGGCATATTTTTTCATCTCATAACTGATTTAATACACTGGTGTTTTGCATACAAATTTGTGAAGCATGGAACAAGTACCGACTCCAACGCCACCACTGTTACTGCCACTCCATGCATATCTGTGCCACATTCATATTTTCATTTGCATACATGTAATATAATTATTCATACATTAGCGATTATTGTGGTGCAAATACATACTTCAGTCCATAAGTACAAATGTGTGACTGTGTGTGTGTGACTAAAACTAGCATCTGGTAATTGCGTAGGAATTTGGGTAAAGACTTAAAAGATCTGATAATTATTGTGTAATTTGTCTGCACACTTTTGCTCATTAGGTAACAAATTCGTAGCCATTTTTTATATTTGTACTTTTATCTGTATATTTATGAACATATATAGTATATGTTATATATTTTATATTTATAATCGAGCATACAATTTGCATATTCGTACTAATGTTATTACAAATTTAATAACTTAAGCATAGCTCCGTTGGTTTACGCATGCGCAAATTTTTTCTAATTGAATTTTATTTTGCTATAGTCAATTACTAATGTAGCATTTAATTTGACAATTTGTAAATTGGTGAGCAGAAGCAGTCTGATTTTGCCAATCAAAGAATTTCAGTATAAAAAATTCATAGGTTTCAGGGTTCTTGACAGACTTGAACCAAATTTGCTCCATAATATTCTTATAATAGTTTGAAATTTTTGAATTTCATCAACTTATTTGCCTCAATAAGAAACAATTCGAATATAAAGATAGATTTCATAAGCAGGCTTAGCGCAACTCCTTATAATGGGAAGTTCTTCAAGTGGATGAAACCGGTATATGTATATCTTATCTCTGCTTCTATGCAATGAATTTTTCAATTTCTGTTCTTTCTATATTCAATTCAATTCTTTCAATTGTATTCTGTTCAAAGTCATAATAATTACATTAATTTAGTATGCTATGATAATATCGGGTCATCTTTTTGCATATTGTTCGAAAATTATTTCTATTCTTTCTGTTGACCTTTCAAATTATATATTAGTCTCTATGTAAACATAGGTAAAGAATCTATGAATAATAAGTGTAGGATCCCGGTGGAAACCGATCCATGCTTTCAATTAGAAACTCCACCCCACACGCTGGCTTATTATTTCCTATATGTTTCAAGATATATTCAACTTTAATTAATCTAGGTAACCAGGTTACATTAGATATATAGCATAATTCGATGCCAAAACTAATCGTTTTATCTTTTCTTTCAGGTCCCTTGTACCCCATGCAATTCTTTTCGGCCCTCTGCATAACTTTATATTTTATCCATCATCTGATATGTGAAGTGAGTAAACAAATCACCTTCGCCCCCGGGATGTCAAGACGATATTCCAAAAGTGCTAGGTAACCATAAACGTTACCTTCTTGCCTCTATATACCGAATATGAGGATCTCCATGCTTCCTATGGATTATATGCTGTGCACGAGATTGTGTGTGTTTTTTTTTTGCCTGCATTCTGGAGATAATTTCGACCAAATGTGAAAGGGATTGGTTTTTGGAGAGATTGGAGATTTTCTCATTGGCTCCAAATACCCAATATAACGAATTCTGTTGAATTTATAACGTCTACACCCATTAGTGAGAGGATATTTCCATAAAATAAAGAAATTATAAGTCGCCTAGAGTGAAGTGATATTGAGTCATACCTTCCTTTCGTCTCTATTCGTTTACTATGTTTATTAATCCGCTTGACTCTAAGGAAAATATTTCAAAGATTATGTGAAACACCTTAATAGCCAAAATGAATGCAATCGACTAACAGTTTCAGCTGGTAACAAGTATGCTTTTCATACAGAACATTTTTTATAAGCAAATCTTGCATTCACTTTCCTATTCCCTTTTTTTTTTTCTTCCTTTTTTCGATTTATTCCTTTTTTCCTACAAATTGTTAAAGTGTTTAATGTTCAGCTGAGCCCCGACTTAGCTTTTCTTTTCTTGTTTATAACGAAATTATACGAACATCTCCATATATTTCAAAGTGCTTTTTTCCATAAGTGCTCATTTCCACTTGAAATTAAAATTTCCTTTCCTCATTATTCTTGTATTAACCAAGATGTTTTCACTATATTTCACAGAACATGAGAACGCCACTGCTTCAAGACAACCAACGGTACTCGAAACCACCGATATCACCACTAACAACAGCAGCAGTGTTTCTACGACCGCTTCTAAGGATGAAACACTCGAGCAGCATCAAGGGCTGACGAGCATCTAACTGTACAGTTTTGCATCGTTTGATTGCTAATGATGACGCACTAGCCCGCACCTCCAACGGAGGATGCGCAGAGTCGGCTAAATAGCAAAGTCGGCTACACTGGAGAGTCCATGGATTTGCATCTTCGAGAGAGTCATCTGATATAACCTGTGCCATGATAATGACAACAACAAATATACGCTTCACGCATAATGGGTATGATGGAAATTTGAATGTGCTGGACAAGGGGAAAATAACCTTATGCCACGAGTACCGATTATCCGCCAAGATGTAATTGATACAAATGATTATTGATAACCATATAACCTAGGTAATAAGTGGGAATGAGACAGAAGCAGAGAGAAACAAGAAATCAATTTTTTAAAATACAAAATTTTCTAAAACATGTGCACTTAGAAAATAATAAAACAATTATAATAAAAGTACCTTAAAGGTAACGAAACGAATATTTTTCAAAAAGTTTACAATAAAAAAGAAACAACGTGATGACTTTTAATGTTACAAACGTTAATTCGGGGGGGATTTCTTAAAGATTACATGAAATTTTATTAATAAATTAGCCTATAAATTCAACTATGCAGGTTGGTGAAACTCATACAAGGGTTTTGAGATTTAAATTTGATCTCTGCTACTATCCTATTTTTCCGTTATCTTGTTTTTGAGTGTTACAATTGCTTGCTTATTATCTCCTTACTTAATATCGTAAAACCAGATGGGTTTTAATAACAAAAAATGTTGTGTTGTGTTTTGCAAACAGTGTTGCCTTTTACCATTATAATTGATCTCTTGAAAAGTGAACTTCTATGTGGCTTTTCGGGTTGAATGTGTGATCGTGCCTTCTTACAAAAACAAAGCCATAGTTAGCCAAACTTTGGGGATCAGGTATGCTGGTGAGTATCCTGGCAGTATAAAAATACTGAATTCAGGATTGTTGTCCAAGATGTTGGGGGTAATAAAAATTGTTTTGCAACAAAAAATCACCACTAAAAATTCAAAGCAAAAAAGCAATTTAAAAGATTCTGGGCAGCTAGCGTGAATGAAATCAGATATTTCATCAAATCCTCTGAAATACTAAATGGCGCTTAGTAGGTTATCGCTTGGGAGCACAATTGGCCTATTAAACAATGTCTGTCTACACGTAGTTTTGGCGTTTAACTCTCCAAATATGTAAATAATAGCCGTGACTTATTAAACTAAACATTCGTTTTTAAATTATAACTGCAGTTTTTTTTTCAATCGCTGCTGGAATTTTCCTCAGCTTTACTACGTTAACTACGTTACTACATTTAAACGTTAAGAAATGGTTTGATAGTGTTTTTTACACTATACAACTAAACGGTTCGTGCCGGAAGTGTGCCTTGTAAAATGATAATTAATCACCATGGGCGAAGTTTTTCTTTTAACTACGCCTCATCTTTGAACGCTCAACTCTTTCGATTGATTTCGCTGTGACCACGCCCATATACACGCTTATTTGTTCCATTAAATATATTTTAAGGCACTTATGCATGTACAGTTATATAACTTCGTAATTTAAAATTGCTTGCTCCCCGAACATCTCAAATATTTAATTATATAAAATGTGAAATGGGCGTGCAGGTATTTGTTTGTGTTATGGCACATCTGCTGGCAATCAAATAAAAAATTTTCGGATATTTAATGCTTGTAAGGCTATATATATGTAAGGATATATTGAAATTCCAACTGACTGGTACTGATGTATCTTCACGCGTTTTTGTGCATATTGTGAAGGAAAATCATTCCAAAGTTATTTTTTGCTTAGCGGAAGAATGAACTTTTCATCTTATGTAAGGCTGAGAGGCGTATTAACAGTTATCACAGAGTTGCTTCTATTATTTGGTCTTCAAATAATAGAAAATAAAACAGTTATCTGCGCACTTAACACTAATTTACTTTAAAAAAGTCTCTTTTATACTAATGAAGTCTTAGTAAGATGTTAAGGCTGAATAAATATTTCTGCATAAATGTTAAACTTTTTGCTCAATACACTCTAGGGTGGAATAAGAGCAAGTCCCAATTTTACAAAAAACAATAATTTGGATATGTGTTTGTTGAGATTATTTTTCAGTAGTGTAATTTTAAAATTTTGAAACTTCACTGAAGCTCAATACCCAATAAATTATATAAAATTTAACCTCTAATAAATGAGATGCAACCAAGTTGCAACTGCTTTAATCGATTTTTTTTTTTATAATGGAACTATTTTTTTAATGACTCTTACCTTCACCTTAAAATTGTAAGACTGATTATTTAATACAACCGAATTCACAAAAAATATTCGGATAAGTGTCAGTTTGCAATTGTTATACTTATCTAGGTTAGAGACATATGAGAGAAAAGAGAAAAATGTCGGAAAATATTGTAAGTATTCCTACCTACAAGAAGCTTTTTTAGTATCACATATGAAGGTATTCATTATAAAGCAAAATTGTGTCCATTTTTAGAACCAAACCAAGTATGTAAAATTCATACTGGGTGCCATTAAGAAGCATTAGAATCCTAAGTCTTTCACTTAATATAAATTGGATTAATTCAAATACAAAAATACCTATATTCATCTTATTTTGGAACCAACAAGATAATGTACTAACCTTATCCATTTCAGTGCCAATAAATGGGGAATCAATGGCTCCAATCATGACACTATGTGCGCGAGATATCATGTATTCAAGTTATGATCTGCTGATAATTTGCGGCTAAATAACGGCATCAAAATTATCAAGGTTTCGTAGGGGGCCATATGGACTTATCAGCGTGAGCTCCGGCAATGGATAGAAAATGGTTAGCTGAACTGGTTTTGAATTACAGCACTAGCATCAATAGCACTTTTCATGGTATCGAATACTATAAGTTTGGGAAGAGCCAATTTTCTAGTTCTGAACTTTCGCAAATTCCGTAAAGCTGTATGGGTTTTATCTGTGAAGTAAATTTCATCACGAGATCTCGAATTTCATAAGGGTTATCGCTTACAAAGGCGGAAGTGTGAGTGGAGAGACGTCAGAATGGACGGATAGTCATCGGGAAATTTAATCTACCCGTTTTTTGCTTTATTTGGTATCCATAACTACATATCTATTTATGTAATCTGTTAAAATGATTAATGTCCTTTTGTAAAAAATACTGCGAGAGTATGGTGCTCACAGCTTATGTACTTCAACATCTCTTTGCAGATACAATATATTTTTCCAATAGTAGAAAACTAGATGTGTTTAGGCCATTTGATCGCTGGAAAATGTTTCCTTTTGTTACATCCCAACCATTTCAAAGCACCAGACGAAAACAATCCCATCTCTACTTGATTTTCTAATGTAGAGCGGTCTTTCTATCCATTGCTAAATTCAACTGAAACCACCTTGAACTCTGTCAAAGTTGGAAGGTCCGCATACACCTCCCAAAATGGCATCGATTGTCAACATCAGATACGGATATTATTTTGGGCTATCAAATATCAGCATTTAAAGGTTCATGGGCACACAGGCTGTTTATTATGCTCATAATGTGCGTAAGTAGTGTCAAGGACTTTCTGCAAGTATTTGCACTTTCTTCCATTCAGAAAAACACTACACATGCACTCGCTTACGTATACATTTGTGTGCATGAAAGCAACCCGTCAATTGAATATTTCTATTAACAGCCAGTACAACGGTAATGTACCGGTTTTGCATGCATCTTCAGCGTGTAAATTCCCGGATTCATGAGGATTGTTTCAGCGCGCCACATGCTGCAAAGCCAAAGCACCGACCTATGAAGTTGGATGTGGTAAAAGGCTGTAAATATTTACCTATGTACATAGCTATGTATGTGTGATTCCATCTTGCTCGTTGTGTGGCAGATTGTGTACAGTGCTGTGTTGTCGCCGTTGACGACCTTTCTGACATTTTCGTTTAAGTTTCGTGTGTTTTTGTTTTGTGACGCGTGCAATAACAGCATCGTGATCGGCTCCATTTGCTTTCTGGTGTTGATGTTGTCAACAATACCTCTTCCTCTTCGCTTTCGCCAAACTAATGGAATAGGAAGTTGGGCTGCAAGTTAGCTTAGCTTTGTTTTGTTTGAAATGGGTCATCGTCTTTAGTTCATATCTTCTTAGCTTATTTCTTAACTTTTCTAACTTTTAACTTAACTTAACTTTTTCTTAACTTTTAAGCTTCTAGCTTATTTATTAAATATGGATCTACATATCCACACTTCCTTTCATAAGTAACATACATATATGAGCGTCCAATTGAAGGTAATTCTAATTTAAACTTATTGTTTCTACAATTTTATTTTTTTTTTCTTGGAATTAAAAATTTTACAGATCATTATTTCTATTTAAAATTAATTTCATCAGTGTTTATGTTTGATCCTACAAACTTAACCCCCTTCTGAATATTCCAAATTGGAGCTATTATATAACCAAGTTAAAGACTCTCCTAGAACACTCGAACATATTCATACTAGGATAGTTTGACTAATGTAGTGACGAATCATTTCAAGGTGCTTAAATGATATATGGTAAAAGGTGAAAGCTTTTCGTCACAATAATTTGGAATTTAAAATCATTCTTCGAGATCGATCTCTGGACGATATTACCGGGAGCATATTACATTGTGTGAGTGCCCACAAGAAAATGTTTAGTCTTTTTTGAACAAAATTACTTGTACGTTAATTGAACACACACAGTTGAAAATGACGTTGCCCACTATGTTATAGTTATTGTTGTTATTATTTCATTTATGACGCAGATGCCATTGGCATTGGGTTGCATCAATCGGTGGAACAAACATGCAAGCGAACACAGACTATACATTAGCTATATGTATATATGACAGCACATGCCACAATATTGTCTTCTGTGTTGCATCTTATTATCTATGAATAAATATTTAACACTAGTACCACAAATAACAAAAGTGTTAAATTGCTGTAACAACAACAGCAACATGCAAAAATTAGTTTTTGTTCTTCATCTGACCAACACCAATACGAATCTTTATAATTACCACAAAAGTAAATTTCACCATTATTGGACCATTCTATTGGACCATTATTACACCAATCTATATACCTCCCGACTGATACCTTAATGCCTTTTTAAGTCTCTACGCAGTGAATAAATCAACCGAAGGACTAATATCCTCGCATTCAATATATAGAGGTTAGAGAGAGTTTGGTCCAATTTCGATAATTTTTAGATCAAAGAGCAACACAAAGCATTTCTGATTGCGATTTCAATGTCACCAAGGAGTTGGACTTTATAATTATGGCTGCACTTAGCAATCAAATAGTAACAAACTACTTAGCTACGTAATCGCCTTGAAGCACAAATTAATATTGTGAATGTTGTAGTGGTAATTTCTTCACTACTTATGCCGCAGTACTTCGAAAGTTCGTTTTTTGTTTGTTTCATAAGGATTCCCCTCATTCAAAATGAAAATTTTTGTTAAACCTTCGAATATTTTACTCTCGCAACATGTTGCACAGTGTATAATAATTCGATTCACTTCTCTTCCGTCCTCCTTTCCCCCGTCCGTCCATCCGATTGTACAAGCGATAACTTGAGAGTAGAAGTTGAGAAATCTTAATGAAAGTCGATCCAATCGTTCCTTGACGCCCTGAGGAGATTCGTACCATTGCTACGCTAGATCACAAATTGGGCTAAAAAACTTTAATCACTACTAACATCTGTAGTTTAAAATTTCTTTGGAAATGTGGGCATGACCTGCCTTCTAATATACGAATATATATTGTTAAATCTATATCAAACAAACCTAGTCGAAACATTTCTTTCGAGCACTTATAATAATACAGCGTGAAAGTGGGTGAAGTCGGAATACAATGAGGCCTTCTTTTACTTTTCAATAAATAAATCAAGCATTAATGAAGATATCGAAATGGAGCTTATCATAAACAGTATATTTAATATACCTATATAGGGTAAGAGAGTGGAATGATTGTATAAGAACTTAAACTCATTATTTTTCGGAAACTCGGTATAGAAAGTGAGTGTAGTAAATGTAGTAAGCTTCTTAATAACGAGGTCTTCGTTCACTTTTATAATATTCCCTTTCAGACGAGGATGGACGAGCGAATGAAGAAACAAATCTTCTGTCATTCTGATCTTGCTGATATCTATAACCACACATCTGTATCTGCTATTTAACGTGAGAAAAAGTAGTTAGTTTTACAAAAATATTATAATCTAGTGCAACATACAGCGAGGGTATGAAAACCTCTTTACCCTCAAAATGTTGTACTTTCCTCGATTGGTGCTGTAATTTTTTTCTAAAAAACTCCAGGTGGAAATAATTCCTTGACATAAGGGTTCGCACTTACATTAGCAAAATAGATTAAATTATGTGTACCTCACGCATGTATATGCACTTACAATTTTAAACAGCTGTTCATTTTGCTCATTATGTACAGCAATGTTCTGATGATCCGCCTACAGATATGCAGGTATATATAAAGCAACACATAAATGCCAACAACCGCTGCATCGGTAATGTACCACTTTTTCATGCTTCTTCAACGGAGTTCATGAATGTGTTTTCAACGTGCCACATGCTACAAAGCCATACCACCAACCTGCGAAGTTAGATGTGGTAAGCGTTTGTAATCGAAGAGCAGGAAAGCTCACTGTGTGCAGTTTCATGCGATTTTCAGGTGGTATATTATGTTCAGTGGTGTGTCGTTGCCACCAAAGACCTTTTTGACATTTTCGTTTGCTTGCTTTGTAACGCGTACAATGACAGCTATGCCATCGGTTCCAATAGCACGTTTTTGTGTTGTGTCGCCGACATTTTTGCCGACATTTTTACTATTCATCCCATCTCGATGATGGCTTTCGCCGGGTAAATGCAAGAGGAAATTGCGTTTCAGTTGGTCTTGGCTCTGGTTGTTTACTTATTAAATATATATGTATATATAAATATTTGTGTTTGCACTTTTTATATTCGTACATACTGACTTATTGCTGCTTCGGCATTTCTCAACTAATACACAACGACGTGATTTCGGTGGATTTATTTGCTGATAGCGAAATGGCCTCCTGTTAACATTCCACGAATTCGTGATTATAATGATTTTCCAAGCTTTTTGACAAATCACTTTTGAAGCCTCCAAAGTTAACAAAACCCAGAAGTTCATGTAAAAAAGTTCCGAAAATTTTCTCATATGTGGAATATGACTTTATATACAGAAACCTTTACCTTTTAGTTTAGAGAAAATTATGTTTAGTGCATTATTTAAAATGTACCTCAAATTTATATATTTTTCAGCTCGATATTTATATTTTTCTATATCTTTGCTACCATAAAATACCGCGTGAGGAGCGTGAGTGCACATACATTTTGGTTTAATTCTATATACCTAAACACATTTCTGAATGATTCGAATCGGTGCTGCCTGGGCGAATTCTTCCTACATTTCAACAAATATCTTCTAACCAAATTTTCTTAATAGACTTACCTAATTATGTTTGCAGCCAAATTGTAACGTCTCTATTCTTCCATAATATCTTCATTCAACTCAAGTACCTTACCACAAAAAATTCCGTTTAGGTTGACCACTATTTGAGCTACCCGCTAAAATGTCCACAATGATTTCTGAAATGAAATGGCCCAAATATGGAACTCAAGATGAACTACAAGATTCATCTCAGTAAAGAGATTCACACTATTCGATTTTAAACCCATATGATCATTACTAGTTCATGGAGGATTTTATATAAGCGGAATCTTGAGTTTCAAATGTTTCAAAAATTTTCTTAGTCAATGCGTCGTGAGCGCTTTTCTATAATTTTCTTCACCAATTACTTTTATTTTCATTACAAATATATTGTAACTTTTTGCTGACGGCAGTTGATTGGTGGCATATATTGAAGTTTAGCTAGAATACCTTGCTTAAGCGACAAGTGCGCTTCAACAATTTAAATTCTTTAAATATCAAACTGCAATGCAATATCCCTACTGAATATCTCTCTGAATAAGTGAATAGTAGGTAAAAGTGCTTGGAAGTGAATTGATATTCTAGAAACTATAATGTACATGTGGACTAGTTTGGCACCCTTCAAAAGTTTTGGTTGGTAGGAAGAGGTCATCAGAAATCATAAAAATTATGCTTTCATAGGTGTACAGCTATTACGCAAAAGTGATACCGCAAATAGACACGCTCGTACTTTGTCCATGGCTGAGTACAGCTACAACTTCGTTCCTGAGATGAAGTTCAAGCCAAGTACTACGACATTTGCTCATAGTGACTCATTGCACTAAAATAATTTCATATATGATTTTTTCATTGAAAAAAGGACCACCGATAGGGGAAAATATACTTTCATTGTTAACTTTTCGTTTATTGTAGCTGATTTAGTCTGAAAAGTGTTTCACTATTTGTATGTCCCCGGCAACATTTAAGTGAGCAACATTTGTTTCGGCAACATTTCACTAAATCTGTGCAACTTTTGTTGCTTTGAGCGTTCATATTCTTCCAGCTTTTTACTCACTATGTTGTTTATCATTCGCCGAACTCTCACATGTTGCCTAGAAACCTTGGATTTGGTCTGCATTCTGCGGTTATCGCGTGATGTTTCCAGAAGTGCGGTCCTCGGCACACAGTCATTTTTTAGCGAGTATTCATTTGCCAATCACACTTCTTGTGATATAATGAGTCTTCGCAGTGTTTTCGTCCAAACTTAACGGTTTGCTTTGTGAGCTAAATGCACTAATAACTAACTAAAAACAAATAAATACTGCCATATTTATGATACAACTGTTAATCTGAAAGTAAATATAAGGGTGTTTATATGTAAAATTATAAGTTTGTACTAAAGGCATTGTTGTGAATGTGTTAATTATGTATCAATAAAAATTATAAGAGAAGTAACAAATATTTTAATTGAAGAATGAGAAGTATCTGCTTTCAGTCGAATATTATATTGAGAGCTGAGTTTAAATTTAACCTGAGGATTTAAACAAACACCACTAAATCTCATTTTATCTGTAATAAAAAAAATAGTGAAATATAACTAAACTAATAACTAAATTTCGAAAAGTATATTGTTTTACTACTCTTCATGACGATAACTCGATTGGAATACATTAACCTACACTTTATGAGTACTAAATATCTATAAATTTGGTTCAGAAATTAAGCGGTGGTAATATGCGAAGAATACATTTTTAAAATGTTTCTTTATTTGTAAAAAAAAGTAATTACAAGCCGAAAATAGTGTGTGAAAGGTTGCAAAAAATTGCTTAAATGCTTCACGTTCTTGCCAATAAAAATGTTTCAAGTAAGCATATCAAAATTTATTTGACTCAAACTATATACTAGTACTCGCTGTGATTATATAGGTTTCATATAGGTGATAGAAGATTTTGAAAATGGCGAAAAGCACGCACTCAGACAGAAAGTCACAGACAGAATTTAGTAAATCTTGATTTAGATAACCATTCATCACATTTAGCTAGAGACCAAATTTGCCTAAATGAAAAGTAACTGATTTAAACCTTTATTTGCCATATGGCAATACATGAATTTGCGCTTACTTGGTGACTTTTGAGATGGGCAAACAGTTTTTAACCAGAAACGCTTACTCAATTCAACAAACCCATACACTTAAAGTGCTTAGCAGCCCCACAAAATAAATCTGATGGCAATAGTTACACGAGTACACTGTCAGGCGCATATTCGTTTCTCAAAAAGTGGCCTCCCAATCTTATATACATTTAATATGCACTTATATATTCTGTCATTCAGTATAAATACAATGAACAAAGTATTCAAATACGTGATTTATTATACCAATTAAACAACCAGCTGGCGAAAACTCTCTAAAAAAGAACATATTTAGTAAGAAATAACTGAATTTAATGATGGCGCGACCCATATCAAAGCATAAATATTACGAAAGCGAAGTTCTAAAGAAAATGGTTTAGAAATAAAAAATAAATAAATAAAGGAAAAATATGTTCACTATATTCGTTCCTATAATTCTTGTCCAACGTCCAAATTTATGCACTACTAATACAGCAAAGATCTCTTTCTGGATTTTCCTTTATTCAATGCAAATAAATCACATACCTTTTGTCACTATTCCAGTCACATATATCACTTATTCAAATATATAGAGCTTTGGTAACAAACTCGAATTAAATATTGGCGCTATGCACTTCTACCATGTCATTAGTATATTAGCATCGAAATAGTCTCGTTTAATTAACTTTAACCATATGAAGAACTCGCATTTTATTATCGATTGATGATTTAGATTTGGTGAGATTGTTAGCAAATTATGTGTTAACCCAAATGCGTTCAACGGTTAAATGTAATTGATTTAAAAAGGGCTTTTTTACGGACAGCTTCCGCTTTATACCAGCACATTCATTAATATCTCATTCCCCCAGCTTCCTTTTCGTTTTTACTACTTACAACGGAAGCCAATTGCCAGATGGATGGTTAGAAAAAGTGGCGATAAATATATATACTCTTTAAAATTTTCATTTTGAAGTCCTAATAAAAACGTACAGACGTTTACCTGGCGCATCAATTTTGTCATGTGGATTAAATTAGACCTAGGTGAGTACGTTTTACGAATGTTGATATAATACTAGCTCTCACGATTCAAATGCCGAAGAAAGGTTGACTTTTACTGCTGTCGACACTTTACATGCAATTATTGTTTATCACATTACCATAATTCAGGTCAGGTGTCGATAGTCTTTTCAGGAAGGAATGAAATCAATTGGTTAATAAGTCTATTAATTTGATTTACTATCTTTCACTACTGTTTACTATTCATATCTTAGTAAGAGTTAGTCAATAATTTAAAGTACAATTTATATGAGAAATGTAATATGTTAACTGATAAACATTTAACGATAACCGGTTCTATGTAACCGAAAGAGCTTTGCTTTCTGCTTTCTGTCAGCTTGACAATATTCTCCGAAAATAATTGGAGACTACTTTCTACCACAACAGGATACAATTTGTATTAACTTTCTTAACTTCCCATACGATTTTACACCTACTTAATTTGTGAATGCTAAGCGGAACAGCATATTTGTAACTTTTACGGTTTTTCTCTCGTTCATAAATCGGACATACCAAATATAATTTTCCTCTGATTACCAAACCAATACATAATGAATGCCTCATATGAGTTTTCGCAAATAAAATGACTGACTTTTGTTGGTCAAAATTACTTATTCATCACTGAAATAATATTCGTTTTTGTGTCAATTTCAGTTGTGCCAGAAAATTGGTGGGAAGCTTAAGTAAAACTCAAATGGAAATATATATATATAATATATATTTATATATATAGGTTTAGTGTGATATATTTGCTTACCGAAGTTAATATAAATCGATTTCAAACTTGTTGACGATATTTTCGCCGGTATCCTCATTGCCATTCCCGAATTAGTTCGTTTCTTTAGTCTTTCGTTTTGGGAAAAGATGCACTTCCTAACTCCATATCAATGTTAACATGTATGAATATGTGGTTCAGCAAGTGAGAGAACACATAATTTATCTTCAAAATTACTATTATTTACAACAATTTAATAATTACTTGAAATAGTAAAATATATACTTCTTGAATCATTTATTTTGATATGAAAAATTGTGGTCAATGTTAGATAATTTCGGCAAATTGTATATGCATCATGATGGTAAAACTTGGACCCTGTTTTCACAGCTGACCAATTACAAGAAATTATTATGAAATACTAGAAACAGTTTACAGTTACTCCAGTTTTGACAAGTTGAATATTTTGTTAGAAAACTGTACATTTGCTGAAGAACAAAATTTGAGACACCTTTAAGGGTGCATCAAACTATTTTAAGGCATCTTTATAATTAATATACTATTTATTTTTACTTTCGTTGAATTCGAAGCCCTATCAAGTACAACCGCAGGCATAGAGCTTGATTAAATAAATCAGAGAACTAAATGTAGATGGACATAACAGTGTAGACGGGCTTTAGTTTCTTAACCATTAAGTATAAAATGCATGGAAAAAATTTGAACACGTTTTCCATACACATACCCGACAATAGTGCAAATACAAAAAAAACTACAATAATGCTGACAAGGAGGCGGCCAGACTCGCCTCTATACACATATGTACATAATTTTAGTGGCTGCCGAAGTGACTAGCATTCAGTCAGCTATTAATATATAATGCAACAAGCAAGCAACACATACCCATATACAAGATAACAGGCTTACAAAGTGAGAAGTGTGCAAGCAGCTAAGGGAGAAAATATCTCTTGAAAATATTGTATAATAGGGTAATGTGGCAGGTGATGAAGGAGCAGTTACACCGGTGAAGCCAAGTACCAGTGGAAATAGAAATAAAACGTGATAGGAAAGTTATGGGAAGAAACTAAACAAAATGTAGTGAAATCAGTAAAAGATGAGCCACTTAGGCCTGCAAATAAAAAATTGAGCGTAAACGAAAATTTGTGAAAAATGCAATAAAACCATAAATTAGCTAAATTTGTCGCTGTAGATGATGTGGCATGCATAAAGGTGAATTTGTCCATATACTGAAAGGCGCCATTGACTTTGAGTTGCATCAATTAGTGGCACAAACATGCAAACGAACAAAGACCTTTAACTGTATGTATGTATGTATATGTTGTAAGTCTCTTCTTTGCTCTGTCTTTTTGCATTTTTGTATGGTTAAGTAACAAACCTTGGTACCTCATTGAATATGACCAACACTAGACTGCCATTAACTAAACAACAATCAAAGCAAAACAAACAATCTTAAAAAAGCAAACATATAAGTGAAATTGTAATAAAAATACTAAAAAAAAAACACAGGCGAAGGTTACAACAAAATAAATAATAAACAATGTTTTTTATATGTGATTGCAAATACATTCATGCAACAACATTTTGTCCTTTGTATCTTTTAACACTTGCGAGTGAATAATAAAAACACCATAGTATTTAATTTGACACTTTCCAAGATATTTATTACCAGTGGAATAGTCAAATAAACCTTTGCGTATTATCTTCTAAGAAGGGCTGAGTTCACTCTATACTCGCGCAATATACACGGATGAAAAATGAGTTTAATAATCTCAAGTGTTGACCAAGTTTTATGTTTTTCAAACGCTGCAAATGTATTCAGTATTAATTTTTTGAAGAAATTGTGAGTGGATAAGAATCATATTGGTATTTTATTAATTATATGTATGTCATATTCTCACTTAGTTTCGTTACTCATTTTTGCTACTTATCCGCGATATGTTTATTAAAATCAATAAAATTAACACAAATTACTATATTCACTAAATTAGTGCCATACTTTTTGCCACCGAATAACATTATACTAAACATTCTCCCTCATTTTGCTAAGACATTTTCCATGAAGATATATGCGATATAAACTCAACCAAAAGGACGAAACTCAATGTAGTGGGGATATGAAGAATTGGTCAACCATAAAAGTCAAGGCCTGCACCGATTTAATAAATACTTAGCGCTAAACAACATTTTGGTCAAGAAAACTTATCTACTGTATTCACATATCACCCAGATTTGCCGATATATACGGGATAAAGACCGCTAGAATTACGAAAATATGGGGCTATGGCAAGTCATGGATCACCAAGTTATAGCAGATTCAAGATTCGCTTTATTTTGCTAAGTTATCTTACAGATTGACTGCTATATACCCTCCAAAGACCACAGTAAGAAATGAGATCAGCAGGGGGAGGTTTGGGCCGATTTCGAACAAAAGTTCTATATATCTAATGTCGTGATTACTATTTTTGCTGTATAGTTGTATGAGTATTTAATGGGACTGTCGGCCCAATTTCGCAATTTTCAGCTCTTTCGCATATTAAGTTGATGTGCGAGTACGTTTTGTATACCCTTTGTAGTTGCAACACTCTGACAACACTTCAATAATAAAAGAGACTTCGCCATAAAAGCCAATGCAACAATTAAACACTTTTGATTTATTGCATTCACCATAAATACTTGATTGTGAAACAACCTTGCAAATGTGTGTGTATGTTTGTGTGCAGCGAAGCGTGTTTGTAGTTCGTGAAAGTACGGAGAGCGTTTTCTAAGTTAACCATTTTGGATACTTCAATAAAAACACGATATGTTAAATATTAATGAAAACAACACGAGCATTAGTAAATTGCTCTCAGAACGAAAAGAAAACTACGATTGCTGGCACAAGTATTGCGAAGCCATGTCCGACCATTAACTTCGAGCTTAACTTCGGGAATATTACATTATTGCACTCAGAAACAAAATCAAAATGTATACGAAAAGGAAATAGTAAAGTGGGTGAATGCGTTGCACAGACACATCGGCCCAGTTTCGGTATCTTTCAACACACCTAAAACCCATAAGGCGATTGTTGTTGTTTTAGTATTTTCTTTTGATGGCTGTGGGTTTTACTAAAGTTGTCTTGCACCGAAAACCGACATCAAGCTAGCTTATCTAAACTAGGCTGCAAGTTGTGCTTCAATGTGTTTTTAACTTTTTCATACTTTTATAAGTTAATTGCCATGTAAGTGTAAATTAATTGTTGGTCTATAAAGTCATCAAACTTACTCGCATAAACACTTGTATACACTTTGTACATAACTTGCAAAAAATTGTGAGAGTAATCTCTAAAGAGAGTGCACCCGAATTGCTCTCGACAGGGCACAATTGGAAATGAATTGGTCTAAAATACATATCTTTAGGATGCAATTAGGAATTAACTAGTTTCAAATGAATATCCTTTAAGTTTGGTTGGGGATTTATTAGCTCAATCTTTGTATGAATTCCTCTTCAATGCTGCCATGTGCAAGAAATTATTCTTTCCTACAATGTTTTACGATTACTCTCTTCTTATACGATTTCGGTCTTTAGGGCACAATTGGTCTCTTTATAGGACATGCTCAAACAGAAGGAAACAGTTTGTTCTACATAAAAATATCAAAAGTGCCATTAGTCACATGTTCCTTTGCGACTAATCACGAACTCATCTTGATCGAGACTTGTCTCATCTTTTGCATTTTTTGAAGGTTACGCACATGTGTTGTAGTGCTGGTAGTGCGAGTATTTAACCATTTCAAATAAAAATGAAAACACTCCTCTTTGAGTAGTCGTTAACCAGCACTAAGTGGTGCCATAAACATAAAATGACAATAGAAACATTTTTGATTGCGTTGCTTAAAATTATATGCTTAATATTATCGCTGCACTTGACTATTTATATGCTACAAGATATTTACATAGGCAGTTTTAAGTAAAAGATAATAACTTTTTTACACTTAATTTTTCCTTTTTTCGTTGTGTTATTTGTGGTGTTCTTCAAAACTATGCTGTCCTAATCGTGCAGTTCAACCACTTATTAAAGGCCTTCCTTCTTTATTCATTTAGAGACGGGATCGCTGAGTCTGAATGACCCTTTTGTTTGCATCTTCAACGCATGCTTTTATTATAAAGTGGTGAAGCTTATGGTGAAGTATTTCAATAGTTCACCATAATTGTAAAAAAAATTAGACTTCGACGTTTTCAAAAAGTTATTATTCGCTGAAGGTTATATAAATACTCTTTATGAATGAAAACAAACATATTGGAAATACCGATATAGCTGGAGGTTTAAATATTAGATTTAAATAATTAGTTACACAGGTGCTTCATGATACATTAGACAGACGATTATCTGTTATATCAACTCAACTCAGATTCCTGGCTATTTCAGTATAACACATATTGGAATTAATATCTTTTCATTCTGGTGCTCCTATATATTGAATTGAACCAAAGGTGTGGTTAGTCTAATTAACGAACTCTCAGAAGAGCAGCTTCTCTGTCTCTGTCGTAAAATTGCTGGAGTCTTATACTGGAGACAGTAGGTTTAAGTTTTAGTCTATTTTATATTCCTATATATAGGGAAATCTCAACCGAACCGTAGAAAAAATCACATACAGTTGGAAGCCGAGTTTTCTTTGCCTAGTACTCTTTGGTGTCAGTGGAGCGGATATGATATTATATTATCCAACGGATCTGGGAGTTTCGCTCAAAAGGTCTAAATTTTTAGAAAGCTAATAAAAGTATTTACCAATGTCAACAGGAGTAGATTTTTCAAAAAAAATTTATTTTAGGTATTTGTTAATTAGGTATCTTCTAATTCAGATGATATCAGCTTAAGATTGAAACCATACTTCCTTGTAAAGATTTGATTTAGTTAAAATGATACTATTTTCTTAAAATTTTGAACAATTTGTGTCTAATTTGCGAGTACTTCTGTACTACAGATTGGCAAATGAACAGTTGCGGACAGCTTTATTCTGATCGAGACGCCCAATCCGCGTCTTTTCGGACAATAAATTGCTGTTGGCACGCACAAGACAGCGCTCCCACAAAAGTAATAAACAAAAGAAATTATTCATTTTGCTTTGGGTATCAATATTATATGCTTATATCTGCCTCATCTTCCATTTTTTATTTACGACATTAACAATTTGATTAGCGACGCATGCGTGAAGCCGGCAGCTATGTGGCACACCTTTATGAGCGACACCAAATTTTGTTTATAACATCTGATCGGATTTCCGAGACGTGTAAAGTTCACCTTTGTTGTGAGATTTTAATTAAGTGCAAAATTATGCTAATCATTTTCTGTATCTCTTGAGTAATTTGATTTGGGTTATAATTGTAGGCTGCACCGCATATTTCTTTATTATTTGTGTTTGGGTCGTCTTTTACGAACATAATTGGGAGTGTTTCGTGACAAATAATTTCAAATAAGGGTTTTTGATTATATAATTTTGATAAAGGAGCCAATGATTTGTTGTTCGGTAGCCGGTACTTTTTCGGTTGGAGAAGCCATAACTAATGTCGACATTTTTCATTAAATAAACGATTTCATTAACAAATTGAAATGACAGTTTGAATGTAGTTAAAATATGTTACAAATGAGCCGTTCAATATGATCCCTCAAGATTTTTTATGAATGAAAGGGGCGAGGCCTCTGAAGAGTGAAAAAATACCTAGAAATAAATATGTTAGCTGAGTTTAAACCAGGAAGTAATATTGCTCATTAATATTCCTCTGGATGTTAAAAAAAATAAATTGTATCTTCCTTTAAGCTATAAGTACGAACCATAAAAATTTTATGGCACTTTGCACCTTAAGTTTTTTTAAGGAAAACCCTATTATGTTTGAGAAATATGGGGCCACTGAAAAGTGGGGAATTATTCTATAGATCAGTAAATTTATTAAGCAAAGTCATCGAACCTAAGGAAGAAATATTGTAAAAAACGTCACACCCTCAACCAAAAGGTAAGGAACATAGGAACAGCTCATCCATGACTTGTCACTCCCTGGGTTTTCTGGAGTTCGTGTTGAGGTATTTAGAAAACATGTTTCTGAACTATTTACCTCAGAGTGGAGTAAATATTTCTGCAATGTAATCGTTATATGATTTAAAGAAATTTTTGATACAACTCCCGTAAAAGAGAGCAAGCAACAATCAAAACTTTAATCAAGAATGGGACGACATTGTGTTCAAGAAAATTGCTTAAATTCATATTTACCCAAAACAGAAGCTCAAAATTATGAAAAATTTTTTTCACTTTTCCCACCCTCCAGAAATGCTCGGAAAAGTTGGAAATTTTAGCGCAAAACTAATCAAAATTAAGCCAAGGACATGGCGTATCCTTATAAGCGTTGAGAAAAAGGCTCCCAAATATTTTAAGAGGAATACTGTCGTATTGACAGTCCTTAGCCGTATAAAAATCCGGGTCCGTTCCGGTTACGTGGACTCGACTGTCGTGGGAACGGCATTTGATGTTTGATGTTCAGTTGTGCTCTGCATACTTAAATTCTTTATTGGATTATTTAATATACTGTTTAACTCGAAATTAGCGCTTGCTTATATGTTTATCACGAATTTTCTGTTCATCTTAGTATTATCAAATTAATTAAGACTTTTCACACGTTTCGTTGTAGAAACTTATAATCTTCCATATTTTTCTCTCACTCTCAAGGCTGTTGAATATTGCTTTGTGTGCATAGGATGCAAACTCCATCCAGACCCATGAAATAATTCCGTAAGACAAGATCTGGAGAACGAAGGAATGAAAGAAGAAAAAAAAAGCGAAGGAAGCTTGTAACCTTATGGCTTAAAGTATGAAATGAAATTAGATCTGTTGAAGAGGATTTCCCTTTCTCTAAAGAGCAAATTCCTGAACATGTTATTAATACAAGAGAGAATAAAAAAGCAACAATAGAAGTGAAGAAGCAGCCACTGCTTGGCAATACTTTGATATCATGGATCAGATGTATGGAATACGCTTCCATATTATTATCCCCGAAGAAAATCTCTTTTCATCTTTCCTTGACGACTCTTACAATAACGGTGGCATAACCGGCGGAGTCAGAATCAAGTTTGGAAACGGTAGAAGCCCAAACAGCAAGACCAAACTCGACATCGTTGATGTAGTAATAAATTAATTAACAGAGAATATGCTCAGCAGGAGTTAATTGATGTGGGAAAACAAAACCTTAAAGTTGAAGAAAGTGGAATTGCAGTGGAAACGCAAAAAGTTGAGGAGATTAGAAAACTAAGAACACTGCTTTTGTCAAATTTCCAAAATAATTGTCAACTTCATTTAACTGTGTTTTTAGATATTTACCTGTGTTTATTGAATGAAACAATTATTGATTTTAATTTTTACTTTTTTATGAATGTAGTTTAATAAATGATAAGCCAAGTTTTTAATATGTTTAGCCGGAAAACAAGTCGGAAAATCTCTCTTTCTAAGATTTTTTTTCGTTGTTTTGAATGGTCACTGAATGATGTGAAACACTTTCCTGTTGAATATATTCGCCTAGTTGAAGTGTCTGCGTTTCAAAATAGTGCAAAAGTAAATGAAAGTGGAATGGAAATCGTATGTTGTCATTAGCAATTGCTTTCGCTAAAGAATTATTTAACCAAACATCAGCATCGATGAAAGGCATTTTACCAACAGCGATTGCCTTGAAGATATATCACAATTTTGTTGTAGACATAAAATTTCCAGTTATTATATAAATAATAGAGCAAGATCGTTTCCGATTATAATAACTAATTGAATCGTTTTTAGGTTTCGAAATAGGCACATGCATACCACTAATGCATCCTAACACAAATGGGAATTGGTGTGAGCTATTTTTTCCAAAATTTTCCCTGGCTTTCCTTGGCTATTTCTAGTTTCTACAAATATTTGATATACGGTAGAGAATCCAATGTTAAATCTGTCGGAGATTTCGCAAAGTTTGTTCATATTATATAGTTTCTAAAGAGTTATGCAAACACACTTTATTAAATAATACTCTGGTCAACGATTCCTAATACCTCAAGAGGACTTTAACATTTGGCATAAATTTTGAAGTTGAAAATGCTAGATTAAATACGAGTATGAAGGCGAATGATTCTATGGTTTGCAAGAAATGCATCTCAACTCATTCACATAGATGTATCGTCAGGATATTATACTCGTATTTATCAATTGTCCTAAAAAAAATTAGGTTTTTGGGAATCCTCCGTCGCGAAGAAGTGGTTTTTTTGTTCGTATAAAACCAATACCCATCTGTTTTCGCACCTGTTTAAGAAATTTTTGCAATTTGATTGACTACATCGCTGCGTATTTCTTCCATACCTGCTCCGATTGAGTCCAACCATTGACTCAATAAAGTTTTTCTGAGTATATTCGTCGCCATTTCAACATTTGAGCATCAGGGCAGGGCAGAGCAACAGGGTTGTCTTATGGTTGTGTATAAGATGAATAGTCTTACCGCATCTAAACTTTTTATTTTGCATTTTGGATGTCAGCCATATCCCTCAGGGCAATCCACATGGGTTTCATCGCCTTCAGAGTCAACTTCTATATCCACTGCAACAATAACGGCAACGACAACAGCAACAATACGTTTTCCGCACGATGGTGGTGGTGGAAATATGAATGTAGTAAACAAAAGGTAAATAACATTGTCGTCGCCATTTATAATTCTCCGAAATTGCAACAACTTTAACAACTTTATATTCAGCCTATCTGGCTAGCTTCCAGCTGCTTGTTCGTCTGTGTCGTAAAACTATACTCCTTTTTTACAAAATGCCTATTTGGAAATTTCAGATGCAATAAGGCGGACAAAGGAGTCACTGCATAAAGCACCACCGTCAATGATATGGTGCATATATATAGGAAATACTTTTCAAAAAAAGTAAGAACTTGGGACAATAATTGAGCAAAGGTGTTGAGACTGGTGGATAATATGATGCCGAGACGCAGTTGATATAACTGACTGTTGATAACAAAATAACCAATAATAGATGTGGCAGAACTGACGCAGAAACAAAACAACTTGATTATATTTCTAAATGTATAACCTTTCCTAAAATCCTCAAATCTTAAAAAAATGTCTCAATGGTAACGCAACGAAGATGTTTGCAATAAATGTGAAGAAAATTGAGAGAAACAAACTGATTCTCGTTCAAAGTATGCGGTTAGCTATAACGTATACATTTTTCGATGTTTTAATATTTTAATTTCGGAAGAGAAATTTTGCCTTTTATCATGCACACAGACCTCTTAGAAGGCGTACGGGCACATACCTTTTTTGCAATATCAAAAGTCACCGCCACCATAAAGCCTAGCTCTGTTTATTACAAGAGAAAAATAAAACGAATCCAGAATTACAACCACTTTTACAGACACAATTCAACACTAAGTGAAGTCAAATACCTCTCCATCCACTTGGTGCTCCCAACGTAATAGAAGGATCTCGCTTGCCCAGATACTAAAAGCGTTAACCATATTCGATATTATCAGAGTTGCAGGACTTGCCCAACTGGTGTACTTGCTATGTTTTGATATGCTCGCAATGTTGATATTTTTATACAGTTTATCTATCCGGTTTCATGGAATTTTTTATCGACCTGGTTCAAGATACCCACTAAGTCCAAAGTGGCACTTGCTGTCAAATATTAGATTAGAATTGAAAAATGTCACTGCTTTCAGTGTTATTCTTATCATAAGATAATGGAAATTATAGGAAATTGCTAGTAAATTAAAAATTTGATTAATTTTGCTTTTCTCTATAATATTATCAATTTAATATGGCTTCAATAACCTTGTATTACTACCGTTTACATTTATTCTATTGCCTGCTACAAAGGTCAGGCTCCTCCTTATTGACATACAGCTGAACTTAGTACTTACTGCTTTTAAAACTTTACAGATGAAAGCAACGGTTTCAAGTATAGAAATCGATTCGCCCTCGTTTCGTTCAGTATCAGGCTTTATTGTGTGCCTTCTCTTTCTAAAAAGGGCTCGGTTATTTATGTCATCAAGTTTCATCCATGCTTGTATGCTTCTATGAAAGGTTGTACCTGAGTAATTTAGTACTTTTCCATAAGTCTAAAACAGAACTCGCAACAACTAGTGATCTCATTTAGCGTCAAACGACGCGAAGAGGTTCTTCCCAACTGTGGTTTACTCAGCCATACAAAGACATGGAACTCGGTTTCAGTCATAGTGGTAAAATCAACTGTCAAATCTGAAGCTATACTGATAAGTTATCAATAAACTTGGAGTTTAATAATTTCACTCCTCATGCTCGATGGTTTCCAAATTCACGGTCTACCTAAATAGTAATATTCCATTAGGTATCCATTAGCATCTACTCACACTGTTCGTATTGAGTATCGTATTGAGTTCAGTATTTAAAACCTGAAATACAATGCGATAGGGTCTTACAAGAAAATATATCAAATGCGTTCCAGGGATTACTAAATCAAGAAAGATTCTCTACTTCGAGACAAAAAAGGGGTTTAAGCCTAGGTATTAAGGTGCTGCTAAGATCACGATGAGATATAATTCTCTTCATCTTATTTGAGGTATTACTTTTCGTATCTTTTTTCTGAGCATTCTTCCATAGAAGTCTTTCGCCAGCAATTGAATTAGGCGCCACATGGCCTTCCGCAGGAATCCAACCATTCAACCCCTGTCAAATCCCCCTCTTAAATACAGGATCCCACGGAATTCATTCAATTCACATCGGATTGTTGTTATGACATCCAGAAGCATTTTCAGATTGTCTTAAGCAGTTTCAACAAATATATAATATGATAATCTTCAATGTAATGCAAAAATAATGGATCACTTTTTAGTAGACCTATTATATTGCAGTGAATTACATAGTTATGTACCATATGTAAATACTTGTTAAAACATGAAGGCCTAAATTAAGAAGCGACAATCAGCTTTCAAATAAACATGTGTGTGATGATGAAACTTTTTAAACTAAACATTAGCTTTAAATAAAATAACTACAATTTCCTCATGTTTTGTAACCTTTTTTGGATATTTCACAAACTTTACTTATGCGCACAACTATTTGTTAGTAAATGTTTCGTTAATTTCCCTGATGGAGTAATGGTTGCTAAAATGAGAATTAATTACTAGCGGAGAGTCTTTCTTTTATCTATAGCCTCCTCTATGAACGCCCAACTTTTTCAATTGATTTCACTATGACAAAGCCCATGAATATGCCTATTGATATTATCACACATGTTTGTCTACCATATACCTACCTATCTCACAGAGCTTAGTGAAAAACATTACCGCATTGGATAATACAAGGAGATTACAATGTTTTGCTTACTTATAAATTTACGCACTTTCTCTAACAAAAAAAAAAAAAAAAAAAACAAAATGAAAAAAAGAAGTGCGAAACAAATGCTTGCATATCGAAGAGTTCCACTGTTCAAAAACAATAGTAGCGAATGAAATGCGCGTGCATGTGTTTATTCACATATGCTTGTGGTAAAAAATGTTCATCCAACAATTTGGCACGCCTGCTGTCAATCAAAACAGCATTTTTTCAAGCCTTTTACGCTTGTATGGCAATTATTTTCAAGTTTCGACAAAGCTCTGATGCGTTCCAACGTGTTTTTTACTATTTTCTCTTTTATTTTTAAGTTTATTTTGTATTTAAATACAAAAACTCACTTCATGTCTATCCGAATAAAAAGCGTGTCAGCTTATGTAAAGCTTAGGTGTGTACGCACAGCTGTTAAAGGAAGTATTTGCTCTTGACTTTTTATTTTACAATAGAATTGAATGCCATGTGGGAATGAACACTTTAGTTTATGTAATAAATGTAGGTAAGTAATGCGTACTAGGGTTTTAGCCGATTGCTGAGACGAATCGCGGGGTAGAAATGTCACTGCTTCGAAGCTAAGAATATATTAGAGTTAAATTGAAATTTCTGAAATGCTTGAAAATTGTTGTTCTAAGCAATAAGTGTAATTAAACTGACGAAAACTGTTGTTGAGGTCCTTTGGGTTCGAGCATTGAGAGACCCTAGCATCACCTTATATTAGCTTACCAGATGTGCCTTAATTTTAATTATGCTTAAAATCCAACTAAGGGGCTCTCTTAAATTTTACGTTAATCAATTTTAAAGATAATGAGGTTCACCACGCATTTATATATACATATTTTGTATATATATGTCCCATTTAAATGGAAACCCTTATATTATCATATATACTAGGGACTTCTGGTGAAATAGAGGAAGCATGAAAAGAAAAGAAACTTATGATTTTAATACAAATATATAGCACTTCTAATACTATATCGTTCTATTGGATGCTAGACATTATTGGACTAATCCATGTTTTAACTGAAGACTTTGAAGAGTGCCATAAACTATACGGTATACACCATACTTTACTAGGTTTTGAACAGCAGATAATAGAAAATAAGTCTTGATTCAAATGTTCAAATATTTGTTTTCTGTGATGACGCACTTACCGTACCTAGGTGTTACAAACAACCGTTAGTTGAACAAAACCCTTATACTCTATGTAACATGATGTTAAAGAAATTAGTTAATGACTTTATGGTAGCATTTGCACTTTCATGCACCATTCATAAAAATACCAGACGTATTTTTATGCTTGCTCATGGATATGTATATGAAAGCAACACGCAAATTTCGGAAACCGCCGCACCGGTAATGTACCATTTTGTACACTTCTTCAGCGGGTCTATTGCCACTCAACGTGCGACACAAGTAGCACAATCAACTGGCCAGTAATTACACATTCACCAATGCAAAGATATGTATTTGATTTCACTTGTTGGTTTTGTGGCAGGTTGTGCTCGGTGCTGTGTTGTTGCCGACGACGACCTTTTCACTTACGGTTGGTTTTACGTGCTTTGCAACGGGATCATCTTCGGCTCCATTTGCTCATCAACATACATTGTTAGTGTTGTTGTTGCAAAAATTTGCTCCTCCTATTCATCCCATTTCGATACTGGCTTTCGCCGCCATAAGCCAAGCGGAAATTGCACTTCAATTGGGATTGATTTTTTTTGTGTTCCAAATTTTTGGTCACTTTTGGTTCATATCATAATTGTTTATTTCTAAATAGATATACAATATATATATTAATAATAAATTTAATTTTTATAATTAAATATATTTTATTATATATAAATAAATATAAATATATTCTCATGTACTCCGACATTTTCCAACATATATTTTTAACGGATTTGTTTGCTGGTACTCATATTACTAACGGTTAATCATCATACATAAATGCCGTGAATTCGTGACTTTTGTGATCTCTCAAATTTAGCAGTGAATAATGATTGAGCCCCACTTGCTCATGTGAGAAAGTGTCGAAATTTTTCTCATATATGGAATATGTACTTATATTTAATATTAAATTACTCGTATTGTTTTGTTTCTTATTTATGCGCCCAGTTATGTGAGGCTTATGCACGCCAAAAGCTCCAACTTCAAGCTCATATCAGTAAATGTTTTCCTATAAAACTGGAAACGATTCCAACTATCATATCAACAGTTTTACTAATGAAGTCAAAGTCCTTGAGCTCATTACTGATACATGATATGATGGCATCGTATGAGATCCATTTCAGAGTGATATTAAATAAATTACCAATATTGTTTTCTGGGTTCCAAACTACTTGACATTTGGCACAAATTTTACATAAACATAAATAAATCGTGGCTTTCCAATCATTTAAAAATAGCCTTAGCCAGGTTATAAATGGCAAAATAATAATGTGCCCTTAATCCAACGAGTGGATTAACGATTTGATTAACTACTTTCATTTACACTTTCCTAAATTAATTTGGTTAATATCTGGGTTTCGTTCGACACTTCTAAAATATAAATACGAAATTTAGATAAGGGTAGAACAATTCATTGCATGGAAGCAATCTGAATTAAGCGAACTACTGGATACAGAGTAATTATTATAATTATTATATATCCTCTTTTGATTCTACTTAAGGAAGATAATTAAATCAAATTTAAGCGCTTGCATAACTTTAATGTCAATTGCAAAAAATCCTTAGTCATTATAATTTATTCTTTAGTTATGAATAATATATAAATAATACATTATATATATCACCGGAAAAAATTTCACAAAATAACTTGTTTGCAAATCTACTGCATACTGCATATGTTTGCGAAAAATTTATATACTTCTTCTTTATATACTTTCTTCTTTTGAAAACATCGTTTTGAACACAATGATTGACGATGCGCTATACGAGTTCCAAGCCAATCAATTGTCTGTATAAGGGGATGATTTGCGTGAATTATCATTTCAAACCTAATGGGTATTTGCAGCCGATGTGAAAACTCACCAAAGGTAAAAGCGTACGCTAACATATCGGGATATCTATGGTTAAAACTACGAAATCACATTTCAAAATATCTTTGCTGAGCTTCCTTATATTCAAAACTCAGATTTTTGTAGCATCTCACGACGACTCGCCGAATTTTCATAAAAAAGCAGTAGATATTTTTATGCTCTCGCAACAAATCGAAATCGCGCCAAACATTTTCGTACCGCCATATCCCGTGTATGATGAACTCCGAACTTGCGAATGATTTTATACCGAAAATAGCAGTCAATCTGTAAGATATCTTAATATCTTACTGACGACATCTCATTACTTGTTTGAAAAGTGGACATAATCGGTTCAGTCTTCCCCTAATCCGCATATACCTAGTGTAATGTAATAATTTAGAAGTGCCAGTTGTCTTAATACTATATATATAGATCATTATGTAAAATATCTTAACAAAATATAGTGAATATGTTTCTTTAGCTGCACTGTAGTTTGGTGCCAAAATGGTAGAAATACGTCCATGAATTACCCCAAACCCCTTATACTAGATCTAATGTTTTTCGGTATTCTAGTGGCCTTTATGCCGAGTATATCAGTTAAATTGTGAATTTTCTTAATAAAATTAGGTGGAAATATTTTCTCAAGTATACATTAAATCTTTTCTTGAACGCAATAAGCGAAATCGATCCTGACCTTGGTCTAGCCTCCACAACCGAAGTATAATGATTTTCGAACGTCTGGTTGACTTTTTTATCTCATATGTTCAATATTTTCAAATAAGGATTGAGTTTATCTCGCATATATCTCAATAAAATTAAGCGAGCATATTTCGAAACTCAAACACAACCTGATACACTGGGAAACTTTGATTAAATATGTTCTCTCACACGTATACAATTTGGGAATCTAAGAAATTTTACCTTCTGAGTAGCTTACGATTTATTTTTCTTATTTAAAAGACCCTCATGGCTGAAGTAGAATCTTTCAATAGCTGCTGAGAAAAACTGAATACGTAGTTGTCAAAAATGTAAACTGTTAGGAGAAAACGAGCAACCAAGGCTGGCTTTCGACAGGAGATCCTTCAATTGATCTACAACATTCAGGCAAAGAAACTTGAAGTTTTTTTTTTGTTTAGTTTTAGCGCAATTTCATGCCTGTATTTCTATTTTTCTTCGATTAAGCTTATGCGACACAACGTTGATGAGGTATCCGATTTAAGAGGCAAAGAGCTGTCTGGCAGTAGGTAATCTCAGATGTTCAAGTATTTTGCGCGTATTCTTCACTTTGCTGGGTAATTTTACATGAAGCTCGACAAAAAGTGGTCCAACAAGGGGATACAAATCAGAAGAAAAACATCAAAAATAAAGTTTATTTAATGAAAGGCGACGAATAATAAAAAGTAATAGTTATTTTTATGATTTACTATCCGGTCTGACTGACCAGCAGTTGAAGCAAAATGAAAACAAAGCTCCCAACCAGTAATACCAAGTTTTAATTAATAGTGAGCATTATTTTTACTAATTTTAACTATATTATTGATTTTACAGTATTTTTTTAATTTCGTTTTTTGTCTTTTGTCTACTTGTATTTGTAGGTGGTTTTAGGGCATTTTTAACAAAAGTGCACAACGGAACATTTATGTACACAATGCCTGCAAGTAACAGTCAAGTACAGCACGAGTAAACAACCATTAAACAGTCTTTATCAACGTTAGTAACAGTTATGATTTAGGTTAGCGTTTAATGTTTCGTTTGTCGTTGCTAATTGTGTTTGGAAAGCGCTTCAATATTTGTTTTGCCTTCCTCTACTGCGACTTTTAGGCCCGGCAACATTTAGGTGTGCAACATTTGCTCCTCAACACTTATTTAACCAACGTTTGCTTCAGAAACATTTGCGTCAGCAACATTTGACTTGGCAACATTTTCCCAAACCTCCGCAACATTGTTGCTTTTGTCCATGCTCTTGCAACCTTTTGCACTCAGTGGTGCTGGCCGATTGCTCAGCTCTCTCGCATTGCTTGAAAACTTTGGACTACTGTTTCGCTGCAGCGTAGCCTCTGCTAAACGCTTGCGGCTGCTTTACGGTTATTGCGTGACGTTTTCAGGGATGCGCTCGTCAACACCCAGTCAGTTTGCAACGGGTATTCATTTGGTAAAGACGTTTCTTTCGGTATAATGCGTCATCGCGTATTTTTTCTTTTTAAACTTACTTAGTGACCTAAAGGCTAAGGAGCTACTAATATAGTTTATATTATCAGTTTTACCGTTCGGGATCACTCAACTGAAAATCGCTCTCTGGAAAAGTAAATCAATCTTAAAATAGCAAATAGACAAAAATACTAGTAAAATCGTACCGATAAGCTCCTACACATATGTGTGAAAGTGTTAACTTTACTACTGCCATGATTATGGTTGAACTGTTAATTGCAGGCAGTATTCAAATAAAATATTGAAATTGCATCTTTTTTTTTTTTGAATTTGTTTGAAAAGAAAGTTGTCAATGCGATAATTATATAGCAACGCACTTTGCCGAGCGGAAAATACGAATCAACAACAACACATGACTCTTTTTTGGTTTTTGTTGAATTTTTAAATTCAGTGATGTTTCGTTTTAATCAGAAGGAATAAAAAGGACGCCAATAAAATTTCGCATTTCTGCAATGAATAAGTAACATTTAATAAACTTGTAAAGAAAAGGTTATAGAAGCTAAGAAAACCAGCATTTGAAAGGACACTATTTGCCTTTTATCCTTCATTAAGGACAGCTAATTTTTCAATTGGAATACAACAACATGAACTTGGTAAGTATGGCAACAATATTCTGCTCGTTTATTTCAAAAATAAATTTGATTTGGGAAAAAATTTTTATTTCATTTCGTGTTAATGAAAGAGTGTAAATCTCTTTCTCTCTTTAAAATGTTCAGCTTTATGCCTTAACACTTATTTTGATTATATAGTAGTAGACCAATTGGGGCGATCAATTTCTTCAGTACCATTATTTGCTTAGAAGCACTTATGAAAGGACACGAATGTCAATTTGAAGCAGTGGAAACAAAATATAACTAATAGAATTAAACCAAAAGCTTTGATTTCCTTATGATGATAAGCATGATAATATTTTTTGCTCATTAAGGATTTTGAAAATATTAGTCACTAAGAGGTCCCAAAGTAGTTAATAAATATTAGTTCGGATAGTAATAGGTATAATCGATATATTTAGATTTTTCATAATGGACTCAGCGACATTGTTAGACGAATATTCCGGTCATATTAAATTTTCATATGTATTTCTGTATTCTTTATTTAATATATGCCAACAATCATTTTCGGTTTCCTTATACCCTTAATTTAATTTCATCAGTTCAATTTATTTATTTTATATTTAGCTATAATTATAACTAAATATTACTTTGGAAATCTTTTTATTCCATTCATGTGGCTGACTTCGCATGGAGCAATTGATTTTATTATTGTTGGAAATCTATCTAAAAAAGTAGAAACCTTAATCATATTTATTCCCACAATCTTCAAAGAGTAAAAATTAATTGCTTCATGTGAACTTAAAACCGGTTGCAACGACAACTTAAATGCGACAAATTTTGTGTGAACTTCCATTAGTAAACAACAGCAATTGAAGTTTGTTGTACAAGACACCTAAAGAAAAGCTTATGCAAACACTAGCTTCTCATACCGATTAAATGAATTATTTCAATTTCCTAAGACAATCGCAATAAAAATTTACCAAATTTTATAATAATTTAGTACAATTAGATTTATTACTCAAACGAATTTCACTCATTCCATTCATTAAATTTTTTGTATATTGAATTGTAAATGATGAAGGTCCTTGCGCATCCGGTGACCAAGGAGAATTGCATAATTATTTATGGCAGCGAAGATTCACCAAAAAAGATATGGAAAAAGAGATGTGAGGAAATTGAAATTTCGCTAATAAATCTGTTCACGGATTCCTTGGCCTACATACAAAACGTTTGAGGGTAGAAAGTCAAAGTTGGAATATGTCGTATGAGCAGCAAGTTATTCCTTTAACCGACTATATCCTCACTTCACTTGTCACTTCATTTTTTCATTCATTTTGACACCTCCAAAACTGACTATAATAATAAGCGGACTCGAAATCCATTACCATTATATCTTAAAAGCGGTGGTTGCTTCAAGCGGTGGTGTTAAAATGAGTCCATCAATTTTGTAGTTCGAAAGACGTGTTATTGATTCAGTCTCTTCTAATTAATTTGAACAATGGAAGCTACTTCCTATGTTATGTATGGTATGCTTCGTATGGTATGTTCGTCAAGCTTATTAAATATTAATGCATTACTTTTTGCGTTAACAACATTGTTACCCAATGGTCAAAAATAATTAGTTTCCAATTATTTTTTGCCATCATTCTTTTCATTTAAATGGTAACTAAAGGATATCGCCGAAAAATGTCCGTATAAAAAGGTCTGTAAAAATAGAAATCACATAATAAATCAGATTTACTAAAAATAGTTTTTTTCTGATCCCACACCAGGATACTTAAGCAAACCATGTATAAGTACTCACAAGAAGAATGTTTGATCTTTTTTTTGACAGAAACTATTCGCACAGCACTGAAAATGGTATTTGCTTTTGTTTGAGTTTCAGTCAAAGCAGGAAAAATGGTGTGAGGCGTGAGTAAAACTTAAAGTGAATTATGCTCAGACACGCAAAGGCCAAAACATACATACACACAATGTTGTTGTGTTTGCTTAAGAAAATTAATGTAAATCGATTTGCAACTTGTGGATCTTGGTTTCGAGGCAGCGCCGTGATCACCGCCCAAAAAGTTCGTTTCTTAAGTCTTTTGTATTGCAAAAAAATCCGCTTGTATGACTTTATACGAAAATTAATGCATATGAATATGAGCTTGAATTAGTGAGAAAACATATTCACATATAACTCATCTTGCTTGCTTGAAACATAGATCACGATCATAAGGTCATTTTTATATGAAACAAATATAAAGAAGAAATAAGCGGGTATAAATAAATTATTGTGAAAAAAATATTCGCTTCGCGGTTTACTGCAATTTTCATAAATTTTATAAAACAAGATTAAATAATATTTCTCACCAGTAACTGGTATATTATATCACAAACAGTTATTTAATATGTACATATATATATATAGGAGGAAAGGATAACTTACATAAGGAAAGAAATTAAACATGTCTGCAATGGACATAACTGGCAGAAGCTGCGAAAAACGACAGTCATGTTGACAAGCGGACAGGCAGACGCTCATGCACGTATATTTGAGTAATTGGAAGATGAACTGACAACCGGTCAGTCAACTATTATTGACGCCTTACAGAAACTGCCAAACTGACAAACGGACAAACTGCGAAACTGCGAAGTGAACAAATAGCCAATAAAGAAATTACTTGGTTGCGAGCACTTACATGCCCATGCTTTTACAGACATATGCACACATGTTGCATAACCAGATAATCTCGCAAGTGTTGGAAGAGATGGCATACAAAATTCCACTTGCGAAAAAAAAAAAACAAAATTAAAAATATTAAGAAAAAAGTAAACAAATTGAAGTGAAATCGGTTAAAACCCAAGCACTTAGCCCAAAAACAAAGAAAATATAATAATTTCAACGCAAACAAAAAATTGTTTAAAGATGCCACACGAATGAAAATTAACCGAAATTGCCGCTGAAGATGCCACATAGCCACATAGCCACATAGATGAAAGTGAAATTGCGCATGCTGTTGTAGTTATTGTTGTTATTATTTCATTTATACGGCGGATGCCATTGACATTGTGTTGCATCAATCGGTGGCATAAACAAGCAAGCGAACACAGACCTTTAACTGTATATAAATGTATGAACATGTATTTGTTGTAAGTGCCTTCTTTGGTCTGCCTTTTGCATTTGCGTATGCATGGGTAATAATAATAAAAACTTGGTAGCTCATTGACGATGATAAACAATGGACTGCAACAAACTGAAGAGCAAACAAAACAAAAAAAAAAACGCAACGTAGTAAAAACATTAGCTATATTTAATAAAAAAAAAAGACTAAGGAAAAAGATAAGAAATAGTTGCAGATTACAATAAAGCACATAATGAAATAATGCGCTTCTCTACAAACTTGGTAGTACAATACATTCATGCCACAACTTTGTAGTGGTTGATGCTTTTTCATCATCTACAAATAAATAATAATAACCGACCAAACAACATAACTGAAGAGTCGCTACTACAACAACATCAGCCAAAGCTGAAGAAGGCGCTTCAACTATCCATTATTTCCACTTGAAAATATTTACATTTGTGTTGCAACAATTGCCTAACTGTGAATTTATTAACCATTAAATCGTTTTGTAAAAGTGGTGTTTTTGATGCACAAAGAAATGTTGAAACTCTTGTCGAAGTCTATACACACCTTTAGATTATAGGCGTTTGGGTGACTGCAAATTTCCAGAGGCACAAAGCTCAGAATATTCTCGACTTACTGAAGTCGAAACTTGTACGCATTGTATGGCAGCGAAACTTGGCTGGTCTCGAACTTCGACACTCAGAGACTCCAACTATTCCTCAATATATGCCTTCGAATCTTCTGCAGAATATGCTCGCCTGAAACTATAATCAATCAAGAGCTGTGGAGATAAACGAAGTTGGAGCCCTACTGAAGAAAATGGGTCGCAGCAAATGGCGCTGGATAGGCCATACTCTGAGGAAGACCCCGGACGCATTAAGAGGATGTCGCTTGTGTCCTCAAGGAAACAGTCAACGCGGCCGAACGCCGAACGTCGAACAAAAACAACATTGAGAAGGCCGGTACTGTGCGAACTAAAACATTCGAGACGGCGTAAAGCCGGGAGCCTTCAATCGCGTGAGATTGAGCAACCTTGAGGTTGAGGTCTTGTTCTTCAAAGAGGAGTAGCATACTTTTCTTAGGAACTTGACAACAAATTGAATAATGGACCAGTGTGGTGAATTTTCAATAAGACAGAAACTATCATACATACATATGCTATATATGTACATATGCTATGTACAGCAGACTTCATATCCAACACGTTTATTTAGGTAAAAACAAACCACGCCTCATGTACGAGCATGTAGTTGCCACATTATCGTCGGCAAACAAGTAATTACAACAAAACTTTGCAGCAAATATATACAATGCAACAATTAAAACATACAAGACTTATCGCACCATACATAAATACCATAAATACTATGAGACCATAAATATTTGAATTCCAAACAAGCCAGATCATATGTGTGTGTGCAACGTCAAGTTATTATAATTAGTGTGAGTAGTGTGAGCGTTCTTCGAATTGGCCGCTTTGAACACTTCGATATGTACATACATCATGGCGAAAAGCGTTATTTTTAGCACTTAATTGCAACACAGCCGTTTGGATGATTCGAGACTGCCCCGTCTTTCGGACAATGGATATGGAACACAAAGCAGCAGGCCGAAAATTATTCCAGTCTTCCGAATATGAGTCAATAACTCATACTTTTAAGATTCTTCGCTCGCTTACACATTGCGAGGCCACGTCTGGCCACTCGATCTGCTTCACACCGCGAAATATGCATCGTTGAACTCAAAAGCGAAGTGCAAAGAGTATGCGGAAAGGAAATTGTGAAGTGGGTTAAATGCATTCCACATATCCATATGCACATAAGCATATATGGTTCCATGCATACAACTGTGCAGTTAGTTTCAATATCATTCAATATCTTTGAACACGCATCTAACCTATAAGGTAGTTTTTTGTTGTTTTAGTATTTCTTTTGGATGGCTGTGGCCTTTGCTAAAGTTGTCTTGCAATGGAAATTGACATCAATCCTACTTATAAGAGTCTGCAACATTTTTTCAATGTGCGTGTGTTTCAATGTGATTTTAGTTTTTTTTTTGTATTTTTATAAATTATTTGCCCTGTAAGTGTATCTAAACTATCACGCACAAGTACTTGTACACACTTTAAATATATGTCTGTGTATATAGGAGCATTTTTGTGCCGCCATTTACTAACACCAAATGCTCACATGAATTTATAAAGTCACCTAAAACATTTGTAAATGAGATTTCAATGTCACCCACATGTTATACTTTATATTATGGTTGTAATTAGTCCTTCAAAGTATGAGGAAAAAAATAAGATTTTTTAACACAGCACTTTTCTTCTATTATTTATGTATGTAATGATAAACTTAACTGTGCTGTGGCGGTCAGATCGCTGGTCAATTACATTTCCACGGTTCTACGTCACCGGAATTAACGTGGATTTTGTCCGGCCAAGGGCTGTCCTTTGGACGATCTATCCTTGTTTGGATCGGCGTGTAGTAAATAATGATTGGCATCCGTGGAGCAACATAGTAGCAGGATTGCTTTGTATCCTCCTTGTTTGCCTGGCAATAAGTCCAACGTGGGAGCCCAGAAATTTTTCTGCTGCGTTCACAAAAAAAAATGATACTATCTCCTTCAGGTTTAACATTTTTGCTTACATCTATAGTTTATATGAATTATGATCAGTAACGCATGTGTGAAGCCAACGGCTATATAGCACACCTTTAATCGACACAAATTAACAGTGTCCTCGATTTTTCATCGTATCTGATCGGATATGATCCAAACATGTAAAATTCCCTCTTATTGTGAGATTTTAATTAGGGGTTTGGTGAGTTCAGAGCACAAAAAACAGTCTAACTTTGACAATTTATTCTGCGAGTTTCTTTTACGCTTTATTAAGCATTTCTTTACGAGTATAAAAAAAATTCGAAATTAAACTTTGATATGAAATGGCGGCTACTTTGTCAATCTTCGAAATAACCTTTTTCAGGGGCCCCTACTGCCGCCAGACGAGATCTTAAGCTACATAAGACTTCCTAGTAAAATACCCACGTTCTCAGCTTTACGTCGGTTTTTGCAAAATGCAAAACAAGGTTAAAATTTTTTCGCAAAAATGAGCAGTGAATTGTTTGTACAAAAAATTACTATAGAAGCAAAAAATCGTAAATAATTTAATAGATAATATTACGGTGAAGTTATAGTTAAAATTTAAGAGTCTAAGTGCGACAGTCTCAGAGTATAACGGCGCCCGATTTCGACACTACAGCAGATTGGACATAGAAAAATTAAAAATTTTCAGTGTTATACCAATTGAACAATGTTTTTAGAGCCAGAAGAATCGATTCTTTTTAATTCTAGACTAACCAAAACCCTTAGTTTTAAATTTATGTTAATAATTCACCTGAATCTCTTGTATGGCATGATTTAGGTTATAACTGAAGGCCGTACAACAGATTTCAATACTATTTGTGTCATTCACCAACATAAAATTTCAAACCATGGTTTATGATGAGTTAGTTTAAACAAAATAGTCAATTATTTCTTGGTCGTCAGGTCTAAGTTATACTTGTTCTAAGGTTTCCCAAAAGTCTTAAGACCTCTATCGTAAAATCTAACATACATCGGAGCGATCAAAATTTGTATCGAAACAACTCACTCAAACGGGAAGTAGTTTAGAAGTTCGATTGATTTTTTATCACTCATTAATTTTACTGAAAAATAGTCTGCCAAAAAGTTAACTTAGTTTCACCGATGATGGCTGCTGCTAATAATTGTTTCCAAAAATCGTGAATGTTACGCTGGCTAACCCTGGGGTAGCAATAAAAAACTAACTGGAGTACCAATGACCTCATATCCATATGCGGTTTTCTTTATTATTACTCAAACATGATGAGCTACGCTTTAGCTTAAGAAAGTGTGATGTTAATTTAGCTATTCATTGATGTTTTGATCGACGTCGAATTGATGAATACAATGTGGAACCCCCCTGCGGAGTTGTGATAAATTAGTGGTTGTGGGCAATCACGCAAAAATTTGCACACTTGTCGACACCTCATTTCGTTTTGAAACTTAATACTCATGTTGGATAGAAAATGGAAACACCATTTCATACAACAAAAGCATAAACAGCAAAAACCTCGCTGAAATGAAGCGAACAGTGGTTAGATAAATTCGGCGCATATATATATATATATATGAAGGCATTCAGTTAATGTGTTGTATTGTTGTTCGATTATGGGCAGCTAACATGAGTTTTTTATGGGCTAATTCAAGCAATTTCTTTGTATTTTCAAATAAAGGTAAACTAACATATTTGCATTTCAATATATTTGATTTATGGTTGTTTAGCTTTATAGAAATCGGCACCTTGGAATGGATATATGTAAATTTTTTATATTGTACATAATTATATATTGATATAACATGTGTAGACCAGTAATAGTACTCTAGATATGTTATGTCGACAGGGCCATGAAAAGGCCACGCCCACTTTCCGAAATTTTTAAACTCCATTCTCCCCCTGCCAGTGGCAGTGAATTCTATCAAACCCATCTTGTGGACGATGCATTCACCAATACCAACCGAGTTTCAACAAGTTATTTGAATTCTGTACACTTATTCATGTACACTTACGCCCTATCGTTTAGTCGTTGTCGAGACAGCGACGAAATAACATCGCGCATAATCGGGCCGCTAGAGCAAATGTACCCTGCGCGAAATTATTTATGATTATGAATGTTTTTTGGTGTTATCAATTACATTTCTTGTTGTAGATAATTTAGAGGCAATAAAGTTAATGTTTTAAGGGTCCAATATGTTTCTTTTAATCGTAAAATATATAAAATGAATAAAGAAGTGCGAAAATGCTTGTGTCACGAGGGAATGAAAAACTTTTTTTTCAAAATGTAAGATTACATGGTGCTCACTGGGTGCCTCTTCTTTCGTGCTCACTCGCACAGTCGCACTTCCTCACATGCCGACCACTGATCTATTTATATAACCCTATATTTATTGTCTTTGGTTTTAGCTGTTGTAAAGATCGACAGCATAAATTCGGGTTACATAGTCTTGAAGATGGATAAAATTATAGCGTCCAATTATTTCCAAAGATAATACACTTGTTTCTCATTTATGCTCGCTCTCAATATGATTAATGTGAGAAACATTGCGGAAATGAAAAGTGTTAGCAGATTCGCAGTTACCTGAAATCTTGAGCAACAGCCTAATGCCAACAATAATTTGCGCGCCTGTCGGTATGAATGGTTATATAAACCATTTTATGAATGGTTGGTCATTTACTTTGACTTTGGCGCGAATACAGCACTTCGTGCGTGCTCCGTCCGTTGAGTTGAGTGGCAGGTCTTGAGCGCATGACGTGTCGGCTTGCGGCAATAGAAGATAATAGATTTAAGCCAATGCTCACACGCCATCCACAAATACTTCGTTTCATATAATACTATGGTGCCATGTACATGCCAAGGAAAATATTATATCGTAATTAACATATCTAAAATACGTTTTGCATTTTTGCTCATCGAAATTTTAGTTTTTCTTCGCCATATATGAGTATAATATATATATATATATAATATACAATATGCATATTTGTACACCTGTTTATGGTCTCTTTATATAACGAAAATTTTCGGTTTCTCCTTCGTCATTAAGTAAAATGTAAGAAAAACAAAGGAAGGGGTGCTACCGAACACTTTATACTCTCCCAATTCGCAAAGGTTCAAAGGCGGGGAAAAACAGTTTTCAGGTGTTGGACACACTTCATTTTGAAAAATGTTGCGTAAGAATTCAAGATTAATTTTTCGACGAAATTGTAATTTATTTGTAATAATATTTGGAATCGTGTCATCATTACTACTACTCATTACTACTTTTGCTTTATATCCACGATATTTGTATTATTGGGTTGTTCGGAAAGTCATTTCGTTTTTTCCCGCCAGAGGACTTAATTACGTTTTTTCGAAACTAACTTCACACTTAAGCCCCATAACCATTATATGTCATGAGAGCTGATATTGCAAGGCTTGTGTGTGAAAAAGTTATATTAATTCTACTCAGTAGTTTTTGGTTGGTGCCTTTTTAAATATGGAGAGCAATAAGCAGCATTTTCGTCATATTTTACTTTTTAACTTCAGAAAAGGTAAAAATGCTGTCCAAGCGAGAAAAAAATTGACGGATGTGTATGGAGAAGGCGATCCGGCAATTTTGATGTCGAAGATGCACCACGGTCTGGAAGGCCGGTCGAAGCTGACAAAGATGCGATAAAGGCATTAGTTGATGCAAATCGGCGAATCACCACACGAGAGATCGGTGAGAGGTTAAATTTGTCGAATTCAACTGTTTATGGCCATTTGAAAGGCATGGACTTAACCTCGAAGCTCGATGTGTGGGTGCCCCATGTCCTTACCGAGCGAAATTTGTGTCGTCGTGTTGACGCGTGTGATTCGCTCCTCAAACGTCTAGAAAATGATCCATTTTTGAAGCGGATTATTACTGGGGACGAAAAATGGGTTGTATACAACAATGTTAAACGCAAGAGGTCATGGAGCAGAAAAGATGAACCGGCTCAAAGCGTGTCAAAAGCCAACATTCACCAAAAAAAGGTGATGCTCTCCGTTTGGTGGGATGTCAAAGGAATCGTTTTTTTTGAGCTTTTGCCGGACAATACAACGATTAATTCAGAAGTCTATTGTCATCAGCTGAAACAAATTGAATGATTATAAATATATATAACAAATATTTATTCATTATACGAAAACTGTCTTTCATGTTCCCCAAAAAAAACGAAATGACTTTCCGAACAACCCAATAAAATCAACCTATCTAACATAAATCGCTATATACAGCATATTATTTTTGTGGAAAAACACAATAGCCCTAATTTTTACTACCGAATGACATAATACTAATCGAAGTATTCTCGCTCAGTTTTTTCAAACATCTCATATTGAGATATATGCAATATAAACCGAAGGGACGGAATTTAATATATTGGGTTCTTGAGGCACAAATCACCATATTAAGGGTATAGACCAATTAGGTTTAGACCGATTTCATTCATATTAAGCGCTAAAGCACATTTTGTTGACAAATATTGATCGATATATGTGTATAAAGTCAACCGGAAAGTCGAAAATCATTATATTGAGTACGTTGGGGCTATGGGAAGGTCTGAGGTCTGATTGTATTTACTTTTTGAGGTTTCACATGTCTCCACGCAATTATATTAAAATAGCTCATTGATTGATTGATCTATATATTTGGCATTAAGTCCACTAGAATAACGAAAAACATTCTATGTGGTATATGGGTCTGTAGTTATAGCATATATAAGATTATGTGCTAACGTTTTTTTGCTAAGATATATATTGACTAGACATATTGACCGATATATATTGTATTAAATCAACCGAAAGTTTGAAAATCAGTTTATTAGTTACAATATATGGGGTGTATGGGAAGTACTTAACCGATTTTATCCATTTTTTAGTCAGGGGTGCCGCACCTTGAAAGCATTACTTGAGCAATTATTTGAGTCTTATCTCAGTTGATGCTGGATTTATGTTTTGTAAATTAAAAAACTTGGAGTGGGATCATCTTCGATTAACGGCACTTTGTGGGCGTGGAAAAAGTCCGATTTTGATCATCTGCGGTCCTCACAAGCACGGACAACGGATGGGCAAACAGACATCCGGAATTCAATCCGCTTTGTCATCCTGATCAACTCTATATATATCTTGATTCGTTTTAGGTGTTTTAAACAGCAGTTAACCGACAGAACTATCACACAATGTTGCAACATGTTGCGAGAGTATTAAGATTCGGATAAATATAGATATAATAAAGGTATATGGGTGAACAAACTCAAGGTGTATACAAACTAACTTATATTTAACTATATACACATACCTAATACACTTAATGAAAAGTTTAAGAAAGTTTAATTATTAATAAAAGCTGAATCACTTCAGAGCTATCAGTTATTAATAAAATAACAATAGTATTACATGGAATTAAATGTACTAATAAATACCCTTGAGTTTTGTACTTTAAATTAAGATTGTTATTGAGGATAACACTTTGAATAACATATGTATATATATTTAATAGAGAGTTAATTGAGGTAATTTAAAGATCTGATATTTCATTGAAACTACTTAAATCTAACATATGTAGAGTTGAATTTTTGAAATTTTGACCCATTTATATATCCATTTTCATGAACTATTTGAGATATACTATGCCTAACTAATTACTACTCCCACCACAAAAAGTAAATGAACGAAAAACACCGCTATCATTGCTTCCGATAAACGGCCGGCAATGGCAAGTATTACTACATTTTTCTGGATGGATTGGTAAATGCTATGAAGCTATGCGAAAACTCAAAACAACTTTTTAAAGCAGCAATTTCAAGCAGCAAATTTACTGCTTGGCCAATCGGTGCAACATTAAAATAATTGAAATAAGGCGCTGGCAAAAGGCACAGGTCTGCTATAAGCAAATTTCTTATAAGGCAATTTCAAATTTGCCACACTCAGACGGACAGTGCAGAGTGTCAAGAACGTGATTGAGTGCGCACACTGCTTGCCACTTTCGCTCGGTCCACCGTAACTATGAGAATGTGGCATGCTGCATAGTAACAAGTAAAGTATAGCTAAGTTTGGATGAAGCTAAATACTTGCATTAACACACTAGAACACACTAGAATTAAAACTGTACTACTTTCATATGAATCTGAGTCAAGAATGAACATTTGCTATATCCAGTTCATATTGGTTCAAGAGGGAGGTAATTTATGCCCTTATTTCGAGATCATTGCAGACATGATGTTAATTGCGGAGTTCATTGGTGTAGGGACAAGAAAGTATTGATGGAGTTGCAGTGAATGGCTACAAGTTGCTAGACCATCTAATAGTGCATGGAAATGTTACTAATTTGAGCAGGTTTAGCCATATTACTTACTGTATATTGGTATTATAATTCTTTGAGTAATAGCCTTAAATAAATCACACACGCTGACCCATAAAATATCAAAGGAAACAAGGATTTTATTTTCATCCACAAAAAAAAAAAAAAACCAATAAGTAAAGAAAAAAAAGTTAGTTTTGGTGCTTTCAAAATGCAGTTTTTATGACTTAAAAATAATTTTAAAGTGGTATAATAAAAATTGGTATATGCATGATATGGGTCCTAAAGGATGTTATAGATGGATTTAACAAATTTTGATAGTCACATCACACTGTTGTAAGCGGCAAAGTCCCCACGTTTTGGCCAACATATTGTATGCAGCGTAGAATTGGGAGGGAACAGAAGGGAAGCTTTTTTGAAATTTCCTAAGCACACTATCTGAGTTATGGCACGCCCTGAGCTACCTATAAATTGCAAATTTAGCTGACGAAACGAAAATCCTATATTACGTATACTGTGCTGGGGGTTGGTATGACCAGATTTCGCCCATCTTTGCTTTAATTTCACTTATCAGAAACACCGTGTGTGCTAATTTTGACTTCGTGACATTCACTGTTGCCTCAGTTACCCATTGCAAAGATAAATAAGATTAGATACAAAGTGCCTGCTTGCAGTCAAATTTTTCAACTCAGGAGGTACAGAATATAACTCTTCTGCATGTTCGTTTAAAGAGATGCAGTTGAGAAAATAAACTGTTATATAGAAGGTGGACCTTATAACTATCTGATTTTGGCCGCTTTCGCACTTTAATAATAAAAAAAACCAATGGAATTTCGAATTGAACTCAAAACTGTATGTTTTGTGGCAGTGAACGATTGCAGATATGTTCATTGAATTATCTCAAAATCCACAAAAGAATGTCTGATGTTCAAATTAGCACATCACGCGCTCAAATTGCAAATCGTTGATCTGCCTATAAAAAGCAGCAGTAGTGCAAAGAGAAAGACTGCAAAGAAAAGCGTCTAATAAATGATATAACACATGGGTGTTTTGCATAAAAATTTGTGGAGCATGTGGAGCAAAAATTTCCAACACCTCGCCACCGCTGTTACGCATTACAACACTATGCATGCATATCTATGCCACAATCATATTTTCAGTTGCATAGCGGTAGTGTGTGTGTGTGTATAGAGGCGAGCACGGGCACATTTGTTGTAGGTCTACATACAGGTCTGCAATTATATGACTGCGTGAATGAGTAATATGAGCGTTTGTCTGGTAATTGCGCAGGAATTTAGCGTAAAGATTTAAATGATCAGATATTTGCTGTCTAAATCGTCTGCACACTTTTGCTCATTAGCACACACATTTGTAGCTTAACATTTATATTATCTTACCATGAACATAACATATGCATACATAGCATATATAGATATAGAACATATGCATTAGCTGAACAGTTTTAACGCATGCGCATAGATTAGCAAATTGAATCTTAGATGCTTGCAGTCAATTATATATTTTTGCAGTTGTAACTGTAACTGTAAAGTTAACTGTAAACATTGAAAATATTAACACAGATTTGCATTTCAAATATAACATCAATAATAGCATTATAGATCTTCGATTTTAATTGCATAAAGTTGGGGACATACCGCTTTATTTTGTTGGAGTATTCCCGTAATAAAATTGCATACCCTTCGAACTATGAGGGCAGCCCGATAAGTACATAGTATATGAAATTTGAGTCTAATAAAAAGATTACTTTGCAGACCTCCAGGAAAAGTATTTTTTAGAAGGTTTAAAGCAGCTGAAACCCTACTGGCTCAAGTATCTGCAACTGAAAGGCGACTCTATTGAGAAATAAGTCGTAATTTTTCCAAAAAATTTGTTTTTGTTTGTAGGCAAAGTATTTATCAGGCCGCCTTCGTACTTGACCGACTTGAATTAAATTTGATTCATGACTTTATCGTAATTATTGAAAATTTTTCAATCCCAACAGCTTATTTAACTTAATAATAACTTAATAAATTCGAACATCGGTATGGATAGCGGAACCAAGCTTAACACTAACCCCAATAATGGAAATCTCCCTCTAAAACTGGATGAGGTCTACGAGGATGAGGTTAATTTCTGTGCTTTCAGTAAATTCTCCCCCATACAGGGTAAATTTTATGGGAGACATGTTAACAAAAGTAAGCAGCGATGGCATAAATTAATATTTTTACTTAGGCCTTATACGCCGAAAAAAATTTTCTTCCGGTGGTTGGCATTTCAAATTATATATTGGTCGATTTGTGAGATCATTACTAAAGTTTGGTAGGAAATATGTCCAAATGGGTTCATTCTTTCCGCTATTCTTTTCGTCGATTCCGTTCAGTTTTCACAGTCAATATGGGTCAACTTTTAAAAAGGCTTAATGAAAGTAGGTAACTTTGACAGATTTTATATTCAGTGTCTAAGCCCTCGGATACGATTCATAGTCCCCTGAAACACAATACAATTGTAATTTTTGTGAGATAACTTATTAAAATAAAATGAGAATATTTCGCATGGCAAGGTTTTACTCGAGGTTAATGTTTCCCTATTTCCTTACCTACGTTCTGCTTATTATTCTTGTACTAATTGCGATTTTTCACATATCTTCCCTTTAGAAAATTGTAACCTGCTTTATATTGCTCTCACTCACCAATCGATTGCACATTGCTTCGTGTGCAGACGATGAAAACTCCACAGAGACCAATGAGATAATTCCACGAGAAGCAATCGGAAAGTTAGATTACTCCGTAAGACAAGCTCTGTTACGTGCCATAGACAAGTTGGAGCGAGAAGCAGCTAATGAGGATTACGATGAGGAAGGAGCAGAAGATCAGAATCCCACTGCCGAAGAACCGCCACCGACACTAGATGCCACCGATTTCGCCTCGAGCACCAGTAACAATATTTCTACCGCTACAACCAAGGATGAAATACTCGAGGAGAGCACCAATAAGGAAGACGTGCATCCAACTGTACAGTTCTATACCGCCATTTTCGATGAGAAGCATGCACACGAACAACCATTGGCCTCGTTTATCGATCGTTCACGGTTCTGGAAAAAGTCAAACAAGGAAGCTAACCCAGATACAGCGATGATCGTCAGCGATGACACCGTGGCGCACGCCTCCAGCACTTTCGAAAGCAGCCGACAGAGCACGCGCAGCGTCGGCGATGGGCACAACTCAAACAAGGCCGTGCGTTTGAATGAAATCTCTGGTGAGAATTCGGATGAGGTGAAGTTTGAGATACGTAAAACACACGGGCTTGCAGCGCCGACAGCTTCAACTACAACTACAAGCACAACAATGACGACGACGACGAAGACGACAACAACAACACGTCCACGTACAACGCGCCGCAAACGTCCAACCACTACCACTACAACAACTACAACCACGCCACGTCCCACACACAATGAAGACGGTGAAAATATCGAAGTGGTGGAGAAAGATGACATACGCATACAAGCAGCGCCACTGGTGACCGCATTTACCGTTGATTTGGATGAACGCGGTGCTGCCAAGAATGTTATGCCTATTGTAGATCAACCGAAACAGCGGCCACTGGTGACAAACAATGCGCATCAGTCATTTCCAGGTGGACCCACCATATCGAAACTAAATGTTTTACCCGCAAATCCGCTGTCCGGTGTACCACAGAGCGTGGCAGTGTACAGTAATGTTGGACTTGTGGCACCTACCCAAGCGACAAACATTATAGGGGCATCAACTACATCATTTACTAATATTCTGCCAGCGGAAAGTTTTATTACGGTAAGTACATATGGGATTTGACCCATAGTCTGCTATGTAAGCCCGTATTCAGGAGACCACATATAAAGATGAGAATATATATGAATATTTCCGAATTTTCACATTTCTGGAAAAGAGACGAAAATTCAGAACGCGCGAGTTTGATGAATCGACCTCAGATGTTGTTGTTCCAACTTCAGAGGCTCAATTCAAACAAGGAACATTTCAAAGCACTTGAAGTCAAATTTTTTTTGAAAGCATTGAGAGTTTCTTCAAGAAGTACTCAAAAAACAGACAAAAATATCTTATGAGGCTTGTAATGTAGATATCTCCAACGATTCAATGGAGGAAATTATCCATATTCAGAAAGAAATTTTGGGGCTCGATATACCTTTACTCTTGTAACTACAAAATGATCTTCATAAAGTGAGAAAAAATCTCATTCAGTATTTTCCGATAGCTAAAGGCGAAAGTATTCAATTAGTATCGTATATGGGATGAAAAATCTTGCATTCTACCCTGAGATAGAAATATTTTACGAGCTTTGTTATTTTAATACTGAAATTAGGACTTTCCCGTAATCTCGATTTCAACGCATTCAGAAAGCTTCAGAACAGAAAGCTCTTAAGATTTTTCTTATTAGTTCTTATGAGTCTAGTTAAAAATAAGTCGGTTATAACATATCTATCTACCAAAGAAAATATTCAACCAATGCTCTTTAATTTGTGTGTAATAGAACTGGAGAAAATAACTAGGGATCGATGGGGGTTCTGACGGACTACAACACTTTGAAAGTCGCTTTGAACGTCGAGTAGTAGCATCAACTGTTTAATCAAATCTTCACTCTCCGTTACTGAGAGAGATTTTCACAAGCTCTCTTAAAATGTTAAAACCAGCTATATGAAATACGCTTCTCTCGGACCATGCATTGATCTCGAAATAGTAGTACTACTGCTAGAGTCAAACTATGTGGTCCATCTTCCTTTTCAACATTATTTATTTTTAAAGCAAAATAAAAGCATTTATCCGTGAATCCTTAAAATATTTTCTTTGTAGCAGCGAACTTCCCAAACCGCCGTCGGCGTTAACGACAACCCCCCCAACCAAGAAGGTGTAAGCAATTACCTAATCGAACGACAACGACAACTCGAACAACAAATCTACCAGCTGAAACTACAAGCACAACAACAGCAAGACTTAATTTTGCGTCAACTAAAATTGCTGGAGGAGCAAACGAAATTGAATGGTGCGCCGCACCCCACCGTGCAAACATTGCCAGCGACCACTACACAAACTTTTGTACAACCTATACAACAACAACAACAACAACAACACCAACACCAAGCACAAACGCTTCAACAATTAAGTGTGGGGCCAATACAATCCGCATCACTCTTGCCACCCGCAGTGCAACAACAACAATCACAAGTGGTCAGCTTCACCATAAGACCCTCCGTGGAATTCTTACCGAACACGGTCACGCAAAGTAGCACGTCATTTTTCAACACTTTCCCCGTCGACCAACAATTGCCGTTACGCGAGCGTGTTAATAACTTTGCACACGGCGAGCAGCGCAACAATTACACGCCGATCATATTGCCAGTGACGCAACAACAATTGCCCATAAATGATCCGGTGCAAAAAGTGTTTCAAAATATACAAAATCTACAGGGCCAAAAAGTGAATCCGACTCAAACGCAAGCGACGAATGCTGCCACCTCGGTGCAAATACAGGCGTCAAATCAATTTAAATTCGCACCCACCTTTCCGACGGTACAGACACCGTTAGAGGTGTCACTGTTCCAGGCGTTGCCGCAACACAATCATCAGCACTTCCATCAGCAGCAACAACAATCGCCGTTAGTGCCAGGTTTTTTGAGTCAAGCGCTGTTGGAGCAACAACAACAGCAGCAGCAGCAACAGCATCGCTCACGTTTGTTCCGCCAGGAGGCAGGCACGTCTAATTTCGGCCAAAAGCAGTCAATTACACAATTTTCCGCGGTTCAATCTGTCCTGCCGCCGTCAATACTCGGCCAACAGCAGCAGCAGCAGCATCAGCAGCAGCAACAACAACAAACGTTAGATAATCAAAATTTCTATCGACAACATTTGGAACCGCAAATTAGCAATCAATTGCAGCAGAATGCACAATATTATCAACAACAACAACAACAACAGCATCAGCAACAACAACAGCAGCTGCAACAACCACCAGGTAAAAAGGCAAACACAGTGAGTAGTAGTAGCACCAACACCATCTTTAGCACCATTAGTAGTAGCCTTAGTAATAACATTAACACTAGTAGTCGCCTTAGTAGCTTAAATAACAGTAACTCCATTAGAGGCTCCACGCATTCTAGTTTTAACAACTTCAGTTATTCGCCGAGTGGCCTCAGCGGCAATAAGCCGCCGCACAGATCTGCCACACGTAGCTTAAGTAGTAAAGATAAATTTCACTATACAAATTTTGAAGAACTGAAATTAATTGGTAATGTTTTAGCACTAAACCGTGGCATTAACAACTTTGCACCGCCAACCTCACAAAACCTACCCTTCGCTGGACGCTTCTAAGTGTGGCACGTAGCCGTAGTCCAGTAGAGCAGTATCGCCGTGCATGTGTACCAGTAGCTGCACAATCATATACACCATTTAGCTATTAATACACCGAGCTTTCAACTTGCCACACCAGTCAACCACACGTCGATGCCCTTCCGACGCAATCGAGCCCTTGGTCGTCACAGAGTCGTCACAGAGTCGTCACAGAGTCGTCACATCACAAAGATAACGCAATAACAATTCAATGGCTTCAATGGGAGAGTAAAATGCACCAGTCTCATAACAGCAAAATTTCAACACAACTAACAAAATGGTATTAACAAGAAAAATGCACTGCAATGAACTTGTGAAACACCTGTAAAAAATCGGTATATGAATGTATGTACTAAAAATATTTCGCTAAATTTAGTCTTCTTCATCTTATTTTATATCCAATCGCGAAATGCCAGAGTGTGTTTGCTATTGTCAATATTTGAATCCAATTAAAGTGTGAAGAGTATTAAGCATATCGATTTTCTCGTATTTGAAAAAAAAAGCATAATGTTGCACAGTTTATTAATTACATGCAATATTTTTAAAAAATACAAAAGAAAATATTAAATTCATATTACTACATACAAATATTAAATATTATTAATATCAGCAGAACTAATTTTTTATTAGACAACACCAAGTGTGAAAGTGGCACCTTTTTACTTTCCTTTATAATCTTTATGTTATTGATAATATGTATGATAAAATGTATAATACTTGCCAAAAAAATTGCTATCAATATATTTTTTACATCAGATACAATATATTATTAGCATGAAAAAATATTTTAAACTGTAATTTTACGAGACCTGAATCAGAGTTTTCCAAAACAAATGTATGAGTGGATTTTTTTATAATCATCTCCCAGAGAGTAATGCCAAATCGAAAGGGTTACTTCTGGTACTAAAATTCTCCACAGTTACAATGGTTATTAAGCTCTTTACTCAAACATTTCGCTATATTAGATATATATATATATATATATATATATAAACATCTTTAACTCTTGAACTCTCTCTAATAACTTTAATCTTTAACTCTCGAACATCAAATAAAATTCCTTAAATATGATTTCGGTGGTAAACAAATTAATTATTTTCAAGTAATTTTACATTCCTAATTGTATCAGGGACGTACATAGATCCCAAAAATAATTAATGTATTATATTATTATCATCACTATTCTTCGTTTCTAATTATTTTTACTAAGTGTCTTCGAAATGGAACCATCTCAAGAGATAAAATTACTGATAAGTGTTTCTATTCACACGAGGTATATTTTTGAAGTCACAAGATTATATCTCGAATTAAACTCTCAAGCGTCATTCACTATCATTTCATACCAGAAAATTTGAAACCATGAATGATGCGAATCAAGTGCTTTTTACGAATGAATTTTATAAGCTGTTAATTCTTTTTTTTTGTCTAACATGCGATTTTATTTAAACACAAGAGCAAAATAAACATTGTATTTTTTTCATAAGTGGGCATTTACTTTGATAACTGAAGTGTTGAAAACATTTGCTGCAGAGGCAGCAAGTCAAGGTTAATAATTAATATATAACAACATATAATTTGATACGTTTCATATATTTTAAAATTACTTTCGAATTCATTTTAAAATTAAATGTAAATTTGTTATTGCTTTTTCTTGTAAATTTAGTTTTAAGTTTTGTTTGTAAAATATATTTCTAATTTATAAGTAACCAACAAACATTGTACAAGTATGACTAAAACGAAAGGACTAAAGTTGCAGGTTTTGTTGCATTTTTTGTTTTATATAATAATGGCTACGTCAGATAGAACTCTTCGATTTTGACATTGCCCTGACATTGACATTGACCCTGCGAGAAAAGCACAAGATGTACGCAACTATGAGCGCTTGCAAACTTTCGCACTAATTATATATGCGCCACAAGTTAAGAGTTGTGCGACTTTAATTAACTTAGTTGTCAAATTTGAAATGTCAAAGCAATGTGGAAAGCGTAATATTTGACATCGTCAAAAGAATCATATAAATTTATAAGAGACATGTATTTATTTTTATAAATAAATCGTTAATTAATAACAATGGATTTTTTCCCCCTCATTGCTGAATAATTAAATGAAACAGTGAGTACGCCAATTAAAAAAAAAAAACAAAAATAAAACTTTTTCAGAGATTTACTACTTCGATTGCCATATTCTGGTATAAGTTTTAATCGACTGTCCGACATAGAGTGCTTCATAACACGCTTCCTCTCCTGAATGTCTAGAAGCCCTGTGCAAAGTTCTCTCGATCTCCTAAGTAGTGCCAAATTAGCTTCCAGAATTCAGATCGTTGAATTGTCCCGAAGTTCCACGAAGTTGAATTGTCCTCTTCTACAATTTTTCCTCTGTAAAACTGTTACTGCTGTAGCGTATTGTCAAAATAAAAGTAAACAAAGCAATAATTCATTAATTTCGAACTTGACAAAATTATTGTAGAATTTGTCGATTTTAAAAATGTTTTGTATCCAATAGTTAGATTTGGGCTTTTTTTAAATGAATTAAATTACCAATATTTTGGCTCCTTTAGTTCGGAAATTGCATGATACTTGGTATTTAAACAGAATTTCGGACAAAGAGCAATGATGCAGCATCATAAAACTGCATCTTTGGGCCAATTAGAAATAATTTAAAAAATTTTATTACAAAAGTTCTGGAATGAAGTCAAAAAATCAAGAGGCGCCGAACGCAGCTGTGGTGGGTTCTGTAAATCAGTAGAGCGCTGCCGTTCTTTGCTGTCGTAAATGTCTAACAGGTTGGTATATAATTTGTATGATATTTGTTCACAGCGATTTCATATAATTTTATTAATTTAGGAGAGTATATTCTCCAAAATTAGATATTAATAATAACTAATTAATAATTTACTAATTTTATTCCTTATAAAATATCAATAATTTTACTAAATGACTAATAATTAAAAAAAAATTACTTAATGATAATAAAAAAATTGAGAATCAGAGAATTGAGAATTGAAAATCAATTTGGGATCTTAATTAAAACACAATCGCCCATTGGGTACACCTGCAGATCCAAATGGATATATAATTTCAATAATATTGCACAATTTTTATGCATGCACATAATTCAAATGTAGCATACTTTTCGGCGCTAAATTACGTGCGAAAACGGTTTGCTATTTTCAAAAAGTATTAATATTCACATAAGTTAAATACTATGTTAAATTAAACAAAATTTCAACTTTTACATGAGTAATTATTTACATAATTATTACTATGATAATATTGAGATAGCGATCACATAGTCTAGCCACCAAATAACAAATGAAACAGTAAAGAAACTGGTATATAAAAGACATGCTGAAAAATCCGTCTCGTTTTAAAGAAAACCACATTTTCTTGGCGAAATCCGATTTTATTAATCAACATAGTGGCGATAGATCGACTATAGTGATTTTCTAAATTTCCAATACCATTTTTATAGTATGATAGCATAGTATATATAGCTTCACTTAGGGAAGAGATGAAAAGTTAAATCTTAGTAAAAAAAATAAATGATAATTATCTTGATTTTCTGATTAGTTTTAGAGAAAAATATATTTCTTTTGTCTACCGACTTAAATTTCTGTACTTTTTCGAACTTATCGCGGCACTGGTTTCCGGCTGACACATCTATTACAACTGAAAACAACAGTTCGAAACTCATTATAACTGGGTATTGAATTCTGAGAGATGTATGTAGAAATTTCTTCTTCCGTTTTCTATTGTATGTTCTTAAGTATAATAAATGAAGAATATGTATATATTTTAATATATTACTCAACCATAATTCAGCAAAGGTCATAATCTGACAGTCTCCCGTAATGTACAGAGACCTTTAGTCATGTCTTTTAATGTCGACAGGGCTTCCAAGGCGACAATGGCGCCAAGAAAGTAATATGCGAAATATTTCTATTAGGTTTTGCAGAATCAAGCAACTAATTTTTATTTATTTAACTTCGGGCAAGTTTATATAAGGATGAAACATCACCACAGAAGCCAACTTACATTTAAGCAAGTCATTTATGTGACCAACGCTCTACCTCGATCGAAAGTTGAGTCAACTGTATTCGTCGCGAAATTACGCCCTAGAGGCAATCACTTACCATTAAAATTCTCTTCTTACCCGATTTCTTGATTCACACATGATTCATCTGACAAAAAATGGGTATTTAGAACAAAAGTTGGAGTGAGAAGCTTACTAAAACACTATGTCAATATATTATACTTAAATCATGCTCTATTACAGCTACTTTTTGTTCAATCTTCAGCGGTTAAACACCATACTTCAAACACCGTTACTCATCTTTCCGACTGATTATTTTCTCATTCTTAAACAGAATCCCATCGAATTTGGAAATTTGAAATTTTAATCGTGAAAGCAAACCTCTATGAAATGAGCTAAAAAAAAACCTCATTAAAAAATTAGAAAAATTTTTTAGTAAAAACTTAGGTTATTTCCACACCTCCACATGTGAACTTTGGAAGTAATTCAATTGTAACTAAATTCCAGTATCCACACGAAACATCCGGATTTTGTTCAGATGAAAGTAACCATACGAATGATCCTTAATAGGCAGTTCCAGGCCACCCAGGTACAGGAAATAACCTATTATTTGTTTTTGTTTATAAAATTGTGACAAAATTTGGACCTATGGCATCCTGCGGAACTCCCTCATTTTGATACTAGCCATGTCTTTTATTTATGCATTATTCAACGTAGGTGAAATCGAAGGTTTCGAAACCATTTTTCTAGTACGATTAATCAAAAATATGCCTCAGTCTAAGCGATTTATTTCCGAAGATTATTTTCTCGAGTTATCAGAACATAAAAATATTGCTAAACGCCAGATCCGGAGAATTCAGTGGATTCAGAATAAATTCGAAGCCCAGTTCATACAATTTTGGCATAGACTTCATCCATTTGTGAAATGTTGAGTCTGTCGAAAGTGAACTCGCGCGGTACCCTTTGTACAAAGTTTTTTAATATCCAAATTTCATCAACGATAAACGCGCTCGCTTGAATACCTTTAGAGCGTCAGCTCTCTCGATCAACTTCAGTTTATGGTAATCCGAAATTAAATTCTAAAAGTTTTGCTGGCTTCGTTCGTAATAACCTCTTTTGGTCATCCACTGTGTTCTTCGTCTTCGTATATGAGCGATTATCATATGGCTCGAGCGGAATTCGGCGAATAATTTACGAGTGGTTGCTTCACCTGACACGCAGTTCGGATGACAATTTTCAAGCCACTTTTTTTTTGGTATCAGCAGCAAAACCAGGAACCAATTGGCCGAAAGCTTTTACACAGTTCTAGTGGATTTTTCTCATAGAAGACATACAAACTTTTCTGGCTGCCTGGTTTTTATCGGTTTAAATCACAACCACTCTCTTAAGTATGATTGTGAAAAAGTTGAAGAGAATAATATGAAGGAAGGAATTGAACTTTCCTTCGCTTCAATTACAACGTTTAGTCCTGATCTGAATATTTTCGGTAAAAAATTTTCATTACCGTTGCGCCGAACATCAAATATATGTTCCGACTTCTCATTCAAACCTGATGAAAATATAGAAAAAAGCGGAAGAGAATAATTGTCTTTGGCCAGATTGCCGAACATCAGCACTCGTGAGTAAATGCGATTCTGCTTTAAATCGAATTGCAGAACTGGACTGTTCTCCTTCATATTTATTAGACATTTTTAAGGTTTCCTAATGGCTAGAAGTTAAAACACAAAATATTTATTTTGATTTTTTCCATTTCATTTTGGTTTATTGCACAAATACTCATACAATGTACATTACTAAATTTGTTTATTGTTGTTGTTTAATTATTTGAGTAGTAATTTGTGGGTAGTTAATCTAATAAATGAGGGAGTTTAATAGAATTAGAATTAGTTAGAATTACTGTTTATGATTAAACTAAATTTAGTTATAAACATAAAGTGGCGTTAGCACTTTACATTTTAAAAGCACTCCCATTATATATTAGTCACATCTTTTTTTTTCAGTTTTTAATGGTTAATCTTATTTTTGTATTTTTTTTTTTAATTTTTCATTCGCAAAATTACAAACATACATACATTTTCACTTAAAATATTAACCCAGCATAGATAAAATAGCATATGAATCAAACAATATACATACATTGGTAAATATTTTTCAAATCGAAACGATTTTACATGCAAACGCAAGCATAAAGTCTACCACGAATTTAAAAATAATTTAGAGTACAACTTTTATATGCATACATTACACTTAAACTAGATTTACAATTTCACAAAAAATTAAAAAAAAAGTCCCAAACTCAAATCAGGCAAAGAGCAAAGCAAACACAACTACTCAGCTGAGCAACAAAATATGAATTTCGAAATTCTTTTCATTTTTGTCTGACAGAAAGTTGCACTTTTTCAAATACACTAAATACACACATACATATTTTATATATGTATATATTATTATGTGTTCCAGTTCAATTCATGCACATTTCACTTGCTCGCTTTACACATATATTTACAGTTATTTTACTCTTCTTCCATTTTCAAAAATGTAATCTGAAACTAAAACAACAAAATATTTGCTCCTTCGCCTGTTTGCTTGCAAACTCAGATTGTAACTAATTGTGGCAGACTTAACAAAAAGAATATGTTTTTCTCTTTCTCTGATACGGATTCTAATTTTCTTTTGCAGTTTTCAAGTGAAATGAGTTTCGCAGAAAATATATATTTATATATAGTAATTTAAATAAGTAGCGAAATTGTATATAAATATTTTAAATGTATGTAAATAATATTTTAATATTTAATATTGTTATAGTAACTAGTAATAATAATTATGTGGATTGCCATCATTCAATATAAATTACAACAAAACATTATAAAATCGAGCTCAACAAAAACGCAAGCCTTCCAATATATTAAAATATAATAATGTATAAAAAAAATTAAATAAATAAGATATAATGTAAATATTTTTGCAAAAAAAATCGCATGCGATAAATTTTTCACTTACAGAATTTACACGAGCTTCGGCTTAACCAAATTACATTCATTTACGAAAAATTAAATGAAATTAAATTACAACTAAGACCGCTACGACATGTAGCGCCTAATTTAGGTTTGTTTGTTTGTTTTTGTTGTTTTTGTTGTTTTTGTTATTTTTGCTAGTTTATTGAAAAATCTATTACAGCATGGTTACAATTCAATCAGTAAAGCCTTGGTTATGCAGTGACACTTTCAGGTCCAGATTCATTTTAAGACATTTTTTAGAAATTTTTGTAGAAACGCTTGCATGCGACTACTAGCTGTCGCATTTTCGGAAACTTAAACTGTGTTCATAATATATAATATCTATTTTTTTTTCGCTTTTATACAAATACTCAACTTTGTACAGCAAATTAATTTAACAACTAAATTAAACAAGTTAAAAGATATCTTTGCTATTTTGGTGATATCTCTTGAACTTTGATAAAATTACGAGTAAGGCACAATTTTTGTTTCTTCCGTTATGTGTTATCCTTCAGCGGATATTCAATGTACAATATATATATATATATATATATATATATAAATGACAAGCTAAAATTAAAAACAAAATAATATATACAATTACAAATATACAAGTACATTTAAGCTACGCTGAGCGGCTTCAAACTTCGACACCGTAATTGCGATCGACCACATAGTCATAGCGCTCGTCCTTCAATTCGTCATTGCTTGCGCCATTGCTATTGTTGTCATTTGCGAGCGCCTTCGTGGCAGCAGCACTCGTGCTCGGTGGTATTGACGCGTCCGCGTTGGCTTTGTTCACTTTTGCGGCTGCCGCTGCTGCAGCTGCTGCGGCCGCTGCGGCCGCTGCCGCTGTGCTTTTGGCTGCGTTCAATTCCCGACGACTGACTGCGATGCCCAAATGATTCTCACTGAGATTCTTATTTCGATTATTGCTAGCCACGAGCGCTGTATTAATAGCGATCGCTGTTTCGCGCGCCTTATCCTCCTCGTCGTCCTCCTCTTCGTCTTCCTCTTCAATCAGATCGGCATCGGGCAATACGAAGTCAGCGCGATCTGGTAAGTCTGGCACTGGTAGGCCTTTGCGTGTGAAGAAGGTCATTTTCTCTCTGTAAAATAGAAATTATTTGCTATTTAATACAAGGTCAAAACATACTGCTCATTGCTAATTGTAGTCAAATTAAATCTGCAATTTAACCCCTAATAAAAATTGAACTGAATTTAACAGACTATTAACAAATTGTTCAGCTAGTCTTTTAAACAATTCTCAAGTAGTAGGTTTTTAAGCTAAATTTAATACTCTTGAATACCAAACACGCTGAGTCAAATAGGGTCTTAATTGTCTCAGCTAATTGAGCTGTTTGAATGTAATGCATATTCTTTCCCGTTTATTAAAAATTTTTTGTTTTCATAAAAAATTAAATCCACTGGATTCTCTTAAACTAATAATTCTCAATAAAATTGAACTCGTTTTTTCACTCACTTGAACGATAACAAATCGGGTGATCCCTTCGGCACCTTAGTTTTGCGCAGCTTGTGAATTTCTTTGGCAGTTTTCATGAAAAGCTTATGCAATTGCTTCTCCTCGGGGCATTTGGCCGGATCAGCACGCTCGACCAAGCGTTGGAACTCTTCATTCTCAATAGCCCAAGCGGCAATTAAGGGATCGCGATTATCACGACCCTTCTCAAGCCTAAAGTATTGAGGAAAGAGAAGAAACAAATTTAAGTACACTGTCTTGCTCTCAATTGGTGTCAACTTTGACTTACACTTGCTTCAAGTTCTGCAATTTGGCAATTTGATCATTTAGGAAATCTAATTTACTATGCTGCGCTTGCAGATCCAGCTCCAAGTCCAAACTGGTTCTCGGTATATGTGTATGACGAAGTTCTGTAATGGAAAGATCTCATTGAAAGCTGCAGTTAGAGCTACATGTAGTTCTATGTGCTACTTACTCGTTACTTGTTTTGGCGCTTTGGTGTGGAAGCGCAGTGATCGGCGCTCAACAGCACCGCGATGGAAGGGATGTGGCGTCACGCCAAAATGCATTGCTGAATCCGAGTCGGAGCGATTAAGTCGGCAGATGTAGCGATTCTTATTAACTGCCGCTGATGGCGTGAATGTCTGTGAACGTTTTACCGGCCTATCGTCGACCATTTGCTGTTGCTGTTGTGAAGCACGTAATTTTTCGGGTGGAAATGCGCACTCCGTGTTTGTTTCCTTGTCCGCATATTCCTGTTTAATCAGATCGATGCAATTGTAGGCCTCTAGCATTTTCTTCCTGAAGTCTTCTAGAAATTTAGATAAAAATTGTTTAAGTACAAGTCTAGAAGTTTTAACTTTCATTCGCTTTAAATTACCAGCAGTGAGTTGCTCTAACTCATTGTCGTCATCGTCGTCCTCATCATCATCCTCCTCGTCTCCATCATCTTCGTCGTTTACACTCAGTTGTTCTATTTCTTCAGTGATTTGTGCCTGCATCTCGAAGGGCGGCACTTGATTGCGTGTCAGCGTCGAGGTTTGTGACGAGGTGATTGTCGATTCATCAGACGACTCTTCCTTAGCGACATTTGTAGCGGCGACATTGGTTACGGGCGTATTTTGTGTTGCAGCCGTAGTGACAGTTGTTGCAGCAGCAACACCAGCAGCTGCGGCGGCGGCCGCACTTGTTGAGGGCATGTCTAAAGGTTCAAATGTTGGCATAAATTTAGAGCTGAGCACGTTGTACCACTTGAGTGTGGAATCGTCGGCGTTGAATTCGGCCATGCTGATCTGTACTGTGCCCTGTATAAAGCAAAAGTCGGAAATATTATTATATTGACCAGTACATAGGCAAAAGAGCTGCTTGTTAACTTACGATAATCTCCTCCTTCTGTCCGGTCATACTGACCACAGTCACCTGTAAACTCTTCATCTGCAGTTTGCTGAGCGTTATGGGCACGGCAAAAGTGTCACTGAATACAGGCTTCTGGAAGTCCGACATGGCTTTTGTGCGAATCGATGTAAGCGAGTTGGGCAACAAGGCGGCGCGCAAATAACTGTTTTAACAGAAGAATGTATGTTAAAAATAAGTACTGCCATAATATTTGTCAAGTTAGCTTACACTTGTGAATTGTCCGCGGTCGCAGTCCACAGCGCTGATAGATTGTTCGCACGTTCCAGCGATACGACTAGTACACCCTTATCTTTCAGATATTTCAACCCGATCTGCACTTGCGCCAGCTCCTTGCGTGGGAAATGTGCGCGTGAAGCTTCAAAAACGCCAGAGTCGCCAGCGACTGATTCATTGCTTACCGCCGCGGACACGGAGCGTGTATTCGAGGAGGATGACGAACGACTGAGCATCTCTTGCGGCAGATCCAACAATGATGGCTTTTCGGAAATTGGTGACAATGGCGCAACGGGCAGGTTAAGTGGTGCGGATAAGTTGAGCTTTTGCAGTTTGGCCTCTAATACCATGCAATCCAGCAGCGTTGAGTCCAAGTCCTGCGCATGTGTGCGTGCCATTGCAGCAGCCAATGCTGAATTTGGCTGATAGAGTGGTGGCAAAGCGGCACCTGCAGGTGTGTTGGCATAGGTTGGCTCTTCCTTGAGCCGTTGGCTGGTGATCGCCACTTGATCGACATTGGCATTGTATTTCATGGGCGAGGCGGGTGGCGTTTCCATTGAGAGACTGCTACGCGGCGACAGCGACAACTCCGATGAGGGTTGCTGCTGTAGCTGTGGATGCGCATGCATAACCGTATGCATTTGTGACTGGTGTTGTTGTTGCTGTTGCTGTTGCTGGTGCTGGTGCTGGTGCTGGTGCTGGTGTTGCAGCTGTAACTGCGCCTGTGCGGCTTGCAGTTGTTGTTGTTGATAGAAACGTTGTGAGCGACGCTGCAGATCGATTACATCGATTTGTGAATCGACCGCGAATGGATCGATGTAGATGTCGGTGAAGCTGAGCGCACTCTTACTGCTCGCCGTCGACAGTGAACCCAGACTAGAACCACTGCTAATGGAGAATGTGCTCTCCGATGAGAATGACTTGAGGCGTTCCTCTAGTTTCTTTGTAGATTTGAGCGCTTCCTGCAGTTCACCCACTAGCAACTGCTTCTCCTCATGGAAACGCAAACGTTTCGCTATGCATTGATTTGTAGCCTCATACGCCTCTTTTAGATCTTCCTCCAGCTTGCGGCGTGTTTGTTGTATGACGTGCACCTCCTCATGTGGACGTGACTCCATCGAAATGCTATTCAAATCGTTCAGTAGTTTCTCCTTTTCCTGTATCAACAAAATGCGATCCTTATCCGATTCCAACTGGCCGGGATCGATACGTTCCACATGATCCACCAACTGTTGTTGCAATTTCTTAATATGTTTACGCCACTCCGAGTACTGCAACTTCGTCTTAGCCATCTCGGCAAAACGTGCGCCACTATTCATATCGCCGGCGCCACACAGATCTGTCTGCGAGGCGACACAAACGCGATCAAACGGTGAGGCGGCATTCATCAGCTCGGCATTCTCATCGTTGATCTGTTGGCGACTCAGCTCATTCTTAATCTCCACCAAACTGCGCATCAGCTCTTCGCGCACCTTCTCACCCGACACCAGCGACTTGTGCACCTTAAGCATCTCCTCGCGTATGGCCTGCACTTCGGCAATATCATAGCAACCATTCTGGCGGGCATTGATCTTCTCACCCACCGAATACAGCGTATTCATGCCGCGCTGCGTGTGCGTAATGTCGTGTGTGATGTGCTTCAGCTCCTGCCGCAGCAGACGTACACGCTCCCACGATGAGGCGACTTCGGCGCGCAACAAATCCGGATCGTGTCGACTCATCGAACTCGAAGAGGAACACACTGCAATGGAACAAGTGGGTGTTAGTAAACAAATTAGTAAATTGGGTTACACTTGTACTACGAACAAAGACACTTACAACTACTTCGGCTGGTCGCTAATTTATTCAGCTGATTATACTCTTCCTGCGCTATCTGCAAACGCTGCTTCTTAATATCATACAGTTCACGCTTGTTCTCCAATTGATCTTGCGCGGCCGACAAGTAATCGCTTAGCATTTGCTCTTGCACACTCTTCCACTCTTGGCGCGGATCCTCCAGCTGTGTCGACTGTTCTATGTGATTGATATAGTAACGTCCTATATGTGGATCGTAAGCTTCCTCCCAGCCATGGGGCAGCTCATCGCCGACACAATCTTCGAACGACTGTGGTTTGGTATAACTGCAAGTAACGGAAAATGGAAATACCTCGTAAATACATACATATTAAAGGTGATACATATAGTGTTGTTGTTGTTGTTGTTGTTGTTGCTGTGTTGGTTGTGTTGGTTGTGTTGGTTGTGGATATGTAAATATTGGTTTGCTTTTCTAATCTACGGCCTAGTATCTATAATAATCACCAACTTCCTGTTTAAAGCGCGCCACAGTGATGAGTGCGCTTTGTTGGTCTTCGGAAATACTTTGCTGTTGTGACAAAACTTGACGATACCAGCAATCAAGCCATTAACTGGCTGGCTACTTGTGCGCCAGCATACTTGATTAGCCATTAGGCGGTGGCGGTGGCGTCGTCAGCGCGTTGTAGTTGCGCGTGGGGAAACAAGTTTCGATTAAACGCTTGACTCATAATCACCCATTTCCCACGCTATTCAACTACACACAGTTTTACATAGCAAAGCCTTTGGGGGTGTGTGTGTGTGTGTATTAAATATTGCTGGAAACTGTTTAATTATGCAAATCAATGCAAGCCACAAGACCAACAAGTGCATACGCATATATATGTATGTACTTTATATTTTGTATATGTATGTAAGCATGTCTCAATTTTGGCGGTAACAACATGGTGGTGGCAACACCTCTGTCTCTTCGCTCCGTATTTTTAATTCAAACAAATATTTATTTGATAATGAATAGAATCTACAAGTACTTTTCACAAGTACCAGGCGAGTTATGTGCATATGCAAGGAATGGACTTTAGGTGATACATATATACAAAAATAGCGGAACGGAAATATAGTGCACTCAAAAATATCTTCACTTAACTAAAACAGAAAGCAAGTAAATATAAGACTTCGATTTCGGTATAACCGCTTTGAAGGAAAGCTGATCGGTTAAAGCTGAAGGTGTGATCGTTTTCTAGTCAAATACTAATTATAATATTTCTTATCTTCAATTACTGAGCAAAAAGTGTTAAAAGAACGATTTGATGTTATAGTCAGAGTTAAAATAGAGCAGCACTGACCATATATATAGGTCAACCAAATCCTACAAAGTATGGATAGAGCTAAATATGAAAATCGTCGACGGGAGTGAGACCAAAAATATTTCAAAAGCGCTTTTGTAGAAAAAAAAATTTTTTTTTACGATTACTTGGATGACCATTTAGTGGTTATATAATAATGGTAATTATTAATATTTTCACTCATTAATATATAAAGTGCAACTATGTGATCTAACGACTTTGTCTTACAATCATAAACAAATAAAAATACATCAGCGCTGAGTAATATAGGATAAAGGTATAAGAGTCAAATTTAGAGCTATGTGGAGTTGAGCATACTATTTTGTGCTTGTATGACAAAGTGAGATTTTACCTCAATTCCTCAAAACCTCAGGGACCCCAAAGTTGTTGTGGATGGACGGACATGAGTTTTAATGCAAATTTTGATATATCACTTTAATATATGAGAAAATTTTTAAAGATAAAATTTTTTTATTTCATGTCACTATTTTATTATTTGTTTGTTGCTCTTTTTACTTAATTTCAAATTTTTTTATGGTCATTTTTTATTTTATTTTATTTTGTTATTTTTCTTATATCAATTTTCATTGAGAGTAAGTAACATAGTAACACTAATTTGGCCAGAAAATTATTAAAAATTAAATGTATTTTCATACATACATACTTTAATTTTTCTATACCTCGATTCACCTCAATTATCTCTACTAAGGCTTAAGGCACTTCGTTCTTTATGAATTGTAAGTGCATTGCTTAATTATGTCAAAAATAGCTTTATTCAGTTTTGATATACTGACAACTTTATGACATACTGTCAATGTTTAACAAGTGAGCTTAAGCAGGAATGACGCTCAGGCCTACACTGCAAGCACACCAATTAATAGGCATATAACAGCATATGTTTACATAAAATGTCTTTTTTATTTGCTTTGCTTAGCAACAGCCTTATGATTGCAGAATATTATTGGTAAGCAAATAAAAGTTAAAAAGTAAATGAAGTGGAGAAAAAAAAATATATAAATATATGTAACAGAAATACATGTATTTAAAAAAGAATAAAATAATGAACAAATTAAAGAGAAGAAAGTCAAACTAATTCAAATGAAATTAACTACAAAATTATGCTTAGACATCTCTATATACATATATTTATATATATATATATATGTGTGTATAGTTGTATATATGTATTAGAGCTTCAGCACTTATGCTTGTTCTATATATGTATACATATATGTACGTATATATGCATATGCTTCTACGAATTTTTGAGCATGTAAAGCTGCGGCCAGTCTGACTTTTACATAACACGAGAACAGCGAGGCAAGCCGCGTCGTCAATGAACTAGAATTTGGCAAGCAAGAATAAATTGGTCAGCAACTTTTTTCTGCACTCTTCAATGGAATTATACTTCGTTGCTGCTTACTTGAAAAATATATTCGCAAATATTGCGCATTTAAGCAGTTTTATGCATTTCATTTTATATTTATTTACATGTAATGATTACTTAATATTTATTTTCGAATTAAAAATAATTAAAAAATTAATAAAAAATATTTTAAAAAATGCGCTAATTGATCTATAAAATGCTGGTAATTGCAAGCTGTTAAAATTGTTGTAACAACTTGCATGTGAATGAGCAATTGCTTAACAAAATCGGCGCTGAGGGTGTGGTACACACACACACACACACACATGCAGAACTGAAATATTTGCACAGAACATTTAACTCAAGCGCTAATCTCTGCATACCTCAAACATAAAATTTTTTTATTTGCCTACTGCTCAAACACTTAATAGCGTCTCAGCGCGATTAAATTTAATTGCTCACTTTTATTGCACTTTATTCATTATTGTTTCTTATTTATTATTCACACTTTGGCTTTAGTGACTTATTTTGCTTTTTCGCTTGTCATTTTAAGCAATCAGCACAATTATTTACGTCACTGCTTAGCGCTAACCGCAACGCGTTGCTGGCTGTCATGTATGCGGGCACGTTCGCCCCAAGCGGCAGTGGCGGCGGCGACGGCGGCGACGGCGACGGCAATGTGGTTTGTCGCACGGGCGGGTGGTGGCTCGCGACTCGCGGTGGTGGCATGAGGAGATGCGCCACTTATTGCGAACACGCTCAAGATTAATTGATTTCAGCGTAGCCACAAAGTCTCCGCAATGGCCGCCAATGGATCGCGCCTGCATGTGTATGTGTGTGTGTGTGGATCAGGCAACATTTTTGGCTGCCAGCCGCTTTGGCTAGTCAATCACTTGGCAGCGCGAGCGGCGAACTTTTTCAGCTTATATATGTATGTGTGTATGTATGCATATATTTAGCGATTTGCTGCCGCTTTGACTTAGTGCACCATAATGCGCCTCAACGCCACCTCCTCACCGCTTGGAGGCAATTTAACTGTTGCTTTTACGTTTACTTAATTTTTCTAGCGAAAAATTCTCTAAAGCTTTGGCAGCTGTTGGCAATCAAAACAGTATTTGTATACACATTATATCCGTAGCGCATGTTTATCAACGACATTCCTTATTCATCAGACATCAATAAAAACACACACTCGCTTAGAAAATTATATATGCGTGTGTGACATGCATTTGTGTGTTTTATAAGTCTGGAAATAGACAAATAAAATTTGCTAGATAAAGCAGTTCTGCGAATCGCTTTAAATACCCACACCGCATTCCTTAAACTTTTATGTGCTCACAAGCCTTTGTTGTTGTATATAGCTATTAATTTTTTTTTTTTTTTTTTGTATTCTGTACGACTTTTTGTTCTCTTTCTTTGCATATATCCAAGCAGCGAAATAAAAGTTTTTGGCATCATGCAACCGTTACAAATGGAGAATGTAAAAAATAAGTTTAAATTAAATCAGAAAAAGTGAGTGGAAATATCGCAGAAATTTTTTTTTTGGCAACAAAAAATAAACTTTTTACATTTTTTATTAATTTCAGCATTGAAATTCTGTCTCGAAGGGTAATTTGTTGAAACATTACAGGCGACTAACTATCTCGATGCCTCACCAATATTGGTTGCTCAAAGTCAAAAGCGGTATAAACAACACTAGCTGTTTGGAGAGTGGCGTATCGAACAAATAACTAGTATAAATTTGATATACTGGCATAATCAAATATAAGCTGTCTTCTGCTCGGGAAAAAATGCTTTTTTCCACGTCAAATAACATTTTAGTAACCGCTTGGTTTCGAGCCGAGTTCCTTCCTTACTTTATCTGTAAATAATTATAGTTTATGTCTAGACCTACGTTTCTTAAATCATAAAAAGTATTTGTTTTTTAATTTTTTTCAGCAATTTGTCATTTGAGACTTTCAAAACTAAAAACCGTAAAACTGGTATAAAATCCGGAAAACAACGATTGGTATAAAACTTTAATGACGTGCATAGCTTATACTTGTACCGAATTGAACTCACTGAGATGTAAATCTTTTGACAAAAGAGCATGTTTAATGATAGCGAGTAGAGCAATGGCGAATCGAAGATAGTAAGAGATAGGAAATTAAGCCTTTTTACCGTTTAATGAGATATTCATATGTAAATTTTTGAAAACGAGAGCAGAGCTTAAGCATTGTGAACTTATAACGAGAGTGAGAGGGAATTAAAGCCAGAGAGAACGAATCGAAAACAACTTTTATTGTCTATGCAAGATTTCTGCTATATAAAACTTCATCCATTGCTTTTTAATGTGTTCTCACTCTATGAATTCGCAAACGAACAGTCTCAGTTCAATTGCTTACACAGAGGATTGTACGAGGTTCTGCTTGAACGGGCGCAGTAATTTGATATACACGCAAGATATTTGTATACTTTAGTTACCTGTGCCCATGTACCGTCATGAGCGACCCACTATGCTTGGCAGTCACCCGCAATCAACGCGGCCACCCTTTGCAACGCCAACTGAGGGTGTCTCTAGTTGGTCCCAGCAGACACCTGAACTCAAGCCGCTTGTGTATGTGTTACAAAAAATGATGAGACAAATAACTGCGACTGCAGCAAAACCGTAAATGCACACACACATATATATCTATACACACACCAACCCACAGACACATTCGCACATACAGTCTGTATGTAAAAACCGCAAACGACTAAGTTACGCTGGCTGACTTTAAACAAATTTTCCCTTTTTTTTAATTTTCAATTTCCTTCTTTACTTGTTGTCACAGAAGTAATAGGGCTTCCTTTAGTTGCAATGCAACACTCAAACTTAAATTAATTCTTATTGATTTTCTTCTTCCTCGTTGCTTGTCAACAAGCACTTGTACGCTTTATTATGCCTACAATACAGTACTCAAAATAAGTATGTAAACGTAAATATGTGCATACATGTGTGCAGGTGTGTTTGTGTGTGGTTTGTTTGCGCAAATTTAACTTGAATGGCAGTTAATTAGTAGTAATCAGTCAAATTGTCAGCAGTCTTCGTGCAAATTAAAGTGTCACTTCAGCGTTTCTTTTCAACGAGTGAATTCTTTCTACAAATTGGCTTGGGTGAATTAGTGCAATGGCTCAAAAGTGATTTTTCAGTTTTTTGTTGCACTAATTTAGGGTGTATACAATGGTTAAATTGAGTTATTGAGAAGAAGCAGTCAACGAATTCATTCTTATTTGAAGATTTATGCGCTTGTAGACTGGCAAAGAGATGACACTGACAGTTTGTAGTTTGCCGTTTAAGTAACCAAACTTTGCACTACATTTTCAAAACGTTTTCAAAGTCCATATGCCCATCTATAACCCACGCTTTTAAAGGTTTTGGAATGCTGAAATTTTACATATATTTTTATATATTTTTTTGATTGCTTTGTCATAATTCGTGCTGGAAAATTTGCCATTCAGAATAATAAAGGATAATGTTGCTAAAAACTATGTCATAAAGGAAAAGACATATCAAGTTTGCATACTAATTGTGGACGAAGTCCTTTTCTTATACATTTATGACGTCACGTACTAATGTATTTCCTGTCAAATATGCTCAAAAAGGTAATGGAACGAAACTGTCGCAATCTCTATTATTGTACGTTATAGTGATAAATATATGAATACTTGTCTCGTTAAACTCTCAAAGAGCAACTTCAAATGACCACATGTTCCCCTAAGTATATATGAATTTCTCTTAAATTCAACATAACCTCACAAAAGCATAACCTAATCTTGCAATGATTGAATAATTAAAATTTTTTCTTAATTTTAGCCCTTTTCGAATAGCGAATATTTTTGTTATTTTTTGTTTCAAAATAATTCAAAATATTCGATTTTGAATGTAAAAAATGTGTATTATAAAAAAATAATTAAAAATTTATTATTACTAGACACTTTTTTAAACTTTATTACCTTGGCGCCACTGTTAGAAAACACCCATTAGAATAACACAAATTACCCCAAATTATAATATAAACAAAGTACAATCCCAGAAGAGTGAACATTAATAAAAATGCAGATATTGTATAGCGGCAAAAATGTCCGCGTGTGTTTGTAATTAAATCATATACAAAATATTTGCAAAGGCGCGAGGGGCAAGGAACGAAAAACGAGTTTTTTCAACAAATTCCGCACAAATACAATGACGGTTGTGCCACACATGTACATATGTGTATGCGTGTGTGTGTGTTTTAAACAAATATCACAAAGAGTTTACACAGTTATATTGTACATTTCATATGCGCGTCATATAATAAATATGCATGAGTGTTTATGTAAAAATTAGGCTGAGCCGTTGGCAGTTACGCGCGAATGCATGTGTGTGTGTGTGTGTAAGTGAATGTGTCGCACCAGTTGTTAGCTGGGATTGTTATTATGAAGTTATTGTTGTTGTTTTTAAATCATATATGGTCATATTATTCAACTGGTGGCGTTGTTGTTGACGTTGAAGAAAGTTATTATTGCTGTGATTGTAATTTTTAGTTGGCCATTAGCTGCTGCCGCCATTGCTATTTTGACGCCGCTAACAATTTATGCTAATTTGTGGTAATAAATATTTTTTATAAGTCTACGTTTTTAGAATGTGTTTGTATGCATACACATATGTATATATATATATATGTGTTCATATGTAAATTTTTGAAGTAAGTCGATTTGTAAACGTTTCTTTGAGCATTTATATGCCAGCTTAATTTGCCTACTTAATTAAGCTCAAGTCAATTGAAAAATAAAAATAAAAATAAAAGTTGTTGTGTTGATAAAAGTTCATTAATATCATAGAAACAGCAAATAGCATAAAATCAAAAATAATAATATATAGCTTCGTTTATTTAGCTTTGTGTGTGGGAATTTATGTCATATAACCTTCTTATATAATTTCAGTTTTGATAACATGCCAAGATAGTTTTCAGAAATTTTAAATGCACATTCCAATCTATATTTTTTGTTCGAATAGCTCTTACAAGTACTAATTTTTATATCAACTATTACACTGTTTGATTTTTGATTATCATGTATTTATTTTTTTTTCTTTTAACATCAACTTACATGTTAAATAAAATTTAATATAACTTTTCACTTTATAGCGGACAGTTAACAGCTTTTTCCCATATAGTGCATGACTTCGCTAAAGTATGCCCAAATGTAGGCAATAGTTTTGTAATTTTCTCTTTACAGAACTTTAGAATTGCCTACTTTTAGGAAAATAGGTGAATAATACCCAGCCAGCATTGAAAATATTAGAGTTAAAAAATTTCATTAAAGTGAATTTATAAGACATAATAAATCGGCAATAAATATTACTTTTCCAAAATTTTCATTATCGAAAAAATTTCTATTATTATTCTATTGTTCTATTCTATTGTTATTATTTCTAAATTACGGCGCTTAAGCTTATAATGTCATAAATAAATTTAATTAAATATTTTGGCCATCTGTAAACGACCGAAATACATTTCGTATGTGTAAATATGGGAAGTTTTAAATAAATAAAAACAAATTCTTAATTTCTTGCCGCATGAGGTTAGGGCTGTTAAGCCAAAATACCCTTTGTCTATGTCAATAATAACGATAAGCGTAAATCCGCAAGAAAAATATTCAAAAACATATATGAAAATAATAAAAAAAAAACAGAAATAAAGCCGAGCTCAGCTAAAAACACGCGGCCAGCTTTATTGAGCAGTCGATTCTAATCACGTCTAAAAATAATATGAAAGAATACGAGTGCACATTCAACACACACACAAGCCGTCGCAGCGCTAAAAAACTATTCAAGAGCCGTCGGTGCTGGAAAACACGCCACCACGCGGTAAGAAGAAGAAGACAAAATAAATAATAAAAAGCGTAAAAAATCCACATTGGTAGATAATGCGAGTCGGCATACAAATTCCTGAGCATTAGCACACATATGGGGGGACATATACACCTACTGTTGGTATGTGCTCAAATATGTGCATTAGGGTGTGGCTCAACGAATGGTAAATTAAAAACGATTTCGTAATGTAAAAAAAAGAATTTTTTTAAGTTTAAAATAAAATGTAGTTACTGGTGTAGAATTTTTATATTATTAAAAAAGTCTTTTTTTTCTCATTTTCTTTTCAAAATAAATAATTTTTTAACTCTATATTATTTAACTTTGATTTACGTTTACTTGCCCTAAATTGTATATAAATTCCAGTAATGCTAAAGCTTTTCATTTGTTTATTGTTTGAAATCTGCAGTCTTCATTGCCCCACTGTGCTTCAGGGTGTCGACATTTTTCTGCGCTCAGTTACTAGTGTGTTCCAGCTCAGTCCACATTTTTTTCTTCACTACATATGTAAATACAATATTCTTTACGGTATTTGGTGCGTTGTATGCTTGTGTCTATTTATTTGTTTATCTCTTTTGTGTGTGTGTGTGTGTGTGTGCGTGTGTGTTTGAGTGTTGATTTTGACCAATTGTTTATATGCAAGTTTTTGGAATTTAATTTTTCTCTAAATTTATTTCATATTTCTGTATGTTTGTTGGTAGGTGTGATTTCATGGAATTATTCGCAGTGGCTTGCGCGCGTGTGCTCATAAAGTCAAAGTTTATTTGTCGATTAAATGATTTTGGCTGTTAAATGTTTTTTTTTTTCAGCATTTATAGTTAATTTTTTCCATATTATTTTTAATTTTTTATTTTAAATGTTCGGAAGAGGTATGCAAAATTAGGTATAGGTTAGGCAATTAATTTATTTATTTAATTTGTTTGGTTTTTTGGTATCGGGTTCGAGCTAAAGATCAATAGTAATCAGCCGCAGGTAATCAAGTAATTGCTAAGTATTGCAAATAAATTTTTTGTTTGATTTGCAACATAACTAAAAGATTTTTTTAAGACAGAGATATGTTATAGAAGTGAAAACAGAAACACATTGCAGCAGTGAAAAGGCATCTTTTCTTTCATTACTCATCGATTTCATTAATTTAATCTGCCCCTAAGTGTAGGCCAAAAAAGGAAATATGGTCTACAATAAGACGCATACATAAATATGTGAACTTATGCTTCATATTTTGTCGAGATCGTATTTAGAAGGCAATGAAAGTGTATTTTATCTGAGGGGTAAAATTAATTAGTCTACAGAACGATATATACCAAATTGTTTCTTTCAGATTTTAAAGTCATATAAAAATTAATTTTCGGTTGCCGTTAATGAAACTGTAAAACAGAAATGTTTAGTATAGTTTTATGCACAGTATATTAATCCCATAATAATATCGATTCTTTTAAGGTTTATAGAGGAGCAAGGCTTTCGCGTTTCCTTTATGAAGTGTTGCAAGCTATTCCCTTTCCTTGCAATAACTTTCTTTTACTTTCTGTTAACTAAAACACATAGCATTTTTTAATATTACAACAACAGGAAATGTTATTATATAATAATCAATCAATTTCAGGCCTTTCACTTCACACCCAGTATGCTTATCTTATCATTTCCTAGAAATATTTAATACCTGCTAATTCTATGTTGCAAGCAATTTCGGACCAGTGCGACAATCTGCATTCATTTAAGCAATTTTTTTATTATTTGGAAAAATTTGAGTTTTCATCTGTTATCTAGATAAGCAGCAAGAAATGTAGTAGATAACTAGAAACAATAGTCTCGCCAGCAATCATTCACCTTGACACACCAATTGATCTAAATTTAGATGGAGCACAACACACCTTCCAAAGATTTTTGTGTGAGTAAATAAATATATGCGTAAATCCCTCTAAGTACGTGTGACCTTAAATATTTAAAAAATTTAGGAAGCATTATAAGAATTTTTAATTTAAATTTTTATTTTTATTTCTATTTTTTTTTTTTATTAATTTTTTTTTTTGGGCAACAAGTGCTTATAGTTGCTCATCATGGATTTTGAAACTCAAGTGCAAGAGAAAAACCTTTTTTTTTTTAATATTCGTAAAGATTTTTTCAGTGGCAATGAAATAGCGCTTTCGTTCCGTTTTATGCTCTTCGAAAGATAAAAATAAAATTAAAAAAAATTTTCGGTGTGTGCAGTGAAAAGTACAATTGCTTAGCACAAGCGACCTTGACAACTGATTGCGTAGAAAAAATACACATTCGAGAGTTGATTTCGAAAACGCAAAAATGATTTTGGAGGGTATGGCAGCACGGCTGGGGGATTATTACTCAAGGCATCAGCAATTTCTTCTAAATTTGATTTCAAAACTGCAAAAAGAAACATAAATTTTTTTTTGTGTTTTATTTATAGACTTAGATATATGTATATCTAAGTGTCTATGGCTATGTGCTTGTAGTTATGTACCTTTGTAAGATTTTTTATCTGTAATTAGAGCTTCTAAGACCGCTGATAAGCAGAACAATATTCATATAATTTGGGCAGAATAAGAGATATTTTTCAAGATCTTTCAAGCACTGAAAAATCATATAGATATTAAGTAAATATTAATATATATACTGAAAAAATCAGCACATGCCTTCACTATTTTTGTTGTATGCGGTTGTTTGCGAATTAAGGTGCGTAGCCATAATTTATGGGCCGAGATAGCCCAAGCATTTAATCTTATCGCGCATTTTTTTACGGCTCTTACAGTTTTAACTAAGTCTAACACTGCTTTGAAAATGAAAAAAACTTAAAACGTACCCAAAAATGTGAAGCAAAATATTTACAAAGCGTTTTTGATTAGCGCGAAGGAAATAGTAAAAGCATGAAAGCGCGTCATTCCCGCATACTTCCTGCACTGGCGCACATACATACAGCTCAAAATTTACATATATGTATATATATATTTATATAACTCACGCTGTTATGCGCTTATGACAGTTATGCTTGTGACTTTTTTCCTGAAACTACAGTTTACTTGTAAATATTGGCATTGACTGTGACATTTTAAAGGGAAAATCATAAAAATACATGTATATATGTATGTAGTAGTAGTAGTGCATGCATGAGTGGCAACACAACAGCTTGCCATGGGTGCTTGTAAATATTTTCCAAAGCTGAGCATTAGAGGCGGGCGGGCAAGCATGCGCAGACATAACACTCACACAAGCGCATAGCTTGGCATGCCCATTCGCTTCTCGAAATTCCAGAAAAGAACACTCACACACACACATGCATTCACATCGTTGTATTTATGTAGATTATAGCAGCATTTGCTTCGGTCACATATGTATGTATGTACCGCATATGCGCATATGTAAATCTGCCGCAACGGAAACGCTTCCTCCACTGCGCATAGACAATGTAGAATTGTGTCTTTGGAACTTTCTTAAGGGCTTTCAAAAGCATGTCAGCGCTTGATTGGAATTTCATTGAGCTCATCTTTCCCAGCTTGTATGTTTTTTTTTTTGTTTTTTGTTTTTGTTTTCAGCATTTTCCGTGGGTGCAGTTCATTGCTTTCCGTCAAATAGAATTTCCGATTTATTGTAATTATTCTGCGTTGTTTTTGTTTGCGCGTTTCGTCGAATTTTTGTTTAACTATTATTTTTCTGATTTCATTCAAAGGCTTCTGACGTTCATAGGCGATGTCATTGAACCGCAATGCACTTTAATATGCGCATATAAATGTATGCATGTATATGTGTACTAAATATGTATGTGGGCATAGTTAGCACAGTTAAACGCGCAGCAGTGCATAGGCACACATAAAAACTTTTTGCTCGCAAGATAAGTGAGCAATTTTTATTGTCTACCATTTCTGCTACATTTTGTACGGCACAAAGTTGATTACAATTTCGATGCGTGCGTGTGTGTGTGTGTGTGTTCGACGTTCATTTCGAACTTGGCAATCTTGAAAAATTTATAATTTTTTATTTTATATTTTCTTGGTTTTTTTGGCATTTCACCACAATGCCTAATATTTCGTGTCAATTAAGTTCACTATGGATTATGGCCTAATTTGGTGTTGTAGCTGCTATCAGCTGTGGGCGTAGAAATTCGAACACAAAAGAGACACTAATAAAATTGGTTTTTCTGTCTCTGTTTTAAGGTTGCAAAGGCGCGTATTTTCATAAACATACACACATACAATAGGCAGAAAAAGTCTGTGTACAAAGCACTAACAAATATAACTCTTTGAAAAAAAGCTTTTATATACTTTTTAGAAAATCCAATTTATTTCATATTCCTTAAAGGATATTATATTTGTAGTTTTATGAAAATAAAGTGCTTAATTTTCTAGCAATAACATATAAACAAAACAAAACATACAGACGACTAGAAAATCCATTAGAAAAAGTCTGCGTACAAGGCACTTAAGTCGAACAAAGATATGCTTCTTCCAAATTTCGCTTAAAATTTAATAGAAAGTCGGATGGGGATATCCCCTACGTTGTAAAACTTCCGCTAGGCGTTGCATCATAGCATGAACATGATGCTACGGCATGGAATCAACAAGCTTAGTGATTTCTGTTGAAGTGATTTGAGCCCATTCCTCCTGCATTATATAGTATAATTGAGCATAGCAATTGAGGTAATTGTGCGTTGGCGTATTTTTCGTTCAAGTGAATCTCATAGGTGCTCCATGGGATTCAAATCTGGCGATTGTGGTGGTGTTCGAAGCTGCTTGGGAACGTTATAGAGCAACCAAAACTTAACTATGTCTGCTGTATGCTTCGGGTCGTTATCTTGTTGAAAATAGTAGCCACTTCCTAGACCCAATTCTTCCGCGCTTTGCTTCAAATTTCTTTTCAAGATATTAAGGTATGCATATTTGTCCATGGTGGACTCTATAAATTCCATTCGGCCCACACCATTACTAGCCATGCACCCCCATATCATTGCTCCACCACTACCATGCTTCACAGTAGGCACCAAGTTTTCCTTATCGAGTGTCGCGCTCCTATTTTTCGCCATATAATCTTAAGCCCTTCGATTCGAAAGACGCAAAGCTTGCTCTCATTGCAAAAAATAATGTTCTGCCTAAGCCTTCGGAGCTTATTTAAGTAGTCTTTCGCGAAAGCAATACGCTTTTGTCTATTGACTAGCAATATGAATGGCTTATTGCGTGCGACATGACCACGATACTCAGCTTTTTCGAAATTTTGCGGACGGTGTCAGTACAGAGGGTCCTCTTAAAAATTTCCTTAACATTTTGAGCGATTTTGGCTGCAGTAAGTCGAGGGTTTTGCTTCACACTTTGCAAAACGTTACGAGTTTCACGCTGTGTTAATATTTTTGGCCACCCTGGATGGAGCCGGGATACAAAAACGCCGATATCTTTGTAATTAGTAATCGCTTCTTATATGGAAGAATGTGTTCTCCCAACAATCCGACCGATTTCACGGTAAATTTTTCATTCTTCGAAGAGTTTAACCATAATTTCCCTTTCAAAAGGGTTTATTTCTAATCTTATAAAAGTAAAATTATAGCTTCTCGACACTTTCACAATTGATTATTACGCGGGGAATTCCCATTTTAGTGTGTGTACTCAGACTTTTTCTGCGCTGCCAAATGAGTATTTTTTGTAAATTCATCGTTAATTTTAATTGTTCTAAAAGCCATCATATTATGCAATAGACTTGCAATAAAGCACACAATGTGATTTCTCTCTGAAATTTCATATACCAAAGTTATTTTTTAACAAAAGAAAATAAGCCATAAGCGTGTACGCAGACTTTTTCTGCACATACCCACAGAAAATACCGAAAAGAATTTTTCTTGGCCGACGTGGGCTTTCTCGCTCTCGAAGTATTTCCGAAAGTGTTAAATGAAGCTAAATGCTTACAAACCAAATATGGTTGCAGTTAAAATGGAATTTTTCACATTGATCAAATATGCACATGAGTTTATATTATATATAGAGATAGATATGCATTTACTAATTGGCAAATTGATTTTATAAAAAAAAATTTACAGATTTGCCTAAACGATATGAGCTTTCGAAGTTATGACTGTTCCGTTCATAATAAAAAAATGCTTTTGTTTTCAGTTGCATAACTGTAATAAAAAAATATTTAGCAAGAAATTTGGTTAATAATATTAAATTTGAAAGGCATTTAAAAATTGAAAAATAATTCAAAATATTTTTTATTTAAAGATTTAAAAATAATAAAAAAAATTTTTTTAATATTAAATTTGATGACCCATTTTCTAGTTTTTCGCAATTCGCAAAATATGAATTTTATTTAAAGTCACAAAATAATTAAATTTGTGTTGCAAAATTATTTAAAATTTATTAAATTTATTATTTATAATAATTTAAGCTAATTTTAAGTTACAAAATACTTTTACTTAAGAGAAATTTAGTAATTTTTGAATCGTTAAAGCCTTCGTTTTGTAATGGCCTTTAGGGAAAAAAATTGAAGCAAAATATTTTGATTTTTAGAAATTTAAGCAAACATTTTTTAATTTTAAATGGGGAAATTTTATTAAAAAAAGTTAGCAAAATTTTCCGCTTTTTATTAACAATATAATCGAAAGTCTTTTCAAACCTTTATGTCATGATGTGCTGCATCATTGATTGTGTCAGGGCTATTGGATTCTTAAAAAATTTTGCTATTGACAACGGTGAAAACTCACAGAAATTTTATCTCTCCAAAAATTTGTGCAAAGTACTTACCGTAAGCTAATTTAACCAAAAGAATATATGTATGTATGTGCATATGCATTTGAAGGTATTTTTTAGTTTATATATATATATTATATATATAAAATCCTTTAAAATATAATTAACTTTAGACGGATTCTAAGCGAATACACATGTTAAAATTCGGTCAGAAATATAAAAAAAAATTTGAGCTTGTCACCTTCAAAATTTATTCAACCGTCATCTGGCGCTTCATTTCCTCGAAGCAAACACACTTACATACATACATTTGTACAAAAACTCATCCGAAGGTATGTAGATACATGTACATATGTGCATATATATGTGAAGCGCGCTTGTTGACATACTGTCAAAAATAATTTGTCTTTGAAAAATTCCCCAAATTTCAAGCGCCTAATTTACCCAATCAGCCGATCTGTGAAAACAATCCGAACGAACACAAAATAAACACAGTCAATGTGAGCGCATACACACACACACACACACACACCTAATGTTCACATATGCACATACTTACACAATTATATATGCGAGTGTTGCGCCAGCAGTTTTGCATATTATTTATTATACACACACATATATATATACATATATCCACCCATATATAAGCAACTAATGACCGACATAGCTGCATGATAACGAACAGCTAATAACGAGCTGCCTAATTGACCGACAGTCGGTGCGGCTAATTGTCAGTTGTGGTCATTGATCGATGTTTTGCCGGTGGTGCTTGCTGGTAGCAGAGTCAAACCACACACACATGCACACACGCACACACATTTAGATTCATACAATGAAGCTTAAGCAACCGAAAAATCACACAATAAAATACATTCTTGTAAATTTCTTCGACATTGTTGCTGCCTTTCTTTCCATTTTTTACATTTCCTATATTTATTTTGCATAAAAATGTATTTAGCATTTTTTTATTCGTCACTTTTTTGCTCAAAAGCAAAATTACACCCAACTTGATGAGCGAACACAAAGCGCGCTAATCAACGCTTTATAAAATGTTAACACACATACACACATGCAAAGGCGCAAATATAGGCATGTGCATGCATAACTTCAGCGCCGTCTGTCCATATTTGATTGCGGCCGGTCAGAGCCAGGCAAGCGTTTGGCCAGCAGGGCTTGAATCAGCAACACAGGCAAACTAGTTGCCGCGCTGCGTCGGCTGCGTGAGTTCGGTGTCGAAAACAAGTCACAATGGAGACAATAGTCGAAAGGTGTCATTGCTGAAAAATTGCACATACACAAAAAAAAAAAAAAAACAAAAAAACAAACAACAAAGAAAAGCAAATGAATGCAAACATGCACAGAGAAATGTAACCGTTGGAGTAGCAGAGAATCGCAATCGCTGGTGTCTTCAAAATTAGCATACAAGCTGGCTTTAACCAGCTGAAGACACACAAATAAATACAAACGCTATGCAAAACTGAAAAGAAAGAAAAAGCAACAGCGAAAATACGAAAATACTCAAAATAAAAAACCATAAATGAATAAATCTAAAGATGCGTTTGTGTGCGTGTGCTTTGGCGACTGGCAGATGCCGGCACCGCGTGAACGGAACAAACAACCGGCCGAATTAGCCAAAAACGTCAATTGACCAGCCGCAGCATTGTGCTTAACAAAAACAATAAAAATGGTTAAAAGTTATGCACACACACACACACACACACACATAGCAACAATACGATTTAAATTTTAGTAGCAAAATTTTAGTAGATATGCATAAACATTAAAAATTTCAGCAAAAAAATAAAAGAAAAAAATGTTTAAAAAATATAAGAAAAAAGTTAACAAAAATTTGAAAAAAAACAATAATTTTAAAGTTTAAAAAAATTTTTTATTAAAAAAAATTTAAAATAATTTTTTAAAAATTAAAAAAATACATAAAGCAAAAAACGCGCAAAGCATGTTCGAGATCTGCTGAAACAATAGCAATTTAGTGACAGGCACACATACACACACAGATACGTAAAATGTTGTCTAAAAATGGCAAACAGGAAGAGCGTAGTCAAAGTAAAAAAAATGCCGGTTAAATTAAGTAAATGTTGTTTTGGCAGACTGAAGCAGATTGTTGCCTTTGATTGCTGTTTTTGTAGTTCATTTTTATATTTATTTGAGACTCTTTCGTATAACATTTTTTGTTTGACTACTCGTACAGTTGAATATTTATACATATGTATATATATATTGATGTCAGCTCCGCTTCGAGATATATCTGCAATTCTCTCTTGTTTTATGTGCGTTTAAATGTCTGAGTCTAGACTGTGTTTTGATAAAATTTACGATAAATAATGTTGATTATTACCAACTTGCCTTAAAAGTTGATGCAACTCTCTAATGGTAATTTATGCTTAGAACATCTGCTTTCAAATAAAAATTTGAGAGCCGGATTATTTTATTTTGTTCCAGCTAGTAGGTCATTTATGAGATAGTCATAGTCTTAGTCCGACCAAGCCAATACTTTGTATTATATGTAGTATATAACATATTGGAAAACCCCTTATAGATTTGTTTCCATCTCATTCAACTGTTTATTTTGGAGTTCTTTATCCCATTGGAAGAAAGTAGTACAGCTAGTCGGATGAAATAGTTAGTATGAAGGCAAAGAATTCCCCTAGCTGTCATAAGGACAGTTCATAAAATTTCAGCGTTCCCATCAGTTCACCAAGTGGAAAGAGTTTTTGCCGAGAGGAAGCAAAATCTAAAATAAAACATGCTCAGTCTTTCCTTGGCTACGATCACAGATTTTGTTCCTTGCCATCACATCACAACATAAGGTCAAACACACATACCCGATATTTAAGTGTTCTACAAGGCTAACTATCTGCTCTATATGGGATGAGATAATGCAGGAACAGTTTTTGATCAAAACCAAGTGGATAGAAAGATCAACAATTTAAGAAAAGCTTTCGGATGAGCGAATTTTTATGTACGCAATAGTACAAAGTTTTTGTAGGAAGGAAGACAACAGAACTTCGCTTCGGGAACCAAAAAAAAAAAACAGAATATCTGAGATAAATACCCATTTCACTAAACTATAAATAAGACGGTGTCAAGGAAGAGACTTAAGTGACTTCTTTTTTATACCTAAACTATCGCTTTGGGTGAAATGAAGAGACTTTGTGAAACAAGGACTTTGTAAAAGAACATATTTTTCTAAAGAATCGAATGACAGACTTACAACGATTCGTTTGATAGTCAATTTCTCTCCCTGCGCGCAATTAAAGCTTAGTAGGCGGCATAGTAGATCCCAAAATGGTGTTTTTAAATAAAGAACCAATTTTCGAGATTTATCTCAGAAATCGCAAACCCTTTAGCTTGTATGGGTGATAAATTAGAGTTACTTAAGACATTGCTTTGGAGTTTTGGATTAAAAAATGTTGGAATGTTTGTCTATTGGAAACACATTTCGCCAACATTTTATTCATATCTCCCTAAAAGTTTCTATATTTTGGTTTTTTATTAAGTTTTCCATGATTCAAGTGTGTCTGAAGCTACTTTACAGTTGAGCGTTGGAGAGTGAGTAATATTCGATGAAAGGTTCTTTCTAATTCTTATTTATTTATGTAGGTAAGCAATATAGTGGAATATTTCAGGTGGGAAAGTTCTAAGAAGTTAGATGATTAGGTATACCGGAGTAATTAGAAGTTCCAAGTAATAGGATCATATGAAAAACTTTTTTAACTTCTACACATATTTATAAAGTCGTTTAGTATATTTTAAAATGATTTGCACTATTTACAATATATACTCCACTGTATAAGCCAGCCAATCAGACGACTTCCGCTTCGTATGTGATGCTTATTTTCTTTCAATATTTTTTGAAGCTTTTTCCGTTTCTTTTGCGCTCATCGCATTTGCATGCAAAATATATGTAATTTTGAACATGTTTTTATTTATTTATTAAACGATTTTTTTTTTGTCAGTTTTCGCTGAAACATCGCTTTGTGTCTTCAATTGCTTCGACGTGATCGCTTGGCCGGAATTGCATTTTTTGAAAGCGCGAAATTTCAATGCGTACACACATGTGCACATATGTATATGTTTGTATGCAATACAAATAATTGACTTTAAAAATATTTTCACACACTATCCCAAATATGTATGTAAATATGCGCTACACACATGTCTTATAGGGTACTTAGTATTGAATAAAATTAAATTCATCTTTGAGGACGCAATCGTGCAATATTTCGAAAGTAGGCTTGAAAGTGGATGAACATACCTAACAGATATTTGTATGTGTGAGTATGATTTTCGAGGGTAAATAATATCTGTGCTGCATTTCTAGTGGGCTGGTGTGATTTATATGTCAAAAATTTTAATTTCGCAATTATTGCTTGCAAACAAACCAAAAAAACAACAGAAATCAATGTACGGCATAGAGAAGGCTGTGTTTTACGCAGTAGACATTTTATGTCTACGTGGGAGGCCGGCCTTGCGTGTAATTGTCAATGAAAATATGATTTTAAGTATTCAATGAATTTATATATATTATATATAGTATGTGCATATATTATTTAAGTGCATTAAAATTTCAAAGGAAAGAAGGAGAAGTGATGGTTTTTTATTTTAATATAAAAAATACCTTTGTTAAAGTAAATTTTTAATTTTCAATTTTTAATTTAAAAAACTTGTTTTTGGTTTTTTAATTTTACATTTTAAATTTAAAAACAAATTTTTTTTGTTTCTTTTATTATTAAGATTTATTTAATTAAATTATTATGCATTAAAAGTTTTTTTTAATTTTTAATTTAAAAAAAAAATTGAATTTTACGATAAAAAAAAACAATAAAAATTTAATTGCAAAAACTTTTTTAATTTAAAGTTTTTAATTTTTTAATTAAATTTTAAATTTTATTTAATTTTAAATTTTTCATTTAAAAAAATTTTTTTGTTACATTTGTTATTAATAATTATTTAATTAAATTAGTATTCATAAAAAAAAATTAAGAAAAAAATTTGAAAGAAAAATCCAAATTTCTTGTGCTTTATGCTCACCTTCATACAATTCATCGCACTTATCGATATTTAAAGACAACCAGAAAGGTCTTTTTTGTGAAATCTTAATAGCTCGAAAAATATTTTCGTATTTGTAGTCAAAGAATTTCGTTCAAAAAAATCACAAGGCAAAAATAAATATTTAATAATTTTCACAAGAATTTCTGGTATGCTAATGTGCCATATTTTTTCTTTCATTTCGTTTCTGCTTTTAATTTTTATAACGTTTTCTTTTTTTGTTTTGCATTTTTAGACACTTATAATGTGCACATATGCTTATAGCCAGGCTGCCAAGTGTTCGCCGCTGCTGACCCGCTTTGTATTGCTTCGCGTTTCGCCCACTTGAAATTCTTTGTACGTTGAAATATTTTCGCAAAAACCAGAAATCACTTCAGCAACAATAATAATAATTCTCATATTAATAATAATATAGCATTATTTTCATAGCTTTTGCGTTTTTTTTTTATACTTTTCAAACACACACACACACACACACAAATTACATTTGCTCGTATGTGCTTACTCCTGGCATGAGCTTCAAGATATCCGAAAATATTTCAACAACCGACGTAAGAAACTAAAATTAAAATTGCCGCGAACAGCAACAGCAACAACAACAACAATCACACATACTTATGTGGAAGCAGAAAGCATGTGTACGACTACGACCTGCATTGAGACCTTGCCACATTCCACGCATTCAACGACAGCACAGCAATAGCAACAACAACATTAAAGGCGCTTTCATAAAGCGTCACTGAGCAAATTATGTTGTGAAAAATGATTTCAATAAAATTGTCCACCTGTGCGGCTGCCAGTCTACCCAGCAAGCGCGCTAACCCAACTAGCCAGCCAACAGAAAAAAAAGAAATAAAAAATTTAACAAAAAATTATGAAAAACGCTAACAACAAAAAAATGTGTGAAGAATTAAAATTCACAGTTTTGGCGAAATAATTCAAGGAATTTGTGGATATTATGAAAATAGAAAAAAAAAATTTTATACGAACATGCCCAGAGTTAGCGTAAAATACTGACGTCTATATATTTGTGTGCTAATTGTAGGATATAACTTTTGAATTTTGTGCATTCTTTTTATTGATATTCATAAAAATGAATATTAATAAAGAAATAAAAATTTAAGAATAAAATATGAATTTTTAAGCTTTCAAGATGTTCTCATACTCTCACCTTATGAAAGCTCAAAATAAAAATACAAAGATCCTGGTCCAGAAGCCGAAAATGAACCCCAAACCATAACCGATCCGCCACCATGTTTGACAGTTGATCTCAGATTGCGCAGTTGCAGCTGCTCATTTGGTTTCCTCCAAATACATGGTTTTCCATCGGAGCAAAAAACATTAAATTTACTTCCGTCAGTAAACATAAAATTTTTCCAGAACGAAAAATCCTTATTTTCATGTTTTTTTATAAAATTTAATCGTATGGTCTGATTGCGTTTGCTAATCAACGGCTTTTCTCGGACATTTCTACCATATAGATCAGCCTCATGAAGTACTAATGAACATTTTATTGAAGGAATAATGAATCAGAATGACTATCTCAACATTTTAAGAGAAAATTTATCAAAAAGTCTTGAAAAACTGGATCTCGGTGATGATTGGTATTTCTACCAAGACAGTGATCCAAAGTACAAGGCCTACAAAGTGCGTTCTTGGTTGCTTTCTAATTGTCACCCCAAAGTCCTGATATTAATCCAATCGAAAATTTATGGGACCATCTTAACACAAATATTCGACAGCATTCCGTTCCAAACAAAAATTACTTGACATTTATTACATCTATTACAGGAAGGGGAAAAAATCGAACCTAGTTTATACGAAAAATTGATTAAATCGATGGCTAACCGGCTCAAAATGGTTACTAAAAATAGAGGGATTCATACAAAATATTAGTTTTGAAAATATATTTCACTATTTCAAAAAAGCTTGTTGATTGTCTGAGTTCGGTTTGTGCGTTCAATTTACTCTTATTTGATGCTTTAATAGAATATTTTATAATACTGAATTAATTTATTATCAGTGCTTGAGTCTAAACAACGCTGATATACAATAGGTTAAGAAGTATTTCAGTAACCATGCCGATAAGGTGCAGTGCGATCATGATGCAGTTATGAGTGCTGGAATGAAGACTTTTGAGTGGACTCTATAGAAAACTTATGGAATACTATGTGGAAACATGAAATACTTATTTTTAGAAAAGAACTTATATTAGCTGGATGCTGGCAAAAAATTTTTTAATGGCTCAGTATTGACTAAAAGCTGACAGTTACAAAAAAAATGGTTGAACTATGGGTGCTTAGGCGCAATGTGCTTAAGGAACTTGAAAGTATAAAGAATAATAATTTGAATATTCACAAGCTGTCAGCTAAACTGTCAGCTGATATGGTATAAAGCAACATTTATTTTTACAAGTTTGATTAATAACTTTAAATATTTTCCGTTCCTAAATTTTCAATGAAAATTATTGATAAAAAAAAAAAATCAGCGCCTCAAGCAAGCAAATTTTTCTTTCCAACACGCCCTTTACTTTTATGGCAAATGATGAGGAAGAAGACTTTTCGGCTGCTGTGCCGCAGCACATACATATGTTTTTGTTGTGTTTGCTGTTCTCAACACGCTAAAATTTTCAGCCTTTTTTCCGGTTGTTAAGCATGAAAAGATCCAGTAAAGCCAAGTTGTAGAGTATTTAATGATATCAGTGCTCCTGTTGTTTTTGCTGTTCATATTGTTGCTTGCCGCCGCCGCCATCATTTTCGACCCAATGTTGCTTATAGTCACCGTTGTTGGTGTTGCTGTTGCTGTTGCTGTTGTTGTTGTTATTGTTTTTGTGCGCTGGGCTGTCATTAAGAAAACAACTGTTGCGACCTTCACATACCAGAGCAGGCAGACAGACACGGCTGTTGGCCGTTGATTGTGACTGTTGACGGTCTCCGATTGACGCTTGACGTTTCACTGTTGTTTCTGTTATTATTATTGCTCTTGTTGTTGTTGTTGTTTTTAGCCAGTCAAAGTTGTTGGCGGCGAACTCGCTGCGATGGCTGAGTAACTGACGCCTCGAGCCGCACATACTTCAACAAACTTATACATATATGCGTATGTATGTATATGTATGCATATATATGCATGTATGATTATATGCATACATACACACGCTCATAAATATTATACATGACAATATGACTGACACAAATGACGCACAGTCAATATGCAGAAGAGTAAATATTTCATATGTCGCTTTGTGTGTGTATGTGTGTGTGTGTGTGTGTTATCACATATGATATATACTTATGCGCGTCTGTTTGTTTGTATGGCTTATGCTTAATAATATTAACTACATAAACATTGCAGCTGCAACATCGTTTAATAACTGAATTTGTTGATAAGTACAGCGATGATAGCCAACAATGAGATTACTATTTAAAAGTCATACAAACAACAATAAAAGGTAGAAAAAAAAAATACGAAATCAAATAAAATAAAATAAAATAAAGTAATGTAAACAATGGCGTGACAATGACGAATATGCAGCAACAACAACGATAAAGATATAAATATTTAGCAACCGCGTCAAACCGCTAAGATTTGAAAATAACATTTTTTAGATATGTATGTTTGTCTCTGTGTATGTACGTATGCGTGTATGTATGTATGTGTGTTCATAATATTATTATTATTATTGACATCTATAACGCTGTCATTAAGTGATAACGCTAGTATTTTGTGTCATGTTATGGCCACATGTACCTAAGTGGAATAATTTTGAGATCAGTATTGCCAAAAAAAAAATATATTTTATTTTGTAATTTTTTTGTCTTTTCAAATTCGTCTGATTTTCATTGCGATGTATATTATTACGTTTAGTATATTATTTTCCACTTAATTCTGTCATAAATACTGTCATACCAATACAGTCTTACTTGTTAGTGCTTCATTATAATCTTCTTAGAGACCTAACCAAGCAAGTTACAGAAATTGAATCCTTAATTGTACCCAAATTTACTAATTATCAATTAAAGCTTAATTGCTCAGCAATTTAATGCAAACTTATGGATCTCGTTAAATAAAACATTACTAAGGAAATGATATTTACCCTATAACGCAGACATTGCAGAAAGTGCATGTTAAAGAGTGGGTATTAGTAAAATTTACTTTTCCTTGGTTTAATTTATTGATTTGTGTAGGCCTAACTTTAATTTCAATATTTGTATATTTTGCTAACAAAAATAGTCGAGAATTCTTTTCAAAAAGAACGCTCTTATTTTAAATTATTTTATCCGGCGATTTTATTATACTTTTCTACAGTGACAAAAAAAGTTAATTGAAATTTGTTTCTCTTCTTTTAGATTAATGAAATAGATATAGACATATAAAATTTTTGTCCAAATTTGATACTCCATTTGTCCTTAGTTTATAAGCAATTAAAGATTTTGAAAGATAATAAAGTTGTAACTGATCTTTTACAAATTGATATTATATGGATCACGTTCAAGATCAATCTCAGACTTAAAATCACTCAAACTTGAGTTCACTTCTGTTTTCACCCAAAAACAAAGCCATTTTTAAATGCCAGAAATATTTTGAATGCCAATTTTATTAAATAAATGTTGTGTGTGTAAACAACCAATTAAATGAATCAATTAAGTGCTTAATTGCATGAGATAATTGAGTACTCTTTGCATGCTAATTTATTTATATATTTCTTTTATTAGAACTATTGTACTAGATTTTCTCAAATTTTATTAAAAATAGAGAAAATGTTTAACTATAATATTAAGTTAAGCAAATTATTGGGCTTTCAATGTAAATACCAGCATTTCAATTTCATTTCACTTATTTCTCTACTGCTTTTATTACTTTTATTATCATTCATTTTATAACGCAATACACCCACTCCAGCTTAATGCGCAAAAACAAAACTAAATAAAGTAAAAAAGTAAATAAATAAATGAGAAGCAAGCAATCTGCTTAATATATTCACCACCTCCAATAAATTCCACGCTTCATGGCGTTACTTGAACTCTAGATATGCAACTATTTAACTAATCGAATTGCAAAATTGGTTATTCACCTCGAAAAGTGCGCACATTTTTCAACGTAAATGCATTATTGAACTTGTAAATACGCCCAATTGCAATTAAAAGTCGAATCGTGCACGAACACAAACAAATTATTAAACAACTACATACAAACAAACATGTAAGTAATGCAACTGTAATGCCTGCCGCAAACGCAGCGGGCATACAAATGAAAATGCATAATTATATGTATGTATGTATGTATGTAAGAGACACCCGCTAATTTGCAACATTTACATTATATACACATACGTATAAAAATATACATATATATTTTATATTTACATATACATACACATATAAGTATATTGGCATTACAATAAGCACACTAACAAATCAAATCGCGCCACATTTTCCAACGCCAACGTAAGCAATTACAAACGTCAACTGCAACGCAGCAAGGCGCAACAACAACGACGACGGCGACGGCGACAGCGACCAGCGACTGTGGAATGCGGTTTTGACAAGTTCTACTAAATTGTACAGGCCAACAACTCATTGCCTGCCGCAATGCAACCCATGTTTGCCTACACACACACATACACACATACACACATACGTGTGTATGTATAGGTGAATTCGTGCAGTTAGAGTAGAGTTGTCCCGCCAGCGTGTGTTGTCTAGTATAAGTGCATTAGATATATGCAGCTGCATGTTCGCACCTTCCGCCAGCTTGAAAGAGCTAAGTGAATTGAAAATAGGCAGCGCTAACACACAAATCCGCACACACACACGCATACACGCATGCATGCATGCACGCAGAGGCTGCACGACTGCTATATAACTGAATTGGAGGCTGGCCAAATACTAACACTGCCAACTTTACAATATGTGCGGGTGTGTGTGTGTTTGTTAATAGCCAGCAATGGGTGCAGCAGCTGCAATAACAACAAACAGCATTTATTTATTGTATAAAAGATAAAAGTATTTGACAAAAATAAAAAATAAAAAAAAAAATAAAAAATAAAAAATAGAAAATAAAAATACAAAAACAAAAACAAAAAATCTACAAATATTTTCATACGTAGCATTTGGCGTTTGTTGTGCACTGCGCGACTTTGTTCGCTGCCACTCGCCGACGTTCGTTCGTATATGTACAGCGGTATACACATATTTGTCGTTACAAATGTGCATTGCACAAGTCACTGTGTCGGTATGTTTAGAAGGAATGTGAAAATGCAATGCGACATACAGGGTGTTGCAACGACTTTACGACAATGATAAAGTGCAGGTTAAATAGAAATAATGGTAGATAATGACAGAAAATTATGTGTAAACACTTGAAAGCGAAAATATAGCGATTTCTTAGAGCTTTAAAAGAATGTGCTGATACATGATTATTTCCCTTTCAATAAAATACACAAAGGGGATCGCATATACATATTTCAGAAAATAATTTCGCAAACATTTCCGCGTCGTGTAAAACTCGGAAATGAATTAATAATAATAAAAATTTCTATTTGAATTTTTCTGTAAAATACATAAAATCTGTTATTATTATGATTTTAACATTATTTGGGTTTCATAAATAAAATATCAAATATAAATTTTCATTTCACATATAATTACATATTATAAAAAAAACAAAAAAATTAATAAAAAAAATAAACAAATATAAAAAAAGGATAAATATCAAAAAAAAAAAAAAATAGCATAAAACATCATGTATTATAGCTAAGGCTAAAATCAAACAGCTGAGCAATGAGTAAGTAATATATAATTCAGCGAATAGTACAGTAAAATGATGAAGTGGAGTGATGATAAAGCAATTTTTTTTTATTCTAGTTGAAGTACTGCAGCTATATTAATTTCAATACTATAGAATATCACTCAGATATATTGCAGTAGGCATTTCTTCAGCTAACTATGCCGTTATACGTGGTCAAATAAAATATTTAATATCATAATTAATGACGCTAATTCTGTTTGAATAACTCCCCTCCAATGGAATGTCAAATTAGTGGAGTAATACCATATCGCAACTATAATTTAGTGATTACAATCGAACTAGTTAGGAAAGTATCAGACCTTTTTGACTGCTTAGTGGGTTGGTTCTGGAAGAAGCGGTTTATAATATATATATCATAGAGTTATATCAATGAGAAGCGCCAGTTTATAATTACAATTTTTATAAAACCACAGAGCGCCTAAACAAAATCAGAACTAAAATTGTTCGAGGAAATATAAATAGAACTAGCCTGTTTGGAAGTAGTAGAAGTATGATACTGGTATATTTCTGACCGAAAACTGACAATTGATATCTCGTAGGGCATCAGCACTTAAAAAATAACTGGCATTTGTCAGAAGAAACGACACTCAGCTTATAAGTTAGGCTAAATGTTTATTGCAGCAATGGAACTTTAATAAATTTTACAAGATCTCTTTCCCGTGTCTTCATAAAAATATATACGTTTCAAATACGAACATTGTAAATTTAACAGTATTTTGAGTTTTCCTTGTTTTAAATCACTTTTTATACTATTTCTACAGCAGTAAGTACATGAGCAGCAGTAGCATCAGCTTAAAAAACTGCAGCAGGGATTCGGAAAGCCCTGTTGAGCTACAAGTACCTACCTATATGTACGTACATATGTGTGTTTACCCAAGGGCATGCATGCATATATCGCATATAAACCGCTGCCCCTCGGTTGTTTTCGAAGCCTTTAACGCTGGCCTTTTTCCTTTCAAACGCGTACGGCAAGCAACAGACTCTTCTTGCAACCCATGCGAGCACATGCAGTGCATAGAGAACCGTCCCCATCAATTCTATGCCTTCACAAGACGCCTTCACTACTCGCGGGCAGTACATGCCCGTATAAACACATACATACACACACACACACATGTACACACACAGATGTATGCTGGTTGTGCCAATTGGCATTCTCCATAAAATTGCTATGTCGATGCTTTGTTGTAGCATCATTCTAAGCAACAACAACAGCAACAGCAACAGCAACAGCTAGCTGTATAGCCACAAAAGTGCAATCAAATGCATGTGTAGTTGCCGTGTATGCATGTGTGCGTGTGCGTGTGTGTGATGTGGCAACAAAGTCGGCAAATGCTGCTAATGCAACCGTGGGCCGACGCATGCACAATCTAAAGTGGGCTGGTGCGGCGATGTCAGGCAATTGGAACGTTTGAGTTTTTCCTTTGGTATGCGCATTCTTTTATAATGCCCGCAAATAATTTTTTTTCTAGTTTCCGCTTTCGCATAGCTGTTTATTGGTTAATCTCGCCTTTTGTGAAGAAATTACTACTATTCTTTTTTTCTTTTATTTTTTATAGAATTTTTCTAGCATGGCTAACATTTTTATAATTTCTTATGCATTATGTGCTTATTTATTATCCGTTTGTGTGTCCATATGTATAGTTTTATTTAGTATCTTTTATTTTGCTTTGATGGCGTCGCTTTTGTTTTTACATAATTTCTGCCCCTTTGCTGCTGTGGCCTCTGCCTGACTTTTATTATTGTAATTGCAGTAACTACTTATTTCTTGCACTTTATTCCGATTATTACAATGTACTACCATTGTTGTTGTTATTGCCATTGCTGCTAGCTGAATCGGCTTTAGTAGCCCATAAACTAGCGCTGAAGCCGGTTTGGCTGCGTTGTTGTCACATTTAGCAACAGCAACGGGCACAACAATAACAACAGCAACAACAATGTGAGCTATAACAGCAGAAGCTGCACTCACAACAACAAGCACTAGCTAGTCGTATCTGCTGGCAGTTCGATTCTTATTGCAAGCATTTGCTTTTGTGCTTATTTTTTACAGTTGCAATATATTGCATTGCAAGTTCTTAGCGGCTTGATATCATCGAATTTTGCTTTTAGTGTTTCTTTTCAACTTCTATTTTGCTGCTGTGTTGTTGCTTTTTTTTTTTTTTTGTTTTTTTTTGTATAAAGCGATTCTGTACCCGACTGCCACTGCTGTCATAGTTGTCTGACTAGCGCAGCGTGTTGGTTGCGAACAATCTATGTGTACATATATATGTTAGTACAATGTTGTTGTTGTAATTTTTCCTTACTATTAGCCCATTCTATGAGTTCACCGCAAGCTCCGTGCTATAAGCGTGTGGGTTTGCTTAATGCCATTTTGATTGGCGCAGAATGGTCGCTGCGAGCGTGGCTGTCGTGTGGCTGACAGTGCGAACAGGGTGTTAGTTAAGGTGTACGAAAATTATTTTTATTAAAAATTTACAAAAAAAGTTTTTAGTCATAAAGGTATTAAAAACTTTCTCATATAAAAATAAATATGTGAAGTTTGTAATACGTTGGTAAAAAGTTTATTTGTTGTTGAGAATAAAGATTTTTAGTAGAGTAATGTAAGAACTGAGTTACTTTTAAAATTTCACTAAATCAATTAATTGATTTTCATTGCGATGTGAACCTAATTTATTTCTAGTCCTAAACTAGTTACAGCATAATCCTGACCTAGATAATGACTAGGTTACATTTAAATTCAAAAATCACCACTAAATTTATTTTATTTTACAATGTTACTAATTCAAAACCATTCCTCAACTAGTTACTGACTATTCTCACTTAATTTTTAAAATTTCTTCAAGCAAATTGTTTGAGAAAAATTACATACTAAGCTCGAAAAATATTAAAAATATTTTTTACTGAAAAAAAATTTAAAAAAATTTAAAAAAATATTAAAAAAAGGAAAAGAATTAAAAAATTTCTAAAAAAATTTACTTCTGAATTTTCAAGAAAAAAAATATTTGTACATATCATAAAAATATTACAACATTTGCCACCGCTCACTTGATAAGTAATTAAAATTTATGGCGATTTCGAAATACTCATAAGTTCAAAATGGAAACTGTCATATTTCATTGTCACTTGAGCCTCTTTTAGCACTAAAAAAGTATTGCTCAAGCACACATTCTTTGGTAAGGGCATGCGCACAAATAACACTGCAAATATATGGCCACTCAACAGCAACAACAGAAACAACAGCAACAATGTAAGTATTATCGCAACGCGTTCAGCTTATGAAAAATAACGCTTGTCTTGAGTATCGATTTATAATAACTCTGCTGTCATACTTTTGGCATTTTGTCCAGCAAACGTGAGCAGAAAATTAAGTTTTCTGTGGGCAAGCAGCAGAAAAACCACCATCACAACAACAGCAACAACAACAACGCCAACAACAGCAACAAGAATAAAGCGATTTTTACGCTGTCCGTCGCACTCATGTGGGTATCGTTCATTGTCCACCGGCCAAGCACTACTAGAATGCGCATTCCACTCACACACACACAAACACACACACACACATACACACATATTTACAGTACATATTTAAGTGCAGCATTAATGCTTATAAGCGCTGATAGCAGCATATGTGGAGTGCATTATACAAGCATATTCGCATTGGATATTATATATGTAGATATGTATGTATATAATTTATATGTTTAGCGTTATTTATGCTTATAGTAAACGCGCATAATCGAGTCATTCACATTCTCGGCCATGGCTCTCTGCATATGTGCACGTTCGCATACGATTTGTGGTCAGTCAAAGCCCGGCTTGACCACACACAACTAGATACATGTGCGTGTGTGTGTGTGTGATAGTAGTGGCAATAGTTTCGGGTGGCGGCTGGCGGTCGGCTGGGTGGTCGCTATAACAGCGCCTGCGCACCGCAACCAATTGCTGCAGAGCCATAAGCTCCGCTATGCGATATGGCTGCTAAGTCTAGCAACGGATTAAGTTGAGTGCTGCGTTCAACTAGACGCTGGCTTCAGCTACATGCAAACATATTTGTATAAATGCTTGTTTTTCTAATTTTCGCACCGACTATTTTTGTGAAAACTGTGGTCTATGCGCTTCAATCACATTACTCAAAAATATTTTGCTTCGGCTCATTACCAAATCTTCCATCAGGCGCTATATTTTAGTCAATAATCCACTAAATATTTGCTTTTTCTTGCATTTAGAGACTTGTTACTCAAGTGGAGTGAAAAAAATGTCCAATGAAATTAAAATAACATTATTAAAATGTATTTTCTTTTTATTTTTGTTTTAAAATAAAACATATGCAGAAATTAGTTTATGTTATAATAATTCTATATTTTATACAGTATGGAAAATATTGTTAAAAAACATGTTAAATTTTATGGGAAAATATGCTTTCCATGTATGAGAGAGAGAGCAATTATGCAAACAATTCAAAATACTGCTCTTAAAGAAAAAGTTCTTGAAGAAATTTGAAAGTGCGGACTTGTGATTTAATAAATATCTAGCTGCAGACATTAGTTGCTTCTTAAAATTCTATGTTCAAAAAATATTTCTACAAATTTTGTATTAATTATTTTTTAATTAAAAAATATTTTTATATTTCTCTAATGAAAAAATTATTTCATTATCTTTTAGGGAAAGAATTAAACAAAATTTTATTTTTTAAAAATATTTTAATTTGGAATGTTTTTCAAAATTTTTTCATAAAATTTCAAAAAATTTTTTTTGATTTTTTTCTAAAAAAGAAGAAGAAAAAAATTTTATAAGAAGAAATGAGAAAGAAATAAGAAAATATTTTTAATTTTAAAATGATTATAAAAACATCTCTGACATTTTTTTTTTACTTTTTATGAAATATTTTTATTTTTTATATTTTTATTCTATATAATATTATTTATTTTATTTAAAAGAAAAAAAGTCTTCTTGTGGGAAGAAAAAATAATAAAAAAATTAAATTTTGAATAAAAATTGAAAAAATTTTTGAAATTACAAAGCTGAAACGAAAGACTGCCTCTTTTCTCAAAAAATAACGAGAAAATATTAAAAAAAATTTTTATATATAAAAGATAAAGATGAAAAGATGAAGTAATATGAATGAACAATCGATTTTCAGTAAGGTGTAAGATTATACAACTATTTGAAAGTATGTGGATATTATGTTTTTGAAAAACCAAATTTGGAAATAACAGCTCTTTTATAAATAATATTCAATTAAGACTTAAAAAGTTTTTTAACTTATTATAATTGATGGTTTTCTGAACAACGAATTTTTAACAAATTAATTATATTGCTAATAGGACATATATTATAGATAGATGCCAATAAAAAACAGATTATAAAAAAGTCGCAATTCTTAAATTTCAAAATTATTTGGCTGTTGAAAGAAATTATTTGCAGGCAAAAAAATTTTAAACAAAAAATATTTAAACATTTATATTTTGCTGATTAGGGTCTGAAAATATTAAAAAAAAAATTTAAATAAAACAATATACTGTCATGTTTTTGTAAACTTTACTGAAATTATGTATACTTTTTAAGTTATTAAAAGGGAATGAAAGTTATTTAATATGATTTTTTTAAAAACCATTAAAACACATAAATTTAGCATAGAACAATGTTCTTGCTAAATTCCCAAATCAAAAAAAAAAAAAAAAATTCCAATGAATATAATAGCGTTAATTAAAATATAATAATTTATGTATGGTTACTAAAAAAAATTTTTATATTTAACTAAGAAACTAAAAAAAGAAGTCGAATTTAGTTAATATTGGGATCTTGAAACATTTGAATGAAAATATTCAATCCTCTATAATATTGATCCTCTAAATACAGATATAATAATATCTATAATATTTCAAACAATACCATAAAGTTGTAGTTGCTAATTGCAATAAAGAGTGGACTGAGAATTAGCGCAGATTTTGAGAAAAAATGAAAATATCTAGCTTGACTTGATTTGAGGCTGCTAACTAACACTGCTTTATGGCAATACATAAGCACAGTTACAGAGTTAAAGTTTCCGAAATTTTTTTCTTTTTTTATTTTCTTACTAAATGCCATTTTGTCTCGATATTCCGCTGCAGCTGCATTCCATAGTGGCAACATCATGCCATAAAAATGCCCACAACGAAGCCAAAAATAAGAAAACATAAAACAAAAAAAAAAAACAACAAAAAAACGAAACGAAATAAAAATCCATGAGGGGAAACATAAAAATGCAAAACAAAAGCGGCAGCAAATTGCAGTTGCCGCGCCGTTGCATGCCACCGCTGTATTTGCTGTCTAAGTGCTGATGTTTTGCTGTTGCTTAGTAGCGCTAGCATCAACAGCTGCAATCAAAACAGTGGAAAGGCAACTTGCAACACGTTACTTGTTGCAATTTCTTTGTAATGCAAAATGAATGGCGGTTGCCTGACATGCTGCCACTTTAATTTTCACTCATTCGCCGTTCGTTTTTTTTCTTTCTTTGTTTTCGCCTTTTCGTGCTCTTCGTTTTGCACATTTTTTGTACATTCAGTTTTGAAATATTTTTTAAAATGATTTTTGCATGCGATTTATTGTTGCCATTTTCGCTTTGTCTTTAATTCCACAAATTGTGCTACACCGTCCTCCACACCTCCACACCTCCACACAAGTCGACAATTTGTCAAGTGTGCAAGTATTATATATAGAGAGCTACAAACATACGTGATACAACATAGATACGTGTGTATGTGTGTGTGTGTGTTTGTGCATTTGCATGTGTCATCTAGCGTGCGGCACACTCAACTGATTGCCTCTCGCTGCAGTCTGTCTGTCTGGCAGGTCAGCGCAAAGCCTCCTTCACTTGCCTCGCTGCGGCCAGTGGAGCGTCTTGACTTCAGCCAATAAGCCCGCAATTTATGCACAAACACACACACACACACACCCAAGTACAGATGTATATGTGTATGTGTGTATGTCCGTGTATTTGTAATGACAGCGGACTCGCCACAATCGGTAGCAGACATATTCTTTTCGATAATTTATTGCCATGTGTTTTCAGAAATATTTTGCTTCGCTTATGCTTAATGCAACGCATGTGTATCGGTGTGTGTGTGAGTGTGTGTGTGTGTGTGGTGTGAAACGAAGAACACTTTAGAGCGGCGTGCAGAAGAATTTTGGTGTTCACTTGCGTCCAGCTGCTTAACTTATGAGAATATTATTTTATAGCCGAAATTCTTCACGATTTTTAAGTGGAATTTTTCGTTTTTCTATTTATTCGCTTGTCGATACAGATTCTGTGCACTTAGGCGCACACACGCATACATACTCCATAAACAATTAAGTGATAAGACACCCGTAAAGATTACCAAAAAGGCATTTGAAAACGCGGGAGCAGCGGGAATATGCCACAAAGTTCAATGAAGGAGTGCTGATAAAAACTGAAATTCTTTTCGATTTATAGCATTCCTATGGTATTAACTTTGTTGCTGCTTTACCTGTGCGCTTATTGTTGTTGTTGTTATTTTATTTTATGAGTTTTCGGGTATTTGTATTTGTAGTTCAGTGTACCTTCGTTTTCCTATTTACATAAGCAATTATTACTTATGCTTGCTTTCTTTACAAATAACTAAATTCCTTGGCTTATTGTGGCCACAAAGCACAAAGCACAAAGCACAAAGCACAAAGCAAATGGTTCGCAGGAATTTGAAGGTGGGGGATTTTTGGGTGTTATAAAGTAGTTGCAGCACCCCATTCAAGCGTGTGTGTGCTTATGTGTGTGTAAACAAATAGATTAAATTGTGAAACAGCACTCAAACGAAGGAATGTCTGGCTATCAATAATTATTTAGACGGGTAGGTGTGTTAAAATTCACACTGGATTTAGATAAATAAATAATTTAATTGCAATAAATTCTTGGAAATTTGCTGGTTCCTTATTGGCGGAAAATGGGGTTTTCTGAGGGATGGAGTGCTCAAAGCTTCTGACTTAATTAGATTGGGTTTTGGCTATGAAAGAAGAAAATATATAATTTATTGTTTTATTTATAATACTTAATGCTTTTGAAAGTTAAACTGACTTTTTTTTAAATAAGTATGTCATCTTTGTGAGCGGAAATCATAAACCGATTTTGTTAGCATATAAGTTATAGCTTAAAAAGCACACTTTTATGGAGAAATTAACTTTTGTAAAAATTTTGGCGAAAAGAAAGTTGTGAAAAATAAATTTTGTGTGAAATAAGTAATGTCAATAGTTTTGTAAAAAAAATTATTAAAAAAAATTAAAATATTAAAAACATTTTTTAATTAAAATCAAATTTAATTAAATTTGAATTAATTAAAATTTTAATTTTTTTAATTTTAAAAATTTTAAATTTAATAATTTAATAATTTTTTTTTATACAATTGAGAATTTATAAACATTTGCAAGCACCTATTTTAATAAACAAAATTTTACCGCAAATTTAAATGTTTTTAACTTTGTACCAGTATAATTTGCACCGACTGTCACATTGAAAAATTTTAAGTTTTGTGTAGTTCTCCAGCAGAAAATTCTAAAATTGATATACATTAACTTATTATACGCCAACATATTCGCAAATATTCGAAATTGATTATTTTTGCAGCAACTATTAAGTTGCAAGTTAATAAGTAACAGTAGATCGCAGCAAGAGAGAGCAAGAGCGTCACAACTCCTACAGGAAAATCCAAAAAATTAAGCAAAAAAAAGTTTAAAACGGAAAGATACTGGTTCTTGGTATTTATACATTCTTGCATATAAACTAAAACCATGCAACAAGTGCTTACAACAAATGCGACGAAGACAAGAGTGCAAACTTATGCATATGTATGTGACTATGTGTATGCTTAATTTTGAGTGTTTTTACATTCACAAGTGCATGTTTTTTCTTAAAAATGAACTAAGCACTCTATCACAGCTTTGCTTGTATGTATGTATGTTTTAGTCGAAAGTACCACGCGCTGCAGATTTTTAAGTAAAAATTCAAACAACAGTACAAATGCATAAATGGCCCCATTTACTGTACACTTATACAACCGGCTAGTTGGCGGAAAATTTTGCCAGACTCAGACTTGGCGATTGCCACGTGGAGATTTTCCCGCAACGGCGAAACTTGCCGAGTGGCAAGCGCGACGCGGCAAACACAAACAAGTCTAGCAAAATGTGGCAGCTATGGAAGTATATAAAAATCAGAGAGTGTCAACCATTCACATATTTATGTGCGAGCATTTTTAAGAGAAATACACACAATTTTTTGATTTTGCAAAAATAGTAGAAAATCTCATGGAATCCGCCAAAAAATTTGATATAAATACATGAATATATGTATGTTTATAAGTTATTTCATTTATATAGGAAATTATTGGCTCAAATTCTTTTTGCTTAAATTTTATGTTTGAACTCAGTAGCTCCACACCAAAAAGCATGGAAAAACGTTTTTTGCCCAAAACTATTGCTGATTATTTTTGTGAAATCAAAAATTAAACGCAATAAAACTGTCGATATATATACATTCTTTTTATAAATAACCAAGCATTGTGATGAGCACATGTTTATAAAATGTACTTACATACATATACATTCACTCATCTCTATATCTGCTTGTGGTTACTTAAACAACATACCTTCACTCTTGATAATTTCTTAGAAGCGCTCAATTAATTGACTTCGCCTTGAGTAATCGTAGCCGCTTTTTTTCCGCTTAAACCCACAATTAGAACATTTCCTGCTGGGTCTTCCTACTCTAGTCCGCTAGGCGCACGACTGACGCACACATGTAGCGCATATGAAAGCGTGCAGTGAATGTACATACACATATACATATATGCTTCATTTTACAAATATATTATATACAACTACATATGCATTAATAAGCATGTTTGTGCAAACTTATGCATACCTACATGTGTGCCTTTTGCTTTGCAATTGAGCGGCAGCAGCCGCAAATGCCACGAATAAAAATTTACGAAGTCTTTGTGATGTGGAGATGAAAATGGAAAATTAATTTTATGTATGCACAATTATACATATGTGTGTGTATGTGTTTGTATCTCAAACATTATTATGAACTTAAGTAAAGTTTTATATAGATACAAAACACATATTTATGAAAGTAGTTTTTATTTTTTATTTTTTTTTTGTTTTTTTTGAAAATTACAGCAGTGGCAATAACTAATAAAATTTGGAAGAGTTTGTTGAATATTTGCTGAGACTGACGAAATAGAAGGGCAATATTATGAACTTTTGCACTGTTGAAAATCAAAAAATTAATTTAAGGGGTGACAAAATGTGACCAAGAAAGAAATAGTAAAGATAAAAAATGCCAAACAGTTTTTTTGTAGAGTAAAAAAAAAAGAAAATAATTAAATGCTTAATATAAAAATAGTGACAGGATAGCAGGGTATTAAAGATTAGTGTGTTACTTTGCATAAATATGCACAATAATTAAGGTAAAAATAAAAAATATATATCAAAAAATTAGAAAATTTTAAAAATGTATAAAAATTCCCCCCAAAAAAAAACATGAGAAAACATAATTTTTTTTACATAAATTTAACATTATACATAAACATAACAAATTTTTTTCCAAAATTTAAATACATCAAATTTTTGATAATAGTTGCAGCAAAGTCAAACTTAAAGCAAAATTTTAATTTTCTTTGCAAAAAAAAAATACCAAATAAATAAATAAATTTTCGTTTTAAATACAAAAATTATAATTTTTGAGTATTTGTGCCTTATTAACAAAATAAGATAAATTAAAAATAGAAAAAATATTTATAAATAAATTAAAAAATTAATAATAAGTATACATATACGAAAAACAACTGTTTTTGGTTTGCATTTTATTTAATTTTTTATTTTTTCAAAATTTAAGTGCACAAAATATTTGATAATAATTTTAGAAAAATCCAAATTAGGAAGAAAGGAAAAGTTTTGGTAAACAAAATATATAAATAATAATTTGTTTTTTCGGTTTATGTACTTTGAGAAGAGGCACTCGCCCTGATGGTCGCTGCTAAATATTAAATGTTTGATTATTTCATAAGCTCTATCATTAAAAGCTTTAATTATCGCAGCATTACATATGTATATACTATAATACTTACGACATTTACATAAAGTATGCTTCAATTTGTTAACAACTCTTCGCTGGCAAAATATTTACGGCAATCGCTTTTCACAGCGTTTTATCCGCAAACCAGTTCAGATATTATTTGCTAGACTTAGTGATATGAGCCACGAGTGATACTCTACGCCTGCATCTACGAATGCACCGCCATATTCTCAGGCTTTGGGAAACCATTTCCCACCAAGCATGCACATACAAAAGCATATATATAAACATATCTGTAAAGCTTTCCTGTAGATCTGCTCGGTTTTCACATGCTCACATGAAGACACTAGTATTTTCTTACATACATAGATGATATATATGCACAAACGTTCATCTCACTACGTATGTATGTATGCATGTGAGTAAGTATAAAATTGTAAACGCAGCAAGATTGCATTGGATTGCATTGGATTGCCACAGTTGCAATGGTAGACTTGCTCGAATGCAAGTTTGTTTAATTGAGGCACTGCAGCTACTCGCTGATTCGCTTTTCTTTTCCTTTTTCGCCAGCTTGCAATTCCTTTTTGGCTCCCTCTTTCTACTGCCTGCGATTTATATGTGAACTTATATGCCTCTATGTGTATGTGTATGAGTGTGTGTGTGTGTGCATGGTAGCATTACAATTTCAATTGCACTTTAGGTCATTTTGCCATTACATTTTGTGCTATGCTCTCTATGCTGGCAATAAGGGGGAATATACAAAGAACAAAAAAAAGCAACAACAACGCCAGCAACGACAACAACGACAACCGTAATATGGATAAGAAATGGAGCAGCGATAAAATGGTGCAACGGCAAGTAATAAGAACTTGCCAATATCAACTGTAAGTGCAACTTTGCCTCGCAATGCTTTGTGTGGCAATCAGCATCGTCGCGGCGGGAGCAATGCATCCGTTCGACGTTGATATGAAAGTAGCTGCAGATACGAGCAAACACAGATAGCCAAACATAACTATATACTATATGGTATATATGTGCATATGCGAAAGAATATTCTCATGTTGTTACGTGGCGTGTATCTAAGCATATAAGTGCGCGTGAAAGCATATAAGTTTAGATAGTTATAAGAATGCATGTCTATAGTTGTGGCTGGTGTATACTCGATTACATTTTTGTAACTTTTCGGGCAAGAAAGTACTTGCGCTTGTGCCGATATACGAATTTAATATTTATTTTACATTAATTAATGTGCATTATTAATAATTTTTATACTCTAGCAACATGTTGCTACAGAGTGTATTAGTTTTGTTCACCTAACGGTTGTTTGTAACACCTAGAACTAAACGAGTTAGATATAGACATATATATATATATATATAAATGATCAGTATGAAAAGACGAATTGAAATACGAGTGACTGTCTGTCTGTCCGTTCGTCCATCCGACCGTCCGTCCGACCGTGCAAGCGATAACTTGAGTAAAAATTAAGATTTTTGATGAAACTCGCTACACATGTTCTTTGTCACCGTAGGACAGTTGGCACTGCAGATGGGCGTAATTGGGCATCTGCCACGCCCACAAGATGCGAAATGATAAAGTGCTATAACTAAACAGTAAATTATAATGTAAACGTGTTATTTGGTATAGAAGATCCTAGTAGGCCGGGGAATAAGTGGGTAAAATTTTTGTAAAGGTGGGCGTGCCACGCCCCCCAAAGGTTTAATATACACATCTCGGAAACCATTAAAACTATATCAATCAAACTTGCTTTGAGTAAGTTTTCTAGCACCTCTTCATGTGCTGAGAAAACGAGCGAAATCGGATAATAACCACGCCCACCACCCGTACAAAAGTTATGTTGAAAACTACTGAAAGTTCGTTAACTCGTTGAAGGAGCACGCCAGAAACATTAAATCTTGTAGTAAATATGATATTGCTGATGGGTGGACGTCCCCATGGCCCACTTTTAGGAGAAATCCGATATCTCAAGAATGCCTTAACAGATTTCAGCAAAATTTGGTGTGCGATATTATATTTAAATTCTTATGCCACGCTGTGAAGATGGACGAAATTGGGTAAAAACCACACCTACTTCTCATATAACCAAATTTTAAGTTTCATCTGATCCTTTCATTTTAAAGTAGATACATCGAGCAGCAATTAAGACATGATAATCAAACTTTGTACGAATATTGCTTTCAAGATATGTCATCTAATGCGTAGAAATAAACAAAATCGGATTATAACTTTTCAAGCCACCATATACCCAATATTAGGACCTCAGTGCCTCTATCTGACTTTTTATCGAAAATGTCGGACACTCTGAGATATTGTAATGAAATTGGAAGATTATCTTTCCATGATAACAGTGTGTCCATGTGTTTAAAATGGAGAAAATCGGGTAAATACTTCCCCTCGCTCCATATACCTATTATAAGGATTTTCAAGCTTCCTGTAGACTTTATACAATATGAAACGGTCAATATATGAGTTATCTCTTTGAAATTCAGAGAGCGTCTCTTTCTGATAACAGTGTGTCCATGTATGTGTGTATACTTATATATATGTATACATATGTATATATGTGTATACTTAAAATGGATAAAATCAGGTAAGCATTTCCCCTAGCCCATATGTACCTAATATATGGATTTTCAACCTCCGGGTAGACTTTTTACTATATATTCCCGTCAATCTGTAAGATATCTTAGCAAAATTAAGTGAACGTGTAAAATATCGGATATACCATAGTTTAATGCCGAAAATATGTGAAATCGGTCTACAAATTATCCCAGCTCCCATATAATATATGTAATGATTTTCGCTATTCTAACAGCTGTGTGAGCTACCTTCACAAAATTGCGTGAAAACATGTTCCCTAATGTACTTGAATAATAAGAAGAGTTAATGTGATCAGTGCAGTTCTTTCTTTATCCCAAAAATGACCGATATAAGAATTCCCGACTTTCCACCTGACTTTAAACCCTTTATGCTGGTCAATATGTGTGATATTTTAATGAAATCAAGTGAATATTTTTTCTTAAACACAATGTGATTTCGCGCTAAATATGAAAGAAATCGGTCTAGATCATGGTCTAAGCCGCGTATTCCTAATATAATGATTTCCTTTTCTCTGGTTGACTTTTTCCTCATGTATCTAATATTTTCAATTAAGCCACTTTGGTTGAGTTTATATCGCATATATTTCATTTGAGTTAATTTGGTAGATTTTAATATAAATATCTCTGACACGAAGCAAAATACAACAATGAAAGTACGAGTCTATGAGCCAAAATATAAGTGAATAAGATACCAAATATGATTGCAATCCATTGAAAATTTCGTCGAATAATGAATGTTGAATTCTTCCGCAACATTTTTTAATATAAAGTTATGCCAGCACCTGAAATCATTTCTCCGCCTCTGATCCTTGAACATTGCGAGAGTATAAAATGTTCGCTTACACCCGAACTTAGCCCTTCTTACTTGTTTTTTTATTTCTTTTATTTAATTTTTTTTTTTTTGTTTGCAACATCTAACTAATTTTTACATTATTTAATTTTATCATGTTATTATTAGCGTTTTTATAGTTTTCAATAACGCTTAACGCCAATCACAGATAATACAAATATGTCGTGCAAATATTTTGCCACCGAAGTGTAAATGAATAATAAAAGTAAAAAATATATAAAAATGAAAGAGGAATGACTGTGAATGGAAAGCAAAAGCAAAAATAGTAACAAATCGTACGTCAGTCGGCCGACGAGACGTAAAATACCTGTACACTTATACACTTACACGAATACAATTAACGTCATTTACAGCTGAATATTTTATGTGGGATTTTTTGCTTAAATATTTAACAAATATTATATCATGATCCAATTAGGAGGAAATAAACGAGGAGTAGCTTGGGAGAGGAAGAGAAATAACGATGTAGTTATTACGAAAACTTTGTCTCATAGCTTACAGTGCATGCAAATGGCGTCATTTATTGTTGTCAATGTTTCGTTTGGGTAAAATGTTAAAGTTTATAGCTTTTTATATTACTCATAAGTTTTTATTTGTATTTTGCAACAAAATATTTAGAACTAAAACATATAAAAAAAAAAATGTGTTTCAATTATTATTATCTTGTTTGAATTGCCTGTGTGCGCCTGTGTGCGAAATTATGAAAGACAGGAAAATAATTTCAAATTGACTGCGTCAGCGAAAGTTAAGACATTATCGCCGGCGAAGTGAAGTGAGTGCTCGAATTTAATGCGAACGCTCGCTTAAAATTTTATTTATACCACCCTTATGCAAACAAACGCATATGCAAAACGTTTCTCCTCTACTAAATATCAATGCAATATGAAATGCGCGAAGCAAATAAACAAGAAACTTTATTACAAATTTTGTGGAAAATGAACTGAAAATAAATACAGCGAATATGCACATTGCGGGACACGTTGAGAAGTGAACAATTGCAAATTTATATAAATTCGTGAAGCAATAAAAATGAAACTTTAAACGTAGCCGTGATCCTCGTAAAAGTGATGATGACACTCATACGCACTGGCGAACCTGAAGCGCGCCAAATGTGTGTGCATATTGCAAACCGCTGCACACAAGCGGTGCATGTATGTGTGTGGATGTATGCGATTACTGTACATAAGCAAATAAATAGAATAATTCACTCTTTATACCTTTTTCTTTTTTTTTTCTGCTGTTGCTTCGAATAACGGTTTTTTTGTCTGTTCGTCAGCGTTATAAATGCTAAAGGAATTTTTATGGCATTTTCGACGATCAATAAAGGGTGGCACAATTGACAAATGCCATTTGGCAACAAATCAGCCAGCAACCAGCAGCGCGGTTATCAACAATCAGCTAGACGACAATGGCAGACACTACCTACGATTACACACGATTGATTGTCGCACAAGGGCGATAATGCCAGAAAAAAAATTAAACTATGCGTTCAACTATTTGTATGTACTAAATATATATATATATATATATATATGTGTGTGTGTGTATGCTTGTATATAATGCGCTGATAAGACAGACGGCCGCATTGCCTGGTCTGCCGTCGCGGCTGGGCGTCTAATTTGCGGTTATTATTTGCTATTTTTATTGTGTTTTCTGCATTTGTTGCGCTATCTTCGCATGAAGGCAGTTTAGTTATGCATGATGTTATGAGTGTCAATTAACACACTGGAAGACACACGGTAAATAAATCAAAAGCAAGAAATTGTGATTTTCGTTGGGGAAATAACTTTGGTAATTGATCGAATAAGCTTTAAGATTTATAACTTTTTCTTAGACTGTTAAAGTGAAATTGATTGTAGATAGTATGCGCTGCATTATGACAAAAATTAAGACCACAATATTGATGACGGCATTTTTATGCACTTATATATATGTATACACTTGTACATGTGTATGTATGTACGTCAAATGCAATCGAAAGTGTGTCCAAAGTGTGTTTGAGGTGTGAAAATGAAGAATTACTCACTCGACTGTATAATTAGTGAATAAAACTGAAAGTGCGCTTATCAATTGCTTTCTCTCGAGTTTTGAGATATATATATATATATGCTTTGCTATATATGTTTTGATTTATATATACACATACTCGTAAATGTTTACGTAAACATTTTATACTTTTAGATGTACTTTTTCTCAAAAATCTTTCACCAACAGTCAATGAGTAAGCGCTCATTTGCGCTCAACTTGTTGCGCATATAAGATTTTTCAGTGCCTCTTACCCAAATCATTTAAACCTATAAATTATAGAGAATATTATATATACTATATTATAAAGAATTATCATACGTACAAGTTTGCCTTCTCACACTTTTTTTTAAATAGAATTCTTATAATAAAAATTTTTTTATTAGCATCCTGTGAAACATACTTGTGGTTTCTTATTCAATCTACTATTAAAGAGCATTACATTATGTAAAAAAACCCTATTTTTATGGCAGAAAAAACTAATAAGTGGTGCTCCAAAGGAATGAATCAACAAAAAATTCCGTGTTATACACTCCTTTTGTAAAATATGAAAGCTGTCACAGAATATATTAGAAGTTATAGTTTTATCATTCACGAGGAATAAACTAACGAAATATTTAGTTAGAAAACCTGTAAAACAGCTGACAGTTTCAAAATCTTCAGAAATCTTCGATCACAAAATATTGTAAATATTGGGAATGATAAATTACTAGGAATTGAAAAAATTTTTGTGGTTATCATGCAGAAATTTAAAGCAGAGAATTAAAAACAAACAATTGGCAACCAAAGAATTTTTAAAAATAATGAGCGAAATAAATATTTATAATTTTCTTTCCATCAACTCCATTTTGAATGGCGTTAATAATAGTTTTTCAATTCTTTCGATTCAAAATATTATTTTCAGCACAAAATTTACGAAAATTGGTGCATCCTGATTAAAGAAAAAAATTTCGTGAAAAATTGGAAAGGCACCACATAATATATTCGAGGTTATAGTGTCATCTTCTCCGAGAAATAATCTAACGAAACGTTTAGTTGAAACACCTTAATTCAAGTCGAACTTTTCACAAACTTCAACGAAGGAATCGTAGTTTCGTATACAAATTATTGAATAAAACAAAACACTAGGAATAAAAAACTACTAGGAATTTCAAGTCGAGATTAAATAATAAAAACTGTTGTCAACGAAAAGTTTTAGGCGAATAATGATATGTTTTCATTTTTATCCTTTTTCTTAGTTTTAATTAATTATGTTTTGAAAGGTTTTATTAATTATGTTGCATCGATTGCAAGTACTACTTCCGAAAAACAATCAATGAAATTTAATGAAATAAAAATATCGATCAGCTGCTAAACTTTGTTAAGGTTCTAACAAAAGTTGTTTAGAATTTCATTGATATTTAAATAACATTACTAAGCCCATCTACTTCTAAAAGGGGATAAAAATTACCAACAAATACTTCATACTTAATTAACGAATAATTATAATCACTTGCTTCTTCTAGAAAAATTCAAATTCATTGTAATTTTTGCTTTAACCCGCTTTGAACTCGACATCAAAGTGCACGAAAAACGAGCAGCGGAAAAATTCTGAATTCCAAAAACTAAAACTTTTCAATGCATGAGTGCACATTCCAATCCATTTACAAGTACTCCTGCTTCCACGAACAACACTACACACACACGCACAGTGTGTGACAGCGACAGCCTTACCGGAGAGGCATGAAGAGCGCAGGAAAAAAGCGATTTCGATTCATTTGCTGCTGAAAACTCGTAGGCTGTTTGACAGACAAGACAGACAAGACAGACGAGCGCGTTTAGGCGGTAAGAAGACAGTTTCAGTGCATGTACATATGTGTGTCCGTGTGTGCGTGCATTTGACTGAGTTTGTGTGTGTTGGTTGTGGAATGCACACATACTTGTATATGGTTATAAATTTTCAAACTAATATATTCATATATAATTGTGTTTTCTCATGTACGCTCATGTTGATTTGAGAGGTGTGTGCTTTGAGAACGCATACTTGCGCAATTAGTCATGAGTATGTGAAAGACAAGTGTGTGTGTGTGTGTGTGTGTGTGTCTGTGTTGCTACAGAGAACAGCAAGTTGGAAAAGTTGAAATAAATGAAAATGAAATGAAACAAAAACGTAAACGAAAACGAAACCGAGACCAGAAATAATAAATAAATGAAAACAAGCACATAACAACAACAACAAACACTCGCACGAATAAGAGAATTAAGCAAAACATTCCAATGCGATGATTAAGAGTCCAAGTATAGTTGAACTCGAATGTGTATTCGCATGGAGGCATTTAAAAAAACAACAAGCAACAGTAACAAGTACAAGCAATTTTAAACAGTTGTCGCTGCTACGTGAACACATTGAGAGCGGCAAACAAGTGTAGTAAAATTTGCAAGAAAATCGAGAAAACTGAAAATTGAAAAACTCTGTGCATATGTATGTATATTTAGGCACAACAACTACTATATACATACATATATACATATGTTACTGTTGCAAATGATCTAAGCCAACGCATAGCAACACAGCAGTGTCTTTTATAAAAAGTGAATTATATTTGAAATTTTTTAATTTGTTAAAAAAAATTTTCTAAACTCAACCATCTATGCCCCCACTAACACCGCTGGAACGCACGTTGTGGGGTGCTTGCCACACTCACACTCACACTCACACTCACACATACACATATATACGTGCATATGCACGCATTTTGCAACCAGCGCGCGTATGCAACAAGTTTGTACATAAATTTGTACGTATATAATCACATATGTGTGTGGGTATATTGCATATGCTTGTAAGCGCAAGTTAATTATAAACAATTGCAAATATTTATGCTATGTGTTGTTACTTTTAAATGGTATGCACACACAGCCTAAGACGATTTTCCCCACTGCCGGCTTGTAAACACGAAACTAGACTACACTTACATACCTATGTACATATGTATATATGTATATATATATATATGTGTATATGTATATATATATATATGTGTGTGTGTGCGTTATGTAATTTGTGCGCGCGCTCGCGTTGCTTCCGATTTTCAAAAACAAAAGAAAACCATTTATTTTCTTGTACATAACACTTCTGTGCTGAAAGTGCGTGCATTTGCGAAATTAGTTTTCCCGTTTAAGTTTTGCTGAAAAAATGGAGAGATGGCAGCTTGTTCACGTGCATATTTTCAGCTAATTCATATAACTAGCTCGATTATAGAAATCTTAATTTGACTCATAAATATATGCAACGAGTGTGAATTGTTTAAAAAGATTGATAAACATTTACTTTTTCCATATTTTCACACGCTCATGCGAAAGTATGAATTTTTCAAAGTTTTTTCGATTTTTTTTTCAAATCTGTTTTCGAAACAATAGAATTGTTGTCTTAAGTATTACAAGTGCTGCCAATTGACAGGTTGACACACGTTTGTGGGGAAGTATTGAAATTGAACAGAAATCTTGGTTTAAAATTTTGAATTGAAATTCGAAATTGATTTGAAATTTTTAAGAAATGGAAACTAAAAAAATGTTTGCCGAAAACATGCGAATAATATGAACCAAGCTCTCTGAATGAAATGATTTAGTTAATAAGAATATCTATACCGTATTAAATTTATATAAATTAATATTTTTCAAAAGAATAAATTCCTTTGCAACTGAAGCAAACTTATAAATTTGTGAATAGTTAAATTTTGTAAGCCTATTGAGAATTACAGCAGCTTTTGCAATATTTCGTTTGTATTAGCTCTCGTATAAAATATCGAACGAGCACAGCAACACATTTTTGTTATAGAAATTTGTTTTGTACCGTAATATTACTAACTGTATATTCTTAATGCTTTAAAAAATGCTCTCACAAATTGCTTAAGAAACTCAAAAGCTCAAAAGCTGAGTAGCTGAGTAGCTGAAGCAAAAATTTTCAGCACTAAAACAACAAGTCCCGACTTAGTTTTCAGATTATGTTGTATTAATGAAGCTGTATGAAAAATAGGATATTTAAACGGAATTAAAAACGGAAAATATTTAACTAATAATGCTAATTTCCTTCAACTATTTAAGTTTACTTATGATGAAAGCTCTGAAAAAGCTTAATGGAAGAGCACTCATAATCATGTAAGGAAGATCACTATTAAATTTATATCTTAGCTTTAGGTCATTTAAAAATCTTCATCATTTTGAATATTCCCTCTTTGTTTTTTAACAGTAAATATCGAAGTTTCAAACCAAATATAGCAGTTATTACTCTCTTATAGAGTTTAGTGTTAGACCAACTTGCTGAGACATTTGATTAGAAATTCTTAAACTAAGATCTGTCCAAACACAGCATATTTTATTGACCAAACCACCGGCATGGATCAAGTATACAGGCATATTCAAACGTAAAGATATCCATAAGCTCGTGTATTTTGTCGAGTGTTTTCAAAAAGAACATTTTTACAAAAGAGTAGAGCTCAAACATAGTGCACAGAGAAGCAGTACGCAATGAAAAAGCTTCTCAAAAGTTCTTTCACGATCAGGAGTTTACTTTTTTTTAGAACTCGACCATTAACTGAGTAAATTCGAGTGTTTTATATATAGAAGCGAAAGCTCAATGCAAAAGTTTTCCATGTAATAATAAGAGTAGTGGGAAAATTCTACTAGAATAAATTGCAATAATTCAAAAGGTTCGGGTGCTTTCCCTGTTACAACCAGAATAGAAATGATCGATCGATTATCACAAAACCTTGTCTACATCAATCAACGAATGTCGGAAATGAGATTACAAAGCTTTGTATAGACAAAAGAGTATGAAAATTTGTTCGAATAGTGTAAATATCCCGAACAATTTAATGATATTTTGGAGAAACCGTAAATATTCTAAAAATACTTTATGATAAAATTGTTGAAAAAAGTACTTTAAACAAAAATTGCTGCTAAATAAATGTACATGTCTGTCTGTATGTAATTAGGTTTGCAAAATCGCAAATAAACTCGATTGTTTATATACAAGCATATGGTGTATGTTTGTATAGATTATGTATTTTCTGCCGTCTAATTCACAGAAGCAGCGATTTTATGCAACTAAGCATACACATAGAGACATCTACATACATACAGACATCGATATTTATATATATATATATGGATATGCATATCTATAACATATGTATATATATATATACATATATGCATGTATGTGGATGAATTTGTGCATGTTTACTTTTGGTGTCAATTTGGCTACATACCGATCGCGCGGATCCAGCCACGTTGTCTTCTTCGTATTATGATCGATGTAGTAGGTTTTCCCATCGAAATCGGTAGCGATGTCCCAACCATCTGGCAGTGGATACTCGCCATGATGTGCCGCTGTATGATTGTGCTGCTGATGGTGAATGTGTTGTTGCTGTTGGTGTTGGTGTTGCTGGTGTTGTTGCTGTTGTTGGATATGATGGTGGTGGTGGTATTGTGGCTGTTGTTTTGGCATAATTTCAATTTGAAATTCCTGCACGTTGTCGACGAGAAAATGTTTATGATTGCCAAGAAAAACGGTGGCACCGGCTGCTGAAGCGCTGCTGTGCGCCTCTACCACTGAGCACTTGCTGTTGCTGTTCGCGTGTGCAACTACAAGTTGCAAGGCGTCACTTAAAATATAAACGTGGAATTGTATATGCAGCAGCAACAACAATCTATATGTAAACGTTGTGCTAAAATTCATAAATGGCAACAAAAACAACAGCAAGCCGTAGCCAAAAGGCGTTTGTTTTTGTTTTTTGTGTTTTGCTTGAAAGCGGTTTTATTTCTGCTGCTACTGCTGGCTGAAAATTGTCACTAAGTGTGCTACTGCTGCGCTTGTTATTGCTATTATTAGCGTTAGTAGCGAAAATGATTGTCAAATGCCGGCGATTTAACACAACTTAGTAGACTAGCAGTTCGCTCGTTGACGTTGATGGCAACGACTGTGATGACGATATGCATGCGTATATTGGTGTTGTTGTTGTTGCGATTGCGATTGCGCTGGCGACAACATATTCGCCGCGCTAATAATTTCGCTGTTGTAGCCTTTTCGGTTGCACTGGCTGCTATCTATTTATCTATTGCTGGCAGACGCAAACGCTCGCTGGCGCATAACCACTAGCTGCCAGTGGTATTTAAGCGCATACATATGTAGGGCAGCGCTACAAACGCCGCGTTTAATTTGGTGAAATGCACAGTATTTGTGTGTGTGTCTGTGTGTGTGTTTGTTGTTGTTGTTTTTGGGGCGTTGCTGCCGCGCTACTGCAATTTGCAATCGCGAACGCTAATCAGCGAACTGTGCGAAGTCGTAAGCTATTTGCTGAGTGGGCAATTAGGCTGTGGGGCGGCAGCGGTTTGCTATATATTTCTCATGCGGTGTATCACGTTTTTTTTTTCTCAAATTTTCAATTATTTTTCACGATTTTTTCGTATGCTTGCACTGTTTTCACTTTATGATGGCTGGCTGGCTGGCTGGCACTTTGTATGAAATTATTTGAAATTCAGCACAGTTGTTTTCAAACTATTCGAAACGATTTTTACCACTTTGCACTCGACTCACTTGTGATTTACGGCATTAGGTTATTATAACAAAATTATATATTTACAATTCGTTCACTCAAGGCACGCGCGTAACGCCAAATGCCATGTACACTTATATATATGTATGTATATGTATGTGTATGGTAGCTATGCAAATTGCGAATGTTACGCACCATCCATTAGACACATAGCTCTACATAATCAAAACAAACGCCTTCATGTAAATATGTACATACGACACACTAGATAAATATATTAATTCAATTTAGTACGTGTATCGCGCACAAAAATTCCTCGCCTTGTAGACGACGCGCTCGCTCCAAACGCTACTAAACAGAGTTAGCGCGCGTTCGCGCTACTTCCTATAGTGTTTGTGTATGTGCTAACAGTTCAATCGTTTTGCGGGCGTTAGCGCGCTTGCTAGCTATAGCCGACTGGCTACCAGATAGTTGTACGTATGTTACTTGGCCACGATGGTTGCTCAACGCGCACTGCTGGTTGCTGTTGGTTGTTTGGTGCCACCAATAGAGCAGACGTAGATGTGTGGTTGGGTGTGTGGTAGGTGCGGGCGGTTGGGGCGTTGTTTAGGTGGCGCGCTCTGCGCTATGCTACACCGCGCTCAATATGAAATACACACACACTCACTCACTAACGCGGACAGTTAGTCAGTTGTCGGTCGCGCTCCACGTTGATCGCGTCAATTTCGCGTCACTTTACCGCACTGTGTACGCGCTGCTTCAACAAGCATTGAGTCTCTCGCTCTCTCATATATATATACACATATAGATGTACATCTATATAGCATACTTACGTTCTCCCCCACTGCGCGCGCGCGTGCTTTCGTTGTTGCTTGTTATACGACGTTGCGCGCTGTTCGCTGTTCGCTGTTGGATCGTTTCAAAACTGAATTCGTGCGCTGTTCCAACTTGTTGGCATCTCGTTTACGCGCACGGCCCCCAGGCGTCGGCAGCTAGCGCTATCTCTGTTGCTGCATTCCATTCCATAAAAAATTAATTATTTATTATTTTTTCATTTCAAAAATATGTGCATGTAGGTATGTATGCAGTCAATTGTGCGCTGGTCGATACGTTTTCACGCGCTGCTGTATATTTGTTTGAGGGCAAATTCCTGTTGCTCTGGTATTTTTCTTTGGCAGTTGTATATAATTTTTGCTGCGCGCTTATAGAAATGATTACAATATTTTTTGTTTTTTTTTTGGAATTTTCCAATTTAGAAAAATTAATTTTTGTTGAGCTTACTCAATATTTGTTTCAAAATTCACTGTTTCAGAACTGCTTTCAGTTAAAGATATTTGCATTTTTTTCTTCTTTCACAACTTTGTTGTTTTTCTGCTTTGTATTTTCCAGCAGTTCACTTGTTTGTTGAATTTCTAAACTAAACTGTGTTTATGTTATTTTGTTCACTTTCTTCTCATATCGATTATAACTCCCTTCGAATTGTTGGTGTTAATAGTAAATCTTACAGATATCTATTTTTTGTTGGATCTCAACTCCGCGAGCACTTTCCGCAACGAAACTGCAATTTGAAAATCGAGTCGCTAATGTTACGAGCTGCGAACACGGTATGATCGCATTGATCGTGCCCATTTGCTTTGGAGGCAACGTTTTTCGTTGCGTTTAGCCCGAGTAAGGCGCTTTGAGTGTGGTGGTGAGTACTTGCACTTGCGGTAGTTGAGAGCGAGCGCACAAGTACTCATATTGAATATTGGCGTTGCCAGTTCTATGAAAAATTGTTATTATTGTTATATATTTGGTTATTTATTTTATTACCATTTTTAAAACAGCGATGTGGGTTAAGAAAGAGTATGCGACATAAACTGTTATCTAAGTTTTCCTATTACTCTATTGGTAGTATTTTTTTTTAAGGAAACTCAAGTATTTCTATGCGTTAGTACCTTCTATGAAACTACGAGTTTATCAAACAAGTATTCGAGGTTGCTCTCATGCTCAAGCTACTCTTCTATATTTTTCTCAGAGAGAAATCATTTTTGACTTCGACACATTTTTTCAACCACCCTTAATGAATCGATCAAGGCAAAGGATCATTGCTCGCACAATGTAGCTCGGGATTAGGTACCAAAAAAAATTGAATTTAGTCAAATACATAATCATTGTATTCCTTCTAAGACTACAAACAGTCTAAATAATTTATCCAAGTCAATCTAAAAAAATATTTAAAAAAGTAGACGGGAGTACTTCGAATGAGTTAGATAGACGACAAGATCTTTTGAGCCGATCTAACAATCTTTATGGGGTGTTATAACCGTGTTTGATAAACTTTGATAAAATTTGCTGATTGTATCCATTCTCAGTTTACTTGTACTTACAGAATTATTGGAAAGTGCTTGCTACCTGCACACAATATCATCTTACTTAAATAAATACACAAAAATAAAGAGATATTTTCCTTCAAACAATTCAAAATAAAAATGAAAGAACCTAATTTTATAAGCACAAGTCTTTATCCAGACTACGTAATACTACGTACGTTAGGATAACGTACTTCCTATTCTTGGTCTGGAGAAAGACTTGCGTGAATTTTAACCTGTAATCAAGATTTTTCTTTTAATTAATTTATAAACTAAATTGTACCCGTCTACAAGGGTGAGCCAAATCTTTCATCGCCTCCCAAGTTGGGTCCAATACCAAGCACCGAGCTATTTCAGGTCATTCTTCACTTCACATTAAAAATCTGTGAGCGATTTTCGCTCAGCATACCTGAATTTAAATTTATATGGCACCATCTTCAAATACTCTCTTGACTCACACTCAAAATACACTCTCTAACATAAAATAGCCTAGTACATAGTCTAGTACAAAAGAGTACGCTTCTTTAACCTTTAACTCAATAGATAAAAAAAAATTGTACACATACGACGATTTGAGTTTATATGTGTAAAATGTTTATTTGAAGCCCCTTCTCATTGAATTTACAATATTTTCTTTACATATTTTCGGATTCTATGCGATACGCAAACAAACTTTTGACTTAGTTGAATTACTATTCTTGCTGACTTTAATAATGTCTCGTATTCAAACATATTATGCATTTATTCGATTCAAATAAAGGGCAGCCAAAACAATATTTAAATTAGCCCATTTCAGTCGCTGAATAACGATAATATAATCAATTTATTTACTCATTTCAGCATTCCAATCTTGTTGCGTTTAGAGGCCACTTGGCGGCGCTGCTGTAGTAATATGCCGAATGAGCGGAAAAAACCCGATAGAGAGAAAGAGAGCAGTTTATAGTTGTAGCTGGTGGTAAAAGCAAAACTATCTATGATTTACTATTTATTGACCTGACCGGCTGTATCTATGTAGGCGCTTACCCAGTGGGAATTGCTTTAGCAGTAGGATGTATTTCTTTTTCAAAATACCAGTGGATTAAAAAGTAAAGTAAAAGTAAAAGATTTTTTGGAAAATTATAGGAATATCTTCGTAATTACAAAATTTGGTTTTTTTTAGTAAGTTATGGACTTCAGAGGGTGTCGGGTAAATAAAGTTAATGTTAAAGCAGACATATTAGTGGTTTCCGGAATCTTGTTTTTTTTTCTCCTTAAAACCCTTAATAGCGATATCAGAACGAACATGACTTTTTATCCATAGCAGTGCCTTGCGGAGACAACTAAATTTTTCCTTCCAGTCTTAAATTAATCAATGCCAACACGAAGTAGGGTTAAGAAGTGTTAACTTTTACAATTTTTGTTTCATTTTAAATTATAACTTATTTGCATAAGTTGATTTCAATACCAATACGGGACTTGCAAGATTTTCAAGATTTTCAATACGATAAATAGGGTGTGTTACATAGGGAATGTTTACTGTTATTACAACAACAATATTACAACAACAATTTCGACGAATATAAGAGGATTTTTCTTTCAATGAACCTGTGCACAGACATTTCGGGAAATATAAGAGAAAGGGAAATCTTTCTTAATATAAGCTGTCTTCAACGAACTGTCTGTAATGAATCGAACAAACTCAACAGCTCTTCAAACAGACTGAAGCGCTTCCGATATAACCTTGCACTCCCATACACCCATACACTCCCATACATAACCCATACACTCTTGTATCGAATTCAACACGCTAACTTTGCTTCGGTTGATTTCCTGCAGGTCACTTTGGCTTATGAGTATCGTGCGAGTACACCTACACACATAAATTGTTTTGTAGAGAGTCTACACATATGCGACTCAAATATAGCGGTAGGTCTGCGGTAACAGCGCATTCACTACGATCACTTACTAAGCAGCTAAAAATGTGTTTCGAGACTCACGAAAAGCGTTGCGGGCGTAGGACGCAGGTGTGCGCACCGAACGAGCGACCGACGACTCCTCTGAGTGACGTTGACTATTGCTGTCGCTACTGTCATTCGCGCTGTACTATATACATATGTAGCTGTAATGTTTTTGTACGAATTCTTGTTGTTGGCTTTGTGTGCAAGGAGTATGCGTGCGTGTGTGTGTGTGTGTGTGTGTATGCCCGTGCGGCCACATTCCAATCGCCAACAACAAATTGCACTAGCTTTGCACTGAGCGGTGTTTATAATGTGTTCGTGTGTGTGTGTGTGTATGTAGATTAATGTGAGCCTTTGTGTATATGTTACAGTGTACAGATACACCAACTGTTGAAAATATTTTTACTCAGGGTTTTTGTATTTATTTCTCGTAGTTAACTTTTTGTCTTTATTGGTTGTGTGTATGTATGTATGTGCTGACATATGTGTAGCGACAGTTGTGTGTATGTATGTATGTGAGCGCTCATTTATTTAATACACCTCTTGGTTGGTCGACTTAACCAGGCAATATTCTTATTTAACTCGCACTCAACCGCCTGCAATGTGGCTGCCAGCGCACATACTTGCGCTTTTTGTATGTATGTATATATGTACATATGTGTGAATGAGTGCCGTAGCGCGCTGTCAGGCAGTCAGCAGTCAGCAGTAAACAGAAGCGTAAAGTATCTTTGTAAACAAAACAATCAACATTTTATCTGACATTTATGTGGCCCCGCATTCCTTAGTTGAATTGCTTTGCTTTTTTGCTTTTACTACTTCTTCTTCTTCCTCTGCATCATCATCATCGACGCTGTCGCCTTTGGCCTGTCTTGTTGTTTTTATTGTTGTTGCTGTTGTTACGGTTTTTTTCCCCTATTTTCCCTATTTTGCTGATTTCTTGCTGTTGTTGTTACAGTGCGGTTGTTGTAACTTGGTATTTTTGCTGTTGCTCGCTCATATTGATTCGAAATTTATACGTAATATGCCGCATTTCGGCGAGCGAGCAAGCAGCTGCACCGCCGCCACCACCGTCTCACTGTCGCACCGAGGGCACTCGTTCGCCGTCTGACTGGTTGGCTAGCTGACCGGACAGCATTTGGCAAATACGAACAATGCAGCGTTTTTGTAAGCAATTCTATATAAGAAATGTTGCAATTGAAACCCGAGAAAAAGTCAACTGCACATTTATAACACATGTGCGCACACTATTAACCACACATGCATACAAACATACATACATTCCATATATGTGTACGGTGTGTACGCTCGAAGATATTTGCCTACTCAGTGTCAAATTTGCGCCGGAAGAAGTCAACGCAGTCATTGCATTTAATGCGGTTCACTTCAAGACGAACTTGCACACACACACACACACACACACATTTTCACATACATATACCGTTATATATGTATATGAAACTAGCAAATTAATATCTTTGCTGTTTGAATTTGTTGTTGTAAAAGTGCATGCGCTTAAAAGTATGACTCTAGCGAGAAGGGAGGCTAATAACCCCGAAACATGCAGTAAATCCATTAATCCACACACATACCCATACATACACATACATACATATGTGCATTCCTACTAGCTAACATCTGTAAGCATTAATGCTTAATTAAGTACTTCTATGTGCCTTAGTATATCTGTTGGCGTTGTGTTAATCACCCCACTGAGGTTACTCGGTACCCTTTACATTAGCCATCCAACGGTATAGTTTAAAGCCCTTTACATAAATGTACCAAAAAATGGAAAAAATTAGAAAAAAGAAAAAATATTCTAAAAAGCAGGGAGAGATAGTTTAATTGATTCGAAACTATTTTTGAAATCGAAAATTTTAAACGTGGGATGTACGTAATACATATTTGCTACTTTAACATATTTGTTACTACACCATTTTTTTTATTGATTTTCCTCGAATTCAAAATTTCTAGATTATTTTTTCTTATTTTTTCAAGCTTTCTGAATTATTTATTTTATATATAAATTTATAATCGAAACCTTTCTAACCCCCAGATTGATATTAGTTCAGTGGATGGCATCAAATATATATAATTCTGAGTCTTGTTTGGAGGAGATTAGGGAACCGTAACATTCCGCTCTGCGCGGCACGCTTTAGCAGTCTATAATCGTTAACAAATATTTTAATGTTAATTAAAAATGTCATACCACACTATATCAGACTATAGTATAGACGGCGAGACACTTTCATTTCTGTTTTAAGGCCCCCTTAACACACCAACATAAATAATTATAAGATCTGAGTTATATAATTAATTTTATTATTTTGAAAATTTGGGTAGACAAATTTACTGTCATCAAGTAGTTGGTAACAACATCCGAGAGATATACGGATCTTAAACCTTACGCGCGACAATATATGTTGCCTACTTTTTGGCGCAAAATCGTAAAACCGTGACAATCAAAGAATAACTGAACTATTTTTATACGATGCATAGCTATTTCACAATTATAAGGAATTAAGGCCTCTTATAGTCGGGCAACTTGCTGGTAAAGTAACCAGCAAAGATAACCTACTGTAGATTGGTAATTAAACATGTATTGAAAGAATAAACTTAAGTGCCTTACTGTAGATACATATTTTTCTCGCTGCCTAACGCTTTCTTTAACCTTTTTAATTCTCTCACTTCTTCAACCTGATTACTAATATTGACTCACGATTTCATTGATGACGTGATTTTAAGCCGACCACACTTTTTTGTCACTTAACCTTAACATAACTCTGTAGTTTCAGACACGTAAAAATACCATGCCTTCTATCGGTGATTTTTTACGACGGACGTACGAACTTCTTGGACGACAATTTATACAGACATATGGAAGAGTTTCTCATCTCTACTTTATAATTTGTAGAGTGCTGTATACTGATATGTAGTTTCTGCGTTGCTTAAAAAACATTGCTCTAAAGTAAAATGGTTCAAATATTTACCTAATAGCATTTAATACAGTAGTCCAAAGAAAACTCTTGAAAAACCTTACCGTAATACCATTGATATAATGCCTCGGCCGTTCAGAGAGGTTATTTTTTACTTTGAAAATAGCACACAGTGGTGGGTCCAAAGTATTATTTTGATTGTGTTAGTGCGTCATTACCATGAATGTCTGATTCGACTGCGAATATATTCTATGGGCTCTCGATAGTCATTATCTAGGAAACCCGAGTAGCTGAGTTTTCTAGCTAAGCTATATGAGGATGGTATACAGCTTGAAATTTTTTTTCAATCGAAGTGATAGAAGAATTCTTTATTAACTCTTATATCTGTAGTATTATAAGACGGTGGTTCCATTATACTGAAGTAAACTTCTGAATCCAAACAATTACGTTCAAAAACGTGTAACTTATTCTAAACTTCTTTAATTGGCAAATATTTCAAATACGGGATATGATTAGGTGCAAATTCTGAGGCACCACCATCATCCTCCATTTTGGAATATGACAGGTCCCGTGACATAGAAAGACTTCTAAGTAGCACTATTTCCCCTCTAACTAAATAAATCTTTATTTCAAAAATATTTTGAGGTACTCAAAAGCTCAAGTGGTACGTCTTTACTTTGACACCATTACTGAATCATATGCGACGTTAACAAGAACAAAATGTTTTGCAATTTCAGTGGAACTTTCGGAACTAGAAGAAATTCGAAAAATATTTAAAAATTTCATTATTAAACATATTATTATAGATATTATTAAACATATTATTACATTAATATATTTTTGTCAACATCATTAAGAATTGTTACATATATAAAAAATATTTAGATATGTCCCTTTCACTATTAATTTGCTCGAAAAGACTCTTCGCTAATTGCTGTGTTGTTCTTAGTGAGAGAAATAGAGTCAGCACTTTCTGAAAGTCACATTGCCTTTATATGATATCTCCCGTATCGAGCATTTCTATGGATTCACTGCACTTGTTAATTACATGTTAAATAATTCTGCCCAATTCTTTATAAAACAGCTCCTATATCCACACATTATTTTCTCTTCATCACAATTTAGCAAATAATCTAATTAAATAATTATTTATTTATCGAATATTCGCACTTTAAACAAAATCGTTATTTGTCGTGACACTCAACTGGTTTTGACACTTTCAAAAGACTAAAAGTAACTGTAAGTTGGGCATAAAATTGGACAAAAATATTTAAAATTTAACATGCAACACTGCCAGCTATCGCAGCTGCGCATTAGTTACCGTATGACTTTATTGAAATCCAATATTTGTTTGGCAATTGAAAAAAGTTTCATTTGTTCAAAATTGTTTAACTGCTACCAAAGGAAATAAGAGAATGTTTTAACTATAATGTAAACAAACAGATTTTTAAGGTACCTTTAACTAAGTATTGTGAATGAGATATTTACTGTTCTGGTTATCTAATTTTTGGTATGTTTCTGCAATAAATTGCGCACACCCAGCGACATCTGACGTGCGCTAGTATAGTAAATGACACAGTTTTGACAGCACTGTAGTGTATATGCAAAAGTCATAAAAATGTTGGAATTTATAGAGAATTTTCCGTTGGTGGTCAAAGTTAGTTTTCGAATTCAAGAAATTCTTTAAGATTATTGAGACCTTTCTCACAGACCTATAAAGATAACTGAGGTAAAACAAAATTGAGAAAATTTTATTATAAAAAATAAATAAAAAAGCTTATAGGATTCCTAAACTAAGCTTAACGAAAAGCCTTAAAAATATTGGTATGTGTATCCTTCAATGAATCACTCTACATTCGACTTAAGTCTAAAAGTGTCAAGTAAGTTTTCCTAGATTCGAAACTTTCAACAAATTTTTGTTCCCAAAAAAAGCAATTATGATTCATTTATGAGTTCGTGGGGAGCTTCAGATATCAGATGCATGAAGCCTTTGTTGTTTTACAGAAGCGAAATAAGGCTATTCTCTAAAACAATCATTCAGAGACTACAAACCTTCATATTGCTCGCGATCGGAAGACTAACAAAAGAGGAAATAATACTAAATGCGCTCGAAAGGTCTCACATTTCGATTGAGTCAAAGACTATTTGGAGCAGGTCGGTAAAGCGTAACTCAGCCGACGAAAACAACATATGGGAAGACGCAAAGGCAACAGCCCAAAACCGTGTAAAATTGAAAAACCTTTGCAGATCGTTGTTCCAGAAAGCAGTAAATATTCAGGCTCACTTAAGGTGAAACGTTTAATTTAGATATAAATTTATTTAAGCTTCTGTTGTTCATATTTAATTAATTCTTTTAAGTTATATATTATATTGTAATATTTCATATTATTTTAAGTTTCACGAAGAAATTATATTTTTTGGTCAGGTCAGATCAAATTTTTTGAAAAAAAAATACTGTGCGTTTTATTTTTAGTGGCATATTTATTTAAGATATATCAAAATTAAGATATCTTGATAAAACTTGGTATACATGTTCCCTTACACTCTGAGGATGTTGGTATTGGTATGGGTATTGCAGATGGGCGAAATCGGATTACTGCCACGCCCACAAAAGTTCGTTAAACGAAAGTCCATAAAATGCCATAACTAAGCTCCTATTTAAGATAAAAAACTGGTATTTGGTACAAAAAGGGAATACAGGGAATCACACTAAGGAGGGTCTTCTCTGGTTTGAAAGTTTTAAAAGGTAGCTGTGGCTCTGCCCCTAATATATTTAAAGTACATATTTCACAATCCACTAAAACGAAGTCAATCAAACTAGCTGAGAAAGAGTCTTTCTAACATGTCTTATTACTGTGTGAAAATGGATGAAATCGAATTATAGCCCCCCATAACGGTTATATATATAATATATTTATATGTATATATATACATATACTCTCCATAACGGTTAAGTTGAAAACATCCAAAAGCGCGTCAACTCACTAAATAAATATGCTAGGAGCATGAAACTTCTCATCCGAAATTGTACGGAAGGAATCAGTGTATAAATAGCTCAGTGGGCGTGGGACACATATATAAAATTTTTAGTTCCATTTGATTCTTTCACTTTGCAGTTTATAAATATAGCAACAACAAAGACATGGCAGCTTCAAGACACGAACTTCGTACAAATAGTTTCCTTCCTTACCAGAAAATGGCCTAAGTCGGAATTTAAATTTTTAAGCCCTTAGTTACCGAATATGTGGACCTTAGTGAATATGGTTGAGTTTGTACCGATACAGTCAATCCATATGAAATATTATTGAAATTAAGAGAGAATCTTTTTCTCATAACAGAATGTTTTTGTTAAAGATGAAGATATATTATAAAGATTTTTGAAGTTCCGGTTGACTTTATACCGTATATATCGATCAATATGTAATTGATCGATCAAGTTAGTGAAATCGGATGAAAGCCACACGCAAGCCCTTGTTCCGAATATATCGGTCAATGCAAAAGTTTTCTTACAGAAAATCAGAGTGCGTCTTTTTCTGATAATTAACTGTTTTTATGCCTGAAATGAATAAAATTGGGTAAATATTACCCCTAGCTACCATATAACTAATATACGAATTTCAAACTTCCGTTCGGCGTTATAAGGTATATATCGGTCAATCTGCCAGATATCTTAGCAAAATTAAGTGAACGTATAATATTTAATATACCATAGTTTAATGCCGAAAATGTCTGAAATCGGTCAACGAATTACACCAGCTTCCATAGACTACACATAATGATTTTCGTTATTCTAGCAGACTTTATGTTTTGATCTTTGTACACTGCGAGGCCATAAAATGTTGTGTTACATCCGAATTTCGAATTTCCTTACTTGTTGTTATTAACAACGAAACTAATATTTAATCTGCACATGTATTAAATAATGATGATATACATTATGATCATGATGATGATATATTGTACATAACATATATATATATATATATATGTAAGTAACTAAGTTAAAATGCAAACTGTGCGAAAACTTTCTCATTTACCCTTGCTGAACAGCAAAGCATTTTCATATTGAAAACTGTTGTTAGTTTTCATACAAATACATCTGTATATAAGGTTCAGTACTAAGGTCATCGATGTTCGAACTACTATATCCGACTAAATAGCCACCAACTTACCATAAAGAATTTAAACTCAAGCAGAAAATATAATGGTATATGCGAACGAAAGTTTTGCAAAACTTTCACTTCTTTATTTTATTTGTTATAAACACTTAATTCTTCAAATCTGTCGCTAAAATCGACAACTCGTGCCGGCCGAGATGAGTGCGATGACTGCTGCACATGGGTTGTAGAGTAACTAATGGCTTGTGAATGACATTTGCATAAAAGAAATCCATTTGAGGACAAAGACACAAAGTGCAAGAGCGAAAGAGTTAAACAATTTGTGCTAAGGAAATTCAAGTAACTTTTAAGGTGAATCTTTTAAAAATAAGCGCAGCAAAATCGAATATTCTCTCGCTCTTGATGTTGTCGTGTCGAATTGCATTTTCTGCATGCCCACTTAGTCCACCATTTTTATTGTTGTAATGCTTTTAAAATGCAACTGAAAGTTCGCCTGCCAGCACCTTCATACTCCATTAGCCATTTGTCAGCTTGTGTAAAGTGCCCTTCAAAATCATGACTGTTATTCTTAGTTGTTTCGCAGAAGCTTTTGCTCAAGAGCCGCATAATTACCGAAACACTGCATCAACAGCACTACAACAACACATTGCACTTGCACATACATACATATACATATTGTATGTATGGTTTGTTCGACAGCATAATAAAGTGCAAAGTTTTACGGCCTTTACGCAGTGCGAAACTTTTCGGAAAATTTTAGTAAAAATTCACAGTAAAGCGTTGAAATGTTAAATTGCATTAAGAACAAACTTAGTGGGCGTAACGCACATGCCCCGACCAATATTGTGTGCCACACTTTTTTCGCCTTACATAAATGGTTTTGAATGAAGTGGCTGAACAGAAAAAAAAAAGTAAAAAATTTTAAACGGAAATCCGCCACACAACGGCTGCAACAAAGCAAGCTCCTTGATTGCAGTTATTTCCCTATCGAAGTCGCACTTAGCGGGGAAAAGCCGCTTGGGGTGTTGCAGCGAAGTTATTTTTGAAGGTTAATTGAAGAATGAAGACTATCGTGAAAGGGTATTTATTTGCAGAGAAAATCTAATTTATATTTTTGCAATGCTATAAGGAGATCTGATATACTATATGTGGTTATTTATAATAGATAAGCTGAAGAGTTCGTTTCGTTTTGTTTGTATGAGGTGGCCCCACTAAAATTGAAAGCATTTATTTAGTTAGGCTTAACCTTCCAAAGGCATGTGTATCAAATTCACAGCTGTCGGAAAATTGACACGGGTTGGTATTTAGAAAAAATTGGAAAAAATATAGTTTACATGTTAACGACAGTCTCCATTTTGCCGAAAAAAAATATACTCTCGCAGTTTGCAAAGATCAGAAACGGGGACATACTTTCAGGTGCTGGCATAAATTTATATTAAAAATTGTTGCGGAAGAATTCAACATTCACTATTCGAAGAAATTGTCGATGGATTGCAATCATATTTGGTATACTATTAACTTATATTACTGGTCATAGACTCTTGTACTTTCATTACTATATTTTGCTTCGTGTAAGAGATATTTATATTAAAATCCATCAAATTAACTCAAATAAGATATCAGAGATATAAACTCAACCAAAGTGATTTAATAAATATATTCGATACATCAGGAAAAAGTCAACCAGAGAAAAGTAAATCATTATATTAGGAATAAGCGGCTTAGACAATGGTTTAGACCGATTTATTTCATATTTATTGTGAAACAACATTATGTTGACTCATATTGACCAACATAAACGGTGTAAAGACAGATGGAAGGAAAGTCGGGAATTCTTCTATCGGGTATTTTTGGGATAGAGAAAGATCTGCACTGATCACATTAACTCTTTTCATTATTCAAGTATATTAGAGAACATGTTTTCACATAATTTTGTGAAGGTAACTCACATGGCGACTGATATATTCGGCAAAAAGTCTGCTAGAATAGCGAAAATCATTATATGTAGTATAGCTATGGGAGTATATGGGATAATTCGTTGACCGATTTCACACATTTTCGGCAGTAAACTATGGTATATCCAATATTACATGTTCACTTAATTTTGTTAAGATATTGTGAGATATTGACAATATGTAAGATATTGAAATAGCTGAGCGAAAATAGGATTCCAATCTTACTGACAATTGTTGTATAATTCTGCTCAGGAAATTATCATAATATTATACACTACCTTAATTAGAAATTCCTAGAGAGAGCCATCCGTCAATGTTATCAAAAAGTCGAAAAAGCCTCAAAGACTGGCTCCACTTTCCCAGTAATTATGAAATACAGATCTTCTATACGTACTACGCTAGGCAAAAGTCTGATTATTCAGCAATCGTGTTCATGTGTTACTTATGCCTTATCAGCTCTACGAAGAGCACTTTATCTAACACTGTAGTATAAAATAAATACTTTATTAGACTTTCAGATTTATATGTATTGGATACTTAGCTTTTAATGCAAAGGACCAGTTCTACGAATTCCCTGACTTATAGTTTGTAACACTAAATAGTAGCGCATCTCATTAGGCCATACAATCGTGTGAGCCAATTACTTCCCGAGCTTAGCTATCGCCGCGTATTTTTCAACGTGCTCAGAAAGGGATTTATTTGACGTCGAAATAAATAGCAAACACTTCTGCCACAACATTAACAGCGTAAACTGCACACTGCCTGCCGCCTCAATTGGCAGTGCGCACCAGGTATGCCAACCGCATCTGTTTCCCTGCAATGCTGCACCAATCCTACTAACACCGCAACAGCTAATGCCTCGAGTAAAACATCGCTGACCACTTGAATGTCACTGCAGCGCTTCGGAGGTTTACTTGCGCTTACTTTAGATTCCATTACAGCTAATGTACTTGTACGTCGTGACGGCACCAATGCGGTTGTAAGTTTAATCCTTGATGTTTGTGCTGCTCTTTTACTTCGCTATCCGCTCTCCGTCGTACAACAAGGGCTCCGAGCTACTAACTGTTTATTTGTATTAAATTCCCAGTCGAAGTGAAATGGATTCCGGGAGTTTTTTTTTTAGAGAAGATTGCATAAGTAAACCGTGAACGACACAATTCTTGCTGCTTCTGCTTTTTCGCCATCTAAGTTCAGAATTTCTTAAAGTCTTGTAGGGGACATTAGTGTAACAGCAAGTGCTGGCAAATACTGTTCAGCTTACAAGTTTGCGTAATCTCTTCCGGTGGGTTAAAAGTGTCCCATAATATACTATATACCATATTTTCTTCAGAGAGAAAATGGGAACAGTTTTTCCTTTTGGAAAACTAACCGTATTATTTTCTTAATTAAAATTTATTTTTTATTTTAAATAATATCTATAATCACTCAACATGTATATATTTCCAATTTACCTAAATATTTTTGAACAAAAAAAATTCCAGAATAAATAAATGTTTATAAATTCGGGGTACTTTTATTCTTTCGCTTTAAAATAGGTTTCAATTTCGACGATTTCTTTCCAGCAGCCATTCTCTTGAGTTCTGAGAACAGAAAAAATTGCTGTCGGCAAGATTCAGTTATAACGGTGGATGGTCAATCGTTCTGACAATCGATATTGTGTCGTTTGCGAGCTCGCGTGGCACCCACTTTGCACAGAGCTTTTGTATACTAAATTTTTCATTTCCATGAACCCAAATGTTCTACACGCCGCTTTAATATTTCTGGAGAATCAACTATATCGATTAACCTCACTTTAAGGGCATTCTAAATCATTTTCTGAATTGCCTTCGGTGCTCATAAGACCTCAACGGAACTTAGCACACCGCTTAAGAATGATTGCTTGGTCTGGCGCAGAGCCCGGACAGCACTCATCAAAACGTTTTTCGGTATGAGTCAATTTTTTTCTTCATCAAAAATTTATGTTTTTCTTGTTAAAATAAGCGGTGTTCTTATGTGTGAATTATATAGGTGTATTTTGAAGATTAAGTCTAATTTTAGTGGCTCCCGCTCATAGAGGCGCCTCCAACTTTTCAGCCTGGTATTAGTCTTTTGTTTGTTGAGAGTTATCTATTACTCGACACAAATTTCCTTTCGAAGCTTTTCAGTATCACTTATTTCCCTAAATAATATGATTGTCTTAAAATTTATAAATAATTTTCTAAATAAATAAATAAAAATATGTACTGTTTCTAATTAATTTATAGGCTTTGTATAAACAGAAAGGTGAACGAATTCAGCATTGAATATAATAAAAGAGGAACGAACGTTTATATTTCAAAGACAAAATTTCTTATTTCAAATTTTCGTTTGAAGCCTTCTGCCTTTTCCCAGTGGATTCTGCTGATTTTGGGAAAAGCTTAGAGATAAATGCAAACCTTTTAACAATAAAACTCATTTACTTATTCGACAAAACATTGACTCCTTAAACTGCAGTTGTGTTTAAAATAAACTTTGAACCTTAGCTTTGACTCGCCATTATATTTATAATGAAACCAAAATAACAACCAAGTTGCACAGTAAACTTTTACTATGAATACAACTAGGTCAGAGATTAAAGTTTAATTACTTGCAGAGCAACTTTCGGCTAGGAAATTAAATGAAATTTCATATAAATTGCACACTTTTCCATAAGAAAGTATTTCTCATAATATTATATTTTGTTGGAAATTTTCAGATTTTAGTGATAAGAAGAAAAATAAATAAAAAATTTATTTGCTAGCATTAAAAAGAAAAATATCTTCTCACTCAATAGATTATTCGAAGCTTTATTAGTAATTTGTGTAATAATGTGTTGCCTCTTATTTACCTAAAACTGAAGGAAATGTGGAGGTATTTATATCAATGCGGAAATATTTTATTAAAACTGAATTCGAAAATATAATTACACATTCTCCTTTCGGCAAATACAAAACTTTGAGCCCTTAGAAAAGCAAATCGGCGTAGTTTATGCTGTGACTGCTAATTTTTCTTAGTTATTTGTTGTTACTTGTTATTGGTTGTTATACTTGTTTTTTTTATAAATCTCGCACACCTCGAATATTTACAAATTTGTCGCATTCACATTCCATAGACTCTCAAAAGAAATCTGCGGTAGTTCACAGTAAGGTTGTTCTTCTTTCTTCTAAATTTTAATAGTAGATAAAACCCACGCTCACTCGGAGCAGACGAGTATATTTTCTGTGTTTTAGCGGAGGTTTCGAGAGAGAATATTTTGGTTTTACGTTCATGGAATATTTTGAGGTCCTTCTCAAAGACCCTAGAAGGCTTTCGGCTCCCGATTTCCAATGATCATTTCTAATATGTCATATATGCCAAAGGTTTTTTGTATGAATTCCTTGTTATAATTTTTGAGGTAATCCAAAACGGGGATTTCATTCGAAATATTCTATATTGCTTTATATGCTAGACCACTTTATCGGCAACCAAATTTCACTCTTTTCAATAAAAATTTTTACGAAGAGACTATTATGTCGGGCCAGCGGATTTGCTAAAGTCACCGAATTTGTTGCTTAGCCTATAACTTGTGTTATTGGACTAACTAACCATAACATTTATTTCCTATTTCATATCGATTAATTTAGGCCTTCCAGTGAATTGTTTGCTCTCTCAAGTAATACAAATATATTAGAATCGAAAGTGATATTTTTTAAAACAGTTACTCCTTCGATAATTCGCCCGACAATTAAAATAGTTTCCTACAAAACACCATGCAATTCCTAAAAAGCGATGTATGAAGAACAAGCAAGGCATTTATGGTTACTTATAATGTTAGCCTTCGATTAAAGTACAAAATATGAATGAAAAAAACTCGGTAATCCCAATGCTGTATATCTTTAAGGTTCACTATTTTAATGCGTATGCACAAAATCTGGAGGGTGTATGAAAGTGTAAGCAACTGCGTTGAATATTGAATTGCCATCATGAACAGTTTTTGAGTTCGAATCGGAGATAACTATTTATGCGAGAGCAAACCCTTTTTGTACCCTTACTTTCTATCCATCGTCGTCTAAAGCCCCTGCGCGTCTACTTGAAAGATAGCGTTCTAGTTTGCAGTAGAATATAATTCTACACATATAAGTTTCAAATTGAGCATCCTTCCATTTAAACGAAAGCCAGGTTACCCGTTAGTTTATTCTTTACTCCAATCTATACTAAAAACAAAAACGGCCCAGAAAGTTCTTAAAGAAGGGACCTAGTACGTTGTTTGAAGATTGTATTTGCTTGAAGATTAGGAAAAATATGGCAGTGACCCGAAGTAGAAAATTGATAGATAAGTATATATCGACTTAACAAAGCATGACAAATTTTCCACTTGGCAAAGTAACAGTAACAACTCCTACATACTTGCACTCGAAAACAGGATAATATTTCATTTCAATGCGTTTATCTTTAAGCTCCTGAAAAGTGAACCTCAGCTGCTTTCCAGCAAGTGGGGTGCATTAAATGGAAATCATATTGGACGTAACTGATGCGATCACGGTTTAATCCAGTTGTTGAGCTGACCAACACAAACAAGCCTGCACACATACACAATTACATTTGTAAGTTTATCTGGGTGCTGGGATAAAATATAAGACACTCATGAATGAGTCCAGCATATGCTTGTTGAAGAATATGTAGCAACATGATTCTGATTTTAGAGACATACAAACATATATATGTACTTACACAAGCACTAGTTGGTGTTAACAAAACTCTGTCTCTGAGTAAAAGTAATTTATGCTCCACATCAACCAGAGTGAAGAAGCAAATATTTTGTATGTTTGTTTGCGGCTGTGTGTTTGTTGGTAAATTAGCTTGCAAGAACTGTAGCCAACATTTTGATGACATGTGTTGAATCTTAAAATGGGTAAACACTTTAGTATGGAGAGAGGCGAACGAAGACAGGGGCGCGTGTAGGGCATATACCCAGTACTTTTGAGTGCGGAAATTGGAAGTGAAAGTCCGAATTTGTGTGCTGGGAAGTGGATGCGGTGAAGGAAATAAAGATAATATTTGCATGAAATAGCGCTGAGCACTTCTGGCTCAAATATATATATTTGTATAATAGTTTAAAGTTTTAAATTTGAGCGCTTTCAATGAAGTACCATATATGTGCAGTGCTGAAAATGTTGAAAGGACGAAGAAATCGAATATCATTGAAAATTTTTAGATATTTATATGAAATAAATTTAAATTTAATATTCATGGCGGTAAATATGAATAATTAGTAATTGGAATATAAGTGAAATAATAAATTAGTCTAAGGATGAAGAATTTTTGTGAACCCATGGTGCCATGCTAGTATTTAAAAACATTTATTGTATGTATGTAAAGTAGATTTTGAAGACTAATTTATTATTACGCGCGTTATTCTTAGGAGAAAAAAGTCTTATGCGAGGAACTGTGTGCAATAAAATTAAATTTTCTCTGGATGTATCATATTCAATTATTAATTATTTCAATAAAGAGAGGAATAAACATTAGGCTTCCTAGTTTCAATAATCATAGTCTTATAGAGATAGGACCGGCTTGTTGAAAATATTTTTATGCACATTTATTTACATGAAAGAGATTGATTTTATGTTACCAATTTCGGGTGGCAACCCTTCTAAAAACATTTATGAGAGACTCTGAGAGATTTTTCTGATATATTTGATTTATTTACTATTTAATTGATTACAATTTTTTGGATTGGAGCCTGTTTGTTGGTTGAAAACTTCAATTTTTATATCCTAGTCCTATAATATATCACGATCGCTGGCACCGATTATTTCGTCAGGATGAATGTGAAAGGCCAGGCAAACGACATCAACATCGCATCAAAACGTTACGAGTGCATTTTTGGTAAAAAGGCTAAGCTGATCAATGCCATGAGCTAGTCATAAATATAAACAGCATCCTAAGTATTTCCAAAAAAAATATTATGTGGGTTTAAAATTTTAACTTATAAGCCTTCACAGTGATATTATGAAAACTTCAGAATGCTGAGTAATTTTTGTCGACTAATTCAAGGGGTTAGGCCAGTCCAGAGCCTTTAAAAAATATTTTTCTTTATTTCAGGCTTTATTGAACATAGGTTTGAGTGTTAATTTTGATAATAAATGATGGCGGCTGGGTAAATCTTCGAGACCATTTCTTTCGAATGGTCGTTAACAGGTCACAGTGATTCTAGAAACTCGTGCCAACTGAAACAACATAAAAACTGTGTATTTATCTACATAAGACGGCTATAATTTTTCGCACAATGACAGATGTTTAAAAAAGTTTCAATTCTTTATCGAAAAGTTGTGAGTAAACACGCGTTTAAAACTTTACCTGCTGAGCTGACGGATACGAAAGCTTCGATACTACAACGGATTGGACAAGGAAAACAGATTTTTTTCACTATTCTAGCATTTGCTTAGTGTTTTAACACTCTCAAATGTACTTCAAGCCATAAAATTTTTCTGCATTTTTTAAATATCCTAGACTAATTCAATCCCTTAAAGCCGTGATACTAAGAGAGTTAAGTGAAGCAAAGGGCTTCCACAATTACAATGACATTTATGAAGTGCCGCAGTATTCCTTTCGAAATTCTAATTCAAGTTACTGATGATATAATTCGCAGACAAGGGGGCTATGAGCTAAAATCCCGTATTTATTTGAAGAGCAAATAAAGAGGAAGAAAATACTTGCATTAACTGACTTGAAGATTAAAAATAATAGAATTAAACATCCTTCTTATTTGAAAGTAGTATATCATGCAAATGTGACATTTATGCCGCTTAACAATGAATATTTCAGCAAAACCCTTACGCAGCACCAGCACTTGGCTTAAGTTTATAGTATGCAGTATATTTTGCGCATATTGTGGCGTAAACTCCGCATTTACGACACCAATGACACTCGAGCGTTTTGTAGTGAAACGGAAATGCGGACGCCATTATGCGTTCAGCGCTTCCAACTGACTTTGACGTTCGTCTTAACAACTTCCGCCAGCAGCACGCCATGCCGCCACATATCCACGTACACCGCTGGCCAGCGTCGACGGCACGAACAGAGCACTTAGTTGTCAGCATTGATGACAGCAACAGCTCGCATTTGCAACGCTTTCGCCATTTTATGCATCGCAATTCGCTTTTAAACGCATTTTATACTCTGCACTTTGCGTGACAATCGGCAGCCTCAATGCCGCGCGACTTCAATGAATACAACAAAAGTCTGGCCAAGTTACCTGCTTGACTCACGGACGAATGACTGACTGTCCGCACAGCTGGTTTCGTTTAGCGGTTCTGCTGGCACTTTACTTCACTCTGCTTGGCGCGCTTTTCGTTTTCTGTTCCATTTTGTTGCATGCTTTGGTGGTGATAAACGCCGTTGGTGGCACACACACATTTACATAAATTTGCATAAGGCCAACATCAACAATGGGGAAGTTTACTTTCGCGGCCGAGTTGGGAAGCTGGCTGAGTGATGGCCATCCTAATTTGCTTACGCGTCGCGAGCTCGTATTTCGCTCAATGATCAAATAGGAAGCTATGCAATCGACCAACAAGTTTGTCAGTGTGTCATGAAATGTATCATTCCAGATACGTGTGGCGAAAGTAGGTAGCAACTAACGAATTTTCCACGTAAACTATTCGAGACACTTTGTTGGAGCTCGATAAATGCTGCCACTAGTGTTTAAGAAGCTTTAAATATTTACTTTCAGTTACTTTTTTCAATTTGGATCAACAAAAAAATATTGCATGCTCTGCTGCTCTGCTGCTCTGCTTGTAAATTGAGTAAACAGAATCGCAACAATTTGGGAACTGCTCATTTAGGTTGTCTAAATAGCGGCATCTTAGCTAGAAGAATGCGAAAACTAGACAACAGCTATATTCGCAAAGAAACATCGCCGTACATTCAAAGTAATGACCTTTCCGGTAAAAATTCAAAATACACAAATGAGTCCGAAGTGTTTACTCTTTTAATTTAACCTCTCTTAACCAACCTTTGTTTAGGCACTTAAATAACAAAGGAACTCTCCGTTCTGATCAGCAAATTTTCTCTCCTCGACTGAGCAACACTTCATGAACCCACCAGGCACTGGATTTATAAAGTTAAATAAGCAATGGCATACTTACTACAAATTTTCTGCAAGCTCATGGAAGTTCATCTTTTAATACTTTAATAGTCGATTGCATGATCTTGTTAAACAGAGACTCCTCAAGGTGAAACAATTGAAAAGTGTTCATGTTGTTTGAATCGTATAACCTTTTCGTATCGTATCTTACACCTAAATATAACAAGATAAAGAGTTGAGCAATGTTTGAGAGGTTTGAGGAATCTTTTGTTGAAAGTAATTTGAATTTGTGTCACCCAAGGCAAGAAGAATAGCGCAGCTGAAGGAAAATTATTCACTCATTTTGGAATATTTAATTTAACTCCGTAAACTCAAACGTCTAGAAAATGATCCATTTTTGAAGCGGATTATTACTGGGGACGAAAAATGGGTTGTATACAACAATGTTAAACGCAAGAGGTCATGGAGCAGAAAAGATGAACCGGCTCAAAGCGTGTCAAAAGCCAACATTCACCAAAAAAAGGTGATGCTCTCCGTTTGGTGGGATGTCAAAGGAATCGTTTTTTTTGAGCTTTTGCCGGACAATACAACGATTAATTCAGAAGTCTATTGTCATCAGCTGGACAAATTGAATGATTCACTTAAAGAGAAGAGGCCCGAATTAATCAACAGGAAGGGTGTAGTGTTCCACCAGGATAATGCGAGACCTCACACAAGTTTGGTCACTCGCCAAAAACTTTTACAGCTTGAATGGGACGTACTGCAACATCCACCATATTCTCCAGATCTGGCGCCTTCCGACTACTATTTGTTCCGGTCCCTGCAAAATTTTTTGGATGGCAAAACCTTTACCTCAAATGAAGATGTCAAAAACCACCTGGACGAGTTTTTTGCCAGCAAGGACCAAAACTCGTTGAGAGGGGACCTTTGTAGAAAGATGGCAAAAGGTGTTAGCCCAGCAGCCGCCATTTTGTAATATAAAAAAGTCTAGTAAAGGTTTAATAAAGCATAAAAGAGTGAAATTCAAATCGGCTGGGAAAACCTCTACTTCATCAGAAAGTATTTAGAAGTTAATATTTTTAGAGAGAGTGAATATGTCCAAAAATTTTTAGAGGGATGGTGTTGACGTCTCTCCTTTTTTGAAATATCAACATGCTTAACACTATAAAGGTTAGAGAAAAAATCTAAGTGATGAACTTTGAGAAAATTTAGTTAAAACAAAATGGCGCTTCACATGAACCGATGTTAGGTAAACAAATATGTTTCTTCTGGCGAAGCAACCTTTTCAAGTTTAAGCGTTAAATAACCTACAGAGCAAACAGAAGCAGGTAAATACGTTAAATAATGCTCCACGATTGTTTGTTTTTTGGAATATACTAGTTATATGCGAGAAAGAAAACTCTTCATAAATCATCATGTATATGCTGGTATATATAGTATATCGGCATATATAAACTCAAGTGGAAAACACCATCCCTTTCACTCTACCGTGGGAAATTTAATCTTGATTAATTATTTAAAGGTGAAAATTTAAACGTGATCAACTTAATTTTTCAAAACCCTTTCACATGTGTTGCAACGAAAAATTGGGGCGCTCAACCCGGAAAACCGAGTACACTATTTGCCTCCATAAGCTTGTGTGAAAAATTTAAGATTATTACATATATGAAGACATTTCTTTTGCTATATTTGCATAAATGACCCTTTTTTCATTGAGTTCAAGAAAACTAATTAGTACGTTACTAAATTATGTCTAGAGTCTCAGCCATGCTCAGCATATAACCCAAAAAATGTCCATAGAATAATTTAAGCGACTAACCTTTAAAGAAAATTACCATTTCGAAAACACATGTAATATTTCTAAGCACAGATTCTATTTCATCTGTATAACGGCATTACATATGTATGTATGTAATGTCAAACTCAGCTAATTACAAATAAGAAGGAATACTAATTTAGTTAATTGAGAGACAAAGTAATCGAAAGTAAATGACCTAATAATACAGGCGTCTTAATTGTTGCTGATCTCTAATTAATATTGAGAGCAGATGTCGCAGTGTAATTACCAAGGCACCGCCTACGGGGCGCAAATGCAAGCCAAGACACAAACACACACGCCATTTTATGCGCTGCAATCAACAACAAACAACAAAGGATTCGATGTATTACATAACATTACATAAGATTCCATTACGTGCACGAGCACAGAGATTACACCAGCAGCAAGCAAATGCTGTGGTGCCTGTGACAATTGTGATAATTAAGGACAATTACCGCAAATTATCAACAGGCACCACGAAGGGCAGGTGGGGGTTGTGGCTGCATTTAAGGAGGAGATTTGTGTGCTTTTGTTTAAGATTAATTGTCGGAAATATAGCTTGTGTGGCGGGAGTGACAAAATCGCACTGAAATTACAAGAACATATATTTATATGTATATATATATATAGTTATCTCAATAGTACTGCAAAAAAGTTCACAAATTGAATCTGCTGCATTCTCCTGGAATATAGTGGATACTACTGACTCACCACCGGTCAATTCCGTAATTAAATTTCAACGGATTTGCAATGCAACCACAATGCAGCCGCTCACCTGCTAATTAGTGATATCTGCAATGCCTCAGGACTGACATGCATACAGCTAAGAATAGTTACATTGCAGCTGATCTCCTTCCCCCCCAAGCGCAATATTACAGAAATGTAATCGATAAGCGCATTGTGGACGCCTCGCAAGGTGCAAATATTGCTGCTGCCTTAGATAAGTTGTGGCATTGAACGGGATCTCTCTATATATATACACGTATTCGCATCTGCATCCGAGTGTGCGCTTACTGCTTTATATTTGCCAATTTAATTACCACAAAGTGTTTGCATTCTCTTCTGCAAGCTACCTACAGTTACATATTGAGCTGGTTCTCGTACTGAGAATATAATAATAAACAATTTTGGCATTGATTGATTGCATAAATATTAGCTGGATTGTGTTCTGAAGACATACATACCAGAGTCTCAAGACATGCATTCATGGAGTGAAATACATACAATCAATTATTGATTGACTTTTAGGCGAAATAATGCAACAACAAAAATGCAAATGCAAATGCTTGACTGTCACAGAGAGAGCGTAGGTTAAAGCTATAGAATTATAGACGAAGATTATCCGTCGATACTATAAGATTTTTTAGTGAATTTTCGACTCTTCAAAGAACTCTGAAATATTAAGGATACCACACGTTTATTATGTTTGTATTATATTTGATTTGAATCGTAAGTCTGCTCCCACGATCAAATAAGTTCCAACCACTATTAAATCTTTCCAGCTATTTTAAATCATAATGTTTAAATCACTCATATCAATACCACTGAAAAAAATCTAAATTTGAAATTTAAAAACTTAGAAAATATTTTGAAATAAGAAAAGATATGGAAAAGCCTTATTAAATTCACATCTTTTAACACCTGGTGGACGCGCTCCGTGAGCTACTCTCAACTCCAGGTCCATATAAATTGCAACAAAATCTATAACTACTCCATGTCCTTATAAATTACAACAACAAGGACAAAAGCAACTATATATACTACAACTAGTTGAATGTACTCCATCCTGATCCTGCAGATTCTTCCGTTACTACCTTACTTCTTATCCCCTCTTCTGTCGGCTACAACTGTTACAAATTGTTAATGGATGAACGTACTCCATCTTAACCTTTCAACTGTGTCCTTACTCAGTTGTTGTTGGTGCACCGGGTGTTCTTCTTCTTCTTCCGAACTCCAGGCTAGTCTTTCTTTTAGGTTTTTCCGTTCATTCAATTTCCATGAAACCACCTGTAATATTCACTCCGCCGTTGATATTCAATCCTCTGTATTCAGATTTATGAAGAGATAACGGAAAAACTCTCAATAATGACTACCAAGTCAGATATTATACACTTATAGTATATACTTCACATTCACATATATACTTCATATTTATATACTTCAGCAAACTATGTAAATGAAAAGGCCTGTGAGTGAGCTATTGCATAACGATGGAAGTAATAAAACCGATCGTTATTTATTCAGGATGCCAAATAGCCCTGCAGGTGCCAATATTACCAATAATTACTTTAAAGTGTATCAAGAATTTGTCATAAGTTGTTAGGCTGGTGGCAGGAAATCCGAAATCTCTTTTCTCTTGGTTCCTGACCACTGGAATATAGCGCAAAGAGAAAGCAGGATTAACAGAATTATCAAAGATGGAGCTTCTTCTGAATTATTTGAGATGGGAGCATTCAGTATCATTCCGGAATTGTTAAAAGGGAGTTCCAATACTCGAACACCTCTAACGAAGATCCCTAAGATGGTAAAGCAAAGTGGTTTCAGCCACAAATATGAATCTTAGCAACTAGAAACGGCATCAAGGTCACATGTTGGTGTATCAAAATAATGCTGCAGGCGTCAGAGGGTTTCGAATTGACAAAACTCATATCAAACAATCAACCAAGGTTAAGTGTGATTCCTTTTGATATTTAAATAGCCCATACTCATTTATATTTATAGAAAGAGAAGGTGCTGGACATTATTATCGATTAAATCTATATAAATGCGCCAACGGTCAAAAAGAAGACAACCAATATTGAGTAGAAAAGGCCAATATATGTCGAAAAGAACTATGTTGATTAGCAATTATTCTAGAATTTCTCTAGCTTGAATTCCTAGTCAGGCTTTCTCTAGGTGAATTACAGGGAAGAATTTCAAAGCTCATAACTCAGAAATACAAACAAATTATTTTGAAGCCAGTTGTTTTGTTTCCTATTATATTGAATTTCGACTTCGGGATGTCATAGAAATTTAAATTTTAATGATGGCGGAACTCACCAACGCAGCCAACCTAGAAATGTTAATTGTTAAAGCAAGTCAAAAATAATTTATTCAGATGTCTTTCGGCTAAATGAGGCTAACATAATACAAAATCATTTCTAAATCACAGTAAGTTACTAAATTTAATGTTGCCGTAATTGATATTACGAAGTTGCCGTAATTCTCTGCTTTCCGAAGATGATCAACCAGCCGTAATTTAGACGCTTCAGAAGACAGAAAATTTCAATTAAACGCTCGGCCACTGAGCTGATACGACGAGTCTGCCGTGTGGAAATAGCGAAGAATACAAAATAGAATTATTCACCGAATAATTTTTTTTTACTTAATTTGGCCGAAAATTTTTGAAAATATGTTATGAATAACAATGACTAAGTAGAGAGGGCAAGATTTGAAGGGAGAGTGACATGGATTGAGGTATAAAAATATTGGTTTAGTTAGAGAGTTTGTATTTATCACAATAATGCACTTTATTGGGAAAGTGAAATCCTTAGAATTTAAGAGTGAAAATATATATGCTTCATAATATTAAGAGATTTTAGTGCTATAGATTTTATGGCCGTAATTTCTTTGCACGTTGTCTTCAAGCAGTCAACGTCATGACGTAGCTAAATTTTTCAGGCAGTCCTAAATATTGATTTGCTTAATATTCCGCAGACGTTCACGCTGAGTTCATGTTAGGGTGAGCTGATTTATGGAGCTTTGGAAAAAAATTAGAGGAGAGAAGCAAAACTGGCAAGCTAACGTGGCAGTAACGGTGGTAAACCTCATCCAAAGGACGGTGGACTCACAGACTAATACCGGACACCCACGCATGGATAGACAGACGACATGTGGACCTGGATTTCCATCTGACTCAAATATTAAGTAGACATGGGTGCTTTAGAAGTTACATCTATAGATACCAACATGATGTTAGTCCGTACTGTCCGCGGTGTACAGAGCGCATAGAACAATCTGGACATTTTTTCATTACCTTCGGTTTTTAAAAATAAGAAAATTTGACAGCACGTATGTGCCAGTCCTCTGAGAACTGGAAGGCTGTCAGTGAAGCGTCTGCTTTAATAATGACAGAACTGAGACATTTTCAGCAGATTAGGAGTCAGTTAGTCGGTACCAGAGTGGAGAGTTAAATTGTCTAGTCACTCCTACGAAGTAATACTTAATCCGGTGGTTCCGTGGGACTGCCATGAGTTGGGAGTAGGTCAGGTTTAGCGGATTAAATTTCCGCACTTTGGCTTTCGACGCTTCTCCTACTATAAAAAAAAAACGTAATTTAGATTTATATTTTCTAAACACCGATTGAGCGGCAAATGCACAATGGGTGGGCTAATGCTGGGCGAAAGCAAATAAAAGGTGCCACTGGTGTAGCAAAAGTAATCAAATACATAAATCGAAATACATAAATCGAGAGGAAGCAGCAAGCTTGTGCGGACCCCTGCTCCGTTTGCGCCTTCTATTTGTAAGTTTTCTCCAGTATCGGTGTGAGTGTACGTTTTGCTTTAGTTGTTAGTAAACACATCTATGCTGCCAGACACACAAAGCTGTCTATAAAATATGCTATAGCATATCATCGCACCCCTCGTTTTATTGCCACGCAACTGCCGTCCCACTCTCCCGCTCCCCTTTTTCAATCGACCGTGAGAGCACACGGAACATCGTGTGCACGGTGCGATTTAAGATTTCACTTTTTTTATTATTATTATTATTATTCATCTGTGGGAGGCCTTACAAATGCTCGACACGTAATAATCATCAAGCGATCAACTAAAAGCAGACAACAGCTGCAAATCAATGAGCAGAGCTGAGCGGTAGGAGATGGCGTCATGTAGCAGGAGGATGCTTGGGTATCCGTGAATTTAGCCAAAATTAACGGGAATCATTCTCCCACTGTGCTGTGGGCTGTTTGCCAGCGCACGAATGTGTGGTAAGACACGCAGCTCTCGTTGCTGCCCCCTTTCCACAACACTCTGTCCAGTGGTGATTTTAATAGAGGGCGTTAAGTGTGCCGAAGCTCTTCGAATTTCTGATTTTACGCGCGCCTGTCAACACTGCAAAGCGGTTAATGCATGCTGTCGGTGAAGTAAAGCTGTAAAAAAGCGGAAATTCACAGCAGATAAACAGGATTTATGACTGCACAGTAACTAAAACTAATGTTGCACACTCGCTGGCTTGCTAACTAGCACACGAGTCGTGAAGCGTGTTTAAATGCCGCGGCGTGCATACTTAGTTGTATTGTATTTGTATTTTTGTTGCCTTTTTAATTACAAGTTAATGGAAAACTTTAAAATTGCACGCCCCTCAAAGTACAATTTACCCTTTCTCGGGAATTTTGCTGACTTTGCTTTATGCGCTTTTTATGTGCGCCGTTAAAGCAGCGACCCTTATTTTTCCATATTACATTTGGTATTTAAATGTCTACCGCCCTCGCCAGATTACTTGCAGCACTCTTCTCTTTCTCCATGTTCGGTGTTTAATTGTAAACATTTTTACTTTTTTTGACTTTTTTTGCTTTTGAATATGTATTTCTAGGAAAACTATATAATATCCATACATCCAAATCTTTAGACTAAATTAATATTAAAATATTACAAATTTATTGAAAGAAATGCCTTTCTTTCCGAAACTAATTCCAAATTAAGTATCAGCGATCTCTAAGGTCGGAGCTCTTCTTGGGTGTCACAGTAAATGTTTCAATCTTTAACTAAGTAATTTACGAGAGGAGTAGGTTCATCACATTCTTAACAGTTTCCATTGTGGCATGGAGCTAGTTATAGTCGTTGGATATCGTAATACTAACTTGGAGGAAGAGTCTCTGACTTTAATTTGTGTCTACACCATTCACATACACATTGAGACAATGGTAAAGAAGTTCAATTGACTATGTTTAGTTTGATATATCCTAGGATCCATTTTATTTCTGAAATGAAAATTTATTTCCTTTCGATTAGCTTGATTGGACTTCGGGCAGATAAGGTTTTAAGATGGATACTCGGGACTTGTCCCTCCTGATGAACCTATAATGATTATCTGAACAACATCCGTCTACAATTAGTAACACGTTATCATGCTTATCACTTGGCAAGATTTATTCACTAACTGTATTTGGTTATAACTTTTCATAACCAGAAACTTCATTGCAGAGTGGACTTGCTTTACATTTGGTTCTAACTATGCAGTTAGGAGAGATCACATAAAAGAATTGCATAAATTATTTGTACTAGATCTTTTTCAAAGGTATAAAACTATCTGAGGGTTTCCTTCAAGCAGAAAGCGGCTCAAAACTCCATTCACGCCCACATTGGGTAGATTTTAAATAGACTGATGGTCAGGGCTCTTTTTCACAGCACTTCAAAGGCCAAGCAAGAGTTGTAAGTGTGTGAGATACCCGTGTAAAACTTTGTTCTTGATGTGAAGCCTAATCAACATCATTAATACTTCCAGCCGATTGTGGGCGATATAACCGTTTCTCTTCCCTTTTAGATACATATGAACCTAGGCTCCATACAGCGGGAATATGCCTCAAACTGTACGACCTCGAATACTACTTACTGAGATAACCTAATGATGTGAAAGGTTTGTATACTTCTACCCGTATAGGATTATTCCTCACACTTAAAGGTCTTATGAGTTATGAATTTCTTCTATAAAGAGAAATAATGCGATACTTACTGCAGTTGGTGGTCTGTAGTGGACTACCAGAAAGACAGGAAGGTTGCAGAACTGGAATAGAAGTTTAAATAGAAAGTTAGTCCCAGAAATATACCTCTGAAATACAGACTGTGAGACCTTTTATTTTTAGCTATTTATCACATTAGGTGTAGAGATTTCACATGGGTTTTGGATACTTGGATACTTAATTTCAAATAAAACACCAAAAGTTTTATGAAATTCGCAAAATTTTGAATTTGTTAACTCAAAATTTGTATGGAATTTAGTGTTTGAACACAGTCTTAACCATATGGCTCCAACAAGGCCTTTTATAAGACAATTCTATCAGTCTAACTTACCATAGAACAGCCGGAATGACCTCGTAGATAATGAATTGAAAGTTTGTTTCGAACTGTTCTCAATGCAAATATGACAATTTTGCTAACTAGCTGGTTAAGTCGGAAATTCGCTTCATTATTAAAACTCACTTAAAAGTAAAATTGTGAAAAAAATTTCCTGAACAGAGTGCGGATTTAGAATCAAAATTTTCCATTAAATTATAATATAACAGAATAATTTCATAAGTTTTAAACCTTCTTTCAGAGTGAGTTCTTAGATTGTAATTTGACGAAGTATTCAGGAAATACATCTCAGACTTATATATATTCAATATATGATATAATGATTATAAATAATATATAATATATAAGTATTATGGTCTATAAGCTATTTCGCATTTATAAATTGTGGAAATGACTTCTTCGCTCCCCTGCTACATTTCCAATTAGGACAATGTGCAAGGATCTTTGTCGTTCTATCATAATTGCGGAGCCTACCAAATTCCACGTAGAGGATAAGGCTCTAATTACAGTTTCTTGCAGTACTTAACCGCATCAGTTTAGGCATATTTTTCAGAAAACTTTATTTAATAAGTGTGGTTGCCCATAAGAATTTATTCGCAAACACTTTACTTCATAATCGTAACCATCTTATCCAAAACGTCTTACCAAAACGTCAAGTGTGTTGCATAGTTTGCATACAAATTTTCACTCTGTTTCATTATCAACTTTCATCTTGAACACGCTTAACAATCACGCATTTTTTTTGTGGTGTAGGGAGCGCATAAATTATTTCGTTGTTGCTCTTTGCTACAAAACCTATTCACGTTTACTCTGGGAAATGCGTTTCATACAAGTAAAATATTTCGATCAGATTAACGGCTAGTTCTCCATTATTTTTTTCACATTGCAACAAAATGATTTCTGACATATATACATACATACACTTTGTTGAACTTTTCAACTGCACTATTCCCCAATTGCCATTTTCACTTGCCCATGCATCAGTGGTAGATTACCATGGTTTGCTGTGCATTTAAAACTGCTTCGTTGGTAGTCATTTCTGTGGGATTCGGAATTAAGCTACAACAATAATACAGCTTGCAATGTTGGAGCTCAGAGCAATTTAATCAAGTCGTGATGCAGTGTACTCTGAAATTGAGTTTGTTTTCGCCGATTTTTCGCCTCTGTAAGTGAAGTTACGTATACGCAGTGGTGAATGTAAATAAAAGAGTACATATTGATTGAAACCAGAGGGAAAATTGCAGATTTCTACTATACATTTTATTTCCTTTAACTACATAAAGGGCTTAGGTAACAAATCCGTCTAGTAATCAATAATTATCACTATATAACAATAATAAAAACGAGGCTGTTGAGGTTGTTGAAATTTATAGAGAGAGTGACGGATTCGGAGGAAAAAATATTTTGATACTCCAGAGAACTCAGTACGCAAAAGGTATGGATGTGGAGACGCTACAACAATTTGAAAAACTTTGTTTCACTTTTGTTTTTGTTCCACTTTGTTTCTCAATATTCAAAATGATTTTTTTGCTTCCAATTCTTTTATGCTCATACACCTGAGTATATAGAAAGGCTAGACGTAACGACTAATGTAATAAAACGATTTCAGTATGTCTATCACATCGGTATACGACAAATCGAGAGAAATTAAGGGTTACTTCAAATTAATAGGCAATTATTTTGATGAAAGAAATGAAGGCATACACCATTAATGCTTGGATATTACATAAATAATGAGTATCGAAAATCGATATCGAATTTTTTTTCTGCCTTAAACGTACTTTAAGTTCCTAAAAGTATTACTCAGTAGTATCAAATATATTTCCCAGTCTAATTCGCTGTAGTGTCGAAGGGTTTGAGTCAGTCAGCTCAGCACTTAAGGCAATACTTCTTAGAATCACCGTCGCCCGCCGAGGCGATTCAGAAATTGGCGCTGCACTTTTTTCATCAAAGTATCAATATGAAATTTTTTTTGTGTACTCAAATACATATTTAATAAAGCTTGGTAGAGAGGAATTACTTACTTACTCGCAGAATAAATTGTCAAATTGGAAGTTTTTAGTGGTCTAAACCGGCCTAACTTCTTAATGAAACTATGTCGACGGCCAGCTTCAACAAAAAAATTTTTCATACTTATAAAAAATCGGTCGATATTTTCTCCAAACGCTAGTATGGCGAATATACCGATTACAATGGAGCCTTTCTTACTTAGTAGGGTTGCCATTAACTGAAAATATAAAATTTTTCATTAGAGTATAGTTGCTTGTATGTTCTTTGCAAATTTGCTAAATCGCTTAGTAATTAATTATAAAGTTTTTAAACAGAATTGAAACAATGTTAAAGCGACTTCATGAGGAGGTTTCATAAAAAGACCGTAAAAATATATTGAGAAATTCTCAGCATGCCTAATATGTCGTAGATGAACTTCTGGATCAGTTTTACCTATTTGCTATGTAAGGGCAGGGAATACTAAATAATAATTTATTAAATACTAAATACTGTGCTAAATACTATACAATACTCTACAACAGTAGATAAGAAAAAAGTGCTGATTAATTCATGATTGCTCCCTTTTCCTTATTCGAAATTCAAAACAAGATACTAAGAATGAAAGGTAGTTTCACAGCATTCAAAACAGCAATTAAAGCTCATCCCTGCTGTCACTAAATACCTTCTTCTTATTTGCAAAAGACGGTTACATTCTTGAGGCAGTGATTAAAAGTTTGTCTGGAATTCTTTACGACTGCTGCTAAGCCGGAACTCTTGCTGCTTAAACTCTTTAGTTTTGCTACATTTTGTCATGCTGTCACGGAATCAACCCCACAGTTGCACATCTTATCTGCTTTCTTTACGATTGTGCAAAGTTCTCTCCACCTGCTCCAGTTGGCATTACATGCAGCGCATTTCAGCCACATGCCGCACGTGCGTTCAACTGTGACAGCTGCTGCTTTCTACTTTAAAACTATTTATTTCCGACCAAATTCTTTGCTTTTACACTTTAGTCTGCAGTATTTTAGTCTTTTAGCTTACATTAAAGCACTAAGAGCTCTTCGCTTGAATTCCAGCAGTTGCCGTTATGCACTGCTGCTTGCCCGAACTCGACTCCAACTTCCAAAAGTGAAAATGCACACTTTGACACTTAGCTTGTTCGTTTGTGCGTTTGTGCGCCAATAAATAAATATTATATAAAGGGCAGTAAGATTTGTATTCCGAGTCAAAGTGGCATCTTAAAAGTTATTACAGCAACTCAAATATTTGGAAGAGACGGAGAAAGCGTTAGGAATTTTCAAAATATGCATGCTTTCGAAGGATCAGTTGGTAGTAGTAGGATATTTTAAAGTCTGTGAAAAGTTTTAGTTAAGATAATGGTAAGTTCATTTTATAGTCAATATATTCTTCTAAAGTTGAGTTTAAAATTCACTAGCGGCTACCAGGTCTTTTTTGTGTCCAATCCTTGAAAATTTTGCAAAACTATTTTATGCTCGGCCCAAATTATAAAAAGAAATTGCATATGGACGGGAGGTGGCAACCTCGGAAGACTGATAATAATAAAAGATATTGATTAATGAATAAATATTTGTTTAAAGAAATTATTGCTCTCCTAAATTAATTATAATTAAATTCAATTTGTTCAGTTCATTCAACATATTTTTAGAAAATATGAAAGAGTTGACGTTGATTAGATTGTATATTTGCGGGCCATATTTTTGGAGCAAAAATAATAATATAATACAATATAAAATATTTTCTGCTTCAAAAAATTAGACCTCTTGGACATTTGATTTTACACCTTTTATCCTCTTTTTGTGGCATTATTTAAAAAGCATAAGCATATATGAAATCAAAGCTGCACCACATGAAGTGCTCGAAAATGGGTTGAAAATGCCGCCAAAGGAGACATTGTTTGGAGTGACTAAGCGGCCATTGTTAATATATTCAAAAATAGGCAAATAAATTTAAAAAAAAAATTTTTTTCTTTTAAATATTACAAGCGTGTTTTAAGTTATTCAATCTTTGAAATATACTGCTCTCTAGAAATATATTCCAAATTTTGGCATATTTCTTAGTATACATAAGGTTACTAAAAGAAACTAAAGTAATAATAAGTACATACTAAAGTATTATTTTAGATTATTTAATTTGTGTATATGTTCTTTGTCCTATACTTTCGCATATATTTTATATGATTTTTCTGTTTTAGCACAAAATTTAATCTCAGGTTTGAGAAAAACAGGCATTAAAAGGAGTATAAAAATAGCCGTTTATAAGCCGTTTCATGAAAGGCAGTTCAGTGGAAATTTTTTTAAAGTATTTAAATTTTATATTAACTGCTGTTAAAACCTGCAGTCAGCAAAAAAATGCTGTTAATGTTTTCCCTGTTACCTAGTGCGAACCCTATATAATCTCTTTGCCAAAATTTGGTTCATACAAGCAAATGGTCCAATATTTAATAAATAATTTAATAAATAATTTCCTTTGAAAAATTACTATTTTTTGTTGTATAATGTAATAATGTAAAAAAACTATAATGAAAAAAAAAAAATTTTAAAATAAAAGTAAGGTCAGACGAAGTTTATATCGAACATTAGATACACTCGCAATTTGAAAGCATTAACGCCGTGTGAAATATACCCAATAAATGAAACATTTGTTATTGCAATAAATTGTTAATCAATAACACGGGTTTATTAAAATATCTTGCTATATTTCTAAGTTATTTGGCATATGGCGACTAGGGACTAGAAAGGTATGGACTGATATCGAATATTTTTTGAGGAATGCCAAATGTCGAGAAGGATCATGACTAATGCTGGATTTATTTATTGTTAAATAAAATTATCTGATGGAATGCAAAATTATTTCAAGGAAAAAGTGCACCAAATTTCATCAATGAATTCCTTACGTCATTCTGATCATGCTGATATACATATATAACTCTATATATACTACAATTAGTATTCGGTGTTATGATATGAGAACAACGCTATACTACTCATGTAACATCGTGCGAGTGTTTCTTTCAAACCGCGAACTTTCGAACCGCTCATTCACACATCCGCTTAACTGCTAAATCAACAACGCATAATTTCCGCAAAATTTTCCGCTAAAATAAACGCTCAATGGTCACTTCATAATATGGAAAATTACTTTGCGGTCATTGGAAAACAAAACGTTATTATTTTAATTATAAATATTATACAATGTCGTTTACGTTGCTTCAAAATGATATTATGAATGAATAATACGCAGCGGATCAAATCCGGCAACGGCTTAAAATACCCGCTCGCTCGTCTATGGGGGCGCGCATTGTGTCAATTTCGATAAAGCAATAATGGCGATAGCAATCATACGCCCCGTCGCACCGCCAAATATGCGCGAATAATGATAATGTATGCTTGGTGCTTGTAGTTGTTGTTGTTTATCAGCAAGTTTATGCTGCATGTGCCGCATGCGTCACTTAATTTTGATGCGGTTGTAGGTATTCGGTTATATGCTCTTATGTGTTTGGTTACTTGAACACCGGTATCCGCTCCTATGTATTCGAGTGTGCTTGTGCGTGTGTGTGTATGTGTGTGTGTATGCCACTAACGTGAAAAGTGCTCTCTTTGGCAAATGAATGTTTTCATAAACCTTTTGTCATTTTTTTCCTTTTTCAGCGCCATTCCTCCCCCCTCTCTCTCTTTATCTTTGTATCTCAGCTTCCACCAATTGTTAGCTCTTTTGTTCTGCGTCACAAGATTTCATTTGCATTTTATTTGATAGCTCATGTGCCCCCCATTTTTATCGCCTAATGCTGCAATGTTTATTTTATATATGTTGGCACTTTTGTTGTTGGAGTTTCACGCTTGCCTATTCCTCATAGAAATAATTTTTCTTCACTTCCTAAAGTTGCTTGGTAAAGAATATTTTCAACTAACCTTCAATCAGCTCCTGCCATTGTTGAGGTTATGTATTGTATATGTATATTGCTCATCTGCTAACTTATTTTGCTTAAGAAGTTATGAGTTGGCGTACATATACATGTGTGTGTCCATCCACTGGAGCGCTTTGCGATCGTATATTTAATAAGAGCTACAGTTATAAGTACCCCACTTTTGCCTTTTGTTTGCTTCATTGGAGCGAAAAATTCATTAAATATGTATATATAATATACGTTTATATGTAAGCATGTGCGTGTTTTAAGCACATTCACATGTGCTTTATCATCGCCTCTTTTCTTTATTATCTAGTTCATAATAATGCCACCTACCCATGCGTAGTTTTATTCACTATAACTTTATTTATGCAGAAAGTGAAAAAAATTATCGGAAAATATATCAAATCAATTTTTAAGCGGAAAATGGAAATAATTTACGAGCTTAAAGCGTCGATCGGTGCGAGTGTATCTAGTCGTAAAGTCGCTAACAACTGTAGTTTTAGGAACTCAGACCACTGTTGCGTTTTTTAAACAGCTGCGGCTGCCTTTAAGGAGCGCTGCTAATTCTAGAAAAGAAATCGCTTTTCGGACTGTCGGATTGTTGGACTGTTTAATATGGCAACGATGCGCGCATTGAGCACACTGATTATGCCCTCAAAACTTGTTAGGTAAACAAGTAGTCGTTCACTCTTTTGATTCCTTTGTGCCATTTCTTAATAATATTAATAGCATACATCTACGTTTCATTATTACTGGAGTGAGAACGGGTGGTAATTCCCTTGTCCTCATGGAAGTTCAACGAGTTCTGGGTAATTTCCTCTGTTTCCAATTGTCACAAGGCCCTTTTGCCACGAACTGAATCATAAAAAGTCCACGAATTTATTTGCGATCTGTTTCCCTTCCCTTGTTTAATAATAGTGTTCTGGCTATTTTATCATCACCGATTGGTACCTATATAGTAAAGCCAAACCTTTTAAATCATTATCATTTCCAAAATTGTATGGAAGATGGTGAGGTGATGATAATCATCTTAGCATTTCTTTCTAGACTCTGTCGCTTTCATAAGACTAAACAAGCAATATCTGAACCGGAATAAACAGGCTTGCCAGATTTGGTTTCTAGATGCTCGGTTTGTCAGTATAATGGTGGGATTCCTTTCCGGAAATATGAAACCATTAAGCACATACTCAAGACTTCAAGTGTGAACACATATTTAAAATCAAATATAGCTAACCAAATCTGCAATATTGATCAAGCTCATTATTTACTTAAGTACTTACTCATTATGAGTCAACATTATTTACTTAAGATTTTGCTTACATTTAAATGGTGTTGCCATATTTTTAAAGTTTATAAAATAAAAATCAAAACCAGTAAATTTTATTAAATAAATTATATAAAATAAATGTCTTTATTCAGATGACTATTGTTCAAGTGTCTTGGCCCAAAGCATACAATACTTATTCAAGGTACAATAATAAATGGTCAGTTCCTTCTAAATATTACTTCCTGCACGACATAATGAAAAAATTAATAAGACTAAAAATTTATTAACTGAATGTGATTTTACGAAATTGTAATTATTGTTTTCAGATAAATAGATTTAAACTATAAGAATACATATTAAAAAACATTGTGATTAGGTTTTCAACTCCAACACTCGTGAGCCCAGGGCACTACAAATGGCTCAAACTAGTTTCTAAATTGATTTGAATTATATGATTATTTCAAATTTAAAAATATAGGCACTTATTACTGAAACAGTCGATTCAGGGCCAGGTAGTTGGGCGACCAAAATATTGACTTATAGTGCCTCGAACTAAAAATGGAAGTTTCTTTTGTAGTTCTGATAAAAAATAAACAATTTTTTGTTTGCAAAATTGGGATATAAAATTGTATAAAAAAGGCGATATGATCTATTTTAATATAAAATCGTTATAGCCTACGCTAAATTGTATTACAAATACATAAAAGTAAGGAATTGATGTAACGCAATATTTTTTACTCTCGCAATTCGCAAGATCAAAGGATCATAAGTATTAAAAAATATTTCGAATTAATTCTATATTCGTTATTCAACGAAATCATGATTGAATTATAATCACATACGACATATTACTAACTTATATTATAGGTCAAAGGCTCACTTAGTTCACAACGTTTTTCTATATGCTATATATATATATATATATATATATATGTAATATATATATGCTATATATGTATATAGATATATATTATCTCCAGAACGCCAATCTGGTCACAAAGGTTTGTGTTTTCCGCAAATAGCGTCATTATGAATGCTTCGTACTTCGAGGCAGTCTCCATCAGCCTATTTGCGGACGTCAATTCGAATTTCTTAGCTTCGAAAATGGTCGAGGTAAGCTCTCCTGTAATCTCTTTTACGGCTGCTATGTGGTTTATCGCGTCGCCCCCTACATCCTTCTTTTCTCCTACTTGGGATTTGACTCCACTCCCACCATTTTTCTTACTGAGAGGGCGCTTCTCAGCATCCCCCTTTTCATCATTCACCCTAACGCTCTATTTTACGCTACTTTTCTCTTTAGCGTGGTTGACAGCTTTTTCGGCGGTGATAAAACCACTAACGCTGCTGCCACTATCGCTGTTACTTTTGTCCGCTTCTCATTGCGGCTTTTTCAAGGATGGTGACTCAGTCCTCGCCTTCCTTCGTGGTGGCGAGGCCTCATCCTCTCCGGACGATGCTGTAACGAACACAGCACAAGGGCCGGATTTCTCGCCTTCTACGAAGGACTTACCCTTCCTCCTCAATGGGGGAGGCATTTGCGCCTTCTCAATTTTCTCGCTTTTGAAACTAGGGATTCTGACGAATATGAGAATGTACCAATAGCCAAAATTTTTATCACCGAATGGCATACTAATAATTGAAATATTTTCCTTTAATTTTGTTGAGACATCTTCCATCGATTTCATCCATTTTCATACTGTGAGGAAATGCTAAAAGGATTCATGTTCAGCAAGTTTGGTTGATACAGCATTAGTGGTTGGTGAGATATGTACGTTATACCTATAAAGGGAGGGATTGTGCCCCGTTAAAAATTACACGTTGATATCTTAATTTGCTGCTTAGTTACCGCGTTTAAATGTTTTCGATTAATGCCCTGTCGTGGGCGTGGCAGATATCCGATTATGCCCATCTCTAATACCAACCCCATTGAGTGCCAGGGAACATGTAATCAAAGTTTTATTACGATATCTTAATTTTTGCTCAAGTTATCGCTTCCACCGGCGGACGGACGGATGGACAGACAGTCACTCAGAATACAACTCGTCTCGTCATACTGAGAATTTCTATATATATAATTCTATATCTGTCTCGATTAGTTCTAGGTGTTAGAAACAACCGTTAGGTGAACAAAACTAATCTACTCTCTAGCAACATGTTGCGAGGGTATGAAAATCGTTTCGCTGTGCATTTCACCAACCCAATTTTAAATTGACCCTTAATAATGCTCTTAGTTCCTTGCTTTCATCAAAAGTAAAAACGAAAATACTCAAATCAGCAAGCATAACAAAATGCTTAAGCTTTCAGAAAGCAACTGCTTTCTTAATATGTAATACTAATTTAACTAGAATTTAAATCAATGGAGCGTAAAATTTTGATCCAAAAATTAACATTTCGACATTTACGGTACGCACATTTATTGCACTCAGATGTATGAGCATAGAGCAACCCAGTAGACAAACGTTCTTTAACTTAGACTGTTAGCAACCGGTATTGTTTGGGGTTGATTTATTTTAAATCGAAAGCTATATCACTGTATTATATATTACCCCATTCTAACTAATTAAGATGGTTAAGTATTTTACAAAGCTTCTTCAAGTTCCAAGTCTAGCTGGGTATTTGTATGTTTATTGAGGGTTGCTGGTTGTAGGTTCGTTGTTAAAATCTTATCGCAATCAGAGTGATAAGCCTATAACTGTTGGAGTACCTGCCGAAATGTTTAATTTTTCCGGGATTATTCGTATATGACGCTACTGAAGCCTTAATAGATATGTGGTCCCAATGTTCTACTAGGGTCTCGTATGTGAGTTTAAGTGAATTCAGAATATTTATCTACAACTGTGAATTATTTCCATTGTAGGGTATTTCTTAAGCACTGAGTTTAATTTGAAATTGTATCTGTACGAGTTGATGAAGTGCCACAACGGTCTGTTGACTGCCCAGACATTTCAATAGTGAAGTCATTGACATAAAAAAGAGGTGTTCAAAGCGAGTTAAATTAAATTTCATTTGTCTTGGGATGTTTAGCGCTAAACAAAAAAATTCCTAGTAAACTCAAGTTTGTGGAGAAAATTTAATATATATCTTAAGCTCTCTTAAGCTCTTAGTTGAGATAGAGAACACCTATCACCACAAAGTTAATTTAGAACAAAGTTAATTTAATGAAAAAGAGTTTATGTTGGAAAGGCCTACCCGAATGTTTTAACGTCTTTCTGGTTTAAAGGACCATAGAATGTTTCAGCGAATTTCTTATTTTCTAGAATAAAACCGGCTTGTTGGTGACTAAGGATGGAAGCAATTTTAAGCTCCCATTTTCTATCTGCCACGAGGAGTGCCCAAAATTCATAAGTTTTAGTTGACTCGTTTTGAGCCTGTTCGATTATCCCGTGGAATAATAGCTCGCTACGCTTGCTTGACAAGGTTTCTCAGCTAATCCCATATACTTTGAAAGAGAAATATTATTCCATTATCACTGAAGTTTAGGTAGTCCCTTCTAGAATAAGTAAATTTCTTGTGTTCTCAAAATCACCCTAATCGGTTACATATATTCTTACAAAATGTGTACCATATGTTATTAAGCTCAATTGAAAACTACAAAACTCTCTTCAATTCTGAATCCATATGTATTCGGTTATTTACTACTAATTCAGTAGTGGAAATTTTCTGCTCTCCAGGAAATCACCATTTGGCATGTCTACCCCACATACACGCTCATACAAGCCAAATACATTTGGTTAGTTTTGGCAGTCGCTGGCATTTCCACTCACCCTTAGCAAAGTACACTTGAACGAACTCGAACTACGAAGACCTCTATACCAAATGGGGCGAGGTCGACGTGCCATTGCATACGCGCCGTTAGTTCGGCACCAAGCATCGATTGCGCTTGAATTGTCAGCCAGCCAGTCAGCGCGTTTGCCAGCATATCATTGGAAGTGTGCATTTTAAATTTATGCCGCCGGAAGTGTCGCATTTTCATAGTTGCGCTCGTAATCATGTTGCGCGCGTTGCAAGCGCAGTGAGTACCAATGATGCATTGCATTGCGGCACATGTTGCGTGAACTGGTACATGAGCATACAGGTGTATATACGTGTGCATATGTGCACTGCGAAGCCGCCATTACAAACTCTGCTTTGTGGTCTCGTTATTTTGGCAGCCTGTACCGTGGGGTCCGTCGGCAAATCACTTGCCACTTTGGTGGAATGTCATCACATTTTGACGTTATTTGGCCATGCCTATGTGTGTATTTATGTTCGTTAGTCTCTTTTTAGGACAATCGAAATCATAACTGTGCTAATATATTCGATATGCCAGCAGCTATGGAAGGTATTTTGTAAATTTGGTCTGAAGCAAAGTTTGCTGAACTCTTTAACTTAAATTTCGTAGGTAAAAAGCACGAATGAGTGTTGTTATTATACAATTATACTGACAGTTATCACACTTAACAGGTAAACTGGAGTCTTTGGGATAGCTTTTTTGAATGAGCTCTAGTTCAGCAGTCGGAGGGGTACAAATCTCATAGTTTTCATAACCATAATTATACGGTTGATACTTCCACATTCGTGTCTCTCAAGCAATGTGAGCAACTATTGTGGTAATGATGGAACCTTGTGGAACCTTTGGTTACAACTGAAAGAGAGTTAGTCACTCGACATATTGAGTTTGAGCGTTTGGTGAAGTTTCGACTGGGAAGCGTCGGTCCACTATGAGGCTTTTTTCATGGAGCATGTGGTTAGTTTCATAAACATAATATATGGGGAAAAGTTGTGACAACTTAAATGACATGGATCCAATGTTCCAGAAGAGATCTATTTTTTACGCGACGATAGCTTCACAAGTTTAGAGACTCCGATTTGTGGGTATGCAGCTGGGTGTAGAAGACGTCATCGTCACTCAAGATAAGTGATCGAAGCTGAAGGTAAAAAGACAATTGTATATTGCGATCTCCTGCAGCGGTCTCGTAAAAATGTCGGAGGTTCCATCGTTCACCAAAACCAATGTATATTTCGATATTATCAGAGGCGACTTCCATATAGTTTAGCAATTTAAAAGGCTTCATTAATCTGTTCATATCGTCCAACTGTCTTTAGAAGAAGATGAGAAAAACCTATACTGTGTGGGAAAGGCCAGTTGAGAATGACGGTTCATTGAGTGCTTTGAATTGATGCTAAGTTGAGAAGCATGAGAGAAAAGGTGATCTGGTCTGGACTGATTTCAAGTACTTTATTTAACTACTTTAGTTAACTAACAAGAGCATTATATTAGTTATATGGTGATTAAGAGAAGTAGTCAACTAATACTCTTGACATGAAATAGGCATAAAGACTTCATATTTGATATATGAAAAGGTAAAGCGGATTTCCCCTCTTTAGAAGCATTATTTGTATTCCTGTAAACTGCTTTTCGATATCTATTTTTATACTGACTCACATGTGGGTTTGCTGTATTATTCTAGTAGTAGAATTTAATAATTCTAAATTTTGTTTAATAGACTCTAATTGCCAAATCCAATTGCCAAATCATAAGTATAAGTAGCATTAAACTGGAAAATATCTGATAAAAGTGGATCGATGTGCACGAAAACAAGTGGTCTCTACAGTACTGTGTCTATATATAGTATCACCAAAATGGTCGACATGAGTTGGGAAGATTCTTCTTCTCTAGCTATATTAATACTAAAAGCTTCAAATTTGACTAGTAAAAAGCTAATTTATATAAGTGCAGGTGGAGCGACTTAAAAGATTGATGGTCTGCGCAACCTTCGTATCATCATCTATATAAATATTATAGCCTAGCTCACGCAAATACACCAGTTATGCCGGCTATCTCAACTCAATCCAATGTCTACACATTATTTTTTCAAGAATAGCAGAAAAAAATAAATAAAATAACTCCTGTTATGCATATTAAAGGCGAAGTGGGAAAAATGTTGGCTTTAACTAGTGTTTCAAATTGGCATTAATATTCGAATGGAATAACTCCTCTTGACGAATTGGTCTAAAATCGCTTACCCTTACTGTTCTCTCTAACTTAGCAATCTTTGCTTAACTTGGCGGAAGCCAAATGCACAAATATTGAAAAAATGCATAAAATTTGTACCCTCCACACCATTTCTTTTAATGTCGCTTTTATTTAATATTTTATATTCATATCGTTGTCAAAAATTATGTAAAATACCTTAAGAAGATATGACCGCATTCGTTGGAAATATTCACCCCTTTCTGCGTGTTGAATGCGTTCATTTGACTTTTGCTCTCAGCTGCTCATTTCTAAGCGCACTTGAGCGCTCAACTAACATTTCTTTGTGGCACTTTAAATCACCTTTAAAAGCCAAGAATAACTGTTTTCTGTGTTGCCATGCTTGATGCTGCTTAAAATGCTGCAACCCCAAATGTTAGAATTTGTTTTAGTTTCCCAACATATTCTTTATAATCTGCAGCTTACGCCCTCCAGTAGCTGTTGATGTATTTCAATTTCATTTATTGTTGTTGTTGTTGTTGTTGTTTTTGTTTTCTTATTTTGTTTTAACACGCTGCCGCCGCTTGTTTCGCTTATTGCCCCAGTTGTTTTGATTTACCTTACCTTCAGCATACAGTGTCCCCCAATTTGAAAGTCTACAACTTTTTGTCACTTTGTCTTTATGCGTGTCGGCGTGTGTATGTGTGTGTGTGTGTGTGTGTTTGTTGGTGTATACGTGCGCCGACTGGTGTGACAATATTTGCCTTGCATTTAGAAAATGTTATTGTTGCTAAGTGGTGGAAGTGATGTTGCCGCAAGCGTCTGCGCTGACGTCTGAGCTGAGACGGGAGAACAACGAGTGTTGCCGGCGGGCGGCAGGAGGGGCATTGTAACGGAAACGGGGTAGAATTTTATGTAAAGGAAGCGTGAATATCGCAGCTTGTCAGCGTTGCGTCGTTGAATAGGCGCAAATGTCAACGCTTTGTCGATTCGTCGCCCCCCCACACACACACACACACACGCGCAGAGCACTCATACGCCCTGTCGGCCGCCTACTTCTAACTGTCATCTTTTCATTCCCCCATCATGCATTGCACGCTTCGTTTGCTTTTGTTTGTTTACGCCTGTGCGACTGTCACATGTCGTTTGTTTATGCTCGTTTATTTGTTTACAATTTTTTGTCTTTGTTACAGTTGTTGTAATTTTTTCCATCCGTCCTAAGGCAATCCCCTGCGCCATGGCTGGCGTTGCGTACGTGTGCATCTCATGCACGTAATTCAATTTTCCCATTTTGATTGCTCCGCAATGGTGCGTCCTCGGCTCCCGACCACTAAAGAGTTGATAACTGTTGGTTTGTCAGTTGAATGATGTTGCTTTTGTTGGCGCTTTATATTCAAATGTCAACGACTGTCGAGTGTTCACACACACGTACACTTATTTGCGCTGGCATTAACTTTAACTCTTTCGCTTGAGAAAATGTAAACAAATAAGCAAAGCACTAACGGTATCTGCTTAGTGTGTGAGAACTCTAACCGTTTGCAGCAAATTATCCCTTATTTACAATCATATGCTTTATATATATGTAAGGACTTCTTAATGGTTCGACGTGGACGTGAAATGATATCTTATTAAAGATTTATGGTGAAATCATTTTCGGAAAATTCGATCACAAACAAGGAAAAATTAAATAATAACAAACAGTGTTTAAGAGCTGTCATGCATGTATTAGAGAATGATGATGGACGCTCCTCGTATAAAGTTGGGCGCTGACTCGGATATAAGTCGCTCGACTCTACATAACGCCATTTAAAAAATATCACTTCCTTACTCTTGAAACCCCATTAATACTATTTTTCTACAACCTATTGTTATTTGCAAAGTATTTGACAAATGAATGTGTTCCAATACTAATGATAAAGTAATTGGAGCCTTCTCGTAGAATTTGTGCTAAGTTCTTCGAGTTTGCAATTGTAGTATGCTCACTTAAGGATTAATAGTGGATTTGAGCTTAGATATATCCTGGATTTGCCGTTATTGTTCTTCCTAAAAGAAGTGAAGTGTAACTGTTATCGAAACCATACGATTTGGTCGTGACGCCGCAGCCATTGTAACTCAATAACATAGAAAATCGTTTCTTACATTATAAGAAGTACAAATAAATGAATGGTGCCCTTCCCTTGAGAGAAACTCTCTTATGAAAAAAGAAAATCTCTCGAAAGACTGGAATCACTTTCTTAAAGCATTTTACTTGTCTTGTTAGTCTCATTCTTCTTCTTTCTCTTCTTTCGTAGCGCAGATTTTTCACTACTTTTTAGCACTTTTTTTCGCTAAATTTCTGTCCAGTGGTAATTTTCTTGAGATCTGACGACAGAAAAAGATCACAAAGAAATCAGATGGTGGGAAGCAATTGAGGAATTTTACCATCGTTTTTATTGATCTGTGACACAGTGCATTGTCTTAATCAATTGTCATTATCTTCTTCCTTCGGTGGGACCATTCGCTATTGACGGGTTTACACAAATAATCAAAGAATATTATTTCAATCGTACTAAAATAAAGACGCCATAACTTTCCCAGCAAACTTTTGCAACTTCCTACCCTATTGATTCGGTACATCTCTAGCAAATGACTCGGATGACTGTCGATTGAACTTCGGAGTAAAGTGTTCATCCATTGCCGTATACAGATACCCAAAATGAGGTATTATTGTGATCGAACAGCTCCTTCCAATTAGCACTTCGTTGTTGGTTTTGGTCGATTGGCGCGGTGCTTCATAGGCCTTCATAGAATTTAGCGAATCATATACGATTGGGACAGAGCCCGAACGACATTAATCATTGTTTTGGTATCAGCAGATGTTTTTTCATCAAAGAAACGAAATTTCCTTTTGTCCAATTGCTTCACTCATTTTCCCAAAATCACAAAATTCAAATCAAAAATTCCCAAAAATCACTTTTTTAGACCGTCACTTTAGGTGTGCCACTTAAGGTAAAGGCCAATTAAGAATGAGAAATATCGGTTCCTAACACTAGTTAGGACCCTGTTCTTATAAATTTAATACACTGATTCTATTCTAGAGGGATATTTTATTGAAATTATATAAAGAGTCCGATTTCGCTAATTAGAATGAAACTACTAGGCTAAACTAGAAACTAGAATGATTATTTTCAGTCAAGAAATACCCTTCCTACTCCCATCTCAATAATAATAACTGTTACTATATATTCACATCCCCTTTAATATAAATCAACTACAAAATAGCAACTCAATTTAGGTTGAAAACAAAAAATCGCTATGGAATTGCAAAAACATTGCCTTCTCCAATTCAACCTGTGGTCAATACACGCTTCTTTCTTCATTCGGTTCGAAATTTATGACAATCGATAAAATATAAAATGTAACTTTTTGTTCAATTAATTGTACATTTATCTCGAACAGCTTTGTAATCCTTACAAATATTTCTATGTATATGCGAGTGTGCGTTTGAATAGATATGACACTCCATTAAGTGAGTACACAACACGGTTACACAAATATTCGAGCAAATAATACCGCAATCGATTAAATCATATTGTATTGGTGACCATACTACACACATACACACACACCTAAGTAAATAAATATATAAGTGGATGTGGCTATAAATCCATAGATGCTGGTTAGCTCATAAATCATTTAAAGAGCCATCTATGGAATAAATCCGATTGCTGTTGTTGTATTGGCCATCAGCTTTGGGTGTTTCGGTAAGCGGACAAACAAAGATGTCCACAAGGAAGTGCCGAGATGATGATGCTGATAATGAAGATATGTGCCAGGAGTTTGTTGGCCCAGCGGAAGCTTATAAATTACTCACATTTTGCACAAATGCACATACATACAGCGCAGTTACTCTATACGTAACTTATGTATATGTACATACATAAATATATATTGGCATATATTTTTGGTACGCGCTTAATTGACAGCTTATTTCGATCTAGTAGAACTCAAACCAGTTGACAGCCAAAAGCTTTTGCAGGTACACACTGTCAGACATGTCACCGCAGATACTAGGAGATAATATTGAATATTATCGATAAGTATGAATTAACCTAAGTGATTGCGTAATATTATATATATATACACTTATATATTAGACAATCTATATAACTGTCGCAGCATTTCAAGAAATAGTTATCAAATGTAGCATTTGTGGTGACTATTGTATAGAATATACAGAAACATACACGAAGATATCTACGAGGGCAGTTTGAAAAATTGGAAAAGCAGTTATCAATTAGTTTACTAAGTATCCCGAAACATACGCTATTTTTGATCTTTACTTGATCCAACTACCTTGTCAGAAAGAAACTTTTGAATTCTAAAAATAGTCGGAACAGCTGAAACTTATACGAACAACTCCACGCCTTCAAGGTTTCTCGTGGGATACTGTTTCAATGCTACTTGTTTCAATAGATCTCCTATATACTTTGTCTACCATTACGAAAAAGTAAAACATGTCCAGTTTACATTATATATTTATAACTAAGATTGTTCTCAATAAGGGTCTAGTATATTAATCTCCAAATATTCATGCAAAATGAGATATATTCACTTAGTTGACATGTCTACGAATTTGGTCAAGATCAAGAGCGATGCTTTGATTGGAAACTACTACCAGAAATCGATTGAAAAAGTGAAATTTGTGAGAAATTGTTTGCCATTGGTATGTGTTTATTCGAATATTGTGCTTTAGAGGGGTTAGCAAGTGATAAATAGAGCGATCGAATCTTTCTATAAAGACTAACAAAAGTGAATTTGAAATAAATTTGCCAAACATCGAAAACGTAGCCGATTTCATAACAAAGGTGAAAAGTGATGAAACTCGGTTATGGTGAGATAAATTGTTTCAAAATGAGCTAAATCAAACGGAAATATTTGGTTTTGTAGAGAGAGAAGAAAAAATTATCATTTACTTGATTAGAAGAAGCTTTCCCGAAGCTATGATGAAGTCATCGCTGAAATCAAGAGAATAACAGAAATCCTCGAAACAAATGTTCTTCGACTAAAAAATAGCTTCCCTATTACGATATACGGGTTTCGCGAAAAGTACCTTCCAACGTCTGAAGGGGTCGTTAAGATATCCATATACCATGTTCCTAAGGTTCCCACTGAATACTGAAATACATTTTCCAGCATAGGAAGATTCTTCATATTTTGTTGAAGAATTTTTATTGCTTAACGGTTTCATTTCGTGCTGACATGAACCGGATGAAATTTCTATATTGGAACTGATTATGCAGAGTCCTTACAAAACGCTTCTAAAATACATTAAATACAATAAAAATGTCTTCGAAATTTTAGAATTGTCAATGGTTTGAAGTGAAAACTTTTAGTAATCAATTTGTTACAGAGTTCCATAAATTTTGCTGTGATCCGTGAATAGATTGCGGTTGCAGACACAAAGTGATTTAAAAAAAGTCGCAGTCTTATCAAACAGCCTTCGTATATTTCTTATCTTATCTTTGATCTATAAAAGCTACAATTAGGAACATTCTCTAACCGCAAGTATATCTTTGCCGATAAATAATACAGGAATTAATTCGATTTTCTTCTATGACCATTGTGTCACACACTTATTTACAATTGACACTTGATATTCAGAAGGAGTGTTGGCAAGTCACAAATCGAAATGATTCTAGGTCACACACTCTCGTCTTTGTCAAAAAGCACGTGTTTTTAAGCAAAAACCACAGATAGCTTTTGCCACATACTCGAAGAAGCATGTAATAAAATCAAATGAATCAAAAAAATAAATCAAATGACCCTTCGGAAAATGTGAATGAGAAACAAAAATGATGTATATATGTATATAAAGTGTATAAACGCAAATACCCGCAAATCCGATATAAATACAAGACAAGATAGAGAACTATATAATTAGAATCGTGTCGGAAGCATTACGCCCATAAAAAGATGCTTTCCTAATGAAAATACATTTCTCCATGAAAATATCATTGAAATGAGACAAGTTAGAAGTGGAGGTCATAAATATATAAGGGCATGACAATTTGCGACTATATTCTAAAAGTTAAGAAGTTTTTATTTAATGTAACTGCGCTAATTTCAAGTTATTAATATTGTTTTCTGTTTCTGAAAGGTTGTTAAAGTGTTATGTATGATCGTGAACTCTTCTTGAATCTCTATATTACAATTCAGTTAGCGAGAGAGAGAGAGATAGGAAAAAGAGAGAAAGAGAAAGAAAGGAAGAAAAAAGACTGAAGAGAGAGGGAGAGAGAGTAGTGTACTGAGATTAGCTTAATGATATACACCGTACCAAAATTCTTGGACATAAAGATTACGACAGTTTCAGTCATTTATTTTTTTCGACTGCTTTTGACAGAAAATACTTCATATCGTGGCGTCATCGACAAAAGAAGAGGAATGCCGTTATTTATTATGAATGTTTGATAGGTTTTCTATGTTGCCATTTCATATTTATAGGTTCATAAAGCAGCGTATTAAAATCTTTGAAATGAGATAATGAGTTATTGTTTCAAGCTTCAGAAACTATACAATTTCGACTCATTATTAGTCCTGTCAAATATGGTCAATAAAAAAGTTTTATATACTATGCCCTGTAAAGGTTAACCAATAAGGGCTCTATATTTACTCCTTCTATATAAAGTTCATTTGACATTTGAGGATTATGAAGAAAACATAGTTAGCCATCTTTGGATGAACAACATTAATCAAGTACAAATAAAGCTCATGCATAAGAATACTTGGGTTTCTCCATGATTCTCCAGATCATTGGAGGTGAAGAGAAAAGCGGTTTCAACAGAAATGTCTATCAGTAATCAAACATATTAATTAATTGAAGGCCTTGCTCCTGATACACGAATAGCTGTATATGTAATGATGTCAAAGAATACAAAAGCTCTCTGCTATATCAAAAAATATATATCGAGAAGTAAATATATGTCGACCACTGTCAGAGAGAAAGAGGTGTTCAAAAAATGAGTTAAATGCTTAAGCTACTTATAGCAGGCTTCTACATTTTGCTGAAAAACAACACAAATGAAATCATTAAGATGGAAATAATACGGAACGGCTAGTAGTGAAGGGAATCTACTTCATTTCACCATTGTGGCGCAGAAAGAAGGGTACTATGTAGACCAAAGGATAAATAACCAGTTAAGATGGGATTTATCGACTCTATCTATCGTCTACCAATGGTATTACTTATCACTTTCGTATCAGTGATATATAAATTCGACTAAAAATAACTATTATGGGTTGATGGTGGTCTAAATGTAGTCAATAAAAAGGCGCAGTTGTTATGAGATCATCAAGTTATACTCTGCATAAGTCATTGTAACGAACATTGGATGCTTACAAATATTTTCATATACATTTTCATATATATGAAGACAGTACCCCTGGAAGCATGTTAAAATATTATCGGATGTTTCCATCTTCTGAGAGCGAGATATTAAGTAAAGATACTTCGTTAGTTTAAAGTTTCGGACTTTGCGCTAGGTTGTGAAGAAACTATATTAATGCAATATTTGCATCCTCCTGTGCGTTTGTACTCGTTGATTCTTTTCAGAAGGAGGATTTTAACATTTAAAAGCAATTATGATGACGATTAAATACAACAACCAGTTTTAAAATACCCAATTTCAAGTCGCCATATTAAAGCTATAAAAATAGAGTTTTTTGGGATGTAACAAAAATAACGGTATCCCACTGCCTCTTTTCTTTCAACATAAATAATAAATGCTACCGCGCTGACGTAGCCATTAAAAAGCAAAACTGCAACAAGACAAAACAGCAAAATATGCAAGAAGAAAGCTTTTTTCTTTCTTCACTGGGTCCATGCATACACACATACGTTTCATGCTTCTGGCACATTTGCAGACGTTGACCCTAATTTGTCATACTCAAAACTTAAATGGAGGTTGACAACTATCGAGCCGATGGAGACAGCGCGGAAAGCCAGGGAAATGGCAGTAGGTAAAGAGTGCTGGCGGTGGAATTTTTAAGGAACCCTCACTTCTTCTTATACATCTTCTTCTTATACAAAACATATACATATATGTACATTTGTACGTGTATTCTCATGTTCCGTAAGAGGAGGAGAATTTCAAAATAAAGAAACTGCTCATCAATGACTAGAAAGGGACACGGCGTTGGCTTTCGCATGCTGGCCTACACAAAGAGAAACGGACAGCGCAAAAAAGCATTCCAGTAAATCGTGTCACACACACAACACAACTGTGACATATTCAGGACGAAAATGTAAACACGACGCACAGACATTGCGGTGAGTACACAAAGAGGGGTTGCGCACATGCAGCGGCGTTTACTTGCCACTCGAGGCAACGAGTAGAGTAGAGTGAAGACGTCGATAAGGTGTGAGGAGCTGGTGAGTGGTTTGGACAAACCGGCAAGTGCCACTGGGAGGCTAAGAATGGCCTGCGGCCAGAATTTGTGGGTGACCATAAGCAAACTCGTCGGTGAAGAGCACTTCAGTGTGAGTGTGTGTAGGCGCAGACTGGTGTACTGCCGGTACCAGTATTTTTATATATATATAGGTAGCTTTTTGTACTAACTGTTAACATAGACGTAATAAATAATTTATAGTATACACAAATTCATGTAAATACATATACTTTTATATCTTAAATTACACATTTGCATTATATACTTATATTCAGGATAAGATCTCGCTATATAAGGGTTCAGTTTCTTACTTTTCTATATTCTTATGTTAGCTAAGACATTTCTCCACCTTCCCCGCACACAGTCTACGTTGCATCTGGACAATCATTAACCTAAGCAAACAGTCTGCTTTGCATTTCTTTCCATTTACTTTTCATTTGTTCTTGTATTTCCTTTTCGGGCACAACTACCATTTTCAAATATTTGCGGTGCTGACTTTATTATCGGGTATATTTGTATTGATGTTCTTATAATTTCGTGTATTTTACCTGAGTGCAGCGCGTTTTGAAAGTCTTGGTAGCTTAGTTAGAAGAAAACATAAGATATTTTACTCTAAGCGTAATTCTTAGTAAAAGTTTCCTCATAATCAAATATCAGTTGTCAGTGACAAGCATCGAAATATTTCCGGGAATTATTAGATGGTGCTTTCTAAATGAATAAACTAATTTCATGTGAGAAATTTATCCTGAAAACTACTTGGTCTTAGGAATACTGATTTTCTTGAAAAAAAATATAATAGGGTTTCCGTTTCCTAATAAAGACCAATGGAACGCATTATCATATTGTAAAGATTTCAGCGCCTCTCGATTAGTGCCTGCAGCAGTTCCATTGGTAGAGAGAACTTTAACATACTTTGGAAAAATAGAGATACGCAAAAGTATAAAGAGAACATATTTCGTTTTACTTGATCAAATTACTTTGAAATACAAAGTTTACTCTATAGGTAGGCTTGAGGCATAAATAGTATGTATGTTTCTCTGGTTTGAATGTTGTTAGTCACTTGATATTCATTTCGGACGCCTTGGACAAGACCTCATAGCAAAGCAGTTTTGGTAATTGATTAAGGAATCCTCAAGTCCAAAACCAAAACTAGTTATACGTATTCGAAAACCATATCGGACCTTGGAACTTATCCACTTAAAAAGCAGAACGAATTTAGTCGTAGAACAAGTCGTGTGGATTTGGGAGAACTAACTAATCCGAAAACCTTAAGAAATTTCTGTTTTGATGCCAGTGCTAATGGGCCCAGACTTGTCAACCGTTTTTGATTCGTGGCAGTACGTAATAAACTTTTTATGCCTTGGTGCAGTTACCCACCGACCCCGGTTTTCTCGGACCTGTGTATCGCTACCAAAAGAAACCAAAGAGCCTTTACAATCAGTATGGTACTTGGAGCAATAAGAGAGCTAATTCGAAAGATGCAGTAAACAATTATTGGGAAAAGTTTTGCGGATTTGAGATTTAAAAAAAAATTTTTTATCAACGAAAACAAATAATTTACACATCCATGATATTGTATAAAATATAGATATCCCTCTCTTGGGAAGTATCTGTGCGCATCTTTGTTTGGTTAAATTTTGGTTCCTTTCGAATGCAGTGCAAGCCTATTTGCTCTTTATTTACATACATTTTTATATTTGGTGTGATATCTTCCAATTGGATTCTTTCTAAGCTTGTACAAGCGTTTGTATTTTCGCGAACTTTTCTTTGCCAAAGTGTTGTGTTGGTTTTCGTCACCTTGTTTAAATAAATATTTTACTCTGAATGGGTGTACTTGTTTTCAATGTTGGCTTAAAGCATTAGCACCTGTTGACTGAGGATAAGCTCTTAAATGTTAATGTGCATGTTTGTTGTTTGCATGTTTACTAAATTTTTGAGGGTAAACCTGGTTACTAAAATGAGGGTTGACCTAGTTAAGAGCTAAACTTTACATAATGAACCATATGGTGTGTGTAGATGGGAAATCAAAAAGGAATAGAAAGTACACAGTTTTTATAGAGGACTTTTGTTGATATCTCTTGCCGATATCTCTTGTCCTTTACAAATATGATGTAATATGGAAGTTGCAAGTGTGGATCTTAAGAATAGCTTGTGTGTTTACTGAACTTTTCAGTTTTCATTTAATCATTTCCTTTGTGATTGACTGTATAAAGCCCTAAGTTATCTTAATGAATACACAAGGGTTCACCAGCTGTTTCCCTTTCAAAAGTTGGCGTAAATTCTAAGCTCAAAATGAAGTCAAATCTCACTTCGGTTTTCCAACACAGAATAAATATTTGATATTGCATTATAATATTTTAAAACTGGAAGGTCTGTATCGCTTCAGACAATATGTTGTTACATACAATCTTTCTCTGGAACATATACTCTACATCATATCTTAAAATGAGCATGATAAGAGACTAAAAATTAGTTTTCTTCATCGAAGGAAAACATTGTTATCTACTAAATTTAACTAAATTTTACAAAATTTTTAATTGTTATCTACTAAACTACTTACTTACTTATGGAAGTGATTTCAAAACTGGTATTCACGACGATTATACTACTTTCGAGATAATTCCGAACGAAGTCGAAGAATTTGTATCATTACTTGAGAAGAACTAAGAAAAGGTTCTGCAGCATGTTGAATGCATTTACGAGTGACAAAACCTACGGTGAATATCATGAATGTAAATCTTTTGGGAAATTTGAATTATTGCTTAGATATAAATGAATCACCTTTTATCAAAGTGGTTTAATCTTGAGAATATTTTAGATGGTATTCCGCTTTCAAAGAAGGAAGAAGCCAAAATGAGTAACCAATGTTCGAGGAAGACGGAATTTGGGTGGAATCGGAATCGGTCCTTCAGCACCAAAAAAAGAGGAGTAACGAGTAAACAGTCCAGTTTGTTCACAAACAGACACTCTTACAAGCTCAAGCTGTACACGATCTCTTGTAGTTAACACACTGTAGAACTCGTTTCTCGGCTTGATGCTAACGATTCAAATAACGGATTTTGAACAACTACGCATTGTCTGTCCTTAGCAACAGAAGGGAATAAATATTCTCGGCATCGATATTGTAGATCATGTTTATTTTGCCATTAATAGTCAATGAAGATAAGAAAATAAATTACTTAATGCAGCCATGTTGTAATAAAAGCCAACTATTTGGCTCATGATTATTTAAGAACTTATTAAAGATACTGTTACTTCACTGTCTCAAATCTGTTTCACTCTCTTAAGTCATTGAGTTTCTTTAAAGCTTCGCCTCACCACTTCATCTATCAGATTTTATGCAACGCTTTTCAAATTTATTGAAAAAATTTCCGTTATTTCCAGCGAACACCGCCAACTGAAATCCACTTTCCATTTTGCGATGCAATCTTGTCAAATTTATGTGCGTGTAATTTATTTAGTCAAAGCAATGCTCAACGTACGCTCGTCAGATGCGGCGAAGAAATCAGAAGAGGACGAAGAGGTCGATGCAGACCGGCAGTCACCGCTGTTTGAAGATAAGTTTCAACGCAAAACATAATCAGTTTAGATGGTGTGTATGTGCTTTTGGACATGTGTTGGTAAACTTGCAAGTGGTAGAAGTTCTATGCATACATCAAAGCATTTGCACGCTGAAATTGAATGGACTAGTTTCAAATGAGGTTACACACCTGACCAAGCTACTAAAGTACTAATAGTATTCGAATGAAATATTTATTTTGTTATGTGATTGCATTTAGTAATGCTTGAAAAGGTATTGGTTGTTATAATAAAAAAAGTTATATTTTGGCCATCGCCAAACGACGATACCAAGGGTTTTAAGTTTCACTCTTTGCCGGATTCAGTAACCTGCGATATATAGAGGTAATGGTTGAGAAAATTTCACTCTGAGTGGTTTTGTTGAGAAGTGGTTGCGAAGTTTCACTCTGAACTCAGTTAGGCTTTAAAGCAGTAATCGGATGAGAGGAACTGCGACTGCCAGAGTGAGCACGAAAGAAAAGACACCCAGTGAGAACTAATTAACCTTACATTTTGAGATTTTATTTTATTCCCTCGCGAAACAAGCAGTTTCGTACTTCTTTATTCCTCTTATATATTTTATGATTAAAATAAATATGATGGACCCTAGAAAACTTAACTTCATTGCCCTTAAATTACGTAAAACACATAATGTAATTCATAACCCCAAAAAGCATTCATAAACAGAAATAATATCGTGCAAGGCACATTTGCTTTGGCAGCCCGATCATGCGCGATGTTATTTCGTCACTGTCTCGACAACGACTAGACGATAGAGCGTAAGTGTACGTGCGATGTATGCTAGCACAATTGTGCTGTAAAATGCCGACCACGGCTTTAAAGATAGATGTATATGTGGACTAATTAATTTTTGATGTCTTGAAAATATATAATGAAGGAATGAGATTAACAAACTTTGTATGGGAAAGTTCGAACAGATGAAGAAGTAGAGGTGACCCCATACAGTCCTACTACTTTTTTAATAAGGCATTATAGGCGCTATTTTATCCACCAAGGGGACCTTAATACGATGGCTCCATAAGGTAAAATAATCTAACTTATATAAACGGAAAGGCGGCCTTGTTAAAGTAATGAAGTTTGTGCGCTTTTTTGATAATAATCGTTGAGCTTTCTGTAAGCTTTTGTGGCCAGTCAACTTGAAAGAAAACTGTAACTAAAATCCTTCTTTAAATTTGCTATACTTCATTAACATATGCATTGTTTTGTTTTTTACTTGTTTAATTATAATTTTCTTAGCACAAATTGGAAGTATTGCTAGCTTATTTAAAAAAATAAGCACAAATATTTTGATTGTCTCTCAACTAAAAAATTCTCTAAAATTCACAATGTGATGCACTGAAAAACTAACTGTTGTTTCTTATAAGGTCAATAAGGTAAGGTCAACGCAAGGTCAATTCAGGATTGGTCTTTTCAACTATTTAGTATCATTGTAGGCACTTTCGGACTAGTTGCCATTATTTTAAATGCGACTCAAACTCTGCCCACCAGTATAACATCAACGAGCAGGATATTATATTTGCATATATAAATTCATATCTGCACGGTACTATTTGCAGCCGGATATGAGCATATGCTATGAAGCGTTAAAACAAAGCAACTCGCCTTATATCCGCTTGGCAAGTGGAAAATCAAATCGCAGCAAATGTGCGTTCACGCTAGCCTGCAATTTATTGAAATATTGATTGAATTTCATAAAAGCGAAGATTTCAAGTGCATAAATAACAAAGCTGCTTGTTGAAGCAACAAAAACCTCAACTAGTTTGCGCCGAAGTTCGAGGATGAAAACCAAGGTAATCGCTAGTAAAAGTTAATTTTAATAGCAAGTAATTAAGCTAGATAATTTCAATAAAAGAGGTTTGAAAAGTGTCTACAAATATCAAATTAGTTAAATTCTATGAAAATATAAATATAATTGAAAGCTTTCTTAATTGTTTAAGGCAGCTAATGTGAACAAAGAATATACTTTTTACGTGCAGACCATAATTATGCGTTAATGAGTTTTACTACTAAGGCGGCTGTACACACACACACATGTGTACCAAGGCGTGTAACTCGATTTATAGTCGAAAATTATGACCATCTCACCTGCGTCTGTAGGCGCGTGTGACCCTAAAATATTTGCTGGCCTGTAATGGTCTGCTCGCACTCATTAAACTTAATGCCTATTTATGGTTAAACAACATGAACATACATATACACACTCATATACATAATATGCATATACACAATATGAGGTTAACTTCGAAGCCACTAAATACCCTAATTTACTGTTTTGTGGAGTTTTTGCTTTTTTTGGTAGCTTTTTTCCAAATATTATTAATTTATGAGCCATAAACTGAAAGAATAATTACAAAAATGCATCACTGGCTCAACACATTGACACGGTTGTGTGTGGGTATATATGCTTCTGCACATAAATGCTTATAAATAACGGCACATAAATGTTACGTATGCTTGAACAGAATTAGGCATCTTGGTGTAATGGCTTTGCGGTGAAATTAGCAAAATGCCTTATGATCCCCTCAGGATTACAGTGAACCGTTATGAATATTTAATGGCATTCATGATGATCGTCTTTGGGGATTTACTTCAAACTTGCAACTCCGGCACGGTATTGCAACTGTTGTTTTGCAGGTCGGTGTGAATTTTGCTAACCTCAAATTGTAGGAGTATGATGTCTACTTTAATGTTGACAGCGCCATCTATGTATATATTATTGTTGAAACTTTAGTAGTAGTAAAATATTTTTAACGGTAATGACGTAAAGTTGAACTTTAATTATCAATCGTCTTTCTTTTCGTCTGGGTGGGCTAAGAATTATGGGCCACACTTCAAAAGACCTCAGGTATTAATGTACAGCCCAGTAGGTTGTGTCGATTACAACAATCAGAATTTATATGAGAACAAAATCATCCAACTTTATCGAGAACACAGACATTTGAAGACGAGCGGTGAAGGTTCAGTGAAAGTCGGAGATCCTAACAAACTTACTTCGTGGGAGTCGTTCAATAAAATCTGCTGTCAACTATCACGAAAGAGTAAAAAGTTGTACCAAAAATTATCGTATTAGCACTCGAGAGATTGGTGAGGTTCTGCAAATATTTTGTTAATTGGTTCAATGTATTTTGCTTGCTCTTTTGGGTATGAAGCGTATCACCTCCCAAACTGTTCCAAATAAAAAACAAATTATTTTTTTTTGATAAAATTTGGGGTAAGTGACGTCGGGAGATATATTTATGAACGAAACACAAACGAACGATTTCACCTAGCCAACTTGTTTCCGAGATTTAACTCGCTGAGAAGTTTTTCTATTCCCAGAACTCAAGCACTTGCACCAAACAAGGTGCCATAAGTCGATAAATTCGGGACTAAACGTCATCTCAGGAGAGGCCTCCGAAATTATATGAACATGTTTTATTTAGGCCTATTTTGAAATCGATAATACAGATTTTCGCACAAAGCGATGAAATTTGTTTTGAAGCCTTTTCAATTGATTTGATAAACCCAGCTAACCAAAACCTTCCAATTCACCAACTGCAGCACTCTCGATATTTTTGTTCCCATTTATCTTAATGCATTTTCTTACATTGTTCTTTGTGGAAAAATGGTAGTACGCGTAGAAGGATGATGGTCTCAATAGTGTCTGTATTTGCTAAAAGTTTGGCTATATCCCTGATAAATCTGTTCTATTAAGATAGATAACAAGTTATTATATAAGGAAGTACAAGGAAGTAAGTCTGAGTTAACTTTCTTTAGACCAAAGCTTACGCTATATTTTCCTTTGTCTAAATTTTATTTTCCCACCAAAAATGAATACCTTACTGTGTAATATATATGTCGTTAGTTACATAAATTTTGAAAAGGGCCTTATTTCAATCAAGAGCGATTCGAAGATGTTAATCCCAAAGGCTCCAAAAAGAGTGCAGTTGTGTCTATTCATTCAATAAAAAAAGAGGTAAATGAGAGTCGAATGAGCACAAGAAGGACAATTTTTATTGGCCAATTATTAATAAATTATAGAATTTGCACTCATAGGCGATTTGATAAGGTAGCTCACTGATTGTTCGAGAGAAAGATTTGCGCATGACATATGAAAGGCCGATGCTGGTAATATAATCTCTGAGAGTTGTAAAAACTTAATCCCTTTGTACCTGAACTAGTCCTAGTCTAGTCCTGCTTATTCGCCGTGTATTAAGCTGCAGATGTGTAGAGGGTACGCTGAAAAAGCTACTCTTATTCCAACTTCTGAATTTTTGTAAATTATATATAAAAGTTAATGCAAAATTTCACTTGAATTTATACATTTTTAATTCCGTTCGGAAGTCCGTTTGCAATTTGATAAATATTTTTGTGAAATTTTTTTTCATATTTAAAATTCGCAAGCTCATAGCGAATATGACAAAATATTAATGCCCCATTGCTGCTTAGCATGCAATGTTTCATTTGCTTAGTATGTAAATATTGTGTATTAAGCAATGTTAGCAAGCTTCCTGTTGGTCCGTCCGCTCTTTTGCATTTCTGATCACATAAGCCTGTGTAAATCCAGAGCATCAACAAGCCTGCGCATTTGCAATCCGCACAAACATACTGACTTCTAAACATATTTGTGCATGTGTGTGTGTGCCTCGAACTGTTGCAGTAGGAGTAGGCATATGTGTGTGTTTCATTGTGTATATGTGTAAATGTGTATATGTGTAAATGTGTAAATGCTTGCACACACTTGTGCCATTGCAAATGTGAATAAATTGCATGGAATTTCAACAACCGGAAGCGGAAACGCGCTCATGCATATTAGCTGCACTGTCAACAATATCAGCGGTAGCCAGACTTCGCGAGTGAAAACAGAAATAGAAATTGCAACTGTTGCCGTCAGTAACCGCTCACGGAAAATATTTAAAACATAAACTTTGTTTTTGTGCGTGCGTGCGTGTGTGTATATACAATAAGGTGTCGAAATAGGTAAAACAACAGGCAACCGATAAAATTTGAGAGCAATATGTCTGCATAAAATGTATATATAATAACCTAGGCACCCAAGTTATCTAGAGTTTGTCTTTCATAGATTTATTGAGAAGAAGTGTTATCGCATAGGGTTGCCACATTCTTTGAAGTTTCAATTTTAAATTTAGTAAAAAATTACAAATGCAATAGCAATAGAATGGAATGGGTATGGAATGGTATACATTTCACTAAGTTTTATTGAAAATTGAATTAACTGTATGGTTTGCCATCTCAAATCACAGAATATTTACTAAAAAATAATTTTGAGTACCTATAAGGGAATATGGGAAAAACTCTAACTTGCTCTAATACTTTATCTGAAGTACACTATAATTTCAAGCAGTGTTGCCATACTTTCGAAAATTTTCATTTTAAACTATTTATGATATATTTACGAACTATTTACGAAAACTATCATTAAATTAGTATATGCGTACGCAGGGAGACGCATTCCACCAATCTTTATTGAAAAACATGTTAGCTTACGGTGTTGTCACCTTTGTTGACAAATTTATTAAATGAATATTAAAGGAATTAGCATTAAATAAGCAATATAAGCAATAAGTTTTGCCATATTCAATTGAGATAATACCATAAACTGCGAAACGGCAGGCATTTTTTCAAAGCTGTAGTTTAAGTATTATTTATAATGGTGTTGCCATCTTTATTAAATTTTTATATAAGCAATAACAAAACACTAAAACAATTTTTATTAAGCCAGTGCTAATTAAACAGCATCATTTTCGAAATATGACCTTAGGACATCGCCACTTAATAGCATATTGAGACACCCTTTATCCCTTTATTGAAGCAACCAACTAATCTATCGTTGTGTTTGTGATTGTGGATTGTGCATACTTTATGTCTCATCTGTTGCATCTGTTCCAGCATTTATAAATGCAGAAATAAACTGACATACACAAACATATTTACCCGCGTGTATGTGCCAAAATAAATGTGGCATTTCGTAAGCTCGGTGATATGCATATCTCCTCGCCGCTGAATTCATATGCGTAACCGCAAAACATTTATTGACACGCTTCTGCATATGCAATCGAACGGAACAGTGGCATCAGCGCATGCGCAAATAAAACTTTATACGTCTGACAAACAAACAAAATGCACCGGAGCGGAGAAAAAATGCAGTGAAAAATGTGCACTGCAAGGAATCCGCACATGTGTTAATGGCAACAACATGCTCGCTAATAGTTTTCAGTTGCAGCCACAAAGCGACGGACATTGATCGAAAATATGGTCTATGCAATCATCATCTTTCGGTTGCAAATTTATTTTCTTTTTTAACTTGCGTGTGTGTGATTGTCGGAGTAAATATGCTTAAATGTGCGACATGCTATTTATACGCATAAATAGTTTCATATACAATACATGCCGTTACTTATGCGGTTATATTTAAAGAAATTAAAATTGTGTACATGTATGCGGGTAGTTTTTTACTTCAATTCTGGTGGAATATATGAAAGCTGTTGCAAAAAATTTAAGCGCAAATGAAGTCTGCTTCAGCACGTATATACAGTTATTATAAATATTTAAATTTGTTGGTTTTAAAAAGTTTTTTCAGCGGACCAATAAATACATAAATACACATCATATCAGCTAGTTATCAACTACTTCACAACTAGTACCACAAGCCTAACTGTTGTTTCCATTATCCATTGTTCAGATTCCCAGATTTCGGTCTCATAAATGTTCAAAGTATAGACAAGAATAAGTAAGAAAGAGGTAAAACTAAGGCGGATCCGAACACCATAGAAGGTTTCACCAATATTGTTTCAAGCGATATTTCAAGAGAAATTTATGTATTTTTGGTATCCAGCAATATTATGGGGAGAAAAATAATTTAACACAAATTTATTAAGATACTTCACATAACGGCCAATATGTATAACATATGGTCAACCATAAAGATCAAATTTAACATATTCAACTAATGGGGTCTAGGAAAAGGTGTGAATCAGAAATCCAATTTTTGGAAGCGATATTTTATTGAGATGTCTCTAATATTGAGCGATATACACTGTATAAAGTTAAACAGAAGAAAAGTAATTCATTTATTCATTATATGGGTCATACTATTTTATGAAGATCCGTTAATTATTAATCCGAGTATACAATATATGTCATATATCTAGACCCCACAAGGAGAACCCAAACTTTTCAATTTTTGGTTGCACTAAAAGGATATGATGAAAATCGAAGAAATCGCTTGAACAGTTTGGGGATATATGAATTTTCGCCTGATTTGGACCTAAATGTCCATGTCCTTGCCAAGTTTGGTTGATGGCTTAGGAATTGCAAAATATCTATATTATATAGGAATGCAAAGTCTAAAACCACGAAGTGTAATCCAGGAGTTAACAACGTTCCATAATAATTTACCTATTCGACCTTGATGATTAAATAATTAAACATTGTTGGACCTCAGAAAAAATGATGGATCTTGAAGGTCTCTTTCGCTTTAGCTTATATTATTATTGCACTCTTTCAAAAAGTTACATATCTGCATACACGACTTTTTGGACACCCTGAAAGTGTTATGTTTGAAATGGACGAAGTTGAACGTCAAAAAGATAGTGTTAATCGAAACACGAAACTGAAATTTGGCAAGAAGAGTGACAGAGAGGGAGAGAGGGAGAGGCACATAAGGGGTTTAAAATTTAAAAAGGCGTGGCATTTTATGAAAGCTACGAAAAATCCCGTTATTTTTTGAACACACCACGTATATATGTAATATACAGATATACATAAAACATAAATATAGACACTTATATACGAATCAGTCCAAAAATTGTTATATACGCTAAGAATTATGCCTTTTTTACAAGCTGCTACAGCATATAATATATGGTTCACACCGTATTTATGATTCGGCAACCGTTAAATATTTTACGGAAATCCGTTACGGACACCTTCTTTGACCATTAAAGCGGCAGAAATTAGTCTATTATATAACATAAGAAGATCAATCTTTAAATTCCGTTGGAGGAGAATTTACCGTTGGTCTCTAGAATATTCGTATATGTAGCTAATGTCTATTTATTTATTTGGAACAGCAAAGCACTCACAGCTGTTTTAAGGTTAAGGCATTTGCTTCTAATTTTTCGTATTAATTTCCATACAGAATTGCTGACTGAAATTTATGCAACTACTGTCAAATTAAAATTATTTATGTTAAAGGCGATAAAATTTAGCATGCGTGACTGGTTATGGAAATATGCTTAGGCAAATGCGGCTATAAAATCATCACTCATGGATGAAAGAAAAAATCATAGACAAATATATAAATATATGAATATATATGTGTATGTGTATATGCTGCGAAAGGCAAAGTTAGAAAAACCAGTATTATCTACAAATCGCTACTCAGCTACTCAGAGAATGAGCGTCATTTCCGCCTCAGTTGAAGCACTTGCCTTCCTCCAATATTATCACACACTTGGGACACTCATAAATTCCAGCACATATCCGAGTAGTTTGCTGAATATGTGAAGCTGGAAGGAAGTGTATATATATATATATATAATAGATATATATAGACATATAGGTCGATGTGTTTATTACTTTGCCTGTGTGTAGCTTCGTGGCATTCATTTTCACGACAACTCCACTAAAAGCTTCAACACCTCTGCCGTATGTGTGCCTTCGACGAGGACGTTTTATTGTTGCTACCATTACTGTTGTAACTGTTTGTTTTGAACATCATAAATATTGTATAATATCCACTTTGAAATTCAAATCACTTGCCATTTATGCAATTCTAGAACTCAAGTTGAGTTGACGTCTAAAGGCAAGCTGAGCAAGTGCTTGCTTGAGTTTGTGTGTTTGATGCGAGTACTTACGACGAGGTGGGGCAAATCTTACCGATTGTGGTAGTAATGTCTAAGTTAGTTAAATAAGCTCAGTAGTAAAACAACGCGCGAAAGTTACTCAGCGAATGCGCTAAGTTGCCACAAGTTCATTGAAGCTTACAGCTGTCGCCTGCTCTAGCAAACTCGCTTCACTTTCGAACTATGCAAGCGCGAGAGCAAAGAGCGGTGAACTTCGACAACTCGCATTTCAACTGGCAACTGCACATGCAAACAGACGGAGTTCATATCTCGTGCATGTCCCGAGCTGCGTGCGAGCTCATGCAGCACTTTCGGTCCACGCACGTACAAGAGCACGCGCTCACGAATTCTTAATGCTGGACGAGTTTTAAAAATCAAGCACGTTTTAGAGTTTTCCGAAGAGTTCGTGTGGAGTACTTGAATATACGTGGGTACTAAATTAACTAAAATCATAATTTACTGTCGTTAAAGGTCTAGGAGTAAACTTCGATGAGAAACTAGCACTGGTTTAAAAGTAATCTAAGATAGGAGACTGGCACAAAGTACACATGTCAAACTGTCATAAAATCGGTCTTGAAAATCTTTGAGGTGTGTTGGAGAGCATTTCATTAGACTCGGGGTGTTTAAAGCGCAAGATATAATATTACAGCTCAAAAGAGATCAGCTTATATTTTATTCCTTTTTTGTGTACTGGGCGAAGAGCTGTCGTCAAAAACGTGTATGCAGTTTTAAATGGAAGCTGAGGTGGAGCATATATGTCAGCAGTATGAGCTCATTATCGGACCTATCAGAACATCCGATGTTCGCTCTCCCTATATTGGCGTTATGGTCTTTTAGATAGGTTTATAAAAAACTTGGGATATCCCATTGGTATCAGTACCAGTTAAGGGTTTAAGTCCTCGCCCTCCTCCTCCTTGTAAATTTCAGTACTTGATTAGCCCGTGCGTTTTATCAGAAATATATTTTTTTCATTCACAAAGAGATTGGAACTGTCATTAATAAATATTCAGTACAGTGAGAAAAAAAAGGAAGTAAATAAAATGAATGGGAAAATTATAAATGAGCTTTAGGAAATAAGGGGGAATCCTCAGCATATATAGATGAATTATTTACGAAAAGAGAACATTAAATAATATATTTTACCGTATACCACACATATTGAACCGGTATCGCAAGCGGACGACAGAGCAGAAGACAGAGCAAGCGTTATAAAGAAACCGACATGCAAAAAGGATCGTGACCATCAATTGCCACAGAAGAGTAAAGTTGACGCCTACACCATACTAACAGTTGCAGTTGCGCCCAGCTCTGGCGCCCTTTCATGCACCCGCACACGACAATTAAGCTTCGGCATACACATACCGACTATATATACGTAGATTTTTTAACATTATATATGGCAGGATATTAAGCAGTCAATGTCGTAGCCGGCGAGAGGCAAACGAAAAGCGACAGCAAAGCATAAATAAGCAAAAATCAAGGAAGTATGAGATGTGGCAAGTATATAAATACATATACGTACATATAACTGTATATATATATCTTTGCATATCTGTATATAGTCCGCAAGGCAATGGAAATAAAGTAGAAATCAAGACTGCAGAGTTTTTATGCAATGTTATTAATACTTAATATACCTTTTTCTTGATATTAATCATTTCTCTTCTCTTGTCCCTCCTTTTTTACACAGTTTCAAACAGTTTAACTGTTGTGGAGGGAAATATTGCATGCAGTGCAGAAAAAAGGCAATTTCGACGACATAAAAAGGGGTTAAATAGTAGTTACAGACGTTGAGCGTATAAAGCGGATAACTTCATCAACATGGTCCGTAAACTACCATACCGTAATTGCAAGAGAACGTAAAGGCATTACGTAATTGCAAATTATTTCGATTTAATTTGTTTTTAGGGCAGACATTAAAAATGATTAACTTTCTCAGCACGTTCTTCTTTTCTATAAAAATTTTTTGCAGCCTTAATGCTATTTTCGTGTTGTTGGGAAATAATTTCGCTAAATACTTTAAAGCCTACATATAAATATTACTTATGCGATTTTTTATCATCTTAATATCATTTTATGTGCTGGGTAGTCGTTTACGTTAGGACACCTATTAGCAAAGATTTGTTATAGGTTCAAGCATTTGCCGCGAGTAGGAACAACTAAGCAGTGCTGTTTAAAGGAAGTTGGTTCGAAATTTGTCATTTCTTAGATATAGCATCTATGCGTGTATATAACATTAAACATTTACTAATACTTCACAAGATACACCTTATAATTGAGCGACGCATTTTAATCTCTGTGGCTATGTGCCAAAAGTCAAAGCTATAGTAACGAGGCCAAATGGCGAGTGTGTTCATTGAGACAATGCAATCTCATAAAGTGACTATTTTAAATAAAGGTAACGATTTCTTTAGTCCGGAAAATGAAAGTGAATGGTATGCCGCACCATATAATCGTCGGGTTTTTTAATATTGTGAAGTACCGATATTACCATTCGAGAATTAGGTTCACGCTGATATCTTAAAATGAAGGTAACAACACTTTTTACCACGAAACTTTCTTTAAAGGATCTCTTGGAATGTTCACTCTCAATACTAACACAAACTCATAAACAGTGGAGATCCCAGTTAAGAGAATCTTACCAATTTCAACCAGTGATGTGGGCATAACAATTGCCGCTATGAAGAGTCAGTTTCAAGTCCTTCTGTTGAGTTAGAAAACTTCTCAGAATACATAGAACAACCCATTTTTCATTAGCGCTTGTTGAGAAGAACGAATCCAAAGAAGCTAATTCAAAAAAATTTCTAAGTTCCTGTATTTTAGTTCCATTGGGTCCGAAAACGAAGTAACAACATGTCTGTTCTAAACAAATAAGGAATGGCCTTTTACCAGACCAAAAATTAAAAATTTTACTCTAACCTATTCACACACCATTGCAAGGTGCATTGACCACATAGATATCATAAGGCCTCTTCTTTCAACTTTCATAAATCAAAATTTCAGTATAATTAGCTTAAGTTTTTCCACAACTTAATCGCCAAGTTTTCTTAATCAACGAAAGAAATATGTATGGGGGTCTTTTCTGCCAACGATAAATCTTGAAACTCACATCAATGACTCATTTATTTCCCTTTTGGTGTTTTCCGCATTAACAGCATGTTTATATTTGCCTACATGAAACTATAGGCAAATATTTGGGCTTAATAACTTAGTGCCTCCCGCATCAGCAACTCGAACTTTGCGACCATTGTGGCCACAATCTTTACGCATTATCACATACCCACACATATATAGTAGTTATACAAATATATATATAGTTTATATTCCCTACCTGCTACTACACACTTCGTTGTATTAATCACATTTCATTCAACCCACATCTCCAAGGAAATCGCAAACACTTAGCTAACATATTGTCGAACATTTATATTGCACCACACCTCCACTTGCGCATCTTGCACGCGCGCAACATTTTTCTTCATCTTCGAGCCTTGTCGTACTTATTTTCAATGGATAGAAAACAAAGCCTACAAAATAGTCTGCAAATGCAATGGAATATTCAACCCGAACTGCTTCATCAGAAGCCCATTAAGCGCCAATGCTATCAGTGTGGCATCACCGGCCTTTGTATTTATGTATCGAACTAGCCGAATGAATGGCGAAGCTGTTTGTGAGAAAGTTCAGCAGACAGACATCGGTACATGCCAACGTGTTGTTACTCGTTACTCGCAAGGAACACTACACAATAGAATGTTCCATTTTTAGGTACACTTAACGACCTTGACAATGACTGCCGAAATGAGTTGATTACACCCGCGGCCGCACCCCACTTCAGCACCAATCTGTATCGCTTGAGTTCGTGAAAGTTTTTCCCAATGAGTGACTCTGATTTAATTTGGCGATTATTCAGCAAATCCTTGGCATACTTTCACAGAAGTGAATGAAAGTGTAATTAAAGTGAATTTTTCGGCAGTATCTACAATTTGGAGAAGAAGAAGTTGAAGAAGAAGAAGAGTGTTGAGAAACAAACTGATGAGCAGGTGCGCCAGTGGCAATTTGATTTTGTTAATAGCGTGTTAGCGTCTTTCGAACAGGAATATTTTCAAGCTATCGTCATGTCCCGCGAGTTTTAATATTTCAATGAAATGAAAGTGCCGACGGCGCGTCGAATGTTTTAATGCAATTGCTATTCCTATTACGTAAGGCGGCTGGAAATAATCCGATTTGGAAAACCGGTATATTCAATATTCCAAATTATTTATGCAAATTGAATAAATTTTGAATATATTTTCAAGACTTTATGTTCTATATTTCTTCCATAAGTCTCTCTGTTCGTCCACTCTTTCCCGTTAAGCGTTTTTGTAAATATAATTGGTACTTCCACTATAGTTTCATACTCAGTATTCTATTTATGGTGTTCTACTTGATATCATCCGATCAGTGGAAGCTTAAGGTCACTCCTAAGCGGTTTATGGGGAAACTGAAGCCTTTTCCGTAGAAAAATTTCCTTTAGAGACCTTTCTTTCTCACAACATGTTACCACAGAGTATAATAGTAGTTTTATTCACCTAACGGTTGTTTGTAACAACTGAAACTACTCGATATAGATATTGGGTTATATGTATCGAAATAATCAGGATGACGAGAAGAGTTGAATTTCGCATGTCTGATTGTCCGTCCGTCTGTCTGACGTACAATCGATAACTTGTGTAAAAATTTACGAAATGGCATGATAATATATGTTGACAATTAATAAAAGTGCGATAGCTCACTAAAGGAGCTCGCCAGAAGCTTTAAATTTTAACATGAAGATTGAACCAAAGGGCTGTATAGGAATCAGTATAAGAAATTTTTTAAGTGATATTATATTTGCATTCTAATAGTACAGGGTGAAAATGGACGAAACCGGACAACAACAACGTCTACTTGCCATGTAAGGCAATTTTTAATTCCAGTTGACTCTTACTCTTTATATTATATAAATCAAGCACCACCAAAGACTTCTGAATGTCACTTTACACAAATAGTGTCTTTATGTTATATGATCTCACTTCCAAAATGTGTCGAAATCAGACTGTAAATTTTCAATCCGCTAGATATTGAATATATGGATCTCGGTGTTTACGGCTGACTTTTTCAATTATGGATCGATCTTTAAGATATATTAATGAATGTCAAAGGGCATCTTTCTTCTATAATAATGCGCTCCTGTGATAAAAATGTGTAAAATCGAGTCAATACTTCCTCCAATCCATGGGGGTTAATCCAAGATAAACCTAATATAATTGTTTTCAAACTTCCGGTTGAATTTACATATTGTATAGCGGTAAGATATCTTAGCACAATTAATTGAACGAATAATACCGGATATGCCATAATTTCTCAGCAAAAGTGAGTGAAATGGATCCACGCCCAGCCCCCATATACAAATATGTCGGTGAATTTGTGGGAAATATGCTCTCGAATCTTTAATTTAATACCAAAAGTAAATGTTATCAGCTCAGACCCACTTTCTAGCTGACTTTAAACCGTTTGCATAGGTCAATATGTGCGATGAAATAATGTGTAGTAATGAAACCAAGTGAATATATAATCTATAATATTAGATAATATGATGCCAAATACGATCCAAAAAAATTTAATATAAAGTTTTACCAACACATGGAAATATTGCCCCTGCGTTAGTCATCACGAATTCCGAGAGTATAAAGTGTTCGGTTAGATACGAACTTAGTCCTTCCTTACTTGTTTCGTACATATATTTTTTTGTTTTGTAAAATTTCGGTACGCCACATTTGAAGTCCATTATTTGCGTCATATGGCGTGTGTTACTACGCTCGTATAAGAAAATCTCTGTGGTTACTGGCGTTACTTTAGTACCGCAGCTACCAGTTTCCCCTAAAGCAGTTTATATTTGAAATCGGAAAACCACAGAGCAGAGGCAATATTCAGGGCAGGAAAACGCACACAGGCAAAAATATGTGAAAAGGAATGTTATAACAGTAGGAAAAATAGAACAATAAAAAGTGTCACCAACTTTTATTGCCTATTGTGTAAGTGTCGAACTAGACGGCAGCGAGTGCTTCAATGAGAAAAATGCAAAGGATCCAACGAAGTGAATCTATGTGAGAAATGAGGACAGGTGTTGTTCAAAGGCATCTGATGCAGAGCGACACTTTGTATTTTTTGATGCTGTACTTATTGTTTTTGTTCGGTGTCTTTCGAATAAAATTTACCTGAAACAATAAGAGCGGCACTGTGGCACAGGACTTTTGTAAGGTCACGATGTCGGTATGTTACAGCGGATCACGATTGTTATCAAAATGCAAATAAAAGTATGTATACTTTAGAATTCATACTTTTCTTGTTATGTTCCCCTTGTCAAATATATGTATCTGTATTTTAAGATTCACTCTGACCTGCTATGTGACTATTGCTCTTCTGTCAACAAACTTTTCTCTATTGCACTGCCTCCTACCTTCAAGAAAACTAGATATTGCTTAAACAAGTTGACAAAATCTGCATATAAATAAAGATAATAAGGAAGTAAAGGAGTCTAACCCAAGTTTAGTGTACATTTCCCTTATTTGGTCTTATATGTCTAAACCATGTAAATAGTGTAAGATGAAACTTATGAAGAACAAGGAACTCACTACGGCTCTTGCAAATTTTCTGGGGCACTTCGATCACGCTCAAACGAGTCTCCCTCTCTCTTTCTGAGAAAGGTTGTATTTCACTAGCACATTAGCTTTCCTTATGAGTTTTGAACCATCCGCACAGCATCTTTTGCGACTAATTTCCCTTCTTAAACTTCATTTCGATTGAATGAAAAATTGTTAACCCTAGTAAAACTGAACCTCCTCCAAAAATTTACGCCTTCCCTAAAAAAATATTTGGGGTACCTTGACATAAAGAGGAACGGAGTTGAGGCCAGAGCGAATTATAGGAGTTTTTTCCAAGTGCCTAATATCGCACTTACCAACTCAGCTACTAACTAGTGAGAGTGAGGCATTGATAGCAATTTTTGGCATCACTGACTGGTTTCGGTGGTATGAATACAGCAAGCAAGCGATGATGGCCTCGACGGTATATCAGCTTAATAGACCAATAAGCAGTAATGCAAATTTAGGTACGGGACGTTTCCACTGTGAACTTGAAGTAAAAATCGGAAAGCACGAAACAATGCTTTAGCTCTTTGCATCCGGGTGTCAAATAGGTGACCCAGGGACGCCATTAAACCACTTCGTTATACTTTTTGCTACACACATCAATGTCACAATGTGTACACTCCACTCACTACTTTGTACCAAATCACCAAATTTCATTGTTGCTCAAATTTACTGCCACTCGTGAAAAAAAAACAATAAAATACGCGTCATTTCAGCCATTTTATTCAACACCTGATTTCAATGCATTTCGTATATAAAGATATTTTCATTGCTCCTAACGCCAAGGTCTTGTTACCTAATACCGTATCTCTGCATAGCAGTTCGCACTCTATTTCATTACAATGTCGTCAGTTTTATTGTAAAAGGCAAATCGAAAGTTACAAACAAGCTAATGCAGCTAAGCTTCTACTCTAATGAGTTCACTTTGATGTTACTGGCATACATGTCTTGAATTTTATTGTTGTTGACTAGCAACAAACTCTTCATTATGTCTGCATTTCGGAAGCTTTCCTAAACGAATATCAAATCTTTTTCTCGCTATATGGCAATATCATTTATTGAGTCTTCGTTACATTTCTTTGAAAATTTTACAATGAAAGATACAATTTTTAACTGCAAGTCCTATAAAAGCGTACAATTTCTGTACAAGGAATTGTGAAATTCTTGCCAAGCTAATTAAGTGCAATTTTCTGAGTTTATATTTGTATGTATCAAAGTAATTGGTTGCTACTAGCATACCAGTCGAGTGACCTGCGAGAAAGTAAGTTCGTGTAGAAACTGACAACTCCTGGCAAATTGACAACACTAAATACATTACAGTGAGGCTTCTAAATCCTCCTGGCAAGTGGAAGAAAACGGTGTAATCGATTATATTAGGAAAATATATTCCTTAATTATTCTGTTTGAAGTCAGTGATCACGATCAAGGAATATCTCAAACGTCAGATCAATATGACAGGTCTCTGGCGCCAGAAGAAATATCAGTATCTTTGAGCCCGAACTCATTTTTTTTTAACTTAGTTATCAATCAATAGATCTAGATCTCTTCCAAGGAAGCCGATTTTCTTTCTTTGGCAGATTAGCAGCTCATACGAAGCAATGCCTACTTTACCGTAATTCGTCTAAATGTCGAAGTTTTCAAACCATACCATTAGATATCTCTCTCCTCTGGACACTTCTAGATAAGAAGTTAATAATAAATCTCTGAATATACATCTTAACACTGATTTTATTGTGGAACCATCTGTGAAGATTTTGAGTGGTTGGACTGGTGCTCAATTTGACTCATACCTGCGATTCATGTTCATTCGTTCCAAAAACTAGTATGTTTCCGACAGGGTATCAATAAGCACCATACACAAACCATAATAACATGAACAATGTAGCAACTCGCAATATATGTGTAAAAAATAATGCTAAAACATGATTTTGCCACAAGAAGGTCAATGCAGTCGAAGAGAGTGAAAATTTGGGGCATTTCAAAAAGGGGAATTCACTTTTAATTTAGAAGTAATATTCAGTTTGCAACATGATTTACACACACTGAACGAACTTTTTATAACTCCAATGAGCTTATGATGAGCAACGACTTTACCTTAAGTATTGGACGAACTATTGCCACAAGGTGGAGTGTATTGATGGTAACCAAATTTGGATAAAATGAGGTACATTGGGATTGGGGAGCGCAATTCTCTCCAAATGTGTACTCTACGGTATTAGTTCTGGATTATAACAGTTTAGGATAGTACCAAGGTATCTAAATAGCGTAGAGGTTGCCGCTTAGAGAACGTCAGCCTACTGTAGCATCCTCTACGTGGATACCACCTATTTTTATACTCTCGCAAGATGTTCCACAAAGTGCAATAGTTCACCTAACGGTTGTTTGTAACAGTGTGTTCCCTGGCACTATGTGAAGGTTGGTATTGCCGATTGGGCGAATCGTAACATTGCTGGGGCTGCAAAATACCTTTAATCGGAAACTGAAAACTAGGTATGGCCCCGCCCCCAACGGGTTTAATGCACTGATCTTACACACCTCTGAAGCTATATCAACCAAACTAGCTGAAAAAAGATCTTCCGGCACCTTGTCATGCAATATGAAAATAGGTGAAATCGAATAAAAACCATACCCAAACGTCATATAACGGTTATGTTGAAAACTGCGCAAAGTGCGATAACTTACTAAAAGAAGACATCAGAAGAATTAAATTTTAAAATAAATATGGTATGGAAGGACACCAAAGGAGTCGGTAAAAATTTGGATGATAGACAAATGGGGGATAGATGACAAATTCCATATCTCAGGAAGTACTAAACTACTACTAAATTTAGTGCATAACATTATCGTGACATCTTCATTTAAGAATATGAAAACGAAGGAAATCGTACTACAACCACGCCTACTTCCTTATAACAAAATTTTAAATTTCCTCGGATTCTTTCACTTTAGAGTGTATCAAGCACCAATTAAGATACCGGAATCTAACTTTTGCTTTAAAAAAAGACGGTTTTTAATCTGATAAGTATATTCTCTCTAATGAAATCCTCATATTTGTACCTTTTTATCAATGTGAGTATTTTTACCTTAAGAGAAATTATGCTCTCGCGGCAGACAATTTCAAGCGGCGTGATGCTGATTTGAAGTCCCCGACAAAATCATTGAAAGAGTTAGAAGTTTCTGCCAAAGGAACTGCTACTAAAGTCAAAATTAGAACATTTTATTAAATAGCGTTCTCTATCTGACCATTTTGCGTTTTAATTTAGTTTAAGGTCCTTATGCTTCAAAATAGCATCACAATTGTAAAATTTCGATATGAAGATACGGAAATTTATTTTGGCATAAATTAGTAACACATATACCGTTACGTTATAAGAGAACTTGCCACATGAAGCTGAGCATATGCACAAACTTTGTAAAATGTCAGCACGAACAATGAATTATTTGCACGGCACCAAGACCGAATGATATATGAATAGGTGCTTGCAACCCAAATACATACATGTATGTAGAGAATGGAGACAGCTAACGATTGTACTAGATGGCGAACTTGGCTGAACGAAGTGGGTGGAATGACAATGCTGTCATAAACTTTCATTGTTACAACCTTTTAATTAATTTCCCTCACAAACATTCGTAGTAGCACCTAAACCGTTTCGAATTTACGGTGAAAGTTTTTTGCTCTCTCTCCATCTGCCTCTCTCTTTTATTTTCACTCTATATTTCAAACAATATTAATTAAAATTTCAAGCTTCCGCACACATTTTCAAACACACATACGCACCGCTTATTTGAACATAGGTTTAGTAAAATTATTAAAATTACGGTTAGGTGCAAAAACGCTGGAACACGAACAAGCAGCAGAGGTTGCTTCAAGCGAAAGGCCGAATGTCAAAAGCCTCACGGCACAGAAACTGAGGAGAGCGCAAGGCAAACGTCACCTACTTGCCGACTTGCCACCGAATGTAGCAATGTGTCGCAATTCCGGTCAACCTTGTATGAAATATAAACGCTTAATGAGTTGAAACGAGTGAGTTGTAGCAAATCGGCTTAAATCCACTTTCCGAAGCACTCATGTGAGTTTTTCCAGCGCAGTTAATATAACAGAAATGACCTTCATTAGTGAGAGTTGAGAGCTTGACTGAGCACTGCCCATCTGCTCAGTGAATTTTTTCTGAAATTAGTGCGAAACTGTCAGGTCTGAGTGCGTAAAAGCGTGCGTCCAAAACTCAAATGCGCACAGGCATTTGTGCACTAGTTGGGAGATAATGCATGTTCTGCAAGAGATAGATTTTTAAATCAAGGTTGAGGAGATGAAGATTAATTATTGATGATTCGTTAAATGACATTAAGTTGGGTGCAATTTATATATATTACTTTGCAATAAGTATGCTACTGAAACCCGAAGCTCGTTGGTCGAGAGAGAGCTAGAGAGAGAGTACCTCATTTTGACTAGTTCTCTGATAGTGACGGTATTCCAAAGTGATAATGGAGAGGAATCCTAGTGTATATATTGATGTACAGCGTAGTAGTTTAGCTCGGCAGGCATTAACATTACCAGCAATTATTTCTCAAGCCTTTTATGAGCAGATTAATACAAAAGACAAAGATAAATTAATCAAGCAAAGAATTACACTTTCATCTTTAACTGATTGCGTAATCAAGTTTATTTGGCTCAAAATAAGAGAAATCAAGGACAATGGATACGATAGATACAACAATGTTTGCAGACTGGCAATCACAATCACGGGGCTGTGTCAATTTGAAGAACATGCTAAAAAAGTCTGCCTTCAATGAAGCGATTAAAAAGGTATTAGGTATGCTCCCGTAGAGTCCGCTTTCAAGAAGATAGTTCTTGTGAGCATCAAACAAAAGAGCTTAGAGCGCTATTAGATATTTAATCTCAAATTAATATCGGAACTTAAAATTGTGGACATTAGTAGACTAGTTCCAAAAATTTAAACACAATGAGGAGCCTCATCAGCTTGGTCATACGGTAATGCATCGAAATGGCGATTCACTGCGCTTTTAGCTTGAACTGATTTTCTGACCCCTTTTCTTCTAACATTTTCTGACATTTGCTGATAAGAGCCTACCTCATGCTGCTCCAGGTAAAATTTGAAATCACCTATAAGTTCTGACCGCCATTGAAAATTTGGTTCTTATATCACAAATACACTTGAAGGCATGCCTTTTCCCTTCGAAGTTGAGTGATTAGAAAAATACAGTTATGAAGTTGGTCCGAAAATTTTTCTTGAACTTCAACAATAAAGTTTTAATTTTCCTTCGAGAATTACAAGATCCCCGTTAGTTAAACAGTCGCTAGATTGGACGTCTGCTTTACTTCTTCATTTATGTCATGGTCAACATAGAAACTAAAATATTGAAGCGCTCTTCTGAAGTCGACACAGATCTTCCTTTCTTAGAATTTCTACACAAAATTTTACAAAACTTTATAAATTACTCATGCCCATGTTCAGTCCAATGTGGATATGTGATGTTAATGTGATGCTACAGTCTTTTTTTTCGTAAGCAAAACTCTATACCATATTTTATAAGAATTTAGTCTTTTGAGTCTCCACAATTAAGTTGGCTGTGAACATGTAGCAGGAAAATTAAAAAGAAGTAGTCCTAAATAGAGGTAGTTCAGATTCCTTCATAGAGTTTTTCAAATGAAGCTAAGAAATATGAAAAAATAAATTTGTAACTTTGAAGATTTGAGAATTTGTTGACTCTGGATCATTTTTTATGTTTTAAAATTTAATTACAGATTTTTTAAAAATTATGTAACTTTATATATCACTCGAATCTGATCCGCCGGAAACATATATATTACATTTCAGATGGTATGTTTATATGTAGCTAAGAGTTCCCACCTGATTTTATTTGAAAAATTCTAAGCAAGGGTTACTTAGAGCTTTTAAGGAAAACCAGGAGCTTGGTCGAAATTTCTACATATAGTACTGTTGTTCTTTAAAAAAAAACACGAGTTTAACAAAAGTGGTCAATGTAAGTGAAATTTAGCGTATGGACACGCTTCTTCCTTTCTGTGATCCGAGGATGGTTATTGTTCCCGTTAATGGAAGTACAAGCGAGCGTCAAGACAATCAGAAGTGTTTGAGCCTTGGATATTGTGTGTACAATTTTTCAATGTACCGGTTTTCTTAATACTACTAAATGTGCTATAAATCTCTGAAACAATGTGTAACCTTTAAATTTAGCCTCATTTGCTGACTCGTAATGTAGCGCAGTTAAATCAACGAACTATTTTACCAACTAGACTTGCCCAAGTATTCAGTTTCATGTACATGTACAACTGTTTATATACAAATGTATTTGTGAATTTTGCAAGTGAGTGCCAACATTTGTTAAATTTATATATCATGGTGGGATGCTGTCGTTGTCATGTTTTCGGTGAAAGTGGAGATCAACACACTTCACAACCAGCAGTTATTGCGATGCGCCTTTGCAATATCGCCTGAGAACCAGTGCAAGATGGATTTGCAAGAGTGCCTTTGAACAATAGAATTCGACGGGGGTGGCACGGCGTTTGGTACATATACGTATACAGATTGGTGAACTTTTTTATAGAAGCGGAAGATAGTTTATATTCAAATGTAATTATTGGAGGTGTATATTGAAATTCTGAGCGTTCTTTCGAATAAAATTTAATATCAAAAGGGATACGAGCTAAATTAGTGATAAATAAGTGGGTATAGCATAAAAGTAGATACTTGGATCTAAAATAAAATACTGCTATGTATAAACTGTATTTGTAGACCGAAAATAAATTATAAGAATTCTTATTCGCATAAGAAATACTTTCAATACTATCTCCTCCTACTCGCTCCAACTCAATAAATTTGAATTTTTCCCATCCAAGGCCCTATTGTACTTCAAGGGAGCTTCGCTCTCACATACACCCACACACACATACACGCAAACATCCTTGCATGTCATAAATTTCCTTGCATTAGCATACAAACTGCAACTATTTACACAAAAATTCGGCTTGCTTGTCAGCAAGAGAATAATAAAATAATTTATGGGGCATATTTGATGGTCCGACACACACACACATACACATACGCGCCCAGCAGCGCACTCGCTTGCCCGCTTAGATTAAAACTCACGCCATACTGGCTTGAATTCGGAAGCAGATACATGCACATACACATATACACGTGAGCATATATGCCTTTGTAAGGTTATGCTGAAAGATTGGTTGCATTTTGCCACGACGCTGCCGCACCTTGTGTAAAACTAGCCAATGCTTATGCATGCCACACATGCCACATGCCAAATGCCACTGCCGCTGCCGTTTCTTAGCATATTGCAGCTGACTTTATATGAAGAAATAAATCTACTAGCAGATCAGTCTTCACCTGCCTTTCGGTTTCCTGCCACTTCCGTTGGCGCAACTATATATTTATATATACATAGACATGTGTGCGTGTGTGTGTGTGCTTAGTGGCATAGAGTTTGGTAATTTTGTTGTGCGGGCGTCGATGTTTCGGCAACATTTTGTTTGCTTTTAAAATTGCTCATGCAATTACCGCCGCCACCGCCCTGTGGCCACTGCGCAGCATTGTGTTGTAAGCGCGGTTTTTCGGTTAAACTTGCTGCTACCACTTCCTTTATGCATATGTATTTAGTTAGTTCACCGTTGCTAACGCTGTTGTTGGTTGCCATCGTTATTTCGATAGCGGCAAGTTGTTGCTGCTGCCAATGTTACTTATTTCTAGTCGTTGCTGTTGATGGTTTTGTTATTGTTACATAATGTCATGTCTTTTTAGGTTTCAGAATGCATATATATATATATATATATATAGATATGTATAAATAGAAATGCCAAAAAATTCGGTATGTGTTGTAATACACGAGTAAATATATAATATATCCATGATGTTAACTGCTTAGATATAGGTAATTTCTATGTTCAAGAAGATTTTAAATTCATGGCAAGAAAATATAGTAAATTCGAAATTAAGCAGAATAGCATTTATAAACTAGTTCGTAACATCAGCTGAGATTATTCGAATCGGTTTTATTTTTAGCTAATAGATGGCAACTCCATGCCGAAATAAATGCAATTTAATTTCCAATCAGTACGGTCTAGAATGCTTCCTTAGAAATTTTACAATTGATGGTAGATATTTTGTAACATTTCTAATATAAATTTTATCAATAGTTGGCAACTCTGTACAAAATTATGTCTAAATTAATGACTTACCTGACTGATACGAGTATTGCATTATTCTTTCTTTTCTTGGATCGAAAAAGCACATATGCTTTTTGAAGATGAAGAGAGATGATGAAGAGAAGATTCGCCTGTTAACAATGTATCAAATTATCTAATACACTTTTTACTCCAATGTTTTCTACCCTAAAAAATATTGCTGTACTTAAAAACTGTGCTTCGAGCGCTTTTCTTTTGATGTGAAGAGCTCCGCTTTTATGTGAACAATATATGTACTGGCAGTTCATTTCTGCTACCTTTTTTGACTAATACAAAAAAATGCACATCTGGAATCCACAACCGAAATTTCAAAAAAATCGTTGGAGTATGACCACGCCTCTATCGGAACCAGCTAGAGTTGAGACTTACCTTTTATATTATGAAATTTAAAACCATCATTAAAATTACTAAATAAATCCAAGTTTTCCATTACAAGTGTGTGCGGTACAAAGCAGCTCTCGAGTTGTGCCACTGAAGTTCTAAGGTTCCTCAGTTCCTAATGTGTTTAGCCTTACTAGTCTAGAACATTTATTTAAGTTTTGGTAAATTGAATTTCATGTCTTCGACGGACTCGGACCTTAGGAGAGGGGTTATTAAGGAGTAGTTTTAAATATAAGGAGGTGATTAGTATCAAGATGGGACTTTTGCATAGATTTTCACATAGATCACACTGGTTTCTCAAGGCTTTGTAATGTAATTTGTAAAATTTTTCATCTAGCTTAGTGCGACAGCATTCCTACGATAAAAGGTGTTGAGTTTACTGAAAGCTAGACTTGTTAGGACTCAAAAGCCTTTTAGAAAGTATTGGAACTACCTCTTTTCTTGGTTTGTCAAACTTCTTCTGATTTCTGCATACACTGGTGAGACTATCTCTATCCACTTTATAGTTAATTACCTTTGTTGTGGATTTTCTTTGTTTTTTTTGTTTTTTTTGAGTAGTATGCTTTAAGAAATGTTTTTCTCATCATCATATATATTTGTTCAAATAGGTAAAAAAGAAAAATTTCATTTGTCATATTTTATATTGAAGTAAAGATGACATTTCTGGTGAAAGCAAAGACGCTCTATCATCAAAGTAATATACAATATTGAGTGTACATATATATTCGTGTGGTTTGCCAAGCGATGGTTATTGGTTATTATTCCATTGTTCCAATATTCCGAACATGCATTGAGAAGTTACTGTCCTTGTGTGTTTCCTTCAATATATGCCATTTCATTGAAACGTAAACAACAATAATTTTTTTCCCTGGAAAAGTTTTTGTGTGGGTAGTTCTTCGTCCTGGGCGGCCAAAAAATTTTGAATATGAGGAACTGGAAGAACTGCTCAAAGGAGATTGTTGCCAAACACAATAAAAGCTTCCAGAGTATTTGGGAGTCATTCAAAACGTTTAAAAGCATGGAAATTGGGTGCCTTATTGATTAAAGAAAAGAGGCGTTGAGAGACGATTTGGTATGGCAGAAATACTGCTTAAACGTTACAAAACTAAGTCGTTTTTGCATCGGAATTCGACTGGTGATGAAAACCGAATCCATTACGACAACCCGAAATGCAAAACATCGTATGTGAAACCTGACCAACCAGCTAAATCAACAGCGAAGCCGAATATCCATGACGCCAAGGTAGTGTACTGTATTTGGTCTTATCAGAAGGGCGTGTTATATTATGAGCTCTTAAAACCGGGTGAAACCATTAATGGGGAACACTACCGACAACAACTCATCAATTTGAAGCAAGCGAATATCGAGAAATGCTCGGAATTTGCAATGTGCCACTAGACACGAGGCAATCATTTTCCATCATAACAACGCTCAGCCCTATGTTGTAAGATAGGTTAAAAGCTATTTGGGGAACAGTGACTGGAAAACAGTTGAAAACAAACTACAATTCGTGCCGGTCAATTCAGAACGCCCTCATTGGAATTCGGTTTACATTTACAGAACAGGTAAATTATCATAAATTAACTTGATTCATTCTTGGCCGCCAAGCCGGCGCAGTTCGTTTGGTAGGGAATCCACAAATTGCCAGAAAGATGGAAAAATGTTATAGCTTCAGATGGGCAACACTTAGAATAATACTATTGCATATATTTTTCTTAAATAAACTTTCAAAATTTGGAAAAAGAAACGCATGAATATAGTTATAAACCCAATACGATTTGGTTGAATAATATATGTTATATAGTTATAATTTCGGAATTGAAATCTTGTTATGAAATTTCGTATATCAAATATTATATATATCATATCACCATATTAGCTGCATCCAGTTTCAGAAGCAGAGCAACTCCACTGTTGGTGCCGAATTTAGTTCGTATGAAGAGCTGAAATATGAGTGTATTTCGACGATTACAAATGCCGCCTCTAGTTGCTAGAGATTTTCGGTGTATTCGAAAAACGAAATAAATGAATTCCAACTTTTCTGAAATAAATCCTTTTAGTTTTGAATTTCTTTGTAGAAACACACTGAATTATTAAATTCATTTCGTTTACACCACACCTGTGGCCGTCTTTACAAGTGGAATGGCAAGTATTTATTTTCTTATTTACAAACTTCTTCACAAGGTAAACGCTGGCGATGCGCAAAGCAGCTGCTGAGTGTGGAAGAATGATTACAATAGCCATGTTTAAAATGAAAACGAATTTTTCGCAATTTTTTTTGCAATTTTCTCCAGTTGAAAGCTTTGCTGTTCATGCCATTGTCTGTGGTTGCACTAAATTTTCTTGTCCAGCTTTCAGGTGTCGCATGTGTCAGCATGCGGTATCACCGCGCTTTCCGTTTCACCACTTCTGTTATATTCCTTCACGTGTTTGCGGCTTGTCGCAAGCAATGAAAATGAAAATGAATTGGAAAAGCAAAAAAAAAAAACAAAACAAAAAAAAAGCAGTTATAAACTTATTTTCTATGGGTTGGCAGCATATTGCCACAACTGTAACCCCGTTGGTCATAAATGCAGAATTCTCTCACTTTTTGTCATTTTTAAGAATAACCTCATTGATCCTTTGCATTTGTGCCACCGAAGTTGTGTTGTAAGCCGGTTGTAATGAGAAAAGACCAAAATAATGCATGTCTCTTAAGTATCAGTCATTTGAGCGCCACTATTAAATTTTTAATATGAGCATGTGGCACTATTTCCCCCGAGAATGCCACTGAAAGGCGCATAAAAGCAGGCTTGTAATACACTTTTAATATATAATTCGTTATGTATGTGGCATAACTTCCACTACGTTGACGCTGCACCACTACACACACACACGCATGTACATGCAAACATTCTCATTATGAGCGAAACTTTAAAATTTCGAACATAAAGTTTGGTGCTAAAATGCTGCGAGAACAACATTTGCCTTTGTTTTTATATTCTTGTGCGATTTCCGTTTTGTTGTAAATATTTTCCTTTTATTTTTTCTATTTTTTATTTCGAAGAATTTTTACATTTTTGCTTGTTATACTTCACCTCCAAATTCGCTTCGTGCAAAAAGTTAGCATTAAGTGTAAATTCGTTTTGTTATATGCACACCTGAGCAGAACTGAACTGAACTGAGCCGAGGGCCGAGCCGAGCCGAACCAAACTCGAAGGTTAGCAGTTGCAAATGTAAGGCCGTCTGGGGACTTCAAATGCGACCCTCACTGCCATTTTTACACCAAATTACATACCTCCATACACACACACACACACACACACACACACACAAACACACACAAAACCACATATACACATATCTTTGTGTGTATATGCCAACAGCAAGAATTTCCGAGTTTCAGAATTTTTAGTTATTTTGTACTCTGTTCTTCCTTTTTGTTGTCATAATCGTCGTTTCAGCATATAGTCGTGTGTGCATGCTCTTGACCATAAAGTATCCCCGGAGCATTTGGCTACTTTATTGGCTTAAAATGCAATTTCAAATAATGTTAAGTGCATACGCTGCAGATTTCTTTTGTTGCAACATTTTGTGACTTTCTGTTATTATCTGGTTAAATGTTCTTCGTATAAAAATGCAGAGCGCCTGCGGTCCTGTGAAGGACCGTTTGGTTTCCTACACCAAATTGAAAGTTTTAGAAGGCTATTAAATGCAACTTAGTTTGATGCGCCTGGTTCATGGGATTGAAAACTTTAATAGAATTTGATAAATCAAAGCTTTACAGTAATTAAGATCTTGTTATCGATAGTGAGAGTTTAAAAAATAATGGAATGAAAGCTTAGTTCGAATGTTATTTGATATCAGGAATAAAAAAATTACAAAAATAAAATGCAATATAAGTACGTATGGTAAATGGCATGGGAACTTTATATTGTATTCAACGGAACTCATCCATTTCATAAAAAATTAGTAACAGCGCATTCGTATAAACTTTTAACCAGATACGAAGATGGTCCGATAAGGATCCCGCTCGATTTAGCATCCCCGCGCAGTGATACCAATATCGCAAGAAACCGTAGAAGTAGACAGGTTATTGTCAAAATTTTAGCCGACTCGGACTCACAGTTTTGTTTGAACCACGCGTGGAAGCGTACGAGTTAGAAAAAAAGAAACTGAGCAATAACGCTCGGAGTTAGATCGTTTGCTTGCTATATGTAAGAGCAACTATTCTTCTCCGATGGCAATCGAGCGGAATTTTGTTTAAAGAGTATCACTGCGGTCACATGTCGGTTTTTAATGAGTCTCATTCAGATGCTCCAAAAGCTTAGGCAGTAGGCTTCTCAAAACAATACCAACCGTGAGACTACTTCACAGCAATGTTCGACGCTATCTAAATGCGTTCCGAACGCGTTTCTGTGTAGTTTCGTGACCGTCGATGAAGTATGCGTCCACTGGTATGCATCAGATACCAAGCAACAGTCGGAACAGTAGCTTTCACCTGTTTTATGGGATTCAGACCTCCGCCGTCGCCACGGCCAAATTGGTCGAATGAAGCTACGAACTGCTGCACCACTCGCAATATTCTCCAGATTGGGCCCTGTGCTAATTCTTTTTTCTCCAAACTTGAAAAAGTCAGTCAGTTTCCTCTACAACTTACTCAATCGGCTAGTTAGCAATGCTAAGGCGTTCAATGGTTACATATCTACATAGTAAATGGCACATCCATTATATATTTGTGGTTGCAAGTAATCCTGCAACAGGAATTTACCATTTACCGAAGGACCTACTTGGGAACACAATGAACCTAATGATGGCTTAAATGCGTTCTTTTGAACTCCCTTTTGCAGCTAACCTACTATAAGACCTATGCCATCTAAAAAGTGGTCATGCTCATATGAATTAAGCGAATTGATATTCACCAATGGCTAAGTTGGAAATTTGGAATTGTTAATAACGGATGTACGAAATATTATACTGTAATTTTGTTATTATTATGGAAGCTAATATTTTTCCAATGCTGTCTTTATGTCCAAAAGATCACCGTTCTATATTCAATGATGCCTTTTTTATAATATTTGCTCACATATTAATTCGAGGCCTCGATGACTCTTTATTATACTATCTCATGAATGGCTTGTTTGGTATCTGTCATAAGAGCCCAATGGCAATAAGAATGGTCTCAAAGACTCTTTAAAAAACACGACAATAGATTTTTTATGACTGATAAAATGATTAGCGCTCAAGAGCTTGATTTTATCTGGCCTGTGTTATAGGAGCCAGTTGAAACCAAACCTTGTCTGAGACGATTTCTTCGAAACATATTTATATTTATACAGTATTCACTTTAATTATAAAAAAATAATTCGTTCGGAAAAGATAGTTTGGGTTTTTTTTTAACAAAATCTGCTGAAAATAAGTTTCAGGTAAGTTTGTTCAAGTATTACTGTGTTTTCTCGTAGACATTATTTCCAACATGATTTCCACTCGAACTTCATATCTACAACTTTTGGCTTCTTCTTCTTTATCTTTCTCGTGTTGCTCCCTTGTCACCGTTATTTATAGCCAATTAGTTGTGAAAGCCAACGTGTGGAGAACACTTTAAATTTCCAACTTCTCAATACTTGCAGCTTAAGCTGACGATGAACATGATCGTTTATTGAAAACATAAAATAATAATAAATAATGAGCCAATTTGCAAGAACAGCTACTTGCTCTTACCTACACACTCTTTGCCGCTTTTCTCCCGCATGTGATTCTTGCTCCTTTTTTGTTTTTTTTTAATAAAAATCACTTTATTTTCAAGAGCATATTGATTTGATTACCAAGTTTTTGCCAAGCACAGCAAGAAAATGCAAACAAACTTAAATAAGTTATTGTTCATCTGCAGCAGCAGCAACACACAGCACAGCTCAAGCAAATGGCAGCGAAAAATAGCTGTTGCGCTCAACTCACCTGGGCACACGTGTGCGTATACGTAACATTTTGACTGTCGCTGAGGCGTGTGTGTGCGTTGTACGAATGTAATTACGGCGCCGGTTATTGCCGTGCGCTTACACTTTAACTGAAGCAATGTGGCGTAGTGAGTTGTGCTGTTTTTAAGTACTTTTGAATCAAAATGTGAGTCGAAACTTTTTCATTAAATCGACGTGTGGCGTGAAACACTCACAACTCCACAATTATGTAACCGCAATTACATGTGTGTGTGTGTGTGTGTTAGTGGCAGCTTCTTCAGTAAACACGAGGATGCGTTGTATAGCGGTTGCGCGCCACAACTTGTATTGCTTTAGCTTAAGTTTGCCATCCATATAAACTCTCGAGTATATACCGCGGTCTGCGGTGTGTAAGCGCGTGCTTCCGTTTCCGCTGCGTTATCCACATTGAGACAATAAACAATAACATTTACTGTAAAGCTGAGAAGTTTCACTTTGCGTTTTGCCTACTTTATATCGCTGGCCTTAAGAAAATTTGCGGAAGCTAATGTGGGGATGACAGTGATAACAAAAGCCGAAAAAACAACAATAACAAAAAAGGCAATTTGTTGTGATTTAGCACTTATGGCAAATGCCAAAAGCATTTCGCAAATTCGGCTGTTTTGTGTTGTCTTATTTTGGTTAGATAACGCTTGCGGTTTAAGCGGTGACACCAACACATTAGCATTTATAGCAGATTTTACGTCGATTGACATACATACTATATATGCCGCACTTGATTTTTCACATTTATTTATATTTTAGGATTATCTTTAGACATATATGCATATATTATTGTTATTCGCTGGATAATCGGATCGCTGGAATGGCGGCTTGCAAACTTTCTCACTAATTTTGCTTCAATTCGTGTGTATGTATTGTATGCTATATGGCCTTATGTTGAGGTGGATATGGAAGCATGAAGGCATAGTAATACCGATAGCTCTGAAAGAATGTTTTTATTTAACCGCCCTTACACAAATACCTGCGCAATTACAAGCGTCAGCATCAGTACTAAATAATTGCAAAAAAAAGCAAATAATAAAGAGTTTTAAAGCAAACCTAGGCAATAATTTCATGTATTGATATTAATTTTTTAAAGAGATTGCAAATAAATCTGTTTTTGACCGTATAAAAATTTTCACCATTATTTTGAGAGTGATTTGACCACCAATGACAGGCTTAAATATCATCAAATCGGCGCTTAAACTCACTAATATTTAGTGGTAGATTAAACTAGTTGTATTCGTACCTATAATTTGCTAGCTTTTTGAGGCTCAAAAATTGTAAAATTTGTCTCTTCGATGTCAAGTAGTCTTTCATTATAATAATTTGAATAGTAAAGCCCAACTGCTCAGGAACTCAGGAACGTAGATGATGACAACATTCAATGAGGGGGCTCCACCGCGAAGAACGAAATAATATAAGGTTTATGTCGACATTTCTCAGCGAATCCAAGTCTAGTACATAGACTGGATAGGATGAGTTCTCCGTATATGTGTAGATAATTCAGCTGTTAAAGTATTAGTTGTGGTACCTGCTAAGTGTAAGGGTAGATTTATCTCTAAGACTAAGGAGGTTGGTAAAAAATAAAGTGGAATGAATTAGAACCCAATCTGGTTCTAATATAACTATAGACCTCGCTTTTTATAATTACAGTCGGAAAATAACAAAGAGGTATATCTATACAGCAGAGATATACGAACGAGCTTCTCTCTTCACATATTCCGCCTGTCATATATGTGGTAGTTATTGTAGCGATAGGAAACAAATTATTTTGAGGAAAACATCATCTTAGCGGCTCCTTTATTTGTTCGGGCAACACATAGTCAGTTCAAAATTAGAAATTAATATTTGACCTTTTTCTATCAAAATTGTTCGTTCTGTATCTGAAAGCAAAACTGGTATAAATTTGGACTAACTAAAAGATCTTATGAACCATTCTACAAGCAAAGACAATTTTGCCGCCTATGACTGACATATTTTATATTAACTTACTTGAGTCTACGGAGACTGGTGCCAATTTCAAGCGCTGCAACCGACATCTCCGCGAATAAGTTAATTGTTTATAAGGGACTTGCATGAAGTTGTTCTGCTTTTGTTTAGATATTACCCTTAATCATAGATGTTTACTAAGAAATATATATTCACTTTGTTTAAAACACACAAGTTTTGTGTTGTTATAACTATAATTGGATCTCTAATCCTGGCGATCCTTTGAGTTGAATGTCATCTCACAATATCTCTCACTACGTCTGGTGAAGCCTTCACTTTATGCTTTTAGTATTACTACCGAGGCTTGCTTCTAAACTTATATTTATAGTGTGTTCTTTAGCTCTGAAGCTTTTCAAAAATCGTTCAACCGCGGGAATCGGAAATTTTAACCCCACATCCTTATGTAATTTACTTTTTCGAATTAAAATTAAATCTGGAGGTTTGACATTACCTGCCGATGGCGCTCCCTATTAGGAAAGTAATCATTTGTTTAAGATATTGGGGCGACTTACTTATCTAGAAATGGATTCTTATATTTCTTTCTTCAAAATCAAATATTCAATATTCTATCATTTCAAAATCTTATATTTGCTTTCTTTTAAATTGAATTTGGTTTGACTGCACGCCAATAGTGCCTTCGGTAAGTAGTGCAAAGTCACAAAGGAAATTCGATATGAGAATTGCTATCGACAAATACACTTACACAAATTTTACCTGCCTGTTTACAGATTTGTATGGTTGTTTGCTCACATATACTGTGTAATTATGGCATTTATAAAGTAAAGAGCAAATACTGTAACTAGGTCAATTTTGGATAACGTTAAATAATAGGAAATTAAGTAAATTGTGTATGCAATCAAAGTACGTCTCGTCCCAGTTCCTTGTAAATTATACTTGGCCCAATATTACACAGTATAGCACTGTTTTTAAAAAGCGAGTGTCATTTTTATCTAAAATAAAGTAGTTGAAAATATGTAAAACCCACTAAAGTGATAGAGGGTTGCAATCGAAATATATAATAGTTGCTGTTAATCAGAAAAAAAATGAGGCGACAAAAGGTGACGAATCGAACGAGCAACTTGTATAAATCAAATAGCAACACCAGCATACCAACCGACGTTATCTCGTTGATGAAGTTTCCGCATCCACTCCATTATTAAATTAGATAGCTTTGTTGTTGCTTTCGCGTATATATTTTTTGACAAGAGAATCTTACCGGACGTAGATATCGACCGGGAATTAATGTGCCAATAACCAACATTTTCTCACATAAATGGCACATAAATGCCTTCAGATTTTCATTGAAATCAAGGCAAATAAAAATCTGTAATTGTCGCTAAGTCCATAATCATCACAAATCAACACGAATTTCCTAATCACTCTATGGCTTAAAATTTTTTAAATTTTAGTGAACCCAACATTCGCTTCTCTGCAATGGCTTGCGTCGATTTAGCGGACATCTGATGTGTGGTAATAATCATGGAAGTCTCCAAGAAATTTTCCTTTTTTACTTCGTTATGGGTTATTCAAAGGAGAGTTCTAAGATCCTTACCCTTTGTTACCACTTCCAGTAATATAAAGTATTGCTTATAATTTTTGATCTGTTTTACTTTACGCGGATGACCTGTACATTTTTTAATTATCAGGCTCCCTGCGGTTACGAGGTGGACCGATAAGTAATTTGCCTACAAAAGGAAAACGGAAATTTTGGAAAAATCGCTACATATTTCTCAATATTTTCTCTTTTTAGCTCTACGCGTGAGTGATGTTCCAACTTCCTTACTGGTAGGGTCTAGGTAGGTCTAAGTAGGTCTCCATTGCAGCGTAAGACTAGGGTGTAACTTTTCCAGTTTGAAAACAAAACGAAAGCGCGCGCGGCCATATCTGGAGAATCTGATGGATGATATAGCAGATTTCAGCCTAATTCGACCAATTTGGACGAGGCGACGGCGGACGAATGAGCTGGTTCTTTGTCATGGTCGAAGAGCACTTTTTTGTCCGCCAAATGGGAATATTTATTTAGCAATTTGATATTGAGTCAGAATATTCTAATAATTGGCAATTGTAGAGCTTTCTGACAGTTTTGTTCTCCTCCAGGTACTCGCTGTAGATCATCCCTCTTGAATCCCAGAAAACGCTGGCCTTCACTTTTCCCATCGATAATCTTCGAAAGTCTTCGCCTTCTTCGAAGCAGTTTCACCACCTGAAATCTGTCACACTTTCGACTATACCTTAGCCTCTGATGTGTACCATTGGATCATGCAATGCCCTCCTGCTCAATATTTCATGCATGATATGAACAACGTGGTCTTTTGAAATTCCTATTGCCTTTGCTATCACAGTTTTGGCTGCTTTGACCAGAGTGCAATTAAGCTAAGTGGAATAATCTTAAAAAAATAAAAAAAATAAAAAAAGGCAACTTAAGCTCGACGAGTTGAATAGCTCTGTTTGAATGAGGTCTTGTGCTTATTTGTGGCTAACCAGGTGTTTGCATTTATTACTGTACTTGCACTTGAAAATCATTCCTGCAAGTATTTGCAAGGCTCATAGCGGTTAAAGAAACTAACAGCAATTACTTTTAGAGAATTTCTTTTTGTTCCATAGTGGCGAGTGTGCAGACATCTCGTACAGAAGAAGCTCAATTAACATAAAAAACATCAAAACAGGGATTTTAGGATTCTTTTTCATATTCTCTTCATTTATCATTAAATAAAAATATTCATTGGTATATATATAATACGCTATTCTCCCTGTTATTCTCTTTCTCATAAAAGTGGCGTTGAAAAATTAAAAATTCTAAAGAAATACAACCAAGCGCCAATGTGACACGCGACATTTTGACAGTGTGAACACTTGGTTATTTTTAAATTTGTTAATTCAGGAAAGAAAAAAAAATTTCTGCTTCCAGTTTCTCTCAATAGCCAATATAATGGCAACAAAGTCTCTCTGTTGAGCTTTTAAAATTATTTTCACAGGAAATTTGTGAAATATTTGCATGCATCCGACTTTAAGCGCATAAAAGCATTAGCAACTGTTAAGTATTAGTGGCAGCAAAGTGCTGGCCGGAATAAACACAAAGAATTGCTCTTACAAAGTTTTTAAATGCTTACCGCCAAACATATGATATTTCACAACTACTCGTACATACAGTCAGCAAACTAAGAAGAAGCTTGAATAGAAAATAACCAATGCTTTAACTGGAAAATTTTAGGATTGTTCGTATACTAACAAATTCACTTCAACGATGACAATGACAAAGCAATCTCCGGCGCCGCTGTGCTGAGCAATCACCGACAACCAAGGCCAAACAAGCAACACCCACACCCACACACACACTCACACACACCCACACACACACACGTACAAAACAATATTCGTATTATTTATACCAAGGGCTAGGATGTCGCCTACTTTTGCTTCCTGAGTTTGTAGTATGGTTAAATGTTTGAGGTTTGTGGTTGGCAATATATTTTTATGATTTGAGATTTCTTTGTTTAACGTGATCGATGGCTTGGATACAAAGTTATTGTTTAAATATAATATATGAAATAAAGAGTGTGTGTTTTTGTCAAAATGAAATGGGTATGACTTTTCGACATAAAGATTTATCAGCGGAATCAATCCAAAATGTTTTCTGTTAAATGTAGGGCAATTTTAAAATGGAATCTCTATTGAATTTGCTCCATGGGAGAACAAAACCACATACTCCCTTGAGTACAGTGTTCGGAACAGTTTATGATATTTCACGCATTCTAAAATAAGTGGCGCTTCTCTAAAGTTAAAGAAATCTTATGTCAATTAAAATACAGAAAAAATAAAGAAATCGCCAATTGGTTTTCTTCTCCGGCGTAAGGAGGTCGCCTCTCTGTTCTGTCCATCCATACAGTAAATCCAACATACTATCCCTGTAGAGAATTCTATTCTTTGCGATGAAGATTTAACATTGTCATAGCTTTAAAAAGGTCGTCCTGTCAATATGCTGCAAATTGTGTACCAGACCAAGAATTTGATAGAAAAGTAAGTTAAAATTTACATCCACCTTCCCGACCTTAGACTAAAAGCTATATAGCTCGGCTAAAGCATATTTTTCTCCATCAATAAGCAGTAATCGAATTTAAAAAAAATAAAAAATCGATCTCTAGACATTTGGTTGATACTATTTTACATACATATTATTCATAGCATTCATAAATGACATTTCGAACGTCTTGAAACCAGCATCGGGTTTTTCCTTCTGATAAAACATTAGATATTTGCCACCTATTTCACCAAACTAGCTGTCTGCAATTCGCTAAATCTTGGCAAGTAGCGAATCGAACACACTATGCCGTCTGTTTAAAGAGACTGACACTTAGCATATATCCTTGTACTAATATATAATCTTTATAATATAACATGTAATATATAAATAGATATATATTTATATATATACACATATGCGTTTCGGTTCTTTGTTTTTTTTTTTTTGGTGAAAAGTTCCCCTCTTGGCTTCAAACAGTGGCCAGCCTTACGTCTTAATTCAAGCCTTATGTTATTAAAATTAGTAAACAATTACCTTTTGTTACTTAACCTTTAAGGATATTCACAATAAAACTTGTAAAAAATATATGAAGCAAAGCTGCGTAACATTGAAGAAAACAATTATACCCCTTTATTAAGTTATACACAAGCACTTTCTTGTATCGAATTCAATTGGCCAACTTTGTTGTTGTTTTCGAAAATTAATTTCTTGTCAAGAGAGCAGAGAAATGCTGAATCGAGTTGAATGTAGTTGTTCTAAAGTGTTGGGCTCAGACCTTAAAGTGGTATTAATTTTACACACGGCCACTTACTTTACTTTTCCTTTTCCTTTAGGCAATAATTCAAGCATTCATTGTGAATGGGTTTCTAAATTACTCACAAACGTTTCCCGTTCTTCCCCGCCCCAAAAAAGTAAATATGATTGTTCGCTTCTGAAATTAAGCTACAAGGATCAAATTACACTGCTTGGCCAACTAGAAGAAATTCGACGGCAAAAATCATCTAGGTCAGGTCATCATCATCATCTAGGAGGAGAGGAATGTTTCATTTCAGTAGAGTTTGTTTAATTAATTTCCAAAAAAAGAAAATTATAATTTTCTTTGCTTAACAAGAGTGTTTTTAATAAAAAAAACCGATAATTTGTGAACTGATCTGGTGTTCCAGTGATTTGGAATATATTCGATAAGATATAAAAGTCAAACGCTGCTCCAGATAAGGATGTTCCATGAAAAGTTTGTTCCAGAATATCTTGCAAACAAAAAAATAAAGTTTTAGTACCTTCGTAAAATTTCGATTAAATAATTTTTACGATTATTCATTTTTGATTTTCCGATTTTCATTCGTTCTATCATTTCGCTAAGGAATGCTTGAAATTCGGCATTTTGTACAGCAATATTTCTTGTTCTTCGCATTCGTCTAGATATCAACCGTTCCCTTATTACTAACGATTCCGTATATCTCGCCAAACATCAGCTTGCTTTGGCACAAATTTGCAAATTTGTTTTCGTATGATCCCATCCCAATGAAAACTCAATTGCCCCTGAAATGAATAACCGATGTACCTTGCATTTTGTCACTTTTAGCGCACTATCTTCCTTATTAAGGCGTCAATATAGCCCTCTAAAAATGTGTAAGAAATATATTAATATGAAATCTACGCTGATTACATCTTTTCTAAACATTTACGCAGTTTGTTTCTGAGAGGATCAGTACCTAAAGTTCACTGAAACTATACTTCACTTCATATTGAGTTTTGCAGAAAATAATCTTAATCCAGAAGAGGAATTTTTTTCAAGCTCCAAATGGAATATCTCTATACACTTCAATCTATATACATAATGTTCTTCTACTTACCAATTTTCTCCACTTAAATTAAAACTCTGCAGAGGATGTAACATTTTCTATTGTGTCATTGACAAATAAATTTATTTATTTTGTATTTCAGTATTTTTCTGTTGCACTATTAGCAGTTTTTTGTTTTTAATTTTGAGTTTATTTCCTAAATCATACTAGAACTCTCTTAAATTTTCACATAATACTTTTCAGAGTTTCAGTTTTTTTGTTTGATTTAATTTTGCTTAATTTATATATTTATATCATGTTCTGCAGTTATTCACGTTAATAAGTGAATTGTTGGTTGTAAGAAATAAACTTACGGATATACACACAGGGTGTTCCAAATGCAAACTAACTTTCTACTTACTTTGTTTATAATATGTTTCGGGATATCGATTGTTTCAAGTTCATATATGATGTATTGTATATTGGGGAAAATTGGATTAAGTGCTATAATTTAGCGAGGATCATATTAGTATCTTTGAATGTTCGATAATGAAGTTGTAGTTGAAGAACTCAAAGATATGGAACACAACAGCTATTATTAATATTCCAGTGATTATGAATTGAAAACCGCCCAATTTACATGCCTTCAAACATACTCTAACATCATCTGACATTATTATTCTACTGCTGAGATCTTGTTGACCTTCCTCTGGAATCTACCTGTTTGACGTCTAATTGTCTATACATAACTGTATCACAAATTTGTTCGAAAATATACTTGCGCACCTTTAAGTTAATAGTCAAAGATGTCATATGCCTTCGGAAATGTAAGTTTTTAAAATAATAGGTCTTTTACAGCTTGTGATCTCTTTAATATTGTTCTCAAAAAGAACTCTTTTTTGCTCTAATTAATATAATTTATCTGGACAAGAAATATCATCACCCTACTAATAAAACTGGAAAGATAATGCAGACTATGGAAAAGGGTTAAGAAAATGTCAGAGTTCGGATTATTAAGACTTTAAGAAAAAATGGAAAAAGTATTAAAACAATTAGCGAAGTTTTATCGGATTTTAATCATCTTTATCGTCACCATTTTCAAATACTTCGAAATCCGGTAGTTAATTCACTTCAAATGAAGTATAACCTTAAGTTTCATAAATATACCTAGCTTGCTTTCGAAGTCTGTTAATTGATACTTAAATAGAAAGCAGTAAGCAGAATTATAAGACAAATACCTCCATTTAGACAGAGCAAATATCAAAATATCAAAATATCAAAACAAATATGTATGAACCCGACGAGAATTGAAGGCACACAAGTATGATGAGTGAAGTATACAAAAATGTGTATATCAGAGCCCGCTAACATAAATGATAAATATCTCCCAAACGTTTGAACATATTTTTAACCTAACCCGCGCACCCAACGGTCGCTTGTGAATAAGTTTTGCATTTGAATCACTCTGGAAGAGTTTTCAGTTTCTTACTTTTTTTTTACACATGCATAGAAATTTGAAAGTGAACTATGAAAATATGGAAGCTGAAATATATTTTAGCATATAATCATCGTATTAATGCCGTTATTTATATATACATACATATATAGCTAATATGTGCGTGCTAGCTATGGGTGATTTTGATTAACACATGAATGTTTAATTTTCCAACTATATATTATATATGTATGTATGGGTGTTTGATTGCTTTACTAATGATCTGATGACATGCTTCTTCTTACTCGTTCAGTTATGGGGATGAACATTTTATGTATTTTGTTACGTTTTAGTTTTTATTTACTTTATTATAATTTATTTATTTATTTTTTCCATATTTACTATATTCTTGCTTTTGACAGTAAATCTTCTTTTGCATATTTTTTGTAAATTTGTTTTATTTTATTCTATTTCCTTAATCTTTACCAAATAACAGCTAATAGATAGTTTTATTTGTATGCTCTTATTTTTCGGTTTTATTATTTTGCTTTTGTAAAAATTGTTTTTTAGTAAAATTAACATTAAAATTTGTATCACAGAGAGACGTGACTTCTATAAAGAGACTTTGAACTTAACAAATGTATAATTTACATATATCTATATTTATTTTAATAGTTTATTGCACTTTTATGCAACAACAACAAATCTTTTGCAATTATTGCCAAATATATTACAATTTATTTACAAAGAAATCAAAACTGTTTTACATTAATTCAGCAGCAGTATGGCTAATAACCAAAAATTTATTGTATAAAAACTTTAAAATAAATTTACTAAAAATATAAATACATTGTTTTTGTTTTAAATGTTTTTTATACATTTAAGTTTGGTTAAATTTTTCTTTATTTGGCTTGATTTACTAATTCTCTTTATTTAAAATTAACTAATGTGTTCACCTATAAAGAAATTTTGAAGATTTTTCTAAATAAACGAGTCACGTTTAAGTGATTCCTAAATAACAGTACTTTTTACATAAATAGTTTAATTCTCAAAAAGATTTTTAACTCGTTGTTAACAAAAAAAAAAATATCTAATGTTTTTATCTCTCATATAAGTCATGAAACAATTATGAAATAAAAAAATTTAATTTTATCCTTTTAGTTGTTTAGAACAGCTTCAGCAATTTTTCTAATATTATACAATTATTCTTTCATACTTATGTTTCTACATTGTCATTACACAAGTCCGTTATATCTTAAATTACAAAAATATTTATAAAATTGCTTCAGTTTATGTGGATGAATGTGAAAGCGAAATGGCAATAAAGAGAAAAATAATATTTATGAAATTAAGACAGAACGGAGAAATGGAGAACGACGACGCGCAATATTTTTATTAAAAAGAAAGTTTCCAATAGACTATGTTATCTTAAAGAAGTTATTGAAAAAAGTTATTAGAGAAAACATCCTAAAGCTACACGTTTACCAAAATATTACGTAAACATAACTCCGTTACTCAGAAAAGTAGTGGATTTTGTAGACTTTTTGCTTCAAAGAAATTAACAAACACAAAACAGCGGCCTTGTTTTTAACCTTATGTATATTAACGCTTGATTTATTCAACAAAATGTGGTCTGTGCCTAGATGTTATTCGAGAGAGTCGTATAGTTCACCACTATTCAACTCCACTGTGAACAGCTGATACACTTTATCAGAGACCCTTTCAAGCACCGAAGTTTATTATTTTATGCCAAGGGGTGACTGCGATTCTTTATGTTAGTCAAAAAATGGGTCGAACTCAGATGGTGCTCAGTTAGCCGTAGCTATTATGTTTACCTATAATAGCTACACTGTGTAACCGAAGGTACTTGATGCTTACTTTGCGTTTTTAGCTTTATCAAGAAATTTCAAGTGGTTTTAAAGATATATTTCTGTATGTCTGTATTTCTGTTTACAATAGGAAAAATAGTTTATTCTTTGTCAAATATTGGTTTGACAATAGAATGAAAATGAATTGAGCGTGCGTCGTCGCCAACAAATCTACTCAACTGTTAACCAACCTGTCGGTAATATCTCTCTAATTGAGTTTTAAGTAAAATATTTATTTAACTGTATCGAGTAGACAGGATACTGTGTGCGCTTTAGATTCTTCTGAAAACTTTTACTCTTTACTAAACCTCTCGGATTTGTTAATGCCTATATATGACGGAGATTTAAGTGGTTTGCATAATTAAAAGTTTTTCGTGTATCAATTTTCTCGTGTTCTTTATCGGAGATGAATATGTGAGTAAACAATTGTCTACTTAACAATTTGCTAACCTCCTAAACAATTATATTGAAAAACACCTTTTATAAAACTAGAGGGAGAATGCGAGAAGTGAGAGAGCGAAAAAGACATGCAGAGGAGATAGAGAGGTGGAGAGATAGATAAAGACAACTCTTGCTGAGAGCCACTAAAGAAACGGTCTGTTCCTTTTTCTTAAAATTAGTTTTAATTTTTTTAATGCGACTTTTAATATGACATTGCTCCAACAGAATCGCCAGAAATTTAAAACAAACAAGAAATTTTAACAAACGTTAGTCTTTAAATTTTAGTTTTGTTGATACACAATATCTGTAATTTTTATGATTCTGATCAAGACCATGAGTTCCACAGCTTAAAATGAACATATTGCACAAAACCGGAAATGAGATTAGCAACGCTTTGTTTCGAAGTTCTGGATGGTGTGAGTGAGAAAAAGAAGAACAGTTAACAAACAGTATTATTAATAGTTGTAATTTCATTGCTGCATTTGTTTTGAATTCTATTTAACTTTTCTACGCTTCAGTTACAAATAATCTATATGAATGTGTATGTATGTATGTAGTTGTGTGCAATTATGTATCTAATGACTTGTACTACATTTTCAAATTTCAGTTTCTGATTGTATTTATGGATGTACTTCCAGCACTTAATAGCTATGAAAAGTATAAACAATAGTTAGTAAGTTTGCTTTGTTGTCTTAGTACTACAAATTAGTATTTATTAGCTAACATACACTGAAAATACCCACAAATAACTGTAGTTGCACTTGCAATGTGTCAGTTTCAATTGTTTTCCAAATACATACATGTATTTTATCAAGTTTACTTTTATTTTTACAACATTAGCACCTAGTAGTAGGTGAGCTTAAATGTACGCTATTATAATTTACTTCAGTTCAAAATAGAGCAGCTGCTTCAACACATCTATAATTGTACATATATATTTACATAGTATTTGTATTGTGACCACCTTTAGTAACTTTTTTCGCGCTAACTATCCCACTGGCCCACTTTTCCCCCTTCTTCCTACATGTCTACGCTTATTTTAAAATTTTTTAGTTGTTTTGCTTGTGTTGTTGTTATTGGTTTTTTCTTTTATTTTAGTTGATTTATGTAATAAAGTATATGCCTCATATATGTTACATTTGAGTTGTCACATTGAAACGCTTGCAATTGCTTTAAAACGCTTTGAAACACTGAGAATACAAATACACCTACAAATACACATACACACGCACACACACGAAAAAACTTATTTAATCTTAAATTAATCAAATTAGTCAAACTAATTGAGTCTAGTGCCGACACCTCCTCTGCCTATGCCTCTGCCTCTGCTTCTGCCTCCCACCCGCTTACACTTGCCCACACACATGCCGCACTTGGACTGCCTAATTTCAGAGGAAGCTCTCCCGCGCACCATGCCGCTCATCGCCCAACATCACCCGCTGTGACGGCGGCTCACCATACTGATCCTGATAGTAGTTCTCACGCATCATTGTATTGAGACTCGAGCAGCGGAAATAGAGTATCTCCTGGAAGGGTTTGCGGAAATCCCTATTCAGTGTGGCATAAATGATGGGATTGAGCAACGAGTTGGCATAGCCCAGCCAAAGGAAGAGTGAAGCGAGCAAGGGCGGCACATGCACCGTTTCCGTTTCGACAAAGGGTCGTATTAGTGCGAGTATAAAGAATGGCAGCCAGCAAATAGTGAACGCCGACATAATAATGCCCAACGTAGTGGAAGCTTTCTTCTCTTTGGCTAATTGGAAACGCAGCTTCTTATGATGCGGCGAGCCGAGCAGACCGCTAGTGCCACTCACGCCACCGCCACTGCCGCTAGTGTGATGCGCGCTCAGGACACCGCAAGTGGAATATGTGAGCGATGTGTTGCCGTAGCTGCTGTGGCGTTGTCCATTGCCACTACCCATCACTGTTAAGTCCGTATTGCCAGGCGGCGAGCCGGTGCCATTGAGCGCATGCTGTAAATGCGTTTGTGCGCGCTTCTCCTCGAGCACTATGCGCCTTGCAGCGCGGAATATTTGATAGTACACAAAGAGCATCACTGAGAGCGGGATGTAAAAGGAACCGAGTGTTGCATAGATTTGATATGCAAAATTCTGACAGACAATACAGATGGGTGTGCCGTGCTCGTCCACATGCTCGTTGCCAAGTATGAGTAGCGGCGGCAATGAAATACTCGCCGCCACTAACCACACCAGCGCAACGCAAGCCATCATGCGACGCGGTGTGCGCTTGACGCCATACTCAAGCGGCTTTGTAATGGCCAAATAGCGATCCACCGAGATGGCGCACAAATTCAAAATGGAGGCAGTGCAGCAGAGCACATCGAACGACACCCAGATGTCGCAGAGTATGGGACCGAAATTCCATTTGTCCAACACCTCGTACAGCATGGCCATAGGCATGACCAGCAGAGCGACACAGAGATCAGAGAGCGCCAAAGAGACAAGCAGATAGTTGCAGGGGCGCCGCAGCTTCCGCACCATGCAGACCGCAATACAAACGAGCACATTGCCAATTACAGTGCCGATGATGATGAGCAATAACACAATGCTGACGATAATCGCTTGCCATGGCGGCAGCTCAATCTCGCCGAACTCCTCTTCGTTCGATCCCTGCTCCGACGGTGATGTTGCGGCGACGCTAACGTCGGTGGGATGTGCGCCAACCATGGGATCCCATACGCTGCTAGTTGTGATGAGCGCGGCGCTTGCACCGCCACCGCCACTGCCAGCGCTTCCACTGACAGCGCCCCCATAACTCGCGTTAATACTGTTGTTATTGTTACTGCTGCTGTTCAGCGCGCCACTAACGCTAATGTTCGACAAGGCTGACGCGAGACTTATGGCATCGGCAATAGCAATTACGTTCGTGTTAAATGCGCTGCTATTGAAGACGTCAGCACCAACGGGCAATGGTGCCGCCGCGTCATGCGCGTTATACGCAATGCCCGCGCCGACGCTCAATGCTGTATTTGTGGGCTTACTATTTGGTAGCGCGCGGTGGCGCACTTGTGTAGCGGTGACGGTGGCGGCAACGGAAGCCTGCGCTAGCCAATTGCTAAGTGGGAGTGTGAGCAGTAGAAGGACGGTGGCATGTAGCGTGTGGCGCAGTGCTCGCGGGCTAGGCTGCTCGCGTAGTAGCAATTTGTTGCGTATGTTGCTGTTGTAAGCGGTGGTATTGTTTGTGTGACGGCTAAGCGCAAAGCGCTTTGGCAGCGTGAATGTGGTGTGTTTGTATTTTGTTGTTGTATTTGTTTCGCAATAGTGTTGTTGCAGTTGACGGATGTCCGACTGTGTGTATGAAGCCATATAAAATATAAATAGGGTTGTGTGAGTATTCAAATGGAAATCGATGTAAGTGTGAGTATGAGTATGAGAATGCGGAAATAAGAAAAAATTTACCTAGTATTGATGAAAATTTTTAGAAAGCTTTGTTTAAAACTCAAATGAAGCTATCTCTATTCTACCTCTAACTTGACTAGTTAATTGCTATTTTGATATTTTTTTCTTTTTCGTTTCTAAACGAAGCGCACGTACTCTCTTGTCCGCTCCCACAAACAAGAAAAGGCGCGCCTCAATCGAAAAGCAACTTTATATGGGGTGCAGGCTTTTGTGATTTCAACGCCCGCGCTTTCAGTTGACGGCGCAAATTCCGTAAATCCATTTATCGCCCGCTTACTCCTGGGATTTATTTATCTTTCGCTGGCTTCAATTGCTTTGTGGCTTCTGTGACTTTGTGTCGATTCATGGTTCACGCGCTCGTTCATACTAAGCCCAAGTGGTTGCTGGTAATTTTCTTGTTTACGTTTTTCCTGTTTTTTTTCGCTTAAATTTCGCTTTATCGTTTGAATTAGTCGCTTCTAAACTGTTTGTCATTAATCATAAATATGGCATTTACACATTTTGTGCGCATATTTTCGTAGCGAGATGAGGAAGCCTCATATCTCAATCAATTTATCTTAACTCTCGGCATTATTTGGTGAGGTTTTGTTTTTGTACATCACGTTCGTATTATATTTTCTTCACCTTCAAGTTTCTGAGTTCACTTTTTCATACATCTCAATTGTTGCTCTTGCCATTTCATTTATTGCACTTAATCACCGTCATTCCGATCTGGGATTCGTTGCAATTAATCTTAATGTACAAGTTGTTCGCTTCAGTATTTGATTGGAGAACTGTCTCATCGGTGATTGCTATCCATCAACTTCTTCAGATTTCTAAAATTAGCAAAACTATTCTACGGAGATTGTTTAGTTATTTCTGCTGTAGTCACTTATGAAACCGTTAGATTTGACTTTTTCGTACATCTTTAAATTTTTCTTTAAACTATGTGCTGATTGTCGAGTTGCTGAAATGAGTACAAAAATTAAAATTTAAGATTTCAGTTTAAATATATTTTTATAACAAAAATTATTAAACAAAATATCTCAAGAAGTACCTTTATAATCATATATTATATTGGCTCACAGAGGGTCATAAGTGTTTCTATTGTAAGATTAAGCAATTAGAACCGGTATACCGGGTCAAGTACCCAGTGGGAACATATAAAATAATGCACAAAGAATGAGAGAGATTGAGCGAGGAGAGAGATATTTTTTTTACTAGGTTAAATGCTCAGCTGCTAAAAACATAACAACTCGGTAGTCAGCTACCTTTCTTTCTGAAGGCAATGTGCTCTGAAAAAATTTTTCTTTAAAAAGTTTTAACACTTGTGTTGCTCATTTGTTACAGGAATGGGTTGAGGATCTACAGCAGTGATCGGCATTTCATAGCACAGATGTATAAGCTGACTTCATACGTACACTTACGCTCTATCGTTTAGTTGTGTCGTGAGAGCGACGAAATAACATCGCGCTTAACCGGTCCGCTCAAGCAAATGTTCCCTTCGCGAAATTATTTATGATTACGAACATTTGGTGTTATGAGCTACATTTTGTGTTTTAGGTAATTTAAAGGCAGTAAAGTTAATGTTTTTAGGGTAAAATATACTGCTTTTAATCGTAAAAAATATAAGAGGAATAAAGAAATACGAAAATGCTTGTTTCACGAGGGAAATAAATTCTGAATATGTAAGGCTACGTAGTTCTCACTGGGTGTCCTTTCTTTCGTGCTCACTCACACAGTCGCAGTTCCTCTCATGTGGACCACTTATCTACAGCATATTTATGTATATTAGAGACGTGTTTAGTTACCGCTATCTTTTTAGGAACCAATTTTTATCATTTTTATCATTGTTTCATTTTTATTCATTTATCACATTTATTAAATGGTTAGTTAATTCAAGGAGAAAGGTCGAGAAGTTGCTTACTGAAGCTATTTACAAAATGTAAAGGTTTTTGACGTTTCCATATTACTATATTACATACTCGACCGGAGCCAAAGCATAACTGGCTCAATTCTTAACTGATTACTTAGAGAACTTAGAAAGTACTTTTCAAACTGGATTATCTAGAGAGAGGCGTTTGATTTGTTATAGATGACTTACTTTACCAAAAAGAAATTAATTAACATTTATAAATTAAGATAATAAAGCCTACTAACTATAATTTAAAGTATTTAATGTATTCCTGGAAAGTTATGTGATCTTTCAAAGCCCCAGAGTATTGTAACTCCTTGAGGCAGCAAACACTCCACAGATAACTACATAGCGGTTTCTTTTCTTGACAAATTACACCCTGTAAAAATTTTTATATTTTTTACATGATAAAAGGACAAAAAAAATGCCACCGTATCATGGATCAATGTTCGATTGTTTTCGTTCATATAGATAAATTATTTGCAAAGAAAACACGAGCAAATAATTGCTAGCAAAAATAAAAAACATGTACTTTCCGATTATAATGAAAACACGCTTCTCATTTAACACTTTTTCTTTTACCTCTGACTCTGAGTAAGCGTTTACAATGCCTTGAAGAGATGATGAAATGAAGAGAGAATCTCTTCCAAGAACTAACATCCCAATTTCATTCTCCGATTAGGATGAGGATGAATCCACCAACTCTTTCGCAATTTACAGCTTATTGAGTTTAACAAAACTGACCGATTCATTATATTTAGCAGAAAAACGATGAAATATCTGTGGGGCAACTCTCGCTCTTACGTTTTGGTAAGGGTAGAAAATATTGCACTTTTTCCGTATTAGATTAGAATTAGATTAGAATTATTAGAATGTAACAGTTGAGAAAAGAGCAAACGAACCTGAAAAAGTGTTGAGAAAAGAATACGCAAATTTGACAGCCCGAGGCATAAGGCAGGATAAATTCAACATTTTTGGGAGAAAAGAAAACGCGATAAGTGTCAGGTACCCTAAAAAATAACGCTATAGAGATTTCAAATTCTGTGTTGTGAACAAAATGTGTTTATTTTTGAAAATATAGTTTCCTAGTAGCAAGCATAACTAGATTGTCAAACGAATTTGAAGTTTTAGGAAATGAGCAGACGCAAGAATACTGATCACTTTACACATTCAGTGTTTAACTTCTGTCAGAGATAATTTACTGAAACTCCACTTTTCCGTCAGACACTAAGTCATATTCGCAAACAGTGTGCCTCCCATCAAAATCTCGAACTCTGCAGCAAGCATTATGAATTTTTTCTCCTTATAGTATATACTACAGAGCAATGAATTGCATTTTCGGGTCAAAGTAGCCACTTGTACTCGTAGTTGCTCATATACCGAGAATGCAACAAAGTGTGAACGAAATATTCTGTTTACAATTTTGCTGATAATGCAGATTCGGCTGGTATTTGCTTGAAACTGACAGCGCACACATTTTGCCATGCTAATGCAGAACTCTCTACTGACAGACTTTCTTGCAACAAAATGAAGAGAGGAGCAAGCGAGCCATTGTCTACTTAATTTGCCTTTTTTTAAACTCTTCAAATAAACAACGGCATGCAGATAAATGCTTCAAGACTTGTGTTGAGATGTGTGTGTGTGAATATCCAGGATGTTTTCTTTGCAAATCGGTGCTGGTATTTGCATGTATGTGTGGTAAAATGAATTGCGTGTCCATTGTGTTTTGAACCATTTTTCGTTGCTGACTCACAGCTGTTGAAATATATAAAGCTTCATTAAATTGAAGCACAGTGTGTATATGTTTGTTGCTATACAATGTTAGCTACGCCACCACATTATTGCGTCGTGGGTTGCCATTGTGGTTATCACTCTTTGAAAAATGTGTTTTTGCTTTGAAACTGTAACCTTAAACTGATTGTTCAAAAAATTTTGGTTTAAAAAATATGTCAAGCTTATGAAATTCTCCTCGTTTAGAAGAGAGTAATTTTTCCTAATTAACCGAAAGTTTTTATTTTCGCCTTAATTAGTACGGAGAATTGCTGCAAGTCCGGAAAATTATTTAAAAATTTCTTGCGAAAATATTGACACAAAGATCTTCATAATTAAGACGCTAGTAAAAGTATATATTAGGAAGTCAGATGCTGCTGCTCTGTAGTTATTTAAAAACATTAAAAATTATAACTGAGTGTGGAACCGCAATAATAACTGTCTTCGATTCTATATTATACCAGCTGTTCACAAAGACTGGCAGGACTGAAAAAGCCGCGCTCATGAACCACTTTTCAATAAAAAAGTATAATAACATAAAAATATTTTAATGCGAATCTCTAGTCACTAAAATCAGTAAATAAATATGTAAATTTTATCTTTTCTTGCCATTTTAAAATTAAAATTTTTGATAGACCAAAGTCCGGACTGATTTCATTAATTTTTGACTCCAAAAAATATTGCGATTATACGTTATAAAGTCAACCGGAATGTTGGAAATCACCAAATGGGGTTTATTGGTTCTAAGGGAAGGTCTGAACTGATTTCATTTACTTTTGATAATAAACTAAAGATGCTTTGCAACTATTTTCGTAAAGTTCACTACATTAACGAAAACCACTATACGTAATATATGGGAGTTGGAGTAATTTATAGACCGATTTCAGTCAGTTTCGACACCAAACTACGCTATATATAAGAAGATATATGCACTTAATTTCACTAAAATAGCTCTCATATTGACCAATAAATGCGCTATAAAGTCAGCTGGAAGTTTGAAAGTCTCTACATTAAGTATAAGGGGATTAAGGGAAGCACTAATCGATTTTCTACACTTTTAGCATCAGGCCATATTATTGTCGAAGAAACATGTCCTTCAATTCTATTAAGATATCTTATAGATTGATCGATAATTTCGGCATAGCGTAGGACACAGGCACTAAGGTATATTATATTCAGTATCTGGGGTCTTGAAAAATTATTGCCGGGTTTCGACCATTAATAAATGCGAGGTGTCACAACTTGAAGACACTACTTGTAAAAAAAGGTATATCCGGATATTTTCATTGCTGCTTGATTTATATATATAATTGCAAAACAAAATATTTAGATGCAATTTAATATTTTGTTATATGGTATATGTGAGCTAGCTATACAATTTTCTATTGCAACATGTTGCAATATTATAAAAATGTCTACACAGATCCACCAAAGCAGTTTATAACTATTATTACAATGTTTTGTTATGAAACGGCACAAAGATATAGTATACTCAGAGGATCGAAGAAAACTCAAAGGGAGCATAAAAAGCACATACCCAGAGTGAGAGAAGTTAGAGAGAATTCCTAAAGACTAAACGGAAGTCAAAGGGTATTCATATTTTTGGTAAACCCAAAAATGCTTGAAGGAAAGAAAAGGAAGTAAAATTGGAGTGAAAATCATATTTTTTTTCTTCCTCTTCAAACTCGCTGACTACAGAGACATTATTCAAGTAATATATATTTCTATATCGTCTAATAAGCAACAGATACTCTAAATGAGAAAAAAACGAACATAAATAAATAACAAAATAATATAAAAGTGCCCGATAAATCAAATATATAATTCCAAAAATACCAAACTCGTTTTCTTTTAATGTTCAAATTTCTTTGTTGCAAATAATTATTATTGCCTATCGCAGAACCAACCCATCGACCAACGACAATAGCTTGACCCACAAAGGAAGAATGCGCGATATAAAATTTCAATCAATTTCATACAAATAGAAAAAACAACATATGTATATGATTACATTGTAAACAATGGCAAATACAAACACAGAAGGGCACCTCTGCATTTTACGACGTCCTTAACAAGCCTATTTGTCAAAAGGAAATTCCAAGAAAACATAAAAACGCTACCAAGCAGAGAACAATAAAAATATAATGGCATGTAAATATTTACAAACACACGCAAAAAAAAAATATATATATATAAATAAATATAATATATATACATATTATACATACATACATAAGTGTGTGTGCGTGAGCATGTGTGTTATTGCCGCCAAATCGCTTAAACTGGCGCACAAATTGCGTCAAATTGATTTAACCGAAAATTCGCTAAGCCACCACAGGAGGCGCACGTTACTCATACGCCATGGCGTGTCACAACATTGTCATAATGTGATAAACCAAAATAATGAAATCACAAGCGCACGTAGGAGAATACACGAGAAACGCAAAACGACTTAAATGCCTTTCAAAGTATAATAATTGGGGAGGGGTATATGTGCATATGTATGTGCGTCATGTGTGTGTTCATGTAAATATGTAATGGAAGCAATTGGCAAATATATTATATAATAGCATGTATGCTTGCTCACCCACTCACACGCATAGCTGCGCTATAAAACTCCTGATTGCATACCCCACAGGTGTACAGAGTTGTTAATAAATTTCAATAAATGCTCTGTACTCAACGGTATATGTAGGAACGTTTGTATAGACGATTCAGACAAAGGGTGCTTCTCGTTAATTGCACATATGACGAAGTCTTAGTTGGATCTTAGGCCCTTAAGAGAGTGCTAGCAATAATTTTGTTAAGTCAAATTTAGTTGTTTCATATATTATTGGTTCAAATTGTAAGCAGAAACTTTTATATTGGTAAATGTAAACATTGTATAACCGTCATTTGCTAACTGATTAAGTTGCTTAGATATATTTCCCTAAACCTCAGTTCTCTATAAATCGCTTCAAACCGAAATAACGCTCCGAAATAAGGGATGTTTATATTGTACATAGTCACTCAGTATTCGTGGCTGGATATCGAAATTTCATGGCCTCGTAACAGTGAGAGAATATCGAGGCAAAATTCAAAAGGAAGTCATCGCTACACCCAAAATGCTCAGAAAGGTGAAAACGTGAAAAAGAGTTAATTGTATATTGGCTGTACGCAAGTGTTAAGTGGGAAGTAGTAATGAAAGAGTGCCACATTAAACACCTGTGCGCAGGTTCAGAGTTGCGTTGGACATGGTATCACACTCAACCTAATTACAGAACTCTGACTAGATTGGTAAGGCGACCGGGAAAAGGAGATCTTTGGGGAGATCAATACAATGCTTTTTTTCCCAAGCAGAACAGAACGTATCAATGGCATTGCAATTGTTAATATAACCGACAAAATGTATGTGCTCACCGCTGTATCAAATTGTGAAGCGGAAACAGGAGGAAGAGCTACATAACGTTCTGTAAACAGGCAATCAATAGGGTTTTCATGGCAAACTTGGTAAACATCCTCTGGTGGTGGTTTAGATATAGAAAGGTATGGAAAGAAATGAAACAGCGGAGGAGTAGGCCTGCACTGGTGCCACCGGCAACGCAGTTCATATGTTCAATGGTTGTTATAGAATACATGATATAACACAAGATTACTTTGGTTGAACAAAATATTGTCAACCTAAAGCTCTCTGCTTCTAGCTCTTAGCGGGAATGTGAACATACTAGGGATCATCGTAGGACAACTAAAAGTGAGATCTTAACTTCAGAAGCTTAGTGAAGTGCAATGGACAGAATACAGGCAGATCAAACGCGCAGGAGGATAAAATATTAAGGCCTTTACAAATATCCGGTCTTCGGCTGTTTGGATGATATTTTTAGTTTTTTACAGACAGAATTAATTTTGAGATGTGTAAAGTATAGCAATCCATATACTACCAATTCATGATAATTTACGTATATTTAGAAACAATTGTTCAACGTAAAGAAAAATATTTAAAATTTGGTCTGGCATCAGCAAATCTCTCTGCAGAATCTCAAGTTTTGTTACCCTTTGTCGTTAGTAGCAGAACATTTCATATATGGAAATTTAGTCACTAATAGTGAACTCCTTTGTATTTCCTTGTATTATAAATATTATAAAATCGAAAGTCAACATCTCAGCAGGTACCCCTGTGGTAGTATTAAACGCCTTTAAAATGCCCACCAATATTAATAATGCACGTGTATTATCAAACAATTGCGCCTGTAGTAATAAATTTCTATAGCAATCTCCTTAAGCATAAATAATGAATATGATGAGTTACGCCAACAAGCCAAAATACACAAGAATTACCCGCCAACAAAGGTGAAGTCGAATAAAAAACAACAACAAACTGTCTGCATAAATTATTTGTATGATTATGCACATTTTGATTTACCAGCACGGCTGGCAGTTAGACTGCGATTTCTTTAAAAAATCCCAAATGTAATGAAGGATATATCATATTAACACACACGCAAACACATAATTTAGAATAACTTTAGAAGAAGAAGAAGAAGAAAGAATTTAAAAAATATTGCCCGCTGCCGGCAGCTTTACACATGAACATAACAAACAGGAGGTAGTATATATGTATATACGTATGTGTATAGATATGAACATGTACATCCTTTATTTTCGGCAATATTTCTTCAAAGCAGTAAAATCTAAGACACAAAGAAGGACATGAGCGGCACTCATGCGCTTGAACGCCCGCCCGGAATTTATGTGTTTGTAGAAAGCGATTAAAGGATATCCTCGCAAGGAAATTCACTGGCAATAAAGTAGTACATGTCTTGCCTCGGTTGCTTTGTAAGGAAACTGCATGATGAATGGCTAAAGGACGACGGACGTAATTTAATAGATTTAGTGGGCGCTTGCAAGGTGAAGATGTGGCGCTTCGAAACTCGGCTACTGCGAATTTGTTGCATAAATGGAATGAGTGTCTGGAACTAACTGATTTAAATAAAATATTGGGTAGAGAAATTGCTAAAGAAAAATTATAAGATTTGCAAAGTATTAGCCAGTTAAATACATGTTGATGAATGTTTCATGTACAAATATTTATTTTCCTGCAATAACACCGTTCAAAAAATCTCACACACATACACGCACTCTCATACATCCATACATCTCCCTCACAAGGTATTTATATTTAAAATACAATGCATCTAATTTATTTGATTATTTATGTGGAAATGTTAACAAATTAAGGCAGGATAAATAGGTATACGTAGGCCCAGTAGGCCCCCCAGTAGGCTTAGGGGGATGTATGTGTTTTATTGCACTTGGCACCATTTTTCTTTTACTGTTTTTGTCCTTTTCGGATTTTTTATATTTTTAGACCTCTCATTCATTCATGAGATTAACTGTTATGGTGATGCCTTACGTCAACGGAACTCATAATACCTTAGGAATTTGGAAGGTTATTTGCAAATTGTTCGCTTCGTTAACGTTTTAACCCACCGTGGGTTTTTTGTAAGTAAACACATTGGGGTGGATCGATTTGTATCAATTAAAAATTCGAATTTGTTTGCTATATTCTTCTATAATTCAACAATGTTTAGCTTTGGAAAAAGAGTTCTTAAACTCTGCTGCCTTTGATATCAATTTACCTCAAAATTATATATTTCTTTTCTTAGCACTTTGTTTACTTATTGAGTTGGGGAGATGTAGTAAGTAGCTTTGATTCGAAACATCCTTCATTTCAAAACGAATATAGTGTTTTAGTTCCTATGGTGGCACTAATTTGTGCTTGAAAACTATATTTTTAAGATATTCCAAGAAAAAAAGGCGAAGTGGAAACAATCTAAGAAATAGGTAGTAGCCGTCATATATTTTTCACGGTGCTTACGGGAAACAGTCATTGTTCCGAACTTATGCTCACAGCCTACTCTTGCATTCATAAGAGCGAGATTCCATACTAGATTTTTCAGTTGGTTTGGCTTTCAGCGTTTTACTGCGTTATTATTAGCATAGCTGATGAATGAATGAATGAATGAATGATGAATGAATAGCTGAAAAATGTAAAATGACTTTGGAACATTTTTCTGATATTAATGACGATGTTTACACATTTAATATACAGAGTTTCACTTTCCCTATTTTAAGAAAAATTCGGCATACTGTTGGAGTTTGTAAGAAATATTAGTACTGATCTCACCGTAATATACAGAATTTGTATTTACATCTGCGTCTCTTTAAAAATGTATTAAACCAAAAACGTTGAAGTACCTCTTAAGCTTATGAGAAGTCATACAATTGTTCCCCATTTTAGATCAGATTTATACAAAAGTCAAAAGCAATTCGACAGATAAGCCCCAGATTACCGTAAAGGATATGTGAGCGCATAGATGATGCAAAAGCCTCTCTATGCCATTTGAATATTTGTATTACACATGTATATTCAAAATTAAAACTGTCTGCTGATTTTATCCTCTTAGGAAAATCAATGAAACAAAAAAAAAAAAATAAAAAATGAAGATATTTTTAATGTATTTACTAAAAATACGAGTATGGTTTCGGTTGAACCAGTCAAATACAAACGGCTAACTTAAGGACCTCTGGGAAAACATGATCTAAAGAGGATAAATAAATTGTAGAAAACTTCAACACTAAAAGCATCACAACTATAAAGCAAAATAAATTATTTACTCTAAAAAAAGTTTTTTTTTTATTAAAGAGATAGCAATTAGAGAAGTTAAACTACTAAGTTCCGTTATTACCGAACGAATTGCACTCTCGCAATTTGTGAGGCTCAAAGCCGAGGCATTACTTTCCAGTGTTGGCAAAATTTTGTAATAAAACATGTTGCGCAAGAACTCAACACTCATTAATTAAATCAACGAAATTGTAAATGTATTAAGAGTCATGTTTGGTAAGTTAATAACATACTCCATATTTTCATTGCTAAATTTTGCTTCATGTCTGAGATATTTATATTAAAATCATTTGAAATAACACAAATCACTTTATTCATCATCTTTATTGAAGCAAGCACACTTTTTCATTAAAATGTTACACATATTGAGTTATTTAAACGGTTTAAAGTCAACTGGAGAGTCAGAGATCACTACATTGGGTATATTGGGTCTAGGGAAAGGTTTAAGCAGCATTCGGCATAGAGACCACTAGAATAACGGTAATCATTATATTATAAGTGGTGTGCTCAAAAAATAGCGGGAATGTTTTCGACTGTGTTCTTCGACTTTAATTGCAAAGTGTATCATGAATTCTTGCTTAAAGGTCAAACGGTCGATAAGGAGTACTACCTACAAGTTCAGCGCAGTTTGCGTGAAGCATTCCGAAAAAAATTTCCGGATTGTGGAAAACAATTCATGGCTTTTGCTCACTCTTGGTCAATTCTGCTCATACTTCTTTGCTTGTCCATGAATTCTTGGCCAAAAACAATACTCTAACGTTGCCCCAACCTCCCTATTCGCCAGACATTCGCCGAGTGACTTTTTCCTATTTCCAAAAATAAAGAGAACCGAATCGTTTTAAAAGTATAGATAACACTAAGAGCGCATCGCTGAAAGAGCTTAAGGCTATCCCAAAAATCGAGTTTGAGAAGTGTTTCGACGATTGGAAGAAGCGCTAACATAAGTGTATAATATCGAATGGAGACAATTTTGAAGGCGTCAACATTAATGTAAGCTAATAAATAAATATTTAAAAAAAAAACGAAAATTCGCGTTAGTTTTTGAACACACCTCGTATACGTTGTAAAGCCAAATGGAAGCTTGAAAATATTGTATTTAGATATATGTGGGCTAAGGGAAGTACTGACCCGATTTTAGGAATTTTTAACATATAGGCACACTATTAAAAAGAAAATATGCCCTCCGGATTTCATTAAGATACTTTACAGATTGACCGACATTTTCGGTAAACAGTCAGTCATAGGCACTGAGGTCCACATATTCGATATCTGTAGGTTTGAAAGGTTGTAGTGTGATTTCGACCATTTTTCGAAGTATGTTGGCATACTTAAAAAGCACTGCTTTTGCAAGGTTTTATTTCAATATCTTCATTGGTGCTTGAATTGTATACGCTAAAGTGAAAGAATCATATAGAATTTAAAATTGTGTTATATGGGGTGTAGGCGTGGTTGTTATCCGATTTCGCTCATTTTTACACTATAATATAAGGACGCATACTTAATATTATTCACCGAATTTGGTTGAAATTCGTAAACTAGTTCCTGAGATATGGAATTTCACCTAACAATGGGCGGTGTCTAAACACCCAATGTCTGAATTTTGCACCGACTAATAGGGAGTTCCTCTGTACCATCTATATGTAAAATTTAAAGTTCTGATCCCTTTCTTTAATGAGTTATCGAACTTATAGTAGTTTTCAACATAACCCTTATATGGGGCGTGGGCGTGGTTCTAAACCCGAAAGCGGTTCACACTGTATGAGAAGGTAATAGAAAGACTTGTTCTCAGTTTGGTTGATACAGCTTTAGGGGTTTGTGAGATATATACATGTTTATCAAATATATTTGGGATCGGAGACACACCCATTTTCTAAAATTTTAAAGGATCACTTCTGTGATTCCCTGCACCAAATCCCACTTTTATATCTTAATTAAGTGTTTAGTTATAACAGTTTATAAGTTTTTGTTGAAACCTATTTTGCCCATCTGCAATACTAACCTCTTCAGAGTGCCAAGAAATCTATCTACCAATTTTATCAAGACATCTCGATTAGTTTTAGGTGTTGCGAAAGTATAAAACTATGCCAAGCGATGCGGCGCTGTAGTGGAATCTCGCAACATTAAGCGGCTTTTTGGTATAACGCAGAAAAAGTGCTTCCAATTTCTTTAGACATTATTTCGCTAACAAAACTATTTTATACTTGCACGATAACATTTTGAATAAAATATTTTTTTAATTCTCGCGCTGCTTAAATTGGTGTACCGTAATATGTCGTCATGGAACTGCATGACGCCAAGCGGCGAAAATTTTCACCTAGTTAGTCAATTGTGCTGTGCTGTGGAGTGTCGTGATAATCCAGTGCTGCCAAACTTCGAATCTCTTAATTACCAAGTTTTACGGTTGAATTCAATACAAAAGAATATGTGTCAACCTTATTAAAGTGGTAAAAATACTTGTTACTAATACTAATACTAATACTATACCAGTCTAGGAATGTTATACCAGTTGTTTGTTCGATTCGATATTCCGATTTTAATATAATATAACCTGTGGAGTGCATTAAAATTATATGTGTTATAATACTAAAATAACAACCAAGGGTTTAAAAATTTTCCTTTGTTATTTAAACACCAGTTGTGCCTTGTTCTTGGGATATAAAATTCTGTGTGAGTTTAGTAAAATATCGGGTAAGGCATAAGCGTACACTTAACGACTTAAAGAGTTCTAAAAAGTCAAACATTTTTAAATTTTAAAATAAAGAGCTTATCGGTTAGTGGAAATCATATTTTGAATTAAACCTCCTTCTTACTTTAGAAAGTTACTGAACTTACCTTTCATAGCATCTAACCGCCAACAGGGTAGATCCAACTTATTTGTCGTCTGTAAAGAAAAGGTGAAAGTAAAGAAAGAAAAATAATTTAAAATTTGTTGCGCACGAAATTCCGGTGTAAATAAAATGGCGTAAATGTATACTTAATGCTATTTAATATTTGCTTGTAGATATGCAAATGCATGTGCGAAAGTCGACGAGTATGGTATGAGTACTTGAGTACAATATACCAAGTTAAGATTTCAAATGCCTGCACAAATTGAAAAAAGAATGTAAGTAAAAGCTTGTGTTAAAAGTAAATTTACGGACTGTTTCATATTTGTAATAATAAATACACATATAATATTTAAACCGGTACTTAAGAATATATGCAAACGAACGCGTTTGTTTCCAACTTTTGATTTGTGTTATGGACTTTCAAGTAAGCTGCTTATAGAGGTAATGCTCTACGCCGTACATAAATTAATAAATATGGGGAGCACAGTTATTGGAGCATGTTGGAAGTTCAATAATATTATATTTAGTCGAGTATATCATATTCGAAGGAAATTTCAGATTTGGCTGATTCATTTTTATTTAATGCTCCTCATAGGTGAAAACGGGTGATCGGATAGTGAAATACTCAAATCTATGAGTTTACAACAACAGCTCCTAGGTAAATCTAAAGTATTTAAAGAAAGAAAACTAACTAATCTAATAAAAGGTGAACAAACAAAGCATCTAGGTTGGTCCACCAACATGGCAGTGGAATCAGCGTCATCTTGTTTAATAAAATGTTCAAAGAGATCAATTAGCTGAGACAAAGTAGAGAGAAGCAGAAGAAGTAGCAGTAGAAAGAAGAAGATAGAGAAGTACATTGCATCATTTCATTTCACTAACATTCATACATTTAGAATAGTGGTCGGGATGAGAGGAATTGAGACTGTGTGAGTGAGCACGAAAGCAAAGTCACACAGCCACTCAGAGAATTATGTAACTTTACATTTGGAGAATTTTTTTCATTCCCTCGTGAAACAAGCATTTTCGTACTTCTTTATTCTTCTTATATATTGTACGATTAAAAAGAATATATTGGACCCTAAGAACCTCCACTTTATTGCCTTTAATTCAATTAAATTACCGAAAACACAAAATGTAACTCATAACCCAAAAAATCATTCATAATACCAAATAATTTCGCACAGGGCACACTTGCCAAAGCGGCCCGATGTCCATGTGAGTCCAAAAATGTCCATGTGAGTAAAATGTCTAATAATTTAAAGTACAATCGTATTTTGTTAGTTTTCATCCGAGATATTTAACTCTTTGAATAAATTCAATCAAGTTTTGACTACCATTTGACCTCACACACGAAAAAAGGAAGAGAACTAGTTATTAAAAAAAAAAAATTAAGGGCACAGCAGGGGCAAGAAAATGGAACTCAAAAGCATTTGTGGAAGATAGAAAAGAAAATTGATGTGGAAAATCTAATTTCTTATTTCTTATAATAATTAGATTTATTTTATTAAAGATTTTTTTCTGTGAGGTCAGTTTCTTTAATTTAATCAGCGACATATTATCTTTCAAATTTTTTTCTTTTTAATTTTGACCTTATTTTGTTTTCAATGATTTCTTTTGTTGCATTTCGTTTTATCATTAAACATAAGCTTCCCTGCTCTCATTGAACGCACTAAATAGGGTTGCAGTGAAACATTGTCAATTAAGTACTTGTTAAGCAATTAGCTAATTGCTGCGTTGTATCGTAGATTGAGAGCAATTTGGCATTAAATTGGCAACAATTTCCTCGCTGCTGAATTAGATGGTTGTTTGGACACTGTATGAAGCAGAAAAGGTTGACAACGACAGAGAAATAAGGAAAACACATTAAGGCTTTAAAGCTTGTGTCACTATTTTAATTCATAATTCTCAAAATTTAGGTGATCTCAAATTGATTGAGTAATGATTGTTAATATATTCTAGATTCTACGTACAGAAACATGCATAAATTATAGAAAATATATTGTACTTGACCAAAAATTTTGGCTTTGTCAAACTAACAGCTTAATGGCCCGGCATATAACTATAGAAAATAATTCAACCCATACTCACTTTTTCCGACTTTTCTTCAATTTCCTCCAGTAATTTGAAGTTTTGGATAAATCGTTTTCAAATACTGTTTTTACTTGTTTAAGAGTATTGGATATTAAGACTATTATATTGTAGCAGTTAAAGTAATATTTGATTATATCAATAAAGTCATACATATTATGTAAAATAAGTGCGAGTAACCACTTTAGGCAGCTTCCGCTGCACACATGTGACTTTGCGCAAATATTTGAGCATGATTTTCGAAATTTGAGTATTGTAAATATGTTTTTATATGCACAAGTGCATTTCAACCCTGTAGGAAATTTAAGTTTGTGGTAAATTTACAAATCTAATTATGTTCAGCTTTTTTACTTAAAAAAATGACATTAGAGTGATGTTATCGATGTTTTTAAATTACACTGATATATCCCTCATTCGCCTTGCTACTTTTTAATTAATATATGTACCAAATTTACGGAATTTAATTTTCACTCCGCCAAATACTTTCATTATAGTAATTGACCATACCTTTATGAAGTTCACTATTCGGTTAAACTATTTCCAAAAACTTTCTTCTGAAAATTTTTTGATTTATCAAGTTTGAAAATTTCTTATAGGGACCTCGCACGGCCATTATATTACCGATTTCGATGAATATTGAGCCTGCATTCTCTTCAACATTTCTACTCGTTTGCACATATATCTCAATGAGTTGCCATCAATCTTTTCATGTTGTAATGTCGTCGGGACATTAAGCCGGTGGCTTAAATATAGTTATGGACCTTAAGTGATTAAGGGCACACAAGGTGTCACGGAAATTATTTTCTATTTAGTTTTTTCACGGTAACGCATCTAATGCCTAATATATAATTGCTGGGCCCATATAGCACAGTTTCTGCACCTAATTGGAACCATGGCTTATCTCTGAAACGCTCTCGTGGTTTCAAAGATCTAATTGTTGCTGTTGTTACGCCGAAATTGCAACAGTTACAGCCCCAGCCAATAGTAATGAAAAGTCACAATTTCTTGAGTTAAGCATTTTCTGCTATTACTGATTATATTTTCCCATTCAGGATGTCCTTAGGGACAGCCCTAGCCCCAAAGAAAGCTGGTCCAGAGCCCATATGTAAAACTAGTCATATCAAGGTGGTCAACTTCTCATCGAAATAATAAATAACAAACACAAACGCTTTGCGAAAATATCTGATAAGTGCAGCGAGGGACTCTATTTACGCTAAAATATGGCGCAGCTCTCTGAACTAGTCTTAAAGTACTCCCAAGCGTGGCAACATTTGTAAATTGGAAAGTTATCCAAGTCCATTTATCTCTTGTTTATCTCTTATTATTATTAATTATTTTATTTTATTTTCATTATAATTAATGCTATTGTCCAGTCTATTACTTTAAGATCAACCATTTTCCAGCTATACATGTACACATACATACATACATGTACAGCGAGTTGCCCGCATGTATTTGAAAGCAATTGAGAATTTATTGTCTAGGAAGACAATGGGCAACAGCACAGCTAGACGGCAGCAAGTTGGCAAGACCAGAGTGCACCACCGCCGCGCTTTTGTAAGCTGCTCCATAAATCGTTCGTCGATAACAAAGCTACGCACGGATAGCAACCGCGGCAGCTTGGCTTTATTGTTTTGTACTCTTGAATATCAAGTGACGCGGCAACTTACCGCTTCCTGTTGCCCTCTGACTGCAGTAGTGGCTAAGCTATGCGGTGTTAGCTCATCTCTGGTGTTTACACACAACACATACACACATACATACATGCATGAGGAGATTAGTTTACCAGCTACGGTTGCGTGGAAAGCAACTTCAAGTCGCAACACATGTATAAGCAAACGCTTCACAACTGCATCCCATTTATATTTTGTTGCGAAAACTGGTTTCCTCTGCTCTCAAGAGTTTATCATTTTATCATTTATTGATGCTCTCCGCAAACACAAAATGCACAATTTTATATTACAATACTCACCCCATTCTTGTTGCATAAGCGATTCGCCACAAGGGTATTGTAAATATTTTACCCCTACACTATATTTATATACGCGTACGGTTTTCTCTTCGGTCTTGCGTTTTTCTTTCTTTGCTTAGTACTTATTTGCTTTGCATATTTGCAATGCTTCTTGAATGACTTGCACTTGTATTTTCAAATAATACGCAAGTTTAGCAAGTTTATCAAGTGGTAGTGCAAGAGCGTTGAGCTGTTAATGGAGGCAACAATGTTTCCCAAGATTTGTGCACCAAGATATTCAATGTCAGTACACATTGACACTGACCTTCAGCGGACTTGTCTCATTACTTTTGAACCTTTACTGTATGATAAATAATTATATACTTTATAAAGAATATACTGAATCCAAATTTTTTCGGAATATAACAATACGGATTAACTACATATACTAAATATACATTATCCAACTGTTGGTATTTCAATAGATGACGATACTTTGTGACAACGCTTCTTTATAAAAAAAGGCAACAGCGTTCATTACTCTTAGTTGAAATATTAGCAGTTGGATAGAGTATGTTTGGTATTAGACTTTTGCCTCTTAGAACGATACTTAGTTAATCTTACTGAAAATCGCACATCAAATATGTATCAACCAGTCAAACTTCATTCTAAATAGATATCATGGAGGGGTAGATTTTTTTTTTAACACAAATCTTTACAGGGCATGGTTGATTCAAAGCATATGTGAACGGAACGGACGGAAAAAGGTCACGGAATTTATTGCAATAGACGGGAAGGATCTCCCAATTAAATAAATTATTGAGAGGATCGGTTTTTATAACTAAAAAAATTTAAATAAATGGCAATCTTGAAAATTAGTTTCGTATAATATACTCGCAATACGGCACAGCGTATAACAGTTTTATTCATCTAACGATTTTTTGCATAATCTGAACCTAGTCAAGATAGATGTAAAGTTATATATGTCAAAATGATCGGAATGACCAGAAGACTTGAATTCCGGATATCCCTCCGTCTGACCGTTCGTGCAAACACTAACTTAAGTAAAAACCTACACATCTTCAGAAAACCTCGTACACATGCTCCTGGGCACCCTGAAATACCCTCTAATACGTTTAATTTAATTTTTAATTTAAAGAGCCTCTTTTACTGATAATAATGTGTCGCTTTGTCAAAAATAGGTCAAATGGGGTCAAGCATACCCCCAGTCTCTATTATAAGGATTTTACAACTTCGGATTGGCTTCATACTGCGTATATCGGTCAATATGTAAGATCTCTTAGTGAAATTTAGCGAACATGTTATCTTGGATATACTACAGTTTGGTGCTGAAAATGGGTGAAATCGGTCTACGAATTATCCCAGCTCCCATATACTACCCATAATGATTTTCGTTATTCTAGTGAACTTAGACCTAATATGTCGGTCAATGTGTGCGTTATCTTACTAAGATTGTATGAAAACATGCTCACGAGCATACATTAGTATAATGCGAAGAGTTAATGCAATCAGTACAGACCTTCCCTAGTCCAAATATACCCGATATGGTGATTTCCTATTTCCCAGCAGAGCTTAAATTGTTTATGTTGGTCAATATATTTAACATTTTAAAGAAATTAAGTGTTTTCTTAGCCATATTATGGTTTATCGCTGAATATGCGCGAAATCGGCCTAAACCTTGACCTAAATGCCGCACTCCTAATATAATGATTTCCGATTCTCTGGTTGAATTTTTCCTCATGTATCTAATATATTTATTAAATCACTTTGGTTGAGTTTATATCGCATTTATCACTTTTGAGCTAATTTGGTTGGTTTCACTGAAAATATCTCGGACATGAAGAAATTTATAGTAATGAAACTAAGCGAGCCTGTATAGCTGTGAGCTGTAACATAAGTTAATAAGATGCCAAATATGATAACAATCCATAAACGGTCTCATTAAATCAAGAATTTTGCTCTCATTTGCAACATTTCTTTATATAAGGTCCTGTCAACACCTGAAAATATTTCAGCGCCTTTGGGCCTCATAAATTGCGAGAGTGTAAAATGTTCGGTTGCACCCGAACTGAGCCTCACCTCAGCGAAAATTCATTTCGAGCTTCTTCACCGTAAATGCAATTTTGAATTTCAGTTCGCCTTAATAGAAATAACTGGATATAAATGAGTTTAACCACGTGAAATCGCAAGGAATCCAACAAAATACACGCGCGGCTTACCTAACACGAAATGCGCAGCTGGAAATGCTAAAGCTGCAGAAATGCCGAAAGTGCGCTTGGCGCGATTAACGGGAAATGCTTGTTTAATATGCAGACGCCACAAACCGCACCACACCGAATTGCATATACAAATACTTTTGTCACAGAAGTGGAAATGTGCTAACAGGAAATTTCAAAGGCCCACACACACACACACACACACACCACCACAAATAAGCGGAGGAAAGTTGAAATTGCGCACAAGTGCAAAGCGTTTGGCGCGAACAGAAAATGATGAAGTCTGGCGGCAATTCTTAGCGCTGCATATTAACGGTAAAGGTATGTAAGCATATGAGCTGGCTTGAAGACGCCGCAAGCGCTCGAACAGCGAAGAGAGTGAGTGGGAGAAGGGAGGAGAAAGGAAACAGAGGCTGAGTTTATTTCCAGTTGCCAATGCCGATTTTGCACTTGCACAACTGTGCAACACTTTTACGTGCATTGCGCCGTTCCTGATATACTTTCGCAGCCACTTAACGGTGTGGCACCGCTTGTGCTGACACTGTGTGCGCGTAGTTGCCCCATAACGGCGTGTAATTGCATTTCGCAATTTTATAATTGCATACCGCTACGTCCGTTTTCGCCTTGTAACAACTTGCGGATTGCGGTTTGTGTGTGTGTATGTGTGTGTATGTCAAGCCGAGTTGCGCCACTGTGTTGTGGGTTGCTCATACGCCATGGCCAACTGTGTGTTTCGCGGTTGTTCGGCGGTTGTGAATGTCAGCAGTGCCAATGTCGGAATTGAAATGTAAATTAAAAACTGTAATTACATTGGAAATAAAGTTGCATTTGCACGTGGCGAATTGTAAAATGCGAAAAGCGCTCCCTTACGCTCGCACACGTTCTCATACACGTTTATTATATAGTAAAAAGTTGTTGCTGCATACACAGTTGTTAATGCATTTCACGAGTCGCTACTTTGTTAAGAATTTAATTTTCACTATTGCCAATTTCATGTCCTTTAAATATGTGTACCACACTTTCGCCTTGTTGATTGAAATAAATAGGGTAATTAAACCCAGTAGTAAAATGTATGAGCATAGTGAAAGGACTAGGCCACTACTACTTCCTATTTTTTATTAAAAGAAACGACTATTATTTCTTGAAAAAGATCACAGAGGCAATGGGACAATATTTTTGAAAAATCTCTTCTTCAGTTTAGTGAATTTTTAGTAAAAATTAGTAGTAACATTTTACTGCATAGAGGAAATTGGTAAATAACAACGGAAGAAGCATGAACTTATATACTGAATATGCTGTAATCATATAAATCAAGTAATAACTTTAACTACAAGCATGAACTGGACGTACTTTTACTAGAATTTTCATCTCTCTCAAATTAGTGCATCGATTTGATAGATCGCATTTTAACCGCGCCTACTTTACATATAAAACCCTTTCGAATACTGTCAACTCATTTGACTTTGTAATGGATAGCTCAAATATCAAAGACAAATAAAATAAATTACGTGATAATATTGGTATATGACAACTCTCTACTAATAACGGGCGAAACCGTAATACAATTAAATGAGAATGTTATACTTAAGGTGAAATCATTTAGTATCAAAACTGGTTAGCATTGGTCCATATCTTCCCCCGGTCCTCATGTACTGAGTCTCCTGTTTTTCGGGTCCATTGTGAATAAACCGTCAACTTAACTTAAGAGAACCAAGTTTCATAAGTTATGTTATCATATGAAATTTTAAAATACTTTAGGAAAGTCAAATTCGAATTTAATACACTTAGAAATGAAAAGGGTATGGGCTCAAGAATGATAGTTTCGTAGACTGTAATATTAATATAGTTGCACCCGCATTAACTGACCCACTTAGCCGCTCTTCTTCATCAAATTGGAGGTAATCGCAAAATTTAAGTAAGTAGTCATATAAATATATATTAATAATTTTAATATTTATCTATGTCCTCTGCGATTTTACACAATGTGTAGGTGTAGATTTTTTCATGGTGTTAATATATAATAATATAAGTACAATCCTCATATGCATTGCCATACTTACCCACCTATACCCGTACTATATACATTATATATACTACATCAAATCACCTTAAATAGATTGCGAGGAAATTTGTTTTACAGCACCCAAAGGACTTTCCGGCACCCGAGTACCACACATTCCGACTGATTACATACATTGTACATACATATATACATTCACATGGTATAAGTGCAGATGTCTGTTGAAAATTTCAAATATATTTAGGTAATTAAATGCTTGTTATATTGATTTTCTTAGCTCTTTCAGAATTTCAATACTACATATAGGTAGTCTTTTGTGTACATATGCTATATAGATTTGATATAACATGAACTTTCGTACTGTTTTCTTATTTGGATTTAATTTTATTTAAAATTTCGGCAATTTGCGCCCGGTGAGCTAACAAGCTAATCTGTCGGAAGTATAGCACGCTTCCTAGTTTAATCGCAACCAACTTAAATTCCGGAACACAAGGTTTTATAGCACGACTTTAGTTTACTTTATATGCTCAACAAAATTATATTTTCTTTGAACTTTATAAAAGAATGAGCCGATAATGTTTTAGCTACCGAAATAGACCTTCCAGTAAAGCCATATGTATTCTGGAACCACTGATTCTTCAAATTAGTACTTGTGAACTACATTGCATTTATGCCAAAGTGTATGAACACTGACGGACCGTTCTTGCTATTGTTTATAAAATGGATTCTAAGCGGATTATTCTTAGACATTAATACTTGAGTACTTTAAATACAAACATTTTAGAAATAATATGGTTCAATACAGTAGAGTCCATATAAGTAGAAAGGTCGTCCACAAACTGCCTTCTCGCATTCTGTAACCCATTTCTATCTAATGGTGCAAACAAAATACTTCCATTCTTTTCTTGTTGAGGAAACATTCGAAAGCTCTTTGATATGTTTTTTTCATTAAGCTTGGATCTTTGACCTCTCACTACAATATCTAAATCGCAATTTCGTTGGCATTACTATAGTCTCTCGAAAAAATCTCTACCATTCTTATACAATCGGTATTTTGACTCCTTGCACACACAAGGCCTCTTTCTGTTCACAAAGAGTGACGAATCGAACTAACAAAAGACTGGCATACTTAGGTATAAATAGAACAAATAAATTCTATCCTTTTCATGAGGTGCCTATCAGAAGCCTCATAATGTTTTACTCTTTAGCTAACATTACGTAAGTACTCCTAATAACCTAAATCAGGTTAGGTTTCTTCTGCGGCGGGGACTGCACTTGCACAGTTCAAACATTGATCCTTTGTAATAAAAAAAAACTCCTACGTATGATTTAATAGACCCTCATGCAACGACAAAGCACTCGGAGCCTATTATAAATCCCATGAAGTGGTCAATTCCGAGTGCAGCCAATTCGTCCGGTTGCCTGAAGTTATGACATCAGCATGAAGATGTTTCAACCGCCGTCTAATTAAAGCTGGACAATTCAAGAGAAAGCGTGGAGATGCTTCTACTTCGCTTTCTTCCAGATAATTTCGACAATTTCTTTCTGTCAAAATTCCTTAGCACACCTGCGTTATAACCTGGGTATGTCTCCATTTGATACAACTCTCGAATCTACAGCGATATTCTAAGAATGCCACATGGACAAATCTGGTCATAACTTTCAATTATTTTTCTGCATGATCTTATTACTTATTATGATAATATTAGATAAGTAAGTAAATAATTTCATTGTAAAATTTTCCAACTCCTACTTTGAAATACATTCCTCATTTTGACCTCAGTGTATTTGACCTTTAATCTATTTGAGAAATTGTGATGTAATTTTCTGGCTAATTTTCTCTTTTCGCTGCTTTCCGCCTCGGTTTTATTTCATTAAAAGCTCTTCTGACATTTTCAACAATACTTCTTCTGATTTAAAATATTTGACTTTGTCGTGGGTATTTTATCACAGCCGCGCATTTGTTTCTCTCATTTGTTATACTCATTGATATAATTTTTTATTTCTCTGTTTCCTCTTTTCTCGTTTGTTATCATTATTATTTTTTTTTTTGGACTCTTTCGTTTCAGCAAATTTCCTTCCTCCGTCTGTTAAGTGGCCGGGTACTTCGGTGTGCGCTCGTACAAGTTTTATGGGTGGGCCAGAGGACTACCGAGAGGACTCGCAGAATGATTGCCATATTTAACTGCATATATATATTTAAATGTATGTATGTATTGCATGTGCAGTTGTATGTATTTATGAGTGCATAAATTCATGCCCGCATAACCATCGGTTTGTTTGAGTAGCGTGCACCTTTGTGCTTGCGTGTGGTGTCGCATAGTGGAAAAGTCAATATTGACGTTGAAATTACGGCACACCAGTGCACCTGTGCACCGGTACTTGTATTGTCTTTCAATCATTTCACTTTTCTCTGCATATTGTATGTGCGAATGTACCTTGGTAGCGCGGAGTGAGCACTTATGAACCACTACTGATGAACTTTGATATCAGATCGATGAGTTGGCAAGTGTCGCCACTTCAGCTTCATTAGAGAACTTTCTATAAAATTTTAACTTAATTTTTCATACTTCATACTTCATGTTTTTAATATCAATATCTGGAAAATTTATTAAAAGTTCCCTCATTGAATTCATCGGCCTGAATAAAGAAAACAATACTGTCAAGTCAACAAGAATGTTCAAAGAAAGTATTTGAAGAATGAAGAATGAATGAATACCAATTTTACCATATTTCTGTATTGAAAGAAGTAAATAATACAGAGGGAAAACTTCTTCAAAAGCAGAAATATTAAAACTTCATAAACCCTTTGTAGAATCTTATTATATGTATAATACAGAAAGGCTTAAAAGTACTGACATGAGCTTATGATACTGAACTGATCGCATAGGCTTAAGTTGAACGAGAGTCTCTGCGAAACGATTAGAACTATTTAAAGCTTAAACCCTTAAATCCAATCCTGATTTCAATATTTGGTTGTAGTTTTGGTTATGCTGAATGAACCTATATCGCTTATAGATATATAAGCACCTATATATAAGCGACCTATTCGCGGGAAGATCCAAATGGCTCATGGTTAAGCATTTTCCTGAAAGTCTTCAACAATAGTTATAATAACCTTTTGAGAATGAGATTCGGACTTAATTACGATAACAAGATATTGTTAAAGCTGCTGAAAAGTATTTGGCCTGAGTTTGATCTCGATATAAAATCGATTAAACGCTATAATAATGTTTCTTGTTTGTTTCACCATGTTCGATGTAGTCGATGAAATTAATTACGATCCCGACCAATTGATGTGCTTTCTGGTGCTTTGAGCGACTTTCACCGGGTAAGATATTTTTTTTTCACCCGGCAATGGACGGTCAATTAAACTCAGGTGTATAATTCTGTATCCATGTATCCATCTTCGATTATATTTTACGGTCACCTTACATAATTTCACAAATTTTAGCGATGATTTCTGGCATTGCTGCCTCTTGTGGTCTTCCGCAGAGGTAGCGTCACTTTGAGACCAAAAGCTTGAGGACAGTTTAAAGAAATTTCATGAAACTTTGAACTTTCTAGTTAAGGTTTGGCAGGACTCTTTGGCAAGGATAGGAATTTTTTATAGCGACTTATATAGTAAATCATATAGTACAGTAAAACAGCTTTTGTATTAGGACACTGTATCGCAGTGAATATTTCTGAATGTTCAACATGATCATTTAGAAAATTTAATAAATTTTTATCATAAATATTGAACAACGTCGTGATATGTTTAACAAATTTCCTTTGCCTTATAGCAATGATGTAGTGTTGCTGCCTCTGGAGATCTGAGAGCTAGGTTTAGTTGTGTGGTGAACCACATAGTTTGTTGATGCCTTAATTAGTGGTTGAGTATTTGATGCGTTCAGCATAGGATTAAATTTAAATATAAAAATAAATCATAAAAATGATATGTCTTGAGGAATTTACTTTACATACCTCAAATTATTTTTTCATTTTGATTTGGATTTATACAACTTTCCAACTTCACACAGCGTTTGTAAAGAAAAAATCAAAAATATTTGCATAAAGATATACATAATTTCTACAATTGAATGAGAATTACAATTATAAGCATAACAAGACTGTATCTTACTCATTGCTTTTGACATTTTGCGTATTTATGCTATTGACAGTTGGTGTTCTTCAAAGCAAGCAAAGCATATATTCCCTATACACACTGGGTAAGAACCCGTTAGAACAGACTCAAACATACATACATACAACTATCACATATATGGACATACACAAATGCCTATATATATATATATACATGTTTCTAAATGCACACATCTACACACATACATACATAGTCGCATAGAATGCAAATTTACCCATAGCTTCACATCATTCCTAACATCCTTTGCGCAGCGTTCGCAGCTTTCGTCCCATGTCAGTTGATAAATATTTATGGCTTTCAGAGTTAATGTCGCTGAAATCATCGTTTTGCCATCGGCGGCAATGCAGATATATGGGATTCATGATGCAACTGCTGAGCACTGCCAACAAAGCATTTTTTGAATATTTTTGCATTTCGCATAAATTCTATGTACAAAGCGCTATGTGCTAGTATTTATTTCGTTGTTGTTGGTTTTTTTTTTTTACGAGAAAAATATTCAAAAATCACTTTGTATGCTCCAATCTGCAAACAATAAATTATCATTTATTGCCTTTGCTGTTGTTTCATATATTTGCAAATATTTTTTTTATGTAAATGATTTCGCTTGTGCTCTATCTTTTATTTGCCAGACCAAAAAATTCATTTGCAATTTCTATGTAAATTTAGTTTTGGTTCGAATTCTGTTTGCACTTCCTGCGCGTGTAACATTTTGCGGCGATGACATAGCTGACTTTTTTCTATGTGTGTGCAAGTGTGTGTGCCATCGACTAGCTGTATGTGGCATTGTTCGAATTCGTGTTAGCACTTAATTTTATTCAATGCTAAATGCATGTAAGTCAGAAGGAAAATCACTTTTTTTAAACAAATATCAATTAATAATTTCGGACTTTTATTATTTTTTTCTGGACTTTACGAATTTAATTCATGATTTATTAGCTGTAAAGCATTTGCAGGCTATTAGTTCGTAAATATTTATTACGTTTTTAGAATTTCTCAATTGAATGTTAAATCAAGGATTTAGAAGTGGTATAATCCGAGCTTGATTTTAATTGAAAAATTTTGCATTTTTTATTACGAAAAAACAAACATGTGGTAAAATTGAACTAACTTTTATGTGCTATCATATCATTTTCAATGTATTTAGTGGAGTAGAGTAACAGAATTTCTTAGAGGGCTAACTGTCAAAATAGCTGTCAAAGCAAACACATATTTTTGGCATTTATGCTCAGCAAAACTTCGTGACTTACTGGACGAGGCTTACACTGGTACATGGTTCTCAACAACATGGTGATATATTTCCGAAATTCGAACTCTGTGCCGTAAGCTTACACTAACATTTTCACTGTCAAACCACAAGCAGCGATGGAGCACATTTCCGGCATGACGGGTACGTAAATGAACAAAAGTGCCGTATTAGCAGCGTGAACAATGCCAAAGTGACTATCCAGTGTCCCTTGCATCATGAAAAAATCTAATATAGTTTCCATGTCAAAAGCACTACTGGCCCATATTTCTGTTAAACTTAAGTTTGAATCATCATACCGTCAATGGTGAGTGCTACAAACAAATGACTCGCTGCTATTTCGTTTCCCAAGTCAATACAAATCATCTCTAAGTGCCGGAGTGATTTCAGCAGAATGGTGCAACAATCCGTACATGGACGGATCCGTGGACTCCTTTTATAACCACATTTTATAACCATAACAAAAACACCATACCGAGAAACGGTTCTGCTAAGTGAAAACTTAGGTCACGAGCTTTGACTTTGTTTGACAAATACGACTGACAAGCAGGAAACCAACTTTCGACGGATTACCAGCGAGATAATGACGGTTATGCTGGAAAAAGTGACCTGGTCGCAGTCACTAGATGGCAGATATTCTATTTTAGGTTTAAATGAACTAGAGCTATTGAATATAAGGTAAAGATGCTCTTCTTTTAAAATTGTTGTAGCAGAAAACAATAACAAAGCGGTACTAAAACAAAATGTAGTCTATCAGGAAAATATTCAAATGCAAATCCGTAAATCTGTGTTTACTGTGTCTCTATATAATAAAAAGCTATAGTCTGGAACAAGTATTTAACTTTGTTGATTCAGGAGTAACTATGGACCCCAAACTGAATTTTAGTCTCCATGTTAATAGAATGGTTTTGAAAGCTAAAGGTGTTCACAGTTTCTTTAAAAGATGGTCTAAAGAATTTTTAGATGCGTATGTTACTAAAACTCCTTTTGCCATTTTGGTTAGGCCTATATTAGAATATAGCTCCGTGTTCTTATAAATTGGAGTCCGTACAAAAACAAATTTTCTTTTTGCCGTAGGGCATTTTCGATGGGATTCTATTTTATGTCTTCCTTCTCCTACACTCGCTAGTCGTAGGGAAATGCTGGCATAACATTTTTAGTAAAACTGGTGAATGGATCAATTTGTAATTATTTTCTCTTCCTTGAAGTTAATTTTAATATGTCCGTTCGCTTAGCCAGGCAGCTTTGGCCCTTTCTGTTAAAACCATGTAGATTAAATTTTGAACTAAATGCACCATTCTCATTCCAATACATTTGACTTATCTGACTCACTTTTCAACATTTTAAAAAACTTTATTATTTCCACTTAATAAATGAGATCACATAAAATTTATTATAACTTAATTTTAGATGTGGAGAATTTTGTTTCTGTAGCTAAGCAGCTTTAGATCTCGCTGTTAAAAAACTCTCTTGCCTTTCATGACTCGGCTAATTCCGCTTGAATTATACATTTCTTTAATATTTTGATATTTTTTTTACATATTATACATGTATTATACACTTGTATAAAAACTACTAAAGTAATAAAAGAATACTTATATGTCGCTATGCAAATAAATTAAATTTGCCAGCATTCTTCCCGAAGTACTTCAGGTTGGGGTGAAACGACACTTTAGCACACGTCAAGGAACACTCAGAATTGGTTGGGAGTTGGTATGCCGCTTTAGCGATATATGTCCATCACAAGGTAGATTTAAATATTTAATAAATTTAAGGTAATACTATATAGCAATTTTTAGCTTGAAGATGTGTGAAAAAGTTGAAATAAATTTTTTAATAATTACTAATTTGATCATATCTGATCAATTCTTTGGTGTTGACATAATTTTTATTTTAAAAAAATTAATCAAAATATCGGCCTTTACTATCTGGGGATAAATATGGGAAACCAAGGAATTGTTCAACAGATATGATATAAGTGCCAAATCATCGTTATGTTAGTTACAGGGTTGTATTTGGATACCATCAATAGCGAGACGATCGATAGACCGCGGTACTTATTCATCTAAGCATATATGCAGGTAATCAGCTAAATATTTAATTTCAAAATTATGTATAACCAAGCTCCAATTAAGAATATAAACAAACGTGCATGTGCTTGATCCAGCCAGATTATAGTTTTTGTTGATAAATAAGAAAACCAAATACATAAAGCGTACAAAAAGGCTGTGCTATTAAATTGATAGAAAATTACTGTGTGCGAAAGGTTAACTAAATATGTATATATGTGTATATGTATAAGAAAATTGGCAACATCAAATTGATATTGTGCACTTGTTGTATAAATCCATGAGAGTGATTAAATGAGGAAAGCGGGGAGACAATGAATGTGAATGTAATTTTGGGAAGCACACAATAACCTAGACTAAAATTATTTAAAATATTGGATCTATATACACAGCAATACATATAAACATACAGTTGCGACTGGCAAGTCAAAGCCAGTTAAATCCTGTGAGCACTAAAACAGTAGGTAGCTTAAATGAGCTTAAGTCACGTTTCAAATTTTCTAGTCAAATGCGTTTATTTGTACAACAAAATGTATTTGTACAACAAAATGCATTTGTCCATTAAGTTAAGCCAACAAAAGGATGCCACAAGCAGCTCACAAAGGCCATTATATACCCAACATATATATGTAACAGTATACTGTGCCTATAAATGTAGAGGTGTGCGTATGTGTGTGATTGTATTTCTCAATTAAATCCAATCAAAACAGACAATGCTTTTGCGTAAATACTAATCCCGACTTGACACACACCCACATATCTATGGTATGTACCACATGTATATGTGTAGCTCAATAGACATACACACATACACACATACAGGCACACACATTTGCACAGAAAATGGTAATTTAATATTCGACTCAAGGTTATTGGCTACGACAGACCTAAATGCCTTGGCCTCTTATTGTGCAATTTAGTTGGCAGATAATAAAAGTTCCGGTGGCGCTACAACTCCAGCCATTTGTGCTGAAATGCTTTGTCAGAACTTTGATTGCTTTGCAAGGCATAAGAAAAGCAAGTATAGTTATTAGACGGTTTTGTGCCACAATTACTACTATGTAAGCAGTCTATTAAAATATTTTTCTTACGGCGAGTGGATCATTAAAAATTGTGAGTTGTACTACTTCGAAGAAGAAATGAAAAAATTGTTGCCAACTAAGCGCCATAAATGTGAAGAGATTGTAAAATTAAAAGTGCTCGTTTTAATAAATATAAAAAGAAAAATAAAGCATTTATTTGAAAGTAATTTTTTCTTAATAGCATTTGAGTTATTCTGCATCCCAGAGGTCATAGTTACTTAATAATATTGTTCTGACTATTAGTAGCCAAATTAAAGAAAGTGCAGTTTAAATAACCACTGAGCGAAAAGAAGTAGCCACTTCTCAGTAGCGTTCAACTTCCTGCTTTCTAATTTTAGAACTTCAGCAACTAAGCGAAGCATTCGGCTCATAATCAACACATAGTTACAAATACTTGTATTACTACCATATATTTACCAAAAGGGCGGTAATAATCGACCTTAGTTAATACGGAGCTTCAAGTGAAAATTATCTGGTTATCTGCCGCGGTGTATTATGAACTAATGTAAACTTGAACTTGAAGTAGCCCCCAAAAAATATAGTTCGACTGATTCTGTGCTGTTCTTCTAGTGCTGCAAGTAAACTTTAACATTTAGGCATGTTTATCTACAGCTTGTATTGGATGGAGAGCTTTTGCCGATTCTTAATAATGTGATATGTTTCACCTTGAGTGAAATCAAAAACGGGATAGCAGGTTGGCCAATTTTAAGACTACAAGAAGATAGCTTACTCGAGGCAATTTGATTTTAGATAACTCCATTCACGGTTTATTTTTTAGATATGAATGAGGCCTTGATTAAGTCAACATGCAAAATAATATATATTACAGGGTGAGTGAGGATGTAATAAATAGGGTCGATCCTTAAGTCTCCTGGGAAGTGCTGATCGATTTATATGACAATATTTCCCTTCTAGATCTTGATCCGAGCTGAAAATGAACGTATGTCTTGCAGAGTGTTAATCTAAACCGCATAACCAAATGCTTTACTGATAGAAAAAACACCTCAAGTAGAGCGACTTTGGCTGCTCTATAGCGAAATGTGTAATTCCTAGGAGTAGTTGGTAGCAGTTAAATTCTCTGTCAAGATACGTCAGACACATCCAAATCGGCAAACTATTAAATCTCTGAAGTCTTCCGGATAAGCGATAAAGTTTCTTTAATAAAGATGTAGTTAGCAAAAAGAAGCAGTGGCTTAGCAAAACTAAACCTCGGTTAAATATAACATGAGATGTACAGAAATGAATTTAAATGGAAAGTAGTAATTACACATCTTAAAAAAAAGCAAAGAAAATATATTGAGCTTAAATAGCTAGCTTGATATAAATAGCTTGAGGCTTTCAGCATTCTAGATATTTGCATATGGTTCCAAGATTAACCAATAAAGATTGGGCTGACGTGTCGCTCTTGTTCTTCCTAAACCAAGATGAGATGTGAAGCGATGGTTTTAGCATGAATGTTTGCTTTGCGTACGTCAATGATCTAATCCCAATTGTTGGCTTTTACTTTACTTACGAAAAAGGAGTTAGTAAGAGTCAAAATTGACATCCAAGTCAGGACATCTAAGTGGTCAGTAAATGTCACCTCCTTTTGACATCAAGTATTTGTGGCGGAAGCTGAACAGTTTGATTCACTGTGTGACATTCTGCCTATAAATACCGCCAATATTTCAGCGAGGTTGAGGTTTTCAAAGACATCGCTATATAGCTCAATTGGTTAGTAAATGTCAATGCTATTAATGCAATAATCGACATAACAGTTGGCACACCCTGTAGTTACAATAATCATATAGTATAAGGTCACTTATCTTAAATGAACTTTAGTTATTGGAATTGTTTTGGGTTTTTAAAAACTAAAGCTATGATTATGTGTCATTGTGGCTTTAACCCTGACGAAAATTGACCCTGATAGTGAACCTTCTTGATAGTGAACAAGACATGACCCCACAACATTGTATACGTCTGTCAAGGCCAAAGTGAGTGGGTGGCAAAAGCGAACAAGCAGGCTTTGTTCATTCACAAGATCTTACCGACTCCTTTTAAAATAAAGCTGGGCTTATTGATAATTATAAGAGCATTTTCAGAAATGTGTAACCATCATTGTCTAACTCAATCAGGATGTGATGGATATATTTGATTGAGGTTGGTGTTGTGGTGCTCTTCGAACACCAGTATGTATGTATTAAAAATGTATACATACTGTATGTAAGTATGTATGTATGTATATACAAAAAGACAAAACAAAATTCTGTTTTGAGTACTAGAGTGCGTCAATTTTTTTCATTTTGTTAATTCTTTTATGCTTGTAGTAGGCTGTGAGGTAATATTTATTCCAACGGTATCATGTTTAATAGCAAATCTATCCATCTATCTACATATCTATCTTTATTATATATTGTATAATATTCTTGATTTTTAGTTATTTTTTCAACCTCTCTTACTTAGGTTTTGGTTCCTTTAAAATATGGCATATTATTTTCATATACACCATAAAGGCATACTGCTTCATCCTACCACAGAAATTCGAAGCACATGCGCTTGTACTGGGAGAGATAATCCTTGCCAAAATCATACACAAACCCTGGAGTCACTTTCAAATGGCGAATGATTACTTTTGAAATTTTCTCATTACTTGAATAGCTTTTCATCGGCGTCAGCATATTTCCAGGCATTTACTTTCGTGATATCCCGCTATTTATTGTGAAAGACTGCCATCAAAGTAATAAAATGACACCTTGCCTTGTACAAAATTAGTTACTCATTCCGTTAAACCAGCTATATCGGTGTAGAAAATCATCATTTGAGATAAAAGTAATATTAATGGCATCGAACGCAAAAAATTAATGGCTGAAAGCCTAAAAGCCAGCAATTTGTAAAAGGTCGCTGCAGCGTGTGAACGCAATCACTTAACTTTCTCTCAAACCAATTCAGCATTCACCATGAAATCAATTCAATTTTTATCGAACGTTTAACGGTAAATGAAAGTGGAATGGCAAAAACTTATTGTGAATACGCATATTTACGTAAACAAAGCGGCAAAAGCCAAAAGAGTAGAAAAATGTAGAGTTTACAACGAATATGCGTGAGTGTGAATTGCTTTGTTTAAAAATGTGTGTGTGTGCGTATGTATGTGGGAATTTTTGTAAGCGCGTTCCAACCTAGGCAAACACATGTTTTACACACACATACGCGTTTACAAAATCTAGGCTAGGTGGTAACACTTCGCTTCACCCAACAAATGTGCTCTTTCTCAATCGCTGCTTTGGTTATGATTGTATACGTCGATCGATGGTGAGAGCGGTAGTGAAGGTGCCGTCAGCGTCAACAACTATTGTCAGTGCCATTACCGCAAGTAAGCGATCAATCGAGCAACCGAGCAACCCAGCAACCGGGTAACAATGAGCCGCTGAGTGTTGCACAAAGTGTTGGCGCGATGGCGCAGTTAGTGGTGGTGTTGCTGGTCGTGCACTAATGGTGCCATCAATGGCATAAACGTTTATACGAACTACTTATGAGCACAGCGCACATAAGCACAATCATTTGTGTGTGCATGTGTTCATTTAGATACATGTAAACTAATAAAGTCTTAGCAAATGACACAGCAAATTGTACACATACATGGATAAATGCGCAAATAAGCACATTAAGTTAGTAAACTTACTCACACGCAGCCGCTAGGAAAAAGTATTGGTTGTGAAGTTTAACAAATCATTGAAGCTTTAATTGCCCATATATTGATAGTAGAAAATACTATGTTTGAACATAAGTAGAATCCATTAAAGATCCATTAGAGATCACAGGAAATCGTTAGTGATATTATCCCTTGAAAGCCAACCGAGCGCATTTGGCGCGACGTAGAGAGTGTAGCTCCCTAATTTGATGAGAAATTTAGAAGCTATCTAAAACTTTCAGAGTTCACTCTTCAATCTTTGTTTCGATCACGCCAAAGCCCTTTTAAGGATATTCAGACATTCCTTACAGCTTCACCTCATTTTGCAGATGAGCATTATAAGAGATTGATACCTGCGTTTTCAGATTCCAGCAAGAGATTTTTGCTTTTTTAATTTCTTCTTATGGTGATGCTTCAACCTGTTTGTAAGGATAATTAGTTTTACCGGTCTGAATGTATGGTTTCTTAAGCAATAGAACTACTCTTCTGTTACGAATGTAGGAATGTTCAAGTGGATATTGGAATCAAACTAGAATTGTACAACAATATTAAGGAAAGCAGGAAAGTAGAGTAAGAAGATTTCGATATAAAAATTTACGATACTGCCTATTAAAGTGGACTTAAACTTGTTTTTCGCTCAAATCTAATATGCCTGAGGAATTGAAAAGTGAAGTGCCTCTGTAAACCTTTCAGTATCTATGTGTTTTCATACTCAACAATACTCATTGAATGTCATCGAGAGCTCTACTTCCAACACAAAACTTGACTCAGCTGCTCAGAAAATTATATGAGTACATATGCGGTTTTATTTTTGAAGCTATATATATGAAGCATATATAGACCGTATCCAAGTATAGCAAAGACATTACTTTTAAAATACCAGCTAGCTATTGGAAGCTTTGATACAGAAGAGTTCCCACTTACTGTATATCTATTTCCGATTGTCTATTGGTACTCAATGTGAAAATTAATGCACAGATCAAACAAAAAGCTTTGCGAGTAGCTAATATAAAGCGTCTTCGATTCAATATTTCTCTGCTCAATATCTTCGGACGCTGCTCTTGTCAAAAAGCAGCACCGAAGTTATCGAGTTGAAAACATTAGGAGAGAGTACACGGATGCTATCTAGTTTTGTTTTACAGATTTTAGACAAATTTTAAAAATGTCAAATAACTGTCAAAAATTATAATGTAAAATATGTCATTAAAGAAAAGGTATTTATTTTGTGAATAGTGAATATTATTGAATGCTGCTCGAAGGCATGGGGTTAATAAAATATCATTCGGCGCGGAAAGCAGAAAATCTTCAACAAAGAAAGAAATTAACGGTATATTCGGACCTGTTAGAAGATAAGTTAGCGCAAGATTGCACCTCAAGTACTGCCAGTCTGTTTGAACAACTGCTAAAGTGTGTTCGATTCTCTACTCCCTCATACTTTGTGAATCACTTCCACAGAGTGGGTCGTGGGGTCAAAATTAAGAAATTACAAATTGGAAATTTTAAAATTTTATGCGTAATAGTGATTACCTTATCAATTTCGATAAACCGATTTGTTTTTTTACGCAATGAAAGAGAAGAATGCTTGAAAAGAGGTATATTTGAAATGTACGAAATTTAGTAGGAACCGAGCTCAAAACAATAGTTGTAATAAGTATAGGTACACTGCGAATCATAGTAACAAATATTGCAAATATTTCAGTTGGATACAGGCTATGACAGAAAATAAGTTTTAGGTAGCTTAAAGAGTTCGCGAGACTACATGCGACTGTTCTCACATAGACCCAATTGTCGACCAAAATCGCCAAAAAGCGACTACTTATAGAGCAAGCTATTCGTTGTTGCTTAACGGCTACCGCGTCCAATTCGTACCAATTCCTATAGACCATTAGAAGGTGTATATATGTGTGTGTATGTACGCTCACACGCGCCAACAAAGTGTCGCTGTCAATGCTTTGCTAAATTGCTCAGCTTAAATGTCTGTTGTTTAATCCACTGCAGTAGCTCGATGCCTTGCCTTCTTAATTCCACGCTAGCTTTCTACGACACTTGTTATGGTTATTGTTATCGCCGCTATCCGTTAACCAATTTTAATAGATTTTTGCACCTATACAATTTAGTGGCATGCGCTCTGGATGCTGTGTGCACACAGTGTGGCATTTACAAACACTTGCAACACATATATACGTACATTTGAGTACAAGTATCCTTGGAGCAGACACATGCTCGACTAGAGAGTTGCTATTTATTTTTCTGTGAAATCTAATAACCATTTCATGGTTGCCATAATAATGCCATAATAATAGCAAAAGATAATGTGCAAAGATCAAAGTGCACGGAGTGAAGCTCATAGACACCTAACGATGTTATTTAAATTAGGCTCTAGTATTACGCATGGATTATAAATCGAATGATACTTTTAATATTATGTCATAATTTCACAAAGTTAATATAACTTTTACGCCTTCATACTGGCGACGCTGGCAGCTGAAGACATGATTTATTGTGTTGTTTTCCTTTGCTTATTTGCTTTGTTCCGCTACCTTGCGTTTTAAGCAATGCTTTATGGTATCTTGTTGTATACAGTAGTTGTAGTTATTGTATTTGTCATATTTTACACTTTGCTTGCCTTTACAGTTGCTGCAAACCTTTCCCTCCTGCTGTCTTGCCGCATTATATATCTACGTAAATATCGGTTGTATCCAACTGAAATGGCATTTGCCCTTCTTTGCTACACACAAACAAACATGCGAACACCTGCACAGTGGCAGCTTTTACTTCCTTCTCTCTTGTATGTATAGCATTTTATCGCTTAAACGTACGAATATTGTACGTAATCACTGTCACTGCCACTGTCACTTTGCACTTGACACTTTGACATTGCCACCGTCACTCACAAGTGCGTAGTGGCTCACAAAGCAGCGCATAAACCAACACACACACACAATTGTGTATATGCTTATATGCCGAAGTAATGTTTATGGCTTGTCTCTCCTTAACTCCGCTTTACCGCTTTACCGCTTTCGTGCAGCAGCAGCAGTAGCAGCAGCAACTAGCCGAGTTTGGCGCCCCGAAGTGTGCCGTTAGACCTTGGCTGGGCACTTAATGATTGTTGCTCATACTCACAGTCGCATTAATGCTGTTTACAAATGCAATCCTCTATATGCACATATATGTATATCTATATAGCGGCTTTATAGGTGGCTACATAAAATATAATGCTATATAAGTAAGGTGTGTGTGTGTAGCTGATCGGTCTGTTTGTGAATGCGTCAATTATGGCCTGACGGTCGACGCAATAATAATGACATAGAGGAGGATAGTGAATATGAGCACTTGTATTTATTATGGAAATTAAATTCGCATAAAAGCAACAAAGGATGGGCTGAATCTGTCAGTCGGGTTGGAAATAATCAAGGATTGACAAGGCGAAAAGGCATAAAATACATTCATACTAATATTCAGATAAATATATTTTGCGCAATAAATTTGCACGAGGGTCAGGCTTTCATTCTAGGGTATCAAATAAGAAAGGTCTTACCGGAAGTTGGTATCAAATTTGATTTCATAAAATTTATGCTCACAAATTGTTAATATTTTCTTTAAACAAGAAATGCATTTGAGTTCTCATCATCCCTTTCTCTACAATCTCCATCCAAGTTATTTAAAAAATATGTTATAGACAAGTTTACAAAAATTAACTCTTCATCTAAGATTATGATATTGTATTTAAAGAGATATTGAAGACTATTGGAACGACACCTAAATGTCATACTATCTTTTTTCTAGCATTTCTAAATACCTTTACCTGTCAAATTCTATGACGAAAATATGATATAAATATATATAAATTTGACAATACTAGAATTCAGACAAAACTAAACGAGTCAAATGAATCTAGCGGAATCAACCAGTTAGTCCTAAATATTGTTAAATATCATAAAAATTTAATCACAATAGTTACCATTTTTTTGACATATATGTCATTAAATTTGACATATTAAAAACTACACATTGGCTAGTTCAAGCAGCTGCTTTTAAACACAAGACGAGGCAAGAATCGTTGGTACTTCTTAATATAAATAGTGAGAATAATTGTTATATATTTATGGTTCATAATCAGGCGGTGATTTTGATGTACCCACACCAGCCTAGGGGATTGAAATCTTTGTACCAGAACACACGCATGCTTCTGCACTTAGCAAATCAGTTTGCTAAAACGATATGAAATAAACGTCACTGTCCTCTATTATCTAACAAAATACTCATTTGACTATAGCGAATAGCATATAGTATATAGTAGTATAGTATATAGTAGTATAGTATATAGTATATAGCGAATGGCAGGCACACATAATTCGTTCTTCATTCTGTGTAAAATTATATACTAATAAGTAGACCAATTGCTTTCACTTCTTAGATTGCTCCCTAGTTCTCTATTCTCTTTAGTACTTTATTATTATTGCTTCACCCTTATTATTATATATTATTATATTAGTAAGACTTCTTTTATTTTGTAGATATATGAACCAACACTTCTTAGCAATAAAATCGAGAAGTGACACATACGAGGACATGAATATGAAATTAACTTCCTTGAAACAAATTGCGGTCTTCGTCAAATGCTCAAAGACGCTATAAAATCATTGACGCCTTATTTATGCGTATTTAATAGGACCATAGAAAAGACTATATTATTTTGTGATTATTTGCAAAGCACTAATTTCTATAAATTATATAGCAGTGTATTTTTTATTGCCGTCGTAAAAGGTCGTAGTTTTTGGTCTATCCTGAGTGCTCGTAATGCTGATTGCGATTTTGTAGCTGCGGTGTTTATTAGCAAATGGTAAACAAACTGTTAGTGTTAATCAGTACAGTTATAGTATTTCAACCAGTTTGGATTAGATATATATATATATATATATATATATATATATAAGAGTTTAAATAAAATGATGGAAATGACACTAAGTGTGAGGTTTATGTATACAATATCTATTCCTTCTTTCATAACCTAAAATTTCACGGCCTACTTACCTGGGACCATGTTCTAACGAGTTTCAAAAGTCGCATAAGGCGTATATGACTCCTAATTTATTGGACATCGTGAAGATACACACTACAAATTGAAGGGAAAGCTCGATCAGGAACTTACGGAGTTTCATTCTGGCGCATCATAAATAACATGGTTGTAAAGGAACTTCGGGGGATCTCATGCTTAATGTATTTCAGATTAGGTAATTGTTGCTAAACTTGACGTCACCGTCGTTAGTCATAACTACTTAAAGCTGATACAATTACTATGGCGAAAACATTGTCTATAATTAGTTTAAGTGTCGAACTCTGACAAAATGACTGTAAAAAAAAAACTCTAAACTTTCAGTAGTACACGAGTGCAAAGAACAAAACAGTTATTTCATTATTATAAAAGTTTGTTAAACAATCGTTTTCTGCAGTACCAGGATTACCGTTACTTCTTATGTTGAGAACATACAAATACTAATAAAGGAAAAGCTTTTTGAGCTTGAAAGTTTTATTGCGTTAATAAAGCGATTTACTTCAATAGCAGACAAAAAAAAAATTGGATGCTACCCTTTGGCGCGAACTCAAGAAAGCAGCGGCCCAGAAACAATAACTGCTTTGCTTTGTCCAATATACATTTTATAATCATAAATAACTAGTAACTGCAAAGTTAGAAAAATTAATTAAGACGAACCAACAAAAGAAACATAAATGCAAAAGGTGTTTTAAGCATCAACAAACAAAAGAACGTGGCTACACAATGAAGGTCAAACAAGTCTGCGGAGCATCAGAAGCCTAACAGTGCGTAAAAGATCGCATAAGAAAACTTTATAAATAATACCAAAAGTGAAAACAATAAACAACAGCGCAAAGCAAAAGGGTGCAAAGTTGGAAAATAATGAAGGAACTTGCGCTTTCGCCGCGAGCGTGAGCCAATTAAAATATAACATAATTCTGTGCAAATATGCGCGGCTTTGGGGGAAATCAAAGCTCGTTTTAAGGGCTAAGCTAACTCGATCTCATTCATTATTCTATTTTTCTTCAACTGTTTTTCGAATGTATTATGAAGTATAATGGCCACTCCTGTTCTGGGTTGAGGCGAATTTTCATTTATTTAAGCTCATTTCTCTTCGTAGCGCAAATATCTATAGTACGAGGGCAGTCCGATAAGTACTTTCCCTACACAATAAAAATTAAGATTTTGGAAATATTTCTTACATAGTCTCCTTTTAGCTCGATACACTTGACCCGGTGATGCTTCAACTTCTTTAGCCCGACTGAAAAATATGTTTTCTAGAAATCTGGAAATTAGGTCCCCGTAAGAGCGATTACCTTGTCATTCGAATAAAATTTCTGTTCGAAGAGTGATTTCTGAGGCACCTGGAAACAAAAGTAAGTCATTAGTGACCAAATTTTAAGAATACCATAGATAGAGCAGCAGTCCATAACCTCGTTCGACCAATTTAGCAAAGGCGACGGCGGAGGTGTGAGCCGAAACGTTGTCATGGCGGAAGAGCACTTATTCCTTCGCCTAATGAAGCCGTTTTTTCTGTATTTCGGCGTCGAACAAGCTCAATGATTTGGCATGGTGGAACATTGTTACCGTTTTACCTTTCATCAGGTAATTTATAGAGATCACGCCATATTAATCCTAGAAAACCTTGGAAATCTTCTTTCTGACCAATAGGGTAGTCTTCGTCTTTTCCGTATGGGGTTTGCCGGGTTAAGTCTACCCCGGGAATATTCCTTGGTCTGCGGGTGTATCAGCGGATCCATGTTCCGCGGACAGTCACGAAATAACGAAGACGAAACGACTCCTTCAAATTGTGTTTATTCAGCCTCATATACAGCTGCGAAATTGTCTTGCGGTTCCCCTGTTGTCCGATAGCTTTCTTATGCTCAATATTTCAAGTAGGATATGACACTCACCATTTTTTGAAATAACTATTATGTTAGGTATCTCTTGCAGCTTCAATTGGTGGTCCACCAATACGAAATCGTGGACTTCTGTTAAGTTATCTTTCGTGGTAGTCGTTTTTGGTGCACCTAAGCGTGGCTCATCAACAACCGGCATGCAATCACTTTGAAACCCGTTAAACCTATTTTTGACGATCGCGTCTGGTATTTCTCTCTCTGTCTCTCTCCACACGCGGTTAAAAGAAACGAGTACGAAATTATGACTAGGAGCCGTCTCCTAGAATGTACCACAAGTGAGTTACGATAGTGGCGCAATGGGATGGTGAGACTAAGTTTTATCGAACCACCTTCGTATTTATATGCATACGCGGCTAAATGGAACTTTCGCATGTCCGCATTAAATAATGCAAATATAAAACAGAGAAGCGGGAAAAGGTAACAATACCAGCAGCAGTAATGCATTAAGCAAATTTTTATGTAATTCGCAAATGTCGCATTAGGCGCCTTTAATTGTCAAACCAACGCGACTGTTCGGATAATCGCTTCTGCGGCAACACGCACACGCGCAACCGCATGCCCGCACAACCTTCCCTCTCCTACCCAACCATCCACTTGCAGTGGGCGTTCGTGTACACCTCCAGTGTCACACTGCCCATTCATTTATTCACTCATTCATTTTCCCGCCATTTTTAACGTTTCTCCGTTTCTTTTATGTATGAGTGTGTGCGATTCACTGGTTTTGTCGGTTTTGTCGGTCCACATGGAGCGGTGAAAAGTCTGCATTTACAACGGTCAATGAATTCACGGTGAATAATCATTTTCCTTTTCGTTCTCGTTGTTTTGTTTTTGTTGTTGGACTTTCCGCAATCAGCAGCGAAATGGTGCACGTAAATCCGCTAATCAATCCGCTTTCAAATTCGATTTTACATGTGATTTTTCCTTTTTTTTTTTTTTGGTTTCGGTTAACAAATCGCAAAATCATTCAACAACTAATTTCGCCTTTTTGCGCTCGTTTAGATAATCTTTTTCACTTGAGTGGAAATTAAAAGTCAAATGTTCGTTGAAGTGCACAATTTGCGGTTGAAAGAGTTTTCACGCTGACACAAAACTAATTATAAATTCATATTAATTAAAATCTTATTTTTTGACAAATTTTATTGTGGTGTACATGTGCTCAGAGTATGTCGCGATTCATATTATATTATAATTAATATTGTTGATAATGAAGAATTGGCTCTCACTAATAAGTTCTAACTATTAACGAATTAAGTAGACACAACTCAGTTTATGTTCCGATTCATTTTCTGTTTACGAAGTTCCTTTATTGTTCCTGTTTTGCTCCATTACTATACGACAATTATGTCTGGGGTGTTGATTAAACATTTATCTGGGTGTGAAAGGTGACAACCAACAGATGCGAGCTAAGTTCATGGGTTGCGATAGAAGCTCATACGCAAGTAGAACTTTAATAAAATATAAACTGTTATTAAAATTATAACTTCATCAACATCTCTTTACCTATATTAAAGCTTTTTGTTTTTTAATAATTAAAAAGCTTAAGTAGGAAGAGCCTATGTTTAACTGTTGAAAATGTAATTCTTTTTACTTATTCACTTTCTTCTTCTTATTCTTTTTACTTTTTACTTATCACACTTATTTATTTAAGCTGATGGCTTTGAATGATTGCAACTTTAACTTACCCCCTAACCGCTTCTAACACCTATGGCACATATGGTATTATTATAGTATATATGTACATCAAATGAATATATTGTGACAGTCACTGATTTCTTCAAGCTTCAATACTTTCAAAATTCAGATATTGTGACAGATATAATAACCTCATATTCTGTTTAATTACAAGTTTTTTTTTAAACAGACATATTATATATAGTAGTATTACATATAGCTTGTAAACTCAATGGCGCTTGGGTAAAAGTTTTACAGTAAATAAATTGAAAGAAATATATTGGTTTAACGGATTTCAACGTGATTAGATGCCGACTTTTAATAAGACACTCTCAGGTGCTCCGAAAACGACTACCATGGAGGATAACATGGCGAAAGCACACGATCTCGTAATCACTAACTGCCAATTGAAGGTGTGCGCCATACAGATATGAGATATGCAATAGGCATCTCAAAAATTCGAGTGGGTCACATTATACAGGATATATTGAGCATGAGAAAGCTGTCGTGTTTACTCATTCCGGGCAACAACCTAATCCCTTCAGCGCAAGTGTGAAATTCAGAAGCAAGACGTCACAGCAAAGTTTGAGGCTGTTTAAGCGCAATGTGAAAAACGTCGAAATATGGATCCTTTGGTAGATTCCGGAGGCAAAGGGCACCTTCGCCAGACCTACTCCGAAGAAGCTGTACTATGCTGAATTATAGTGTCGGTTTGACGCCAAATTGCAGGAAAACCGGCCCCATGACCACAGACCGGCTCACACGTTCGTCGTCTCCAAGACAAAATTGACCGAATTATTCGCTCGAGTTGGCCCCGTGTGACTTCTTTTTGTTTCCAAAAGTCACTTGCCTGCCAGAAATTTGAGTCTAAAGAGGAGGTTATCGCCGTAATGGAGACCCACTTTCAAGACCTCAAGAAAGCGTATTTTTCAGACGGGTTGAAGAAGTTGGAGAATCGCTTCGTTAAGTGTATCAAGCTGAAATGAGACTATGTTGAGAAACGTTTAACGGTTTTTTCAAAAATTTCTTCTCTCTTTTGAAGGTTTGAAGTATTTATTTACACGAGCGTTAGATATGTATATTCTATACGCTTCGAAACTACTTAATCTACAATAGCCTGTTGACAAAGTGGAACAGAAGCCCGAATTTTTTTCCGGGTGGTTTGAAAAAATATTATAAATCTTTGCAGCGCCAAGGTGGCTTTGAAATTCTGAACCGATTTGCTTCATACCATAGTTATAGTGATAGAGTAAAAAAAACAGAGTAATCTACTCGGTAAGCTTGTTGAAAGCTATATTAAATGGCTGTAAATGCAACGGACTGCCAGACATTTAGATTTTCTATGGACTTTTTGCTATGATGAAGTTGTGCTACTAAGACGGTCTCTAGAGTGCGCTAAAGGTACGAATTTTTAAATATATTGCTCTCAGTGAAAAATTTCAATTTACAACTCAAGTTCGGTCTCGGAGTTGATAATGCTACTAAATCTGTTAAGCGGATGAACAGCTTGTAGCAAAGTTTAAATGCCAAATGGTTCTGATTCCACCAACACTGAGTGCCTGAAATTTCGGTCCTCAAGCAATCCTTGTACTTTCCAAAGAAAACAGACGGATGTCTCTAGTCCTCAAGTAATACTAAGTACCAAAGTAAGTGAAGCAATAAAAAAATTATTATTATTTTCAGTTTTTCTTTTTATCTAAATTAAGGCTCGAAAATTATTTTTGTTAGCACTAATTCTACCTCATAGACAATTACGTACACATAGACGTGTGTTTTCTGTGGAGGGCCATATGTGTGACTGAGTTTTATTACATTTTATCCAGGCGCATTGCCAGATTATTTGTTCATCGTATGCGCTTTTGTTTTTCTTTTTGTTTAGAGCAAAATTCTCATTTCGTATTTGCAACGCAATAAATGGGCGGCATTTTCGTAATCCGATTATTTAAGTTGAAGCTGAAACAGACACCAGCAGACACTCCACTTGCATTTGCCCTGTCGGGAGTTTGGTGGGTGGGCGAATGGATTTGTGAATGTTGATTTTTCATTTGTGCGAATCTTATTTACCGTGTGTCAGCGTTGTTTTTCGCTATGTTTTTGCTCAAACAAATATTTGTTGTTGTTCGTACTTGCTTTGTTGTTTTTTTGTTGGTCATGTGCCTTTCATTTGCTGTTCGATTTAAATGAGATTTTATTGCGCAAAAAATACTATCGAATGGTTTGCTTGTGCTTTTGCGGCTGCAAGCTGTGCTCGATTTTATGCCTCATAAAATATGTATGTGTGTTTGTATTATCGACAGGCGCAAAGCTTTTACGACACCATTTGAATTGTATTTTAGTTATTTACTTATTTACCTGAACATATGTGGTTTAAATTGAAATATATGCATTAATACTGCAAACAGTTATTCGCAGTATTTTTGTATGCATGGAGTAAAGCCTTTTTTTGTTTTTGTAATTTGCGTGCAATTTGTGTGCATGCGTGTTGAATGACGGCTTTTTGGCTTAACTGAAAGACTTGAAAGACTCGAAAGTTAAATGATGTTTTCGCTGAGCTTAAAAATTCATGCTCGCATGGAGTGAAAAGCTCCTTTAAATTTGACAGATATTTGACTATATTAATAACTGTGTATATGACTAAGATAAAGGTTACACCATGTAAAAGTTGACGTGACTTTTGCAAAAAATGCACAAAAATTGCAACTAGTAAGGAAGATCTAACTTCGGGTGAAGTTGAACATTTACACCCACGCAACTTGCAAAGCTCAGAAGGAAAAAATATTTTTAGATGTTAAGAAGACTTTATATTATAAAATGCTAATGCTAATGGATTAGAGTCCTATCGGGTATCTTATTAACTCCAGCTGTAGGCCATATATTTCCTTAGTTTCATTACTACATTTTGCTTCATGACCGAGATTTTAATGCCAATCGAAATATTCTCACTCAATTTTATTGAGACATCTTCTTTTGAGATATATGCTATATAGCGTCAACCAAAGGAAAAACTCAATCAGAGGAATTGAAATCATTATATGTGTGAGTTATGGGGTTTAGCCAAAATCTGGATCGATTTCATACATATTCAGCTATAAATCGCTTTGTGTGTGTGTCGCCGCGCTTAAGATAACATGAGCACGGTAGAAAGTCAACTGGATTGTCGGAAATCACCACACTGGGTACGCTGTGGCTAGGAGAAGGTTTCAGTTGATTCCTTTCAATTCTGGCATTAAACTCAATAGTGCCCGAGAACACGTTTTCATATAGTATCTTCTGCGTAAAGTCCACGAGAATTACCAAAATCATTATATGTAGTATGTGGAGCAGTTGTAATTCGTGGACCGACATTATCCCTTTTCGGCACCATACTATAATAAATCCAATATTATACGTTCACTTAATTTTGCTAAGATATCTTACATACTGACCGATGTGTACGATACGAAGCCGACCGGTAGTTTGAAAAATCTTATCTAAGGTATATATTGGCTAGGGGAAGTACTGACCCGATTTAATTAATTTTTGGTCAAACTCATTGTCCAACTTTTACACCGATTCAAATACCAACCGAACCTATTACCTTTGCTATTGTACTGAGGTTTCCGTCCTTTTTCTTCAGCAAGTTATCGCTGTTTCGGTAGTTATGAATACAACCAATATAAAGGACTTTAGGTGCTTACAACCGATTTAGCCCAATTTCACACTGTACAATAAAATGCTAGGGAAAAGTGTTGCCAGCAAATTTAGTTAATATAAGATTTGTAATTTACGAGGTATTTACATAAAACATAGTAAGAGGAGGTTCTACGCCCACTTTTTGACAAAATTTGAACAAAAGGTAGTCCACTTTACTATGATTCTTAGTATCATTTCTCTTTTGTAGTTTAATTTGCATCTTAGTTCTAGCACTTTATAGTTCATCACTTAACCACATTTTGTGGGCGTGGCAATGCTCCGATTTCACCCTTCCGAAATACCAGCCTTCCTAAAATGCTGGGGTGCACGTTTAAAAAGTTTCGTCAAGATATCTCAATTTTACTAAAATTTTTCGCTTACTCGGACGGACGGGCTGACAGTCACTCGGTATTCAATTCATCTCGTCATCCTGATAACTTTTTTATATGTAAGTTGATATCTATCTCGATTAGTTTTAGGTGTTACAACAACCTAAGAGATGAACAAAACTATTATACTCTGAGGAGCATGTTGCGCAGTATAAAAAATCGTTAAATAGTAAAACAAAAAACAGCCGCTTATGGAGCGTTAGTTAAGGTCATTATTGGTAGAGCGACTTTGAGAATATAGAACATTTCGTTCAGTTCGAAATCACCATTAACAGCAACAACAATGTCGGCCTTGAAATCTAAAGCACAATTAATGCTGCCAACTATGTTCCTTGCAGCAAAATTCTGACAATGTTATGTATAAACGAAGACCTCTCTCGCTGAGCTAACATAATATAAAATAAATTTCTTGTTGTATGCGACTTCAGGTATCAACATAGTTATCTATTGAGGTCTTCGTAGAATGGCTTAGTAGAAAATTAATTAATCGGTACCCCATCCGCTGCAGCTATAAAGTGTATGAGATAGTTGACACAAAAGCCCGGTTATATCATTGTTCTGAACTATCATTATCCCACTCCGAAATTTTTCCATTTAGTACTTGCTGGAATATCGTATCCGGAGGTTTGCACTACATTTAGCAAAATTTACTCCCATTTGCATTTTGTTGAAAAGATTGAAGTGGAATAGAGAAAAATATGTAAATTTGGTTTAAATGTATGATGAATAATAAAGTGCTTTAAAAAACAAAGATGACTTACTCATACTAAATGTTTTAGTATATATAAATATTAGTAGAAATCTTAGAATGGTAACATGTATTTTTGAAATGTTTGGCCGATCTGTTCCTTCCATAAGTGTTTGCGCCAAAATCAGGTCTGATAAATTGAGGCACCTACAAGCTGCGCTGCTACCTAACTGCCATGGGAACAGTGGTCCAGATGATGATAGAGCTGTGTTTAAATCAATGAAGTTACAAGTAGAAACACTCTGGCAGTGTTATAACATCGAGTTGTGATTCGAATTTCGACTGTAACTCCAATGGGCTCCTGCTCCCCGTTGTACCAGGTTAAAGTCTCTGGTCAGACCTCGTAGCCGGGGCCACTTCAAGTTGAACTACCCATTCAACTCAGACTAGTGGAATTTGTAGCTTGAACTCAAACGTCTCTTTAAGTGTGTTTAAAGTGTTATAAACTCAGTACAAGCTAAGTAATACATCATTATTTCTGACATGACTAAGCCTATTTTTAGAGCAAAGTCTATTTTAAATGCATTGCATTTTATGGATTTTAGTCGTATATTACGACGGGAATTGGCACGGGTTATCCCAATCACCCGACCCGCAAGGGTGGTAAAGATCCCAAAGGGTGATAAAAGAGATCTAGAAATGTTATTAGTATCTGCTCTAAAGTGGTCCCTTCATAAGTAGTAGCATAGTTATAACATATCTGTATCCAGCCATATTTTCCGGTGGGGAGTTTATGGATGTCACTAAACGAACTAAGGAATTTTAAACTGCCTGTCTAAAATTAAGGAATTTTCTTTAAAATATATTCAGACATCTTCAGAGATCAGATCTACTGAAACACAATATTCTTTCATTTCTTCTCCTTTTCGTGGTTCGTAAGAGGGTGAAAGACGCATTTGATATACTTAAAAATAATAAAGGGAAACTGACGTATTTAAAATGCTCGTGTTTCATAATTCTCTTTGGCTCAATTTCTTTTAATTTTTTCAGAAATATCGGTGACTGGGAGAAAAGTTTTCGATGCTGTTAATATATACAAACATAAATTTTTACTAACAAAATATATGTATATATTGTATTCATTTACATATATTATATATATACTTGTATGTATATGAGTTTGTTTATGTAGAATTATATCAAGAATGAAACAAAAACTCACTGCTGACCAACAAAACCGACACCGACACCGACTCTCATTAATTTCGAAAGAATACTAATAAAATGTTGAAGAGTCCTTGTGCAACACTTGTAAGCGCTACTTGAGTTGTACAATAGAAACAAGAGAAACAATGTATTCGAAATGAAATCTGAATGACACACAAAGTTGCAGTAACGATAACGTTAGGATATTAAATGGAAGAAGGAACGAGGACAACAAGAGAAACAAAAGTAAAAATAGAAACTAAATTAAGAATAAGATCGAGGTAGCCACGTGTACAGGAGGGCCAATAAAATTAAGAGAAAGTATGGAAGCACTAAAGAAAAATTGCAGAAAATATATAAACAGAAATTACTTAATAAAAATAACAGTTACTTTGGCAGGGAATAAAATGATAGTTAAATGCAGGAGAACTATTAGGATGGCTCAGTTTTCGATATAAGGTTTTTATACTTTACACTTTTTTCTTGATAAATATATATTTATAGTATATATTTATATATATATTTATAAATATTTAAAAAATTATTTATTATATTATTATATTTTTAAATTTATAAATATATATTTATAGTGTTAAAGCTTTTGTTGACGGCAATATCAGATCTGAGCCTACTTCTGTTTTTGCCTTCACTATAATCTCAAATACTCAAGAAAATTTAGAAGGAAGCCTGAATATTATAAAATGTCACCAGACATTTGCTTACTCAAACCGCATACTAATAGCAACAATAGCAATTAGAGGTATCAGGCCCAGCACTTTAGTAATCAACGAACCAACTACGTCTGTAATAACAGTAGTATCTGAGTCGACTCGCAAGTGCCAATTAGTCAAAAAGCAAAAGTGACGACCGAGTTCAGGCAAGTAACAGCAGCACTGACCGTTAACTAACGAAATAAGTGAACTTAGTACAGTAACCACGAATATATATCCACCAACATATATATATATATATATATATATGTATTCACAGATGTTAACATAGTTACGTAGGCATTCATGCGTTTTCCACCGTTGACTGTGTCGACCATTGTTACTTGCTCCTCCAAGCGTATACAACTCACACAAACATACATAGAAACATACTAACAAAAACAAATACAACTGCTGCTTAAGTGAATAGCTCACTCATCGGAGCGTGCCATGTCCGTGCCCATTGCATGTAAATAAGTCGAAGTTTGATGTGGCCTCCACGCCGTCAAGCGAAGAATGAAGCCTTTGTATATATTTTGCGCTGAATCACTTAATCCTTCGATTGATTGCGTGCGAAGTGCTTTGATTGTTGCCAAAGTTGTTCGAAAACACATTGAAGTTGTGGCATGCACGCGTTGTTGGTGTGGTTGCGTGTGGTTGCGTGTGTTCAATAGAGCGAAAGTTCTAGCCAATGAAAGTATTCAATTTCCGCACACTGATTGAGCACCTTGCATAGTAATTTGATTGCTGGCGTCGAACTGCAGCCAATTGTCAAAGTTTTACTTTCGATTTCATTTAATTTCTCGACACTTCGCATGCTTCGAAAACTCGCGCGTCTTCACACCAAATGTGTATGCGAATGTTGGACCAAATGTTGTAATTTCGTTAAAATATCACACATTTTCAACAATATATGCGATATTAAGTAAATGGGGGCCAAAATCTATAAATTAGGTATGTGGGGGCTAGAGAAAGTACTAAACCAATTTTAACAAATTTTAACACCAGACGACATCATTATCGGGGAAGATATTCACTTTATTTCAATAATAAGCTCACAATTGACTAATATGCTCGAAATAAAATCGGTCAAAGGTTCGGAGCTCTCCGTATTCGGGGAGCTTTAAATATATATATATATATATCAATATATTTAGGGTCTTGAAAATGTCCAATTTCGAAATGATAGGTGCTACACTCCGAAGATACTATTTGCGCAGAGTTATATTTCGAAACCTTTATTGGTGTTTTTCTGTTGTAGTGTTGCCGTATTCTCATGGAATTTAAAATGGTGTCATATGAGAAGTAGGCGTGGTTAAAGGCCGATTTCCCACATTTTGATACTGTGTGGTAAAATAATAAAAGGAAATACTATCACTAAGTTCGGCTGATACAACGTGAGTAGTTTGGAAGACATATCTATCTCGATTCTTTTTAGGTATTACAAACAAGCGTTAGGGGAATTTCTCTATTCTCTCTCTCTCCCTCTGTACAACGTATTGCGAGACAACGGCAATTAGCAAAAAATATTTACGACACTTTTTGTTTTGCTTTTTGTTTTCACATCTACCGTAGGCGCTTGTGGCACGCAACAGCATAAATAACAAAGTTCGGAAAAAACACGAGTCAACCAAAATGTACAAGCGAAAATCATCCAGTTTCAACCTGAAGTCAACAAATTTAATTAGCCGTTACAAAGTATGCTGTCATGTGAGCAGGTGTGTCCATCAAGTTGCACATTATACATGGCTCTTCTGCCAGTGTGGGCGCTAATTTAATTAAATGTATTTTTATACGTTGGTTGTTGATGTTTATGCAATTAAAATCGTAGGCGGTAATTTAATTTCGTACGCGACAAGTGATTTTTCAATAATTGCTTTAATTTTTTTCTTCTAAAAAAACGGCAAAGACTTTGCCTTTGGATATGCCGAGTGCGTAGGTATTACCACTTTTTTGCTCTTCCGTGTATGCTAGGCCAAGCTGAGCAACAAATTTTTGGAATGAAATTATCGTAAAACTGTTTATATATTTGTAATTAAGTGATTTTAAGTGCATTAAGTGCATTTTGTGTGCTTGGAAATTTAAACCCTTTGTTTTGATTAAATAGTACGATTAAATAGTATTGGGTTGTTCGGAAAGTCATTTCGTTTTTTCCCGCCAGAGGACTTAATTACGTTTTTTCGAAACTAACTTCACACTTAAGCCCCATAACCATTATATGTCATGAGAGCTGATATTGCAAGGCTTGTGTGTGAAAAAGTTCTATTAATTCTACCCAGTAGTTTTTGGTTGGTGCCTTTTTAAATATGGAGAGCAATAAGCAGCATTTTCGTCATATTTTACTTTTTAACTTCAGAAAAGGTAAAAATGCTGTCCAAGCGAGAAAAAAATTGACGGATGTGTATGGAGAAGGCGTGTTAACAGTACGCCAGTGCCAGAACTGGTTTGCAAAATTTCGATCCGGCAATTTTGATGTCGAAGATGCACCACGGCCTGGAAGGCCGGTCGAAGCTGACAAAGATGCGATAAAGGCATTAGTTGATGCAAATCGGCGAATCACCACACGAGAGATCGGTGAGAGGTTAAATTTGTCGAATTCAACTGTTTATGGCCATTTGAAAGGCATGGACTTAACCTCGAAGCTCGATGTGTGGGTGCCCCATGTCCTTACCGAGCGAAATTTGTGTCGTCGTGTTGACGCGTGTGATTCGCTCCTCAAACGTCTAGAAAATGATCCATTTTTGAAGCGGATTATTACTGGGGACGAAAAATGGGTTGTATACAACAATGTTAAACGCAAGAGGTCATGGAGCAGAAAAGATGAACCGGCTCAAAGCGTGTCAAAAGCCAACATTCACCAAAAAAAGGTGATGCTCTCCGTTTGGTGGGATGTCAAAGGAATCGTTTTTTTTGAGCTTTTGCCGGACAATACAACGATTAATTCAGAAGTCTATTGTCATCAGCTGGACAAATTGAATGATTCACTTAAAGAGAAGAGGCCCGAATTAATCAACAGGAAGGGTGTAGTGTTCCACCAGGATAATGCGAGACCTCACACAAGTTTGGTCACTCGCCAAAAACTTTTACAGCTTGAATGGGACGTACTGCAACATCCACCATATTCTCCAGATCTGGCGCCTTCCGACTACTATTTGTTCCGGTCCCTGCAAAATTTTTTGGATGGCAAAACCTTTACCTCAAATGAAGATGTCAAAAACCACCTGGACGAGTTTTTTGCCAGCAAGGACCAAAACTTTTATGAGAGGGGAATTATGTTACTGCCAGAAAGATGGCAAAAGGTGTTGGACCAGAATGGCCAATATATAATTTAATAAAATATTTATTCATTATACGAAAACTGTTTTTCATGTTCCCCAAAAAAAACGAAATGACTTTCCGAACAACCCAATACATTGGGATTTAACACCATTTTCTTGTTCCCCTGGAGATTTTTCATGGAAATGAAAAATTTGTTGATTTAGGAAACCTTGTTTCTACCATAATATGAAGACGCGCTGTAATGCTGGAGTTTATCGCAGCCAAGATTAATGAGCTGAAAATTGATTCATTCGAATGCTTAGGAAGGAAGGTATTCCTATAACATCATACAGGTCAGATTTATAAGCTTTAAGTGGCTACTATACGACAAAAGACATATAATGCCTTTGGAAATATCTTGAGACAAAAGAAATTTTTCCTCTGAGCGAACTCTAACTAGTATTTCATACAACAAAACCATTAGTCAACATAGGTCTCACTAAAGTTGTGGAACGATATATATATATTGCAAAATTCAACGATTGTCAAATTTAAAAATAAAAATTAAATGTGGAAATTTATAAATAAATTGTAAATTTAAAGGTGAAATAATAGCTTCAGCCTTTAATACCGTTATATAGACATGTGTTTTAAAATTAAGCTTAGTGTCAATAGTAACTTTCAAGTCAGTAAAAATATGTACTTACACTAGACTATAATTTTTTTACTGCATGAGAGGAAGGTTTTCGGGAAAAGAATTTAACACTTTTTTAGATCTAGTGGCATATAACTTCTATCACATCAAGTAACTAAATTATTTATGTCTATTTGCAACAAACTGTCTATTTTCATCAATTGAAGTAGTCATCAGCATATAATAAAATTGCTGAATAATTTATTACATAAAACATATCTTTTGCTTCTTCTTGTAGAACACCTAAATCGATCTCAATTGAGTCCGATGCGGTATCTTCAAATATCCCCCGTGCCATTCTATTGCTAAGTTGAAAGGATATTAATTAAAGAAATCTTGGTTGAACATCAAGGAAAGGAACTTTTTGTATCAGAATTGAATGATCCACCCTCTCGAATGCCTTAATAAGATCGGTGTTTGTTATTCCTAAAACCGTTTGATACATGGCTTCCAAATTAAACTAAATCAGTTACTGTATATTTCTTTTAAAAAACATCAGTGTTGGGAACAGCAAGTTAATGAAAAATCAAAACAGTTAACTGGTCTGTCTGAACCATTAAATAGTTAACAATTTTTTATACAGATTCTCATTCAGGTAAGGATTATATTCTTTTCTTTTTAGTATTTAAATAATATTAAGCAAGAAACTTTTAAAAGATTATTATAAATATGGTATAAAACAAATTTTCTTAATAATTTATAGCTACATGTCAATTTTTTAGGTTTTGCTGTCTCAAAGGCAATAAAAATACTCGAAAAGGTATTTCCAAGCTTCCGCTTCCAAGCAAAGCATTTCCGAGCTTGCTAAAATATACTCAAGAAGTTAAAATTTCTACTACTTCAAATATTTATAATCATCATAGCTTTCACCTTCTCATTTCTTATAACTTTTCCAGCCTCAGTCTCTTTGAAAATAAATTTGATCAATAAATCTTTTTTCCACTCCATTTAATGCCAACTTTTCACACAGAAGAACAGAAAAAACGGATGAGAAATAGTTTTACCGCTTTAAACTTTCTTCAGCAGCTCAGCGAGAACACAAATTCTCAACTTGAACAATTATACGCAAGCAAGCCGCAATGAAATGTGGTTTAAGTTTTGCATGGTGTTTGCTGTAAGTTTTGGAGAATTTCCAGCATTTGAACACATCTTCCCACTATGAATGGAAATTTGCACAATTTGTTGCTTTTCGAAGAGAAATAGGAAAATAACCAAATATTTCTGTGCTTTATTTTAGAATGAAATTTCGAAAAAATTTCCATATTTTTATTTGCAGTTTGTATAAATACCAAAAAAAAGAGAAAATTGAAAAACATGTGAATGTGTTTCAAACAAATAATAAAAAAATCTTGTTGACAAAATGGAAAAATTCGCCTGAAATTTCCAATCAAAAATTTCTTCAACAGTTTTGTGCAAATGTGTACCGGCTAAAATAAGGCCACTGCTGCATGCATAATTCAGCTGTATACATACATAATGTATGTGCATATCCATATATTTGTATATTTTAGTTTTGTCAGCACAAAAGAAAGCAGATCGAATGTGTCAAAAAGTGGTGTTGTCAACCATACTTTTACAATTCGAAAATTATAAAAACTGCTTGAAAAACATAAATAATTTGCAATTAAATTTCTATTTAATAATAAAACACCGTCGTACTTATATATGTAGGTATGTATGCACGCCAGAGCGTTGGATTGTATAATACAAATTTTATGTTATCAGAATAATTTCTAGTATTAAATATTCAATTTATTTAGTTTACATTCTGAAATGTAATTAGAGTGGTGAATGTAATTAATTTCAATCTCACATTGCAAATAGCACTTTAATTTTGTGCCTCATTACTCCACGGTGGCGTGTGCGTAATATTTTCAATCGCTTTGTTTACAAATGTGACAGCATGGCGTATGAGTCATATTATTCATGTGTTGGTTTGTTTCTTGGTTAGTTTGTTTGCAAACCAACAATAAAGTTTTGCTTAGGGCCACATAGCCTCTCCTAAATTTAAAATAAAATTTTATTATTAAAAACAAATATATGTGGCCATCAACGCAATTATCTAAAGCACAAATTTTCACTAACATTTCTAACTTCATGAAAGACCATGACAGATATATGATTGCCTTTGTCTATCAGACTACGTTTTGGCTTCCAAAGAAGTTAACTTATATCATTAAGAGATCATCAGCTTCCTCAAAGACAGCTGATTAAGCTTGGAATACTATGTACTGATCAAGCAAGAACCTCGAGATATGCTTGAAGTGTCAAGTAAGCCGTTCATTTAATATTCAATGACCTTATTAGAGCTAGAAAATTGATTATTAATAACATAATCTTAAATCAAATTTGTAAACTTTCAGTACACGTCGGCTAAACTAGATATGATAATGAGATATCAGCCGCATATTTAGTCGGATTAAAATTTTAATATGAATTTTTCTTACACCTCTCTTTAGCCTCTCCAATTGTCTTTCAAAAAGATTCTATTGATAGAGAGCTAGACTCACTAAAACTGCTTCTCAAGTTCTCCTCTGAGGTTGTATATTTCAAAATACTTTTAAAATTGTTCGGATATTGCTCCCATGGTTGCACATTTTGCTTAAATTCTTTCAGTCATTAAAGTTTCAAGTATTTAGTTCCCTGTCCTCTTGTAATACAAAAACTAATAAAAGCCAAACTAAACAAATTCCGTACTTACTCTATAACATGTCCTTTATAAATATACTCTTGTCTTTACCTAAAAATAGAGAAAATGTAATTAATAAAGATACTCACAAATATATAAAATCGATTTAAAAACTACACTAGTGTACATTAGAAATAAGTCAGGAAATGCGAAAACTAATGACTCGTAAAAGAAAATCAACAAACAAACCCCGGACTCTTAGGAGCCAATGAACTCGCTTTCGGCATACATTGTATCGCACACTTAAATTATCGTTAAAATTATACTGGAAAAGGTAAGTGAGCGCACAATTTATTGCATAATTTTGTTATTTAATATTTATTTAATGTTCTCAAGATAAACACAAACAAATTAGTCTAAACAATTCGATGCGAATTTTACTGCAAGTTAAATACCAAATATGTGTGTCCGTGCGTGTTTTTTTTGTAGAAAATTTAAAACAATTCAGCATACGTTGTAGTTGTACTTTGATATGCTATTCCTGGTTGTAGCTGGGCTACTCCGCAGTAGCGTTATTTCACTTAAACACTTTTTCATATATTTTCCCCTACTTCGCTTACTAATATATTAGAACAAAACTCTTAATTGACTTAAAAAATTATTTATTTATTTATATTATATTATACTGACAAAAAATGCTTAAAATAAAGATTTCATACTGATCCAAATGATGAACTAGGTAAGGCTCAAAATATTTTAACAAAATCATCAAATTACGTTTAGATAAAATTAAGTCAGGAACATGAGTCGCAACATGTTGCTACAGAGTATATCAGTTAGATATAGACATATATATATATATAAATGATTAGGATGAAAAGACGAGTTGTAATCCGAGTGACTGTCTGTCCGTCCGTCCGTGCAAGCGATAACTTGAGTACAAATTAAGATATTTTGATGAAACCTGCCACACGTGTTCTTTGTCACCATAAGACGGTTGGTATTGTGGATGGGCTTAATTGGACGTCTGCCACGCCCACAAGATGCCAAATGATAAAGTGCTATAACTAAGCAGTAAATTAAGATATAAACGTGTTATTTGGTATAGAGGATTCTAGTAGGGCGGGGAATATGTGGGCAAAAACTTTGGAAAAGTGGGCATGGCCCGCCCCCAATAGGTTTGATGTATACATCTTTGAAATCGTTTAAGCGCTATCAATCAAACTTGCTTCAACCAAGTTCTTCACCATCTCCTCCGATTCTGAAAAAATTAATGAAATCGAATAATAACCACGCCCACCTCCCATACAAAAGTTATGTTGAAAACTGCTAAAAGTGCGTTAACTCGCTGAAGGAACACGTTAGAAACATTAAATCTTGCAGCAAATATGACAGGGAAGGGTTGCATAAGAATCCATGTAAAGTTTTGATGATGGGCGTGGCACCGACCACTTTTAGGAGAAATCCCATATCTGAAGAACCCACCAACCGGTTTCAACAAAATTAGTATGGTATATGACATTATATATGCATTCTTATATCACATTGTGAAAATAGACGAAATCGGTTAAAAACCGCGCCTACTTCTCATATAACACAATTTTAAGTTTCATCTGATCCTTTCACTTTAAGGTAGATAAATCGAACATCAATTAAGATATTGGAACAAAGCTTCCCAGGAATAGTACGTTCAGGATATGCCATCTCATGGGTAAAAATAGTTGAAATCGGATTATAACTTTCCAAGCCCCCAGAATACCCAATAAATGGACCTCAGTACCTCCATCTGACTTTTTCCAGAAAATATCAGTAAATCTGTAAGATATCGTAATAAAATTGGAGGATTATCTTTCCATGATAATTGTGTGCTCTGGTATATATACAAAAATATAAAATAAAATGGATAAAATCAGGTAAACACTTCCGCTAGCCCTCATATACCTAATACAAGGATTTTCAACCGGCTAAATTTTATACCACATATTTCAGTCAATATGTATGATATCTTAGCAAACTTAAGTGAACATGTAATATTGGATATAACATAGTTTGCTGCCAAAAATGTGTGAAATCGGTGAACGCATTATCTCAGCTCCCATATACTAAATACAATGATTTTCGCTATTCTAGCAGACCTCATGTCGAATAAGTCGGTTACTGCGTGAGTTACCTTCACAAAATTGCGTGATAGTGTGTTCGCTAATATACAATACATAAATAATGAAAAGAGTTAATGCGATCAGTGCAGATACAAAATATGATTGCAATCCTTTGGCAATCCTTTTTTTTCGTCGAATAATGAATGTGGAATTCTTCTGCAACAATTTTTAATATAAAGTTATGCCGGAGCTGAAAACCTCTGATCCTTGCACATTGCGAGAGTATAAAATGTTTGGTTTCACCCCTTCTTACTTGTTTTTGTTATTTTTTTTGAATTCTTAATATACGACAGTTAGAGATATATAATAATTTGATTTATTCCAAAAGATCTAAAAGATTAGCGCTATGCCAAGTGTTTCGTCCTGTTGTAAATAAAATATACTTGTGTTTGATGAAAAGCTTTAGTATAGGGCAAGCATTTAAGTATTTTTCTTTGAGTTTAACTTCAGTTGTAGGCTTTAGTATTTAAATTTGTTGATTTGGGAGTTACTATGAACCCAAAACAGTATTTTAGTCTTCATGTCACAATGGTTTTGAAAGCTAAAGGTGTTCTTAGTGTTACTGAAACTCCTTTTACCACTTTGGTTAGGTCCATATTGGAATATGGTCCTGTGGTGTGGAACCAAAGTGATCAAATCCTATCTGACAAATTAGAGTCCGTTCAGAAACAATTTTTACTTTTTTCCTAAAGGTATTTCCGTTGCGATTCTAGATTGCGTCTTGCTCTATACACTAGTCGCTTAAAGGTTATAAATCTTCCTACACTCGGTAGTCGTAGGTAAACGCTTGGCATAATATTTTTAGTGAAACTCGTGAATGGATCAGTTTGTAGTTCTTTTATTTTGTTGGAAGTTAATTTTAATATCTCCGTTCGCTTAGCCAGACAGCTTAGACCCCTAATGTTAAAACCATGATCAAATTTTGAACTAAGCCAACCATTCCGCTGCATATATCCTGATTTTAATGCTCATTCCAGCGCGTTTGACTTGTCAGACTCACTTTTCAATATTTCAAAAAACTTTAATATTTTTACTTAATAAATAAGAACATATAAAATTTATTATAACTTAATATTAGATGTGGACATTTTTCTTTCCGCAGCTGAGCAATTTTAGATCTCGAAATTTAAAAACCCTCTTGCCTTTCATGACTCGACTAATTTGGGATGTATGTGGATTGCGCCTCTTGCGTCGGTTGGGCGGGAGGAGTGTAATTGTTGGATTTATTATTATTATTATTATTATTATTATTATTATTACAATTACAAATTTATTGGAAATATATGAAAATGCTTCCAGAAATGCAGATGGAAGTTATTTTAAATATCTACTTTTTTTGATATGGGTCTATAAAAATGTGACAGACGAACATCGAGTATGTTTTTACGAGTTTTGCTGGGTTTGATCTGATATGCGCGTGAAAATTAAGGTTTTTTGAATATTAAATGTAAATTGAAAATTAAGTTTTACTTGCCTCTAAGTAGATTAATAAATAGTTCATTAGTGTATAGACGATCAGCATACTAACCAAGTTTTCCAAGCCCACCTGAAGACGATATTTGTGATTAAAAGCACACGAAATGGATCCACAAATTGTCCTCAGAGTGGTAAAACCTCCAGTTATGTACTGGTGACTAGACTATTAAGGGGTCCAATTTTTGTATAAAAACATTAAATTGGTGAGTTTTCGAAAAGCTAAGGCATAATAGACTCCACCACACTGAGTATTCATGGATATTTATTTTTAGTTGAATTATTTTTCTAAGTAGAAGTCAAGGACATAGGCGGGAAAAAAATAATGAAGAAATAATTTTAGTCTGATTAGTAGTAGTTAGTTTTAGGCATAATTAAGATATGAAAAGTGAAAAGAGCGGAAAGCTAACCGAGTCGATTTGAAGATAATAAATGTTCAAATGAAATGAGTTCTTATTCTTCTTATTATTATATGCTAGCGAATTGACAACTTTTTGCAAGGTATAAGAACAAAAACTTCACAATCAACAATCGGTTAAGAAAGCATTTAATTCAGCAAAAAGAAATGTTCGCTTTAAAGAACTTGGATACTGGATTGTTGGATACTTGGATTTGAATGTTATTTATGTTTGTAGATCAGAGTCGATGGTTGAAATTTCCTACGTCAAACATGTTGCTGCACTTCTATGGTATATGACCAATATTTCATGCTTAAAACCAAAGCAATTGGGTAAGGCTAAACTATATTTTCAATAACCTGGAAGTCTCATAAGTTCAAACAGACCTCCTTATTGTGGCCTAACTGCCTTGCATTATGTCGTAACCACTACTGAAATAGTTCTCATTCAACAAAACAATTAGAATTTCATTTCGATATTTTAAATTTTTAATAGATTGTTTACGGCTATGGTAGTGGCATTGTTGTTCGTGCTAAAACCCCTAAAATTTGTGTGCAGCGGTGCAAAGTCATCAGTCACCAGGTATCATTCGTCATTCATTCATCAACAAGTTATGCTTTGCCGTGCGCGCGTGCTCTAATTCCCGAATTTACGAATATACAATAATGTGGCAAATAATTAATGTGGCAAAGATGTTGAAAAATTGGCAAAAACGGGTCGAAATGAAAATAGCCTAAATATAAATACACAATAAATGCATATAATTTGCCGTAAGAGAAATCTTTTATATATAATATGTATATATAAAAAAATGCATATGGTATTTATATGTATTTACAGTTCAGTAAATGTTCCACAGATGTTTGCAAAACATCACGCATACGCACATACACACACACACAAACATATCAGCAAAGATTGCCAGCATAAAATGCGAGCATTTCACTGCCACTGCAGTGCTGACGGCCGCACTGATGTTTGGCGTGGCCGAAAAATTTTGAGTTTAATTTATTCTGCAAATTCTATTTGTTTTCAAAATAATTCTCAACTTTTTCATACTTTGCTGATTTCAAGTGGGCGAATTCGAGTGCATGCCTTGGGCATGTCAACCACTGTGTGTGTGTGTGCGTTTGTGTGCATTCGCCTTGGACATATGGCGTGGGGGTAAAGCATCCAGAGCAAAATTTTGGCAAAAATCAGCCAAATTAAAGACCAAACTATGTGCTTGGGCCAATTATTTTCACAAAGCAAACGCAGAATGGTGCCGCAACTGAAAATTTTTTTCCTTTTTATTAGAAAGTAAATATCAAAATATTCGAGCGTTAATTTTTGGTAGCAAGTTTCTAGGATATATTTTTGTGATTAAAAAAATTTATACATTTTGACCGACTTGCACTTAAAATAGTGAGCTGAATTAATAATAGTGCTTCGCGCTATCTTGCTATATGGTAAATAATCAAATTTGAATTAAATATTCAACTTCATTTTAGACTTCAGGTTTATTTGTGCTACTTTCAGCCCTTAGTTTCATGTTTGCTTTTTCGGATGGTATGGCTATACGAATTAATGCTTTAGTATGTTTATGGAAGTCATATCCTCAATTCCACTCACCACTCATATACCATTATAAAATTCGGTTTAATATAGAAAAATAAATAAGTTAGTTCACAATGAAGTGCATTCCTAGATTAAGTGAGTGTATATTAGGTTTCGGGGCTGATACCCATGCCGGATATCACGGAAACACCAGATCTTTATGAAGCCATAAACTTCAGGTATGGATAATTCAAGTATAAAAGACCGTCGTCGTCGTCGTCGTATAACGTAGAAGCGCTATAAGTCCGTCACAAATCCGGAGGCATGACATCCAAGAGGTTTCAGCTTCAATCTGCCGAAAATCGGACAGTAAAGGTGAAAGTGTCGAGATGTTTTTGTCCATTTTAAGAATAGTCGAAAAAATTTGTTCACAGTCGCTTCGAATTCAAATCGATGTAGGTATTTTCAAGGATATCAAAGCACAGTGAGGTAATTTGGCGCCTAAAGCTGCACTGGATCGATTTAATCGACTCTCAAACGATTTTTCATAGCAGAATACCCTCAGAGAATAACATTCAGATTCTTATCATCTTCAAAAGAATAATTATCATTAAACTCAGCGCCATAATATTCATCATCATTATAACGACTTTTAATCTCAGAAGCAAAAAATTAATCCCAAAGCTTTTAGCGAATACTTCCGTTGTGACAATCCACTATTAGGTGATATAACTTCATCAGAACTATTAAAAATGAGATGGAAATATTTTTAATTTGTTGCTTGAAGAGAAAATAAAATGCGGCTGGTCTGATCCATTAGCTCAAATTTTTACTACAGTAAGGTTTCATTGTGAATTTCGCCAACGAGGCACCATATACACTAATTGATTTTTATCAAAATCGGCTGCTAGGGTTGGTGCAAAAAAAAACACGCTTTAAACAATTTCGGTAAAGAGGATTGGTAGTATTGAAAATATTGGTTGAGTTTAGAATACAACAAGAACTTCTCATTACCGACTAGAAAATACTCCGGATTAACGAATACCAAACTAATTTACTCAGCTAGAATTAATCTACGAAATAATGCAGAGAAAAATGCAACAGATGTTCAAATGTCAAGCTTCACCATGATCATATACAATCTAGCAATCGATTAGGTAACGGCCTGCATCTACATTATACTGCGCAAAGATTACAACCATATTACCACAGATTATAATGCCCCCGTTCCACTAGCGTCACTTCTTTCAGGATGCGGTTCTCGATTGGACAATTTATGATTCGCATATTTTCAGAGAAAGAGATTTTAACTTCACTTTCAAAATATGCCCATTTTGAATTCCCTCTCACTATATATCACATATACATATATGGCCTTATAACATGACTCATAGGACGAAAGGATAAGGGGACGAGCGAGTCTCTGATGTCTTTAAAATCTAAATGCGCTAAAATAAATGCTCAACCGTCTAGACTCCTCCGAATTAGAATTGTCAAACGTCACAAGCAGTCATTAACCACCAACCGTAAAGTATGTAAATATGCAATGAAAACAATAGCATTAAGTCCTTACACACACACCATCGCATGCTATAAAAAACGCCAAATAAAAAGCGAAAAAATGCGTTGGAATTTGAAATTCTCACATTACAACAGACAATTTAAACAAAATTCAAATTAACACCAATCTTTTAACAAGTGATATGAGACGTTTCTTTGCGGTAGATTTCTGGGCATAACGGTATCTTGATAACGCATAACTTGCTTATTCAGCCAACTTGAGCGACATCATTAACGAAGACAGCAAACATTTTCAGGCATGCTTGGATGTGAAAGCAAACGCAAAATATGCTAATTCTTTAAAATGCAGAGCGAAAAAAGCCTGAAACTTTTTTTGTTGTTGACATTCATTTCATTTTCACTTTACACAGTGGTTCGTGCACAGAGAAATGTTCCCGTTCCTGCTACAAATTTGTTGTTATTTCTGGCTGATGGGTTTTCGACAGCAGAACTCCTGTCTGATAATAGGCATGGAGATGACTGTGTTTTTCATATAAAAGGTTTAAATTAAATGTCGATAAAATTTAAACAGAAATAGATATTAATAAGTGCTTCTAATAGAAGTAGTCATAATGCAGTCAATCCAAAAAGGTCAATTGGTGCCTTGAGAATACTGCTGGGTGCTTCAGCTACTCATCATAAGATTTGGGTCAGATTCCGACCAACAGTTCTTTGAAGGTGCCAGCTCCAGCAACTAGTATTATTTCTCTAGAAGCTTTCTATATTACCAGTGTATCATAACTTTTCTTATGATTATACATACTTATGTACCTTTTCTCAAACCATTTTGAAGATTTTTGGTTTCATCATACTTTGGTTAAGGTTATTTCCTGCAAATGTGGAGGGTCTTTTATAGGGAAGTATGTCCCATTACATTAAAGTTTTTTCTTCGTATTCATAAAGTCGCACTCTGGCCAGAATTAAATATGTCGCTTTGTACAGTTAGGCATATGAGAGAGGTCCGTCACGGTGCTCAAAAGCTCCCCGAAAATGCCAAAAATTTTTCGGTACAGATTGGCAGTGTTCGTGACCCATCAAAAATGTCTGCTGTACTTTGTGTCCATCACCTGGTTGCAACGCAACTCCACATCGAACTGACACAAGGTCAGCTCTTCAGCCTTTGGTTAGCATTTTGGGTTTAAATCACAACCACAACGATACTCCCCGAAGGGCCATTCTACAAGTGCAGGTTGGATCGAACTCCGGTCTCTAAGTCTCCGGTCAGACCTCGTAGAAGAAACTACCACCAGTTTAGTTTCCATACAGCTCCGGACTGGTGGCCAGATTAACCAGAGTCACCATAACCCATAACCAGATGACCCCATATGCACATTCCACGCACACCCCATTCACAAAGGAGACTAACCCCGATTTTCAGCTAAAGGCCTTCGCCGCCAAAACAACGTCATTCTGCAGCTTCCCACAGCTTTTCTGACTGTAAAGTTAAGCCATAAACACCCACTGATTAACTCCTTCACTTGTAATTGTAAGATGCTAGCTTATCTTAGAAGCCTTGAAGATTGAAATATCTAGAGTTCCTTGCTGAATACTCTACAGTTCAACCACATCTTTTTGTCATAGTCCATTTTGAACCTCTTAGTGTACTAATTACTGAGCTACCTTTCATTAGTACCTCATTCAAGGGATTTAATGATATATTAGCTGCCCTCGATTTGCAAAGTGTAAGATAATAGCGAATATAAAATCTATGAAACGAAACTTGATTGCATTGAAGAAAGTGGTTGTATAATACTAATTGAGTGGGGTATTCGCATACTCTTTTGAATTGAGTTCAACTCGCTAACTTTGTTGTTGCTCTTTTTATATAATTTTTTTGACAAAAACGCAGCACCCAAAGACATCAAACTGCGTAAAGGGGAATCGTCGGCTATTAGTATCGATTACGAAACACTTGGAAGCACGTATGAAGAAAAATAAGTATAATGTAAATGAATGAATGAATGTATAATGAATATGCTTTCTTTTAACAAATAGAAGTGTTCTTAATTGAGAATATGAGAAATTGAATCACCATTAACTAACAAAAATTACTTGAAAGCTCGTATTTTCTAATTCTATCCAGCTTTTTTATTGTACTCTTTTCTTTAACTCCCCGACCACAGAGGAATTGAAGCGCGTTCTTTCGTAAAAATCCAAAGAATTTTTTTTCTCAAAATTTTTTTTTCTCGAAAAAGCTACAGCCAGCATAAGTGCAAAGTTTGAAAGACATTTGCCAAATTCATTTAATTAAAAGCAAATATTCAACAGGAATGAGTAAAAATATCTCTTGGCTCATAACGAAATGAATCGAACGCGCCACAAGACCAGAGGGAGACAATCGCAGTTGGCGCTTATGATGGCTACAATTGTTAGCTGAGCGAGTAAGTGGAAAATGAAGAGAGAAAAATGGAAAAATATTTGAAAATTAAAGCGAAGATTCTGTAATCAAAAGCAACTTAATACACTTATAGCTTGTGCGTTGCTTATAACATATTACATATACGCCGCAGAAGCGCACAAACAAACACAATTCAACGGAAGCGTGCAAATAGACATTTATTCATGCAAATTGAAGTTGCATAAATTCACTTTGCTCGACAAACAAAAGCTCTTCTTAAGTTGGCTTAGCCGATGTTGGTGCTTCTGCTTCTGCTTCTGTTTCTGACACTGATACTGTTGGTGCAGTAGCAGCTGCAGCTGCCACCGAAGCGACCGGGTGCGCACTATGCTGATGGATTACCAGCCATGCAGCGCTCGGCGTGCATTCATCAAGCGCCTTGGCGCATAACCATTAGTCAGCGCAAAGCGAAGCAGCAAATCTGGAGCGAAAATAAAGTTGAAATATGCAAGTGTTGCTGAATGCCGCAGGAACGAAAAAAAAATAAAAATTAAATAAAAATAGGAAGAGAAAAAAATCTATAACGTTAGGAAATGAAGAAATATTGCTGCTGGTCCAGTTTTATTTCACTTTTAGTGCCTTTCTATTGTTACGATTTGAGTTAAGACGTTCAGTGTAGCGAAGAACGTTATTATAAAGAATAATTTTCTAGCTTTCAACTCAGATTGACATCCTGCCACTATTTCTCTCTCTCTCTCTCACTCTCTGAACACATTTTCCATTGGCGAAAGGAAATGAAATGCAATTTTTTATGCATAAAATGTTTATGTTTTCTGAGCTAAAAGAGTGCAGTGGAGTAGAGGAAGTAGTACGAAATTTAATAACGGTATTTCACTTAAGTGACAATTTCACTCATTCAGAGAAATGCTACATTAATTTAGCTTAAAGTGTAATAAAGATATCGAGTACGAAATTGCAAAAGGGTTTTAATATAAACACTAATAAGGTTGACATTTTCAATTTCGTATCGCATAAGTAGGCACCTATTGGCATGATGTAAGGGGTTCTAAACTGACTTTGTGTTGTGTATTGAAAGTGAAAAGAATGCATATATCAGGAGTCCCTCAATTTACGAGCCTGTAGCTCGTAATTGTAGTATGTATTGTGAATATGTAAGATTTAACTGAATTTGAATTCAATGTAGTCTCTTCCAAGAAGCTTTTTCGAGGCTATCCTTTATTTTCATTGCTTAAAGAAAGCTGCACACCTTCAAACAAAACATTGACATTCCAGAATTATAGCAACCATATAAATTTTCAAATAATCAAGAACTTTTCTATAAATAAATTTGCACCTATATAGATTTGAATCTAAGAAATAATCATCAAAGAACGTGAGGATTTCGTGAATTCATAATAAATTTCTTGATCTAACGTCTTTATACATCAAATATTCAACTTAAAAAACTTATTATATATGTAGCAAGCTTCAGGGTGATGAGACAAATTCATCTTGTCATGTCTATCTTTCGTTCCGTCGCCAAAAAATGTCTATTCGTTATGAAACTAGCCACTCAGTTGAGCATCGTGAATGAACAGGCGGCTTTCGTAAATAGGCGGTATCGAAACAACACGCCCCATCAGTTCATTGGAAATCATTTGACTCAAAACTTAAACTTATCACACTAAAACTTAGCACATATTATTATTACTTGAAATAAAAATATTCATGCAAAATTGTGTGTAGTCTACTAGACAATTACTAGATCTACTAGACATATACGAATTTATTACTATTATTTGTCGCTGGAAATGAGCCCCAAATATCGGCCATATGAGTTTTCGTCCTTCTCTTTAATATTTTAACTTATATATCAGCCACTACGAAGGAGATCTCATTAAAGTGAAAAAAAGTGAAAAATAATGCATTTCGAATGCCTTCAATTCTTGGAAATTGTGAAAGTATATAGTTCGGCTGAACTCAAACTTAGCTCTTCTCTGCTTGTGTTTTTTTTTTTTTTTGTTTTTAGTTGTGCTTAGTGGTGATTAATATCATTGCCTCATAAATCGATTTACTTCCACAAATAAAATTGATGAACTATTGCAACTAGCTAATTGCTTTTGAAGGAATCACAATTATTGCCATATTCTTGATGAGTAAGAGAACAAAATTTTATTTTAAGATTTGTATATTATTATATATTTATATTTCATATTTGCATTATGAAATTTGTGTTTTTATTTTCATCGAAATCTTTTATACTTTTGCGCTAATTATACGAAAATCTACTATAACGAGATATGATACACTCCGATGACCATAAAATAGCAACTAATGGTTAGAATAATCCACTTCTTGTTCTCAAACCACATGCTTCATGAGCTAATTTCTTATAAAGACCAATTATTTATACTTGAAAAACCTTTTGTTCAAAGAATAATAAATTTCGGAAAAATATGCTAAAGAAAACATCCAGTATATTATATATGAACGACAGAGCTTTCTTCTTGCTTTTTCCTGTAACCATCGAAAGTAACTCCAAATCAATCAGGGCAGAGTAATACATTTTAGGGAAGATGCATTAAAGCTTATTTAAAGCATAGCTTAAACTATTTTCCTTTTAAATGCCAACGTCCAACCATAAGTCTAAACATAAGCTGCTTGTATATGATAAATCTTATCTTTCTTTATTTCCAACATACATATTTTTTATACTCGTTAGTAAATATGAAATTCTAGATTAATTTTTAAACGACCTCTTCACCCAAAAGTTCTGCGCAAATACAAAATATGAATAGAAAAAAGAAATGAAACATTTGCAAAAACAAATATTTGTTATTAAACTTGAGAAGAGTTTAATAAAAGTTCAACTACATAAATCTGTGTACGGGTATATTTAAGGAGTGTGCTCCGTGGAATTGTTTGTTGTTCGTACATGGCAACTGCTGTGCGAACTTCCGATCGTATGCATTCATATGTGTGTGTGGGTGGGTGTGTGTAAGAGCATTTTTGTTTTGGAAAATATTTGTTGCACGCCGTTAAACAGCAAGACATATATATATATATCGAGTAGCTTTAGACTGCAACCACAAACAGCATTTCAGTGCTTAGTGTAGATAACGGCACTAAGCAGCGTTGCTGTCGATTTTGACCGTGTGTTGGCGTAAACTTTTGCCGGAATGGTAATAAATTTTATTATCGTTTTCACTATGGATATGCACAATCGTTGTTGCTGTTGCTGTTTACTTCCATAGTTGTTGGCTATTTCCCACTTGTTATTGTTGTTGCTCGTTAGATTTGCGCTTGGCAGCATGCACGAGACTAATACGCTGACTTGGTGTAGGTGTTCGCTGAAAGTTTGGGGATTGTTAGTTGCACTTTTCCCTATTGAAGTCACTGTTGTTGTTGTTGTTGTTGTTGCGCATATTGCCGTTGGCATGTTCGTGGTAATTATGTACTCTGATTTGCAATTTTCATAATTACAAGCGTGCTGAGTGCAGCAATACGATTGCAATAATAATAAAAGTGAGTGAAATGCAAGCAAATGGCAGAAACATTGTTTGACCTAACACTCTCGACACATTCGAACCGCATGCTAGCCGTACGTTGACCAGTCGATTTCACGAAACGGAAAAAGAACTGAAGAAGAAGAGCTAAAGCAAAAGCCATTCATTTCCGCTGGCCTACGATGCCGACGCCGTGATAAGCAATTCACACATTAGGGTGGTGTACTTTATACTTGATCGACTACTTGACTAATCGGAATCTCCTATTCTGTGATCTGAAAAAGCTTTTCGAATGCGAAGAATATATATATATATATACTGTATATATATATATAAATTATTACTTAGAAGACGTGGCTCATTCCTCTCAACTGTTCAAAAAATCACATCCAACTTCAAGTCATTGTATTATGTAATGATTGACCCTTATACGACCAGCTTTTTCGATTATTTTGTTCGTGTCACTTATATAAATGCGGATCTTCTTCGAAACCCATATGACATATATTAAAAGTTATTCGCCAAGTTTGTTACGAATTTTCTCCATGTTTCTTATAATTATGTCATCAGTTCCACAAAGTAGTAAATGCGAATTAATTCTGCAACAGTGGATACTAATGGACCACGAATTACGATTGTGGAAAGCATAACTTGCCATCATTTTATATTCTTTCAACATACTTGCCTCACAATATCTAGCCACTATCTAACACTAGCGAATATGATATAAATAAGTTTTAGAATTCATCGACGAAAAAAAAGATATATATGTGTGAAGCCGAAAAGAGAGACACGTCAAAATATATGAATGGAAAGTGCTGAAAGAAATCCTCATAAAATAATGTTAACGGAGAAAGAAGAACTGGTTGAACTCAGCTTAAGCATACTAAATTCAAAAGACAATACTTCGCGATTCTATTAAGAGAAGACAGCAGTTATGCGCTCAACTCTGAGTCGAAGTCTCTTATTAGCTTGTAGTCATGGTCTTTATGGTGCAAGCAGTATTTTTGGCATATGGCCACCACGACTACATTTCTGGAAATTTTGTACATCTAAAAAGGCCTAACAGTAAAACAAATATTTTCGAAATAATAATCCACAACTTATTTTCGCTTTCAATAATGAATCGGTGGCAATATATCGCAAATGCGCAGAATTATAGGCGAAGAAGTTGAAATGCTATATTGTAACTAAGCTGAACAGCAATAAAACGTTGCCTACATATGGGGTCATATTATATAATTGAACTATATTGAGAAAGACTTAAACCAGTGACCTGGAACTATGCAAGGATACAACTAAACTCCAGTAGACTATATCCGAAAATGAAATAAGAGCTTCTTGTCGTCTCATGCCAGTCAACAACATATATTGAAAGAAACTGAACGAACTTACGAAACTTTTTGTAAAGCAGACTTTGGTAATGTCTGAGTTTCGAAGCTGAGTTTGGTAATGTAGAGTTTGAAAATTAGTACAATTTTTCTAATAACTATAGTTTTCAAAAACATAAGTTTCTACTTTTGAAGAGAAAGAGGAATATTACCTTCCGACCTACGACTTCCGACTTACGACTTCCGACTTACGACCTTCCCATTATCAATCTCTCCATTATCACTCCATATATCGCGTTAAATTAATGAACAAACCTTTCTAAATAAGAAATAATTTACTTTCTCGAACACCCTAATAAAAATCCGTTACACACTTGAGCATACAGACATATCGCGTGTGAATTTCACTCCTCGGCAGTTGTTATGACCAAATGCAAACTTTTATTTCACCTCGCTGCTTTTTTGTTCTTTATTTTTGTAAACCGCTTAATTATAGAATTATTTTCTATTGCAGGTAATTGTTTTGAATGCAATTCGTGTTTTTGATTACCGGACACCCGCTGGCAGGTGGTGACGTCACTTGTCACTGGCACCAGAGGCGGGCACTGCCCAGTTGTCCCACATTGCCCACGCGTTGGTCCGATTTTCAATTATGCGGATTATCATTATTCATGCATGCAGTCACCCGCTGCTTCGGCTAAATTCGTTAGTCGGCCGATTGGTTTCCAATGCAGTTGCGAACAAACTCACTAATACGTCCACTACTAAGTGAATATGTAGTTGCATGTGTGTGTGTGTGTGTGTGTATCGCTAGTTGCTTTAGTCATAAATGACCAATGTGATTATGGTGTATGAAATTATTCCAAGTGAAATGCAATTTTGATGATGCCAAATTAGTACAGAAATTGAAATTGCTTCTGTTGCCATTTTGTGTAGAGGACTTGGTGAATTGTTATTCATGTTATTTTCCCGAAAACTGGGACAGAGTTGGCCACACACTTTGGGTTAATAGAAACTGCAGTGCTTTGTGGAATTCTTTAGATAGTTCAATGGAAGTTTGGTTGAGCTGAGATTTAAAAAGTTTTAAATTTAAAGTCTTTTTTTTTAGCTCGAGGTCCGCCAAAAATTAAATAATGCATAATAACTTCTCCAGCTCCTTAATAATTGTTATAATACTGATAATATTAACGCACAACTACTTAAGACTTAACTTAAAATGCAGATATCGTCAGCACTGGTATAAATCAAAGCGGCAAAGATTCTTCTTCATATTATATTTGTATCTGCCCTCATATGGTGATCGACATATTTACACAATTTTAATCGACGAAAATTTAATAAGTCACTTTCCATAAATAATAGCAATGATTTTTACAAAATTTTAGGAATAATTCTTCTCACCTTCGTTGTGCTATTAACTTCTGATGTGTCAATTTATAAGAATTTTGTTAAAGTTTTTAACTAAGTTTTTCAAAAACCGAAAGAGTTGTAAGAGTTACTAATATTATTTGGTCCGGAAAGAAGTATTTCCCTACCAAAGAGAGGCATGTTAGTGCAAGACAGCAGTCTTTTTGAACAGCTAGTACAGTTTGTTCGATTCGCTACTCTCTAAACCTTGGCGAATCGAAGGCAGCTAATGAAACTATTATGCTTTAAGTGGTTGCTAGGCTTACTTCAATCAAAGGCTTACCCGATTTATTAAGTTAAGATTTCTATAATCTGAGTCGCCAATCGCATTTTCACTTCTTGGTCGTGAAATGATATTATTTCAGCATACTATTTGCTCTTTGTTGATGTGTGCTAGATGATAAAAAATTATCGAGCCAAATCGTTTAAAAATAGGCTGAATATCCGTCAGTTCATGCCTAACTATTTCGCAATCTGAAAGTGCTTAAAAATATGTTTCTAATTAATTAAGAATTTTGAGAGCAATATTAAAACATTGAGTCGATTTCTGCCAAAGAATGCTGTTCATAAAGTTTCTTATAAAGACGCATGCAGCAATAATAAGAAGTAGCCCGTACTAATGCCTCTACCTGGATGTAGAATGTTTTATCTATATTTTTTTACACAATTTTAAATATGTATACTCTATACAAGTTTACTGTAATATACTTATTTTTGAAGGAAGTAAATAGCATGTAATTTATTAGTTTTTGACTATGCTTTACACTTCATGAATTATTGTTTTACATCACACAAGAAACACTAACTACCGAGAACAATTATGTAATTTATACCAGTAAAGTTGTGGCAGTACGTTGATATTTGACACTTTAAACATTCTTGCTGAATAAGTTCATTCCGCAAAATATAACCTTCATCTACAGTCTCGGTAAACTAATTGGAACTACCCTTTTGATCTTATACTTCGACTAGTCACTTTATTAATTAGCTCAAAATATAAATCCTCATATAAAATCTTTATAATATAAGGATTTTCAAATTTCCGCTAGACTTTATACCATATATTTCGATCAATATGTAAGATATCTTAGCAAAATTAAGTGAGCATGTACTACATATAATGATTTTCGCTATTCTAGCAGACTTTATGCCGAATATGTCGGTCACAGTGTGAGTTACCTTCACAAAATTGGGTGAAAACATGTTCGCTAATATACTTAAATAATGAAAAGAGTTAATGCGATCAGTGCAGATCTTCCTCTATCCCAAAAATGACCGATATAAGAATTCCCGACTTTTCATCTGACTTTAAACCGTTTATGTTGGTCAATATGTATGATATTTTAATGAAATTAAGCGAATATGTTTTCTTCAACACAATGTGATTTCGCGCTCAATATAAAAGAAATCGGTCTAGATCATGGTACAAGCCGCTTATTCCTAGTGTAATGATTTCCTTTTCTCGAGTTGACTTTTTGCTCATGTATCTAATATATTCATTAAGGCACTTTGGTTGGGTTTATATTGCATATATCACTTTTCAGTTAATTTGATAGCAATGAAAGTATATGAGTGTATGGCATGTAATATGAGTTAGTAAGATAGAAAATAAGATTGCAATCCATTGACAATTTCTTCGAATAGAGAATGTTGAATTCTTCTGCAACATTTTTTGATTTAAAGTTGTGCCAGCACCTGAAAACATATCCCCGCCTCTGATACTTGCACATTGCGAGAGTATAAAATGTTCTGTTATACCTGACATTAGCCCTTCTTAACATGTTATTATTAATTTAATTTTGTTTAATTATTGTCTAATTATTTGTGGTGTTTAGTCATAGAAACAAGTTAGAAGTCGAGCAGAATAGTTTTCTAGGGAATCACTTTGTGCTTCATTAATTGTGCAAAATTCCCCAAGGCAGCTTTAATGAAAGTATCTAAATATAGTATATATATATATATTGTTTTAATTAAAATCACGCACACATGTACACATATGTTCACACATACACACGTGTATTCAATAAAGGATAAATTAGATATTTTCTGGAAAATGCAAATAATGCGAACAGAATTTAGACTCACGTTCATTATTGAATTATTGCAACAATATCCGTATATTGTACATAATTGGATATGCGTGTGTATTCATTAGCTAAGATTCTTATGCGAAGAGCGTTCAAAGAATAAATGTCAACAAGCCAATGTAATAAAACAAATTATAACCTTCCAGCCAATTACCAGCTATTTGCAGCTGCTGAAATTTTCAATAAATAACTCATATAAATATACATCCACACACATATATATATATATATATGCACGTCTACACACGTAAATAATTATCCCCTTTCTTTAAACTCCTTCAAAGATATATTTTTTGAACTAGGCAATCAAAATTAATTACCAGAACATAATTTAGACACGCGCTAACTCTTACATAATTCAACTCTGTTCACAAGTACGTGCGTATATATTTGTATATTTGCACTTAGATGTATGTAAATTAAACATATATTGAAATTTCAGATTTGCTTTTGTATAGGGGCCTTTGGTACTGATTACATTTAATTTGCCAAAAGTGTTTCATTACCCTCACTTTAACTAAGCTAAGCGAAAGGTGAGAGTCCAAGAAATTAACAGCTAATGCAGAACTAACGTTCCACAGTTATTTTTAAGATTATGAGCTAAATTTAAAGTGTTCTAAGTCCTCACCGAGCACACCTCCTATTTCTTCTCTTATTATTTTACTTTTGCCAAGCAACTTCAACCCAACCATCTATACTTCTGCTCCATTGGCTTGATAACTGTCTAAGAGAATTTGGTCCAGCACAATATAGCGCTCCATTTCTTCTTCCTAATCCAATCGGAACACCAACTGAAACCAAGTTCTCACCCATTTGGTTTCTTCACCGTTGTAGACACTGTTGCCGATGTGAATTTTCTAAATAATACAATACAAGTAAATGCAAGTCCAATTTAGTGTAACCGCAGACTTTTATTTCGATGATCTAACCTAACTTCGTTATGAAATTCGTATTCCGTTCCATCTTCAGTTCTGTTCCGCTCCGTATTCCAATCCATCCTCGTGCATGAAAATTCGGAGCATTATTAGTAACATAAGGCCGCCTATGCTGGAAGAAGTATTACAAAATTTTACCATTGCGATTTTCAGGACTATCAAAGTTCTATATTCTTATTTGCAGATGACTTCAATAAGCCTGTATCTTGGTTAAAACTGTAGTGCTTCATGCGGTCTGCTATTCTAGTATATTATTACTTAAGGAAACAAAGTCAACGAGGCTAGGGCTTGCGCTGAAATATTCGGATACAAGAGTGCACAAATTAGTACTGGCATGAGTGCGTTCAAAGTATTTCACTAGAAATGAAATCAATACTTCTTGCTGCCAAATTGATGTTACTTTCGGAAGTCACTTTATATTAGAGTATTCTTTGAGTGTATATATGTATGGACTTATATGTACACGTGTTTGAGGTCAAATTGAAAGAGAAAGCCGAAATTGGCACATTAATATTGTAGGAGTTTGATTAAGAATTCATTTTCAGCACTACTTGTCTGTATGTGTGAATGAGGTTGTGGCAATCAGTAAGTGTTTGGTCTTGACCATATCGAAAACCCTCCATATAAGCTATCCATCTAAGCTATAAATATATGTTGTTGAGTTTGATTCGATATCTTGTTCCCCATATGCGCCGATGGAAATTAAGATTACTCCAATGTCAATTATAATTAAAATTGATAAGAAATTCATTGCCAAAGCTATATATAACCCAACACAAAAATATAATATTGAACATCGACATTTATGAACCAAATTAGTTATATTAATATACCAGAAGCTTTGCAGGCCGTTGGTCACTAACGTTGACAAGTGATGTGGCTGGTATTCTTCATATTGAAGGGATATGAATACTAAGAAAGGCTTTGGTAGCTGGACAATCCACGAGGCGTTGATAAGATGAAGCATCAAAAAAAAATTTTAGCTTATGGAAGATTTGCCTATGGAAAGACACATTGCGTGAGTTCCAGTGGGTTTAAATATATTCTTGGGCAAACTGAGTATAACTCTATTTCATTCATCGGACTTCGAAAAAATTTTATCAATACATTATTTTCAATTGTTCAAATTTGCAAGTATAATTAATTTTCGATAGGCTGGAGTAGAATTATCACCTAAGAGACGTTGACCTTCGCATTTTATCAATGTTGGTCAGACTCGAGATTTATATACAATATATAAGGAAAGGTAAGGAAACCACACGTTCAAAGAAATTGTACCGTTGTTAATGTTATCAAAGTATCTGTTTATGGACCAGGTTATTTTGAAAATTTTACACTTTTCCAGACTTTCTTGGTGGTTTGCATGCCAAAGGCATTGATTCTTACTATTTTTTTTTTTTTAACTGAGAATGGAGCTAAAGGTTTTGTCATTGTTCTTCATAAGACATACTTGTGTTTTGACCGGAATTCTGCTCAAATACTAAATTCCGCAAATTTATGAAACTCGTAAAGTCAAAATCAATCATTCAAAACTCACCACCGTTAACTCTCAAGTAAGCTCGGTTGTTACCAGTACTAGTCTCCCATGATTGGTTATAGAAGTGCGTCATTGCAGTATAAGAGGTAATTTCAAGAGAGAAGAAAGTTCTATACTACTACTCATTAATATAATAAAAAAAACAAAAATTAAAAATTTCCATTATATACTTATTCTTTATATATCTATACCAGATACATATACTCGGAAGTATAATTTGTAAGGTACATAATTTATTAGCGCAACAGGTGGAAAGCAAAACAGTGTACGTATAGTCCACAGGTAAGAAATTGTGTGCTACAATTAAAATAAAGTAAATATTCTTGAAAAATAAACAATAAAGTTATATTAGACACCGTATATAAAGAGCTTAAGCTGCAAATGATTGATTAGGTGTCAATTTTGCGATTGCCGAATATCGCGCGGGAACTGCTATCTTAAGTTAGGCAATTTTTTGACAGCAAAGCATTTTTGATATAGTAAATATTGATATTCAGGAGTTGCCGAAAGTACTACCTAACAAAATTTGATGAATTACAAAGAAAAGCTAGTGAAGCGGCGACTAAGGCATAATAGAAAGTAAATTGAATTTTGCAAACATACAGAATATTAGTAGACTAGACACATGTACTTATGTAAGGCAATATTAGAATTATAAATAACTCGATGTTTTTGCGCTAAATAGATACGCAATCATCAGTATTGATATTGCTTTATATTATTGAAGGCATAGTAAAAAGAAATCCATTATTTCGGCATTAAATTGAAGGTTTCATTTAGCATAGTCAGAATGATCCGATTAGGTCAAGTATGCACCGTTTTGTTTAACGACTTATTGCCATTTTGAAAATAACTTCATAATACCACTTTCATAGAAACCTTCGTCCCTATTAGCACAAAACCAGGACAGTAGATTTTTGCAAGCTTCTCCAGAGAAGAATTTTTCAGCAGCAAAGTCATTTGCCATGGACAGTAAAAGGTAGTAAACACTTGACGCCAGGTCCGGGCTATAACTTGGATGCATGGGAACTTCCAAAACAAGCTCCCTGAGCATCTGGCGAGTCACTGTCAATGTGTTCGGCCTGGCGTTGGTCTGATGGAACACAATTTCTCTGCTACTGACCAAAGCTGACAGCATCTGCGCGATTGCTTCCTTCAGACTGTCCAATTCTTGACAGTATAGGTGCGAATTTAGAGTTTGAAATTAGGGTAGAAGGTCATAGTAAAGGATTCCCTGCCAACTCCACCTAAAAACCGCAAAACCTTCCGAACTATCAATCCTAGTCTGGCCACCGTTTCCGTCGGCTCCCAGTGAATCAACCATGCCCGTTTTCGCTTGACATTGTCGTAAGTGAGCTCTTACTAATCACTAGTAATCATCGCTCCAGAAATGTATCGATTTTGTTGCGGTTCAGCAGCGGTTCGCAGATGGAAATTCCATCTATGAAGTTTCATTGCGTTAACTCATGTGGCCCCCACATTCAGCTCCGTTTTTTATCCAGCTTTATTTAAAGGTTGGTTCCAAACGGGTTTTTGAGCATTGTTTAGCTTCAGAGCAATCAAAATAGTGCTTATGTGACGGTCGGACTCGAGGGTTTCCGACGATTTCTATTATTTTATCGATATTTTCGACAAATTATCGAAATGGAATAAACGAAGGAAAATTTGCGCATGAGTGGCTGTTACATTAGCAGGACCATAAACACTGTTCACATTTTCAGTCGCCTGGCTTGTGTCTTCGCCTTTATCGAAGAAAAACTGTGAAATATTCTTTCATTGCTGGTGTCCATATTTGATGCGTGCTCAAACAACACTGAGTTAAGCAATAACAAAACTGTATCAGCAGATTTTTTAGCTCACAATCTTATCTTTCTAATGCCAAGCAGACTTGCCTGATGGCACTTCTAGAACGCGAGATGCAGATTACTAAAGCTAATAAAAATAATGGATTTTTTTTTACTACAACTTATATGTAGGCGCTTTGTTTCTAAATTCTTTTACATAGCCAAAATAATGGGCACGTGTTAAGGCACTTTGTCTTTCTTTTAACCGCACACCAAACACAGTGCCAGTCAAAGCTTTGACGACATTAACGGTATTTTCATAATATCATGGCGCTTGTATCGCTTATGTCACAAGTTATGCTTACAAACCAATATTTAATATACATATATGCATATTCATTTTTATGTACATATATATATATATATATAGGTATATTTATATACGCATATATATAAAATACTTCTAATTTTTATTTACACAAATTTTCTTGTTCACGCAAATTTTGCTGAATAAGAGATTCATATTCCATATTGAGGCGCATTGAAATTTCCTTTCCAAGCGCTAAGCTAAGGCAATTGCCCACCTACCATACATCCGTACATACATTAAAAATACAAAGTAAATTTTCTTTGCGCTTCCTTTCGTTAAATCTTCATCAATCATGCTCACTGCTTCATTGATAAGTTTGTTCAGCTGTTGATGCATTAAGTTGACGTCCGTCGATGTGATGAAATGAAATGTTTGTTTGTGTGTGTGTGTGTATTTCGAATATTTTGTACTTCCACTGCTGTTGACGATATGGCACTTTTGTTGTTGCTATCGCTAATGTTGATCTGGCGTCGAAAGCGATTATGATTAGTGATGAGTTGAGCTTGCCTCGCGCGCCCACATACATTTACACATCGTGTATATAATATAGATAATCGCTCGTTGGTTGTACAAGTTGAATGTTGGTGAAGCTTTGTACTTGATGTGCATCTTAAACTTTGATAGCTTAAGTAAATAGCTCATATATTGTGCCAGCAGCTGGCAATAAATATGATAGCTAAGTGGGCTACACGTTAATTTAGCAAAAGCGCTTAGTTTTTACTGTAGCCAGAAGTGGATAATAAGCTCCATACAGGCTCGGCTGCTAGAGCCAGTGCGATTCGTATAGTATGTATATATCCGATTATTATTTATTGGTGTTATTTTTCAGATATTTATTTTTAGATATAAATATTTTTAGAAACAAATATTTATTTCAATTTTAGAGATCCCTATCAAGATTCAGATCAGATCCCATTAAAATTGCTAAATTAAGTACAGCCGGTTAATGCTGCTCCAGCAAGTTTTCTTTTAATTCAAAGTGCTATCAAACGATTTGGGTGTTGTCATAAAGACCACACGGGAATTACTAAGGAATATCTGCAAAATTTTTTCGAAAAATTAAGAAAAATATTGAGGTATTTCTATAATTAAAGCCACAAATTTAATGGCTTTTATTAAACATTAAGATTTCAGGAAATATCTAGATGAAGCAGAAATTATCCTTATAAAATTTTGAAACAACTAATTTTAAGGAATATCACACTTATTTGCTGCCCAGTATAGTATAGAAAAATTAAGCATTGTAAAGATAACATGAGCAACTGAAGAACAATTGTGGAATAGTAAAACAGCCTTGAATAAGTCAAAATGAGAATTTAGCGATGCATTGCCTTTCATGTCGTGTGGACGTAAGGATCACATTGTCAAAACTTTGTTAAACAAACTGTCAAGCTCTGGTCAAATAATTTTCTGCCATAATTTTTAACTTTATTGCACTGATCCTTGCTTAAGCTCCTTCCTCAATGTAAACCAAAACTTCTATATGAGTTACTAGTCGGTTAAGGCCCTGGCAGAGATACAGCGAGAAAAGTAACAAAAAATTTATAGTGGTTTCAAAGACCAGAAATTGCCTCAAATATTTTAAAATTTTGTTAACAAAATAAGCAAACGAAACTCCCCTTGTGTTCACTTTTTCGAGGTTGATATCGATTATAGTTTAAGGACTCACTCATCCTTTAAGGATTTGTTTAAGCAAGTTTTGTATGTGGAAATATTTGTAATATTTTCTCTTTTTTTGCTTGAATGATTAACAAAGAATCCTATTATATTATTAATAATTATGCCTAGGCTGCATTTCCTTAAAATCTTATTTCAAGACATGTTAATAGTATATGTCAAATATTGGAACATTCGAATTATCCTGATAGATAATAAATGCATTCGAAAGTCACAGAAAAGTGAAGATATTAAAACATACTTTTTACAAATGTAAGAAATATAATTAGGGGAAATTTTTTTTTAATGATTCAACTCTCTTGATCTGATATAGAGAAGAAAAAATGAAAATGATAAAATTAATCAATAGTTTCACTAAACTGAAATTAGTCGAAGATATCGACTGAATTTTTCAGTCAGCATTGCAAATGATCATATTTCATTATCTTTTTTGATGCTATACCTACCTAATTTTCTGTCAAATAAGCTTAAGAAAATGCCATAGTTGTTAACCATTCTCGAACGGCGCAAAGAGAATATAATGCATATGTATTATTAAGAACCAGGTTTGCTGCATATCGGTTTAGCGTTTGTAAGATAAGGTGTCACATGCAATGTTGGAACTGCTACTACTGGAACATTACTTATTGTACCGAAACATAAATTTCAATAATTTCAGCATTCATAACGCTCGTAGCTTCAAACTTAAGGAACATATGAAAAGAATAGGAAGGACTGTTTGCTCCGATCATAGATTGTCACATGAAATAGTGAAATGTTATGTACCAGCCAAGTTTAGTTCACACAGCTCTAACTATTTATAAAATCTAACACTTTTAAAAAACTTTGTCGCTTCCCTGAGTTTTGTAAATAAATTTACTTTCTTACGGATTGCTTTCTCACACCGTTTAGTGGATATACTTGGACAATGTATATGCTTACAGGGTTATTAAAGCACAAATAATAAATCCGATTTGAACAAGGACTAGCAAAATGGTGGAAGAAATTGCGCAAGAAAGTTATGAGCTAAATTTAGTCTTGTACATTCTTGACTTACTGAATTCATATGTTTTAAATCCTACCATTAATGCAGTGTAAATTCACATTCCTTTTTGTTTATATATTATATGTAATATATTGTGTATATGTGTGTATATGTATGTAGTTGTATAGTGTATTGTGCTTACATTTTTAAATCGCTAATATGATGTTCCTAAATCATGCTAACATAAAATTGTGTAATTAAAATATCCACAATATAAAGAAAAACGTTGTAAATTGTGAGCTTAGGATTTGCGGTGGCGTATGAGTAACATTAATTCACAGTGGCATTATATCGAACCCAATGTTACACCTAGCAGTTTATAGCTACATTTTAGTGTTAACTGTGTAAGAATGAAACTACTTCCAACATTCTGCTTGTATTTACTATCGAATTCAACCTCAAAACAATTTTGAAGTCTAAAGATACTGATAAAATTGTATATTGAAATAAGTTTCTCTTTATAACACTTTATAACACTAACGCTGCAAAACTCAGTTATTTAAGGCACGCATGTTTTATGTTAATTAAAATATTTCTCCAATACCATCACATTTAAAGTACCGTAGAACACTTTTTGAATGAAATCTAGAACAAATAATTTTTTAAGCTGGAACTAGTCTTCAATAAAACATTCTCTACATAAGCTTGATATAAACAAACGCTTGCATGAACTAAATATACGCACATTCACTTTCAAATAAATCAGGAGATTTTTAAACAAAAAGTACATCTATTTGCAGATAATGAATGAATGAAGAAAACTCAAAGCGAAATACCAAATGTGTTGTTTTACATTCACTTTCACCTCACTTTATAAATATTCAATCAATTTTCCACTATACATTTGAATATATACTTACAAAGAAATGTATTTTTGTTATCAGGTATAATAAATCACGGAAAACCGCAAGCATTTAGGTACTTGTGTACAGTAGCGATAAAATTGGTTAAAATATAAAAAACGCTTAAAAAATTTTAATTTATATTACTTTGCACACTTTTTAGCAGGAAGTAAACAAATTCAAATATTTTATTTGTTTATTTATATTTTTTTTCCATTTGCACATATTTGTTTGGGTGAGTGCTTGGAATCAGTTTGTAAAGTGCTCTTATTTCTGAAATTTGAATCATAATATACAAAATGGTAATCAAGGCATGTTAACATGTTTACATCCGCCAATTAAGCCAATGAGAATGGAAATTGTAGTGTATGAAGTGTTTATAAAATATATTACAAAACAATAATCAACATATGAACAATCATTTCATGTGCTGAAGCTTTTCAAATAATTCGGCGAAATACACATATGCGTTTTCAGAAAATTACTATTTCGAAGTGTAAATTGCATTCAAGTATTAGCTTTTATATATACATTTTTTATAGTGTTTGTAATGTATTTCAGCGCCTTTTATTTGCTGATTGGAAAGAAGTGCAAATCAAATGAAAGTAGGGAAAAATGTGCAGAGGAATTTCAAGATTTCATATATTATTAAAAATTTTATTAATATGTCTCTTTCGTTTCCGAAATATCGAAATATATGCATTTCCAAAAACTAATCCGTTATAGAAACATAGGCGGCCTTTAGTAGATTCCATTTTATCTCAAGCTACACTGCACCAAAAGAATTATTCCAATTGTCGAGCACTATAATAAGAAATATATTTTAAATATATATAAGTTTTGAATTATTGAAAAATACATTTGCACAACCTTAGCGAAATTTCGAACCACCCTAGAAACATTTAAATACAATTCTGCAATAATTTTAGGTAATCGATTTAGTTCTTCAATACAAACATAATATATACATGTTTATTTGATTCGAATATATTTTTATAATTAATAAAATTAATTAGTACTGAAAAGTATGTTCGACAACGCTACATGCATTAGGTCTAATTTTGAGCCTAATTTCGGACTAATTCGACGCATATTTAGTAAGTTTTCCTTTTCTAGAGAAATGAAATTTTCTAGAATATGGAACCGCGCCAAAGTTACTGCTTTCCGTGGAATTGAATGAGTGCGACAATATTTTATTCATTTTGCTTTGCACCTGCTAAATTTCGCTGGAGCACTACGTTCTTATGGTGCTTTCATGATTATCAGGATGAATTCGATTTCATTTCAATCGATTAGAGCCATTTAGTCGCTTCTGCTCATTTATGATACCAGCAGTGGGCTAGTTGATTGATCGAGAATACTTGATATTATTATTTCAATAGTTTTACAATTAACGCTACTATTTTTATCCATTTAATTCTGCAGTTCTTAATAAGGTCGTAAGAAATTAAAGAGATCTAATAGAACATTTATTTTATATTGTTTAAGTTTACACATACATTTTATATACATTCTCTAAGAATAAACTATATATATATTTACATATTTGTAAAGAAAATCTCTTCAAAAATTTAAGATTCCCGACAATTTTGACACAATTGCTCTTATTTGGCTTCTTTAAGGAGGAGTGGAGCGCTCTTACTTAAGCATTATGTCAAATAGTTGAATGTAGTTGATCCATTAGTTATCTATGTAATCTAATCTAATCTAACAATGTAACAGTTCCCATCAAAATCTTGTTTTGTTTCAATACTTCTAACCATTTACTATTAGTTGTATGTATATACTAAGTTAAGTGAAATTATTTGGGACGCTAAGATATATTCTCCTTGCAATCTGAGTTAAACTGAAAATTAAGCAATATTTCTCTATGAAATAGTAATATCTCTATGAAATTCTCTCATGAGAGTTAATACCATCTCTTGTAGATACCATACATATTGCTTATATTAGGCTGGCGCCCTCATAACACACCACTATGTGTCGTCGAAACAAAATATTATTTACTCTACTACTTTAATTTAATTTAATATATTGTTATTTTTAATAATGCCGAAGTAATAAATTTAAAAAAACACTTACATTTATACACATTGGCAACCACATGCACTCTCCAACTAAATTTTCAAATTTCCAAAATGAAATACAACCCCATCAGTTCCTGCGAATCCTGCAAAAGTCCTCTTTCTAGCCAAGCGGCGAGTATTCAAGTTTATCGTAGCATTAAATGTAATAAATTTGAACTTTATTTTCCACTTAAATACGGTCTAAGGCATATACGTGCGAGTTGTAGGCGTGTGCGTGTAACTATTACAGCCATACATAGGCATATGCCACGGTAGTTATTTGCGAGAATGTCAGTGCATATGTGTACAGTTCCTTAACTGTCTGGCAAGCGTGCCAAAAATAAACCAATAAGCCGAGATTTTATTAGTCACGTTTCCTCATCCAGCCGAATCAATGAGATTAGCTTTAAGCAAAATGCAATTGCTTACTTCAATGGACTGTTTACGAATTTTGCCTTTAAGTGCAGACAACATAAACCAAATTTGCTGTAAATACGAAATCCGATTAATAAACAAGATTGTGGGATACATTTGGGCATACAAATTCCTGATCCCTGCATTGAATTTAAAAGAAATGCCACAAAGTAACTAATATGGTTTAGGCAAATTTATTCGGAAATTTGCTAGAAAATGTTGCGAAGATGGAATGGTTTAATTGGTTGCTGTCGACTAAGTGAAATTTTATTTTGCTACACTGTACTGGCGGAGAACTTCGTCTGCGGCTCACACCCAGCATACTTGTCAATTTCAATTATTTTCTAACCGCAAATAAATTATGGCAATTAATTTTGTACTGGAAATTAAAACTATTGGAATTTTATTGCACGCGCGTGTATTTGACAAATTGGAATTACAAAATGCTTTGCGGCAGAGCGACACCCATACAAATTGCTTCAATCTCAGCAGAAAGCATTTTTATTTTTCAGCAAACCTTTCAACCAAGACGAGAATAAGTAGGAGCAGGCGGTTCAAACGCATGGCTGTCCACGAGGTAGGTGCAATAAATTGCCCGTGAAAAATTGAGTGCAGAAAATATTTTAATTCATTATGAAAAACTAAATTTATAAAAAAGCTTCCACTAGCCATACATGTATATTAAAAGTTTGCATACTCACGGACATGCGTATACCAGCGTAATTATACGCAGCTCCGCCACTTCATCGCAAGCTTAAATAATATAATGAAGTAGTCCGCACTGGCGGTCGAACCGCTTTTGCTTAATGCGATTAGAGGCATTGTTATTGTTGTTGTCCATTTTATTTAGTAATCTTAATGCCTAAATATTATGCCGCATGAAAATGTAACAACTTGCATACAGTTACAAACATATACAATACGTGTAGCAGTAGCGATAATTATCTTGTTCAAATTACATGGTGATAAATTAGAGCGTTTCATATAATTTCATATAATTTGCTGTTTTGCTTTTTTCTGTGAGATTAAATTAATTATTCTACAGTTATTGTCATTGTTGGCTTATTAACAAAGAGAAATGGCGCACTAATGGCATGGCAGTGAGCACTCATACTTATTTAATCATTAAATGTTGCGTATACGACCAGTGTGCTGACCTGATACTCGCAAATTGTGTTGCTTATTGGAAATTTTATATTCCTATTTGTGGCAATTAAGCCACAAATATTTGCGGAATTTACTCGCGCTGCATTATTATGAGGTACACTCACATTAATTACACAAGAAATTGCACTATTTGTAAATCAAGTCGTAACGCAGTTAATGATACTTGACCTGATATGTAACCTGCTTTTTACTAGCCATAATAATAATAAAATAATACTATACAATAAAATAATAAGATATTTGAAACCAATTTTGATTAACTTAATTTGATTATAGGCAAAGCCGGAAATGCAAAATATAAAAGGATTTATAAAGTAGGGAAAGCCTTCAAGCACGATTTCGCACTAAGCGCCAGTCACGGATGTAATTGTTTACAAATGTATAAAACATTCCGCAATGTTAGTATTGTAATTATTTGTACACGTAGAGCTCTATTTGACTTATTTACAATTATAATACATGAACATATACATACAAGCATATGTGAAGCAAGCGTTTGCTTTGTAGAGCAACTACAACTTCAATTGATTTCTTTTTAATTACTGTAAATATTAGATTAATATAATCACTTTCCACATCAGCGAACATTTCAAATAACACGCAAATCCCATTTAGGCTTATATATATATCTATATATATATATGTGTGTGTGTGTGTGTGCGTCGTGTAGAGAATGTTTGCGCACAAAGTTGCTGTGACATTTGCAAGCCACGACCGCAAGCATTTATTATACAAATGAAATTAAATCCATTTGTTGATTTAAATTTGCACAATTTATTGTTGTGGTCACGCGCGCTCATATCCAGGCGGCACACGAAAATTTTCATATATGTGTATATGTATGTGTAAGTGTACATATATAAAGGTATGGAGGAAGTGGTGATGTATTTGGCGGAGAAAACATCGAATTTGGCAATAAAGTGGAAATGAGTGTAGCGGAAATTTGTCTGCTTTGAATGTGTTTACGCGCATACACACATATATACACACCTAAGCGATTGCGATTGTTGGGAAATTTCGTTAATAGAAAATGCGAATGAGTTTTATGACAGCGAAATTTATTAAACGAAAAGCGGAAATGAATATTTTAGTTTGGAGTATTTGAGATATAAATTTATATATATATAATCTATATTATTTATTATACAAGCAATTAAATTTGAATAATTATACGAAAAAGTGCAATCGAAACTCGAAATATATAAGTAACAAATATTTTATTTGAAAAATTTCCTTCTCAGTTAGTTTACAACTTTGAAACAATATTGATCATTGAAACAACAATGATGGACCAACTTTGTGTAGCCTTTGTTTTGGAACTACATTTGTGAAATCGCAAAAGAATATGACGAATTTGGGAACAAAATTAGAGTTAGGTTAATATGAAGTAGTACTACAAAATTTTGTGAAAGCAAAACAAACTCCTCATCCTACTAAAAGTAAAGCTAGATCATACCACATATAATGGTCTGATTTAACAGAGGACTGCGAATGCAAAACAACATATTATTTAGAAGACTTCAATTGAATATTACTGACATAATATGTACGGATTTAATTTTAATTTTCGGAATAGAGTTGCGAAATAACAGCTGAAAGAGCTGATAAGAGAGAAGTGAGTTTTCTATTCTAACACTGATTAAGCTGTTAAGGTTTCCACATGTCGTTAGATGGGAAGTAGACGTGATTATAGTCCGAATTCGCTCATCTTCCAGTTGTAGTAGTGCGATATACGAAATCTTAGCTAAATCTAACACAAGCGTGTTCACTTCTGAAATTGATTGAATATGAAGGCCTGTCGTATCACCTTTACTTTGAATTCTCATCCAAGGATGACATGATGAGAGACTCCCTCATTTTTTTCTCAAACGCGTTCCCTGATTAAGTTGATAGCAAAAAAAAACTTTACAAAATTTCAAAAATTATATTAACTATATTGAATGGACGTAAAATTTGTTGAATTATGTTACTTACTACAAGCATTAATTCTTTTATTAGCTTAAAAATAATACCAAGAAAAAATGTGCCTGTACCCTCTTTGGTGAAAATTCAAAACAAACAAATTGGCAATAAAATTAAGCCTTAATCATCTTCAATATATTATAGCAAATGTCAAATAATGCCAGCACACACAAACGGCGTTCGTCTGGACCCGTTTCGTCTATTGCAACCTCTAAGATTACCTGCCTGCAATAAATTTGCGCCATAAAAGCAAACCAATGTCAAATTAAATTTATTATTTGCCAAAAATAAAACGTTCTATACAATCTCAGCGTCAAAAAAACACAAAAAATAGGTAAAGCCACCAAGAAGCACATGTTCATACGGACATGTTCATAAACACCCATATCAAATAAGTATGTCCAGCAGAGCGCACACACGAACATTATGGTGTATGGGCACATGAGTTAGCTAGGTTCAACGCCCAGGCCAATCAGCTGATATGTGTATCAATTGACTGACCGCACCGCCTGCCAATAAATCAGCCGGTGACAGCTCAATTTCTGAACAGGTGACTGGCGGCGCTACCTCAGCAAAGACAAAATTACCAGGTCAAATTTCGAAAAGAAAGTAGAAATGAAAGCAACAAATGATCAACGCATATTACTCACCTGAGTGCAAATGATCGCAATAACATATGTTATCTGCAAAAGTAGAAAAGATATCGCATTATTATGGCGTTCGATTGAAATGGAAAAGTACTTGCATTACCCCTAAATTTAGGCTAGAAATATTATTAAAAACAAGTAAGGAAGGGCCAAGTTCGGGTGCAAACGAACATTTTGAATCGATTTCAACCATTCACACAATGTATGAGGAGCGGCTTGATGGGCTTTCTCTCAACAATTTTGGTTGATATAGCTTCAGCGCTGCTGCTTAAAGATAGAAATGCTGATTCGATAGAGATATGATAGATAGATAGATAGAGATATGATCAGAGATGCTGATAGAAACTTGCTGCTTAGTTATATCTTATTGTTTTGCGCTTAATGCTATTTTTTGGGTATGGCAGTTGTCCGATTGCATCCATCTTCCATATTAACCTCTTTAGAGCACCATGAAAAACCTGTGTGTTTGTCCAAATGTTTATCCAAATTAAGGGTTGCATGGATGGACGCACAAACAAACATGGGGAATTCCACTCGTCTCAGCATACTGATCATTTTGGTATATATGAATGCATTCTATCTCGATTAGTTCTATGTATTAAAAGCAACCGTTGAGTGAACAAAATTATTATACTCTGCTGCAAGATGTTGCGAGTATATAAAAAAACAAATAAGTCAAATTAGTCATAACAGGAAGGCACATCAAGCTAATAGTTAATCTTTACAAAAATATATGTTATCTTGTTACTGGAGAATAAGAAAAATGTGAATGAAACAGAAAACAACAAGTCAGAGAGAGAGAGAGAGTTTTTAATGTCATGAGAGCAATGAAATAATATGTCTCTCTTCTCTGTATTTATGAAAAATATGTATATAATAATCATGCACATCATGCCAGGCTATTAAGTACCTGATGCCAGTGGTAGACCTTTTATCTCATTATTACAGGAGATATAAAATATGATTTCGGTAACTAGATGTCGAGTCTTAAGGTGGAAAAGATTGATTCAGCTACTAAAATATTTTTCATTTGTCGCCACTAATTTCCATCCACGAGAAGCAATCAATTGAATTCATAGTCGCATTCCAAAAAAGTCTCTCAAATAGATTACATGAATGAGCAATATTCAGATGGTTCATGGGGTCCTTATCTTTGGACTTCCTTTTTAAAAAACCTATCATTGCACATTATTTTGTAATAATTAAAACAGTATGTCTAGACGTCTTTCTTCTTATCTTATCTCATAGTCTTTCATCTATATTATTATAAATTGTATTCTATGCGTTATGTCATGAAGAGTAACTAATGGAACAAAGAATCGGTAGAAACGTAATGCTTTTAACTTTATTAATTAACTCATGCCATTCGTTAGAGGGCAGCGAACACATTATACCAAACTATTCATAGAGGCTGGCAGCACTGGAAAAAGTAACATCGTTGACTTTCATTTTCATACTAATCACTGATCCAGGGCAGCTCTTGACCCCGTCGAATTAATGCGCCCTCACCCCCGAATAGTGTTTAGGCTCACCGCAACAAAAACAACTTCCGATTTCTTAAGAAAGCAATTTTTTAGTCCGAGTTTTTATTTACTAAAATCAAAAGAACAATTCGCCTGCAACCTGAAGCTTTGAATTTTAGTATAACAACAAATTTTGCACCTCATTTAACCTCATTTTTTTACCTCATTCTCTTCATTTTGCATTAAACCTATCTAAAATCTGTCGAAACGAAACTTGGTTGCATTGATGAAAGCAGTTATAGCACCTTGGTGAGGTATCCGCATTCTCTCTTGTTTCGAATTCAACTCGCTAACTTTGTTGATAGCTACTCTCTAATAATATATTAAATAATCAACTGGACAACTTCGTTGTTGGATTATTAGTGCTTCTAGTTTAACAATTTTTTTATATAAGCGAATTTAGAAAATAACCTCATTTGAGAAAATGTTATTATATCTATTATTATTATATCTATAACTCTAGTAAATTCTATACGGAAGCCAGCGAAAAAATATTAGTATGTAACTAACAAAACGGTTATTGTTCCGTGAGGAGTTCATTGAGGTTGGTTAAGAAACTAATAATTCTAACAAAGGACACCCTAATGTATAAATGTACATATTATATGTATGAAAATTCAAAGTATTTCCAATAGCGTTGGCATTGCATTGATCATACGCCCACTTATTTAAAGTATGATTATAAAAACACACACACGCGCACACCCGCAACCACACAAATGTGGTGCTGTTAAAAGTAAAAAATGTGCATAAATATTATAATTTTAATTTAGGTTGTCGCAGCGGGTCGGCATGCGCGACGGAGTGGTGTGCGAATTTGCGCAAGTAAGTTGGTATGAATACACATATATTCTTTTCAAACACGGCACGAGTATAACAGCATCCAGGCGCTCTTCAGAATACGCATTCAGCGCACATTGAGTGCATTTGCCATAAAATCAGATAACTAAATGTATATTTTTTCTTTCTAAAAAAATTTTTATACATATATACTTATTTGTTGTATTAAATATACAATGTGTTTATACATTTGTATATATAAATATATATATATTTGCACATAATGTATTCATTCTACGTAGGCGCCAGCATAATGATTGCTGAGGCCGTACCGACTGCTTTATCAAATTATAATAAAAATTGCACACACACACACATATATTTATGTATATATATATATATTAACATCCCACATATACCAATTTTGTAACACAGCATATTTTTTGAAATGAAAACCACGAAAATATTTAGCAAATGCAGCAGTTTTGCCTGGGGATAGGTCGCCTCGGCACACAATGAGTTCGCTGGTTTCATGTCGACATTCAGCAAAATACACAAGTGCCGGCGAGCAGGCGCGCATCCACACCTGGGTAGACATCCCCGCAAAAAAAAAAGTATATATTTCGTTTGAGCACATATTTACATAGATATACTAACATCATAATTATATACATATAATATATTATATAAGAGAAATGTTTCTGCAAAAATTTTGTTGATCCAAAGTTCTGATGAAGATAATTGTATGCGGGATTAGATTAATTCATTACTTAAGCATACATATAATACAATTATGCAAATGATAATGGGGAGGCGAGACTGAAATGTTGAAGGTCATGGTCGCATGTGTTATTGGAAAATTTAAGAATGTACACCATATTCCCATAAACAAATTTAAAATACATTAAATCAGCTTGATAATGAATGCTTGAATATCAAAATCCCAAAAATTTGTAAACCCAGTAGATGTAATCAAGTAATTGAGTAATGATAAAAACTTATTACACTTTTAATGGAAGTGTAGAGCACGAACGAAATAACGTTAGAAAACTTTCAAGGTATATTCTTTCAGAACTTTTGGTCGATGTTCAATTGCGCTGCCTTCGTTTCTGAACTTAGCTGTGTCCAGAAGTAATTCATGTCGTATTGTGGGCGAGTGATTCAGCTGTACTAAGGAGAGATTAAGCTGTGCTCTTGGAGACCTTTCATATTTGAACTTTTTGGAGAATTTTACAACATATGAAAATCCCCGATTTCTATTAGGTTAGTGATAAATGAATTTGTATACCTTCGATTAAGACTTGTTAAAATTTTCAAGACAATATATGGATAGTACACGAATTATTATAGTAACGAATGATAGCAACGAATAATTTATAGAATTGTTTATGAAAGTATACCGGCTACTACATTTCGAAGAGTGGAAACTTACTAATAAAGTAATATATTACCACCATTAACTAAACTTGGTGAGAATATTGCCTTAGAATTTTATTATATCAAGCCTTTAACACGTATTTCTCGGAGGTCTGCGAAGTAGGGTCAAAATTCTGCCCGGCAAGTGACTTTCTGGAGGTCACTTTGAAAACAAATCGAAGAAATCGATGAAGAAATCGCACGTACCAAATCTGAAGAATACAGTAGATGGAGCAGCAATTCATAGCCTAGTGCGAACCAAGCCGACGGCGGAGGTGTGAACCGGTGTGTTATCATGGTAGAAGAGCACCTTCTTCTTCGCCAAATGAGACCGTGTTTCACAATTCGTCTTCGAATCAGTACCATTATTCAACATAGTAGAACACTGTATTTTGCCCTTCTCCACTTAGTCAATGTAGACCACACCTTTTGAATCTCAGAATACGGTGGCCATCGTCGTTCACGTTAATAGCTCGTTCACGTTCAAACAGAGACCAAGGATTTGACGCATACCAGTGCATCCACGTTTTGTCGACGGTCACGAAACGATGCAGAAATTTCTTCGGATTGCACTTCTACACCGTAAAAGACTGCGCTTGTTGTCCGTAATGAGTAAATAAGGCATCTGTCGTCAGAACAGATTTCTCGTTCCAAATATTTCATGCAGTATATAAGCCACGTGGGTTGTTCAGATGCCTACCTCAGCTATCTTGAGCACCTTCACTCGGCAAATACCAATCCAATCACAATCCGTCCGCCCGTCCGTCCGCCCGTCCAAGCGATAACTTGAGTAAAAACTAAGACATTTTGATGAAACTTGGTACACGTGTTCTCTATCACCGTAAGACGGTTGGTATTGCAGATGGGCGTAATTGGACATCTGCGACGCCCACAAGATTCCAAAGATAAAGTGCTATAACTAAGCAGTAAATTAAGATATAAACGTGTTATTCGGTATAGAGGATCCTAGTAGGGCGGGGAATATGTGGCCAAAAATTTTTGTAAAAGACCCGCCCACCCAATAAAGTGTATGGCCCGCCCCCCAATAGGTTTGATGTATATATCTCGGAAACTGTTTAAGCGATATCAACTTGTTTCAACCAAGTCTCTCTCCCACCTCTTCATCTCCTCCGGTTCTGAAAAAATTAATGAAATCGGATAATAACCACGCCCACCTCACATACAAAAGTTCTGTTGAAAACTACTAAAAGTGCGTTAACTCGCTGAAGGAACACGTTAGAAACATTAAATCTTGCAGCAAATATGACACGGAAGGGTTGCGTAGGAATCTGCGAAAAGTTTTGGTGATGGGTGTGGCATCGCCCACTTTTGGGAGAAATCCCATATCTCAAGAACCCCTTAACCGATTTCAACAAAATTGGTATGGTATATGACATTACTTTTGCACTCTTATGTTACATTGTGAAAATGGACGAAATCGGATAAAAACCACACCTACTTCTCATATAACACAATTTTAAGTTTAATCTGATAATTTCACTTTAAGGTAAATAAATCGAACATCAATTAAGATATTGGAACAAAGCTTCCCAGGAATAGTACGTTCAGGAAATGCCATCTCATGCCAAAAATAGTTGAAATCGGATTATAACTTTCCAAGCCCCCAGATACCCAATAAATGGACCTCAGTACCTATATCTGATTTTTTACCGAGAATATCGGAAATCTGTAAAATATCATAATAAAATTACAGGATTATATTTCCATAATAATAGCGTGCTCTGGTATCAAAAGTGTAGAAAATCAGGTGAATACTTCCCCAAGTCCCCATATACTTAAGATACGGATTTTCAACCTTCCTGCAGACTTTATACCATATATAACGGTCAATATATGAGTTATCTCTTTGAAATTTAGAGAGCGTCTCTTTCTGATAACAGTGTGTCCACATCCCTAAAATGGATAAAATCGGGTAAGCACTTCCGCTAGCCCCCATATACCTAATACAAGGATTTATAACCAACTTTATACCACACAACTTTATACCACATATTTCAGTCAATATGTATGATATCTTAACAAAATTAAGTGAACATGTAATATCAGATATCATAGCTTACTGCCGAAAATGTGTGAAATTGGTGAACGAATTATCCCAGCTCCCATATACACATAATGATTTTCGCTATTCTAGCAGACTTTATGCCGAATATGTCGGTCGACGTGTGAGTTACCTTCACAAAATTGCGTGAAAGTATGTTCCCTAATATACTTGAATAATGAAAAGAGTTAATATGATCACTGCAGATCTTCCTCTATCCCAAAAATACCCGATGTAAGAATTCCCGGCTTTCCACCTGACTTTAAACCGTTTATGTTGGTCCATATGTGTGATATTTTAATGAAATTAAGTGGATATGTTTTCTTAAACACAATGTGAATGCGCTAAATATGAAAGAAATCGGTCTACACCATGGTCTAAGCCCCTTATTCTTAATATAATAATTTTTTTTCTCTGGTTGGCTTTTTCCTCATGCATCTAATATTTTCAATTAAACCACGTTGGTTGAGTTTATATCGCACATATCACTTTTGAGTTAATTTGGTAGATTTAAATATAAATATCTCTGACACGAAGCAACATATGACAATGAAAGTACATGAGTCTATGACCTCTATTACCTATGTAATATAAGTTAATAAGATACCAAATATGATTGCAATCCATTGACAATTTCTTCGAATAATGAATGTTGAATTCTTCAGCAACATTTTTTTAATATAAAGTTATGCCAGCACCCGGAAACATTTCCCCGCCTCTGATCCTTGCACATTGCGAGAGTATAAAATGTTCGGTTACACCCGAACTTAACCCTGCCTTACTTGTTACAATTAATTTTTTCAATAAAAGAAATATATCTGGTAAAGATACTACATATTCTTTACATATCTGATATGGAAACACTTCCGATTGCACTCTACATTAGTCTTTCAGATACGGCAAAAAAGGAAGGAAGAAGGGAAAGTATGACCCTTTAGTTATCGGATAACATCAACTCTGTAGGCGAAATCAGAAAAGAGAGAACAACCGCTGGCAAAAATTCAGCAAAAAGTGAGCGAATATTTTATATACCTAAATATATGCATAATTTGGAATTAAATAAACCATATATGTATGCTAACCTTTGCTTTGATATAATCTCCTCCTTATTAGCAAGTCTAATCTATTCGTCTATTGGCAATCTTCAAAATTTTTAACCGGTAATGTTAACTAGAAATAATGGGGTGGAAATCCTTTACTTAATCCGTGTATTACCATAGAATTTTTTGCACCATTTGCCAAGTGAATACTTACTAGTCTGCAATGTCTGCAAATTATGTGAGAACTCTTCATTGCGTTGCTCACTGCAGCTCAAGGCAATAGTCGGGCTTATTTATGTACCAGCATGCTTAAGTGCATATGAAAACAAGTACACTGGCTAGCAAAAATAAGCTTGTGCAAGAATCTATATACATATGTGCTGTTATATTATGCAACAGGAAGAGTGTGTCTGGCTTTCCTATTGCATCATTGCATTTACGTCGCACTCATACACATGCACATGCACACATAGACACCATTTTAATAAGTAGTTGGCTCTCAGCCTTGCTTTAACGCCGATGGCTAAGTTTCAAATGTACAGTTATATGTGTGCACAAGTAAGTGTTTGTATAAATGCATCTGTGAGCTGCATAGCTGCGTATGTTTGTGCTCGATTTTATTTTTAGTTGCTGTGCAATTTGTTGTTATTTATTTTTTGTTAGTCGCCACTGCTAATGCCACTTGACACCCTGGCCTGTCAACGACATGCAGGCGCCGTAATTACGTCGCACACAGACCAACAGCACACACACACATACACACACGCTATTTTGCAGTTATGAGTAGTAGTTGTTCACATCATAGCGGTTGTTTTTGGCCAACAGGCATTCGTGTAGGCGTTATGTCTGCAATTCCGCATGCTCTTAGAGAAAAAAATTTTTTTTTTTTAGATTTATTTGCAAGAAAGTTGTTGTCACAGAAAAATGCAGTGTATGTAAGCACATACATACATGCATGGCAAAATTTATATGCATTGGTATAATATAGCAGTTGTATTTTTAAGTGCTTATTCATGTTAGATTGTTGGTGCCGCTGTGTATTGCTTTAATGCTAAACATTATAAATATGTACTTTAATTTTTATTTTACTAAACACCCAAATTTATAAAAGTGAAATAAAATGTTAATATCCCCCAGGTAAAAACGGTTAAAAATACACATATATATGCACATAAATATATGTAATCCTTTATGATGGCATGTTTTGGAAACCTCTGACAAGGAATCGATTCACATCAAAAAACTATGCGAACTAAAAGTACAATAGATATTGGTGATAAAATCATTTAATGTTAAATTTTGTCAAACCAGTTCGTCAATGGTGACGATAGTCGAATAAATTGCCGAAAGCTATCAGAGATACAATTACACAGAGGCCACAAAAGTGGTCTTCTGCTTTCAAACAAAACGTCAAAAATCTTTCTAAAACCGATAATGATCACAGTTGATTTACTATGTCTCCCCGCAAATGCTTGAAGAAGATGTTGACGACTACTAATCTCAAAAGGGCGACATGCCATATCACCCGGCAGAGCATGTTATTCTTTGAATGTTTGATATGAAAAAGACATGATATAGACATTGACTCTGACTTCCTTTTATATGGTTATTTGAAAAGCTAAGTATACGCCAGCGATCCGCGTACCATTGACGATCTCAAGGCAAACATTCGTGCCGAAATCGTTGCTGCACTGGTCGAGATGCTCAACGAAGTAATGAAAAACGCAGAAAAATAGAAAAGTGGTGATTTTGGTGTGATCATTAAAGCCAACTATAATTTTATTATAATTAATTAAAGTTGAAATGACCAAATTACATAAAATTCAATGGTATTCAATGCGATATCCCTGCCTTTTCCGGAAGAACTGAAGACCTCTTCGCAATGTGAAAAAAGGAAGGGGATAATGAATTTGCTTTTGAGCTGACGCCATCTTTAAAACGAAAAAGTATAAGCGGGCAACTTTCAAAATATACAAATATATTACGGAAAATTTTTAGTTTTGCCAAATTTCCCATTTTTTACATGAAAAAACCACGCTAAAATATCGACTGAATACACATGGGCGCGCGCCGCAATGAGTGCGAGGCAATCGGAGAAAAAATTGATGTTTCTTAGTACGAAATTTTCTCTATTTAATATCGAGAAGTAAACATGCAAATTTCACTTGATTGCTTAACTTTTTCATTTCATTACACTTTTTAAAATTAATAGGGAATTACAAACTTTATTCAGTTCTAGTTATGAGCTATATAGGTATATCAATAGAGGTAACCTTCTGTCCCTTTGACCCATCGATAAACCGTAGCTTTTTATTATTTAAATTTCTGTAACAATAGCAAATGTTTGTGTTCTTACGAAGTGCAGAGCAATAAAGGCCAATTATTGGTAGCAAATAGATTACCCAATAATAGGTAGTGCCACACGATCGCCATAATAGCTCAATAGGAAGACAATAATTCATTGCCAAAACTCAATTATATTGTAAATGAGTAATACCCCAGCCAACAGTCAATATTAAATGACGTACTGTTGATAGTCAATAATCAAAATTACGTAGTTAGCGCTAGAGTGAATAGCTAGCGGATATTAGTGAATAGTATACTAAAAAGCAAAAGTAAATATAGTAAAATAGTCAATGCAAATGCGCAGATAATAACATTACTTAATGTATAGTATATAAATTATACATATATATATAAATTATCTTTGCTAGATATTTCTGGTATCGCCATGATTTTGTCTGTTAGATAAAATGACCTCCAAATTTGTAGCTCAGAAATTTCCATAGATTTTATGAGAAGATTCTTCTCAACAACAATTCTTTTGCGTTGAATGAATAAGCATATCAAACTCTAATTGCTGCAGTTTCGACATAGTTTTCATTGAACTGTGACATAAAAAATTGTCTTGTTGAAACTGTTCCGTGATTTCTTTCTTCAAGCATTCAAATCGAGTATCTGACATCGTTCTGTTAATGTTTTCCCAAAATAGGCGCTTTCGGTTGTCCATTGGATTCACCGCGTTAGAAGTTTAAAGTAGCCATCGAGTACCTAATCGATATTTATCTACATGATGTACATACATGATACATGATGATCTACATGAGCTTTAAGGAAACAAGTTCTCTACTAAGCCACTACCCCGCTTCACAGTGTTTTACTGATGATTTAACCAGTAGTACTTAAATATTAGCGATTTCAATCCAAACAAGTTAATCACTTCATATCCGAAAGGAGATAGGAATGTACCATGGATGCCACTCACTTCATTGAACGAGCTTTTCTTTGATGTAGTTAGTGTCATTTTTACGAGTATCGAATAGCTCAATTGAATACCAAAGAATCTGGCCACACTTGACAACAAAGGCATATTTATAGCATGGAGCTCTTAGCAAATTATCAAGTTAAATAAGTCTACTTACGAGCATACCAGAAACTCACACGCGAACATTTGCGTTTCAGCAAACTTTGACAAACTCATAAAGCCTTCAATACGCTTAATTCTTAAATGAAGTGACAAGTCGTAAATTGATTTCATGGCCAAGCCAAATAAGAACGAATGGCAGCCAAAGAAAGAGCGCTTAGCAAAAAGAGGCATGTGTGGGAGTGCGAATGCGATTACGAAAATAGTAAATCTTACAAATGAGATAATGGTAATGCAAACAGTATATAAAAAGTAAAGAATAAATAGAAAGTGACAGTAAGGCTTGCCAGGGCCAAATGACAATGGCAGCTGCCAGTTGCCAGCAGCAAGTAGGACAAGGGATCATGTAAGGGCGACTTAAGGCAACTTATGCCATGAATTCGACCAAGGATATGTTTAAATAAACTGTTTGTAATAGATTTTATGCTTGATAGGCAGCTCCTAATAGAGGATTCCGGCTGTCATTTGGGGGCCAATGCACACAATACCCGCCTCTTATACGCCGAATCGATTTTCCTACGCTTATATTTAAGTGAACCGTAAGTACCGGCACGTACTTGTGGGAGCGCTCGCTGGTAGGTGCATAATTTTTATTGAGAGCTTGTGCACTCGCAACTGGAAAATGTACCAAAATGTACCAAAATGTACCATTTCGTTTGCTTTGCTTCTATTGTAATAGTAAGAAACTACAAGATACTCATATGTAGTGGCTGAAATCGTGCGAGAATGTTTTGCGTGTGTGTATGGGTTTTCGATTGCTATATTAGTGTTCAGTGGCCTTCAAGCTTCAACTCACGCATGAGTGTTTGTTGCAGGGTTTAAGGTTATATTGTGTGCCTTAAGGGCATACCGCAGCGCAGTTGAGGGACCTACTAGGCATTTTAGTGCCATCAGCCAAAAATAAGCATAATGCGAAAAACTAACTGAAAATTCCAAACTAAAAGCGTATAATCACGCCGAAGATTGAGCAGATAAGCGTTGAAAGGCATAGAATGGAAGCGTACTTTACGTACATAGGTATGTAAGGGAAATTTTGAGAAATATTAGAGTTAATAAATATGAAATATTTACTTCTATTATATCACTTAATTGAACAAACTTGACAAATAATACTTTTAACGATATTTTAAGGAGTATATATTGGGATAATTGAAGAAATCATAAAATTATGAATACTATTAAATGGAAACAAAAAAAGTAAAACCGAAATTACTTAGCAATAGAGCTTAGTTTCACGTTAAGAAAATCTAAACCGCATTAAATGTAGCGTAAGTTACACAGATCGTATAAATATGAAAAAATAAATTTTTGTTAAGAAACCTTGATCATTTCAAAATTTTTTTTTTCTTTGATATTTGGTTTTTGAAAAATTTTGCCAAAATATTTATATAAAACTTGCTGCTAGGCGATATGAGACCAGTACCTGCCTACCTTTCATGCTGCAGTTCCCCTTTGATATCAATGAGCAACTGTTTGAACTAAAATTGGCATAATAGACATTAGGTCTTCAATTTTTCAGCAAAGAAGTATACATTTTCAGCTTTCAAAATGACGTCATTGAGCTGAGCACCTCACATTCAATATAAGGTTTGACTTGCGAATCTCTCCACTTTAATATTTAATATAAGGATTTTGTTCTTTTAAATTAACATTCGACTGGCTTTAGCAAGGGCACCAGCTAATTTTGCTATAAACGGCTAGACTAGATATGCCGCTTTAGAAACGATATCCATTGCAAGACTGGCGACGTTTGTTCTTCGATAATCACTTCAGGTCTGCTCTTTGAAAGGTAATAGTCGATATTCAATAGACATTCAAGTGAAAATGACGTTTCAAGTCAAAATGTTCTCAAAGCAGCAAACTGTTTTGCCAAGTTGTCATTGGTTTTTGCTTCCATTTCATGTTTTTCCTTATAACCTTATTTATTTTGTTCTCATTGTAAGTGACGAGTAGATACAAAAAACCAACCTTTCCATTTCTCACAGATTTTTGCTTTGTTCACCATAGTTGCAAGACAATATTACCGTGGTGAGTGAGAGTGGATTTGAAGTTGATGAGACCTTCGAGCAGATTTCACTTGCAACTTGAGCCAAATTTTCTTAACATGCTAATAGTATGACTCCAAATTGAGAAGGCCTTCTACTGCACAGGATTCCGGAACTTAAAAATTCAGTCAAAAATTAGAAATTTTTTTGAAATATTCCAAAATTATTGGCTCTTATTTCATGGTTACGCAAAGAGGAACTTCCCTTAAATTAGCTTATTAAGGTTCCGATGTAACGAATCCTGGGATTAAGTTGGTCACTTGGTTAGAGATGCAAAGAAGGCCACATACACACATACACCATAATGTGACTTTTTTTAAATAGTATTGCAAGAATGGAATCGTACCCAAAATTTTTACAAAATCTCAAACTTTAAGCGTGACTTAATAAGAAACTAAATAAGGAGCTAGCTTCCTTGAATTCAAGGAGTTTGTCAAGTGTGTGGGTTGTTTAAGAACTCGCATTATACTGTACAAGGATTCAAATTATTACAGCTATATATTACGTGCACATGTGTACTTTTGAACATACTTACACGCAAAACCTTTTAAAACCGACCTAAGGAGTACCTTACACATACACGCATAACTGGAATATCCTTTTCTGTAGTCATCTCTTTGCTCAGCACATATGCTTTTGTGATAACTGAGATTTAGGTTAGGCTTGACAACATTGATTCATCACCATGCCATCAAGAAGAGCACTGCGGCAAATGTTCTGTCAAGGCATTTAGGTGAAAAATTTGTTGCTTATGTGAAAATGTGTGTGAGTGCGCACTTGCATTTATATTTGTCTACGACTCCACTACGAGTCCACTCAAACAGCCAGCACCACTTAGACGTCGCCCTAAATACGTGCCTATGTGTTGCTCAACTGTGTGCCTTTTGGGAGTTGTGTTTTGCTTTTTTGCCGCCGACACATTTCGCTGCACATCGCTTCCTGCTAATGCGATATAATGGAGTGGAAGAAATTTTAACCGGCAGCAGCAACAGCAACAACAAATCCTTATCTTTTCACTCGTGCACACGCACACGCACACGCATGAGTGGGCGTTTGCGTTAAAGTACTATTTACTGTTAATTCCCTAACAGGAAGATTGTAAATTGGGTGCTTTTTTTGGGAGCGTTGACAAGAAGCAAAGTGACTAGGTGAAAATTTGAAGAAAATATTAATGTATTCAATTTTATTTTTATTGCATTTGGTAATTTTCTTCAATATACTATTAAAGTAATGTATAGAACCCGTCCTTATGCTGGCTTGTGTTGTGTTTAAATCATAGCTTGTGCAGATTTTTTCGAAGAAGGTATGGAACGCCTAAATTCTGGGCACATGTGAAACCTGCTATATTGTTATTAATACTAGATATGCCAGGTAGATATACAGGTAGCAAAGAAGCTTTAATTGAGTCTAATAGTATTACATGTTTGTGCCACAGTTGCATGGTCTGCTTGAAATAATAGAGCACATTGTTGGAAAATATTGTATAAGTCTTACATACTGACTGATTTGTATTATAGAAAATCAACCAGAATTTCCACAATAATTAAATTAGGTATTTAGAGGTAAGGGAAGTGCTGAACTTAACTGATTAATTTCAGGGTACATTTTAGGGTCAGTATTTTTAGAAAAATTAATATGACTTCGAAATTGATAGAAATTTTCAATATAAAGTCAAGGAGGTCCTCATATTCGATATCTGGGCATAAGACCTAAATAATTTTAAAACCACTGCTTTGATTTGACTCAAACTTTCTGGAGATATCCCATTAAGCCCGTTAGATCAAGCACTTTATATTATGTTAATTGTATCTCATTGAGATTCCTCTACTTACATTTGATTTTGCTACTCATTTGGTTGGCTCAATGGTTTTTGTCAATTACATTATAGTATTTTAGAAAACTTTTCGGTTCTGATTTATCATCTCACTTCAGCTCCCTTTTATTTCAAAAATTTGGTGGAAAGGGTATGGTCCTCAAAATCTATGTACGATTTTCTCTAATTTCGATTAGTAGAACAAAACCTTAGATCAAATATCGATTTATGCTCATAAACTAACTGGACTGTATTTAAAAATGAGATAATGAAATCAGATCGAAATCTAATATTTGTTAATAGTTGCTTCTAAAATTCGATAAGCTCGGCGTCCAGATTGCTACTCTATTATCAACTCTAAAATAATATATTATATATTTTGCATACTCAGGTATCGTAGGATCACAGTAAATTGTGTTTGATCGATAACAGTTCACATCACCTTTTATCATCTTCATTCATAAAATTTGAATGATAAAATCTTGAATTGAAATAATGAAATGATAAAAAAATGAATTTTGAAATATTTGGATATATTTTATCATTCATAAAATTTGCGTAAGTCAGTTACATCAAAACCACTTTTTACATTTTTGAAACTTAAATAATTACAAACTGTATTTATTTTCGTATTATTATGTGTATATATCTTAATTGCCACTATATTGCATTTATAATACAACATAATTTCTCAAAACACTTCTTTTTTACTTAATTTTTTTCTTTAATTGATGACCAAATATTGTATCAAAATGGTTTATTTTTGTATAAAGTACTTTTCATTTTCATTTTAAGCAATTGATGTTAAGCTAAAGCTTAAAGCTTGATATTATACAGAAGCATATGTCGGTCATAATTCAAAAACCAGAGAATAATGCTGCATACCTTATTTAGAGGAAGATACAAAACACAAAATCTTGAAGTCAATCAACTTTAGCACAGCCTTATTTCAAATTCTTAATAATTTCAAATATTTATTTTTGCTCTTAAGTGAAAACACACACTTCGCCGCCCACAGGAAACTTTTGAATAACATGACATATGCTTGCTGACCTTTCCTGTTCGCTCTGCATACACACATATATGCCTTCACACCTTCGCAAATTCACTCACTCTTAATGGCCTGCTGGCTAACTCATATCGTCGAGTGATAAATCAGACCCATGAATATATCAAACGCACATCCGTTTGTATACTCCTGCGTATTTACACTCACACATTTGAGTTGCGGTATATGTGTGCTTATAAAATCTTTATCATGTTCTTGAACGCTTCGACTATTTCACTGCCTGCTTTCTGGCCAAAGTGTCCTGCTTTGCTTCGTTAGCACTTTTTTGTTTACATTTTCCGCCATTTCATACTTTACTTACCGAAAATGTCATTCTGCTTACTTTCATCCTTTGCGATTTGCTTTTGACTTAGGCCTGTTTCGACTATTCTCTGTGGATAGTGTGGATATGGTGCAAAATTTTGTTGTAACATTATGTGTGCGAACTCGCTGGTTTAATTGGACAAATATATATATGTGCATACAGATCATATATATACAAATATATAACTATAATGGATCTATTCTGCTTTAGTGCGCATTAATCTGCTCACTATATTGCCGTGTCCGCCTCGCACAATTATCCGAGTACACTTATATATTATAGTTGGTCTTGGAAACTAGTGAGTGTTTGTATATATATATATATATCCAAGTACATAATGCCGTATCATTTTCGCTTTGCCACATTTATTTGCACTTAAATACAGCACGTGTTCACATGATCAACATTTCATCAACTTAACATGTGGCTGGCCGGCAAATTGAGCAAGTACATTGCATTAAACTACAGGACGTTCTTGCCCACTGTTGCGTATACGTAACATTCGAGTGACAATGAACGGCAAGTTGTTCATTAATTTCGCTCTTGTTGTTAATGAAATTAATTGAATTAAGTGTGCGATTATGTGCGCATGATTGCATATATATGCTAGTATTTGTTATATATAGTAGTATGTATTAACATATATATATATATATATATATAATGCTAACCAGAAGAGCAAACGTAAACAAGCGTGCGGTTGAGAAAGTGCGAGGTTTTGTATTGTGCATTTAGTGGCAAGTGTAAAGATCAACATTAGATATATTCAAATAAGTAGGCTCTGATTGTACATATTTATCCCCCTGCGGGTCGGGGGATAAGAATAACCCGCGGTAGGCATGCCTGTCGTACGAGGCGACTAAAATCCAAAAAGTGCACTGTATTTGAAATAGACTTTGCCCAATCTATATAGGCTCAGCCATGTCAGAAACGGTGCTATATTACTTAGCTTTAACTGAGTTAATAACACTTTGAATGTATATACATGCACTTAAAGCGAGGCATTGTAGTTCAAGCTACAAATGCCACCAGTCGAGATGAATGGGTAACTCAACTGGAAGTAGCCTTCGGGCTACAAGGTCTAACCAAAGACTTTAACCTGGTGCCACGAGGAGCAGTGGCCCGATGGAGTTGCGGGTTGTACTTGCGGCTCCATCCTGCTCATTGCAGTTGGCCCTTCGGGGAGTATCGTGGTGGCTGTGGTTTAAAACCTGCATGCGGGTAGAACTGTCTGGGGCGGTACAGTTCAAATGTGGAGTTGCATTGCAACCGGGTGCCCGACCCATAGAAAGGCAGAGGTTTTAGATAGGCCTCGAACCCCACCAAGGTGGTTTACTGTGCCATTCCACAATGCCGATCGGTACCGTTGGTTTTAGCGAAAGCTATTATTAACGGGGCGCTGATCGACGCATTGTATTGATTCGTTTTGTTTTTGAACACCGTGGAGTCGAGCTGATCAACGGCAGGTACCCACGTAAAACACATCGTCCTCTGTACATATTTATGTATTGTACATATATATTATATGTAAATAGAAAACAATCCCGGAGCAAAGAGGTACAAAACCGTGTGTTGAAAACGATATCGGAGTTCCAATAACTCAGGTATGAGTTAAAGCATCTTCCAATTGCATTTAATTTCATTTCGAAGACTACCCACAATTTATAAATTAACATATTGCTGTGTCTCAGAATAATAAGCATGCAAATATTAAACATATTCCCAAGAGAGATTCGCTTATGTCACAAATTTTCTTGTTAATTTTCACAATATATACCAGTAGTAACACACATCTATTAACATTATATATATATTAACACATTACATACATATACACACACATTAATATACATATTAACACACATATATTATTCATATGTACGTGTAAGTCCTTGTATGTCCTAGATATGTTATGACAGTTATCCACATTACTCCATTCAGCAGACACTCTCGCAGGTGTGCCAGAATATAGTGTTGGTCTGCTTTCGTCAATAACGATTATATTGCTCAGATATTTGGGCAAAAAGGAATGTGTTTACTTTAACTTGTTTATAGATCGCTGATATATTAATATCAATGCATTCATACATATAAATACACTACAAATTATGTAAGCAATAAATATTTGTAATGGAACACAGTAAGTAAAACGTACATTTAATTTTGCTTGCTTACCTCGATAACAAATTTATTACCTATATAAGGCAGTAATACTTGTTGGGTCGAAGATGTAGGTAACTACGAAAATAAATTATTAAATAATTAACAAATACTAACTTATAAGAATAGCTCATTAAAACCTGCTGTAAACTTTGAGTAGTCGGCGAGTATTTCATGAGAGCAGCAGCAGCTCGTTAAATACTTCAGCTTAAAATTCCTAGAACCTTTGATTTGTCTAACGAGAAAAGGTTAATCCAACCCTCAAGGCTTATAAGGCCGTTAGCACCGTTGATAAGTGCACAAATTCACATATTAAATTTGACAATTTATTTGACAATTTATAGTTTAATTGTTAATTTTAATTTTAATTTTGTTAAAATTGATAAAACTGTCCTCCGTACTGGAGAAGTCAATTAAATCAAATTAACACTCGCATACCAGGACACTGCTATGAAGATCTCTACATATGAATTTCTGCAATAAAACCCCAATCCATATGTAATTAGTTAGTTAAATTCCTGTAAATTCAGTTAACGGAGGAAAATTAATCAAATAAATTTAGAGTAGTTAGTTTGGTTGCAATATGAATGAAAATATACCCGAAATTAATTTTCCATTTGTGGCGATATACATTTATTTCGGCAATAATAATCTACTAGAATTCTATTGGCAAATTATTCAAGTGCTTCTTCTTAGTGTGTTAAGATTATTTTGAATTCTTACAAACTTCTCACTCAGTTTAAATTTGTAGAAGAATTCAGAAATTTTGCGGAAGATATTGAATAACTCTATTCAATAAGGGCAATAAATGCTAATACTTTAAACAATTTCAGAAGTAAGAGTTAAAGTAGTTTCTTAGACACACAATAAGAGGTTTGATGATACTCAGATAGAGAATTGCAAATGTAAGTTATTTATTAAAATCTCGAGAATTGATATCAAGAAATTATTCGCATTAATAAAATAAATCATCTTGTTCGTAGGCGCATTACTATTTCTAATAGATACGTAGTATATATTATCTGGTTATAATCTAAAGAGGTTCAGCATTGCGAACTACCATATAAAGGGATTTATCTCACTCCAAAGTGAAGTGCATCGAAGCGTCAAGTACAAGTTGCCAACATATTAGTGTGAAACTTTTGAAAAACACAATAAAAAATTTGTACAATAAGGCACTTCAGTTAAATAATAAATTTGCGCCAGTATTTTTGATTAAGCAGTATTTAAAAAATATCTTAATTGACAGCTAAATATAATTTAGCAATACTGGGGTTTCGAAAATTTAATTTTGAAATCCTAAAAGTTCTACCTGTATAATTAACTTTTCCAACTCGAGAAATTACGGTCACAAAAACAAGTTTTGCTGAAAGACTAAGTCAGGTATGCCGTGGCCTATAACCAGTGTCCAAAAACTTCGGCGAGGCGCTGACTTGCTTAAATTGGCGCAAAGGCAGTAATAAATACTTGCTGTCAACAGTACGAAAATGCAATTGTTTCAGGTGCGCTATTCTATGAGATGGTATACGAGGTGTGCTCAGAATATAACGGAAATTTTATATATGGCATAAAGCGTAAAAAATGACAGACTGCCTCTTGAATTCTTGCCTCAATAGCAAGCAGTCAATAAGAAGTACCACCTTCACACCTCGTTTGTGTGAAGCAATCTGAAAAAACGCCCGGATTTGTAGAAAAGCAATTCATGGCGTTCGCTCACTTTTGCTCAATTCCTCTCATACTTCGTTACTTGTTTGTGAATTCTTGGTCAAAAACAATACTGTAACGATGACTCAGCCGCCATATTCACCAGACTTGGCTCCGTGTGACTTTTTCCTATTTCCAAAAATAAAGAGAACCATAAAGGGCCAAGGGCCGTCGTTCTACAAATATAGATAACATTAAGAGCGCATCACTGAAATAGCTAAGTGCTATTCCAAAAATTGAGTTTGAGAAGTGTTTCGACGATTGGAAGCAGCGCTGGCATAAGTGCATAATATGAAATGGAGACTATTTTGGCGGCGACAACATTAAAGTAGAATAAATATTTATTTGAATGAATGAATAGCTTCTTCAAAAAACGAGAATTAATGTTATTTTTTGAACACACCTCGTATTGCTCTCAGAAATATCAACTGCTGAAGTTAGAGACTTCATTACAAAAGTTTCAAATAAGCACTAAGTAAGTACAATAAGTGATTTCAAGTCAAAAGTTTAATCGCTTTCGTATAACTTTTGCTACAGGCACTTATTATTCATCTGTGAATTCATTGACGTGTCACTTTCAGCTATGAATTAAACCAACTGCACTCATTACACCATCTGTGTTCAATTCAAATGATTGGCAAAAGAAAATGTTCACGAAAATATGAATCTGTCAGTCTTTGTGCACTAGCCAACCAAATTTTTAAGACTTTATAAATTTTAAACACATAATCAGTGCGATCAACATAGTATTCAGTAAAAAAATATAAATAAAATTCAAATAAATAATTATTACGGAGTTTAGTTTATTGTAAAAAGTAAGTAGCGAAAAAGCACAAGTCAATTAGTAATGATCAAATCTGACTTACCATGTTCGCAACCTCACATATTATCTTGACTTTTAAATATTCATTTATTATATTCATTTATTATATTCGATTCAATTCCTCAGAAACCCAATAAAATTTCCGATAAGAACATTAACCTAATAATATCCGAATGTGTGACTACTGTAGTATAATATTTTTATATAATAGTAATAATATTTTATCGATTTCTATTCTGATTACAACTATCACTTTTGCAAAAGTCCAAGTCCAACTCTAGGTCAAAAGAAGTGCTTCGGAAACTGAACCTTCAAAGTAATACTTTGAAATAAGAAGTGGTTGTTTTTTAATAAAATTTACGTCTTCTGTTTTTTGAGTCGTCATACATATTATATTAAAATTGTAAATTACCTGACCTTGAACAAATGGTTATTGGGAAAGAATAAATATTTCGCTGTCATCAGGTATGTTTATAACGATACGAAGATACATATATTGAATATTTGATATAGTTAGAAGCATTCTCGTGGCTTATTAATTTAATCATAATTTGCCCACCTAGGCTTAAGTCCCTCCAACGCCGTTACATTATCTAGACTGCTTCGAAGGAGTGACAGCTCAATAACAGCATAGGTATTTAAGAATATATTTAGTAAGCAATTCCTTAGGTAGAAACGATATCGGCTGAAGTGTCTTCGAAAAATTAAACTAAATAATTTTCAATTAATGAGCGAAATTGTATGCTTAATTATAATTCATTTGCGTTTCAATAACCAAAACAAACTGAAGCAGCTATATTGCTCACATTTAAAATACTTTTTGCAAATGGTCAGCATTCACAATTGCTGCTTGAACTATTATATTATATATCTCGAGACACCAAATGTCTATTCTCAGTTAACCATTACAAATTTTATGGGTTATTAGTAGCGCTTGAATTAAGTTTTCCGCTAATATAGAAGAATATGAATATGTAAAAAAATAAATAAAAATATAATATATCTATAAAAATCTGAATTCTTGATGTAGAGCATTGATTTCAACTGATTTCAGTTTTTTTTCGATATTTTGAGGTAATTTTACTTATATACGAATTAAATTAAAATACGAAAAGTATATAAATAAACTTCCGAGAAAACAAAATTTCAGTTTCCCGATAAATTAATAAAGAAATAGCAAATCGCTGACCAAGCTGCACAAAATATGCTATAAGTTTCTAACACTAAAAGAAAAATGCACAATTTATATTTAGAACTTATTTGAAGCGTCAGCAAATCGTTCAATGCTCGCTCCTGCCAAATTGTCAGTTGGCATGCATGCCTGTGCATAGCAGTGACAAATGCGCCCAGAAAGCAAAGCAAAATAGAAGCAAAATGTGGAACGGTCACATGTTGGCACAAGTACCGTTATAACGACAAACAATTGTTACTGCACATATAAGCAGACTAGAAGACAAATGGCAAACAACAGAGGCGCCAAAGTAATAAATAAAGCGAGCTAATACACAAACGCACATACACACACACACACACACACACACTTATATGTGCTTGTGTGAAAATCAATAAAGCAATGCATAATTCCTGCCTTCAGCCGTCTCAATGCGGATTTCTCCTTATTGGCGCGTTGCAGCTGCGTTCATTGGCCGGCTGGCACATCGAACGGTTGGTCGTGAAAGAGGCGTAAAGTGAATGGCGCAACTTTAAGTGTGTAAATGCAGCACTGTGTAAATATAAATAAGTATCAAGTTCATGTGGCAAGGCTGTGGCCTTGCAACACGCAGTTTTAAGTGTTTGCTTCGCATATTCTTCTCTCTTCTCTTTTTTTCACCGGAGCCACTGGGGTCTGCAATACAATCGCACTGTGTGACACCGATTTTGACGAGTCACTCTGCTGCCACCGGTTCACCTGCTGCCATTGAAACGTAATACCGCTCACGCAATTGCACAGACAATTTAAGTTTGCCGTAGACAGCAATAAAAGTTGAATTAACGTTTAAACATTTAATTTCAGCGCCGCACGCGAAGACACGCCACAAACAAAAAACAAACAACGAAAAAGTGTAGCGAAATTATACAAAAGCAAAGCCCATAAATAGGAGCCAAATGCGCGGCGCTGAGCCTGTAAGTCGACTATATTTATAAAATTCAAATCATATAAACACATATATACGCGTGTGCATATGTGTTGATGTCGTGGCACACATGCTCGTGTGCATGGCGTATGAGTAACATTTAGCATGCACTAGTGGCAGTCAACTGCTTGTCCCATTTATTTTCTGCGCTTACACTTATACATATGCACAGAAGTGCTTCTCCTCTACACACACACACACACACACACACACACATACATGCATGCATACATATGTGTAAGTATGTTTGGCAACAAGTGTTGCAGTGGCAAGCAGCAGTGCGTACTTGTGTGCAACTTTAAGTATCGAATTTATGTGCCGCAAAGCGCGTAATTTTTACTAAAGTAACGGCGCGCTAAAGTGCTTTGGCTTTGTCGTTGCGTGCGAAACACTCCCCGCGGCAAATGAAATATGACACCGACTGTATGCATGGCTTCGAACAGTGGTGCTCTGTGGCTCCCTGGGGTTGGTTGCTACGAAAGTTTTTTGAACAATCAACGTGGAGGGTAATGCTTTAAAAAAAGCTGCCAGCCTACTCGCATTAATTTAATAAATTTCCAATCACTCAAAATTATGCAGTATTTTCGTTGATCGTACGGAATCCCTAAAGGGAACAAAGTGTTCAGCTAACGTATTCATTTACCTTGGTCAACTCTCCTGTTGGTAAATTACTTTTTTAATGGCTGGTCTCTAAATAAATGCATAAAATATTGCTTTGCACCTCAGAAATAAAGTTTGCATCATGAACAGTTAACATTTGGGTAAGATTTTAGTTCAAGCTTGAAGAAAATTATGCCAGCTAGACCTTACTACTGAAATGCGATAATCTTTTATACACTTTCAACCATTCAACACACCATCAAAGACACTTATAAATAATGTGGACCCAAAAACCATTCCAGAAAGTTATCAGTCATAATCTACTAAAGCTTGACATCTTCAAATACTTCCCCGCAAGGGCATTTGACTGCAAGCGGACTCAAATTACAGACACTTTCTTGAAAAACAAAATTTTCCTAGGACCAACTAAAGCATATTTGTAAAATATGCCGCTGACGTCGGATACCTTAAAGAAAACCTTCCGGATGCGGCGACCTACAAACAACCATGTAGCACTATCCGTGTGTATAACGCATTTGGGGTCAAAACAAAACATATCGCAAATGTAGAACTGTAGTTGCGCTGATAAATCAGGCTAACCGTAGCATAACTGCAATATATATTGTGGCAAGTAAGCCCTACATAACCCTAATCATGCCTCTCCCTCCATCAACAACGACCTCATCTCAACCGTTCCGAATGCGGTCCAGCTCGAACCAATATTTTAATCCACATAACGGGAATGGACTCGGAATCATATCAGCGAAAGGACTACTACTTCAACATCTATCCCAAAAGTAATCTAACAATACTTAATATAGATTAACACTATAATTTACAACACAATAGTTTTGAACAAGAATTTTCTGCATATTCCTACGCGCAATGTAGAAACATATCCACGTTTCTTAGAATTCTGAAAAGCAAAACTTCCGGGTGTCAGAAAAGATCACACTTGATCACTTTGACAAGGTTTGCTCCGACTATTAGATTTTGAAATGAAACCTTCACCACACCTTTTTGCCTGCCTAACATTGTGCTCAATGGTCATTACTAGTTGTCTTTTGGCTCAGATCTTATTGAAAGTGGCATTTAATTCACAGTTATGATATCAAAGACGGTTGGTCTAAAGTAGCTTTATACTTTCAAGAAAAATATAACGGGTACAAATCGGATATATTATATTTGTGATGCGACTCAACAAATAGACGTTGTTATAGCACATTCCAAAGCGGCTGTCCAAAATACCCCAATATATTTCACATTATATATTATATTAATTAACCTATTGGTTCTATGGTACATAAATTTCGATAAATTTACCTATTATATTACCTCAGTTAACCCACCCTCCTGCTGTTCAAACATCTGCTCGTAAACAGTCGTAAACACCAGCCAGACATAATTATTTTTATCGCCTTATTCAGCCCGTTCATCCCACTGTGCAGCAAGGTTAAGGCAATCACGCTTTATACAAGCGGCGCCACGTGAAAACAGCGGGAAACAACAGAAAATCCGCTTAATTGTCGAATTTGACACAGCTGACAGACGAAGGGCTGTTGCAAACCGAATAAATAATGGTAGTGTTGTTGTAGTCGATTCGGGGAGCATCTAAAAGCCGAATATGTGTCGAAAAAAAGGCGGCATAATCATAATCACAGCTGTTGCAGAAGACTTTGGCATTACCGTTACGCTGGCGAAAAAAGAAAACAAGCAGCCAAGCTAGACCAGTTGGCAGCGCACATTCAGCTCCAAACATTTCATACATGAACACCGAGGTAAGCAGAAAATCTGTCCACTAATTTGCAGGATTCGCCGCTGGAGTCGACTCAACCGTCAATGTCAATGACTAAGGAGTGGTGTTGGGGGCGTACAAGCAGAAGAATTTGAAGTAGAAGTAGAAGACGGGCAGTCATGCTAATTTAATGCCTGTGCTGACTTATTTATGCTCTTGGTTTGTTGCGCGCACTCTCTCTCACTGCCTCATTCCGCGCACGTTCGTCGCTCGCTAAGTAGGTAGGTATTTAATTAACGTGCGTGGGTCTCTCACGGAATTCGTTTCGCTTTTGCATACAAATTAATTTCTTGTCATCACTTGCGGTGCGTGTAAAGAATGTTGCTCCAAGTACTGGTCGCATTTGTCAGCGTGCGAAAATGTAATAGCTGACCTCATTAGCGAATTCTATGTGCGTATATATCGTTCCACTAAGTATTATATAAAGAGTGTATAGTTATGAATGAACATACATATGTTTTCGGGGATATATACTTTTAGTCTTATGCAAGAGTATGAAATTAAAGTTTCAGTTGAAGATTGTGTTTGTTGAATCCAGCTCGAGTGTTTTCATTTATTCATTTTTTTTTTGGAAAATTACAACAAACAGAATATTGTAATTATTTGTAAGAATTACCATATAATTGTAAGGTCCACAGCTGGAGCAAAAGACAGAAATCATTATTTTTTGTGAGCACATTTATGTAAATATGCTGGCGTTTTTGTATGTACAAGAATGCGCAGTAGAAACTTTTTTGTGCACACATTCACTCATAAAATTAATTACTTACATACATGCGTGTATGTATGCATGTAAATGCGTGCAAGTAGAAACATTTCTCACCATTCTTTTCGCTGTTTTTGTGTTGATGTAATTTTATGTAATATTTAGTAAAGTGCTAGAAAAATGTAGGCTGCGGGAGGAATTTGTGATAGTTTCCAAACGAGCGAATTCCATTTTAAAATATTTCACTTCTTTTTATAGTATCGCTTCGGTGCGTACGAGTGTTTTTATGATTATACTTCTTCTATTTGGACGCTGTAAGCGAATAAGCAAGTATTTCCATGTAAGGTAAAGGTCACGCTTTCTCCACAATCAAAAATATATAATAACCAAACATGTATGAGAGTACCATAGTTGACAAAAATATAATATATGTCATGTCATATGTCATGTACCATTCTCCAAGTCATATGAACTAGTTAGAAACCACTTCGCAAGTAATGTGAAACGCAAAGCCAATGAATCAGCCGTTTGAGTGTTTTCTATGCAATCAACTTGTAATTACTACGTGTTGGTACCCTAAGAGATGAGAACTATCAAATTTCATTCAAAAAACCATCTAGTTCATAGCAGTTCAAAACAAAGAGGAACAATATTTTTAGTTTATAAAAAAAACACCAGTCAAAGAAAAATTCCTCAACAGAAAATTGGTAAATAAGATATTGTAATGAAATTGGAGGATTATCTTTCAATGATAATAAAGTGATCTGGTGTCAAAAATGGGAAAATTCGGGTAAATACTTCCCCTAGCCCCCATATACCTAATGTAAGAATTTTCAACCTTCCTGTGTACTTTATACCATATATTTCGGTCAATATGTAAGATATCTGAGCAAAATTAAGTGAACATCTAATATCGGATATACCATGCTTTACTGCCGATTTACTGCCGAAAATGTCAACGAGGTTATCCCATATACTCCCATAACTCCCATATACTACATATAATGATTTTCGCTATTCTAGCAGACTTTATGCCGAATATGTCGGCCATTGTGTGAGTTACATTCATAAAATTGCGTGAAAACATGTTCCCTAATATACTTGAATAATAAAAAGAGTTAATGTGATCAGTGGAGATCTTCCTCTATCCCAAAAATGCCCGCTATAAGAATACCCGAATTTCCATCTGACTTTAAACCGTTTATGTTGGTCAATATGTGTGAGATTTTAATGAAATTAAGTGGATATGTTTTCTTAAAACAATGTGATTTCACGCTAAATACGAAAGAAATCGGTCTGGATCCTAGTCTAAGCCGTTTATTCCTAATATGATGTTTTCTTTTTTTCTGGTTGACTTTTTCCTCATATATCTAATATTTTCAATTGAGGCACTTTGGTTGAGTTCATATTGCATATATCACTTTTGAGTTAATTTGGTAGATTTTAATATAAATATCTCTGACACGAAGCAAAATACAACAATGAAAGTACGAGTCTATGAGCCAAAATATAAGTGAATAAGATACCAAATATGATTGCAATCCATTGAAAATTTCGTCGAATAATGAATGTTGAATTCTTCCGCAACATTTTTTAATATAAAGTTGTGCCAGCACGTGAAATCATTTCCCCGCCTCTCATCCTTGCACAGTGCGAAAGTATCAAATGTTCGGTTACATCCGAACTCAACCCTTTTTTATTGGTTTTTTTTAATATCTTTCTGCGATTATTGTATTGATGCAAATCTTTATTTTATAGTCAAAATGTTTTCCTCTTGTTAAACATTCATTAATTGGACCAAACACAAGCAACAATTCGAAGAGTCAGAAGTTATCTGGGAGCATAGGTACACTCGTATTTGGTTTTCAAACACGAATTTTCTACTTAATTGCGCAAACTTGATAACTACTCTTACTTACTTATGCTACAATATGCATAAACATATGTAAATATACACATAAGCTTGTAATCTCGGAAGTGTTCATTCAAATATGCTGCGCAAATTCTGCTTCACCGACTTCAGTTTTGCGCTAAATGAAATCATACACAAACGCACAAACGCATACACACATATGGGTGTAATCTAATAAGAGAATTATTTTTTCCAAAACTTAATATATTTTCAATTAGTTATTCAAGTGATGTCCAACAGATGCGAGTGTTGTGGAAGCAAAATGCAATCTTGTTCATAAACCAGTTGAAATAAAAGTGTTTTAATTAATTAATTAGCTACACTTCAATACATTTAGCTCAGCCCCGAAAAAGTTGCGGCATAACGCTAGCAGAATTCAAATGAAAGCCACTCGACCTTCAAGACCTACAAGCGACGAGCAGTGTAGAGTGTTCAAGAGGGTTGGAGAGGGTGGATGCGGGTGGGAGATTGCGGGAACAGGAGGGCGAGCTGTTATAATTTCATTTCAATTAAAATGCCATATCAGTATTTAGCTAGCCAAGACGCTGGCGATAAGATGGGCAGCAGTCGTATATTAATAGCGCACACACACACACAACTCTATTTAAATACAAGTATCTATATGTATATAAATATATATATATATATGTGTGTATGTGTGTGTGTGTGTATAAATGCATATATGTGTGTGTCTGTGTTTTGTTTATATAGAATTGGTGGTTTAAAATATGACTTGCGGCGAGCAAAGTGACAACAAAAGGGCGCACTTACATACATACAATACTTACATACATACATACATACATACATACAAACATACATATATAACTTTATGGCAAATAAATCGTTTTAAATTTATTATGCCGCGAAAAAGCAGTGGAATCAAAGAAATATTGAACAAAACACTGGAAAAAGCAAACAAGAAGCACAAACAAAAGAGCGAGTTAAAAATATTTAACGCTACATTTTATCACTTTATACATACAAACAAGCATACATATATAGCACACACATATATGCACAATAATATTTACTTTTTTTTCTTTTGTAAATCGCTGAAATTAGCAACAATTCCCACATATCTCATAACGCTCGTGGCGATTCATATTAGAGAATAAAAAAAATATATATATAAAAAATTCATTTCGTGAGCAAAACGTAGACAAATAGGGGTCAGTAGACGCCACTGCGAAGCGATAAAAATTAGTTGCTGCGTTTTTTTTATTTTTTATTTGCAGGTATTTTTGTACACAGGGGACGACCGAAATTATTTTGGTAGTACCCAATGGAACTTTTCAGAAATTTTGATTTATTTCCTTCGTTTAAATTGTATTTCGTAATGTAAGCGCGTTTATTAATAACAATAAAGAAACAAATGTCAGCAATTGAATTCAATCGATTCAATCGAATACATTCAATCAATGGGTATTTATGGCACTCACTTAGGAGAGCTAAAATATCAGATTTTTGTTACAGAGAATGGTGTCAGTTTTCAAAAGAATGTGTGAGTTAATAAACAAAGAATGAAAAAGTTATTTAAGTAGTTAAAATTAATTATACACTACAAAATATCGGCTTGCATACAATATTTGATGGATATGAGCGTACAGTAGTAATAAAGTGATAGTATGTATCGAAATTGTTTCTCTTTCGAATATTATATTTGATATTATATCCAATCTGTAGTTCATAAACAATACCTTTACTCCAAATCAGTTAGTTTTGCTTACTTGCTAACACACTTCGACTTATTTCCTCAACCACAGATTATGCTTATGCATTGGACTTTCAAACTTATAAGTAGCTCTTCTATTGCACAAACCCAAACATACATATGTTTGCCTCTATTTAGTTCAAACACGTGCCTTCTTTTTGCTACTCACTTTGTTATCAATAAGCTCTTATCACTAGCTACCATTTGCATAGCATGCAGTACGTTAGCATAAAATACAAACTTGAAACCGATTCGTCATCATATATTATATAAGGAAAATACCTCTTAGTAAATAAATACATAACAGCATCGACAGAAATGCTAAACAAAAGATTATATACAAAGTTCTAAAAAAAACATTTACTAACGATTACGAAGAATTTTACAAACATGAATCCAGTTGTGAGGGGTCAAGGAATATACAGAAAGCGGGCTTGATTGTGATTGCTAGTCTTAAATGAGCAATGAATTTCGGTAAATCCAAAACTAAATTTGTCCAGTTGTCATAAAGTAGAGGAATTATTTAATTATGCTATTACTAAATCGACGTTGTCTATGTTTCCTTAACATATATATTTTGAATATTTACGTTTTTCGAAAATTGTATATACAAGAGTGTCAAAGAGTAAATAAAGTGAAGTATTTTCGCAAAGAGCACAGATAAGAACAAAAATTAGCTTTCAAAATCCGGTCATCCTTGCTGGCATAATTGATCACCCCAATTGCGGTTTCCGACTCTACAACAAAGTAATGTTTCTGACAACAAACATTTTTAAATATGTGGACTTCTCCTTCTTCTTGCTTCTTACTTAAGTTTGGAATAATTTTAAAGTTAGCATCACGTTCCTCCTTTACAAAATCAGATTGCAGACTGCTGTGACTGCTATTAAGTAGTCACCCATTTTATTTATGAGGTGTTTTCACAAATGGACTTGGTATTAAAATATTGTGATTAAAAACCATGTAAGATAAGTATTTTCGAGAACCTCTAAGCTGTATAAATTAAAAAAAAAGCTGTAGTAAAGATTAATTTAGATGGATAAATTAGGCAAGAATAAGATAGTGGTGAATTTGAAAACCAATTAAAGCGTAGCGTTTTCGCACAATTGAAGATCAAAAGAGCCATCTAATTACGAGGCTTCATAATTCTAAATATAATACCACTTAACATTACATTTTTAAATATTAATGGAATGAAAAATATATTACTTTTGTTAATAAAAAAATACATAACAGTTCTTTGAAACAAACCTTTCATAAAGTATTTGATGCCATCTTGCACGACATACGATTTAAATCCATATTCATCTTCACGATCTCAAACAAGCACCGTTGCAGCAATCGCAAAATGCTAGAAGAAGGTAAAAGAAGTAAAGTTATACTTAATGAAAATATGGCGGGAAGGTAATTATTTATTAAATAAAATCATTGTTAAAACCGTGTTTAAAGCAGCAAAAGCAAGAGTAATGTCTTAGCGGTATTTCTCAAGCAAAATCAGTGCTACCATGCCTTATTTAGTTCTGCTTAAAAGCTAAAATGCTAAGCTTAATAGGCTGATCATTGACAGTAATTATGTACACATATCAATGCATAAATATTGGCTTTTGTATTGTTCATATAACCCGTTAATTGCTACCCCGTAAGAGTTCACTTGAGTGTCGAAACTTAACGGGTACTTGAAGTAGTCAAATAGATGCTTAACAACAAGCACCTTTAATAAAACCCAATACAGATAATGCAAGTTGTAGATAACAGTGCACATTTTACGATTGTTTTTTCCTGTTTTTTTTTGTATTTTGAAATCAAATAAATGCAAACGAATTGCATACACAAACCTAAACTAACAATAACAATACGTGTAAGGGCAAATATGATTTATTTTATTGCTATAATAAAATTTCCCGTCGAATGAAATATGCCGCTTGAGAAACCACATTTATACAATTTAAATTCATCAGAAATGTATGCAAACAATTGTGTTAAAAATCGAACATTGCGCAGTCTGTCAATAATTATTTAATTATCAAATTGCCATCATAAATAATAATGACGTATAGAAATATGACAAATTCTTTTTAATTTTTTTTACTCAATTAAAAGGTGTGAACTCAGTAGTCATATGAAAATTGCATATTTTTGGATTTGAAACTCATACACAATACATACATACATACACACATATGTGCATAGAAATTTCAGGGAAATTTTGCATTTGCACATTAATTTTTATTAATATTACATCAATAAAAATATATTGCAACAGTGTTGTGCAGTCCAGAATGCAGGTATTGTGTAAATATGTAGTAAGCATATGAAGTGTGTAATTCCTTTGGAGGAATAGAATTTTTATATCAAATAAAACATGTAAAAAGTTAATGAAACATTTTGGCCTTATCGGTTGAAAAACTCTATAGAATTTAGTGTTTAAGCTGACCTTTAGACATATGGCCACCGCGACTCCATATTAAGAGCAACTGGTCTCATTCCTATTTTAAGCCACCTTTTCCGGCATAGCCGCCTATCATGTCAATAAAGTGCCAAAAATTGGCTTTCTAGTGGTCAGGTACAACTGGTTTGGTTCATGCACTGGATGATGGTAAAGTTGACTCAATCTTCAGTTTAATAAAAGTAAGGCTTTAAGTAAGTAACCTTAAGATGCAAGCATACCCGGATATAAGGGTACCTATGAGCAGTGGTCGGCTTTTCATAGCACAATTGTGCTAGCTTAGATCATGCTCTGAATGATTTTTTGGGGTTATGAATTACATTTTGTGTTTTAGGTAATTTAAAGGCAATAAAGTTACGATTTCTAGGGTCCAATATATTCCTTTTAATCGTAAAATATATAAATGAATATACATATATATATATATTCATATATAGTATATAATGAATAAAGAACTACGAAAATTCTTGTTTCGCGAGGGAATGAAAAAAAATTCTCAAAATGTAAGGTTACATAGTTCCCACTGGGTGTCTTTTCTTTCGTGCTCACTCATACATTCGCAGTTCCTCTCATGCCGACCACTGATGTAGAGTATCGTCAGGTTTTCTGGGCCTATCGATAAGAAAATTGTGCTAAGAGGGCATCTAGATAGGCAATAAATATTGCAAACCAGCTGTTAAATGTAGTATCAATGTCGTTGTCAAAGTTTTTGTGAAGTCATTTGTTATCTGCATAAAATAATTTGATGTCGGACAGGCATATTCCAGCTGATGAAGCGCCTATTCGAGCTCTCGCATGGCTTAAAAATTTTGATGAAGTAGACAAAAATTCGTGAAGAGAAAGGAAAAAATAAAAGAGCGTTTCGCATTTTTGGAAAAAAAAAAACAGATTTTAACATTTTCTATAATTCAGGACCGCATTAATTTTTGAAGAATGTCAATTGACCAGTTTGGGCTTATTAAATGCAGTAATGAAATATGGGAATATATATGCGGTTATGCTAATAATAATTATTAAAACATCAACTATAGATTTGCTTGTATATGTGTTTATGTATATACCTACTACTACTACTCGATCTTTCTATAATTGCTACTATAAATCTTGCTTTGAATCACACGGGTGTCAGACGACGGAAACTTTGGAGATGCTGCCGCTGCAAATTTCTTTGAATAAAGGAAAACTGAGCTTCTAAACTACCAAAATGACACTTCTTTGCCAGCAGCCAGCCAGCAGTTATCAGAATGATAATTCAGATAACTTTTGCTAACCATAAGCAACATGCAGTCTCCATTGGCAATATTGATAGTAATAATATTATCGAATCGAGTTGCCTTGCTAATTACGTATCCGATAAGACAGAAATAATCCTCTTGTGTGCGAAGATCTTTGACTTTTGAACCTTTGAATTTTTATGACTCTAAAAAGCGGTGTACTGTCTGGATTGTAAGCGCGTGGTAGGCCCCACTTTGCATAGACCTATTGCAAACTCAAATTTTCATAAGCGATGTAATAACTTGAAATGCCAATTAAGTCAATCAACTTCACTTTACTGTTACCCAAATTCTGTTGAGGATTTCTATGGATGTTTTCAACCATAACTGAGGACATCCACTGGTGACGACGCCTTCTCTTGTCATACGGTATGTACGGAATTTACATTAGAAATTACTTACGAATTACCTGGCGCAAGGCCCGGATAACATTCAACAGTTCGTTGTCAAAAGTTAATGAAGATTGTAGATTCAATTCTATTGACGCTCGATTATAAAAATGCAACGAATTTTTCAGTGTGTGACACTTAGAAAAACTATGTAGCATCTTCACGCACTATAAGTCAGTTAGTCTTTTTAAAATTTCTCTAAAAAAGAGTTGGTTCTCTGCTAAGTCAGTTGATCCTTTTGGCACAAGTAGATATATAGATTCGATATTTTTGATATGGAGAATCACCACAGAAACAACTACATAACTTATTCTTCCTTCTACTTTCTCCAATAATATACGTAAGTACCTATTTACAAGAGTTTTCACATAAAAATATTATTAATTTTTAATTCAATAATGGTTTGAAAAATAATTCAAAACGATTTCCGATCATTAGCGACCCGTGGACAGAGCTTTGTAATACAACATTTGGCATTGAACTTGCCAGCCTTTGTAAATCGAAATGTCAAATCAAATGTAAAACGCGGCTAACGCGCCAGTGCACTCAATATTTGAAGCTCGCAATTGCAAACGCTGAAAAAACTGTCATTTGCATATGCACACTTAGTAATATCTTAATGGAAGCAGATTAATTTTATTACAACACACAACACAAAAGCAAACAAGCATATTTGTAAATGGCATTGTGTGTGAGCACACTTCCATGTTGCAGCCATAGTTGTAGCGCCGAGCAACAAAACCACTTGTGTAACCAGCTGCAACGCGCAACAAAGCGGCGCCAGCAACCACAAAGTAAAAGCAACTAAACAACAACTAAACATGCCGTTACACACAAATGTATGCGGATATATGAAAGCACAAGTTCAAGTGTATTCCACCAACAACTATTCTAACAATTGCCCGCTATTTGTGCGCAAGAAAGTTCAATGGAAAAATAGCAATCGCAATTGTAGACGGTTGTGTCGGAATTAAAGTGCATCTGCGGTGAAATGAAAACTAAAGTGTATAGTATGCAATGCACAAAGCTCGCATAAAAAACACGCTGAGTGAAAACAAATAAGGTAACGAACAATTAGTGGAAATGCATGTGTATATGTTTGTGCTTACCAAGCAACTGTTGCTAACTGCAGATAATTACGCGCTGTGGCTGTGGCTGCTTCCACTGACATTTGATCCCGCAAACACATCGTTAATGAGTGCTCGTCATACTCGCTGTGCGGCATAGTAGCGACTCCGCCACTAACGGCACAATATAGAACGGAATAGCGTGAGCACAAAGTGCAGAGCATTTAATGGCATCGTGACCAAGGCAACTGCAAAATGGAAATGTTCGGCGGAGCTCAGTAGTTAAGAATGCGGGGGAGTGTGGCGGTGAGTTAGCTTGGTATAATTTCTAAGCACACACTTAATTTTAGTTGCGATTAATATTACATAAGAAATCTACATTCACTGTTTTCCACTTATATAGACCCAAGTACACATAGTAAATAGTATATATACCAGAGCAGGAAAAACGTTATGAGCGACTTTTGCTTTGTATTCGCTGAATAGAATGTCACCTATTGCTCTGGCTGTCATTCGAGAGACTTTTAGTTATAAATCAAGCGCTTGTTTTTAAGTAATCTGATTGCCTCCAGACGTACTTTACATATATACATATATACATGTATATTAAAAGGCAGCCATGGTCTCTATTTAGGAGTTTATTTAATTTAAATATGTACCAGGTCAAATATTATAAGGATGAAAGCATGGCGTATACATAACATCTAATGTGTTATGAACGTGACATGCAATAAAGAGTGGTCAATATGCAAAATATTAAAAACTAACTACTAAATACTAAATAATAGAAATTAAATACTAAATAATAGAAACTAAATACTAAATACTAAATACAAAATACTAAATACTTAGTACCAAAAACTAAAAACTAAAGATTAAACACTAAATACTAAATACTAAATACGAAATACTAAATACTAAATACTGAGTACTAAATACTAAATGCTAAATACTAAATACTAAATACTAAATACTAAATACTAAATCCTTAGTACCAAAAACTAAAAACTAAATACTGAACACCAAATACTAAATACCAAATACTACCACTAAGTACTAAATACTGGTACTTTTTAATTCCTTTTTAATTACGTGTTTTGAATTCTACTTATTTTTCATTTACTCGCGTGCATTGAACAAGCCACCGTCTCTTTGAATATTTAGTGAGTATGCTACTGGGCAAAGATATCATCCATTTTAATTCGCTTAATCGCACTTAGTGTCCAATAAATTAACAAAGAATTAACCTGCAGAATATTTTAACAACAAAATACATACAAATATATATAACATAACTGTAGTATGGACACTAGGGTTAAACCTCTCTTTATGTGCTACACGGTGGCTAAGCTCACGTCCACACTAAACCCCTGTTAATTATGCAGTCAACAAATATCAACAAGCGAAACTAATTTGCTGTGGTTTACCCAAAGTGGAAATGTCAAAACTTACATAGTAAATTACTGCTCGTGATTATAACTATACAAAAGCCAATAAACACATACATATGCACATATACACACATACTAATTGGTTAAGCATATGTTTACAAATTTATTATTATTTTGGAAAATATATTAATTCGTCAGTCATAATTTGACGGTACCCACCGGCTGCCGGAACAATGCTACGAATATCAGCTTAGTTGGCTTTCAACACCAATTACTGCACATTAATCACAATTCGCACGACACCCAGTAGTCAAGCGTAGCGAGCTGCATTTACACGCACATTGATCAACTAATTGGCGTGACAAAAGGCGCGCACAGAAAAACGCGCGCATAAATACCGATAAGGTTGTGACTTTGTGGTGTCTGACTGGTGCGAAAATGAATTACTCGCTTCGGTCGCCAATAATGAGAGCATTTGTGTGGCGAGAGTGTGTGTAGAGAATAGAGAATGAGTATAATATTCAAAAGATATTAGCATTTCAACGGCATTTGAGTGTCAGCGAGGTATTGTATAATAGCACAAGTGATATTTAGTGAGTCGGTTTAAGGGGCATTGAATTCTTTTGATGCATTGGTCATGCACACACAGGTATGTAGGTGACATTTAGCTCAATATTGTATTATATTATTTTTATTGAATTTGTTTGCGTGTATAATATAGAAATTAGATATGACATTATAATAATGTTTGTATGTGGTGGTTGTTGCTGTTTCCCAAGAATGTTAGAATCACTTGTCCGGGAATTGTTCTAAAGAATGTTCTTTTCTCCAAGAAAATTCTTAAATTTGAAACGAGTCGAATTCAGGTTATATATACCTTGTAAGAAATAAGTTTTTGTGCCAAAATAATAAATTTTATGTCAAATCAAATAAATAATAGCGAATAGATTTTTGACTCTCCTTGAAGCACGATGGCGATTCGATATTAACTCGGCTATAGCAATAATCGAGACAGTAGGCATGCCAAATGACAACGTAAGTCAAATCCTGCTTGTGATAGAGTGAGCTGTCGTCGCGAAGAGCATTTGCTCACTGCAGATAACTAATTCTACATTTTCTAAAATCTTCTAAAATCTAATTAGCATAACTAATACATAGCAGTCGATGAAAACGTGATAAACTCATATACACCAGAAACCAAGAAAAAGCCGAAAAAGTGGTCATCACCCACGAACTTGATTCTAAGAAGGCAAAAGATGTGCTCTCACCTGACCAAAAAAGTGATATCTACCATTTTCAATGAATCACAAGATGTGATCTACATACACCACTTGGAGAAGGACAAAACGTTCACAGAGCTCTACCACGCCGAATTATTAAGCCGAAATTTGTGGACCTGCAGAAAACATATTTCATATTTTCATAGACGGTTTAAAGTAGTTGGAACAACGTGGGGTCAAGTCTGTGGAACTAAAAGTAGAAATAAATCACAATTTTTCCAAAATTTTTAGTTATCTCCCTTTGGCTAAGTATTTATATTGACCACGCTCATATAATACTTTGTACAAATCTATGGATTTGATAACATGGCTACTCTTGATTTTTAAAAGCTACATATTCAGGCTCCTTTTGCCACTGATCATGGGGAGATTTAATATTTAAACGGTAGATATGAAGTAGTAAAAAAGATGTATATATTTGAATTAATTTGGACAGTTAAGTGTCTGTTTAAAAACTCCGAAATATTTTAGGCAAAGCAGGGGGTGGCAAAATAAAGTTCTTTTGTTTTTGTAAGAGAATCGAGGAAATTTTTAGCGCATTTGTTTGCTCAAGCAACCATTTTTTATTATATGCCACCAGCAAGCCGTAGTTCTCTCTTTACGCCCCTTCTCTAACCATTTATACAACATAATACGAATAATTCCAAAAAATATTAAAGGGGGCCTCTATAAATAAATAACTGCTTTAAAATATCTTTTTACTGTTTTCTGCTTATTTTTCAATCTTTCTACTGAATTAAAAGGATTCAAATGCCGTAAATAAATATTAATCGTTAGCTTTGGTCCCTCAAAACCCAATGCAGAGTACAATAAGTTTGTAAGCTGAATTACAAAAAAAATTTATATATAAGTATTAATTGTAAATGTGTGGCTACATACAGCTTACTCCCGCAAACACAACACAGTCGAAGCATTAATTCGCGTTGGCTTGATCGTATGCGCAAATTTATTGCAAATATTTACATTAAGTAAGATAAATTATTTATGCAATAAATGTTGACGTTAATTGCACCGTTTTAATCAATTAATGATGTTAATTACGTAGGAGGAAACATAGCGAAAACCGCCAACAAATGTACACATCTGGTTTTACATGGAAAAAAAATATCACGCATACGCAGAGGTGGTCTAAATCAGTAAATCAATTGGCATTACCGTACAATTGTGGGGATACTGACTGTACATATTTTTATACATACAAACGAATTGATACACACTTTTTATTTCTTATAATAATAAATTATGATACTACAATAACAATTGGATTTATACAAAAGTTAAATGCTCCGAAAAAGGGATATAGTGAGTACATTGAAGATGATAACGCTTACGAAGCAAAGTTACTCACAATATATTGTACTCACTGACATAACCATTTACTTTAAAAACATTGCCATAAAAAAAAGGAGTAGCAGTTCATATACCAACTAAAGAAGAAGGGTATGTGTGCAACCTAACATTAGATGGTGTGGCAATTGGAAGTATCAAAAGCATGGAAATGTTGCTGCATATTTCTAAGATTATATATTTACATAATGTTACTAAAGTAATTCACACCTTAACCAATATGCTTAACTTACAATCAACCAGGGGAGCCATTTCATTTAATGTTGTTGCTGAACCTTCATTTTCTTCTACTTCATTAAAATATAGATCATATTCATCGGCAAAAATGGTATAAAGTCAACAGCACTATATTGGCTATAATGGGGTTAGAGAAAGATCTGGACTGACTGCATTCAAATTTGGCATTAAAGTAAATCATTCTTGAAAACATAGTTACAACCGATTTCAGCATCAACTCAACCAGATTAAAGAAGAACATCATATTTAGTATATGGGAGCTTGGGTAATTCATAAACCGATATCAACCATTTTCCGCACGAAACTGCAGAATATTTAAAAAAAAAAGTCCAATCTTTATTTTACCACGAAATCTTGCATATTAACCGAGATATGTGATATAAAGTCAACAGGAAGCTTGAAAGTTCTTACATCAGGCTTATGGGCAAGAAGAGGTAGTAAGCCGATTTGATTATTTTGGCAAAGAGCCGTCGTTTTACAACTATAGATGAGATTAAAAGCGCATTGTTGAAAGAGCTAAAGGCTATCCCAAAAGTGGAGTTCGAGAACTGAAGAAACTCCAGGAAAGGAACTGCTGGCATAAGTGCATAATATCGAATGGAGACTATTTTGAAGGCAACAGCATTAATGTAGACCAATGAATAAATATTTTTTTAAAAAACGAAAATTCCCGTTATTTTTTGAACACACCTTTTAATGGGACGTAGGTGTAGTTGTAGACTTCGCCCTTTTCTAAATTGTAACAAAAGGATGGCATATTAAAAACAACAGCGAGATGAACAAAGCTATACTTGACAATATTTTGCGATTATAAAATTTAAAAAAGAAACTACAGTAGAAAAAACAAATATTTGATAAAATAGCGCAATATTTTAACAAAAGTTAACTATTGCAATTAGCAAACGTATATATATATCATATGTATACCGAAACAAATACTCGCCTTAAGCGATACATATAGGAAAAGTATTTAAAGAAAAGGCAATATTTTCGCATATTTCGATGATCCATACCTGCAAGAATAACACACCATAATGTATAATGAATATTTCAAATATTTTTTTGTTTTATAATTTTGTAACGTGAACACACATTCAAAGCCCGCTGTGTTGTTAAATAAAAATTTTTCAACAACATGTATATATATATATATATATATATATATAACATATATATAGCTACGGTGAAGTTCGTAGCAGTTGCAGTAGGGGAAGACTTTTTTGAAATAACTTGCGAAATAGTGAATAACTCGCTAAAAGTTGTTTTTTTTTGTTTTTTGAAATTTAGATTTTCAAATTTGTTGTGTACATTCACAAATTACGTATTAATATATTCTAAAAATTTTATAATATTTCATATACCAGTTTTCTTCTGAAAAAAATTCCCAACTTTTCTCCCTTTTTTAGGGGGTCACACTAGGTGTGCAACTTAATGAAGATATTTGCCCTTCAAAAGACACTGGGCAATTGAGATAATGTTGCTGTAATTGCTATTGTAGCAAATTTCATTGAAAAATAATTTACAAAAAGTAATTCCGCTACCATGAATATTATACTGGTGGGTCCAACAGCGCTGCTAAATTAATACATTCACTTCTTTATCATAAACTAGCAAAGCAAATCAGTTACAAAAAAGAAGAAAAATTGCTCCACTTATGTGCTCCAAAATCATTTGAAGCTGCGGCTAGCTCTACCATACAAAGTTGCGCTTCGACACAAGCACACCTATCTCGCCACTAAACACACATGCCTGTACGTAAATATTGCTTGATATTCATTAACATTACGCGTTATTAATGATAGTCATAATGTCGTGATGCTCTTGGTCTGCAGTCCTTTTTAGCATAATGACGCAATAGCAATGCCAGGCACGCAAACACACACACACACACGCACTCGGACATGCACACGTGCAGAGAAATGCTCACATTCATTCTCACTGTTTCACTTTTTCATTGTCACACCGGTATCAGTCTGTAGCTCGAAAATATATTAGGAGCCCACAGACACGCACACTCACACGCATCTAAGTGGGTTGGTATGAGGATGGCACACAAATGCCCGGTAAGGCTGCCACGCGACTCATCAAGGTAGAGTCGATAAACGTTTCATCAGCTATAATTATGGTTATCATGTTGTTATATGGTGCTCAAGTGCTTGAATATGCAGACGCTTACACGCACACCACCGCATTTTCACTAAGTGTATATGTGAGAAGATAATAGATTGCCACCAGCTGTACGCAGCGTTCAAATGCCAGCAAAGAATGTACTAATGTACAGTGTGACGGATTGATAAGCGTTGAGGATAATAATGAATTGTCCAGTATAGAATTGATGAGAATGTGACGAGCGCATTACGCATAGGTAGTGCTTTGCTTAGTTTTTAAACGTGTACACAAAGTTGCCCCATAACGGAGCTTGCTATATCCCATATACATGAAAATGTGATAGATACAAATGAATCTTTCCTTGAATATTTTACCACGTCTGTTTCTTTTCGATAAATCTATAAAGGGGCCATTTTTGAAGCAACGTCTGCTTTGTTGTTCCCTGTCCAATTAATATCCAAGTTTACTTTAGTCCATACAAAATTGAACAGAGGAAAGGTCTCACCACTTTGTGATGTGGAAATCAGTTCCAAGTAGAATGCCCTATATTTTCTTAAAAATTAATAGAAGGTCAAAAAATATCAACATACTCAAACAAATCTTTGAAAGCTAAATGAATATACACTGCTGAAAAATATGACTTAATGCCTCGCAAGGTAATTCGCAAGGTATTCATTTGAGACTTTTTGACATGCCCCGCCGGTGGCTGTGACTAAAGTAAGCATAATTCACCCAAAACACTTTAAACGGAGTAGTTTCATTTGCTGGATTGCTAATAGTGCAATTATCCGTAATTTTCTACCCACTACTAGTAAATTGCACAAAAATCTAATACAGTGGCTCATAATTGTAGTCGCCTTAGAACACTCATTCGTGCTTGAAAATGTTCTCAGTGTCAGACTCTTTGCATCTAAACGACTAATAGCGACGAACTCAGACACCAACTTACAAAATATGTTTTTTTAGAGATATAGTTTTGATGACAAGTGAATGCTCATTACTTTGGGTGTGCTAATTGTCAGACATAAGAACCGCACCAGATAAGTTTTTTAAGTACGCAAAGAGAGTTTGTTCAAGATCATTCGCACTTTAAATAAGTTGAGTTTATTTATTTATGTAGATTAGAGGCATATTAGAAATGTTTCCCGTCGCTGAAGCTAATTTGCGGTAAGGATATAAATGAGAGTTTGCTGCAATGAACACAAATTTTGGAAATAACTTTCCACTATTCTTAAATATTTTTCTTTGTAAGCCTTTGCATGATATGATGATGATTCAAAATATGGAGAACGTTTATGCCAAACACATGTTTTTATTTTGAACGCTATCCCTCTAGGTAATCATACCCTTCAAACTTATCCATTTGTTTCACCACCAGAACTAGTTTATTTTTAGATAGTCATTAATTGCTTACTAATTTTTGTTATTAAAAAGTGCATCAAATGCAATAAGTAATAATTAGCAAAAATGCAGCTCATTGCAGATCTAAAGCTTTCTTCTAGAGGTTTGCTTTTTTATACATATTGCTCTAGCAACATCGTAGGGTGGTTTAGACAATTAGTTAAAACATATATTTAATAAAGTTAATAATTAGTTGTCTATTTACTGCTCATTATTAGACGTGATCTCCTCACAACCCCCACTTTTGCATTGTTGGATTCATTCGCAAAATATATAAAAGGCAATATCACTCCGAGTTCAGGTACCTAAAAACAACTCTTCTCTCACTGCTGGGTTATTGGCACATTGCATGTCCGTGCTTTAAGTCAGTATGGGTGCTTCTGCGAACTATATCTGAAAATGTGGGCTGCACATTTTCTACATTTGTAGCAGCAGCGAGTGGTAGCATATGGCCACTGCGGTTACACTTGACAGCTGCATATTGAAAAGGTGTGTCCCCAGCACATGGATACTGCTATTTATAGCCGTGTGCAGAAGTACATAAATCTGTTCGAATTCATCAACTTCAGGTTTAAGCAGGAGCAGCATCTGGCTTTCAACGCTATTTTTCAGGAGCGTGATTTATACTCGTATACATATACATACATATACACATAGATACGTGTATAGGTGTGGATAATAAGCAACATCATTAATAACTTTCAAGCGCAGACAGCATTTTTGGCATTTTAAAATGTGGAAGAGAAACTACTAATGTAACACCGGCATGTCACGTCAGAAACGTCATTAAAAACCTGTTTGGGCGAAAATAAACTGATGACGTATGAAAAAGGTGTTGTCGCACACAAGCAACACTTATCAGCAGAAACTATGCCAAGCAAAGTTTGGGTTCATGAAGCAGTAGAAGCAAGCCTCTTTTGCGAAATGGGTTATATAACTTAGTTTTTTCTTTCGAATTTGAGATTTGGCGTATGATGTCGCAAAGAATTAAGACCGTCTTATAATAATAAAGACTCATTTAAGCTTCTTTGTTTTACATTCCCAACTTCAAATGTCCAGCCACCAAAAATATTTGATTGTACTTGAGATACAGGAATATTACTGCAGTCAAACAAAACATAAAAGAGAAGAAACAAATGAAAAATTTTCCTTGCATGTGGTGAAAGGCACAAACGGTAACAAAGCATTTGTGGGAACTACGGCACACATCGCTAAATCATTTCCACTGGCTTGTGTGTTTCCCGACTTGAGTACTTCTCAATTGTGATAAATCTATTACTTAAAAGATAGAAATCAACTAGGGCGTATTCTTTTAAACAAATAATGGAGGGTTAAGTTCGGGTGTAACTGAATAAAAGCAATTTTCAAAGATCAAAGCTGGGACTGCGGGGATTTCAGGTGTTAGCTAAAATTTACAAAAGAAATGTTGTGTAAGAATTCAATATTTATTATTCGATGCAATTGCAATGAATGTATTGCAATCACGTTTGGCATCATATTAACTTTTACTTTAGGTAATGTACGCATCAAATCAATCTAACTATCATTTATATTTATGATATTAGTGCTGTAGGAAGGTTCAATAGCCATAATTTTTATTACCGAATTACATAACATTATTCGAAGTATTCTGATTTAATTATGTTGAGACAACTTCTATAGAGATATTTGCGTAATAAACTCAACCAAAGGACCGAAGTTTAATTTGTTGTACATATGAGGAAAAAGTCAATCAGTTGGACGTAAATCGCAATATTAGAGGAATGGGATTTAGATCGCTTTCATTCATAATCAGTGTTTTCATTAATACTAAACCATATTATGGTTAAGAAAAGATTTAATGCCTTTAAAATGCCACACATATTGACTTATATAAGCGGCTTAAGGTCGACTGGAAAGTCGTGCATCAATATATTGGGTATATTGGGGCTAGGGGAAGGTCTGAGCAGATAATACTTTCCTTTGGAATTCAACACAAGTATGCTCGAGAATATATTTCCACAATTTCAGAGACATATTTGGCGAAAAGTCTATTAAATAATGACAATCATATATAGTATACTATATATACAAGACTATACACTATATATACATATAATAAATATCGTACATATTGGCCGGTGCATAGCATAAAGACAACTCAAAGTTTGAAAATCCTTTTATAAATTATATGGGAACTAGAGGACTACTGCTACTGGGTATTACGAGTAAAAAATGTTACTTGAATTTCATTAATATATCTCACAGGTTGACCGACATCTTCGGTAAAAAGACAGCTACAGGCACTGAGCTACATATTCATTATCTGCGGACATGAAAGATTATGGTTCGATTTCGTCAACTTTTAAACGTGAGACGGAATACTTTGAAGGCCAAATTTGTTAAATGTTTTTTACCGATGTCTTTATTCCTACTTGATTTATACCTTGTAGAGTGAAAGAATGAGATTAAATTTAAATTATGTTATATGAGAAGTAGGCGTGGTTATAGTTCGGTTTTGCCCATTTTCACTTTGTAACATTTGTTAAAAATTTAGTTGAAATTGGTTTAGCGGTTTCTGAGATAAAGGCTTTTACATATAGATGGGCCGTGCCACACTCATTGTACAAATTTTACTCCGATTTTCGTCGAGTCCTTCCGTAAAATCTTTACTGTAAGATTTAATACTTATGAAGTGTTTTTTAAGTGAGTTATTGCACTTTCAGTAGTTTTCTACATAACCATTTTATGGGAGTTGGGTGTTTCACACATATTCCCAGTGTTTAAGGAAGTGCTAGAAGGACTTGTTCTGTGCATTTTTGGTCAATATAGCTTTAGTAGTCAGTGGGATATGTATACTAAACCAATTAGGAGGCGGGGCCAAACCCATTTTTTTCGAACTACACATGCCTCACTACTGCGATTCACTGTTCCAACACCCTCAGAGTACCAAGAAACACGTATACCAAGCTTCAATACGATATCTCAAATTTTAATGAAATTATCGCTTGCGGTCATGGACTGTCTCACTCCCAATTCACCTCGTCTCGTTATCTGGATCATTTAAATATATTGCATATGAGTCTATATTTATCTCCACTATTTTTAGTGTTAGGCGTTACAAACAACAACTGTTAGGTTAACAAAACTATTTCAGTCTGTTGCAGCATGTTGCTAGAGTATAATAACTAAGAAGCCTGAATGAAACTGATAAAGAAAACTTCCTTTAAGATGAGAATTATTGATATCCTATGGAAAAAAACTACACCTACAAATTTCTAGCCTTGCTTTCTATCGATATTTCGCCGAGATATTTTATTAAGACTGGGTCAACACGAAAAGAGAGCCCGCCGAAAATTCTTGCTAATTTAATCTGACACCAAAATTGGGTCTACAACTTTGGCTAACACCCTAAGACGTATATACTAATATTATACCCAACTATCTCGAACGAACATTAATCAAATGTGAAGGCATGACTTCTTTCTTTACTTAATAGCAAGTAAGCTTATCCCCACCAACTATTGTAAATAAGATCCAAACACACGTGCTACTTACAGAAAAATAATAATTTACTGTAAAACTCAAATTCACAAATAATATGCGCTTATCTCAACTTTTCCCAGACAATTCTCCCTTCGTCATTCTTTCTTTATGCATCATCATTTCGCTCGGCTTGTTGGCAGCTAAATACTGCCAATTCGTTCAGCAGCATATCACTGTTGTGAAGTCATCCGTTTCTGGTTATTGCTCGCCCTGACATTCTTTTTATGCAGTTAACTTGAAATCTAATTTACATCCTTTCAGCAATTTTTGCTTTGCAGTTTTAATTACTTTGAAGTACAAACACATTAATTTAAATGAATGCATGAATGAGTTGGCGAAAAAGTTCACTCTGATAATTTAATAAAGCGGAAAATAAATACAAAGGCAGCTTGTAAGGGATATAAATTAATGAAACTAATTTGCTTTCGGATTTATATTAAAATATCTCTCTCTTTTATGCTCTCTTTTTATATTAAAATATGATTGGAATCACTTTTTTAGAAATGGTATCGATAATTTTTCAGAATATGCATGTATAATATTAAGGGATGTTTTAATATATAAAACCTCTATAACTACTTATAGTAATTTGCCTTACTATTAGCATAATGATGTGCATGCATGCATTTTGATAAAAAATTATCAAAAGGAATGCTTACTGCACACATATAAATATAAGTGTTTTATAGCGTTGTTTGAAAGCTTTTGTGGGAAAATTTATAAATGCCAATAGTACATTATTTATATATTTTTTTTTTTTTAACCTTATAGTATTACCGCCTTTGCCTTCCCTTAGTATATATTCATAAAATAATTCAAAGTATTTTCTCATAAACTTTTCGCTTATAAAAACGTAAAATATTCCATTAGATATATACACGAAAGTAGGAAAAAAGCAAGCAGTATCCGACGACAGTTTCCATTCGCTTTAGCTAAGTACATGCTGCCACGCACATAATCACTATATACTATATGCAGTGCGTGGTTTCTAACAAGCTGATTGTGTATACGGCCAGGTAGCTTATGCCCAACACTGCAGCTTACATTGCTCATTAACCAAAACTAATTAACATAGCTAATTTGCTTAATGCTCACTTAGCGTAGCGAAAGTTCTACCGCCAGTAATGCCGCACACTAAATCACTGGACCACCCCCTCACCGTCACTAAGACGGTATTCGAAATACACACGCTCACAACTGCGCTTTCGACTGCAAGCAGGAGTATATATTATATATATAAGTTTGTTGTGTTTAAATAAGATTATGGCTGCTTTACGCTGACGCAGCTGCTTGACAAACTTTGTGGAGGCAGGAAGTATTTTGAGCGAAAAATTCACCGCGGTTGAGATTAGGCTTGTACGAAAATCCTAAAAGCCGCAACACCAATAAGTCAAACGTCTAAAACTCAAATTTAAACCGACAAGAAGAGACCTCTTGTGGTTTATTAAGTAGAGCATATTAAGCAGCACAAAGAAGTTTTCTAGTGAATTTCTAAGAATAAAGTATATATGTGGTATGACCCTAAATTAAGTATTTACAAAGTGGAGTTGTCCTATTTTTAAACATCTGGTCTTACCAGCAACAAAAAATAGCATCAATTAAAGAGTACATTTCCATGCTTGTTATAAGCAATTTCCATTATATATATTTTAATAGGATAAAATTCATGTCAAATGAAATTAAATCTGAACATATTTCCAGTCTTTCAAACTTCAGTATATAGTGTAATGATGGTGTTATTCATAAATATCTAAGATGCACAGAGTCGAAAAGAATCGATCAATGTTTTTTTTCATGATTTCTATTAATAAAAACGATATGAAATTCTCCCGTGGACAACATCCGCATGGTTCTCAACCTTCTTCTCTGCATTGGATCTCTTCATACCAGTTTAACAGATCCCATTGGCTAGTTGTCTAAAAGAGCCTTTTTATACTCTTGCAACATGTGCAACAGATTGTAATAGTTTTGTTAACTTAACGTTTGTTTGTGACACCTATAAATAATCGAAATAGATCCAGAGTTATATATATATAAATGATCTGGATGACTAGACGAATTGATTTCCAAATCTGTCTGTCCGTAAGTCTGTGCAAACTTGAGCAACACGTTGAGATACCTCGATGAATCTTGGTATACGAGTTTCCTGTTATTATGAGGAGCTAGATACCGCACATAGGCAGAAACAGACTGTTGCCACGCCCACACAATGGCGTTACACGAAAACCTATGAATGGTAGAAGGAATCAAACTAGCGAGGGGCATCTGCGGGTTGAAAATTTTTGAAAAGTGGGTATTATTCCGCCCCATAATATATTAACCAAGCTTTCTCAGAACAAGCTCTACCAACAAGAACTAGCCCCTCCTCATACACTGGGTAAATAAATAAAATCGGATATAACACAAACAATTTGGCTAAATATGTCTCACTTTTTACCGAAAATATCGGACAATCTGTGAGTCTGTGGTCTGTCTGTGGTCTGTCTGTGGATCTGTGCTCAACAGTGTTGGAATGCAGAGCAATTCTTTATCTCTTAGTATTGTCTCCTTGTATTAGAAATGGGTAAGATCGGGTAAATACCTTTCCCAGCGCCCATATACCTCAAATAAAGATTTTCTAACTTCAGGTTGGCTTTATAGCATACATACCGATATATCTGTGAGATATCTTAATGTAAGTCAGACACCATCTTTTTTTTTTTAATACAAACGAATTCAATTTGCATAGCGTATTCGTATGACGCCTGGGTATCGCAAGGGTCACTAAGCTTTAGTTAGATTGGAAGAGAGTCGAAGGAGGCAAAAAACAATATTAGTCAGGTGAACAATGGAACAATGTAAGCAATTCGGAAATAAAATTCTCTTGCGGCGCACAAAAGCAAGAATTTAAAGGCGAGTCATTCAACATGCTCTTTTGTATAAATGCCGCAGAAATAGGAACCATGACAACATCCGATGAATGTGTACTTGAAATCTTTCGTTTGTACTAAAGTTTGACTTAATTCCTTTCATCGGTGAACTACAAAATAGTTTAGGTGAACTACAGCTAGTCTTTCCAATGGCTCGCAGATGATAATACAGAATGAAGAGAGCTAATTCATATGTTATGTTTATATCCCCGGCATTATTAAATAACGTAAGGGTTTAAGCTATAATTCTTATCAAAGTCAGTATAAACTAAAAGTAAGTATAAACCGAAGAGAAAGACAGTTGGCTTGCTGTGCTTATGCAAAAATGAGACTTCATATATTATCCATTAAAGAGGTCTATGATAACATGGTTTCATTAAATATCTGTGGATCTATATAAAATATCCATAAACTTATATGCAAAACAAAGGATTTTTGAACACAAACGAACTCGTAACAGTTTCCATCATAACCGCTCCTTTATTAATAAAGTTTATAAATTTTCTCCATTAAATCCAAAAGTTTTCACAAAAAAACACTCATTAAAATGAAAATTCACGGCAAAAGTTGTTTGTTTATTGTGCCAACCTGTCTGCAACATTTAAAGTGTATTTTATAAGTGGTATATAACTGCATATATGTATATGTGGATGTAGGCCTAATTATGCACAAGTTTAAAAATAAATAAATTTTCCGTCAGAAAACGTCAGAACTTGGTTCCTGCTTGCTTGTCAATTATTTTCGTATTTAAATTCGTTTGATTAAATTTATTTACTTTCATGAAAATACACACACACATACATATTTATGTATGCCTATTTACTCAACTCAGCCCTAAATCCGCTTCGCTCACACCTTTTGCTTAAGCTCATGCTCCGCTTCATATTCCCCCGTTTGCATGTAAATATTTTAAAATTTCTGTTTGCCTTTCATTTGATTGCGCTTGACATTTTGTTTATATTTCATTAATTATGTTTCCTTAAGCACTTTCGAGTTAACACGTTAATTTTCGAATTAAATCCCTTTTCGCATAGCAAATCAAAACAACAACAATAGCAACAACACCAACATGTTCGTAATTTTTTATTTGCCCTGCACTTTGATACTTTTTAGGCACCACACCTCCTCTGTGTGCTCATGAGTACTTATAAACATTTAGAAATGAGTACATACTTGAAACAACAATATAAAGTAAGCAGTGTGTGGCATACTAACCAAAGTAAAGAGTAGAGTAAAAAATAAAATGGATTTTTGGCAAAGCTCAGTGTCTCCCTTCAAAAGGCTTGCGGCCGTTATTACTAGGGTGTGTCTCCGAATAGCTGAAAAGTTTTCTACATATTTTCTATAGTGTGCAACTCTGAAGTGAAGCAATGGTAAATTCTGTTTGAAAGCCCACCCCAACAGGTTTTATTAGTAGAAGGTGATACAGATTTGTCGGAACCAAATGAACTATCCTCCAGAGTAGCCCGCATGAAATACTCTTCGTTCATCTTGCGGTCCAGTCCAGTCCTCTCCTCTCCGGCCCTCTCCTGTAAGCCAGCACAAGATCCGTCTGAACGTGATTTCAAAATTGCTTACAATGTTTGAGGTTAAGTTGAAGAAAACAAGAATATGCCGCACATAATATATAATAATAAGAGACAAAAATTTAGTTTCTCTCGAATTTCATTCAAAATTCATCCTTGGGACACATTTAATAGACCCTTTCGCAAGCAAAAGGTGTTTTAAAAGTGTTTAATTTAAACGCATTTTGATTCCGTAAAGTTCGCCAGACCGCATATATTTCCATATTCTCTCTAAATAATTGATTAATTTGATTTATTGTTTAATATTGATAACTTTGTCTGGAAAAAACTTCTTTGGTAGCTTTTTCAAAATTCTGCAATGTTATTGGCTTCGTTAAAATTTGTCGACCTTGCTAAATGTACACAAAGGGGTCTTTGTCCTCGAAAATGGAAAACTGATTATTTCACTGTCTTTCAGTTTTACAGTACAGTATTATCTTTCCAATCCACCATATACCAAATATGTGGTCATCCATATATGCGGACACTCTGTTGGATTTATTAGTGAAATTCGTGAAAACATGTTCCCTAATATATTTGAATAATGAAAAGAGTAAATGTGATCAGTGCAGATCTTCCTCTATCCCCAAAATACCCGATATAAGAATTCCCGACTTTCCACCTGACTTTAAACCGTTTATGTTGGTCAATATGTGCGATATTTTAATCAAATTAAGTGGATATGTTTTCTTAAACACAATGTGATTTCGCGCGCGAATATGAAAGAAATCGGTCTAGATCATGGTCTAAGCCGCTTATTCCTAATATAATGATTTCTTTTTCTCTGGTTTACTTTTTCCTCATGTATCTAATATTTTCAATTGAGGCACTTTGGTTGAGTTCATATTGCATATATCACTTTTGAGTTAATTTGGTAGATTTTAATATAAATATCTCTGACACGAAGCAAAATATAGCAATGAAAGTAAGTGAGTCTTTGGCCTGTAATAGAAGTTAATAAGATACCAAATATGGTTGCAATCCATTGAAAATTTCTTCGAATAGTGAATGTTGAACTCTTCCGCAACATTTTTTAATATAAAGTTATGCCAGTACCTGAAAGCATATCCGCGCCTCTGATCTTTGCATATTGCGAGAGTATAAAGTATTTTAGTATTGTTATTGTTATTTCAAGAGTATTGTTATTTTAAGCTTTAAACCCCAAAAAATTTAAATCCGCTACTCCGAATTAAAAAACAAATTAAACCTGAACCGATGACTGGCTTTGCCAATGGATTTAAAAGCTTTCACACTCTGTAAAACTGTTCCTTCAATTTTTTTTTTTTGTATACTTTTCTAATTTTAAGCTATTATTTGCAATTTTGCTTTTCCCGTTTTGGTTCTTTATGTGAAAACCAAATGTTGGCTCATTCCTAAAAAATGCAAATATCTAACGGAGTTCTTTTGCAACTCACCAACTGGTTCATCCCGCCGCTGCCATCTAATCTTAACAAATTTTTCCTTTTATCCCACATAACACTTGCTCAGCGGAGTCTGTTTTTTCTGCGAGTTCCCTTTCGGTTGTCACTTTTTCTTTCCGATTTGCAGTTCGCTGTAGATGTGCAGATGCTCGTGTTTGTATGTGTGTGAAATGGATTTGCATGTGCGCGTGCTTTATAAGCTCCACTGACAGTTAAAGGACTTCAGCTTCAACCAATGTATTTCCGTTTCCTCTTTTGTGTTTTTTTTCTCACATTTGCGTGTTTTTTCTGAACTTTTTTCGCATTTTTTTGCAATAAGAGATTGGTGTGTGTGTTTTTGTTATTCCATCTCTCATTACGGTTAACTATACGCTTGGTAGAACATATTTGTTTTTACACCGAATCTGAATCTAGTTTGTTGAATTGCACTTGTTTTTTTTTTTATTGTCTCAGTTTCCTTTGTTATTCGCTGGTTTGCGCGCTTGTTATTTTTTCACATTTTGCTTCTCTTTGTCTTGCCTTTAACAGCACAACGGGTTTTCTAACTTATCCCACGTCCGATTTGCTTGCTTTCATTCTATTGTCATTCGTTTGGTGATTTTGTTGCAATTGTTGCTGGTGTGATGAACTCATACTGGCATATGCATGGGTGTGTGCGTGCGTATACCGTTACACTAGTTATTCGCACAACAACTAGTCAATCGCACAAAAATGGAAAAAGGGAAAGTAAACCCATTTAATCTACCCAACAGTCTCATCTTCCACATCGACCGTCCTTCAGTTCATTTCCTTTTCATTTTTTTACACCTTCAATTTCCTGAAATAACCCCTCCCCCCCTATTCTGTGCTCACAGTTTTTCATACAACTCTTCTTTTTCTATATTTTTACCGTTTTTTGGGTTTTTTTGTTGTTGTTGTTGTTGTTGTACTCACCTAGATTGTTGTGCCTTTTCGCATTGCTCCTGTAATTGTGTCAAAAGGATTAAATGTCACTCATACGGCCTGATACCTTTGTAGGTATTAACCGATTTTCACAGGCAATGGAAAGCTTTTATGTGCCTATGATTTCCACGTCAAATGAATTTGATATTATAACACTTAACTAGCATATCCAATGGGTGCCTGAGCACTTATTGAGATTCTTGGCTTTTTTTTTTTTCTTTTTCTTTCTTGTTGAAATTACCCTTTATATTTTATTATAAATATTTTTTGCTGCTCAATTACGGCTTATTTGTTGAAGCTGCGACGAAAAGGTGACTTAAGTGGTTTAAATAGCGAACAATGACGTAAAGGGTTAAGTGAAAAAGTTGAATGCTGAACGAATTTTCAAAAGTGAATGGAAATTGCAATCGAAAAGAATCTCATATTGCGCCTATTAAAAAGTGGCTAAAATTTTTCTTAAAAAAAAAATTTTTTTTCTTAAAGAAATGGAGGTCAGGTTTGGCTTAACTTTGATTTCGACGTCCAACAGACCGAACTGTAATATTATTTATTAATAGGCTAACCATCTTCGAGGTAGTCGAGAAAAATAATTCCATGAGCTTCCGAAAAAATGCTGGCTGAAAAAACCTTACCGACCCACTACAATGTTTTTGGTGCATCCATGCTTACAGATCCAGACATTTTCATAAATCGGTGCAGAAACTCATTCTTATTATTCGATTGTTCTTAGAACTTTTGCTCAATTTTCAAAAAACACGGCACATGCCGCTGGCGGGAATCGGGAATGATATGAGCTACGCATTTCATTGCGATGCCAATAAGGTTAACTAACTAAAATACCTATTTTATTTGACAATCACCTAATAAAATTTCACGAATTAGCGATGTTTCCTGGCTTTACTACCCACCCATTGTGGTTCTTTTCTGAAGTTGGCGTATAATTTGTCCTGATACAGCTCCGATGAAACTCAGCGAACCTGAACCTGACCATGGAATACGTTGCCAGAGATTTACTATAATAGTTCTCAAGCCATAGTATTGCGTCAACGGTGCCTTCTTACATCAGAAAATAATGTTTTATCAAAAGACAGAACTCATTTTACTCCATTGCATCCAACAAATATAGCAAAGGTGGCGTGACTTTGAGACCAATAGCTTGAGAATGATTGAATGGCATTTTGTAATTTGAAAAAAGTTTGGTTCTCAAAGAACTGATAAGGGTACCGGCAACTGCTGAGTAAAAATTAACGATCTGTGGATATTTTGAATAAATTGACAGTGAAAGAAAAATCTTTTTTTACTTTTTTATTATTTTATTACTGTTGTTTAGAATGCTTAGTATATAGTATACTTACTAACAACATAGTAGAAATAATGTAACCGTAGCCAATCAGTGTTATACTCGACTACCTGTTAAACCACCATACACCTAAACAACAACTTACGCATTATCAACAATCCGGTTCTTGGGCAACTTATCGCCCAGAGCTCGGTTGACTCACTCGGCGTAAGATCTTCACTATAAACAAATGCGAACATTATAATAAGCGCCATCCCTATGCAGGAACCGCAAAATCTCTCCGAGTTATTGTAAAGATCGTAACCGTACCAGCATCTCTCAAGAGAAAAAATATTAATATTGACAAGTTTTTCTTATGGGAATTTGAACTATTGGGTTGTTCGGAAAGTCATTTCGTTTTTTTTGGGGAACATGAAAGACAGTTTTCGTATAATGAATAAATATTTTATTAAATTATATATTGGCCATTCTGGTCCAACACCTTTTGCCATCTTTCTGGCAGTAACATAATTCCCCTCTCATAAAAGTTTTGGTCCTTGCTGGCAAAAAACTCGTCCAGGTGGTTTTTGACATCTTCATTTGAGGTAAAGGTTTTGCCATCCAAAAAATTTTGCAGGGACCGGAACAAATAGTAGTCGGAAGGCGCCAGATCTGGAGAATATGGTGGATGTTGCAGTACGTCCCATTCAAGCTGTAAAAGTTTTTGGCGAGTGACCAAACTTGTGTGAGGTCTCGCATTATCCTGGTGGAACACTACACCCTTCCTGTTGATTAATTCGGGCCTCTTCTCTTTAAGTGAATCATTCAATTTGTCCAGCTGATGACAATAGACTTCTGAATTAATCGTTGTATTGTCCGGCAAAAGCTCAAAAAAAACGATTCCTTTGACATCCCACCAAACGGAGAGCATCACCTTTTTTTGGTGAATGTTGGCTTTTGACACGCTTTGAGCCGGTTCATCTTTTCTGCTCCATGACCTCTTGCGTTTAACATTGTTGTATACAACCCACTTTTCGTCCCCAGTAATAATCCGCTTCAAAAATGGATCATTTTCTAGACGTTTGAGGAGCGAATCACACGCGTCAACACGACGACACAAATTTCGCTCGGTAAGGACATGGGGCACCCACACATCGAGCTTCGAGGTTAAGTCCATGCCTTTCAAATGGCCATAAACAGTTGAATTCGACAAATTTAACCTCTCACCGATCTCTCGTGTGGTGATTCGCCGATTTGCATCAACTAATGCCTTTATCGCATCTTTGTCAGCTTCGACCGGCCTTCCAGACCGTGGTGCATCTTCGACATCAAAATTGCCGGATCGAAATTTTGCAAACCAGTTCTGGCACTGGCGTACTGTTAACACGCCTTCTCCATACACATCCGTCAATTTTTTTCTCGCTTGGACAGCATTTTTACCTTTTCTGAAGTTAAAAAGTAAAATATGACGAAAATGCTGCTTATTGCTATCCATATTTAAAAAGACACCAACCAAAAACTACAGGGTAGAATTAATAGAACTTTTTCACACACAAGCCTTGCAATATCAGCTCTCATGACATATAATGGTTATGGGGCTTAAGTGTGAAGTTAGTTTCGAAAAAACGTAATTAAGTCCTCTGGCGGGAAAAAACGAAATGACTTTCCGAACAACCCAATATTAGTATATAGGAAATGTGGATAATATACAATATTATTAACTATTCGGCCAGCCATTCTATATAAATCTCAAATAGTTGCAGAAGAAGAGGTGTTTCACGAAAATTCAAGAGAAGAGTCAGTTTTCAGTTAAAGATTCTGCTCAAGCAAACAATATTCTATGTTCTTCTGAATTGCTTGATAGGAAACATTTCCACAAGTTTCGATGCCTTAAGCGCACTTGACAGCAAATTCGACTTTTTCTGAAAATCTCAAGAAGGTTTCAGTGAATAACCCAATTAATTTTGTAAGATCTTTAACATAGATGTGTAATGCAAATCTCAAACTATATCAACCAGAAATGCCAGAGAATTGACAACTGCTTCTGTTATATCCTCGAGCATTGTGAAAAGGGATGAAATCCGTTAGAACCATGCCCACACCCCATATAACGGTTATATTTAAAACTGCTTAAAGTGCGATAACTATCTAAATAAATATGTCAGAAGCTTTAAATTTTGTAAACACAAAGGAACTTAAGGGCTTCATAGGAATTAATGCAAAAGTTTAGGTGAAATCCTATATCTCAGAAAATACTACACCAACTGCAATCAAATTTGGTAAAAAAAATTTTTTTTAGGTGAAATCTTATATCTATATATCTATATACTTACACTCTCATATGTGAAAATAGGCGAAATGGGTCCACAGCCACGCCTATTTTCCATATATCACAATTTTAAATTCCTTATGATCCACTCACATTACAATATTTAAATTTAATACCAATGAAGATATCAGAATTAAACCTTGCACAAACGGTGCCTTTAAAATATACGATCTCACGTCTAAAAATTTTCGAAATCAGACCATAAAAATCAAGTCCCGTATATCGAATGCGTGGACATCTAGGCCTATGACAAAATTTTTACGGAAAATATTGGTAAATATGTGAGGTATATTATTGAAATTCAGAGAGAATCTTTTCCTGGCAATAATGTGCACTAGTGTCAAAAATGGGGAAAATCGTGTAAATACTTGCCCTAGCACCCATATATCTAATATGGAGATTTTCGAACTTCCACCTGACTGGTGGTATTTTATGTCTTCCTAAACATAATGTGGTTTGGTGCTAAATATGAATGAAATCGGTCTAGACCAAGGTCTAAACCCCCTAACCCTAATATAACGATTTCAGCTACACTGTTTGACCTTTTCCAAATATACCCCATTTTTAAATTTAGCCCCTTTGGTTGAAATATAGTAATGAAAGTACGTGAGTTCAATGTATTTATATATATGTATATTTTAAATAATACTATCATTATGTGTACATATATACCTCAGTATATCTCTACGTAGCTTACAAGCACTTTTGTATATATAAAAAAAAAAAATAAACAAATGGTAAAACACACTTTAAATGCAGCGTGAGTAATGCAAAACCCATATTAACAACCATGGCGGTCAACGCACGATTTGCACACACATACACAAATATCGCACATATACATATACGTATATGAGCTTGTTGTGTGTGTGTATGGTAAGTAGCTGTATCCATAAATAATTTTTATTAGTGCATAAATTATTTCACCCACCGAACAGCCAAGTCAAATGGTCAATCATTAGCATAAATGTTCAAAGATAATTACACACACACAAACACATACATACAAACGTGTTGTACGGTATGTGTGAACGTGCTTATCAAGAAAAGGCGCTGAATTCTGATAAGAGTTGAGTTAACAGGCGTAATGAATTGAAATATTTAAACGCTAGTAGATAATAAATAGTTGTTTATATTTATATATTTTGGAATTCTTGAATATAATAACAATAATGCCATGATGTAAATCGGTAGTAATTACAACAACAAGTAAATTAAATTCAATGCGACTTCATTAAAATACGAAAAGCGTCCGCTTATCAGTATGCTTTGTATTTTTTTAATTATATCACAATGCAAAAACAACAATACACATAATATTTCAAATCCAAATACACATATATATACACATATTTAATTGGAAGCAAAATAAAAATTTTTGGAAACGTTTGCTTAGCTAAAAACCCCGCCACAAAGCGTGAAGCGAGCAAATCTAAAAATAAAATCGTCTAAACAAATTGACTATTTGTGTTCCAACTATAATGCTAATGACTTAGTTGGAATACAACTGAAATATTTTAGCACCACATAAAGTATTTACTGCGATCTTGTATCACAACTACTAAGCTGGCACTCATATACGCGTTATAACGCTAATTATTTAATACATTAAGCTGGCTTAGCGCATTTGCGATTTTCACATGGCGGTATTTATATTTAATAGCATTATCAGCGACTAATTTGCTTAAGAGGGTGGTAAAAAAACACTAAACTCGTAATTAAAAAAGAAATAAAAACAATATAATTATTATAAATTAAATATGATTAGCTGCTCATGGTGTAGTGCCTAGTGTATTGGCATATAGGGTGTGCAACATATCACCTTACGTAAAAGACGACAAATCACAGCTCTCTAATCCGGTATAGTATTAGCTTCCAAGCACCACAAAACAATGTTGATTATATAATTGACAGATGCTGACACTCACTTTGAAATGAACAATAGTCGTCTTCGATTCGCCATATCTCTGCTCGCTATCTCTATGCTCGCTATCTTTGATCAATCCTCTCTTTACAAAAAAAAAATACATACGAAAGCAGCAACGTAGTTAGCTAGGTGTATTCGATACAAGAGAGTAAGTAGATATCTGACCTAGTTGGTAAAACCCTTTTCTTTCAATAGCAAGCAGGCAAAGTTTACATAAGATTTACTATTGTCAATACCACGAATTCTAAATACCTGTTAAAAATAGCATTATAAAAGTGTTTATTAAAGAAGAAGTATTTCATTTATTAATTTTATTAACTTAAGACAGGAAGCTGTTTAAAACCAAGGAGTTGGAAATATGTTATTTTTGAAGGAAAGAATAATTCTTCCTTTAAGAAAAGAACCTCAACGCTCTAGCTCATATATTAGAGAACATATTAGAGCAAGATTTCGCCGTAAGTCCTCCCAGTCTAATGGGACATCTCGTATAGTTTGTTCTATTCGCTGCTCTCCTAGTTTTAGGGACTTAGAGACAGCTTTCATCTCTATACGTTGCCCTAAACATTAGACAAACAAAACTCTTATATATATAACTTACTAAATTAATAAAGAATATTTCCTTTTTACATTGTATCTCTCTTGTAATTAGTGCAAGTTTCTTAAAATATGTTTTGCTTCTTATGAATAAAAGCTGGCAAAGCTGGTTGATTGTTACACCAACCAACTGAGCCACTATCTGGGCTTCACTACTCGGTTTAATTTTAAATAAAAAATAATTGAAGAGAAAGGGAAAGAATGAGAAAGAGCGTTCTCTCATTTGAATATTCGTCCATACTTTTGCTCCCTGTTCAAGTGCAACTATAATTCAATTTATGAAATTATTTATAGGCATGGAAATTGATATTGCATGATCCTCATTATGTTTTTTGAATCAAGAAATGTTAGGTTAAGTTAATTTAGTTGACAATATAACGTATATACCTTTACGTGACGATACGTATACGTGACAATACGTATATACCTTCCTGGACCTTAATATTTCTTGACTTCACTTTCCACTATTAGTGATTTTGGTAGGAATATGGGTCCTAGTTTTAGCACTGCAACAATTCTCAAAACAGAACCTAGGCAAATGCTGGACAAAATCACAGGAAACCGTCCAGGTTTCTGGTTAAATATTCTGCGCTCTGAAGGAAATCTAGGTTTTTTCCATTCTTTGAATATAATAAGCTTCATCTTCTAATGTTTTTCACAAACTGTCAATATCAGATTTATTGAGTCCTTTCATAGGTAACCACTCTACTACATCCCAGTGGATTGTTATCCTGGTGCTTTTAAGAACTGTTATCAACACTTCTCTACTTGCTAAAACCTTAGTGAACGAGTTATGGTATAAAGCGACTTCGTTACGAAACGAATTGAACCTATTTTGGTGTTTGTTGAAGACCATGAAGGTAAGCTTTCGTGTATGTAATTTATTGAAACTTCTGTCCGCAGATCTCAGTCATTTTCTATTATTCCATTCCTAATATATATAATAGCCAGATCTAAAAGTGATATCTTTGGCAACACTTCCAAGTCAACTGCTGAGGTTACCCCAACCAAACAGAGAAACCGCTTGTATGAGCAACTTTACATGCCAACTTTCCTCAATGTTCTGAAATGCGAACCGGTAATTTTTTTTCAGGACACATTGACCTAATCTTTGTTTGAAACAGTAACAAGATATAGAGCTACAAGTAAAATTCGAAAGAAGGTAAATTAAATTTAGATAACGTTGTGTATCAAACGATATCACACAAAAACAAAATCTTTTATTACAAGTTCAAGATAAGGGTTCCGATTTTTATATACGCAGTCTATATGTATGTGTCTATGTATACATTTATCCACATAAAAAAAAACCCACAAAGCACAAATACGGCATATTTTTATATGCATTATAAAAACTGAGAAAAAAGTCGCCCAAAACGTGACGGGGGCGTACTTTAACGAACTTTGAGAGAATATAAATCTCGCTCACATTTCTCGCTTTGTCGCATTCACGTTTTGTTTTAACTTTTTTTTGCTGATGAACCCTACACATCAACACTTGCGTACAAAATGCGAGAGTCTCACATTTTTCGTGTTTTCCTCACAGTAAGTTATTATGCCTGTGCACACATACACATATACTTATGCAAATATATTTAAATGATTTTTGTTTCGAATTTTTATTATTATTATTTTTTTTTCTTCATTTAAGAGACGCTCCGAGTACGCTCTTAAAGTAAATAATTCTCATTATAAACTAAAATTGATTATTATTACTGAACGAATAGAGCGAAAATATACAAAATACAGCAAAGCCGTCGGCAAATTCCAGCAGCGCTGAAATAAGCACAGAAAAATTAATTTGGTAAATAAAAAATTTTTGAATTTTATTTTTAGTTTTTGCTTTCATAAATAGTTTACAAGCACTGTAATTTGAATGTCAATATTTATGCAATGCTTTCCAACATATTTCGGTGCTGAAAAATATATGTAAACACATATATATATATTTATATAATAATATTTAGTAATATTTCTAATAATAAAATTCAAATAGCAAGATATTACAAGGTCCGCATCTTCAAGCAATATCCACCATTTGGGAGAATTTTTGGCTCGAAAAAGTTTTTAAAAAAAATTCAACAGTTTTGAAATAGAATATTTAAATTAACTGAAAAAAATTTATGTCACTTAAGAGATGATAAACTCGCCATTGTGTTACTTAGTGTTACAAAAATAAGCCAAAGTGCCAAAATTTCCTTGGCACTTAGCAAGTAGTTCTTTTCATGCCCTCACTGGAAGATGCTCACCGCCTTAGTGAAACATAATGAAAATGTAGGCAACATATTGATTATTTACTAATATTTCTAAATATCCTCAAACAAACATTTTTTTGGAAATAATTTTAATCGTAGAAGAAGCACAATGTAGGACTGCTCGAAATAGTATTACTTCTAACGTCAAAATCAAGCTTTCAATAGATATTCAATTAAAAATTATGCCAAAATTCCGATTTTGACCTTGAAAATTACTTCAGTTTAATTATGGAACACCTCAATGCAATCAATATATAATAGTAGACACACTCTTGCATGTTTTTCACGCCTCAATTTCAATTATGCAAATAAATAACACTTAAATGCTAGCGGGTAAAAATATTATTGGATAATTATGTCTAAAATTACATACAAGCCTCAGCTAAGTATATGTTTTATTAATAAAAATCACTTATAATATATAGGCATTAGCAATTTAGAATTATATACATAAATGACAAGCCTAAAATACTCAACCAAGTCTTCAGTGTAATTTTAATGCATGATTGAGCATTTCTTTTCAGCGCCTCAAATCACTTCAGTGTATTATTCCTAACAGTCACTCAGTTCATATAAAAAAAAACAGAGATAATTAAAATTTATATACGAAAAAATTTTATTTAAAAAATTTTTTTATTCATATTTGCGTCTGTATGTGCCCATCATTTTACTCTTTTATGCCAATAACAGTACTTTGTAAATTGCTGCATTCATTTAAAAATTTCCCTTGCTATAATTTTTCATTCAAAAACAGAGATTGAATAAAAAGTTTAATGTTCATTGGGAGTTTATAGTCACGTTTGCGGCTTCTATTGAGCCTGCACACACACACATGTTGTATACTTTGCTTTATAGTATTCGTGTGATCGATTGCTCACAAGATTAATGTTGCAGCGTTCTTACAGAAACACAGAATTATATACATATATGTGCATACAAATGAATAACGCAACGTCCGTTGCAAAATTTATATGCACATAAATAATAATAAATTTTAGACGGCGACATTTTCGTACGGTGGTTCTTTAATTGCAAATTTGAATACAAATTTTCATTTCATTTTCATCAAAAACTCTTTTGTTCGCATTTAGAAAATAAATTCAATAGCAAAATAAAATGGAAGTCAGCTGATATTGTTGTTATATACATTTATTCTTGTGTTCTCAACTCTTATAATTGCCACTCGAAATGTTTTAAGAATGATGAAGACAAGCTAGCAATAAGCTAGTAACAAACTGCATCATAAACGAAACGAAGTGTCAAACATTCAAGGTATTTGTAAAGAAGTCTTCCCTTTTTTCGATAATGACATCTGAACGATTTTATTTTTCTGCCAAACGTAGTTTATTAGTAACAAAAACTTTTATAATCTACTATGTATTTCTATGATGATTGGGACTCTTGATTAAATAATATAAGGCTGTCAATGAAAAACATATGAGTTGAATTACTATTTTTGTTCACCCTCAGCAGCTGTTGGAGATTTCCTTCTAAACCTAGATAAATTGTCATCTATGTAACATTATTTTCAAAATTAGATAGTTCGTATTTCGCGTTGTACAAAAACGCAGTAAGGCATTAGAAAGATAAGATTTCGTGCTAAAACATCCTTTCCGGCATTTTTGTGATTCCTTAACTAAGTGTTGCTTGAGCACGTGTCGAAGATGGACACCATCAAAGAGAAAATGTGCCACATTTTACAGTTTTTCTTCGATAAAGGATACTGATACTGTAACAGCCGAATACGCGCAATTTTGGTTTTGTCGATTCCATTCCGGTAATTTTGAAATCAAAGATGCACCACGCTCTGGAAGGTCTATTGTCGAAAATATCGATGAAATAATGGAAATCGTTGAGTTCGAACATCACAAGACCACTGTTCCGATTGAAAAATTCGTCTCAGGAGAAGCGTGCGAAAATCGACTGTCGCAGTTTTTCGGCCAATAGGGCCGAGGGTTGCTATGAGAGTGACACTTTGGAACTACCTTCAAAATGACAACAATCGAATCATCCTAACTATGCCAAATAAAATCTTAAACTTAATTAAAAAGTTATGGATTTCTTTTCATCATACCTAATACTAAAGCCAATCTAAATACAGTACCATAATTTAATGCAAAAACCCGACAAATTCACTGCAAGTTACGAAACACTGCACAGAAGAAAATCGCTAAGTAGTTCAACGCAAAAACGAACTTTTAAAGAAAAACAAATAATTGAATATAATCAATTTATAAATACGAATGAAACGAATGGATAATTTTTTCCCAATCTCTAAATCAATTTCCCCTTCATTTCAGTTTAACATTATTTTCAAAGATTTATATTTAAACAAACCAAATTAATCACTTGAAAAGAAAACGAAATCGCTATTATATCGGTGTTGCCAAGTTTCACTGGCAAATGCATTAATATAAATGCGTTAGGCCAGCCTAGGGTTTTCAAAAATTTTTTTTTTTTTTTTCTCTTAAAATACACTTTAAAGTTCTAAAAACACTTTCAATTGGTAGAAAAATTAAAAAAAATTTTCCCTGTGGAATCCGCTGAAATATCAATGCGTTCGGGTCAGTCAGCTTCAGAACATACTTTCTCGCAACAGTATTTTTCAAATCTCGAAAGACTCGGGGTCGGGAGGAGCATCCCGCAGTACTCGGAGATTGAAATTCCGTTCCGTTTCAATTCAAAATTTCACATTATGTAGCAAGTCTTATATAGATTAAAATGCCGCTTTTGTTTTGTTTCAAAGAGCGCGAGTTTGTAGAATCATAGTCGCCTATAGAGGCCCTCTTGATATAGAGGTTTCCAAAGATGTTGTATAGTAATGTCAATTTAAATATTATTTTTTTTGCACTCAAATGCATGGACATTGAAATTTGAAAGAGAGGAATTGAATTCTTTTCTCCTTACTTCCGGAATAAAATGTTCAAAAAAGGCTTTCTTTAAGGCCTCTAGACTGGCCTAATCGCTTTAACATCAAAGTTAAACAAGCTTAAAGGCAACATTTTACAAATTCAAGCACAGAAACTATCCTTAGTACCCATAAGTATCGTTTGAAGAAATCTTACACTAGAAACCTAAGACTTATTTCGGCAAAACTTAATTTTTTTAAATACATTTTTCAAATAACAACCTAAGCGATAATTCAAAGACAATTTTATTTATTTAAATTCCATGCGCGGTATTATTTAAACTTCTATACTACTATCTATATTTCTAAACAAGAAAAGCTCAAAGTAAAAACTTAACAAAATTTAATATTAACTCTAATACAGTTGCAACTTACCGACAACAAAGCTGTGTCAAGAGTTGTCAAAAATACACAGCAAGTAACTGTTGTAACTCAAAACTGCTGAGCTAGTTTTCGCGCCCGCACACACACACTTACACCCACAAAACAACACGCTGGTAAATATGTAAATAAACGAAAGCGCGCAGTCAGCAGACTGTCTTAACTATTTCACTAATGCTGCTGGAGGAGGTCCAGCTGAAGGCCGCCACTTGGGCAGATGCGCACAATGCCACGAACTTCAATATTGGGCGAAAGGGTAGCGAACCACGGGCAAACACTTATAAACACACCAACAAATAGGTGGGTTGCAAAACACCAGGGGAAATTTGTGTGAATGCGTTGCTTTGCTTGTATGTGTGTATTTTATTTTATTTGACTTTATTTTATTTGCAAACAATTACTTGGTAAATCTTAAGCACATTTATCATATATGGAGTTTTTATTTTTCGTATTGAGAATTCTGCTTGTAATTGAAGGGTTTGCTAAATTAATTTTAGTGTATGTTATTTTTAAGTACTTGACATTTATTTAGTACTTAGCTACTTACAATTTTTATTTTATTTTTTACATATTATTTATGAATATTTTCAGGTTTAATTTTATCTTTTGTTTTTTTAGATTTTCTGAATTTTTTTAAATCTTTTTAAATTTTTTTCAAAATTTTTTTAATTTTTTGTTTAATTCTTTAAAATTATTTTTATTTTTTTTTTGTACTCAATTTTTTTCTGGTAATACATAAATACTATAGAATGAATTTTAAACTTATTACTTTTTCATTTTATTATTTATTTATTATTTTATTTATTAACAATTTTTCTAAGTAATGCAACTCACTATTCATAAGTTAGTGCTTCAAATATTTTAATTTACTTATTTATATTAATTTCACCTTTTTAATTTTCTTCAATGGCCACTTTTTTCACTTCCTGCAATTGCTTGGTTATTGCACTGCTGGTGAAACCACTGGACTGTATTTGCACTGCAGCAATGATTTTCAGATTTGATTATTGCAATTTTACTCGCAATATTTTTTGCTTCAAGTGTGTCACCTCTCTGGCTGCAATCAAATTGAGCTAATCTTCACAAACGCATAATTGCGCAGCTACTTTGGCTTAAGCATCGTCAACGTTGCCGTTGCTGTTGCCGTTACTGTTGCAGTGTTGCAAGTTGCAGGCTCGCAGCTGCAGTCGTTAAACCACTTCGGCGCTGGAACGCAGCAGCGTACACGGCGTATGAGCAATTTCCTTAAGTGAATTAAAATTAATAGCAATTTCGCTACACAGCGCTTATTACTTGCATAAGCTGTTATTATTATTTTTATTATTTTTCTCAACTATGCACTGTCATTGCATTAAGAGATCATTAATCTGTGTGCACTTCCGCGCCGTGCACAATTGACTGCATTTATTTGATTTTGAAATTTTTTTAATTCTATGATGAATCCTCCGTTATTTGCCGTTAGACTACATTTTTAAATTTTTCTCCCATTTACTTCCCTCAAATTCTTGGAAATTTTGTCGCACAAATTTCACTTTGAAATTTAAATTGTAAAATTTCCACTTAAACTATAGCTTACAGCTCTTTTGAAATTCTTAAACCGTTACGCTTAGACTTTAAGACAATCACACAAATTTAATTAGCGCGTTATCGTCCGCTTTTCAATTGTTGTTTGTTCTCGCGCGCACGGAGCATTTTCGACTGGAACCTTTGCGGTGACGTTGCCCCCGTTGGCATGCCGAACCAATAACAGCTGAAAAGCCAACAGTAGCCGCAGCCATGCAGCCCGAGCAGTATACGTAAGTTGCTGGGTGCCCGTTAGTTATTGTTGCTGTTTCTACATAGCGCTAGTGTCATCCATGCTATAGCAGCACTCGTTTATACCGTTATCGTTCGTACATACGGGCGGCTGTGATTAGCGCTGAACATTTCATACGCCATAAGCTCTCTTTCTCTCTTTCAGAACATTTTCTGCTCAGCGTACATACACAAGCACACATAAACACAAGGCGTAGCTATCGAAACAGAGAACTGTTATCAGTACTGAAGACCGGCCAAGACCAACAGCACTTCGGCCGCATACAATTCACACTTCCTATGCTGTTCGTAAGTGCGTGTCTCTGTGTCAGTAGGTCTTTCGAACACACCCATCGCCAATCAGCGTCGTTTCCCGGTCCGCACACACCCTTGTTGCTCATGCGCTCGAGTTCGGTTAGCCATCCAGTTGTATAGCTTGACCATGGCATGGCATCGTGCCACGGCTGTAAATCTCTGCAGACTTCTTTGTTCGTCTTATTACTCATCAGCGCTTTTATTTATTAGTTTGTGCGCTGTTATCAGAAGAAAATGGAATTCGCACCTCAAACTATGCGCTCGCTCTCTCTTTATTACTCAGTAGTTATTCAGCGCTGGTCAGCTGTTGGCGCTCACTTTGCTCTGCTCTACCAGGGTAGTATAATTTTGTCGCATGCTACTTGAGTGTTGTATGCGTGCGAACACAGTGAGAATGGAATATGTTAGACTACTGTTGTACGAATTAACAGCTGACTCAAAATAGCGAGAGCGCACATTGAGTGGTTTTATTCTTTTCTGTAGTATTTTAACGCAACTGATGCAGGAAATGTTAATATTAAAATTAGTGATTGAAATTGTGACTTAACATTTGTTTAACACTCATTGCCATATTAACATTAGACAGATAACATAATAACATAATAACATATATAACAGATAACGGAATTTCTCTAACATTTTCCGATTTTAACAAATAGTTTGCTTTAACAGCACTTGAAATGTAGAAGAGTGTAGTGTTCTGTTTTAAATTCCAATAGTTCTTATCATTTCGGCAAAATGAAATGCACAAACGGTTTGATACAAATTTCATGCGAAGGAAAAGTGATAGCCATTTACATAATTATCTATATTAGGTATAACATATAACCTGAAACCAATACGTTGGATCTCGATTAATTAATTCGCTCAGCTGCTCAAGGAAATTTGCTCATAGTCATACATTTTTGTCTTGGCCCAAACCAGCAGAATCAAATAAGACAAAAAGGAAAGTGGGTGAATAATTCAAGGTATCCGCGAAAATCTGCCCAACAATATAATATATTTTTATATTGCTTTATTTATATTTATTTATATATTATTATATTTCATAAAAAAATATTTATATACCATAAAATCTTCCAGAAGTATTTAATCATTATATTGGGTTGGAAGTTGAACCGATTTTACCGATTTGGAAAATAAATAACAGTATAATGCTATATATATAAATGAAACATTGCTGATATATATGGTGCATAGTCAACAAGATGCCGAGAAACCTTCGATATTTAGCGGCAGGACAATCGACAATTCTTGGACTGTAGCCGTATAACAAAAGCACAAATTACAACCAAAAATGGAAAACGGAAAAGTCTGAAATCGACTTCTTGATTATCTTATTATTTCTCTCGACATAGGTGGAGGACCCTTCTCTTGCAACACCTATATAGAAGTTAGATTTAAATTACTAGAATTCTCTCTTTTCAGCCGGAATTTGGGGCTATAATATAAATTGATAAATGAGATTGTGCTTTAACCAGCCAGTCCTTCAGTTTTCTTCTGAATAGCCAACCGGCAAATCAAAATGAGCCATTAAATACATAGTCTCCCTGCGTAGGGTTTTGAAAAGATCAATTATTCAGTTTTCAGTGCGGAACTCGGTGAGCATTATTTGGCTATGAATCTTATAGCAGGAAGGCCTTAGGTGTTGGGACATCACCAATATAGAATGTCACGCAAAATTACTTTGAGGAATGTGGATAGTAACTAGACTAAAACGGTTCCATTTTTGCGAAAGCAGGAGTTGAGTCACATGGTAGTATCACTAGGTATTTAACCTTGAAATCGGAACTTCAAAAATTTATTAAGTTTCTGAGACATTAGAGTATTACATCTGTGAGTTCTTAACACTTATCCGTTTGAAATGGAATACCTTCCCCAATCTACACTCAAAAAGTTTATCAAAATTTGTTGCTGAACGGTACTTAGTTGGGACCCACTGGGGAACTCACAACTGCTGGCGCTTGCAATCAAGTACCCTTTCGACCTTTTCTATAACTAATCAATGAACCATACCTATCTGGAATTTAATATAAGCTACCATTGGATGGAAATAACTATTACGCTATGCATTAAGGGCAAGAATAAGTGAGCATCTTAATATTTCTCAATACTAAATAAACCTCCTTCAGATAGAGTAATCATATATGTTGAATATTTGTCATCAGACTGGGATCTTCGTCATACATTGATTTCTTTTGCTATGGTCATCATATATAAGCATAACATATAAACATTGCCACTTACATCTTCTCGGCCAAGCATAGATTTTTCCATCTGAAATTATTCCTTACAGTCGTTTTGGTCGCGCTATACCACATAGGCAGAGATGTCTTTGAACTGACGGAGATTTCGATCGAACCTCTGGATCATGCAGACATTCTATGGAGAAGCTAAATGAAGATCATGTTGAAACCTTTTCATTGAAATAAACGTTTTTGCACTATTAGGTCAAGACCTTTTCAGCCCATTTGTCCTCTTTGTATGCGCTAACTTAGGTTGGCATAAGGTAATGTATGACTATAGAGAATACTTTATTCAAAAATTCATTTTTAATGAACTTAATGTTTTACCCGTATTGAGATTGTAGTTAAAACACTTAAATATATAGTGAAGATGACGAGCTCATCAAACCCACCTATCGGGCAAATCCAGCAAACAATTATAGGGAGAGTCGAATTTTTTCTCTAGCTAAAAAATTTCTTTGGCGGTGTATCAAATCCGAAATTCATAGAATATTAAACTAATTACTAACGCACCAGGATACACTCGCCGCGATGGTAAATAATTAAAAAATCTCCTGTCGCTTCTTTCATAAACAGTATAAGACCCACCGACTTCCTACCTGTTCAAATAAATAAATCTCTTTTATTCCACAAAAATTCACAAACTGCCAAATTTCGCGCTAATGCGTAACGGTTTTTATACATGTATCAGCATTGAAAATAACCTCAGCTGAGCGCTCAGCAAGAGCGAGTGTATGCAATATTTCCAAAATACAGTTATGCAAAAAGAAAGAAATATACGTCAGTAATTAAAAGCAACGCCTGAGACGCAGCAGCACATCCACAATCGACACACAAACACCCACCCAATCTGGTGGGGTGAAAGTATTTGTTTTCGATTTTAACACTCTATTTGCAGCACTGCTGCGCTTTAGGCGGCCAAAGCATACCACAATCAGCGCCAACCAGACACAAAAGCCATTCGGATAGGAAAATGAATCGACGATGCAAACAGTCGATGGTTTGCCACGGCAATTCACGGCAATTCGAGCAGTCACTCAAAACAAAAAACCAAAAACGAACAGAAGTACAAACGAACAAATACACAACAACAACAATTGCGATGGTATTTACGGGAAGTGAGTAAAACAGTTCATTAAGTCACTAGCGAGCAAAATAGAAATGCTAAATTGAACGCACTTGACAAATTTAAATTTCAAGTGATTGTTTAAATATTTTGGGTATTTTGGTGGCATTTGAAAATTGTGTACCAGAAAAGCGCATTTACTTACATATATATTTTTGAAGGTAAAAAACATGCGAAATGTTTTGAATTTTTTAATAACTTACTTTTTTCGCTTTAGCATAAGCACTTATAATATATATTAGGGTGCTACTTGAAAGTTTCACATTGGACCCCAAACATTGATAGCATTATATTTGAAGACTTCAGCTATATATTTTGGTCCCTATTGACAACGGTTAAATCGTTTTCCGCACTTGAAATTTTAAATAAGTTTTTCCAGAAACTGCATGCTTACAATCGAGTGGCGATAGTACTCGGAGACTATTATACGGATGCACCTAAAAATTTAACTGTAGTTCCACAGTAAGATTGTCTAGTAAACTGCTACATATCTTTTGTTTTCCGACTTTTTTATAAGCAATTTACTGCTCATTTTGGATCAAAAATAGGCTTTTTTTACGAAGTCCGCCATTTTGTGGAAAATTTATGTAAAACTAAAAACGTAAGTACTTTACTAGCAAGTCTTATGTGGATTACGACACCGGTTTTTATTTTGCCTCAGATAGCACGAGTTCCTATAATCGCTTTCGCCCCTCAGAGCCCTCTGACAATAGTGATTCCGAAGGTACGTACTTAATAAAGTCTGAAAGAGTGAAATTTGATTCCTGTTTCTTTACACTCAGAATAAATTGTCAAAATTAGACCTTGTGTGAGTGTTCGAAATTGTCTAAACCTCTATAATCTCTGTGGATACTTAGAATTATGACCCCTGTGTGAAACAATCCAACGAACTGCAATTAATCAATTAGGAGGGCAACCCTAAAAGTGGTTACTTAAACTTTAAGGACTACCCTAATATGCTTATATTTGCATTTTTTGTGTAATATGTTATTTCGCGGCCTTAATTATTTAAGTTTTGAACGTTCCTTATTATTTTCCAAACATACGTACATACTTATTTTTTCGATATTACTACATAATGCCGCCGATACAAAAAATATACTAAAAATAGTACAGCTTCTGGCAAAGGGGAACATTTGCTTCATATACAAAAATATTTTTACACATATATGCATGCATACAGGGTGCGCCATCTTTTATAACTGTACGTATACATTGAAAAACACCAATTTGAGATATAATTATTTACTTTAGCACTGTACAATTTATTTCGACCATTTTTTGAATACAACAGCAATCTAATGGAAACCTTTATTCGACATAGCAAAATAGGCTACCTTTTCCATTACATTTATGAGCAGCTCAAGCAGTGAAACAATGATTTTGGTACAGGTTTTTGTCAAGAGCTTGACAACGGCTTTAAGGTTGCTAGTATACACTTAGTTTTTAAAAAATTTCCCAAATCTGGACATCTGGGTGGTCAGTCAAAGTCACATCTTGGACATAAGAAGTTGAGAGAACTTCAGATAAAGAAACTGAATAGTTCAATTCTCAGTATAACATCGAGGTGAGGGACCATCTTGTTGAAACCAGCAGCCATCAAGACCTTGTTCTCACATTTGGACAGATAGCATAAGATTAAGAAGATCGATATCGATTCATTGGCAGATGCGATCATAGTTTAACTTTTGGATTTTACAGCGGCGTTACATGGATCTTGTAGGGTTTTCATGTTCCTTAAATACTGTAATTTTGCGCATCAAACCTGCTAGACAATATTAAATGGGCCTCGCCTCGTCGTCTCATCAAAAAAATATTATTTACAATATCAATCGCCGCTTTTGCGGCACATTATTTAGGTGTGAAGCTATTCATGTTTAGTATTTTACTGATATGAGATTATCCAAACTTATCAAATCAACACCATCAGTTGATAAATACCAAAGTTATTCAATATTTTCACACCCACATAAGATATGGCGCCCCTGTACATATGTTTATTACTACATTTCTTTCCATTATGCTATTTTTCAGCACCTCCCAACATGCTGCTGAAATATACATTCAAAATTTACTACGAAAACAACAAAACAACAACAAAAAACAAAGAAAATAAGTATCATCTTAGCGGGCTCACTAAACATTTAGTTGTACTTACACCCATATAGATATAGAGAAGTTGTACTTCTTTGCTTTTTATTGCCTTTTATTTATGTATAAGTATGTCTCTCGTGGCGCACGCCATTGGAAATTTATTGTGGTTCGCCAGAAATTTTCTACAAAATTAGCATGAAAAATATATATTTTATCTCACCAACTGAGTTAAAGAAATTTTATCGCTGCATACTTGAAAGCCTATTTATCATTTGAAATATGCAAATATGTAAGTCAACAAATTTATGCGAGCATTAAAGCAAAAGCGAGCAACAGCATCGCTCTAAACTTGTCAAAATAGTTCAGTCGTGCATAGAACAGTACTGTTACAGCTCAAAGTTTTAGCAAAAACGAAATGTAGGGCTTTCTAGTATTCTCCGGAATATAACTTGGGTGGTTACTCATCAACAACTTTTTATTTACTGCCTATAATCTATTAAATATTTACATTTTTGGACTACTGCTGATGATAATAATAAGATTGCTTTGAGATCACTTAAGCTTAAGAACTCATAGGGAACAATATGTCAATCTTATGTAGCCTCTCGTAGAAATAGTAATTAATAACTATATTTGTTAGCGCTTAGGGATGGCTATTAAGAATGTTTATTCTCACAGATTCGCTAATTTTCTCCCGAGCTTCCTTTTTCATAAGTCACTGCTTCTTGATATTATCCGATATGTGGAGGATTCTGAAAGCTAGGTCAGCATTCAAATCGACATTGGTTCCACCAACAATTACTCACTAAACTCACATGGGCATAGCGGCCGCAATATATTCTTTTCGGTCAGTCGTACATATAAAACTATATGATACTATGCTTTTAGAGAAACCAACAGCAAAAATATTGGCCTTGACTTTCAAATAGCTAAACGTAAAAACACCGAAAAAGAAGAAAATGTTTTAAGAAATCTTTTATTTGCTAATGTTTAGCAAAAATTAACTAGTACTAGTCTTAACATATATAATAGATTAAGGAGGCGGGTAATCCTCTGGTTGAAAAAATTTCTTTCGTAAAACTATCTCACTATCAGATCAGTACGGATTATCAAACACACACTCAAGTTAAGTAATGAAGAATTTTCATTATTGCAAATTTATTCTTCCTTTTTTTTTGTTTCATTACAAACTAATTATATATCTTACAGCCGTTTTAGGTAACTTAAACTAATTAATTTGTCTTAAGGAGAGATATGGCTGCTGAATGCTATTGTGAAGCCATAGAAAACAGTTTCTTCATCTTATTAGCGCTTAGCAGATTCGTAGCAAATATATCAAACCCAACTCAGGGTGCCTTAAAGTAAACGAATAAAGTGTAGATGTGCTGAAATAAACTTGTTAACAAACTAAATTGTGCAGAGCCTTTTAAAAGTAATCATGAACTCGAGAATTAAATGCAATAATAGTTTGGTTGGTGGCCGCTTTCCCAAATACTGTAATGGTAATTGACTTTAACGATTACTTCGTCTTCAGTTCCCACCAGTTCTCAGTTCCCAGTTGAGTTCCCACAGAATATTGTGCTTGTAAATATAAACAAAATTCAATCAAAATGTCTAAAACCTCATTTGGCATGCTTGGAAGACTTCTTTCTACAATATGTGGTATTGATATGGTTACATAAAGTCAAAATTTTACTGAGAAAAACTGGTTAGAGTATATTTCAATTAACACCTTCGAATATTTCCCATAATTCGAAGTAGTGAATACCTTCAGCACTTGTTCCGTTTAGCTAAGTAAAGCGTTGAATGCCAAAGCGACTGAGGAGCCTGGTATGGAGCTTCAGCTCAACTGTATTAAGGCACAGTATACACAGTAATTTTAATAGACAGAAAATAATATGAAACGCACAAAAAGCTGGATCAAAACATACCAAATGAATACTTATTGAATAATGCTCCTTATATCAATTTTACTCTCGTTTCCTAGTTTGGTAGGTATCTGATAACAAAATGCAAGGTTATCGACTATTGAACCACCAATAGCTACAATAAATAATACATATATTTATATTTATTTATATAACCTTATGAGAAAGGAAATTCTTGGATTTTTATATTTTGAATAAAGGCTTGGTATTTCATACGAATTTTTTTAGCTATCTGCATATCCGGAGAATTAAGCGTACAATGCAGATTTTTGTATGTCGGGCTATAATGTCAGATTTCCAGATATCACAAGTTTAATATAGTTGAACATTAAAAGATTAAGAGCACTCTAAAGCGTCTGTAAAAGAGATTGTAGTGAATTTTAAGTACAGATACTATACTTTGAATATTAATGCTTTCATAAAGACTTTTTGGAAAATTAACTTCGCTTTTAAGTTAAGTTCCGAAAATAATATATAAATATTATCTGGCCGATCCTACAAAGACCGCATTTTCGTAAATTCAATTGCCTAGCTAAATATAATACTCGGAAAACCATACCATCTAGACGTTAACCATGTCAAGGCTTAGTGTGAATGGCTAACCGGATATTCGAGACTGCAAATAGTTCCAGTATACTATTAGAACACGATTTCACAAAGTAACCAACCTCTTAACCGGGTTTATTTATAAATTTGCAACAATAATAATTAGAATAAAGCTAAATTACCGGTTTTACCAAGGAATGCCACTTCTTCAAGGTTTCTATAACTTTTCCTAAGCACAACTTCTTACTTCAGCCTATAAATAGTCTATGTATGACAAATTCAAGAAGAATCAATCATTATATATATATTTCATTTAGCCCTTTATTAACTTCTTATCACTTTAGAAAATTGTAGCAATCAATGAGTTCGACAGCTGATTGACATTCATTTATGCAAATGATAAAGCTTAATGCGGCCACACTGTACAACTCATTTCTGGCACACATACAAGCAGCCAGCCATAACAATAGCTGTGAATATCTAGCGCAATCTGATTGCTGATGGGCATATGTATTATATATCAATATTTCAGAATTTCCGCATTGCATTTGTAAACTTAAATTTGATTGTTAAACAGCAAAAAAGGGACAACACTCACATTTGCTCCCTCAACAAGCAAACTTAAAATCATATAAATACTGCAGACAAGTTGTAAACAAATTTTTATTCATACTACTCCAAACACACCGCTCCGTAACTCCGCAATGCCAGTGACACGCACGAGAGTTTGGTGAACTCAAGACGACAGCCAAATTGATTTATACAATACTTTGGATATTATTGACAGAAATTCAATTTTCTCCGACCAACCGAAGGCGTACAAACAATCGCTAGAGACAGACGAAATATGAGTAGGTGCATTCACACACACACACACACACACAAGCATAAAACATCATTTGCACTCACACATAGGCACATAAACACACATGTGTGCGCATGTCTGTCTGTAAATATGCGTAAATTTATTATTGAAAAATGCCGAAAATATTGAAAAAAGGCAGAAATAAAGTTTGCATAGAAAAGAGAAAAATTTCAGCAGCGCAGCTGTGGCGGCGGTTAACCGCAATATGCGCACGCAATCTAAAGGCCCTTTGAACGCATAAAAATAGCAATAAATGAATTCTAAACACAAGTGCACACCTACACTCTTATTAAATAATAAAAGCAGGCGCATGAAAAATTTACATAAAAATGGCAACGCTGGAAACATTTTACCCAACATTTCATGCTATTCGACTATGATTGAGTGACTTGGCTGAGAGCGAATCTAGAAAACAATGCGAGACGCTGCATTTAATGGTGCAATAGATGAAAATTGCCAAATAAACATACAAGCACTGCCATCAAAATTTGAGACAGCCCAAATAGGGGATACTTTAAAATATAGAGTCATAAAAGAGTTGGGAATGTTATGGGAGTAAAACAATATCTGAAACAATTCTCTTCTCCCCTGCTTACCAAGCTGAAATGAGCAATTTGTTTGCAAGCTTCCAGCTTTTATTAAAATACAATGATTTGAAATGCAACAAAGAAACTAAAGAAAAATATATGGATATTCTATAAAAATTAAAAAAAAAAATTTTTTTTTCCCCATGCTCTTAGCCCATTCCTTACCCTTGTAAGCGAGCGAAAAAGAACACAAAGTAGGTGGGTTTTCCAATCTCATCAACTTTGGCTAGGAAATATACGCTTGAAATACATTACTGCAAGTTATAAAGAATAAATACTACAGGAACCCTCAAACAATCATAACTAAATTACTTGAAAACGTCAATGCTTGAATGCAAACGGGAAACTTTTGTTGCTCATTATGGTCAATTTCTCTCTTGGTGATGCCCATTGCATTCACACACGAGCTACGCAGTCCTGCAACTTTCCGCCATTCCCCTCCATATCATTTTCTCAAACTCTGGTACGCTATTTCTAACATATTTCTGTCTTATTACATAAAAAAAATTGAAGATGAAATAAAAATTCTGAAACTCATTGTAGATATGAATTTGAAAGTGAGCACAATTGCAACCGTGAAAAGACTTTTACCACCAAGAACACAAAGCGTGTTGACCGAGCATTAGCAACTTAGAGCCCTTCAGTTTCCTCTCCGCCTTCTCGCCGGCGCAAAATGAGTTGCGGCAACAAAAGTCTTCGTGTCTGAAACCGGACAAACAAACGAAATTAAAAGCAGATGTCAACAGTGTTGTTAGGTACCTTCGGTGAAATGCTATTTGTGCTAAGTGTTCTTTTGTGGCTTATAGAGAAACAGATGTTGTATGTAGTAGCACTTTAGCTTTATGAAAAAGATATTCTTGTATACTGCTGTTAAATTGACTACTAAGCAGACGTATTGTGATTTATTATAATCCAAAACATTGAAGCCGCACCACTGAATGCCTCAAGAAGTTCATAGTTTAGCTTGCATCGTCTAATCTTCTCAAATTTGGACGCTTTCAAAACATAATATTTGTAGTTATCTTTTAAAGCAAAATTATAATTTTTGCATATTTTTTGGAAAAAGACAATACCTCAAGCATTTGTTAGCCAAGCACATCTATTGAAAATAATTTTTGAGTTCCAACAAACCATTACCAAGAAAACGAATTCAAAAACTGGGCGTCAAATGTGGCGAATGGTAAGAAAAAAGACAATGCAGATGAATGATGAAATTTCAAATGACACGAACAAAGAGGCGCGAGCGCACTAACCAAAAATGTTTCAGAGACTAAAGAGATTTTGCTAAGAGTATCTTTCAAGTACAGGTTTATTTTTATATATATCCATACGAAATTCGAACGGTACAGAAACTAAAGACTTATGGTCACATTCAAGAGATGGTAAACTATGGCAAAGTTCCCAGTATTTTCTATAAAGAAATTTGTAAATCTGTTTTCACCCAAAATTACGGAAAAGGCAGTTTTATCCTTTGCAGAGCCTGACTCGACTTATAGAAAATCACACGGTTTATATAAGGAAGGTGATTTCAGCATTCAGAATGTCAAAATTAAACTGTTTGTTAAAATTTCTAGCAGAAAATTTTGTACATAGTAGGAGACACGTCGTGGCGCCATTACGGGCCCCACATCGTATCGGAGCTTGTCACAGAACTAGAGCCGTAATACGAACGGAACAAAGACATTTTTAGACAGATAAATACAGGCTATTAATTCCAAACAGAGAAGAATGCACCAAAGGTACAGTTACTGACAGTATCGATGGAGAAAACTGCGACTCACAATTTGTAGCAGGCGCAGAATTTGGATTCTTCTGTGGCAATCCCCACACAGAAGGTAGTTTCAAACTCAATGGCTACAATCTTTCAGGTTTAAAATAAACTGCCAAGTGGGCTTCTGCTTTGACCAGTTAGTTCATTAACTTTCTTGTAAATAGGCCAGCGATCCGTCAAGGCAAAGTCTAACTGCCTAATCAATACTATTTTAGTGGCATTGTAAACATCATTTGGTTACCAAGTAATATAAAAAAAAACAAAATATCGGATGAGTTGGCCCGCTCTGGCTTCAACCGGGAATGAAATTTCCATAAGCTGCCCAGAACCTTAAACTTCTTAAAATTACACTAAAATTACACTAAGGAGTTGAAAGGTTTTGAGGAATAAGGATAATGAGGCTTAATTTCAGCCGCTTACAGTCAGGCATGTCTTTCGGCTTTCAACTTTCAACCATATAAAAGAAGGTGATCATATCAGTGATCTTTGATTCAGTGTCATAAACAAGAATCGAGGGCAACCATATTTATCGTCCAACCCCCCTTTCTCCACAAAAGCAACCACTGTCTGCAATCACAAGAATTCTGGGACTATTATCTACTACATCTTCTACTACATCTGCACTGCACTACGAAGAGGTACTACATCTTCAGGAACCGCTGACTTAAACCTCTACAAATTTCTCATTCTTAGAAGGCAATTAGGCTGATACGAGCTTTAAATTACCAGATAAATTTCATAATTTCATAGCTGCTTGGAATCATGCTGGCTAGATTAGATTGATCTCAATAGGGCATTCTGTTGCGCTCCAGGGTTGCATCGAAGAACATTTCGAACAAATTCCACTTTTGTGAGCTATATAACTTCAACTATATTTCAATTCGATGTATGCAATCTTTGCACACACCTCTACTTATGCACTAGAGTGACGTGTCACGGAGCATTTATACTGTAGTTAAGAAGCTGTGGTGAAATAATTTCACCATAAAAATGTTCGAAATGAAAACTTGCATTCAATAAATTTAAGCAATTCACACAACTTTAAGCTCTACACAAATGCAAGTTCACACGCGTGCATGTATGTGTGTATAAAGCGCAACCGCCAAAAAAATACCAATTCCGCATCTGCGTCTAAGCTAATCTATGCAAACAACATTTATCTTGAATTCGTAAGCTTTCTGATATGCGGTCAATTGGTTTCCGCGATAAATGTATCCATTGAGAATTTCGCCGACTCAAAGATGACACACACGAAACCACATGCGAATATATATATATATGTATCTTACATGGGTAGGGTGGAGATTCAAAGGAAATAAATCGATGCGAATTTATCATAAATCAAAATGGAACTTTATCGGTGGTGAATTCGGTGGTGAAATCGAATCATACGCGCATACGCGAACAAAAATTTATTTCTCAGACATATATGTGTATATACAATGAAGCATTAAACTAATCAGGAAGAGTGCATCATGAGTTTCGTGAAACAAATTAGTGCGAAAATAAGCTCATTTATCCTAAAGTTGTTTCTGATAAAGAGCATGGTAAGTCGGCGTATTAGTCTCAGTTAGTTTCTCACCAAAGTCGTGTAGGACCTGAACAAAACACAAATCAAGAATTTCGCTCTGCATACAAATTGAAGATTACGATATTTATCTGTTTTGACCTACTATCAAACTGCTATATTTCTGATCGAAATCTAACAATTGACAGCAGAGAGCATCAGCGCTAAAAATTACCACATGCTTGCATGGATAAAAGACAATTCACTGGCTAGTTGCCATCCGTACTAGTCTTAAGGCAGTTTATATGTGTTGAATTGACTGCTGGGAAGACATACAAGCGAACCCAAGCTGCTTAGAATAGCAGCCATGTATGGTTGTCCACATAATATGTGAAGAGAGCGGGAGTGCCATAAACATCAAGAAGACAACGAGGCGATGAAAAATTACCCATACAAGCGGAAAATTAGCAGAAGAAAGCAATTTGGTATTAATGTTTGCTTATCTAGTATATTACATATATATAAATGTAAGTTCAAGTAGATTTTTAAAAATTTCGTCTTAATTGTTGTACCTCTACTGGCCTAAACATCAACAAGAGTCAGAGTCACATTTATTCCCTCATACATATATACTCGTATTAAACGATTGAAAATGTTATGCATTTTTTTTGTAAGTAATTACAAGAAACATATCCTCCTTTGCGCTCAGGATTCTTAAATTGACGCCATCGATTTTTAATCGGTATTAAAATATCAAAGCTTCGTACTGTTCGAACCACAATTAATTCAAAGCATTACCGGTTTTGCAACAAAAACCTTCCACGATTGAATATTTGAAACCACGCAATAACAATCAATTAATAAAGATTAAATAGCTTGGCTGCATATCCGACAGCCGCACAAATTATTGCTGTTATCGACGGCGCCATAAGTTCGACAAGAGACCTTTCATGCATTTTTCTCAACGACCAATTTGAAGTAATACAGGGCTTTATAGAGCTCCCCAGGAGAAGAACTTGTTTTGCATAATGAACACTTCATTTTAATTAATTCCAAAAAGCCAATTTCTGCGAGTTTTGGGCATAAGACACTTTCTATGGTATTCTCCTTCAGTTAAGAAATCATTTGATATAAGGCTGCTTTGTCTTATCCAACTATTGGAGTAGTGCGTACGTCAAGAAGAATATTTTAATACTCAATATTGCATTGGTACTCAACTCGATTTTATACTTTTTTATTGTAGCATTGATAATTTTGTAATTCACCTTGTGAAGCAGCGAGAAGACGTGATGAATACCTCTAAGGACCACTGCTTCAGTTAAATCAGAAATGTAAGCTAATGAACATTACAGCGCTTTTCTCGGTTACATATAACATGTAGTTCAAACTCTTTAGCTCGTGCTTCGTTGTATAGTGTCCCAAGTGGTTCCAAGTTTGACCTCATGCGTAGGGTTTTAACAGTGAATGCCATTGCAACATCAAACTTATATTCACCGAATTTCAACAATAACTCGAAAGTCTCTTGTACAGGTTATACTTAAAGCAGTCTTGAAGTCGTTTAATGCCTTATCGGTTCAGCATCGGTTACTAAATTACATCTATATATAATTTTCCAGAACTCAATATTTTTCGATAACACTAAAAATTTTGGTAATATTACTTTTTAACACTCTTCAGCTCTATGCCAACTATTTTTCCCAACCAAACTAAAACTATTTTTACAAGCAAATTTCGCCGAACAAAAGCTTCAACTCTCTCACTCATTCCCAAATGCGGACTGCTCTCTCATTTTCCGTATTGCTGTCCCCTGTAAGCATATAGTAATGACTCCATAGAATCTTAACAAATATTTAGTCGCTTAATAGGCGTGCTGGGGTTGTAGCGCTGTCTTGGTGGCGTTGAAATTCTCATAAAAGACATCGTTTTACTTTTCATACCAATAATACCATAGAGAAAATGACTTTATTTTTTTTTTTAGGCGCCCAGTTGTCTTCTTTGTAATATATGCTTTATTAAGAACCTCATGCGATTACAACAATGAAGCTACAAGTGACAATCCCTTCCAAGACTTATTATATTTAAAGCTGGTAACTTAGGAGGAAACTTATCTAGCTAAAAATCAGTTTTCTCATAAACTTCTCAATTTGGTTTTAGCACAGTGCTCTGAGTGATGTTTTCCCCAACATTTAAGCACAAAAGAAGACTCAGGAAAACAGAATGTTATATGTCGAAGAGTCTTACATGTTATAATCTAAAGCCAATATCTGGAATATTTCACAATAGAAGATTTGTTGAAGTCCAATTCGAGAGCTCTCAAAATAGTGTCTGTCAAGAGAACTATTTCGCTTATTTAAAATGCACATGTGTCCAGCTAAAAATTCTGAAAATCGTTTAGCAGCATTTTCCAAAAATAATGTATTTACAAGCTTATACTTACATAATCGACATAAATATCTGAATGTGTGCGCACTGGTGTGGATTGGTAATCGGCAAGGTGAAGGTTAAACCGATTTGTAGGGCGAAGCCTGCCTACTAGATTCATGTGCGCAAAGTTTTGTTGATCAAAGAATTGTTGTTTTTGCAAACTTACAAACATATACAAGCGTATATGATTGTTGTTGTATATTTACATACTCACATATGCGATGTTTTCTTGTCTTCATAGACTTGAAAGCAGCTACTAGTTTGTAAATAAGCAAATTGCACTGTCCGTCTGCTAAACTATTTATCCGTTTCGCTTGTCTGACCAGTTGATGTTCATGTTGTTGTCCGCATGTGCGCTTGGCTGCTACGCCCTGCTGTTTACTTAACCGCCTGCCAACCTGTCCGGCCATTCAACGGCGTCTCTGCTTGTTTGACCACCCGTCTGCCCGCCTGCCCGTCTCACTGCCTGCTGTTCGGCTGTCTTCTGGCTGCCAGTTAACTGTGTATCGTGTATTGTAGCAATTTATTTATTTCCGTATTAGACATTTCAAAACAACAAATCGTCCAACAAAAATGCAAATATGTAACTGCTGGCTGTCCCTGCGAAGTGTGAGCGATCTGAGCGGCGGTTGATTGTCCAGCGGCAAGCGAGTGGCCGCTCACAAAATGCGCATCAATCATATTTGTCTATTTTAATAGCAAAGCGGGCATGTCGGAACACATGTGCATACACACACACACACACACATACACAAATACATATGTACATGCATTTGCGCTTCCTCACCAATATTTGCCTTATAAGCTTTCGCCCATTTTCAATTCGCAATAAATTCAAATTTGTGTTTATTTAATTGCTTGTGCCAAGTTGTAAGCGAATAGTTGGCTCCCCGCCACACAAAGCACAACGCAAATATGTAATTGCAATATGTCCCATATGTTCATACATACATATATTTACATGGATTGTGTGCTAACCGCACTTCATTTCATACATACACGTATTTGTATGTTTGTGTGTTTGTATACAAATTTCATTTTAATAAGGATGCCTGCTGGTAAAAACATTTTAACTGCCTCCGATTTGTCAGAATTTGTAGAGTGGCGAATCGAACAAACGACTGGGATAAATGCAGACTGGCATAAACAAATAGATGTAGTATATTGAGCAGTTACGCTACCTAGGTTGTGATTTCCACTAACTCTATTTTCCGACAAAATCCGATTGCATTACTTGTTTCTTGCTTCGAAATGCTAATTTTTTACAAGAGGACAAGGCTCAATCAAAGAAAATAGTGTAGGGATGGAAACATAACAGCTTCAACGTGAACTAGTTTCTGCTTAGAAGGAAACAAAGTCCTAGAATCTTTTCTAATGCCAATTACACTAGTCAATAATGTTCTAATCAAAGATCACATAAAGAAATATCAGAATAACTAGAATAACCTGAAAATGTATTAACATGTAAAAAGCGCTCTTCAGGAAGTTTGGCCAAGCGACGATTGGGGAACCCTTCGAGTTTATACGAACCTTCGAAACCATTGGTAGCTTTTTCGGTTATTTTGAGTCAGAAATGTTCGAGTACTTGGATGCTTGGCAATGTCTATGGTATGTTCCGGCTATTGAAAATATACCGAAGTTTAAGTAAGATTTATCCACTTTAAAGGACACCTTAAAATCTTGCATGATATTTTGATATTATTTAAAAAAAAAATAAGGATTTACCTTTCGACTTTATGCCGATCTTCTACTTAGGTTAGAAAGTTCGAGCAAGTACTAAACTTTATTTAATTTAGCTCCATTACGCGCCGAAATGTAGACAATATTTCTTCGTGGCTTCCATAACTCTCTAAATATCTCTTAAAAATAATACTTAATTACACAACTACAAAGTTTCTAAAGTATTGGGTTGTTCGGAAAGTCATTTCGTTTTTTCCCCCCAGAGGACTTAATTACGTTTTTTCGAAACTAACTTCACACTTAAGCCCCATAACCATTATATGTAATGAGAGCTGATATTGCAAGGCTTGTGTGTGAAAAAGTTCTATTAATTCTACCCAGTAGTTTTTGGTTGGTGCCTTTTTAAATATGGAGAGCAATAAGCAGCATTTTCGTCATATTTTACTTTTTAACTTCAGAAAAGGTAAAAATGCTGTCCAAGCGAGAAAAAAATTGACGGATGTGTATGGAGAAGGCGTGTTAACAGTACGCCAGTGCCAGAACTGGTTTGCAAAATTTCGATCCGGCAATTTTGATGTCGAAGATGCACCACGGTCTGGAAGGCCGGTCGAAGCTGACAAAGATGCGATAAAGGCATTAGTTGATGCAAATCGGCGAATCACCACACGAGAGATCGGTGAGAGGTTAAATTTGTCGAATTCAACTGTTTATGGCCATTTGAAAGGCATTATACGAAAACTGTCTTTCATGTTCCCCACAAAAAACGAAATGACTTTCCGAACAACCCAATACTTTTCATATACAAAACACAGTTCAGATAGGGCTCGGTATGATTTGATATATAAACGTAGGTACATAAGCAATTTTCAACTGTGAGAAATGCATCTTCACAAATACATCGATTTCCATAAGTTACAAACTTCTTGAAATACTAAACCGACTATATCTTAGAGTAGCAGATCTAAGAGATCACAAACAAACATTGTCCCAACTGATCAGCCGAACCTATAAAATTTCTCTCACTTATCGAAAGCTATATGTTTCCAAGTTTTATCGAAGCGCTGAAGGTCTGTTTTAATCGTTTAGAGGATTCCATATGATGACCTTATTTGGCAGTAATATTTTCTCTCCGCAAAGGTCTTTTAAGAGATTTCAATCCTCTCACTTAAGAATCCTTTGTGCTAGAACAATATTTGTTATTCTAAAACAATGATTATTTGAAATCGTTCTTTATTATAAATCATCGTTTATTTCCATTTATGAAATTGAAAGTTTGCAAAGCAATATTTCCGAGTGAAAATCTCACACGGCAACATAAGGTTTGAAAAGTTTAATTTTGAGCTGAAACCAGTAGTTTTGTTAGAAATATCTAATAAATAATTTGACATAGAAGTTAGATCGTTAAATAAAAAAATGTTTGCTTTTAATAAAAACTTTAGTTTTCACATTTCTAGTATTTCAGTAGCTTTCCCTTTCTAATGAGTTTTTATAGTACGTGGGTAAACTATCCAGGTTTTTAGCTATTTATTTGTGGTCTAACATTGGCAAACCTAAGCGAAAATGTAAACAGCGGGGATTCCATTTGAATTTAGTAAAAAATATTTATGAATTATGGAGGGCACACAGCTGCTATCAAAGTCAAAGTTTATTTATTATTGATCGTTATCGAGTTTATAGAGTTGTTATACTACTATGCCAATTCCAAAATTCGAAAGTTCCGCATTTTATAATTAAATATTTGACACTCATTCACTTCCAGAGACTTTGAAATTATAGCCTGAGGCTAGCTTTTAATATGTTTTCCTTTATTTTTTGAAAATATTAATAATTTTCTAAATTGTTCTCCTAGTTTATGGCGTATTTATTATTTTAGCCTAACCCTTTCCAACAAGGTTGCCACATTACTTACCGAAGCGTTTATATAGGTATATTTGTGATAGTGTGGAGCAAGTGTTGTCGCTGACAGCTCAATACTATGGGGGATCAACGTGCATTATTTGTCTTACATATATACATACATACAAATGCTTAGTTAAACTTTTAAATATATTTTTAGATGCGAATACACACAGCAATATTGAACTTAACCAAATATACATACAATCGTATGCTCACCCATGTCTAGATACATTTATATGTCAGTCCAAGCCTGCTATGAAGCATATGTGTGCAATTTCCTTCACAGTGTTGATGCGCCATTGACAGTTCAAGTTCAAAGCATCTGTTGCTTTTGCCTTTGCCTTTGCCATTGCCATTGCCATTGCCATTGGTTGTGACAGTGATAACGATAACTTTATTCGGCTAGACTGGATCATATTATGCTTGTCTCATTGATTTCGCGCAAATATTCGGATCTCTTGTCGCCCACTTTTTGACACAATTGCTTTAATTCTCGCCATATTTTGGCTTTTTCTTGTCCTTCTTGATACTTGCAACCGCCTTGAATCTTCCGCTTCTTAGCTACGCTTTGCCTTCATTCCCCTCACTCATTCAAGTTCTAATTCTTTTGCACTGTTATTTTGTGCTACATTTGAAACGTTCTGTCGCTGACTTTATTGTTAACGGTCGCTCATTTAGTGGATATTGATTTCATATTTTTTAGTAATTCGCTCCCTTTTTTATGGCGTCTAAAGTAAAAGTAAACATTTTGGTTCGGTCAGTGAACCCCGCCATATGTTTGCCTTCTAAAGATTTGGTTATACAATTTTCATTTCTTTGCATTTAATTTTCGTGAAATTGATATTGCAACCGAAGAAAATTGTTATCCACATTTTCAGCCTAAATGGATTTTTATTTGCTAAAAGAGGAAGTTTTGTCAAGTGCATTCAGTAAATTATATTTATTTTTGGACACAAGAGCGTTAAAGTTTAACGACTATAAGCGAGTGTTAAATTTTTATTTCTGAAAAGTGTATAAAAATTCAAATTTTACTGTCGCTAAAATGAACATTTCATAAAACTGAATTTAATTAAGAACTGAAATTAACTAAGTTGATTGGAATGCAATATTCCACTAAACAGTAAGATCTTAAAACTAAAATTTTAATTAAGTCATTGGTAAATAACTTAGGAGGGACATTTATTGCTATGAAACGTCCTCTATCGGCGATTTTCCTGCCAGCTATCTTTAGGTGCTGCTCTTTTGCCAAAAACTTAATATATAAAAACAGCATAACATGAAGGTATACGGATACCTCTTTAAAGTTACACCTTCCTTCAATGCTAACAAGTTTGGCTTTACTGATTTTAGACTACTTTTACAGTTGAGGAGGGTTCAGATGTTAAATTATTCTCAAAAATTCCAATATACAGATTTGGTTCATTAATTTTAAAAACTAAAGACTCGAAATGAAACTTGATTGTTTATGAAAAAACATAGGGCGTAGACGCTGCTCGAAGCCAAGGAGCTATTAGACTGGTATTTGGCTTTGCTATTTGGAAATAAGCATTTCTCCACCAAATATTTGGGCACAGCTGGTACAGTTTGGTCGATTCGCAACTCTCTAACACACGGCGAATGGAAGACAGCTGTATTGGCTTACGGAGTGTGGGGAAAAGTATGACCGATTTAATCCATATTTGCTGCCGAAGTGTATTCTGTTAGAAGACAATTATTGTTGCATTATTCTGTAAAGATATTTCAAATACTAACCAAAAAAATTATAAACATCGAAAAAACGGGGATCCTCATATATGATAAGAAAAGTTTGGGAGAGTTATCGACCAATACCGATAAAATTTTGACCAGAATTGTTACGTATCTGGAAAATTGTGCTATTTTATTTTATTTCAATATCTCTGTTGAGGCTTGAAACAACTGGTATAAGCCAAATAAAAGCAAGGCATCCAAAATATAATAATATTGGAAGTGGGCGTAGTTGTGGTTCGATATTGTCGAATTTGAAAACACTCCAAGCGGAGAAATTGAATACTGTTGATTTGATATATACTTACGATATACATATACAATATACATCTCGATTAATTCGAAGTGCGAGAGTGGGAGCATAAAACTTCTCAAAAGAATTTAACAGCATTGTGAGGATTTGTAGAGAATTTCTGGTGATAACTTATACCATACCAATATATTATCACAAGTCTTTCCAAGACAAATTTTCAAACAAATTCAATCTAACTAACAACTCCACTCAAATTACGCTTCAGCAATATTTTGAAATAAGTCAATGTATTTATTTAAATGGTGGATAAGTGCTGCTGCAAAGACACCCATGTCAATAATCGAAATTAAACTAAACACAACGAAAAGAGCTCAACGAGTCTCCCACCAACCATTTGTCACAGTCGCTTTGATGTTGCCGCATAGATAAGCCTTCTTTCCACAACTGCATATTCCATTTTACTATTACTGCTTTAAGCTTGCTGTTATTTGATTTCACTTTTAACTCAATGTTTTCTTTTTTCAAGTTGTCCTTCTCCTCCTTCAACTAACAATGAGTATTTTCTTTTCATTACAGTTTGGTCCACTTACGCATTCCGCTACAATTTTGTCTTCACACTCCTACCACAAAAATACTAGTTAGTTGTCTGTGCTTATTTTTTATCGATTTTTACAAGTATGTGTGTATGTATTTTTTTGCTCGATTTCAATTCTCTTTATTACAATGTTGACCGAATAGTTGAAGAGTAATGAAGCATTGGTAAGGCACTCAATGTAGCTGTGAATGTTGCCAAATGGAAAAAAGTATCCCAAATACACACACCTAATACAGCAATGCATGCAGCAGACTATAAAGAAGAAATAATAATGAAACAGCTGTCTCTTTGCCAATGCAATCTAGAAAATTAGGCAGTAGACAATAAGACTGGCTGCTCTCAATTGATATGCTTGGGAAATTGGCTTTAAAGAGAAATGCTTTTCCGTGCTATTTGGGCTTGTATGGTGCGAGTAACTTCAACATAAAACTTTTGCCCAAATTTTTAATTCAAGTTGTTCAAAATTTTTTCGACAATATGAACTCACAAAAGTTACAAATTAGGTTAGATTTGTATAACTATTGGTTAGGTAAAGTGAAGACAAACATTCGCGGGTCAGTTTCGATAAATAAAACCCGGTTAAACTAGTATTTAATTACAGAAAAGCTCATGTAGACTTTTTACTCAAATGTTCCCACAATAGATTCTAATATTTTTACTAAATTTTTTTCGAAAATTTAGTGTAGGTGACTACTCGCCTTATGGCTATTAATTTATTGTTCTTCATTTCAGTTAGTCAATTCAAGAAGTACCGTTATGTGAGAGGTAGTCACGGTTATTTCTCAATTTCTGGTCTCTTTACACGAAATGTAATATTGGCACGAGCTATGTGCAGTTCTAAACGTTGATGATATGCTCATAGATGTACGTAGGAGGATATTAAGAGGTTCGAACAAATTTTGTAAGAATTTAAAATTTCACATTTCCTTCCAAAATATGTTTCATCAAAATATTAAAATGCACAAAATAACACATTAAGTTTCTTTTTCGAATAATGCGGTTTTCCTGTAGTTTCTGTGCTTACATATATCCACATGCGCCCACATATAATAGATGCCAAGCTCTTCAGGGTGCCATGAAATATATCTAAAACATTTTATGAAGGTACTTTAATTCTTACCCAAGAAATCATTCATGTCGTTACTTTTGCAACAGCTTGGCGGATTCCTAGAGCATATTTAATTGCAAATTTCACAAACCTTAAACTGAGTCCAAAATATCTCAGCAATTCACCAAATGCTATTATTATTCTCAACACCCCCATAGGACATGCCGTTAACTCATCACTTCTATAAGAACTGTTTCACATACTATTTTCGATTGCCATTAGTAATAAGACTCTCTGAAAAAATATACAGCTTCGGGTTTGTCAGATTCTTAAAAGTGTTGAATTTTCTTCACTTTTTTACAATAAACACATTATGCCTTCGCTTGATCTATCTAACCAACTCAGGGGACACCATCTGCTTGCCAACTGCCAATAGCGTTTACCCCACGAGAGCCATGTACTCATAGCGTATAGTTAAGACTTAGGGCATGGTTACTGCAAAGGGTTTAAATTATTATTCTATATAATATAATTATATATTATATTATATTATTAAAGGACTTTACCTTTTCATTCACAAACTGATCTGGTAGAATATACGCATCCACATATATTCAATCAAAATGAATTCTTACGAGTACTTCTGCTACTAAACAAAAAACAAAAAAAAAACAAAAAAAAAATAAATATAAAGTCTCTCAATTTTTATTTGATGAGAGAAGAGTATTGATTTCTCCATTTTATGATTTTCTCCATAAGTTAAGCAATTAAGCAAGAAGTCACTCTTGCAGATCCGCTTTCTTACCCATTCCAAAGGGAATTATTTGAACTCAAATATAAAAACACCTTGGACTTTTAATATTATTACCTTTCTTAGTATTAATTTAATTTAGCATAGTACAAAATTTCCTCTCTTTTTTTTTTTTTGGCGCCTGTAAAACTTATCCTAACCTTTTGGACAAGGTTGTGAAATTGACCGTTAATTTTAGCAAAAAAAAAAAAAAAAAACATAAAAAATATTTTGCTTTAAAAATTAAGAGGCCGACTAACAAAGGTTATTCCCAAACTTTTTGATATTTATAAATGAGAAACATTTATCTTACATTTTTTCGGATATACTTAAATACATGCTTTTGGCCAGCTTTTTCTCCTCTTCGCACACGTGCTCACACAAAAGCTCTTTAGAATCTGTATTATCAGAAATTAATTACATTTCGAAAGCTACAAATTGACAAGGGTTCGCGGTATTGAATACTCCGATTACTTTAACAAATATTGCAAAGCCAGGGATGGCACAACTTTTTCGTAAGCGCGCACACACACGCGCATACATAAATCAAATTGGCGTTGAATAAGCTTGCCTTAGTATGCATATATATATGTATGAGGCCATATATGCGAAATTGCGGAGAGTTCTCGAAACTCCATATATTTGCACATATGTCCTCGTGCATGTACGTCCTTTGAGTATACTTATGTAAATATGTATGTATGTGTGTGTGTCAGCGAAAGTGCGGAAAGCCAATAGCTTGTTTGTTTGCCAACAGTTTGTTTGTTTACTTGGTTGCGTGATGGGTCAGACACCCGAAGGCATCACTTCGTCCTTTTGACGCAGCTATAATGGGTAAGTATGATGCCGACGCCTGAAAGTATGCAATAAACTGTGGGACTAACTTACTTACGGACGGTGATTCGAAACGAGTTATTTGCTAACGGAAAAGGCATTGTTTGAGTCCCAAATGACACATATAAACATACACAGTCACATGGGCACACACACACACATATATATTAAATAAAAATATGCAACCACACATGTAAGTACTTCAAATACTTTTTTCAAAATGATTTGAGTGCGCCACACATCCGGGCATAAAACTGCACAGGCATCTAAGTATATATATGGATTTGTATGAGCGTATGTATGTACGTATATATGTATATATATGGCTTATTTTGCGTGCGTGCAAATTGATGGCAAACTGACACTCTTGTTGAAAGGAATTTAATTTGCTCTTAACAAAAGCAAAATTGAAAATAAAAGCTTACCGTATCACCTGTAGGTAACGCTTTAATTCGAAATTTTGTCCACCTTACGCATACTATACTATATACATAGACACACACGCATATGCCTGTGTATTCCTCTGTTTTATTAAAAGATGAAGATTAAATAGGAGACAGTGAAAGGGATTATCTCATAACAAAAACCCTTCATAAGCGTTATCAAGCAATGCCAGCTGCAGTCACGAGCAGATAAATAATTTTTCCACTCAAAGGCACCACTGTATAATGTCCATATAATCGTTACTTAATACAAATATGCATATATTGCATCAACTAAATATATACACTACACTTTACATTCAGTTTATGAATTATTCATTGAAAGGAGAGGATGCATATAATGCATCAGCTAATAGTCAGGTATTGAAGTACTCGTATGTTGCAGTTAGCTGTATAAATTTTTGCGAATATGTTCAATATTAAAAATCTTGATTTGGTTTTTGGCCCTAAAATTGAAAATTATTATAAGCAATGCCCTGATCTCTTATATTCATCTTGGGCTGAAAAGCTTTTGGTCTGACGGAGAGATCGAGAAATACAAAATCTCTATCTTTACTTTAGACCACTAACCTTAACTAACTTACTGTCAGAGTTTCATAACATCTCATACAATCGATCTCAAGATTTCTTCTTAAATATACGCTGACTCGATTATTTGAATTTACAATGGAGAGAAGCGAATTCATTGTATTTTGATAAACCAATATTTCATGATATGAGAAAATCCCGTTGATGCAAAGCAATGGCTTGATAAATGTTACGACAATTCTGTTCTACATTCGCAACGGTCAATAACTGGTTTGCCGAATTTTGTCATAACCGTACCAGCACAAATAATGAATCCCCTCCAAGAAGAGCACAAGAGGCAGTAACGCCTGAAAACATGACGAAAATTAAGATTAAATACGAGTTAGTTAATATCATCGGCTTGTCAAATGAACGCGTAAGTCACACCGGCGACAATTTGAACGCCTGTTGGGACAAATTTACTCTAAATGGTGCTAATACCGAAGAATAAAACAATATTTTTAATCGAAATATATTCTATAATTGTTAGACCAAGGACTTTTAAGCCCAGGTAGTACATTTCCAATTAAGATGGTCTTGCTAATTTTTTCTAAATGTCGAGCCGACTTCGGCTGTTATTTATGATATACACCTCGCCTTCGTATTTAGGGTTTTAAAAATGTTCAATTAGACTATCGAGGCGCTTTTATGAAAATTTCTTTCGTAGCAGATATACACTGCGAAGTTTTTTGACGTCTGGATAATGGGCATTTTATTTCTTATTTTAATTTTAGACTTGAGACACCTAGATTTGCACAACTATGTGACTCCCTACGAAATTTTAGCAAAATATGGTTTATATAATAGGTTTCACTCTGACTTTGTGGAGAAATGTATAGTGAAAGAGGAACATCAACATTTAAACCGAGTGCAAATTTTCATAGGAGAAATGCAATTTACAAAAGTCTTTTGGTCCCTGCGACTGTGTTTATCCTCTAAAATAACTCAACAATATTAAAAGAGTCTATTATTTTTCATCAAAAGAAGCTAGAACAAATGTTTGTTATAGCACCAAAAATTGCAGAGATTTTACATTAAAATACTTATAAACTTATACTTAAAATTTTGATTCTCTTTTATTTTGCAAATAGCAATTCGAATGACAAAACCGTTTTTTTTTTTTTTAGATTCGAACCCGAACTAATGCCGATGGAAATAGAGTCTGCCAGATTATAAGAGATTCAAAAAATTCATGCGAACTAATATAATTATATATATATATTTATGCATGCTCGTATTTGCAAGGGACCTTACAACTAAATTATATTTATTTTTAAATTAGCAAATTAATATAAATTAAGAAGTCGGCATTTACATCAGTTAAGGAGGGCTTACTGTACGCAATTAAATATGCAAACTCATCACCCACTTCGAACAGTATTAATAAGGCGCCTTCTTTACAGACAGAACAGAGATTTTGCTTACTTATTATAAATGAAATAAAGTTTCATATATGCGCGCCCAAAGCAATTGCCTATAAAAATTTTCCTTTTCACATTTGCAAAGAGAGGTAGAAACATTTTGTTCCTTTAATTTAAAGCAAGCTCGCTCTTACGCCATGGCCACGCCATACACTAGTGCTATGCTTTTAATTTTTTCGTCGCTTTCTCACCAGCGACTGAAAAGTGTAATCTTATAGAGCCGTTGACGCTAATTGATATGGAGGCCGAAAGACACGTCGTACGCGTTTCTAGCGCTTTCACACTGTCGTGCGTTACTCATACGCACTGTAGAACGGCAGATTGCGAAAATATGTTCACACCGAAGTGAGTCGTTGTTCGTATATGTGAAATTTGGCATTAGTTCGCCCATGACAAGGCAAGTTTGTGTTTTTCTTTTTTTTATTATCATTTAACGAAGACGTTTTTGTAAATCTTTGTTGACGGAATAAAATGTGAAGCAATCACGCAGCGGATACCGCAAAAACATGAAAAAGTGTCAAGGTTATGCTTCAATCAGATTATAAATGCCGCTTTCTTGTATCAACCCTTGTTGACTTGCTATCTTGATACAAACTAATACTTATTTGCCATTAACTAACAAAAAATTTGTGTGGTCGCAATTTGATTGGAAAATTATATGGAAATAGTTGTAAATTTCTTGAGAAGTCCTCAAGTTTTATGTTTTAAATTTCTACGGCTCTATTTAAACGATGTACTATGGAGTTGTCAAGAAAGCGCAAAAGTCCATATTTATTTCCGTAAGTGCTAGAATCAGTATCACCAGTACAGTCGAGTAGTGCTCGACCAATAAAAATGAATAAGCTAAGGACTAAAACTCTGAAGAATTTTTTCGAAGAGAATGAGAAACAGATTATAAAATATATATCTTAATGACTTAAAGAACTTATAACATGCTGTAGTCCACATCGATACATGCAAGGCAATAAATAGTTGGCAAAGACAAGATAATAATAGGCAGAAAATTACCATTTCAGTACATAAATATTCAGTGCATAAAAGCACAATCTAACAGCTTACCCAGAAAGCAGTTCGTGTCAAAAATTTTATTCAATGGGTTTTCTGTGATTAACTTTGGTGAAGGCTTAAGAGTTGAATATAATTTTTGGTACCCAAGGAATACTGCCTATGTATGTGTTATCCCACACTTGCTAGATGACTTCTTGAGGCAAGAATATATTGCGATTTCTCCGCAGAAAAAATATCTTTGTGTTCGGCAACTAGGAGCCCAAATCTCCCATAGTAGAAACGTGATGATTTTAAATTTAACCAGAAATCAGCCCTGTTTAATACCTGAAACTTACTTAATCGAAAATTAAAATATAATTAATGGAAAATAAATTCGGAACCTTACTGACAGCTAGCACTCATAGGTAAACATATAGCTAATTTATTAAAAGATTATTAGTATATCTAAAGTGCAATATTGTACTTAAAGTCTAATTCTGTGAAAATTTGTATTCCTTCCTGCCAAAACGCTTTGTAAAAATTATAAATGAATCCCCCTTTCTTGCTGATCAAATATACAATCGAATGTATTTATATGGCTTGCCTTATCGGATACTTGGAGGTACCCTTTTGCAATTTCCAAACCACTTTCGAACTACCGACGGACTTTTTAAGAGGTTTTTTCAAAATGGAAACTTTTATCAGAAGTTTGGCTTTGACTGCGGGGGGACTCCTAATACCAGAAAATAACTTTTCTAATATTGTTTGGAACAGGGGTTAAACATTAGTGGTCGTACGCAGTCCTAATCCATATACCGCCGCCTTATGCATTTCAAAAGTTGATTAAACTCCCAATAAAAAAAACTTTGAATCCTACATCATATTTTTTTTTCTTTTATTAGAGGAAGACTCTAATCTGTGATGCATTAAAATGGGAATTAGCAAACTGAAAAAGAAACTTTAAACTGTCGTCTTGTATATAAAAACAATAACTGTGAGACAACTTGTGCCTTAAATATAAATTAATATTCATTATAATGTTAACAAACAACAAACATTTGTGGAACAAACGTGGCTGTTGTTGTTTTTTTTTTGTTCTTTTTTTAGTTTTGTGACTTCATATGGTATATCAGTGGGAAATCCGCAGACAAGCAGCGCACAACCGCGAGGTCAATGCCAATAAAAACTGTAACAACAACAACAATGGTAACAAAAATATTTATTTTGCGACTGGTGGGTGACAGCGAAGAATGGCAGAATATGGTTGTTCACATATAATAAGGATTAATTACCAAACAACCATGAATAAAGTAGTGCAACAAAAACAAAAACATAAATATGAGAAAAAGTGAAAGAATGCATAGACTGGGTTTAATAATTGAAGAATAATAGAAAAAATTAATATGCACTTTGCAGCAGAAGCACAGCTTGTCCATCATATGTGTATGTATGGTGTATTACTGGCGTTCAGCAACACCTCGGCCCAGCAGCTTGCAGCTGTGACAGTCTTTTATGTGCCCATTGAAAAGCTTGTGCTTTATATGTGAATTCAATAAGCACAAGGCTTTTGTACGGCTTAACGGCAATACCATGAAAGAACCTACTGTTTTGCCATGCCACACGGCGTATACGCAACACACAGACCAAGCAGCTTCGGTGGCCGCAAAATCACACGTGGCACCTTGCTGGCTTCAAACTGCCTGTGTGCTGGCATGCAATTGCCACAATCAAAGGTACGTATATGTGCTGCCAGGATAATCGTCAAAGCACAACAGAAATCCGCTGTCAATACTGTGGCTTCTCTGTGTCGTCCATTGTTCCTTTCACCGAAGCGCCGAAGCCCATCAAGTGAGTGTGGAGTGTGTACGGAGTGCCAATGGTCACCACGTCGCGCCGTTGTAGTCGCAGGCAATCAACACAGTGCATCAGTATTCAGTTGCAGTTGTGACCGATGTTATTGCGCTGGTTAGACGGGTTGCCACTGCTGTGCTTGAAAACGCACATCCTTTTGCTGGTTTAGAAGTGTCAGTGAGCTTATATGCACGTCCATGGTTATAGTGTAAACACCTTTCATTTGCTGATTTCATTTTTGTTTGCCTTTTGCTTGCTGCCGCTCTTAAGAGCAAGTGGAATTGTTCTCATAAGCATTGCTAGTTTGCACTTTTTAGCATTGCTGTGGCAACTTAGTAATTTATGCTTGCTTTAGAAGCTAATGAATATTGTGACAGCATTAAAAGGCGGTGTGAAGGGTCGACAATTTTCTGAGTACGTTTTGCCGACGAAAACTCCTGTGGCACCTGGTATTTCACCTGGCACCTGGATTCGACAAATCTTACTATCAAACCGTGTCCTAGTAAATAAATGCTACAGTGTAAGATTTATGTTAATGGTTTGTCCTAATGAAGGGAGGAATCTTTGAAAGAAAAATCTCTCAATAATTTAAGATTTCCACTCAACTATAATTTTATCTGCTTCCACCTGCCGAGAGCGTCAGTGTCCGTTTCCTCAAAATTAGTCCCCTAACTGAATACGTTCAGTTGGGTTTTAGTTCAGGCATTATCTTACTCTGAGGCTCCAGTGCCTCTCTAAAGCTCTTTGCAACAAGAAAATTCATTATTTATTATGAATTAAATTTACAAATAATTGTTGCTTTTTCAAATTATTGTTTTTGAACTTTAGCCGATTCAGTAAGCTCTCTTCAGCTTTTCAGCCCTAGTGAATTCCACAGCCGCACCAACGGGTAGCGCCATTATCGCCTGTGAAATTTTCTATATATATAGATGATGACTGCTAAAATCGAATCGATGACAGCCGAATCGAACCGGTCGTTTTTTGACTGTGTGCGGGCGCGTCTATGGATTTTAGAAAAATTAAAAAAGTGCACTGTCGTTCCCAGATGCCACGAAAACGGCTACCACGGGGATAACGTACAAAACTTCACTATTTCACATTGACGCACTTCCCGCGTTAAACGCGTGCGAGATTGCTGAGATAGTGGGCATAACCAAAAATTGCGTCGATCGTTTGCTGCATGAAATATTGGAAATGAAAAAATGTTGGCGCTATGGGCGCCGAATTTGCGCACTCTGGATAGCAAGCGTAGCCGTAATACCCCTTTACAGCAGTGTACGCTGTTCAAGCGTAATCCGAAGAAATTTCGTGACAGTCGACGAAACATGAATCCGCAGACACACAACAGACCAAGGAAGAGTCTAACCGGTGGACTTCACCCGCGAACCTGTTAAGAAGGAGGCGAAGATTATGCTTTCGGTCGGAAAGATGATGGGCACCGTTTTCCAGGAGTCAAGAAATATGATCTATATCATAGACATCTGCATAGATAAAGGCTAAACGGTCCCGGGATCTACCCGGGTCCGACTGAAATCACAGAAAAAACGGTATCGTTTGACAAAGAAAAAGTGTTCTTCCACCATGATAACGCATTGGCTCACAATTCCGCCATCGTCAATGCCAAATTGGTTGAACTAGGCTACGAACTGCTATCCTATCCACCACATGCTTCAGATTTTGCTCCGTACGAAACAGAAATTTGAGTCGAATGAGATGGTTATCGACGCAACGGTGGCCTATTTGGGAAATCTTCACAAAACGTATTTTTCAAATTGGTTAAAGAGTTAGCGAATTGTAGGGTTAAGTGTATCGAACTAAATTGAACCTCACCCTTTTTCCAAAATATTCATTTCTCATTTGTAGGCTTAATAGTTGCCGAGAAGATTCATGCAAACGAGGAGTATAGCAACGCCCAACTCATTGAAGCAAAAGCATAAGATAGCGACAAGACGAATGGAACCTCTAACCGCTGAACCTAGTTGCTAGACCCCACCTCTAAATCCTAACACTAGTTCTTCTCACAGTTTTTATCATCCAATTGGGCATGCTTGCTTTAAATAATGAAGTATAGAAAAACTTGTCTAGCCTCTAAGCTTGAGAATGTCCGCTTTTCAGTGATCTAAGAGACAGATTTCAATCTTTAATCTGGATTTCCTCTTTTGTTAATATATTAAATTTATACTCAAAGATAGAATGATACGTTTATGGGCGCTGCTTTTCTTTAAAAGCGTTATTAAAGCAAAATATTAACAATACATAAATAAATATTAGAAAATTTGAGGTTAAATTTCTGAGAACCTTTTTTAGATTTGTAGCTGATGGTAATTATTTTATTGCTGACTTCAAACGGCCAAAAGTTCGATTGCAGTGAATCGGACAACTATGCCAGCTTTTCAGAGGAAGACTGTACTTAGATGCTCAAAGATGGAAAGCAGCGAAATGGTGAAACGAACATAAAGTGGCACATTAGTGCCAAGTGAAACACATTACATAACCTTATTAATATGTTACCAGTACGAACCTACACAAAAATTAACGGGACTTTAGATCCATTTTTAATTTACCTGCCAATGTCACAACTTGAAAGAGTCAGCGAATCTCCTTTGATATCTTCAGAACTCTTGAAAGCGCATTAACCGACTGGACAAAGAAACATTATTACTAATACACCTAATACACCTATTGTAGTGGTTAATTATTATTTTCATTCGACCTTTCCATCATATGAATCGCTGCTGGCACTCCTGTGCAACATGTCTTTCTACCCTTTGCCTTATCTTCCATTCCTCTTTGTCTTCTTTCCCCATCAGCGCTCACAGGAAATAATGAAAGTGCAACTTAGGTGTGGTAGATTATAAATAACAAAGTCAGCAGTTCGGCGCAAAAATTGAAGGTCGCTTTAAATGGAAAATGGAGAAACAGCCTTGGAATTTACAAACATGCCACATCCATATGCTATAACTACTAATTTCCCTTTTTATCTTGTTAACAAAAGGAAAATGAAAAAAAATAACAAAACATTGAAAGAAAAACATCTCGAAGGGAAAACCCAATAAAAAAACCGACAGCAGACAAATTGACGTTCACCGTTTCAATTTCTTTCGACTGCCTTCAATTTATTAAATAGTATCGAATGACTGGACAGTATAAAGTGAATGCCTTAAATTTTTTTTGGCTTCCACACTTAAATAAATAAACATAGGGGAAAAGCAAACTGTATCGGAAAAAAATAAATAATTAGATGAGCAGATGATTTCAATCGCATGTTTGTTTCAAAAGGAATTTAACATAAATATATAATATTTAATTATTATTATAAAGTAATTTGTATTAAGTTATTGCCAGGAGGCGATTAAATTTAGACAATTTTGTTATGTGCTTTGTGATTCCATAATTCGTAAAACGAACGAAACGGTTTCTATATATCGTTAAAAATTGTTGAGCCATCTATTAGTGCAATTAATTTCAATATAAAATGAATCATATAGATAGCTGAAAAAATAGAGTCAAAATGCCTCAGCCCTGGTTTCATAAAAGGGAGACTGTCGGGAAGAGCGTACTGAAAGGACCTCCTCTGCTCATTTTTAGCGAAAAGAACACCAATCGATACCAGCAGGTTTTCAGGCAATATTTTCCATGCGTATAACTTTGCCATTAGCGCCTATTTTTTCTTCATAAATAAATTATATAAAGATTAAAATCAGTAGGTGTGGATCTGGTTGTAAACGCCGTCAAGATGTGATATCTCAAATAAACCAAATAAACCTGTCTTTGCCGATGACACAACTCCGATTTTACAAACAATTAAGTTCAGGCTGAAAGCTCAGCCTAATCCAACATAAACCCTTGCTTTATACTGAATACCAATTTCAGAAAACAAACTATCTATTGTCGAACCATCATAAGTGCTAATTAGAAAGCAGGCTGGTAACATCTCAATATTATCGAAAAAGCGTTAATAAACTTTATTTCCTGTTTCGAATTGTCACCAAAGAAATACCAGGTATGCTATATTGAAAAACGTAGATATTTTTTAAAAATTCTCTCAAACAATCAAAAAATCTCTTGCATGACTTCAGCTAGAGAGATTTTGGCAGCTGAAGAATATTTTTTGCTTTCTTATTTTAATATGAATATTTTCATTTTAACAACAAGCTACAGCTTAATTACAAAAACCTGTTGAACTCTTCCATGTTTTATATAATAGTAGTAAATATGCGTCATCAAGATTGATTCCAAATTCTGCATTTCAATCAGAGACAAAAGGTTAAGCCTTCTGTATTCTGTTATATCTGGAAAATGAGAATCTGTTAGCTAAATTTGTTGTGTCCACAACCTTGGAAAGACTCTAATGATAGACAAACTTAGTACGTTCATGTACGCTGGTTATTTCTAAAGTCATATAAACCAAAGCCATTACGGAGTTCACAACTAATTTGATCAGAATTGAGTGGTTAAAAAGTTGTGCCGCTTTTTATTCATAATTTCCGTATGCTATGAACATCTGTGATGCCTTCTCAATTTTGTGGTGCCGTAATAAATGAATATTTACGATTTTGCCTCCAAATTGTTTAGATCCGAATTTAATCAAAATATTACGTAAGAACTTGCGCTGTATTTAAACTTAAAGCATCATTGGCTTCATTTTATGATTAAATGTTTCATAATATACACGCACGCAATTTCGCTGCAGTCCCAAGGCCATAAATAAAAACGCATTGCGAATAAAATAATTCACATCAATAGTCGGCCAAACGACCAGCGCACTCTTCAAATACATTATTTTTGGCCATTATTTTCATTTCTTCTTTCGCTGCAAGCATTTTGACGAAATCAAATTTGTAAAAAAAAAATACATTTTCCTAATAAACCATAAATAACCGGCGACATCTATTAGACGCAGAAATCAGAAGGTCTTCAATAAATAAGTGCATACATCCCTCACAACATGGAATCATCCCCCCTTATTTTGAGCAATTTGATGGCAAGCAAACAGCAATTGCGCACACTTCGTCGCACCATTTAACGTGGACAAGCATCTCTGCGCCCTCAAGTGCGTCGTTCCTTGGCCGCTGCTTATAAAAATGAGGTTATGTTAAATTGATTTGTCGGTATAGAAAGATCTTCCTCGTCGCTAATGCATGAAATTCAATTTCAATATTTCATATTTTCATTTTCTTGGCGTTTTCCGCTGTCGCTTTGCTATGCGTTTGTTTGTATATATGTGCTATAAAGTATGTTAATCTATTTGCGTTGAAGTTGTTCTGTTTCTGTTTATATTTGATTTGATTGTGCTTTTGTTTTTGCCACATTCACCTGCTCATAAATATCATCCACACTCAAATATTCATAAATTATTATTTTATGTAATTGAGATTTGGTTATTCGACATTTGGCAAATTATTGAGATAGAATTTGTGGTAATATTTTTTTAGGCTAAGGGTCTGCTAAGGGTTGGCATGTCACAATAAAATTAATTGAGTTGGTTCAGTATTTGACTACAAGTTGACAGGTTGACCTTTTGGCTATGTCGAAATCAAATCATCTTGATTTAGAATCTTCAACCGCATTGAAATGGAGTGATAAGATAAGGTTCATTAGCCTTTTAGAAACTCAGTAAGATGTATAATACCTAATCTTAACCAATACACATTGGAGCTTAGCACACATTGTAGTAAAAGCGTAAGCAACTTAATTATACTCCTTATTATACTTAATTATACTCCATACTCAATATTGCTTCCTATAAAAATATTTCTTTTTTATTATTTTATAATTTGTTCCAGCCGATACTTAAAGTTTATCTAATTTCCACTAAATACTCGTATTTCCAAAAAATGTCCTTTCTATTTGCCTTTGTTTTGAGAAATTTTATTATGGAGCGATTCGGATCCTTAGTAAGCACTGTTGCTGATTACTTCCAACTAGCTGTCCAAGGAGAAGATCTTTTCATAACCGAAAAGTTTTTCAATGTTCTAGACCTCATACAGCTCCCTAGGTAACATTCCGCTTTGCATTACCATGATATGGTAATGGACTTTGGATAAGACACAAATTTTCAACGGTATTCTTCTTGTTAAGTCCAGAGCTTAAAGTTCTATGAATATGACTCTACTGGACTGGAGGTCTACGATCTACCGTTAAGAAACTCACAATCCCTTAGCAAGAATCACTTGGTCCTAGATTGTGATGGACAGACGACTATTTAAAAAAATTTTAAGTTAAATAATCAGCTTTTATATTTTGATTTACCTGACCACGAGTAATAGGTATACGAGGGGCACATGAACCCTACACATACTTTCTTGCTAATATCAATTCTTAACTATAAAGTAAGTTCTACAAAAGAAGGCGTTTCGTGGTAAATTTTCGAATCATACTTATTTGAGTTCTAATATATGCAAAGCTATATAAAGTATAGCTATATAAAAGTATATGATAACGATTAAATTATTATTCAAAGTTCCTCTAACTACTTGTTGTGGACTGTGTAGATTAAGGAATATTAGACAAAAAGCAAGGCCGGTGTATGAAAGGCAGAAACAGAGAAGAACTTACAGGGTTTATAGAATAGGTAATAGTTATAATTGTCGCTATCCAATTGGATGCTGCAATAAGATCATCTATATCATGGAATAAGAAATTCTCGTGAGGCCAGAAAAAAGTATCTTGAGACATACGCAATTAGCTCCTTAGATATATCTAAGAATTCCTGTAGTGTGCTTGATTCAAATGACTGACCGATTATAAGAAAAGTAAGAGATATAGAAAAGCGAGCGCTATTAGAAAAAACGGTTCCATTCCTACGATAGTGGAGTCTATCAACCATATGAACCTTGATTATATAGCTTACCATAAAATGTTTTTATGAATATTTTCTTCTGGTAGGACTTATAAGCCGTTGACGAATCAGACTTTTTGAGTTGTCTCATATTTAGAAAAAAATTTTATTATAATTTAAAAGTTTTCCACGTGAAAATATTTGGATGTTTCTAACCTCAGATTAAATACGGAAGAAACTGGTCTTGAATAGTTTAGTTGTTATTTTTTATAAGTTCGAAATAATTACACAATTATATAGTTCATTTTATATTCAGAGAAACAATTTTAATTTGGATTTTGTTCGAATCTTTCGACACTTTATTGAGCACTTTCATAACCAACACTTCAAAAAATTGGTATAAATCTGCTGTTTTTCTTCCTACTCCAATTTTAGTTAGGAAATTCGAGTAATAAATTGCTGCTTCCTTGACTTCAGACTAGTAAAACACTCTTCCAATTCTTTTCTCTTTTCTCTTTGTGTAAAGTCTCAGTGCACAGCTTAAACTTACAACTCTTCAATTTAGGAGCTTATGCAAAATTAAACAGTAATAACAGTGAAAAAAACCATACTTTCACACACCAGGGATCTAATTCAGCCTTAAAGTGAGCGAACTTGACTTAGCAATTGTTTTAAATGTCACACTTGTGTAAATATTTAGGCAAAATATTAAAATTCGAATCATCAACAAGGGACCGCATTTGTGTTTTGACAAGGGGAAGGCAAAGTATAACACAGCAAAAGGAAGAAAGAAGCGAAATGTGTGTGAAATATTTGCACTTTGCGCACAAATGTGGAGTGCTCCCGACCAACCATACACACACAAACCCACACACACACACACACGTAGACACATTTTAACCAGGCCATTTACACGACATAATTACAGATGCAAACCCTATACTGGCAAAATATTCTCGAAATTTTTAAAAGCAAATTAATACGGCATTTTATGAGAGTGTGTGTGAGAGTGTGTACGCGTGTGTGCGCTAGTATGTGTTCTTGCTGGTTCTCTGTGAACTCACATGTATGCAAATGCTTGAAAAATTTTATTGCATATGCAAAAGTACTTTACAAGTGTGCGAATGTCTGCATGTATGTGCGTGTGTGAATGTGCATGTGTGTGTGAATGTGTATTTGTGGAAATTTACGTGAGCAAATAAACAAAGATCGTAAACATTATTATGAATGTGCATACATCATTTGCTTATTATTTGCTTTTGTACGTTTGTATGTGTGAACAGAGGTGGAAAAGAAGTGAGCATTATTATTTGCAAGATTTTCCGCTATATACTCATATGTATGTGTTCGTGTGTGCATGTGTGTTTGGGTTGGTAAATATTATCAAGCACTTGCCAATGAAAATGTTCTACCTTAAATAATAATAACAGTATCAACATGAATTTCAAATCCAAAATTAATTCAAAATTGCTCAACCGACATATTTATTTATGCAAACGTGTGTGCATGTGGGCGAGAATTCTTAGTGACTCAAGTCCTTCAATACAGAAATATTTCTCCATTCAAGCACAATTAGTATTTACTTACATTGACACATAAAAGTCCCAGTAGTCTGAAGAGATTTAGTTCAATTAAATACAGAAGCTTTGTATTTACCACTTAAGCTTAGTTTCATTTGCGGCAGAAATATATGTATACACCTAAGGTAGCGATTATTTAGAAGACAAAGTACGTAAATTTTCTATCATGTAAAAGAAATTAGTTGCCACACATTGCAAGGTATCTACTAAACTATCCGAAAACCTGGGTAGTTGGTTAGTTGCATAAACTAACTCATACCCAATAATCGCGTATATAATCCATAACTGCCTCCAAGCTAGCTAAAAGGATCAGTGATATTGTAGCCAGCTTCAACTCCGAATAGCAATTGCCACATTTCATGCGTACCACAGTCGATTACCCTCATCTAGAGGGATTTTTGGAGAAAATATGCATTTCTGTGCTCATTGTTCCGTTTCAAAACCGGTAGTAAAGCCGTGCCCTTGACAGTCGGGTCTCCGAAACCGGCCCAAAGATCGGCTCTGTCAACCCCCAAAACTATTTACTGCTGAAGAAGATCAACCACGTAACTTGTTAACACACTTCCCTCTAATATTTGGCTCCACCTTGAACATCTTGGAATTGAGGAGGTCTTCTACAAATGTAAACTTTGACCATGTTTGTTATTTTCCTTTGTTACGAGAAAGAGAAATAAACTGACTCCATCTTGTTGTTTTGGTATTAACTGACTTCCATTGGTCAAGCTTTAGAGAGTAGCCAATCGAACACATTATTCTTGCTGTTCAAACAGACTGGCAGCATTGAAAGACAACTGCCAAAAATATATTTTAACCATTCAGAAAATAAACCAACGAGACTTCTAACAGGTCTTCGCTTCTAGCGTCGTCATCACTTTAATTCCCATGATTTAGTCAGATTGACCCTTCGACCGTCGTCCAGCAAAGAAATTCTCAGCCTTTATCGTAACTAATATCAGTGTAGCTCAACGTAGCTTAAATCTTGGGTAATAGATAACCAAAAACCTGATTTATAAACATCCTCGCTTATACTATTCTCTGTTCTAAATTCACTCGAGTACCGTTATCTAAGATGAAGTGAAGACCCTTCGTTTTCTCCAATTCGCGGTTAGAGTGTATTTATTATTCTTTTCCATTTTCTTCGATCCAGTAAATGCCTACCAACTTCTGTTTCCCTCCTAGAATGTCTGTTCATAAATGAAGAGGTGTCGGGTGCCAACGCCGTGGTTTCTGATGTTCTTACAGATCTTTTGGCAAAGCTATGGTCCTCCTTTAGAAACTTTATGGAATTTAATGACATTTTTTGTAAAACACCTACCCATTTTGTCACATAAAAAGTTCTAAACTGAACTCTAAATAGTAAATCTTTGAAAAGCAACTTGACTTTACCTTTGAAGCTAAATCACTATATTATTTTCTGTGCTTATCGAAGATACTTTCTATATAATTTGCTTTGAGGTCAAAGTGCATAATTAGGTTGATAGATAAAAGAGTTAAAGAAGAAAAAAATATAATTTATGCAAGCTACGATATATAAAATAGGACAGGGAAACTGTTATTATTGTATGAAAAATATGCGAGATAGTTCGTGTTGTTTTAGTTAGATTAACTTTATAAGTATACACGTAAGACCTAAAAGTTAATGTCAAATATGATTGCAATCCATTTAAATTTCGTCGAGTAATAAATTTTCAATTCTTACCCAACATTTTTTAGTATAAAGTTTACCCAACACCTAAAACTATTTCCCCGCATTTGATCTTTATGAAATGCAAGAGCATAAAATATTCGATTACCCCCATACTTAGCCCCTTCTTATTTCTTTCAGGTAAAAAACATGTTTCTAAAAGTACAACAAATTCAAATGTAAATTTTTAAGGTATCTAAATGTAATATTGAGATGCCTCCAAACTCACATTCTTCTTGCTGTTCATCCAACGTCTCTCCAACAATTTTCAGGCAATTAAAATAGCCGCCAGACTCACTCCGCTGTCATGGCAAACAAACTTCGTTGTAAACATTTCAATTTTAATGATGGCCGCACTTAATTAGCTCATTTAAAGTTCTATCTTTGTGCGAATATTATTGAATTGTTATGCGCATAATTAGCATATTGCTCAACAGATAAATGCATCAGTGGGCTCGCACCCCACCACTGCGCGTTTAACCATCATTACCGTTTAGCCAAATTTTTACTCACACCAACACTAACTCTAACACACTCGCGCAATGAACGGACTGCGTAATAAGTGATGGTAGAGCTGACCTACTTGACTAAAATATGGCATCGCTCACCAACTCGCCGAGGGCTCAGATCACCACGTGCGTTCGATGGATCTGTGGAGCTGTTAGATGGATGGAGCTGTTAGTTTGCAGTACCCTATGGGAAATAGAAGGAATCTATTATTACAAATTTGACTAGATTAACTTTGTAGGTGGAAGAATTTTGCGATTCAGAACAATCTCAGTTGAATAGTATACAACTTTGAACTACGGAGTAGTCCATTTAGTATAAGTTATTAAAAAAGTAAAACGACGACAGTGTTATCAGAAGAATAACTAGATCCTTAGTACTCATTTCTGGAAATAAATTTTCAAAAGAATTAAATGAAGATGTCAATCTCAGAAAAATTAAATCAGAAAAATTAATTTGATCTTCCTTTTAGCGAAGGCACTCAAATAATTTCCGCTTTATACGCAGTAGAAAGCCTTTTAGATAGCAATTCTATTCCATCCAATTTGGTTCTATTCCAAATCCAAAGAGCTTAGAAAACTTTCGCTAGGTCAAATTATTATCCAAAAAACGCCGCATGTCTAGAGTTGGGAATATACCGAACAGTGTTCTTTCTATTCGCTGGATAATTCACTGAGAGTTGGTCCAAGTGCAAGACCAACTGACATGATCACGTCCAAAACTATAGCGTCTTAGAACCCCTTCTTGTAGAAAATTGTACAAGTTAGGTGTCTTGAGATAAAATTTCCCTACAAAGCAGCAGGCGCAGCCCCGACTCTGGCAGATTAGCAACTGTTATTCAGCTTGCAAAATGCTCTGACTGACAACTCAACCCAACTGCTGTTTGCTGAACGTTCACAATTTAATTACTTTACCGCCTTTATTTGTAATTAATCTGTAAGGAATTTATGAAAGTTTTGTTTCCAAAGTTTGCACTAACCTCCCTGCACCATCTCCCTTCGCCCATCACTATCCAAAACTATTTCACAGTGAAGCTGATATGCCCAAGTCCAAGAGTTCAAATAGAAGTTTTGGCGAATAACATTGTTGCCGTTTCCGTAATCAATTGTTAATAATTAATGAAATATAATCATTGCTCATTTGAAGAACACTTGGTTGAAGGAAAGTGCTGACATAGCTTGTGAGGGCAGTCAAATTCCAAAGTAACTTAAGGTCAGCTAAAATTGAATAAAAATTTCTGACACAAAGTTTGAGGTTATGTTATATACTGTGGATATGAAGCCAAAATTTTAGAAGTTTTCAGCTGATTGCAAATTTTATTCGTTTCGGGACGGAGGGGTGTATGCAGTAGTCTTCTGTGTGTAAGCATTGTGGAGCCAAGCACAGCTGGACATTATTTGGCTGTGAATAACAAAGTGTTAAGGAAATTTTGTTACAAAGCTTAAAATAATGATAATCATAGTAATATGTTTCTGAAGCAATAAATTTATGAACTAACCTATAGGTTAGTACTGATACTGATTCAACTGTTTCTTGAAACAAATTTCGTCAGTCATTTCATACCTTCTGTAACTCAACTTCCCAAAAATTCCCAAACAACAAAATAAAGAGCGCAACGCCTTCAGCTCTATCCAGAACTGAAATCTTCACAATTTTGCGTTCATGGAATATTTGCTTTTTTATCTTTTATCAAATGCAACTTCATACCACAATCAGTTGCGCACAGTCTAAATTTTTCTCAGCAGTAACTTATCACTTTCATACTAAATTAAATATGAAATTATATATACTAGCCGTCAGCGATTCGCCATTTCTCTCTATACTCTCTTGTCAAAAATTTACATCTACATTTATACAATCTTTAATTTACAAGACAACGACGAAGTTAGCGAGTTGAACCCGGTACAAGAAAGTATGCTAGTAAGTTTCATTTAACAGATCTTTGACAAATTTTATGAATTCTAGTATAAAAAGACTCGAATTAAAATATAATTTTCTAGGAAACACAGGACAAAGACAGCTATACCTCGAAACTTATCCCTGGCCTGACCTATCAACCCGAAAGAAATTTTTAAACTATTTTTAAGGGCAAAAGTTTAAAAAGAAGGCGCAAATTTGTATATATATTTTAACAGCTGCGCCAACTATTTAGTGTATTTTATGGTAAATGTGGGGGTTCTAATGATTGGTTTTTAGATTAGAGCCGCCTATTGGTTAAATTTATTTTAAATTAAATGAGGTCATGTAAAAGATAAGCATTTAACGGAATCAGGGAATCTTAAACAACAATAATTGAATAGCTCTTTTTCACAAATTATATTTTGGGCAACTCTGAAATTAACTTTCCCCCGGCTACCCGAAAGCCCTGACTGCCGGAGCGTGATGGTAAAAGAAGCGCGCTATCGTTACGCAACAGTTAAGTTCGATTTCAGTTCCAACAAAGATCAACAAGTTTTTTTGATAGAGGTCTCGTCTTTTCGACAATAGAAAGCTTTTGACACATTTGGGTCATAGAAAAGCTTCTCATAAAATTAATCAGGTGTTCGGAGCCGATTTTACGCCTATAGGTGCAACAATTTGTGGAATAACATTAAAGCGACCGCAACAAATAAAAGGAGAAGCTCGGTCAAGCATAATGCAATATATATTTATAAGATGGCCTTCAGTTTAGCATCCTATCTGTCTAAGAAAATATATTTAACAAAACGGAGAATGAATTTTTCTCGGGAACTCCTAAAATTTTTGTCAAAACCAGAAGCATCAAAAGCATCAAAACCAAAAAGCGCCAACTAAGGAATTTGAATGTGAATTTCCATCCATATAGATTAATTAAATTTTATTCTCTTTATGCGTAAATATTTTCGTAGAATGAAAATAAGCGCGTGTCACTAAAATTAAATTGCTTCAAGAGCAGCTCATTGTAATAAAATTCTCCTTAATTAATTTAATTATATCAAAGGGAGAATATACGAAATAAAAATAAATATAACGAAACACAGCGAATAATTACGAATATTTAAACGCGCGCCTTGCGCAATGCGCTACATGACGTCACCACCCATTCAACTCGTTCGCAAGGATTTACAGTTTATTCACTTCTTCGCCACAATGAAACATTTAAGCTTGTCTGTCAAAGAAGATAAGAGAAAGAAGATGACGAAAACCCGAAAATAAAAAAACCAAAAATTGTGCAGACTCCGTGCCACCTTGCCACACTCACTGCCAGATAGTAGCAAATTGGGTAGCAGGAGGAGAGCGAGACAAAATGTTGCTTGCTTAAAAAAACAACAATAACTCAAGTGAACATAAAGCTGACTTCCTGTCGGAACTGGGGTAAATACTCGCTTCCGCTGGTTCAGACAAATATGCAAACAAATGCACAGCTGCAACATAAACACAGACGAATAATTCCATGTATGTGTATTTGCTGTATATATATTATATGCATATGTATATAATATATGGTTAATATATATGGGTAAAATATATGTACATATATTTATTTTACTTTTTGCAGATATCTTAACATTTTTTAAGTTCAACAAATACCTTTCTCAATCGCACCCAGCTGAGCAGCAGTCACTTTAGCGTTAAATACTTGAACTATTTTCCTCTGGCTAGCACGTCAAAATTGCTTTGCAGTAAAATGTGCATGATTTATGAGCGCCGATATTTTAGCTTTTCGTGTTCGCAGTTAGTTTTCAATGGAATATACAGCTTAGCCTAGCGCTGCGTTAGTTTAACAAAGTATTCGAAAGTAGTTGGCGACACGGCGTATACGTAATATGAATAATTAAAAAATTACATTGCTCCGGTTTTTGCAGTCTCGCAACATGTTGCACGGAGTATAAAAGTATTGTCCATCTAACGGTTGTTCGTAACAGCTGCAGCTAAACAATTTAAGTACAAAATTGCCAAGTTGCACGACTACCGCGTTTAAATTCGATCTTACGCCATTTTAAATCCCTTCAGATTCGTTCAATTTACCACAGACAAAGAAAACATCAATAAATATATTAGAGTAGAATTTTGTACAAATAGTGCACCCAGGATGTGGCACCTCTATTCTAATTTTCAAGGCAACATACACTGACTATAAAGACCTCAGTGTCTATGCCTGAATGTATATCAAAAATAACGGCATCTGTGAAATATCTTAATGAAGTTCAGAGCGGATTTGATAATGTTGTATCCTGGAACTAAAAATTAATAAAATCGGTTTAGTACTTCCCCTAACCTCTAAGTAAGTGATGTTCAGTTTTTTCAAAATTAAGTGAACGTATTTTATCTTGTTGGATATACTATAGTTTGGTGTCAAAAATAGGTAAAATCGCTGCACTACCTCATTCCAAATAAAGATTTTCGTTATGGTTGACTTTCTACCGAACATATCCCTAAATTTATGTGATAATTTAATAAAATTTTGTAAGTAAATTTTCTTTAATAAGATATGGTTTAGCGTCGAAATTGGATCGAAAATCAACCAAAACTTTGCTCAAGCCCCTGTATACCGAATGTAATGATTTCCAAACCTCTGTTTCAATATAATCGCTTCACAATTTCGCCCAAAGGCGAAACATTGCCAACCATTTTATAATATTGGGTTGTTCGGAAAGTCATTTCGTTTTTTTTGGGGAACATGAAAGACAGTTTTCGTATAATGAATAAATATTTTATTAAATTATATATTGGCCATTCTGGTCCAACACCTTTTGCCATCTTTCTGGCAGTAACATAATTCCCCTCTCATAAAAGTTTTGGTCCTTGCTGGCAAAAAACTCGTCCAGGTGGTTTTTGACATCTTCATTTGAGGTAAAGGTTTTGCCATCCAAAATATTTTGCAGGGACCGGAACAAATAGTAGTCGGAAGGCGCCAGATCTGGAGAATATGGTGGATGTTGCAGTACGTCCCATTCAAGCTGTAAAAGTTTTTGGCGAGTGACCAAACTTGTGTGAGGTCTCGCATTATCCTGGTGGAACACTACACCCTTCCTGTTGATTAATTCGGGCCTCTTCTCTTTAAGTGAATCATTCAATTTGTCCAGCTGATGACAATAGACTTCTGAATTAATCGTTGTATTGTCCGGCAAAAGCTCAAAAAAAACGATTCCTTTGACATCCCACCAAACGGAGAGCATCACCTTTTTTTGGTGAATGTTGGCTTTTGACACGCTTTGAGCCGGTTCATCTTTTCTGCTCCATGACCTCTTGCGTTTAACATTGTTGTATACAACCCATTTTTCGTCCCCAGTAATAATCCGCTTCAAAAATGGATCATTTTCTAGACGTTTGAGGAGCGAATCACACGCGTCAACACGACGACACAAATTTCGCTCGGTAAGGACATGGGGCACCCACACATCGAGCTTCGAGGTTAAGTCCATGCCTTTCAAATGGCCATAAACAGTTGAATTCGACAAATTTAACCTCTCACCGATCTCTCGTGTGGTGATTCGCCGATTTGCATCAACTAATGCCTTTATCGCATCTTTGTCAGCTTCGACCGGCCTTCCAGACCGTGGTGCATCTTCGACATCAAAATTGCCGGATCGAAATTTTGCAAACCAGTTCTGGCACTGGCGTACTGTTAACACGCCTTCTCCATACACATCCGTCAATTTTTTTCTCGCTTGGACAGCATTTTTACCTTTTCTGAAGTTAAAAAGTAAAATATGACGAAAATGCTGCTTATTGCTCTCCATATTTAAAAAGGCACCAACCAAAAACTACTGGATAATATTATCTTGGATATGTTAGTACTATGCAGTTCAATTCGAGAAGCTTTCGCTCATAGAAACGATGCGAACATTGCAACCTACCTGGTAACTAACTGGTTGGTTTAAAGTGGTGATTGATGTAGTGCTAGAGCACTCTTTCGTGCGTTAATTTTAGTTTGTTCTCTTTAATCTAAGGTAATAACTGACCTCAAATAGAAAATCACTATCAATTAGTTAACCTATAGATTCCACTTAAATGCCTATAGTAGAACAGATAATAACTCGATCAGAAAGTTTCAGGAATTTATTAAAATTAGTTGATCCAAATCAAAGTTGCTCCCTTCAAAGTACTTTCCGCCGACTCAACACACTTATGCAAATATTTGATCCTATATTCGAAAAAATTTTTATAATCAGCGTTCTCTATGGCTGGGGCCATCAGGGTTGTCTTAAATTTTTCCATTGTTTCCTCTCGGCTTTAGAACGTGTCCGACTGACAGCTTTTGTGTCTATTGGCTTTTTAACACACAGGTGAATTCGGTAATTTTTGGATGTTGTTGAACCAAATGAGATGTTAAACTCCTCTGCCATCTTTGTGCTGGTTAATTTACGACTGATATAAAACTGATTCAAAATGATGAAACGGAGAAATAGCACTTATATGGAATGACCGAGAGTGCAACTCATTTCTATTTGAAATATTTGTACATCAACCGCTTGATTTCAGTTCATTAATTCTGCTCAGGAATTTTGCGGGTGCTGAAATCAGCCAGCTGCTTCATCTTCTTATCATCATGCAGCTGTCTTCAAATTAATCAGTCAAGCCGTTATAGTGCAGTGGCACATCTTTCCTTCAAGTTGAGTGTGCCGAAATGTATGCCTCAACGGTCGAAACCCAATCTGAGCTAAATACTTCTTAATAGCGGCCTTTTTCCGGTCAACTGCCTCCAGGCCACAAGTAATGAAGCAAATATAGAAGTTGGTTTTCATAAGTATATATCTACTTAACTGTATACTTATATACAAACTTTTACAAGTGCATAAAGCTGAGTATATGCTTTCACAATAATTGTCCCAGCATGTGGTATTTTCATTAATGACCACTTTCCACTAAACATTTCCCACCAACACAAACTCACACAAACACATGCACACACACGCGCACACATTGTGGCATGTTTATACAGTTAATTAGGTTTAAAACTAACAAGCCTATTAGTTATTGGATGAATCTTTTGTTGTTTTTGTTTTTGTAGTTGTTGCTTTTTTTCGTTTTGTTTCGTAGCCTGCCATACCGCATGTCGTGCGGCTAATCTGTTAATATTACCTAATTTCGAATAATTTGCAACAAATATGCAGACCATCCGAAATATTTTGCAGTTTAGTTGACGCTGTTTGCCCAACAAGTTGGCGCATTAGAAAATAAAGCGGACCGCTGTGGTCCGATGATGTGAATTATTTTTAGTTGGGGTGTATTGGCGTTCACTAATTTTTGGTTATGAAACTAAAAGGTTTAGTCTAATTATTTTAGGGAATTTTGCACCAACTAAATGTTAGTTAATGTCATTAATTAGCTTGATGGGTGAATACAAAAATAGCAAATGAATTTCGCACAAATGAGTAGACTCTAAAACAATGCAGGAGTCGTCCAGGGTGGGTAGGACCCAGGGAGTAGGACAACATGACATACTGGCTGTTAGTACTCAGCCATGCTCGGAACAATTTGACAGCTAAATAAGTAAAATAAAGTTCATTGACAGTAAACTAGCTGGACTTTGTTAGTATGCCTCAAAAGTCATTAGATCCAATTAAAAGAGATCGAAGCCCACTATTGATAGGCCTGGCTAGAAAAAGTTACTTTTAAAAAATGTGCAAAAGAAGAGCCCATTAATATCAAACGAAGATGCAGATAGCACGTCTTGTTCTAACAAATTCTTTAGTGCATTGATTGATAGTTGAAGTGATAGAATTAAAATGCTGTAATCCACCGAAGTTGCTTTACCGTAACACCAAATTCACTATATTAAAAATATCTAACCGTTAATTTTGTCTTCTCTTAACGAGATAAAAGAAATTCAGTTAAATTATAGGACGGGAAAGGAAAGAAGAAGAGGAAAAAATAACGGCACTTTTCGTTTCTGAAAAAAATATTTATTCATTCGTCTACATTAATGTTTTCGCCTTCAAAATAGAATCCATGTCCCTTATGGGCTTACTCCAGGCACTTATGTCAGTCTTTCTTCCAATCGTCGAAACACTTCTCAAACTCGACTTTAAGAGTAGCCCTTAGCTATTTCAGTGATGCGCCCTTAATGTTATCTATATTTGTAGAACGACGGTACTTATCCCTTTAACGTTCTCTTTATTTTTGGAAATAGGAAAAAATCTCATGGAGCCAAGTCTGGCGAATATGGAGGTTGGGGCCCCGTTGCAGTATTGCTTTTGCCAAGAATTCACGGACAAACAACGAAGTGTGAGCAGAATTGAGCAAAAGTGAGCAGAAGCCATGAATTGCTTTTCCACAAATCCGGCCGTTTTTTCGGATTTCTTCATGCAAACGGCGTTGAACTAGTAAGTAATACACCTTATTGACCGGTTGATCTTGAGGAAAGAATTCATAATGCAATATGCCATTAAAGTTGAAGAACACAGTCGAAGAACATTCCCATTATTTTCTGAATACATCATGTATTATATATGTATACATATATGCAGTTAGCCAATAAACTATATTTATTTATGGATTATAATTTGGGAACCACAACCCAGTACGATAATCTCACCTTGAATCAAAGTAATGGGATTAATTCTGTAACCTTTAAATGTATCTCAATCGAATATTAAAACATCACATTATATATTTTTAGTTGATTCTGGGAACGTCCATGTAACATATTACCTGCGACAATGTTCTTTTTCACTTTAGTTGTGCTTTGAAATATTTTCAACCTTAAATATTGCTTTTGACACGACTCTAAGCCATAAAAGATTCATAAAATTTCAATATCCACAAAAATTTCGTATGCGTGAATTGAATGACATGACAAGTACATGACAATACATGACAAGTTAGACGTTCAACATACATAGGGTAAGTGGATTTTCATATATTGAGTTATAATTAAAGTAGCATTTACAGTCAATTAGACTCCGAGAGATCTATATAGAAATACAGAAATTACATTTTAAATAAAACAGAGAAAAGTAATGAAAAGTGCAAAACTTTGGCGTTATTTGTTTCTTAAATTGTATGGCATAGTGTTCGAATAACACTTGAAGCATATGGCCACAATGACTATGTTATATGAAAACGGTACTGAGAGTCCAATGTTACACCTCCTTCACTTCAGCCTTAAAGCGTTCAATGTGGATTTTCAACAAAGTAATGGTTTCATACGCCTTTTGGTTTATTTTTGGTTGGAAGCATTTAGTAACAGAATGATGGACGTTGACGCAGGAATCTAAGTGTCGAATACCATTTGCCTGTAGTGTTCACCATTGAATATAACCTATAATCCACTTTCAGATATATATATAGAGAAAAGCATGAACCCATAAGTCTTTTGATTGACAGTGAAATCGTCGCTTGCTGTCACAAACTGCTGTCAAGTTTTGTCAGATAAAAACAACTTGTAATTTTTATTGAAATAATTTCAATTTTCAGTTTGCTCCGTTTTTAGTATTGGTAATGTTTAACTAGCAAATATACATTATGTTTTAAATAAACAAACAATTCGGTTTGGTTATCACAACTGTTGTTTTAATTTTCAATTTAAAAGATTCGTTTATTTGAGGTGCGATTATTGCCTAATAATCGCGAAATTAAATTAATTTAATTGTGGTGCTAAAAAATTATTTGCCAATTTATGTATGTATTGGTGTTTTGCGTCAAAATGTTATTTCGAAACGATAAAGTCAATGGGCGTTCATTAGTTTTTTAGTGGAGGGAAATGCTATAGGATAAATTATAGGAAAATTTTAGTCCTTAGTACCACCAAACAGTGCTGAAGATAATGATAATATTGCTTGTCTGAGCTTCTGATTTGGATAGTGGTGCGCGGCTTGATTTTATTCGAACAATACAGAGACTTACAGCTTTTAAGCCCACCCCAAGGGCTAACGGGTTCATGAAAAAGTTTTTCATGGCATATATATGTAGATATTCGATCGCTATTCGAAGATTTTTTTGAAGTTAATCGGGACAAAGATCGATACAGATTCTGTGTAGTGTTAGTGTGCATCTCTAAAGAGTACATCTTGGCAGTTGCCCGATAAATTTTGCATATAAAAAGGTTAATTTTCAGCGCATTTCCACAAAAGTATATTCCAAAAATTTCAAATGATTGTATAAGCTATCCTAATGGCAACTGACAGCACGTGAAAACTGGAGCTCACAACGCTTCGATCTTTAAGTGGGAGGAGCTTTATCGTTAGAGATTTTAATACTCTTGTACTCTTGTACTCTTAATAGATGTGGTACTACAGAGTGGTAGTATGCCCCTCCAACCACCATTCCGAAGCAACCGACTGCAATGTACATAAGCTAATATTTAGTTAGAAATTAAAAATGAAGAAATTGCAAAACTTATTCCAAAATTTAATAATTTATGCAAAAACACTAATTTCATATTTCTAAAAACGTTTTCAATTTTCATTTTAATCAGTTTTTCATTACAAATAAACCGTAATTTGTGGATTACTAAAACCGCAAGCCAACACAGATAATATTTGAATTAAATTCAATATAAATAAGAGTATATATTATAGCAGCAAACTTCAATGAAAGTGCAGTCAAGCATATTCATGAAGCTGTTGAAATGCACAAACATTTATCGATACACTAGCTCACTGAGCAAAACTATATGCTGGTACTGCATGTCGAGCACTTATGCATATACGTAAATTCAGATATAGTGTTGTGTGCAGTACTAAAAAATGTTATAGAAGCTAATATTCAATAAAAGTATATAGGTTCTTTCCGTCAGCTGATTCGAATAACTAGTTCGCTGCGTGCACATTTATACCATAGCCTCGTTGTATGTACATATATTTATATATATGTATATGAGCTCGTGAAGTTTTCATCTGTTTTTTATTTTTTATATTTTATTTTTATATGCATCGATGTTAGCATTTTGCCACGAATTTTTTTCTCCATTCTTGATTTAAAACTAAAACAAAAGTTATGCGTAATTTCTCTCAACTAAATGGGTGAAAATATTTTATCAAATTAAAGTATCAGTAATAAAGTATCTAATCAGAGCATGCAGTATGAATTCAAATAGTTCGTATTTGCAAATTTCTTGTTTTTTAATAGATATTTATATTAAAATCACTCTAACTGGCACAAATCACAATATTCGTTATATTAGTGCTATGAGAAATCATATACCGTTATCTATAATTTTCTCTACTGAATGACATATATCGCTATATGTCAATAAGATTTAGATATTTGTTGCTAATACCGATATATACGATATACGATATAGATACAACCAAAGGAACGAAATTTAATGTATTGGTTATATGAAAGAAAATTCAACCTGAGAGGGGGAGATCATAATATTATAAAGTAAACTGAAAAGTCGGAAATCACTATATCGGGTATATTGGGACTAGGGGAAGGTCTGAGCTAATAGCATTTACACCTGACATTAAACTAAAGCATGCTCCATCACATATCTCCTCGCAATTTTATTAAGAAAATCCTTATATTATATTATGTATATCAGGCAACTTCGCCTTGCCGATTTGTCCGATTTTATCCATTTTTGGTATCAAGACAAAGACTTATTCCAAGAAAAGACGTTCTCGGAATTACATTAAAGTTTACCGGAAGTATGAAAACCCCTATATATGTGAGGCTATGGGAAGTACTTACCAGATTTTACCAATTTTTGGAACTAAGGCACATTAAATGCTTACCCTTGAATTTGGGTAATATTGTTGTATGGGAAATAGGTGTGATTTTCATATAATTGTTCCTATTTTGAATTTGCAAAAGTTACCGTAAAGATGCAAGCTAATGATTTTAATTTTGAATAAATTTTTTAAAACTTGTTTCAATACTTAACCCTAACCGAAATATTTTCTGACTCTAGGTGCTTACATGCCGTTACTGGCATAATTCATTTATTAATTAATTGAATTTAGTTAATTTAACCAAACATTTTACATAACTGGCAACCCTCGTCAAAACATTTTTCAACTCTACTCTAATTTTTTGTAAAGCTCTTTAGTTGAAATATTATTATAACTATTATAAAACTGTATATATTTATAACTATTATTTCGAAATATTACGAACAATCAAAAAAAAAAATAATGAAATCAGTTTAACATTCACTAATGCAAGCCTACCGCCATTAGTTATGCAACAAACTTTTGTTGTCAGTCCAGTAATTTTACTACCGTGCTATCTCACTTAAAAATTTTCGAAATTTGTAGAAATTAAGGCAAAAGCAATTCGTGCAATCTTCTCCCCAGCCTTTACGGCCACAAATTTGCCACTGACATCCAAAGTTACCATTACTAAAGTTTAGACATGGATTTGGTGTTTTAATAGGTATTAGTTGAGTCTAAAAATAAAGCGATAGATGGAGGGTAATTGAAGTTATATCAACCTTAACAAATAGGTGAAACATTAAAACATTACTGCTCGCTCCAGTCTTTGCTCAGCCTTACTTTTCCCTCCCACTATTAATCGCGTAACTTGCATCATGATCTAAAAACTAAAATTAAGTAGAAAGATATGCTGTCATGTTGTCAGTTTAGTGTAGAGAAGCTTCTAAGAATCTTACTAGAGAAACTATTTGATTTAAGTTGAATGGGCTGAGAATTCGGACGAATCATAATTTGAAGTGAAATGACAATGTGCGCCACTTAAAACCCGTATTGCCATCTCGATATTGCACATATTCACTAACTATATAACCTTTATTCTTTAATTTGTATTCAACAAATTAAATTAAATTAGAAACTAAATCGGTAGTCCGAAATCTTAAATCTTAAATCTGTACCAAAAAAAAGTCTATCCAGTCAGTCTGCCAAGATAAGTGTATTACATAAATATCGATTAATATGTTTTTGCTATTGGCCGAAGTGTATGTTAAAGAGTCAACCTGACGTTATCGTTTTCGTTGTGAGAGAACTAGTAGTAGTTATGGCCCATATCGCAAGTTTCTCACGACAAGACTGCCATCTGCATTGATTTTGTTGAATTAATTTTCTTTTTACTTATCTTATCCAATATAAGGATAAGAATTTTATTTGCTTGCTCTGCAATATAAGTTGTTACAAAATTAGAGTACATTATGTAACGTTCCGATCACGCCGATTTGAAATTGAAAATTTTCGAATTTCGCTATAATTTTTAAACTCGAAAGTTGTTTTTGAATTTGTCGAAAGTCTGCATGACCTGTTATATTGAAATCTATTCAGCCGATACTCTTTTTCTCTCAATAAAGGCAAACTATGTTGCATATCTTCGCGAGAATACCGCTTCGCCACAGAATGTTTCAGATATTCCATATAAATAGTTTCGCAACTATCCTCAGCAATTCTTCAAGACAACGTTTTTGTTTTTCAGGACTTTCCACTCATTTAAATACAAGTACATGTACGCACATACTCAATATGTTAAGTATATACGAACATGTGCGCACTAGTTCAAAAGTCATTGACTTAAAATATGTCCCAAATATAATATTGGATATAAAACACAGGTGAAACGCATATACTATATAGCCTTATATATATATATATATCTTCTCAATTTATATAAGTATTTCCAGATATGCAGTCACATATGCAATTGTTGAATACATACATACGTGTAGTTACTCAGCTCAAATGATTCTTGTTTGCTTTGTTGCATGAATATTTCATTTGTCTCATATGAGATATACTAACATTGTAACAACTGTTATCCGCACAAACAACAAAGAACATGTGCTGGTCACCTGTGTGTCAAAACTATGACATTTTGCAATTCCAAGTAAACATAGCAAAAGGAATTTCCCTTGAGTCATAGTATTGTCAGTAGCGACCCGAAACTGTGAAATACTTCCTCGTACATACATAGAAAGCGATTGGTTCCATATATTTGTATGTATATTTACATTTGCTGGTGAAAGTATGAAAATTTATATTAGGGGTTATATTATATAATATATTTTATATCACTCGTGTATATATGACTGCCGCACACAACCAAGCGTCCTACAGGGTCTGTTGGATATTGTATTTTATATTTTTCAGACTCTGCATCGGGTCGGAATTGAACCTACGACCCGCTGAATCGTATTTAGACACTAAATTCACTTATTTGCTGGCGTGAGTATACCCAAGGTAATAATATTAATCATAAAATAGGAGCCGATACGCCAAAACCTTTTACGGTCGCTGTACAGTCACAATTTTGATAATCGCTTGCTCCTTTTAGTTCCCTTACCTTCTGGAACAAACTATGGATATTAGTCAGTAAGAACAAATTTCTTTTTTATATATGTAAATAGTTAAATCTATGGTAGTATGTTTAAGTGGATCAAGGCGACATAAGTTTAGAAAAGTATTTTGTTAGCTGGAAAAAAAGGTCGGATCCTTTATATGAAGTCGTGAACTTAAGCTTCCAAATTGAAGACAGTTTTTAAGAAAAACTCTTGGTTTTAAGTTGAGTCTGTAATAAGTTGAGCAGAATCAGCAAATTGTTCCATTAACATAAGCTTTTTAACATATTGCCTATCATCATATCTCTAGCACGGTGAACGGCTTGATGATATTGAATAAATATACTGACATTAAAATCTTGATATGAATCCAATGAGTTGGTACCTAAGGAATGGCCAATAGTATCTACGGCAATCCAAAATAGTTATTTAGCTTACAAAAAGAAAACGGAATTTTTGGAAAAATTACTATCTGTTTCTCAACATATTCTCATTTTAACTCGATAAACTTGACCTAGCGATTCTCCAATCTCTTTAACCCTTCTGGAACACAGGTTTTCTGAATATCTTCAAAGTTGTCCTCCGTGGCACCGATAACCTCCCCATTCGACTCAAATATCTACCCGATGCCGCATGTGAGTTTTTCAAGTTTGGAAACAGAAAGATGTCACACGAGGTCAAATCTGGGGAATAAGATAGACGGGGCAGCGGTTCGTAGACTAGTTCGACTAATTTGACTGTGGCGACGGGGGAGGTGTGAGCCAACGCGTTTGCAGGTTTTTACAATCTATGGACGCGACCTCTTCGCCTTTAATTTTGATAGCATTCTTCTATACGAGAGTATACGACGGATAATAAATTTCTCTTGCGATTGTGAGTGTCGGGTGGTGAGGCTGACGTCGGCTGACCGCCCTCGCACATGTTTATAATTTGTGCTTTTTTGTTGTTTCTTGCTCCAATACAGAACTCATTAATATAGGTTATACGAACAGATTATATTAGAACTCATGAACTGCTTGAAAGTGTCTTCCACAATACCATCAACCTATTAATATTGGAGTATATCTAGGACATCTTGTTTACACAAGCGTTCAGTTAAGCCCGCTAAAACACCATGGGCGTAACATTTTCCTTTAAAAGTAGAAATTTTATTATGTGCGCGTATGTTTGGATGCATGTCCAGCAGTGTCTAAGTTACTTCCGCATATGTATTACGTTGCGCAAAATTCCACTGGCACTTTAAAATGCAATAAACGCCAAAATGCCCGTTTCACGTAAAGGTCTCACCAAGTAATTTAGGAAGCTGTGCAACTCCGTCTCCTCTGGAGCAAAAGTAAGCCAACATTATACGCGAAGATATTAAATTTGTAAGTAAGATATCTACTTACAAATGGCAGCGTCAAATTATGTAAATGATTATGTTAAAAGGAGACATGCTGCCAAGCGCCGCAAAGTATGCTGCACAAAGAAGGCAAGCGCGTTTCCAAGGGAGTGCTCGTATGCAAACTAATGACGCGACAAACACACATACAAACACATACATAAGTTGATTATCAAAGAGAAGTTTTATTTTAGCAGCATGAATAGCGCATGTATGTATTTTGTAAGAATTTGTTGTGTGCGCGAAAACTTTTGAATTTTAATGCTTAAATGCTGAATAATTATGTTGTCGAAGTATGTTGCGAACAATTCGAATTTACGAAAGTCAGCTAAAGTACGGCTACTATGACAATGTGAGTGCTAATGGAGATTAAACCTGCAAGAACTAACAGTTCTCTAACTAACAGTTCGCATTTTGTGAGAAAAAGGTAGCAAGTTAAAGTCGAATTTTCTTTCGCACAATAAAATTAATGAAACTAAGAAAACAGTCATTTAGGAGTATTTGTTTATACTTTTCGAATTCCAACAAACCCACTGCCAAATTGACAGGCCCATCTAAAATGATTTTACTCATTTGCTACGAGTTAAATGTGACATATTTATGCGCATTTATTTAAATCTGTTGTTTGTATGTATTTGCTTTAGTGGACTTATAAATAGACGCTATAGCGCTAAGCGCTAAAACTGGTAGAAATAAGAGAATTATAGCAACTGTCTTGAGAACAACTACTAAGAAGAAAGCTTCGAGTGTGCAATTCCACAAAAATAATATTAATCTAATTCCGTGTACTAAATTATACAGGATAATTTATTAAATTTATATTCTTTACATACATTTTTGCTTATGTAAAAGTATGGCATCCCTTAATTGAACGCTACATATCAAAGAACAAGTTACTCTAACCATACTGCCGTTTGTATATATGACAACAACACAGCACAAATCCTTCGTAGTGGCATCCTCAAAAAAGTATATTCACTCCAAACAGCTAAGCTTTAAAGTAATATTTCTGGTTTCCATTACTATAGGTATGTTATATATTTAAATGGTGCTTATGCACAGGTAGGGGCTTAGCTGAGTTGTTGCTTCGATCCTACAAATTGACAGCCCTTCTAATTTCAATCCGATTCCACTTTTCAGGGCAACGTCCTACAAAGGATCGACCACTATTACAGAAGCCTCCAATGGGATCTTTAAAAAGCAAAACTGAAGGAAAAAAAAGTATTGATAATATATGGATTATTGTAATAAAGATAATTTTGAGAAATTCTTCAAATGCGAGAAGTAAGTAATACATATATACGTATGCTATTAAAAAAGAATAATTACTTATATTATCTATGCCAAAAGGAAGGTATTAACTGATCTTGTCCATTTTTGGTATCAAATCATATTATTCCAAGTGAAATAATCCGACATCAATTCAGTAAGGTACTTCACACCGAAAGTCAACCAAAACTAATTTGGGGGTGTAGGGTATATAGGGTATATAGGGTATATAGGGTATGCGATATACATAATTATAAGAGGAGTATTACAGTCAAATTTTATTAAGATATCTTCAATGTTGACTGAAATATGCACTATTAATGCCAACCAGAGTGAGGGAAATTAATATATACGGTATATGAAGTTCAGAGGGTCGTAAGAACCGAATTATATACCGTTGCATATTTGGAATTCACACCTTAATTACGCACTGAATAATAGTACCTTAACCCCACTGGGCGTGGGGTTAGCGTGATTCCGACCAGTTATTTCTGTTTAGCATGCCAAAAATGTATTCCTTTCAATCTATTCGAAAGAGGTTATAACTATTCATGACGCCTAAAATTAAGGTCATCACGACCATCGATCTTGACAGCCAAAAGATCGATTGAGGAATGAATTGTGCTACATTCTACGTGGTTCAGCTGAAAACCAAAAAAATAAAAGCCAAATACCTTTAATTTCCAGCTTCAAAAAGTCTTTTCATTCGAGCTCAATGTTGATTCAAAGGTCATCGTTAAAGGCATTTTTAGAGATAATCGGGTAAAATTTGCCATTGTCACAAGAACCGCACTAAGTTTTCACTCCCAAATGTTACTGTTTTGCTTTTCAATATTGCGATGAAGATTGTTGTCAATAGTGTGCTTCGAAAGAAGATTCTTCCATTCAATATAGCCTTGTATCCTTTATTGCTGCTGTGGAGTATGCGTAATACTTCAACAGTACTCGACTGTTTTTGCTCACTCCATATTACCTTAAAACATTTCAGATAAAGATTTTTTAATTTCAGGATACAATATTTTATGTAGAATATAGTAGTATAAGGTAGCATGCACTCAAGTGGTTCAATGTCCAATAATACGGCCGCTTTAATTCACATGTATCTGAGTAATGGAGTCAATTAAGTGGTACAACTCTTGAAGTTTATTAAAATAATTAAGACCTCAGGAAATCGAATAAGAAAACCTAGCAGGATTAGTCACTTGATGCTGCAACGTCACTTCCTTATCATATATTTCGCTTCATTGAATGTGATGACTTCACACAAATGTTTGCCAAAAGTAAGTACCACCTGCGCTACCCACCCCAAACAAGCGCAACAAAGGGTGGGTTCTCTCCTAAAACTCGCACAAATTGCCATTATTCTAGCATTCAAATTTCAACTAAATTCTGTAGGAAATAGCTGGAACAATTCTAAAGACAAGACACAGTTGAAAAGATAATTTAAAGTCAAATTTTTATATTGCAACAATGTTATTACCCCACAAACTCAACCATTCCTCAAGGAGTTATGAAACTCCTTTCATTTTCAGTCCAAATATATTGGTTGCAACTTTCGTTTAATTTGCCACAACTGCAGCTAGTTTCTATTAACTTCCATCACAACTTAGCAGATGACGTGTTCATAAACAACCCTACAAACATGAGTATGTAGAAAACATATATCGGACTAACTAATAACAGCGCACACACTCTATACTTATTGTTGGGAAACTTTTATTGCCGCAGACTATTAAACTTTTCCCATTAAAGGGCGGCCAGTGTGTCAAATAAAAGCAGATCGTAAGCAACAATCTCTAAATTGCTGACCATTACTGTGTCTCATTTGTTAAGTTTAAATGCGTATAACTATTATCATTAATTGCAGGACAGTTTGCCTGCCTTGAGGATTATGTGAATAATTGACAATGGTAATTGCCGCCACTTGAACGAACATATGAAAAGAAATTCATAATGTTTTAATGGAAGACTTAATAAATTTAGTTGCTAATTGATAAAGTGTTAATATTGTTAGCCTACAGTAATTGTATCGAATAGTGGTGTAGTACTCACAAATCTTTCTCTCTCCAACTTCTATTTCATATTTGCGAGATAAATGAGAACAGTATGATAATTGAGTGAAAATTTTGTTAAATTTGTATATCGCAATAGTGAAATGGATTATAACAAAATCTAGTCATTTAAGTGCTCTAGAGTGATATAAGCGCTTACTAGTTTGTTTCTTTAACTGTAGTTAGTAATTGCTTTACTTTTATGTTTCTATTGTGGTTAAATTATTAAAATAAGTAATTAAATAATTAAGAATTAAATTAAAATAAGTATTAAAAATAAGGTTAATGTATATAAAATTTAAAAAAAAATATTCTTTATAGCTGATCGTAACATAACCTGATCAGATAAATATCACCCATTAAAACCGCACGCGAACAAGAAATTCATGAAATATTTTCTTATATTGGTTCTACCTCATTTAAAACTCGACTTATGACAATGAGGGTATTTATCGATTATACAAATATTTGAATGTCACAAAGCTTTCAGTACGGTACATGTCAGATCGTAAAATTTTTAACGTATGCGAAATGTCATCCACTTTTTCTGTCATTAACAATCTTGAGATGGCCTAAAACAGACATGCTCAATGATAACCCTGAAAAATAAGCATAAATCAATGGAAGGCCCATCGGATATTATTAAACTAATTAATCGATTTAGGTATGACGAATATCTACAGTACGAAGTTAGCCCGACAACAAAGGAAATCATGCAGTGAAATTAAATAGCGTTTGGAGGCTCTCTACGGAGACATTTCGGCTTCAACGCGAACACCGAAAATAGGTTTAACGAGTTTCAACTTAGTTTCAAGGCCCACTTTACAGACCTCCACACAACGCATTTTTCAGACGGGTTAAACATGTTGAGTCCTGTTTGTCGATGGATTAAAATAAATGGAAAATAAATAACAATTTTTCGAAGTCATGTTTTTCTCTCATAAGCCAAATGCTAATTCAAGTTTTTCGGAATGTATTGATATTAACTCTACAGAAAATGGAGCAACCTCAAACAAGTAAGTGAAATTTTGTAGGAAAATCGTTGTCTTGCATAGAGAGGTAGCAGATTCTTTAGAAAGAACTCACTATATTTTAACTGAAATTTCGATGATTTTTCCGAAATGATTTGGAATTTTTCGCATAGAAAACGTAAACACATTCTCAGAAAATTCTAAAGCCATCCCCTCTGAAGTCCATATATGGAAGCAAGTCTTACATTGGAAAAATACTTTTCATCAAGGACACAACAATGCTGTTGTTAATTCTGGTTTCACAGTATACTTCATAAGCAACCAATTAAGATTCTATGATAAATCAAGTCACAATAACGACTTTACCATTTAATTGGTTGCATAAAGCTTTTGTCGCTACCTCTTAACTTTACTTTTGCATTTTTTATTAACGGATTTTAATTTAAATTGTCATATGAGATACCTTAATAACTTGTTTTTAAATTGAGGTTGATCGAGAAGTAAGAAATCCATCTAAGGTTCCTCTTCTGAAAAGTTATTCAGAAACTAGTCTGAGGAAATATAAGTCCGATGATATTTAAGACTTATTATTGCCATGTAGAATTTCATTGCCTAAGGATAGCAAATAAATAAATTCGCTTTCTTGAGTTTCTATACAAAAGAATTTTACATTATATTGTGGTAAGGTACGTTACGTAATATTACATTATGATATAATATATTACATTATGGTACATGTCAATTTTAGTTATGTTAATGTTGTGCTATGTTAAGTTATGCCATGTTAAGTTATGCTATGTTATAACATGTTATTTAATTTTACTTTGTGTTATGTTATGCTATTGGAATAATATTCCTCTAACAATTTCCTCTTAAGCTCGAAGATTGTTGTAAAAATATTTTGAATATCTGAATGTCCTTCCAACAATACACAAACTTATGCATACCGACTTAACTTAACCAACGCCACTTATTGCTACAACTTATTATTACCAGCTAACTAAGTTAAACTCAACACAGCGCATAAAGTCAAACTAATATGATTTAAGTAATTGCCGAGCTGTCACCTCACAAGCTGTTGAAAAGCGAAACCGTCATCATCCCTGCCAACGATAACAGATTAATTGCGAATTTCCAATTCAGTGCCAGCAATAACTAATATGAAAACCGCTGCAAGCAAGAAAAATCCATGAGTTCTAAGACAATTTAATATCCAAGCAACGGAAAGCTGAAGAGGAGAAGTACCAGCGAAACTTTGCGCGCAAACGAGACGCCGTCGCCTGGGCGAAGGGGGCGTTTAATTAAAATCACTTTTCATTTGATTTCATTACATAATTATATCCGCAGGTTATTCGTTCATTGCGATAATACTCGCCTTCGTTAAAGGATTACGGCAATTCGTTTATTTTCGTTACATAAGAATACTTGTGAGCATGGCTGTATATGTATGTATGTATGTACGTGAAAGTTCGAAATTGTTGCCTAGTCGCGTCAATAACGATTTGTGTTTAATTACGAAACACCGCGAGCTTTATTTACAATTTACCCTAATTTCGGAGAAGACTAATAAACCAACGCGAGCATACAAAGCGGCACTCATTGGCAATTAAATTTATTGCAACATGTGTAGCCATACAATACACAGAATATATAGAATACATAGAAAGAAGAAAAGTTGAATGAAAACAATGGAAAATATGTTTTAATGCTTACTTCCAATATGCAATAAAAAAAATTATATTAAATATGTAACTTTGGATAACTAATATCCCAAATATTTTCCATAAGTAGGTTTATGGTACAGTACATGCTGCTAAAAGCTCTTTCATTTAAGTCTTAACTCATAAACAACAGTTTCACATGAGAAAAGTGAATTTGAACATCTGTGATTTACTGTCACTCAACTGTTTCAACTCAAGTGGTTTCAGAAGGATCCCCAAGTCAATGCGGGAATATTCACGGCTTCCGACCAAACTTGCAACTCACAAGTTCTCAAATGAACTACCTGTGAATTGTGGTTTACCCCAACTTTCAACAATCAACAGGATCCTAACTATTTGCCTTATATGTTTTGAAGCTGGATATTATTCGCATTGTACCTCTTTTATTGTTTGCGGAATACCTTTATTATTATTATTTTTTTTTTTTAATACTCAAATATTTTGAATTTTTACAAATTAAGGTAAGAAACTTTACTTTGGTACAGAGCATGGAACAAGCGAGGTTAAAAATGTTTCAAAAGTAGGAATGGCCCTGCCTCCAAATAGGATTAATGTACATATCACACTAACCATTAAACTATATCAACCAAACCTACGGAGAACATCCCTTCCTAGCACCTTCTCATACCCACCCCCATATAATGGTTATATTAAAAAATACAAAAAGTGCTATAACTGACTAAATAATTATAGAATTTAAAATTCTAAAAATAAAAATAGAAGCATTAAATTTTACAGTAGAGATAGTACGCAAGGGCTTCATAAGAGTCGGTGTAAAAAATGCCTAATGAGTGTGACACCTCCCACTTTTATGTGAAGTCCTATATCTTAGGAAATACTTGACAGATTTCAATCACATTGGGTACTTAATATTACTTTATCTTTATTATTACTTATATCTTTATATTACAGTGCGAAATCTTCGTGTTACAGTATATAAATCAAGCACCTATGAAAAGTTATAGCCCGATTACAACAATTTTAAGACGTGAAATGGTATACCCTAAAAACACTCGTTGTGCAAAGTTTTGCTTCGATGTCTTTATTTGTAATTGATTTATATACTGTAAGCTGAAATAAATATATGCAATTTAAAATGGTGATATTTTCGAAATAGGTGTAATTGGATTCCAATTTTCGCCCTTTCACACACTGTAATATAAGGATGCAAATATATATATAGTAGTTCCTGAGAATCCCATTTTCCAATTTTTACACGAATTCTTTTGTAGCCCTTAAGTTGGCTGGGAAACTGAATCTTTCTGACGTGTTCTTTCACCGAATTATCGCACATTTAATAGTTTTCAACGTAACAACATGCGTTGCAACATATTGCGAGAATATATAAATATAGATGAATGATTCTTCCCATAGATCGGGTTTCCCATCTCGTTCTCTGGCTACACCGCACTTGCCGTTTAATGAGGGAGATATCATAAAAAAGGGGACGAAAATGTGGTCTGATACCAAAACTTTATGAAATCGCTTGGCACATTTCGCTATCATTTTATAAACTTTTGGAGATAGAACATCTTTCGTAGAAAATTAAGTCCCGAAAAGTACAAAGATATTGTTATACTTTTTTGAAATACGCATGAATCTCCAAAATAAAAAAATTACTTTCCTCCTATTTCAGAATATTTATTTTTATTTTATTTCTGAAATGTAAAAATAAGCTACCAAGCGCTCAACTAGACCAAAAGGGTGGTAAAACGTTTGCAACAGGTGATGCGAGTCATGACTTCTTAACATTAACCGAGAATTAAGCTTTGAACCTTACAGTCAGGTTGGCACGAATGCTAAAAAAAGCTTTCCAACCAAAGCTAATGTAACTTGCCTTTAGGTAGTATATATAAATATATGCATTCCGGGTCATTTCTATACTTTGAGCTTCACAGGTTCATTTTCCGGAAATAGTAAAGCAAATAAGCTTTCATCAACCTTTATTTATTTCAGAAATGAATCAGTCATCCAAAATTTCATTTTTCCTGATAGCTTCTAAGTGTATTCCGTAAGAATAGCGATTGTTATTATAGCAAACATATTCTATAATATTGAATTTTCCGATAAAGCATCTTTCAGGGTTGCGAGCATTCCAAATACGGTAAAATGAATGTGCCTCAGTGCTAAAAATTATTGGATTATCGAAATGTGACAAGTAAGTTTGTCGAACAGAGCGCATGTTATCAAATATGAATTTTAAACATTATTACGGAATAAGCCTTTGTTTGGTAATTTGCCTAAGAATATTCAAAATGAATGTCAAAAACATCTGCTTGGTTTGACAGTTATTCCTGTAGCAGATTCCAAATAAAAATACTAAAATATTCTGAACCTCATTTTTGCAATTAAACACAACAAGTTCAAATGAATGTAACAAAAATTTATTTTTCATTAAATAATTGCTTCTCGTACTCATATTTCAAAAAATGAGAAATAACACAACAGATCTACGTATATATGGCTATATGGAAGTCTAAATAGTACATTTTATTGCATACAGACCTTTTAAATGTTTTAGTAAGTTCTCTCCTGAAAATATTTGCAGGGATGTGTTTCAATGTAGCTACTAGTTACAAAAGTATTTAATTCTGTATTTTTAGTTGTTCTTTATTAATTAATTTGTTCATTAGTATTTTTTGTTTTCATTTCTTCTTTTTCTAATTTCAACTACTTGCAATTTTTTTAGCGAATGTTTTCAGTTGCCCACAAAAAAGCTTTCCGATATTGTATTTTCACTGCGTTCTTATTTCGTTATTAAAGAAGAAAGAAAAATATATATTGAAAAATTCACTAAACAATATGCATTATGAGTAAGTAAGTGTTTTTGTTTTGGTTTTTGTAGTTAAAATAAACAATTTTGCACAATTTTAGTAGATATTTTTTACTAAATAAATACATTACTATTATGTTTTTTTTCGATGAACTTGGCAACTATGTAATGTACGATTTCTATTTAACTCTTCAAATCCATGCATCGTCTATTGTTAAATACAGTTTTAATTAACTATTTCTTTAATTCGTTTATATTATTTTTATTTTAAATTTTTTCTTTTTTATTTTCAACTTATTTAATGTTTATAATTACACTTAACTACATTTTCACTAAACAAGTGGCTACGTTTTCAATACATACCGTGCCATAAGTACGCATACACTTCAAATCTAATAAATTTCCATACAATTCCATTTTTAAAGTCTATCAGCCTGTTTTGAATTCATACGTATTTGTTGCATTCGTTTCGAAAATTCGCTATGCGTCTTCGCTGTTACTAAAAGGGGGTATTCACACGACATACAAGTCTTACACAATTACATTAGCAGTTTATTTCTAAAAACATTTTTCATTAATTTACGTTTTTACATATAATAACATTAACATTTCTATGATTTAACGATTTTCTAATTCCGAAATTAATTTTTATTTTGTATTTAATTTCTTAATAAAGTAAGAGTGTGATTTCACACACATACAATTTTATGCTTCTTTTTTACTTTATAGATTATAGTTCTCAAATTACTTTTGTATTTGTGTTAGTGCTCAATCTAAAAAATCAGTCCTTTTCAAAATTCACTACAAATTCCATTTGTGCCCACTCCTATCTGGGTATACCTGTACTATAAGTTTATTTTTCGGGTAAGGTTCAGATAATTATTACGCGGTTTGGTTGAACAATTAGTGTATACAAAATAAAAAAATTTTAAAGATCCAGCATATATGAATTCATATTGAATTGAATATATGAATATATTCATACATGAATATATAATTTCAAAAAGAGTTCAGAAGACCAATGTTTCTTTGAAACATATTACTATATAACTTGAGTCTAAAACTAAGTATTTTTGAGGGGAAAAGTGTGTGGTGGAAAAGTGAAGTGGTCAAGCAATTTGTTGTGAATTTCTGAGAACTTTGATTTCAGATATTTATTTTCCACTATTATTACCAATGAAGTGATTGTGTCAATTTCATGTGCTCTTTTAAAAGCTTAGACGCATTTTTTTTTGATTGGTTACTTAAAAGCTTTCACAATTTTTAAAGATTGGAATTTTTGAGCTTATACTATTTTTTTACGTTCTGATGTTCAAACAAGTGGTTTGTTTCTACAACAGCAAAAAGACTAATGAAATGAATAACAACTGTTTCTAACTATAATCTTTTGAAAGCTTCCCACTAATATTAAATTTTTGGCACCAGTTTGCTAAAGGTACAATTATTTTGAGCATACTTTAATTGAAATAAATCGGTACAAGCTCTCCCGATTTGCCGAAAGCTTTTACAAGCACCGAAATTTGTTTCTAAATATCGCTACTTCTATGTACCTATTCATGCAAAATCAAATTCATGGGAAGCTTTTTCAAGTATTCATAAATTAATACACTTTTTCGAAAAATATTCCCGCCAAGTCCTTCAATATTACACATGTTTTATTTAATAATTTATAGTTGGTTAAACACTCAAATTATTTTACAAATAAAAAGGCACATTTGCTAAGATTCTATGAGCTAATGAAAACCAAAAAGCTTTTGATATTTCAATGCAAATTGTATTATTGTTCATTCAAGTCAGTCGTTATTAATATAGTATGTAGCTTCTTATAATTCATATCGTAATCATAATTAGTCTATTAATTTAATAAAAGTATTTATTATTCGCTTTCGTTACTACTCAAATCTTCTAAAGATTTCTAAATGTATGATTCACACCGAATTCTATTCGGTTGCATAACTCTCTTTCTGGAAGCTCAATTCGGTGAGACAAAATAATAGAAATTGTTTGGCAACTCATATGTGCTGATTCCTTTATTTTGTACTTACATATAACTGGGAGCTTTCATTATTTTTGCTCATTTTTCGTACTTTAATTTTATTTTCCATCTATTGGGTGATTTCCAAAATACAAATACATAATATATTAATAATTCTACCTGACTGGGTCTTATACGCAGACTACCAAGAGAACAAATTTTTCGATTCAACATAGAGTGCAGAAAAATTCACAGGTTTTAAGAACTTTTGCTTAAATTTTGGAATATAATTTTCGCTTCTCTGTGATAATCGATGGAGCTGTGATCTCGCCCATAGTCCTAAAATGCTCTCTATTTCGAAAAGGTAATAAAAGGTTCATTTGTTTAAGGTTGATTAAGACAAATATATTTTATGAACAATTTTCTTTTGATCGAAAGATCGATACCTTGATATTTTGATCAATACTTTTATTTTTTTAAAAGTAGGTTTAAAGTAAAATCAAAATACCCCCAAAAGCATTTCGTTGAAAATAAAATTTGATTTGTAATTCATAAACTTTTTAAAAAAAAGTTAGCTTAAACATCGGACCACCCAAATACATAGTCCAATTTATTAAGACTGCGTTCAGTAACTCGGTAAATACAACCTTTGATCACAATATTCTCTATCTTTTAAGGTTTCAACTATATCTTCAGAATAAAGGATAACGAAAAAAATCAGAATCTAACAAGAAATCATAAATTGGCAGGAGCTCGCTTTGCTTATCACCACTACAATGCCTTGTTTTTTCATCCAGGTTTGTCAACATTTACAACTCGATACGTTTTCAAATCCTTAATCCGTTTACTTCAGAAAGTATCCTATTACAATCTTTGTCTTATCTCATACATTCTATTTATGACATGTGTCTAAATTTTACCACCATGGGGACCTATTGGGTTGTTCGGAAAGTCATTTCGTTTTTTCCCGCCAGAGGACTTAATTACGTTTTTTCGAAACTAACTTCACACTTAAGCCCCATAACCATTATATGTCATGAGAGCTGATATTGCAAGGCTTGTGTGTGAAAAAGTTCTATTAATTCTACCCAGTAGTTTTTGGTTGGTGCCTTTTTAAATATGGAGAGCAATAAGCAGCATTTTCGTCATATTTTACTTTTTAACTTCAGAAAAGGTAAAAATGCTGTCCAAGCGAGAAAAAAATTGACGGATGTGTATGGAGAAGGCGTGTTAACAGTACGCCAGTGCCAGAACTGGTTTGCAAAATTTCGATCCGGCAATTTTGATGTCGAAGATGCACCACGGTCTGGAAGGCCGGTCGAAGCTGACAAAGATGCGATAAAGGCATTAGTTGATGCAAATCGGCGAATCACCACACGAGAGATCGGTGAGAGGTTAAATTTGTCGAATTCAACTGTTTATGGCCATTTGAAAGGCATGGACTTAACCTCGAAGCTCGATGTGTGGGTGCCCCATGTCCTTACCGAGCGAAATTTGTGTCGTCGTGTTGACGCGTGTGATTCGCTCCTCAAACGTCTAGAAAATGATCCATTTTTGAAGCGGATTATTACTGGGGACGAAAAATGGGTTGTATACAACAATGTTAAACGCAAGAGGTCATGGAGCAGAAAAGATGAACCGGCTCAAAGCGTGTCAAAAGCCAACATTCACCAAAAAAAGGTGATGCTCTCCGTTTGGTGGGATGTCAAAGGAATCGTTTTTTTTGAGCTTTTGCCGGACAATACAACGATTAATTCAGAAGTCTATTGTCATCAGCTGGACAAATTGAATGATTCACTTAAAGAGAAGAGGCCCGAATTAATCAACAGGAAGGGTGTAGTGTTCCACCAGGATAATGCGAGACCTCACACAAGTTTGGTCACTCGCCAAAAACTTTTACAGCTTGAATGGGACGTACTGCAACATCCACCATATTCTCCAGATCTGGCGCCTTCCGACTACTATTTGTTCCGGTCCCTGCAAAATTTTTTGGATGGCAAAACCTTTACCTCAAATGAAGATGTCAAAAACCACCTGGACGAGTTTTTTGCCAGCAAGGACCAAAACTTTTATGAGAGGGGAATTATGTTACTGCCAGAAAGATGGCAAAAGGTGTTGGACCAGAATGGCCAATATATAATTTAATAAAATATTTATTCATTATACGAAAACTGTCTTTCATGTTCCCCCAAAAAAACGAAATGACTTTCCGAACAACCCAATACATCATATGTCGCTCGGTGTGAATCAGAATTAAGTAAGTGTACACTATACATATCTAAATTTTGTATGTATATGTGATAATTAAACTAGTTACTTAGTAAACGTTATTCATCGTACTAGAATTAAAACTTATTTCTAATTCGAGTTGTGCATTCCTGCAGTTTCTTGTCGCCACTAGCCCTTGAGGAGGCCGACGACGAGGCGGTATGCGTGCTGCTGCCACGATTCCGTTTCGAATAATAGCAGAAGATACAGAAACCATTCTGCGGTGTTGTACATCAAATATTTGTAGGACTGCGAGTAGCCGACGAGGTTCGATAACGGGAATTCGATCTAGAAGCGATTAGAAATTAAAAAAATTGATAGCGATTTTAAATTTATGTAAGTACCACAGCTTACCTCGAAATGCTTGAAGTGTAGTCCCGTACTGGCGTGCGCGCTTCTCGTCTAAAACTACTGACACCGGTAGGTACAGCCGTCAGCGGAGTTGACGAGGTTGTGGGATCAAGCAATGACATGGTACGGTGATCATAGGCGCGTATAGGTCGCCGACCCACCGTCGCATAACCATCCAAAGTGGAATTGGTTAGTGCGGTACCACTAGGCAGCGTGCCATTGAATGTATAAGAGGAACGTCGTTTCGGGCTGTAGGTATTGTAGTAGGTGCCTCCAACGCCGATACTAGCGCCAATGCCGGTACCCACACCCATGCTCAAGCCACTAGTAGCCGAAGAGCCTTTGCTCTCGTAAGGACTTGAACTGGCAGATGACTTGTAGCGTATTGGCACGCCGCTGGTTAGGGTAATATAATCGCTGTCAGCAGTGGAGCCATAGCGTTTGCTAATCAAAGAAGGTGATGTGGTGGGCCGTATATCGTTGAGACTCTTACGCGGTTTTGTAATATTGGTAGCATAGTCGAGCGGCGCTTTGTAAATGGGTGGTTTCAGTTCAGTGCCGACTGGACTTAACTTCAAAGGTCTAAAGAACTCTTGTGTAATATCTGGCGATTTGGCGCGTTCGTTTGGGTTTAGTTTATTGCTGGAACGCGCTTTTACCGCCGCCTGTTGCTCACGATAGTAATCGCGCACTGCACTCGGTCCGACAATACTACTCGTCCGCTTGGGTTTCTTATCGTTAAAGCGACAGTAGAAACTACGACGTTTGATACGATCAATTACGCTCTCATTTGGATCGGAGCTCTCGCCGCGTGTGGGTGATGAGAGTTGCGATACACGTGAGAGACGAGAAACAGTTGGTGAAGGTGAAGCGTGTATCATGTAGTTATCTTCCGAACATACAGACCAGTTATCGAAGTAGAGCTCAGGTTCTTCAGTTGGCGATAGGAACGTCGAAGTCGAGGCACAATCATCCTGATAACTGCGCGAATCGGAAGAGTAATTGGCAATGTTCTCAGTAGAAGGTGTTAGTAAATGATTTCGATTTATCTCGTGTGTGGACGAGGTGCGATAACCTGAAGTTTGCGAGGTCTGCAGTGATGAATTGTTATTAGTCATATAAGAGTTATTATTATTGGTGGCGTTATCCATGGATTGCTGGCTGGAGCTGTTATTTGACGAACCGTTCACCGCACCAGGGTAAGGTGGCAGATTCGAGTAGATACCATTACCATTCATGTGGGTCGCTTTTAAGATGTTGCGATTCTTTGTAGTGTTGTTATCAATTTTATCTAACTTCGTAAGATCCAACATCAATCCCTTGCGTTTATCCTTATTACCCTGCCCCATTTCTTTGCTCGGTAATACCAACTGCAGTTCATCCCAACTGCTCTTGGATTTTTGTATTGCTCCGGCGTCCTGTAAACATTCGGTACATTGCTTTCCTTCTGTGTTAACTCTAGGCGTCGGTGCAATCTCACAGCTACATTTGGCAGAGATCTCTGGTTTCCGTCCGGAGCTTAAGTTGGCGGCAACAGGGGCTGAAATGCTACTGGAACGATGACACTCGCCCGTGTTCTGGTAGATGGGTGACGGCGAAGCTTCGCGTATCTGACGTTCAATATTACTAGTAGAGCGTGTGCTCTGCACCCGCCGCTCCGCGCTGCTCACATCTTTATCATTACGCTTAAATAGCCCTAACACCAGGTTAACAGCATTCTTATTAAACGTACCCGGCATGTCCTCTACACTAACGGCACGCTTGATGTAGTTTGTTTCGGTTACGGGACGTAATCGTGGGACAGAACGCTCACGTAATGAACGGATTACTGCGTCAATTTTCGAAAGCTTATCCGACTTTGCCGGCTTTTCCTTTACTTCGCCATCGCTGCCGGGTGGCTTAACTATTGTATTGTTTTCAACTGCCGTCTTTGTGTAGGGGCCATCCAAAGATTTCTTCTTTTTAAGCAATGTGGATTTTTCCTTTACTTTATCTGGTGATCCACTTTCTGGCGACTTTTTCTTTACCACAGCACCATTTGCCGAAGAAGCGGGACTGGCAGTTACGCTCTTCTTTTCTTTGCTCATAGCAGAATCACGTAACTTCTCAAATTTCTGCCCAATAGCGTAGAGTAAGCCTTTACTCGGTTTCTTTTCCGGAGATTTTTCTTTAACCACGGGACTTGATTCCTTTGAGTTTTCCGCTGGCGTAGTCGTTGTGGACGTAGTCGCAGGCGTTGGAGTTGTGGGTGTGACTGGCAATGGTTGTGCTAGTTTAGATTTTTTGGAAACTTTCACGATTTTCTTATTTGTGGTAGGTTTAGTGTCACTCGAAGATGAAGTTTCGACAGTGCCTCGTGATGTTGGCGTCTGTGGCTCGAACTTCTCTTCAACCGCTAGTGGTGGCGTCGAGTTTCTCACTCTACCTTCGGCTATTGTTGTGATTGCGGCGCCACTACGTGTAAATTTTCTCGATTCCTTCGGTGGTGTGAGCTTTGATGCTGGGTAACTCTTGGGTCGTATCAGTCGGCTTTCACGCATAGCCTGTGCGTTGGATGCCTCTAGAGTTGAATCAGTGTTCATTTCTGGTATAGTGCTTGGCCTGTTAGGTAACTTGGATGTCAAAGTAGTACTATCTAGTTTTATGGCGTTACTTGGGTCTTTGGTTGGATACGATTTAGGTCGCTTAAGCTTAGACTCTCTCTTTGACTGTTCTATTTCTGCTGCTGTGAGTGTACTATCTTCTGCAGTATTCGAATTAGCGGCGGCAGCTTCGTTAAAAGTCGTCTTTGTGTTTTCAGTCTTCCTCACAATCTTTTTTACTTTCTTCACCACAGATGTGGTAACGGTCGCATCCGCATCTGTACTAGATTCCGTAGTATTGGACTTATCTTTTGGTTTTATTTTTTTAATTTTCTTAATTGTAGATGAAGACTCTTTCTCTTCAATTTCCGCATGACTACCCGGTCCACCCACTACCGATTTTGTGGTCGTCTCCGAAGAGCGCTCTACCGAAATTTCTCTTGGCAGCGTCGATTTTAGCTGTTGCTGCTGTTGATCTTGCTGTGTTCGTGTAGCTGACAGTAATTGTAATTCTTCCAAAATCTTATCAGCCAGCTCATTACTACGTAATTCCTCAGTTATCTCACGTGGACGCGATAAACTACGTCGGTTTTGCCTAATTGTCTCTTGAGATGAACTGCTACCCGGCTGATATTCTGAGTAGATTTCCATGCTTTTATTACGCACATGTTTCGGTTCCATTTTCAGTGGTATACCTGTGCTCTCCGCATTGGGTAAGCTATTTTTACGCGACATTGCGTCTTCCGCATCAAAACTGCTGTAATTACAGCGCTCTCTACTCGGCTCACGTGATCTTTCCCGTATTTCACGTAACACATTTTGTGTTTCACGTTCACGCTGTTTCTTTTCACGTTGAAATGGATTCTCATCGAGTGGTTCGTCGAAAAAGTCTGGTCGCAAAAATCGTGAGATACGTTTCTGTGAAGAGCGTCTACGCAATGAACTGCTGCCACCATCTGCTAATATAATAGGCGGTGACAAACAACCACTTGGTGGACGCCCTTGCGCAGAACCGATTGTGTCACGTGGTACACCTAAACTGCTGTAACGTTTTTGCGGCGAGACAGAACCGGTTTCGGTGGACGAGTTCTTGGTCGCCGTTTTATTAAGATACGGTGAGTAATATTTGTAGCGATCATTGATGTCAGTTGTATAAGTGGAACACATAGATTTACCGCAATCATCGCGACAAACACTGCTGCTGCGGCTTTTCGACACCACATCGCTTGATGAAGGAATACTCGATTCATAATCGTAACGTGTACGACTGAGACTGCGCCGATACACGGGATCATAGTGTCGACGCTCGGTACTATCTGTGCTACGTTTGCTGGTTGTGCTACTGCTAGCGGTTTCTTCGGCGACATTTTCTTTGAGATCCCGTCCACCACCGGTGAGTAGCACACCACGTCCACCACTCTGACTGCGCTTATAAACTCTTACCGGTGCGGTTTGTGTGCCGCCTTGCATACTCAACGTTCGTGACAATTTGCGCGCCTGTGTTGGCGGCAATTTGGCCAGTAATTGCTCTTGGAAGCATTTCGGTAGACCGGGTGTGATGCTGGACAGTGTTTCTAGATCCTTTTTGCTCAAACGTAGACGCGAGAGATCTAAGTCAGCCAAATCGAATGGTTCATCCCCGGCAGTGGCTGGCGCTGCCTGATCGTCAACATTGCTACTAGGTTCGACGATAGTGGCCGGACGGCCAAGCTTGGTTGTCGCCTTTGTACCTGGAAAATAGATAAATGCGTTAAATGGCAAAAAAGCGCAACGGATAAGCATTAAGAAGGCTTCATTTGAAGTGATGTAAAATTTTTTGTGGATACTTAAAAATGATTGGAAAATGTTAAGCTCAAAATTTACTTACCAGTTAGTTTGATACTTGCATTACTTATTGAAGCATGTAAATTTTCATTTGATTCTTCTTCACTTGTTTGCTTTATATCTTGAATAAAATCATAACCTACCTAAGGGTTGAACGTGATGTATTATTAATATACTCAAACTGAGCTTGCAATCTCTTTCGCTTCTTGAGGACTTGTAAGAGCATTCCGGGATATAAATAATATAGACCTATTTGTCCATAAGCCGCTCTGTATATATCTTCAAGGCGTAAATTTGGTTAATTTTTTCTTGAAATTCTGCTTAGGCATGGGAGATTGTAGGAAACAAGTTGAACTAAAAATTTTTCGAAAATTATTGAGAGGAACGTCACTCACGAACAACTTAACGATGAAATCCATTACGTTTGTTTTTATGGAAACTTAGATTTGGAGGATTGGAGAATTTCTTTAACGGATATAGGCATAGAAATCGAACTCTCTTATGGGTTCGTTAATATAACTTTGGCTGATCATTTAAGAATGTCTTTCAAGAAATTGCTTTTTAGGCAAATATTTGGTTCGTTTTTAAAAACGTGAGGAAATTCAAAAGGTCGAAAAGCTGATTTTGGCAAGGTTCTGCCTGTAATAGTCTGGATCTAAGTTGCAGTCAAAATCAGGTCTCCTGTGAAGAAATGTAGGGTAAAATAATCAACTTAGAGGGGTAGTTAAGAAAAACCAAACAGTTTCATCTGAAACTTCAAGTGATTTCTTGAAATAAAAGAGAACTGCTTCGCTTCACAGTCCATATTTGGCTTTATATCTTATTACCGAAATTAAGGTCAAAGTTAATTTCAAACTCAACAAATACCCACATGGTTAGGTTTGCTATTCTGGTCACTTTGTCATACAACCGAATAAATTTACTAGACTATTACATTGTTTCCTCGGCAGTCGTACCTACGGAACCGAAGTGGATTAAGGTTTATAGATGACCAAGGATTACCATTGCAATATCAAAAACTAATAAGTATTATTTCAATAAAACAATTTCATTAAGTCCAAAACATAGAGGATGGGAAATAAGCGACTTTGCTAATTGTATTCATTCGTTTTGCCAAAAATGTTTTGAAGATGCACAGATATCCTTTTATATTACTCAAAATCGCTACTTCTTTCCTCTCTGTTTCTGCTAGATTTTTATCTCTCTCTCCTCTCTCTCTCACTCTCTTCCATCCTATGTACTTCAGAATTTTAATGAGTCAATCAATATTCAATCAACATTTATTGCCACCCCTATGATGATGATATAGCTTTCAGTAGCTGCCAGTGTTATCACATTTAACTCAGTTTCGGAAACTTACACCGATTGTCTTAATATATAAAAAACTTACCTGTTTTCTGATTTTTCGATACACATTGCCATATGGCACTAACATTTCTTACTAACATTCTCTGCTGCTGGGAATATTACAATTTCTTCGCCGAGCAATGCAACCAGAAGAACATCTTCAGAAATCAAGAAGCTAAGCACATTTTAGGCTCTATAGCAATACATGAACACTTCAATGTCAAATAGCAACAACATCTTTGGCAAGAAATCGCACAGTTAACGGTTACATACATATTAAGTTGCAAAAAACACATTGCGGGAGCGGGAAGCAAGTGCATGAATCGGGTTTGGGGCTTCAAACGCATGCTTGGGCCAACAAGTGTTAAGGATTAATAAAGAAGAAAAGACGAAAAAAAAATTAAATTAACAAAAAATAAACTACAAAAGAGAGAAAAAAAATTAAATTAAAAAAAAAAATTAAATTAAAAAAAAATTAAATTAAAAAAAAAAACAATTAAAATAAATAAATTAAAATAAAAAAAATAAAAATTAAATAAAAAAAAATTTATTAAGAGAATTGCTTTAAGCTAATTTAATTAATAAATTGCTTTTTCTGTTTTAAAATTAGTTTTACAATTTTATTGTTTTTGCATGTTTAAATCACTCATACTAGATAATATAAAAATGTATAAAAACTAAAGCATATTATGTATTATTATATATGTATATACATATATATATGGTATATATGGTATATGATTGTTTGTTATGTCTTCTGTTTTCTTGTTTTTGTTATTTTTTTCTTTTCTATACAAATATAATTACAGTTATTTTGTTTTCTATATTCAATTGAATTGTTTCAGGCGCAAATATGTAATATTAGCAAAAGGTGTAGAGGAAATATATGAGCATTGCCTCTTCATTGAATCGCTTGTAACTGCTTCGACGTTGCTTGTGTACATTGCAAGGGTGTGTTTGCGTAAGTGTAGTCATTTGAACGCATTGTTGATTGATTTTGAATTTGCTTGATGAATTAATTATTTTATACCTGATTGTGCTAAATTAAACTGCACTTAATTTAATCAAGTTATTCGCTTCAAACATGCTGATTAATAATATTCTAGTAATAAAGTTTTGTCTTCTTTTCCGATATAAAATTTTGTAATAATAGTAATTCAATCACATACATACATACAAACAATACAAAATTTATACATATGCACATTTATGTACATTTGTACATATAAAAGACATATAGCAAAGTGAAGTAAATTAGATAAAATGTGTTACAAAATATAGCCATAAATTTGTTTGTGTAATGTAAGAAGCGCAAAAAATTAAAAACTTTTTTTTTGCAAATATTTTTAGGTTATCTTTGTCTGCATATATTGCTTGGTAAACTAATAACGCATTGTGGGTTTTGAGGTTTTACTTCAAATATTAACTGCAAAAGAGGAAGAAAATAATAAATTAATTTAAGTAAAATAAGGGGAATATAACTCGAAAATTTATTTAACTGTGGCCACAAGGAATAACAACTTAACTCAAATTTGTGACATTTCAAAATCGACATTTCGAGCTTTCATTTTGGAGCGTATAACTTATTTTGCGTTTGCTTGAAATTTGTAAATTTAAAATATCAGCTTGAATGAGTCTTAAACCGAGTTTGCCTGTTCTTCCCTGAAGCCACAGGCATATGGTTAGTTAAAGGTGAAATAAAAGCCGAAAATAATAAATAAAAGAAACTGAATCTGGTAGACAAATCATTGTACGCATATAAATGATATAGTTTTTACTTTATTTAGAGAAAAGTCATACTGTAAAGAAATCTCAAAGATTTTTAAAACGAAAACAAAAAAAAAACGGAATTTCATTGATTTTTAAGTTAGAGCAAATTTGATTAAATCCTTTTTATGATGATTCTGAAGCTTCCCTTTATTTTATTTATAAATAACAGTTTTTTTGGGCAAAACGTAATTCTTTTTCTCTTTCCAAAATCTAAAATTAAATTAAAAAGATTCAAGAAAAAGAGAGAGAGAAAAGAAATTTTTCATACAAAAATAATTTTACAAAATTCCATAACTTCGGATCCATATCCAATCCAATCTAACATATAGCGCAACGTTTTTAATATTGGTGCAAATATTTTAACTAGAAATTACATAACATTTCGTCGTAAATTTCATATTTTTAATTAATTAAAGGAACAAAAACAAAACAAATATGCTTTAGTTATAATTAATTAAGAAAACAAATAAGTTCTTCATTTCACCAGTAGGCATTCGGTTGAAATTTGTTGGAGAGAATATTTAAACACTTATTGAAAATGCTGAAACCTTCCGTCCCTCTATATTTTATAATGCCGATTGTTTGTTCGATTCACCATTATTCAAGTTTTCATGGATCGAAGTCCGCTGTTGTTCAAGTACTTTCTAGCAATTATATTGCTACTTGGCAAATGGGAGTGGATGTAATTGCTATTGTTCCCAAAATATTTGAGGTATGTATTAATAAAACATATATGTATATGGAATATTAGACGGGATAGGTTTAAAACTAAAGGCTTTAATTGAATTCTTTATTGTTGGGAATCATATTTCATTCAAGAAGTAGAGAAAAGAAAATTTTGTTTATTTCATAAAATAAAAAACATTAAATATTAGCACCGAAACCTTCTGGCGAGCATTATAAATAAATATGAAAATTTTGTTTGGATGTACGTATGTATGTATGGTTCAAGAATTGATGTATGAGAACTAACTGTTAAGCTTTCGAGTTGAAAGGAGGAGGTTATTTATCAAAATTATATTTATTATAAAGAAAAATTTTGTGTTAAAACCAAAACTCTATACACTCAATACTACAAAAATATATGTATATTTATTAAATGTATATGTATATATATTAGCATATATATTAAATGTAATAATTATAAAAAAAATGTTATTAAATTTATTTAAAGCCAAATTGTTTAATGCTATTCTGTTAGTGTTATTTTCTTGTTAAATTTATATGTAGTTTCTTCTTAATATTGTTGTTGGCTACACTTTCGTGTCGGATGGCTTGGACGCTGGTGCGCTGGCGCCCGCCGTTATGGTGGTGGTGGTGGATGTTTGCGTCTTTTCAATTAATGGTTTAATGTTACGAATATTGTTGATGTTGCTGAGATTGCTGATGCCAATGCCAGGATCGCTACTGGTTTTTGTTTGCGTTATAATTTTCGTTTGTTGTTTTTGTTGGTTTGGTTTTTGTGGTATTGTGGTAGTACTTATTGTGGTAGTAGTACAAATATTGGTTTTAGTTTTTGGCATTATGGTAGTAGTTGTGGTAGTTGTTGTTGTATTAGGAAAGCTGCGTTTACTATTAAGTAGCGCATGCGCTTTAGGTATACGCAAACCCACTGCAAACAATAATAAAAACAAAAACAAAACAACAAATATGAATATAAAACGAAAAAGAAAATGTAAAATCAAATAATTAGTCGCAAAAGGGGCGCACAAAGGAACACGGAACTTAAGAAATAATAATGCTAAATAATTGTTCTCTTTTTTCTTTTGTAATAATTATATAACAAATATATAACAAATATTTCGAATTCATGAAATTTTTATATTAGTTGAGATGTTTGACATTTTAGTTTTATTTCTGAGGGAGGGGGGGTAAACTTTTTTAACGGTCTTTAATGGCATTAGTCACGGCAATAAATTAATTTAGCTTGCTTAGTAAAATAAAATATACGTTTTTGACATAGTCGCTTAGTAAAAAAACGTTCAAAACTAGTAAATGTTTTGAAAACTTAACTAGTAATATTTTGAAAATTTTTAAAAACGCACAATTTCTAGCAAATATATGAGCTATGTATGCACAAAGTTTAACAATTAGTATTGAACATTATTAATAATATTATTAATATTATATTAACATCATAAGAAATAGTCGTATTCAAAGTTTTGGACATTTTTTCTATTGTTTTAAGTAATGATTTTATATAATTATTTATATACCAGCTCCATTACGCTTAATACAATTTCATCAATTTATCAATTCGTTTTATTTATTTTCAGCTTAACCACTTGTAAATTATGCAAAAAAAATACTTAATTGCCACATTGACAGTTTTCATGTGGCAAGCAATGACACATTCACAAGTTGAAAATAAATGATTTATGCTGTTTTGCAAAAATTTTGATTTCAAAATAGTTTGAAAAAAATATATAAAAAAATATTTATGTATATGGTTTGCAAATAGTTTTTGGTATATGTACGCGCATCAACAAATTACAATTCAATTACAAATTCAAATATGTATAAAGGTCCATATATATAATTTAATTTTCAAAAAAGCCCAGAACTCAGAAATTTGTTTTGTTATGTCTATTTCGTTTCAAAACTGTATTAGCATGTGTTGTTGTTGTTGTTTGCGCTTTTTATGCATGAGATGATAATTTTTCGATAAATTCCATGTAATTTTATGTTAAAAGACAGCAAGTGTACAGAACAATTTTTTATTTTTTTTTTTGAAGAAATATTAAAAATAAAAAAAATTTGTTAGTATCAATTAAATTATAAATTCTCTGTGGCTAACTTTTTACAGAACGTTGCATAAGTATTTATAATATATACATATGTAAAATATAAAAAAACTTGGTTTTTGCGTTTTGAAGTTCGATTATTTTTTATTTGAAACTTGGAAGTTTCGAACAAAAATAAAAAAAAATTAGAAAGTTTGATTCGTTGCTAACTTTTTAAAGAACGTCACATAAAAATTCATATATATATATACAATATATAAATACCAATAAAATTATTTTTGCGTTTTGAAATTTTAAAAATGATTTTTGGAAAATTTGGGTGTTTTAAACAAAGCTCAAATTGACAGAAACAATTAATTTGTAATATTTTGCAAACTTTTTACAGAAAGTTACAGTTTGGGAAAAATTTTAATGTTTCTAAGAAAATTATAAAATATTTGGATTTTGAAGTTTTAAAAATTTGTTTTTTTTTTTAATTTTTTTTTCACGATATTTAATAATATGCACAGAGTTGCACAGAGTATCCAATTTAATTTTATTTTTCCTTAGGTTCCTTGCGTTTTTAAACATCTTCAAATAAAACTTACAATGTTGAGATCAGCGCATATTTAAAAAATTTAATTATTTTGATTTGCGAAATCCTTGAAAATACGAAGTTGTGATTTTAAAGACTGCCAACGCTCGTTTTTGAAAAGTCCTCTTGCTTATTAGGTTATTTTTCAGCGCACAATAACTAAGATTTTAACGAATTTCCAAACATTTAAATCAAAAATTCGATTTTATAATATTTCGAATGTTAAACTTCTATAGTCAAGCTAACTTTACAAACATTTCAGGATACGAATGTTGGATATTTTCGAGTAAATTTAATTGAAAATTATTTCAAATTAAAAACAAAATTTAAATTTTATTAAGAAATATGTATTTTTTTAGTTTGTAATATAAAATGCTTTTTTTTCAATTGCGAGATACGATTTTTTTTTTATTTGTTTGATAATATACTTTCCTTTTATTTAATAATCAAAAAAAAAACAATTAAAAACACTAAGAAGAATAAGAATAAAAAACTATCGGTCTTCAAAAATATTATGCTACATATTTTGTTGTTTTTAATTGAGCGCAATTCTCATAAATTTCAAAACTCAACAATTTGTTGCCTTCTTTATATTCTATTTAACTTTCATATTTATTAAACGAAATTTTTGACATGTTCTAAGTAAGCTTGCAAAATTTGTTTAGTAATTCAAAATGCTTATGAATGAAAATGTTAATTAAATTTCAAAAATTTTAATCGAAAACTTTTTGACCCTTTACAACAACTTCAAAGCGCAATCATGTGTATAAACAACAGTAACGAGAAAAAAAACGATTTCATATAATAAAGTTGGTAAAGAAATTAAATTTTACTAAGGATATTATAAACGGACTGCAGCTGTTAGTGTTTGTAAAACGTAAATTTTGTGGTTAAGGCAATTAATAATTAAGAATATTAAAGTAAAAAAACAAATTTAAGGTAGCGGGGCCATTGCAAATTTACAAGTTGTTCCATAAATAGGCAGAAACTTTTAGATATATGTATATATAAAATTATATTTGTATAATTCAATTTCTTGTTTTTGTTGTTTTTAATTTATTTATACAATTCTTTTGGTTGCACGCATTCAACGACGGCGCTCTGTTGCACTGGCGCAGTGTGTATTTTTGTTTTTGTTGTTTAACTGCTCGAAATCTAAAGAAACAGTGATACCAAATAATAACAAAAAACAGCTTTTTTCATTTTTTTATTTTTGTAATATTGTGCATCAAATCGTTTATTTCAAACAAGGTCTCATTTTTGGTTGTCATTAGCATTAAGCATATATGTATGTATATTCTACAGATATATTCAGTAATTTTCACTAAACTGCATTTTGAATATGTTTATAATATTTGTATGTATTTTATTTTACTTATTTTTTTTAATATTTTTCAATATCGTATCAAATATACATTCGTCTTGTATATATTTAAGGTTAATTGTTGTTCTTATGATACCCTGACACTGAGTTTTTTTTGTTTTTTATTTAAGTGGGTTCAGGAATTTCCCGCAAGTAAGGTCGGAAATTATCTTATATCGAGTTTGGCCTGATTTTTTGGGCATAGAGAGTGCTAAAGAGAACCCTGGCGTTATAGTTACTAAAATATTTGAAATATGAATTAGAATATGTTTATCATACAAATTTGGTATATTTTGCGAACTTTATGGGTTTAAAAATTTTATAATATTAAAAACAAAACTGAAATTTTTTTATTTTTTATTTAACTTACACACAGAATTGTTTAAAGTAAGTAGTTCATAATCTAGCAGTTTTAGTAGGGATTGTTATTATAAAATAAATAATTTTCGAAAAAAAATATTTTCGAAAAACAATTTTCGAAACGACAGATGTCAGCATAAAAAGTAAGTGGTATAATAAATTAAAGGAAAAACCTTTCTCTTCCCGAAATGCCTGTACATTTTAAGTTAAGTTTAGTTTTTATTGAGTTTTTATGCTTTGATATCGCGTTAAACAAATTTAAATTAATAAATGATTTTCAATTTGCACATATTTTCTAATAGCATAATTAATTAATAGCTGCATTTAATATTTTAACTTCATAAATTAAGAACTAAAATCACTCTAGCACCTCCTTTCAGCTAAATTCTTCACACCTCTCTGCCACAATAGCAAACAACCAACCAAACCTTCGATACTACTCAAACTCTCGCGCACTTTCAATGGCACATTTCCTTCATTAAATGTTCGCTCACTTGCTGTACAAAACTTTGAATACGAGGTTTTACTTCCTTAACAATTAACTACAAATTTGTTTAAACAGTATTAAGAAACAGGCGGTAGAAGAAAAAGTAGTAAAATAACGAAAACAATGCTTTATTCTATGGGTAGAAATGTAAAATAATAAAAACATAAAATTCAGAAGGAAATAAGAAACAATTTTCAATTCAATTATAATAGAGAAAAGTCAACATATTTTTATATAGAAAATTAAATTAATAACCATTTGCGGGTGTGTTACACATTTACAATTGCTACTTGGATAACTGTAGTTCAAATAATAGCTAAACTACACAAAAGTCACTGCTGCTGCGATAATTGAACAAATATTATTAAAACAAAAATATATATTTTCAGTAATCATTAAAAAAAAAGTCGAGTACGCAACAACAGAGTACGCAGTTTCAGAAAGCTAAACTAATTTGTTGTCCTTATTTTTGTAATTGCAAAATTTTTCATTTAAGCGACAATCTGGTCCATAATTTGTGTAAGAGCGGCACACTAACAAAAAAAATTATAAAATTTATAAAAAAAAAAGTTATATTAGGACTATAACTTACTACTCGCTTTTAAGATGTTAAAGCGAAATGTTAACGCTCACAAAATTAATTTAAATTCGGAAAAGTACAACAATATGTATATAAATGAATACATTGCAAGTTGGTTGTGATATGAAATTGTTGTTATTAAATGCGCTTCGTAAGGCGCACAACCAAAAAGGCAAATAAATATGACGGCACAACTTATAAAAATTTGCTTCTTTTTACTTTGAATCACTTGCAATATTTCATGTCAACATTTTGATATTTCTTGTTGTACAATTTTATTACTTCATTTTTTTATTTGCCGTTTATTAAACGACTTTAACTAGAACATTAATTACTCTGATACACTACAACAAAAAAACACGCTTTTTATATGCGCATGTGTGTGTTTTTTGTTTTAATTTTGCATTCTTTTCACTATGCGTTAGTTTACAAACTAACGCAAATATAGCAAACAGCTAATCAACATCGAACTAACAACACAACTACATACATTTTATTGCTTGGCTCACTAACGTTTGTTGCACTTTCATTTACTTTGCAATGCATAGTGCACTATTTGCTTATGTAGTAGTAGTAGTAGTAGTAGCTTACTTTTTATTTATTGCTTAGGATTGCTCACTTGTTTTTTTTTAACAACTTTGTTTGTTGTTATCATAATTTTTCTGCCTTTATAACACACTATATAGTTCGCCTGCCTTGCTCTTTTACACTTCGTTAATGATTTTTTGTATTTTTTTTTTTAATTTTTAATTATTTATATTCTTTGTTTATTTATCTAAAAATTTACTCTTTAATCTGTGATATTCACCTCTTGGCAGTGTGGCGCCAGTGCGTGAAAATATGGAGTCCATGTCATTGCCCAAATCACGTGACATACTATGACGCCATGGTGCGCCCACATTATTGCCGGAGGCGCTGTTGAGGCGGCTGCAAGGTGAAAAAGAGAAAAACAATAAAGTTGAAAGTTAATTGAAATTTTATTTGTAATGAAAATGCAAACAGTGCTGAAAAATAGAATGAGAAGCTTAGTAAAAGCGTTAGTTGGTTAGGCAAATTAGGTAGGTTTTTTCAGGGTAGGTAATGAAATGTTATTTCAGGGTTTTTACTCCTTTTTGTCAATGCAATATCCTATTGTAATACTATCGGTAAAAAATTGGCAAATGTTGTCAACATCTGCGATAAAGGTTCCATTAATTTCAATATGTTTAAACAAAAAACAATTCCATATATTTTTTAATTCAAGTTCAATAATATTCAAGTTCTTCTAAAAATATTTTTGTATAAGCAACCCGGGTTTGAATCAATTTTAGTTTTACTACTTTTAAAACGTCGCAACGCTCTTCTAAAATATGTTTAAATTAAAACTCGTTTTTGAAAATCTTTCTTAAACGCCTTATTTTTGTATACTTATCGTAAATTTTTATAATTCTGCTTTTGGTGGCAGCTCTGTTCCAATAAGAATATTCCTGAATCGAATAGTATATATATAATATACATACAATTTCAAACCCATTTTGCAGTCTTTTTTAATTAATTAATTTCCTTAGGGACCACTAAATCTACATAAATAAAACTTGAGAACCAATTAAGAATTATCAAATCTATAAAATGACGAAGTGTTGGAATAAACGTATTTAATTTATGGGTAAGTATTTTATGGGTAAACTGGTATTTAAAAATATATATCCACCGATAATTTAGCTCAGGAAATTAATTTTGGTTAGAAAAGTGTCCTATTTTATTCCGGGAAAGCACTCTTAAGTATACAAAATCTTTGTGAAGTTTTATATAACACTTGCAGACCCCATTCTCATATTTATTAAATTTGTCTTACTTTTACTCCTATTTTGACTCAATTGATTGACTTGCAGTGAATTTACAGAGGAGTCATGCTATTTGAAGGATCCTTGAATATAAAAAACTTAAAGACAAACACACTTAAGGCATATATATTTTTCAACTTACAAGCAACAATGTGATTTGAACTTGAATAAAAATCTAACTAAACGATAAAAACTGGCAAGACCCCTCCTAACTCGTTGCTTAATCGTAATCGATCTACAGCAATATAAAAAATAATAGAAAAAAGATGTTCAAAAAATTATAACCTTGAAATAAACGTTGAAGAAGCACAATGGAAATTTTGTTGAAGAGAGGGCATGCGTTAAAATGAGGTACGAGATACTAACTAATATAATAATGATGGTCACATAGTTGTAAGACGAATAGACGAGAAAGATATTGATGGGCAGCTCCCAAGGAATGCTTACTTTATGATTGGAATTTTAATTTGTTTGAAACTTATTTCAATACTTAGAACAATTTAGTATTAAAATATACTAACAATAATAATAAAGTAATAAAAAATATGCCGAAAGGAAAGTTTCGAGAATTAAAATTTCGTCTTAATAGTAGAAAAACAGTCGAAAGGAAGGTTTGGATAATTAAGATGTCGAAGAAATATTGGAATAATGTAAAGACTTCGCGACAATAGATTTTAAGTGAAAAGTAATTTGATCGCTCACTTTTCAGGTTATCGGGATGAATTTAGGTTCACGGACGTACTTTTTTCAGTTTAGAGAAATACGACATCGACATTTTCGTCCCGGATAGAGGTGACTTGGACTTTTCAAGGGTTTTAAATTTTTTAATTTTTTTGTCTGGTTTGAAATTTTTATTTTCGACGTATCGTACGGATTCCGAAAACTCTCCATGAGGTGCAACCACCACGTGCCACACAGCTCACGCAGGTTTTTGAACTAATGAAATTTTTTATTTCGATATTTTGTGTAAATAAATATACCTCAATGTGCAGTTTTGAAATTTATGCTTGTGCTGGCAGTAAATTCGAAAACTTATTGATAATTAATGAGCATTTTATTATGGCTTTGGGTTCATGTCTCCGTTGAATATTCAAAGAAATCTAAGTTTGATAAAAAATAGAATTTTGAAAATAAAATAAAAAAATCGTAAGCATTGCTTGCGAGACGAAATTTTACTAACAAGATCAGCAATTAAGGATAGAATGAGAGAACAAAAAGACAAAGAACTAACGCAGTAGTGCAGCCTAAAAATTGTAAAAATTTTGATTGCAATCTAAAATACATTCCTGCTTTTAGCATACTTACACTTGTTTCTTTTCGACCGTTTCACTGTATGTGTAACTCACTTGAGATCTTAACATAAAATTGAACAATGTTTTTGGTAGTGAATTTTTTTTTTTTTTTTCGAAATTTAACAAGAATTGCAAAAGCGTTTGTTCAATTTCACATTGTCAACCGAATATATATGTTTTTGTTTTATTCAATTCGTTGATAATTGCGTACAAATTGTTGTTATTATTATTATTGTTATATGAACAAAACCATTTGTTTTGATTGTATTTTAGTCAGTTGTAGTTTATTTTTTAGCCAAAAGCACACGCAGCATGAAAACAAAAATAAGCATGAAAAGGTTTAATTTATTTTTCGATTTAATTATGCATGAAGAATTAGTTATTGTTATAAAAAATAAACATAACCTTAAAACACAACTACCAACAAACTCACCTGCCAAAAGGTTCTTGATTCCAGAAGGGACCATGCCGCATATTGCCCAGTAGGCGACTTGAATTCGAAAAGCCTGCAGTTAAATCCTTATCGACATTCAAGCGATGTGTCAAAGCGTGCACCTAAGCGTGAATGAAGCAAAAATACCACAAAAAAAAAAAAAGAAGACATTTAGTATATAATTCAACACGCATAAAAAGCTAAAGCAAAATACTCGTTGTAGTAGTGTGGAGAAGAGATTTTCAGCGGTGAGTATTTCAAAGCCATCATCGTCATCTTCTTCGCCGGAACTTTGTGAATCGTTCTCCTGACTAAGTTTCTTCACCGGTCTAGAACTTCTACAATGCAATAAAGCATATAAAAAATGAATTAAATAATTTGCAATATTTAGGCAGCGCTGTGCTCACCTTAATCTGTGCAGCGTAAAACGCGGCTCCTCATCGGCTTCCCTGGTGCCGGACGAGGTGCGGAACTTCTGGAATGGCGAATTATCGTCGATGCCAGAATCGTTAAGCAGTGAACTGCTGCAAATAAAACGCTTAGTAGCAACAACGCTTTCATTTCAATCACAATTTATTGTTAAACATACCCAATGCGACGAGTTGGCCGCAGTCGATTGAAGGTCGAACGACTCGAGGCGGTGTGACTAGACTCTGATGGTTCAATGCTGCCCTCGCGCGGTGTTATGAAGCCACCGCCCTCCATCGCAATTGGTATAATGAATTCACGTGGACTCTTTTTAATCGGTTGTGATGAGCCCGTGACGGTGGATTGTGACATATTTGCAGTTGTCGTTGTATCAGATTCAGAATCATTGGTCGATTGACGCGATAGTGAACCAGACCTTAAAGCAACAATTATGTTTATCACGAAGGAAGTAGAGTTGAAATTGATTATTATTCTGCGCTCACCTTGTTGTTGTATTTGACGTAGTGCGCGCGTATGGCGCTTGTGGTCTCTGTATGGGTATAATGTGCTCCTTGGGTTCGAGGCTTGCAGCGCGCGCATTCAACATCGTCTTGATGGGACTGTAAGGCGCCGGACCTTCACGCGGTGGCGCGCTGCGCAAATCGGCGACAGGATGCTGCATTTCCGTTGTGAAACGCATATTCGGTTGTTCGACAATACGTGGCTTTATTTCTAATTGGATTTCCGTTTTGGCGCTCGGCTTACGGCGCGGCAATGTAGCTGATTTCAGTGTTATGGTAGCGGTGGATGTCTTCACAGTGTTGTTCGGTTCGCCACCCGGTGATGCTGTGCGGAAGGCAATAAGAAAATGTTAGTGAAAAGAATATTAGAAGAAGCAATAAGTAACTGTACTGTGTGCTGACGCGCTAGGTGCAGCGACAATGTGTGCAAGATGCTAATGATTAGTTATGAACATTAAAAAAAGCGACATGAAATAAGCGTATGAATGAAATGGGAGAAAATAAAAAGAAACTTACAAGCATGTGAGAGATTTTAGATATATTTCACAAACCTTTTTCATAGCTGTGGGAAATCAATACCAATTGTTAACAATAATTTCACAGAGAGTGCCAAGGATTGGGATTTGGGTTTGAACCATTTTGTACGCAAAATAAATATACAGTAGGGTGCCAGCAAATTTTACAATCCAAAATGAATAGAAAAAATAATTGGTTTTTACACCGTAGCTCTGAAATATACACGCCAATTTACTCAGTGGAAGTATCCAACTTATTTCCAATAGGTTAGCAATATATCAAAAAATTTAGTTAATATTTCTGCAGAGATATTGTGCTCGATTACTAATAATTAGTAAAAGAACGATTCAAAGTTCAGTAAAAAAAAAATACAAAAAATTATAAATGAATGAATAAAGTTTACTTTTCTTGTTCTTTCTTAAACAGACTACGTGTCAAAAGCTCCAAACTTCAGCTCTTATTACCCAAAAATGCATACCGAAAGTTATTATCGCATGTTAAAGTATCACAAAAGCGTAGGTCAAAGAGTGTACTTAGGTCAAAGAGCGGGATCAAAAAACTATTGAAACAGGAATATCAGTATTTCATTATTTTAAATAAAAACACTCAAATGGAAAAGATAAAATAAAAATTTGTTCCACTGGAAGTGCAGAAGATGTGAAGAAAAAGTAACTGTCCGATAAAAATATTTCTGATTGATTGTTTTTTGAAAATACACTCTGGCAAATGGACAGAAGAGATACGAACATATTTTGATTAATGTTACCGAGTTGACAGTCTTTAACCGGGTATGTATATAGGTCTATTCCGCAGACACGACTGAAGTGGGAAAGGATTTACGCTCTTTCGTATATGTCGGTATTCAGTAAGATTTTTTGAATAATAGGTAATTTTTTATAATATAATTCTAACAGAATCGATTAATTTGCCCGGTTGCTGCCGTCAGGTTAAAATATAATATGATAATTTAAAAATTAAATTAAGACACTTCAACAACAGACTTCGATTAGTAAGAGAAGATCTCGTGAGGATCAAGAGCCGTCTTCCATTCATACTTCTTTATTATATCATATTTGAGCTCTTTCGTCAACAAATTTACATGTAAAATGAACAAAAAAATCAACCAATTGAATTCAGTATAAGAGAGTACATGGAGTAAATGGATTCCGTGGTTGTTGTTCTTGTAACCGATATCTAAACCCGACCTATGGAACCTTAAATCACAAACAACAATTTATAGTCAGATGAAAGCCAATTCTGGTACGTAGGATTGGCGATCGTAGGTCCACAGTGATTTTAGGACAACGTAAGTATCTAAAGTGATTACAATTTCGATGTGGGTACCGAATTTGTGATTTCAGCCATACTAAAGTAATTACATTGATCTTAATTTAACATATATGCGGATATATCTCGTTCCTATATCTGGAAATTCTTACCCGGTAATTTTGAATACACGACATCACAAAATAAAAGCACAAATAACGGGATTCTACGAGGTTAATGGGGGATAACCAAATTGTGCAAGCTTCTTAGAAAATGTAGATAAACCAGTAAGTCCAGCTGTTATTCGTTTAGTGTTCCAATAAAAAAAAAAAGCTATGGATGTCTCATTAGAGGGCAAGTAAATTTAATTTCTCCAAAATATTTTCCAAAATACTGGTCTAATGCCAATTTTCTACGGAGATCAAACCGAAATACGAGAGCAATACTAAACAACATCTCTTCTCTTATATCATCTGTATGTAGTTACAAAATCGCGGGGTTGTTGTGGGAAGCTTTGCATTGCGAGATGTATATATAAATGTAAGCTTAAAAAAAAGCAACAAACTGAAGAAAACAAAAATAAAAATATGTATGTAAAATAATTCTACGATTTTGGAAATCATAAATTTCGAAAAGGAAATAACAACAACAAAAAACTGCTTAAATAGGAACAGAACGGAGAGAAAAAAAGAAAAAATAAATAAAAGAGTATAAGAAAGAACGAGCGAACCAGCTAACGAACTAAGAAACAAACGAACGGGCGAACGAACGACAACTAAACTTACATTTGTAGAATATCGAAGGAGGTGGTGCATTATAAAACGGTTTTGGCACACTATTCGCGGTGGCGGCGGTAGAGGAAATGGCGGTATTTTTGACGTTGGCGGCAGTGGCAGTGGCAGATGCGGCAAATGTATGTGGCATTGACATGCTGTGTGCTTGTTTATTTTGATATTGTTGCAATAATGGTTGTGAGAATGCTTGTTTTTGTTGTTGTTTTTGTTGTTGCTGCAATTCAAATTCTTTTTGCTGCTCTATTAGCGTTTGATGATGTCTCTGTCTTTGTTGTTGTAATTGTTGTAGTCTTTGTTGGAATTGCAAGAGCTGATTTTGTGTTGATTGCGGCAAGGAATTAGTAGCTTGATATTGACTGAACTGTGGTTGTGCTTGTCTCTGTTGTTTTTGTTGTTGTTGTTGTTGTTGTGAATAGTGTTGGTGTTCTTGTGGTTGTTGTTGTTGTTGGTGGTGGTGGTGGTGTTGGATATTCATATTATTGCTGTTATATAGAGGAGAGGGAGTGGAGGTGGGTGACTGTATGAAATACTTGGACGGTGCAAACTCGCTTTGGAACTCATTCTGACCACCAACAGTAGTAGCTGCCAAACGACCCATTATGTGTTGCCGTGCAGCGGCGAGGGCAACATTTGCATTCACATTCGCATTCGCTTTTGAACTTGCATTTGCATTCGATGTCAACAGAGGCGGCGGTGTCTGAGGTGCGGCGCTCATATTGTGCGCCAACATTTGCGACGGTGGTGCATGGCTGCCAACAACGAAGCTATTGCCGACATCGACGCCAAAGCCAAAGCCACCGGCGCTGCCACCGCCAAATGGAGCGTGGACGCCCATGGGGCCACAGCCGCTGTCGCCACCCCTGCCGTTCATGCTGCCGCTGCCACTGCTACCAAAACCAATAAAACCGCCACTGGCTGCACGCATTTGACCGTAGCCCCCGCCGCCGATGCCAAAAGTTGGTTGTGATGGTGGCCTGCGTATAACTAAAATAGATGAACCAATGATGAGATGATGCAAATGAACATACATGCTGTATGTATACGAGTACATGTGTGTGGCTGTGTGGGTAGTGTGGGTAGTGTGGGCGTGCGACTGTCTTATTGAAATTATATGTATGTATGTATGTATGTATGTATATGTATTTGTGAGATGTATGGAAGTACTTAAAACTGATGAATGAATGCAAAATGAAACCACTAAAAATGATTTTACATGTCAAAAGTAACGAATTCGTATGATTGATGGGCCAAAATTTTGCTTTCGAATTAAAAAAAAATCTCTTGAGATTTTTCAACTAATTTAATCATATCTTCGTTTAAAAAATGTGTTCAGTAATTATGAAATGCCGTGCGGAAAAGGCAAATACAGGAGTTCTAATGCACAATTGTATTTGAACCAGAATTATGGGTGATTTATGGATAATTTAGTGGTAAAATATACCCAATTTTTTTTTTTTATAATTGTCGTTCGTTTCTTCATTTTACGGCGTTAGGCCAGTCTAAGATTTTCAAAACATTTAAGTTGTTTTTGTTTTTTTGGCTAAAGTACACTTTCGGGTCGTAAAAACAATACTCCATTGGTAGAATAGTGAAAAAATAATGTCCCTATCCAATCCGCTATAGTTGTATCGAATTCGGTTTTCGCATTCGGTAAATCAACTCAGCACATAAAACTTTAAACTCGTTTTTCTCTCAAACTGTGTTTCCCAAATCGGGCGACGATAGCACTCGGCAACTATCCTACTTACCCTCACGAAATTTTAACTGTAACTAGAATCACAGTAATATTATTCAGTAACATTCTTGCAATTTTTTTTTAATATTTCAACTGCTCATTTTTTCGGTGAAAATTTTAAACTCTTTTTACTATTCCGCCATTTTGCAAAAAATTTACGTAAAGCTACAGACACGTACTTGATTAGAAAGTTCAGCAAGTATGTAGATTAAGGTCACGTTTTTCATTTCATTTCGCATGGTAGGAGTTCCTAAAATTACCGTAGCCCGTCAAGTTCCTCTTGGAAAGATGATTCCGAATATGGCCCTGTAGCCGCCATTTTGTATAAAAATTTCAATATTTTCTTTATGCATTCAAGTACATGTTTAACAAAGCCTGAAAGAGAGAAAGTACATTCCTTTTTCCATACACCCAGAATAAGTTGCCAAATTTAGGCCTTTTCTGAGGGCTATAGACTGGCCTAACCCCTTAAGGGTTTCCCATTAAAAGATTTGCTTAGGAAAGAAGAATGAGTGCGGATTCCATTTAAATTGCAGATTTGTGATATAAATAATTATATAGATCTCTAATTGTCTCATCCGAAAAAAGGAACTTTTGCAGGAAGAGAAAACATAGCCTTATTTTATAAAATTATAGGTTACATTAATAAGAGGTATTGAAAGCGAGGTAAGCGGAAGGACAGTCTGAGGAACGTTTTAGTAAATCCGTCCGTCGCCCTTGTACTTCTCAACTCAATAAAGACGGATTAAATCACGGCGGTTGCTGTTGTTACAAAAGTTGCTTTACAAAAGTTCAGTTTGCATGCTAAACAGTTCAAGCTTCTTTTTAAAACTCGGACAATTTGTTATTAACTTTTGGGCAATTTTGGTTAGAACTCCTATATAGTTATTCAAAGCACATTATTGGCAAGCTTGTGGAGTAGTTTACTAACGCATTTAATTTACTTTATTTAAGTTTTTTCAAATACATTCCGGCATTAGCATTACTTGTTATTATTTGAGTTACTACAATACTTTCAGCAGCGTCCGCTTGGCACTTACCTGGCTGTATGGCATTTCCGATAATGGCGCGCGCATTCTTCAACTTTCTTTCACGATCGGCCGTCACCTTTGGGCTGCTACCCTCGCTGACTTCGATATTCTCCGTTTGTGCGCACAACTGATCCACCTCTTTCGAGGATTCGCTTTGCGCCTGCCGCAGCAATGCAATCGAGTTTTCCATGGAGCGACGCGCATCTTCCAGCGACAACGAAGCGACGGAGTTCTTTGAATCGCTCGTCTCAATGCAACCTGTTGGTGTTGTTGGCTGTGCGCTGCCGGATGTTAGCGATTCATCTTCAGCTTCCAATTCTTGGGCGGCAGCGGCCGCAGCCGCCACCTCCTCCATAGCGCGCAACTCACCTGGCGTAGGACCTTGCTGTACTGCCGGATTTGTAGCTTTACGTTCGAATTCTTTCTTGAAGCTGCCGACGCTCACGCCGGGTATGCTGAACTTCTTAGATTTTTCGCTGCCGCCGGTATTCATTTGCTGTAACTTTTCGGTGGTTTCAAGCACACGTGACTTTCGCCGGTCGGCATTGAATTTGCTCAAGGAACCTTCATCTTGCAGACTGCATTTGCGCACGAAGGGCGCTGGTGTGGCATTATTGGCGGCTGCCGCACCGCTTGTTGGCTTTGCGATTGCGCTCTTCGCATTACTGGTTGTTGTTGTAGAAGGCGTAGGCGCAGACTGCTCGTTGGCTTTCTCGGTTATGGGTGTTATCTGACCAATGGCATTGACCAGATCAGCAGTTTTGTGCTTATTGACGAATTTCTTAATAACTTTGGTGGCGTCCTTTTCCTCGGGTGCTTCTTCGAGGGACTCCAGCTTGCTAATCGTTTTTTGGCGCGGCACGCTACCGTGTGTAGGTGTCACAGGGGTGCAGGGTTCAGTCAGTGGTGCAGCAATCGCCGTTTTGGATTCCTCTTTAATCAGTTGCTCGCATAGATCACCCACCACTTCCATATCTCTTTGGGAGAAGCTACTTGATGGCATTGTATTGGCAGCGGCTGATGTAATTGACTCTTCGTCAATTGCCTGCTCTGCTGCCTCATCCTCCTCCGTTTCCATCGGTATTTCCCGCGGTAGTGGCAAGTTGGACTCTCCGAGTATCATTGAACTGCTGCCGGGTTTATCCTTCTTCTTGAGCGCAGCACCGTGCGCGTTCTCCGTGGAGACTGTGGTCTCGAGTTTACGTTTACTCTGCACTGGGCTGTGCGTGGGTGTGATTGTGCGTGTTGGTGATGGCATGAGTGCTGCTTCGCCGCCAGCTAGAGTGGTGGAAAAATATGTGGAAAAAGAGAGAGAAGAGGATGTGCGATGAATTGTGGGTTATTACATGATGGAAACACAAGTTTAGTCCACTTGAATGTGTACATGAGTAGAGTTCGATGTAAACATTTGTTTTTTTTTTTTTTTATTTTAGTTATATATAGTATAAATGCATAAGTTTTATTCGGAAGAGCACAGAAATGATAGTGAACAGTATATTTGAGGCACATGAGAGGTAGGAAAACACAGTTATCAGCTATATACAGACAATGGGAAACTACAACTACTAAATACATACACACATACAAAAAGATTTTGTAAAATATAAGAGAGCTGAGCTTGTAAAAGTTTTTAAATGAGGTTAACTATTAGGAGTAGTAAATTTATTCATGTTTCACAAGCCAAGCTCAACTTTCAAAATTAAAATTCGGTTTACATATAATCGTTTAGTATCAACATACCAGCCACCATGTCCAATATTCTGCGTTCCGCTTCCGTATTGCCGCCCATATCACGTATCGATCCCACTGAGTGGCTTCGTGGCACACGTTCTCCTTTACCCGCATCAGCGGATGGCACAACCAATTGATCGGCCGTCACTGTGGCCGGTGTCAACGACAACAATACATCCAAACGCACCGGTGTTTGTGTCGCCAGCTCTTCAGCCAAGTCCAAACAAGAGACATTATCATTTTCATTGACCCACCAATGGGCACAGATCTGTTCGATGGTGGCACGCTTGCGTGGACTCACCGTCAACATGTCACGTATGAGCGTTGAGGCACGCGATGGTTTCTTTGGCTCATAGTAATCACCTTGACTGATTTGTTTAACAAGTCTTTTAAAATTGGAACCATCAAATGGCATTGATCCATAGACTAGAGTGTAGAGGAGCACACCAAGGGACCAGCAGTCGACCTCTGGACCTTGGTAGGGAGTGCCTTCAACAATTTCGGGGGAGGCGTAAAGTGGTGAACCGCAAAATGTGGATAGTAAGTTTTGTTCGTCGAACACATTCGAGAGACCAAAATCGGCAATCTGAAAATGGATTGAAACAAAATGGATTGAAAGTTAGTGGGAGTGAGGTTAAGTTGCGCTCGCTAACCTTCGCGTTGCCATGCTCATCGAGTAGTATATTTTCCAACTTCAAATCGCGATGACAAATTTTGTGCTTATGACAATAGTATACAGCCGTAGCCACCTGGCGGAATATGCGACGCGCCTCTTCTTCACTTAGCACCTTACGTTCCGAGAGATAGTCATACAGTTCACCGCCTGCGGCGAATTCCATAACTAACACCATCTTCTCACGATTCTCGAATACTGTAAGAGAATATTTGTTTTATAGTCGAATCGCTCAACGAATATTAAGGAAACATAAGAATATACATGCATATAACTTATTTATAAAAATATTAAGAAAGCACTCAGACCTAGGCTCAACAATAAGTTTGTATAAAACTAACGATTAACTCCATTTTTGGCTAAAATTTTATTAAGACTCCCACATAGTTAGCAATATAAATATGTGTGATGAAGAGCCAACCGGGGTACAGAACTAATTTCATTCATATTCATTCAATTTCAATTTAAGACCTTCGGGATGTTAAGTAAATGATAATCGAAATATTCTAACCCAATTCCTGTATGCTGACCTATATAAATGGTCCAAGTTCACGAGAAGAATTCTTCAAAATTGGTTCATCGTTATGCGAAGATATGAACCGATTTTTGTTTCTTATTTTTTAAATGATGAGCGTTATAAACAAATTATTCGTCAACTGATTCCATCAATACCAAACCATTTAGTACAGTTATTACATTTACAATTAGCATTCATAATGATGAGAAAATGTATGATTTTGGATGGAAAACATAAATCATATAAAAATGGTCGAAATCGGACTATACCATTCGCCCCCGACATCGAATATGAGTAACTCCGATCCTACGGCTGACATTATTCCGAAAACAAAGATAAGTTTATGCTATATATTAATTGAATTAAGATATAAGTGGGCGGCTTTTCCTAATAATAATGTGACCTAAAACTAGAAAGGCGTAAAATCAGTTCAGTATACCCCCTAACCATCATATACGTAATATAATATATTGAATTCCGTAATTCAAACTGACTTAACAGAATGCCGTGAAGGAGTTTTCTTAGACATTTGACGTCGAAAAGGAAGGAAATCTGCCCATGAATTACCCCAGCCCACAACATACTACATATAATGCCCAATATATCAGTCAATGTATAAGTTATATTTATAAAATTGGGTAGAAATAAGTTTGAGCCTACTTTAGTTAATGCTAAACGTAAATGAAATCAGCATAGATCTTTCCCTAACCTCAATAGAGCTAAAATAAATATTCTTTCATTTGAAACATTGTTTATTTTAAAGCTTTGCTGACACCTAGATGTATTGTCACGCTTTTAACTCTTACATATTTCTTAATTGTTTTGATGTGACAAAAATTACTTTAATTATAAGTTAAATATGAAATCATAGGTTCACTTACCTTCATAAATGTGTATGATATTGGGATGCTGCACTGAGCTCATAATTTGCACCTCACGACGAATACGCACCAAATCCGCTTCCGCTTCTATTTTGCACTTTTTTATGGTTTTTATAGCCACCTCCTGGCCGGTTTCCTTATTTATACCTAATTGCACTTTGCCATATGTGCCCTGACCTAACTTTTTAATTATATCGAACCTAAGGGCAAATGTAAGGAAGAAAGAAGAATTTGTTAGTCCGTATTTAAATAAATGAAAGGCAACTCAAAATGCCAAATGCCCTTGTCACCAACGAACTCACCTCTGACGCAGCTTCTTTCGGTGGTTATTCATTTTCACATCGCCCGTATTTGCTATACCGCTCATTATATTATCGATTCTATCACGTGGAATACCCGATGGATGTGCCAAGTCAACCACATCGCCAGCAGCATTGTTGGTGGTGGCGGCGGCGGCCACTGCATCCGGATTGCTTATCACCATTCTTGAGCTTTAACTGTGGAGTGCACTGCAAAGAGAAACGCAAAAGAGTGAGAAACACATAAATATGCAATTCAATGCAATTTTAATAACACATAAAGTATTTTAAAGTAGACAGCTAAGTTGTAGATAAATCATAGCAAAAACCTCTATAAAATAGTAGAAAGAGCAAAAACTAGGTTTAAGGCGCAATGTTGCGTGACACACTCCTGAAACAACAAGCCCAGGCTCAAGTGGGATAAGAGTGTGGCAACAATACGCAGAGTACAATTTGCTCCACATTCGAAAGGATAACAGTAATAGCAATATATTGTATTTGTTATTGTCGCACACTTACTGCTGCATAAAGGTGTATGTGCCTCATTTTTCAGTGAGTTATTGAGCTCATTATGGCAACTTTATTGCCCCAAAGCAAAGTATTGCATTTGAAAAGCATTCAGCGGAACAAGCGGTGACAAGCTTGCCAAGCGTGCCAGGAAGCTTAAGTCACTTTTTTCTTAAATCATAACTCTGCAGCATACGCAGGTTATAAATTGCAGAGAAAATGTATGTAATGTATTAGTAGTGTATTTTCTTTTATTTGTTATTTTTCCAGTATTTATTTCGATTTTTATTAAAGTAAAATTAACTTGGTTGGTGCAGGTTTCGAAGGAAAGTTATCTACTTCGAAACATTTTATTTTTCTGTATTTTTTATTTTTTTAATTTTTTTTTTACCCGTTTTTGAAAACAGCATCAATGAGCTTTAATTATCACATCCGAATCAGTGCTTTTTAATTATTTTTCAAACATCTCAGATAATATAGCGATGATTTCGCCTCAAATGTTCGACTTGATCTTGGCGGTGTCGAAGTTTTCTAGCATACATTTTGTGTTTCACATAGAGGGACTCGAAGCTAGAGGTCTGGATGGCCTGCCAGTGTCATCTCGTTTTGACACCAGACATCCAGGGATTTCTTCTTGCAGAAAATGAATAGTTTGATTCGCAAGGTAACATAGCGAACATGTCTTGGTGAGTTCAGTAACCCTGAAGCCCTTTTTCAAAATTTGCTTCTAGAAAACAGGTTTAGTGTTAGTCTTCTGATGGAGCTTTGGCAATATTCTAAGCGATGTAAGCGATCACGTGGCAATGTGCTTTGTATCAATTTATTTAATTTCAATATAAATGAAATAAATTCAAATGATCCCTCAAAAATCAAAGTGTCTCCAATATGCTGAGCGCGGCGACGATCTTATGGAGGATTCCAAAACATGTCTAACTAACTCTAACCGATTGAGTTAAAAGTTATTCATTATTTACACACTGATTTAAAAGAAGTTTCAGAGATAGTTAATTGGTCTTACGTAAAAATAGTTCTAAGGTGTTATTTATAAATTGACTATTGACACTTGAAATCAAATAGAAACTTATATAGCTATCATGGGTGTTTTTAGAACAAAATTACGTCATTGATATAATGTATGAGTAAAATGTGTGGTTATCATTAGCTCATATTCAGTCAGCAGATTGTCATCCCACATGTCTCATAGTTATTTATGACAGCCAATTGACAACCTAATAAAAAGGTAAAATCTGTACTTGTCAATCAGTGCTGTGAACGGTCATCATCATTAAAATTGACAACTTGTTTCCATTCAGGCTTTGTTGCCACATGCCATCGAAATAGAAACGCTGCAACTTAGTGTCATTGAATTTGACATAATGACGAGCATAAGTGGAAATAATTCACTGACAAAGCAAAATTTTATATAAAGATAATGTTAAATCATCCATATCGAAATAAATAGTAATGCTTAATATGCTTTGACTATTTACTATATATTACAGCTTACTTCTTTTATAGCAAACAATGCACGAAGTCATAATGAAGAGTTTTTACCTCTAGACTTCTTCAAAATGGGTGAACGTTTGTTATCTTGTGTTAGCCTTAAAAAGGGATTGTTTATAGCTATACTTTATTTTGAATCAGTGGTCGGTTCACGAAATGTGTCGAAATTGTCGAACGAAATTGTCGGTACATATTTTTTATACCCCTTCTCGAAAGTATGGCGCGTAGGTGTATAATAATTTTCATCCCTAAATTAAGTACTAACACAAAATAATTATATTATTTACATCAAAAATTTCAGGATAAGAGAAATAAATTAATCAAGCCTTGGATTCATTACGACAAGTTTAGATATCTTAACCAAATTCGACCACAAATTGGTGTCAATTTCGTATTATTTAATACACACTAGATCACGACCAATGCCAATTAATATATTATTTGTGTTAAATCTTTTAATTCTATGCCTTTTGCAAACCCATCGGAATTTGATAGGGTCTACAAGCGTAATATTTTCTTTACCTAAATTCCAAAAGGTGGAAAGGGCGTAAAAATGTTATTTATCACCAGCCAAATATAATATAAATAATACCTTATCTTACAGCTTTTATGTTGAGCTAATTGGGAAAACTTTTAAATATGCAATAAGGGCTTTTCTCTTATCACCCATTTATACTCACTTGTGTTCTTTTGGGTATGGGCAACGCCTTGATCAATATAGAAATCTGCAGGATGTTAGATCTAACTCTGTGGCACACATAATAGTCTCACAGCTGACGCTAGTGAACGGCATTATAAAAGCGATAAACGAGTAAGACGAAAAGAACACGCAAGTATTTTGTGAGCAGAGGCAGTCCTAAAGTAGTGCACTTATCTCATATCTTGTGAATGAGAACGATACCTAAAAGAACTTCTGAGGTGATGGCTACTTCAGACATTCTTCTCACTGCAATGAAGAAGATACTAAAGAGATCTTTGTGAAAAGTATAGTTCTAAGCTACCTATAAACTAGGTATAAAATTAAGTGATTGCCTCATCGAAAAAGATAAATTTTCGCAATTAAACTTACTTGCTTCCACTGATAAATCACACCCCTGAGGGGGTGGAGTTGCTAATTTCTAAGAGTTTTTTTCAGGCGTTAAGCAGAATTTGAAAGCACGAACCAACGAATATCAGTCAACCAGTCACTACACAAAAAGTTAGCAATTTCCGAGTGTTCTATTGACATAAATATTCGATTCCGCCTGAAGTTAGTGCTTCGTTCATTAAGTTACCCAGTCTTTTTGTACTCTAATAGTTCAAGTCAATATAATAACAAGAAATGTAATCTTAATTATAACAAAATAATCGATTCCAATTAGATTCAATGGAGCCCAATTGTAACGAACTACTGCATACCCCCATACCCACAAATTATTTATTTTTAAAACATTTTAAACCACCAGTTGAATAGGAAATTCAATTAAAATGTAGCTCATTATGTAAGATCACAATCAATTGCTGTTAATGGCAAACAAGCTCGAAAGAGTCCACAGACCAAGACCGGTACATATGTATTGTATGTAAATATGCCACTGCAAGTGCTGATGTGCGAAAATATGCTGACATAAAAGTGAATAGAGCAAGTGTATGATTAATTTAAAGCATTTTGCTGTTTCAATTTGCTAATTTGCAGCCATAAACAAACTTGTACAAATGCATACATGCATGTGTGTGTGTGTTTGTTTTCTTACACGTTTTTATTGCTACTTACTAACTGGCTGCCTGACTGCCTGACTGCCTGACTGCCCAGCTCGCTTGTTGCACTTTTCCAAGCGTTCAAATGAAAATCACTTAAAAGACACTCTGGCACGCACTCGAGATTATTGCTGTGTGCAGGGAAGCAACTAACGGTAAGTCTTGAGTGCAATGAAAGAAAGCAAACATGTGTTGCAAGTGGGAAGTGCGAGGATAGATATGAAAGCATATGTGTGTGCAGACATATGTAAATGTATAAATTATGCATTCACTTATGCAGAACTACACACATATGTAAGTACGCATGTGTCTAAGCAAAAGCAATGTTCGAAGGGAAAATCATGCGGTAATAATAAAGAGTTGCACATGCACTTGATGGACACAAATGCTGAACAATAAGTAGAGCGCCGAGAGTGGATGATCGCATTGTGCCAGAAACACACACACACATGCACACATTACACACATTAGCCAAAGCAGTGGTGAGTTACATGTGCATCGAAGTGCGTGTGTGTATGTGTATATGTGTATATGTATGTGTTTGTGGCGAAAAATCACACACGCTGCAGCAGCAATACCTGGTAAGCCACAAGCGTCTGCAGATTCGTCTGTGTTTAGCAAATTTAAGTGACCACTTAACGGCGCAATTCATGTGTGTGCCGGCAGTGAGTGGGCGGTGCAGCGGGCGTGGCAGCAGACAACTGCCGAGATGAGCGAGTATGCCGATTTTCGAGTGTGTAAGTGCAGCGGAACGCAAGCACATACGAATATGTGGCAAGCAAATACACACACACACACACGCATGTATAACATCTATATAGATGCTTGCGTGTAAATGCCGGCTGGTGGCAACTACTGATCCGTAGAATGCACAGAGCAGCAGCGAAGAAGACAAGCGTGCAAACAAGGGAAAAACAGCAGCAATAAATGCAACAACATGGCGATAAATACCAGATTGCTGAAGATAGTAGCAATGACAACAACAACAGCAGCAACACTCATGAAGCACAACAACCCCAGCGGCAGACAACGACGGCAATCTGCTTTTGCTGCTGAGTGATGGCACGCGCCAAACGTTGCAGCAACAACAAGAATAACTACAAGTAGGGTGGCACCAAGGACGGCCGGAGCCAGACATAAGTTACGCGGTGAATTTCAAGAAGTTGTAATGGGTATTGGAAATTTCGAATTTACCGTTCTTTTTGGGAAAATTTTACAAATACAGTAGATACCAAAAGTATACGTTCATTTTATTTTCCAAAGCAATATATTCAGATTATTTTTAATTAAGTCAAGGTGTCATTTTATATTCACCTATTAAGCTGTAAATATTTATAAATTATTTTCGGGATTTTGAAATCGAAGTGATGGTAATGCAATAAGAAAGAGCGTACTGTGAAGGAGTTCCGCAATGTCATTTTTTTCCTGCACGTTCCGCCTCATTTGAAGAATTTTGAGTGAAGTGGGCAGCGGTTGTTTCAATATACAAGAAATATTCGTAGTATTTTTCAGGAGTTTGATTTACAAGAACAGCTCGGAAGTACGATTTTAATATACTAACTGCTGATCCATGAAAATATATATTTTAATGGATATGAAACACCTCTCCGAGAGAAATATTTTTAAGCGTAAATTTAATATTTACATTTTGGTAATTTTTCATGTATTTTATTAATTTAATAGGGTTAAAAATTTTTCAGGTGGCAACCCATTCTTTTTTTTTTCTTTTAAAATAATTTTTTGTTAACCATTGTGCAGTACTTTGTTCAACTTGTCAATTTTATTGAATTAAAAATTTTTAGAGTTGGTAACGCTCTTAACAATATATGTTCAGCTATAAATTTTTCTGTTCACAGTATAATTTCAAGCAGTTAATTCTTAAGATATCACCCTAAACTCGTTCAAATAGTCCAGTTTGTGTTGTTGCTTTGTTGACACTCCCTCATTTTTTAGGTGTGTTCTTTTCGTCACTCGCTTAAAAGAGAAAGTATCCTTCGCTACATGTTGCACCGTGTAAAAAAAGGAAAACAACAACAAGAACACCACCACTAAGTAACGAACTGCGAAATAAGTAACAACTGAAAATTCAGCTGAATGCACTCGCATAATACAGGGCGCTGACAAATATGCATTCGTCAAGCCGATCAAATGCTAGGGAAACTTCGTTTAACGGCATAAATAAACAGAAAGCTGACGGATTGGAGAGCAAAGCAAGACAACATGTAAATGCATACGTACATAAACACATCACATGAGCATATATATATATGGTATATATGTAGACGATTCGGCAGCTCTGTGCTAAGTGAAGTAAATTGAGACAAAGTAAGGCACAAGTCAATAAAAGCCATAGAACAACAAACACAATTCAGTGCAATTAGCACGAAATGTGAATTGTAGAGGAAATAAGGGGAACAAGCTAGGCAGGGACGGGTGAATGAACACTAAATACATTTCGACATTTGAGTGGTTAATGCAACTGCAGCAAGCGGTGTGAGCCTGGCCATATATTGCCTGGTAATTGTAAGTTGGTGTGTGTGTTTGAGTGCGCACAGTGGTGCAAATAAATTAAAAATTATAAAAATAAAAAAAATAAAAATAGTTAGAAAATGTTGGTTTTATAAGAAATAATTAAAGTATAAACCCAATAAGGAAAGTTTATATAGAAACAGGATTTGCATACAAGTGATGATCCAAACGAATATATTATATATCTACTGAACCATATACTATTATATATCTATCTAAACCACGTTGTTACATTTAATGTATTTCATCACTTTAATCGGATGAAAACATTAACAGGTGGCAACTCTTTTAAAAAATGCCAATTCCAACTGTAAACCTTTAAAAGCCTTTTTTATAAACATATTATATTAACTAGTTTATCCTGCCAATTGTATTGAATTAAACATTTTAAGCAGTTTGCAAACCTCTGCAAATTATTTTATTAATTTTCACTTAAACATTTTTATTAATTATAACAAGTTGATCCATAAGTTTTAATAATTTTTACTCTTTTTGACCGCAGAGCTTATTTATCTCACAAATTCTATTGGCTTAAAATTTTCAAACAGACAACTTTGCAACTTTTTTTAGTTTTAAATCATACCTGTACTATCGAACAATTCAAGAAAAGGTATACAAAGCGGTTAAAAATTTTCAACGACGTGCCTAAATAAGATTATGCTTGATTATAAGTTTATAACTTGATTATAAGATTAAGCTTGACAGTAATACCTTGTATATTTGACTTTACTATGTATTTCTTCGTAACCATATAGGATGTTCAGATTATACAAGAACTTGAATGAGCTTTCATAATTTTATATCGGCACCCTACGGGTAATAGACTATATTTTAAACTGAGCCTAGAGGTGGTAAATGATTAGCTGAAAATAGTTATTTAACCTAATATGCTAGGTTTGAAGTTTACAGAACAAAAACTTGCCTTCGGCTCTAAAACAATTCACACAAAATTATTAAATTGTAAATAACACTTTGTGCATCTAAAAGTATGCAATGTTTTTGCGTCTGAAATGAAAAGTCTACATTTAAGAGCATTGACGAAAAATGTGCAAACCAAAAAGGATTAGAATTATTAGAGGACTTAAATAATTTTCGATAAAGTTTCGACAGACGAAATGACGACTAAAAGTATTGGTGTTTTTCTAAGCCTCGTAACTTTTTCTTCGGTCATACTTAAGAATAAATCTATCTGGTCGACTTTACAGTTTTTAATCGCCACAAAGACAGGTAATCTATTTTTGGGGCAAGACTTTAAACTACCTGCTTTAACTTGGCCTTCATAATTTAAGGAAAGAAATTTGTTTAAAACTGGATAATTTACCGCCTGCAAACGATACAAATTTTAAACGTGATATATTTATGATGCGACTTCGTTAGACTTTTGTAATACTTTTGATTTTCTTAATTTTAAAATAAAAATTTCACCCAAAGTAACTTTCGAATTTCCCACTGTACTGCATCTATTTGGAAATGCAGACAAGCGGAGACCAGGAGGCTGGCATGCAGTCACTCAGGCCGACATTTAAGGAACGCACATCAAGTGAAGTAATTAAATTCGCAGCAGTAAAGAGAAGCAAAAGAGAAACACAGAAGCACACAAGTTAAAACGACAGACAAATAGTCAGACAGGCAGGCAATCAAAAAAGTAGGCGGCAAATCTGCACTCAAACAGACAGGGAGGAAAGATATGCGCAAAGAAATCGAAATCCACATTTAATTTGGTTTCACTCACACACTCACAAACACATTCACATGCAAAATTGAGTAGCTGAGCAAAAAACGAACGGCTATTACAATAAGAACAACAACTAAACAAACAAAACAATAAAAATGTAAGGCATCGAAATGAAACGAATTATTTCAAAGTGCGCTGAACCCGTTCCACAGCCATCCCTCCATACCCCACTATGGCGGCGCATAATTATCAGCGCCCGTTGTATTGAAAGTGTTGCATACAAATTCACGCCGCATTGTTTGTTGTTTTAGTGTGGCTGGCGATCGCGGTAAATCGGCTGGCTCACCGCTATCTGTCGATGATCTCGCCGGCCAGCCTGTATTATGTAAATATGTATATATGACAGCTATATTTGGGTTGTGGCATATGGCTAATATCGTGACCAAACAATTATCTTTTGTGGGCTCTCAGTCTGGTTGGGTGGGTGCGTGCGTAGTGCCTAGGTTATGCCTTGAGCTGTAAGCTAGATAATCGGCGCTGACGGTTGAGTGCAGGACTTGCTGATTTATGCTGCCACACTTTGAATACAATTGTTGAAGCGCTTAGCATATTTTCATTCATATTGCCATTGATTAGGATTTATTATAGCAAACGCTTTACTAGTGTTGTTATTTATATATATTTCTGTCCAAACTTCACAAATATGAATATTAGTGCTTGAAAATGATTTTTTCCGTTCCGTTTGAGGCAACATCGAAAAGTACATTGATTTTTCTTGCGCCTGAAATCATTGGTCTTGGCATCTCAATTTGAGCGGACGAAGAAGGCAATAAATGACAAGATCGAGATCGGATCCATTATCAATTTGACATTTTTATCCAGAGCAGATTATTTTAAATATAGCTTTTACTTGATATATCTGCTATTCAAGTCTGAACTTAGGCAAACCGCACCGTGAACAATGCTCAAAATACCAGCACTATTTCCAGTATTAACTTCTATAGGAAATTATTGGTGTGGATGCGGTTGGGGGGTGGGGATTCGATTCATCTGACAGCGAACTAATCGCTTCACTGCCGAGGATGATATGTTGTGAAGGTCTTTGTTTCTTGAGAGAGCTAACATAATAAATATTATTTATACAATTTGCCAATGATGCCACTGCCGGAAAAAATTAAATTGGGCATTTAAAAAATAACTGGATATTTTGAAATTTCGCTATTTGGGCTCCTCAGTGGGCCTATATCATGCATAAACAGCCTTAAATACATATATATATTATAAATAAGTACTTGATAAGTAGCTTCACAAATTCGATATTATCTGTGTCATTCCTTGAAAGTTTTCTTTCAGCGTGTTTATTTCTTTTTTGATATGAGCTGTTCTGAATTCCTTGATCTCCACTCTTACTAACTTATCAGGGAACGCGTTTGAGACACAAATTGCAGAGCTTTGCAACATCTCATCCTTGTCACAGCACTCTCTCAACATTTAGTATGGTTTCATTGAAATTAAAAAACATTGAAAAATTTGAACATCAATTATATGCAATATTCAATTAAAAAAGAAAAAAACCTAAATCTGCATAAAAGGGACGGAGTAGAAACACGTTTGTAGTAAAAAATTTGATTTACCCAAATAACTGATAAGCAGACTTATATTATAGTTTATAATTTCAATATAAATATTCTTAAATGTAATATTTTAGTTTACTACTACAGCTGGAAGCCAGAAGAAAACTGTACAGCTTCCAGAAATTTAGGTAACATGTCTCCCGAAGCAAGTAAATGTAATTGTATTCCAGTTTTTTTTTTGAAAAATTTTCAACATGAAACACTTATACTCTATATAGAAACCTATATTCCCAAATACAAGGTTAGTCAAGCGGGTAGAAAACCGACTAAAAAAACCAAATAGTAGGCAATGTTTTATTTGCAATGCTTTGCCCATTTTTAGGATCTAGAAGGCGAAAATTAGATCCTTCAAATATGTTACATAAATGTTCAAAAATAAAACTTCGAATATAACGGAACCAATTTTGAAACTTGGTAACATTTTGAGTATGTGATACGCCCAGTTCAAAATATATCATATATACCACCTCCGTAAATAAGCTCGATCTGAGTCCGTGCCCGTCAAGGACGTATGTATGTAATAAACGAGTTCACATACTTGTATATGAATTTACTGTGCATATTTCCATGCCAAATAAAAAAATATTAACAAAACCTACTAAATTTCTACTTCACTGACAATCCATGCACAATTATTATGAGCACAATATATTAGCGAGCGATTTTCTTTCTGTGCGAAATTCCGGATTTTCTTGCTTTGTAAAAGTGTGTGTAAATAAATTTTCTGGGTCATGACGACTACCAACTGTGGAACTATGTGGCACGTTGGCCATGTAGTGAGGCGAGTGTTGATGGCGCATGAAAGTAGAACTGTTTGTTTATTTAACTTCAGTGCAAACAAATAAAGTGAGGCGCGTACGTAGGTGTGTGTATGTGTGTGTGCATGCGTGTGTTGGAGTATCCGCCAGCGCCAAGCAAAGATGACGACAGCACATTATTTGCATATAAATGTACTGAGTCGTATTAATATTTGCCACCGAAAGCAACATATTCCAAAAGTCAATTTGACAGTTGGTTAGTTAGCGGGGTGGAAGGTGGAAGTGCTGGGGAGCAAGTAAGTACATCGCGAAGTCTGACGACACGGCCATAAAGTAGCGACGGAAAACGCAATAAACCGTGAAAGGCACACAATTAGTAGTAGTCTGCAAGGCTTTACATGCTTTACATTATCAAACATGTAGGCATAGATGACTATGCGTACGCCACAGTGAAATGTCGAAGTAGTCAGGCCAAATGCCAATTTCCAACTAAAAGCTCTTGCCTAAAATCGAAGTAGTCCGATAAGCAGCACATTTATAACCATTTATTGGAAAGTTGATTTAGAGAGAGAGTTCCGTCGGCGTATCAATATTTTTCAATAAAATGAGAGAGTACCTGAGCAAAGTCCAATTTAAAATTGTTACTTACAGAAAACTGACAACAGTTGACATTTAGTAGCACATTAAGGCGTTAGGCCAGCCTAAATCCCTCAAAAGTGGCCTAAACTTGATCATTTATTTTGGCAGTGAGCAAAGAGACATCTTATTGATCTCTATCAGGCTTTATTATACAAGCTTTATTTAATTGTATAAAGAAATGTTTATATTGATGTTTTGATAGTGGCGGCTCTGGGCCAATATGCGGAATCACCACTTTCAAGAGTGTCTTGACAGGGAAAGACCCTCGACAATACAGGGGCTTGGACAAAAAATTGTTTAAGCTACTCTACCAAATTAAATAATGTTTTGAAGACCCTAAAGTGTACTTCAAGATCAAGATCAAACTTCAAGCCAACAAAACAAAAAAACAATTTTTTTAAAAACCATTACTGGCCCGACACGAAAAAGCACGAGTTGCTTGCATGGTAAAAAGTCAGCCGTATGACTGGTCGGCCGGCTTTACGTTCCTTACTACTCGTTAATTCGTTTATAACAAGTTGACTTGCCTGCAGGGTACTTGCTTGGTGTGTGTGTGTAGGTTTTTTTCGCGACAGTCACCAGCAAACACCCAATATAACAAGCTAATAAAGAGTATTGCATGAGTGTGTGTCTGCATGTAAGCAGCTTCGTTTTCGCAAGAGCAGCACGCCCACAAAAGCCACCAACAATAAACATTTATCAAAAACAATTAGTATAAATTAGAATTAGAAGCGTATCGAGACAAAGGCAGGCAAGCAACCATCCAACGATAACGACATCAACAGTATAACATCGGCAATAACAACAAATATTTGTGTAAATTAACATTAAATGTTAATATATAGTATACAAATACATACATATATATATATATATATAGATAAATTTATAGATAGAGGATGCTGCCTTTGTCTTTATTGCCGTGCGGTTGGCGTACACGGTGGCGCCGACAGCGCGTTGCCGGCGTTGCGCATAGCGTCAATGTGTATAGGTCACCTGAATACAAATTCAAGGATGCCGCTCAATTTGTTTGCACAACGAAATTCACATTAGGTAGCGGCACCCGAATTTTAGTTCTCAATTTCAAGACATTTCAATTTATGATGACGATGTTGTGGGGAGCGCGGGTTGTGGCAAATTACATTATAATTAGAGTTCAATGAGAGGAGAACTTGTTTTTCAGTTAACACGATATTGAGTATTTTATATTTGTGAGATTATGAGAATGTCTCATACAATATTTCTATGTTAAAATATTTCTTACAATGGCTCGTGGCACAAATGGAGGCATTTGATAAAAGGTGCAGCTGCAATCCTTTCAATACTTTTTTAAAACACTGTAACAGAGTAAACTAGGTAATGGACCTGGAGCAAAATTAGTGGTAGTTTCAGATCCCATTCGAGGCAAATCCTAAATTATATAAACGTAATGCTTTTCAACAATCTCACGCTTTGGAAATCAAAGAGCCAGTTATTTAACTGAAGTTCCGACAAGAGACATCTTTTTAACCATGTATTCGAAACTAGTTTAAACTTTTTAATACCTTTCAGATGGTTGACTATTGGTTTGGCTGAAAACTATCAGAGGAACTCACGATTAAGTACAGATATATATTTTGTTATAGCGTCCAAAGACAATCCTCACATAATTTTCAGGAACGCCGCCGAGTTAGCAGTCCTTGGCCGGATAAAAAACCGGGTCCGTTCCGGTTACGTAGACCCGATTATCGTGTGTATAACTCAAGCACTGACAAACAATCCGTAAGAGTGTGGCAGATGATACACGCTAAAATAAAGAAAAGTCTATCGAGTTCAGGGATGTTGATTAAAAACGCAGCTGATTAGCGTCTTGAATTGTACTGTTGCAAGGCCAGCACATCCATTTTGAATGGGTTTTAGAAACGACAAAAGTACGGAGTCTCATTATAGCAAACAAGTTCTACGAGACGATGTGGACAAGTATATTAGATCATAAGCAGAACTGCGGAAAACATAGATCCTCGAAAATAATGTTTGGCATAACATAAGGCTTCCCACAATCAAAAGATCAGATCTCTTAAGAAGAAATCATCTTCGAGGACACGAGTAACGAAGGCTTTTAGAAAACTTAGATTACATTTGATAAACTTAGAATATAGAATATTGCAATCATAGGCTATTTGGTCATAGTCAGCTAACCAGTTACAAAAAAAAGATTTTAGTTGAGGTTCTTCTCTACATGTGAATAGGAGAAAGGCGCTATGAACAAAATTGACACTGCCAGAATATATACCGACGGGTTCAAAATGCATATTGCGGTGATTTTCGTTAACCAGCATCTTCGAAGCGAAAGTTCTGGGCATAGAAAAGGTCTTCTCAAGCACAAAGGTTTAATCGGTGGTAAATTTCTGCGTAGTTAATAACTGCAAAACGATGTTAATTAAGCCTTTTAGCCGAACACCTCGACATATCCATGATCCAGCTTTCCAGTCATAGGAACATATTTATATGAAAGTAGACAAAAGTGAAGAACTCATATTCACTCGCCGTGATCCAAGGGGTCATTTGGGGAACATGCTTACCACTGTAACAAGAACAAAAAAAACCTCAATTTTTCGGTGAATGCTAGCCGCCTTCGCATATTAAACATACGGTATTTGCGAAAATTACGTCCAAGACATAGACTTCACTCAGATAAATCAATAAAAAATATAGAACTTCTAAGCACCTAATAATGATTTAAGCCGTCAGATACTGATAGCTTAAGTAATCTCTTCAATCAAAAGCAACAAATAAAATCTGGTGTGCCTCACACGAGTACTACGAATAAATTTATTATTTATAGCCACAACTAAGCTTTAGTTGCTCCGACTAAATCTTGAAAAAAAAAATGGGTTCAAGGAACAATACAGAATGTTTCGTTATTCGTAATGAGTGCAAATAATACATAAGTCAAGTGTGAAATATTTAAAAATCGTCTACTCGTGCCAGAGCACACTGGCAGAAGAGCACACACTCTCACTACCCAGCTGTTAGTCGAGGCACGATGCAATTTCAGATGAAATAGACGTGACAATTTATGGCAACAGTTAACAGGCAATTTTCTAATTGGGTGAGCGAATTAGTGAGGATGGCGATGGGAAATTGAGCTAGTAGTTAGTGTGCAGTTTTTTTTGGCAAATTTCGAAAGAGAGGGAGTGAGATATATACGTATGTATGAATAATATACAAGTGCTAGATATCTGCCCTTGTATGAAAATCATGCGATACGTCAAACTTTTTCGCCTTCAACTCGCATTTAGCACCACCATTTCTTTTAAAAAAATTAAATTTATGCTTTCTTAACGAACTTAATTTCGATGTTAAAAATAACGAGGCAAGGAATTCGCACGCGTAAAATGTCTCACCCTTGAGCTGATTTATTTTTTGAATTGTCTCCGATTCAGCTGTCAGTCTGTCAAATGGTGGCGAACGCCCACAGGCGACTTTCGGTGCTCACTGAGAAGCATACAAGAGCATATATACATCTATATATATATATATATATACATATATATTAACTACATCTTTGCTTATTGTTGCTAATTTTTATTGCTTTCTGGTCAAGATCGTTTTTACTTGACGCCAACAAAAACAAAAGCAACAAACCGCTACAACAAGTATCAAATCACAGTTGTTTTAGCAGCCAACAAGCCAGTAAGCGCCCGTACAGCCACTAATGTCGCGCAACATTTTCAATAATTATTTTGCCAACACACAATTTATTTCATTATTTCATTATTTTGTTATTTAATTTTTGTGGTTTTCTTTGTTTTTGCTTCTTCGCACGCTCTTCAATGCATTTGCAATTTTCAGTCGTCTGTCTGTCACTCGTTAGCAAGTGCAGCGGCAACAATGCGAATGCAAATACGAAAATTCTTCGAAATCAATTGTCGTGCTTGAAATGCAGTCGTTATTGTTGTTGTTGTTGCAGCTCAAAAATTTGTTTTTGTTCTTCTTTTTGGGTTCACTCGTCGACTCTCTTTTTGCTTTGGCGTTCAGCTGGCCTGCTTGCCGTTATTCCTCAATGCTTTTCGGTGCATTTCGCATTGACATTTCGGCAGTGAAAACACACACACATGCCAACAATTGTGAGTTTTTAGCGGCACAATGAATTCCGTTCAAGACAATACGACAGTTTCCTGCCTGCACTATTTTTCGAAATGTCAAAATTGTTTTTCCCGATGAGGTGTTGATGGGCAGCGGCGGCAGCGGATGCGCCAGCTGAGGTCGTTACACCACAACGACTGTTGCATACAAAATGCCATCGCAGGCGGTGTGCAAGTGAGAGCCTATATATTTACATGATGAATATGAGATATATTACATGATATGTATTTACGAATATTTTTATTTATATAAAATGGACACACTTAAAATAGAGGAAGTGCATTGAAAGCAGAACAAATTGGGCAATGTGTTATTTACAAAAATTTGATGCTTCAACCAATGAATTGATTTGGTGTTAGAAAAATAGAGAAGGGATATAGCAGAATTATTACACTTCCGACTTATAAAAATAACGAATTATGTACATGGGAAACAGACAGGCTGAAAAGATCGCATTGTTTTAAAGGAAAGCACGAAATTCGATTTTGTTATCCAAAATAGATGGCATCCATGGCGACACACCAACTATAGCGGTCTACCGATTGGTATTTTGCGTTAAAATATAAAATATAACTAAGTCTCGGTGATTTCTTTCCATCGACCGTACTCTTGAGATCTGAGTAGAGGAAAAAGTCGCGAGGTGCTAAATCCGAAGAATTCGGTGGATGCGGAAGCAATTCGTAGGCCAATTTACCCAATTTTGTCATCCTTTTCATGGATTCGTGTGTCAACCACATCGCACAAATTTTCATGACCGATAGTCCAACAGTCCCTGTGATGTCTTCAGAGCGTAATCTATCTCGATCAAGCTCATTTCACTGTAATCCAAATCATTTTGTGGATGTTTTGATTATTTCGTCCAAAACTGCCTCTCTTTAGTGGCTTCAATGCTCACGTACTCAAACGGTTGTTGCGACTGGCACAGAGCTCGTATAATACTCATCAAGTAATTTTTGCGTATCATAAGATTTTTTACCAGCAAAAGCTAATGTTTTGGCTTATTTAAAAAGAATTAAAAGAAGAAGAAAGAAAGCTCAGTTAAACTTAAATTTGCCCTAAAATTCTATCCAATACTCGAGACGATATCAGATTGCTGGAGATATTTTAAATGGGTGTAACGTTAAGAAAATTAATTTTAATATTTTAATTTATATTAATATTAGTAAAGTAACTTTTTCTTAACAAAAACATGCATAGTTCAGTCCAGCGAAAGTTTTGAAATCATTTTAATCTAATATTATAATACTATCTTAGATATTTACATATTAAAATTATTGGAGTTGACTGAAGCACATTTGGTCAAATAAAGCTTTAGAGTATAAGGACCCACTTAATCAAATTTTCAAGGAGAAGTAAGCAATGGAATGGAGAGGTTATTATTGGGGCACAAGAATTCCTTGATTAATAAACGTGGATTATTATTTTTATTGAGAAACCAAAGAAATTAAAAACTAATTGGATCCACACGCATATTTACTTAAAAGGCTGTATTTGAGAAATTAGTTACACTCCTGTTCCAGAAGATCAGTTTCACTTCTCACACTTCTCCATGAAGGAGATTCAAAAGCTGCTTATGAGAATTTGGAATTCGTTTGAGTGCGCTGCGATTTGATATTCGTTTTAACTCAATGTTCACCTAGAATTCTTGGCTACTTTTTTTAGTGAAAAAGCATCTTTGACATTTCCAGGGTGTCATAGCAATGATTTAATTTCTTTCGGTAACATAAGTTGGTGGGTACTGAAGATCCATTTCATTTCTCTTGGAATTCCCAAAAGTATCTTGTTTGTGGATGCACCAAGATTAGTTAGAGGAAAGTTAGTATAACTACTATCAGTGTTGTTCCAATAATTGAGCGCGATTTTTTTGATATCTCATCGATATGTGTTTATTATAAAGAAATTAGGCGCAAGCTACATTAACTTTTTGAGACCCAATACAAAAGACCAATAGATATAGATCTTTTGCGCTGCAATAGAACTATTATTTTCAAAAATGCATAATGGGTACCTGCTCCGAAATCGAGCAAAACATATATATTATCCCTACAAACAACAACGTGAATGTGAACTGATCAATCAAAAACAGAGGAAGGCACTTTTCTTGGTTGTTACCGAATTTATTTAAATTTTTATCAATTTATTGAAATATAGCACGGATTAAACTTTGCCTACTGTCAAATAATAGTGCTTTTCAAGACACAACACAAATTGAGTATTATAATTTACTAAATTACGAGTGGCGTCACTAAGTAACTCTCTCTGGGAGATCATAAATATAATTATTAACTGGCCGTCAAAAGTAAATAAACATGACAAATCGCTTTTGATTAATGAGAAGGCACTTCAATGAACAGCTGATAATGTCGAACTAACTGATACAACTGTGCAACTCTGCACTCTCTCAACTGCTTGTTATTACCTAGCCATTCTTGTTTATAAAAGTTGAGATATTTATTAGTCAACGTTATCGGTTCGATAAAAAAAATTATACGTATACAAATTCCGTAGGGTGAATAACAAAAACTCTTCAATCAAAGTATTTTGTCGCAGCAATACTTAATGATTTGGAAAGAAATCCATGACATCATACAACAGAAATAATTCTACAGCAAAATCGTGACTTTGAAAGTACTTGGCCAACTTAGACAAAATGGTACAAAACGTTATCAGAACACATTCTCAATCAGCTTACGTGTTCGGCAAACACGATGACGCTAAACGCTTGGCGACGCACTCATGCACAGGTAATAATGGCAGCGTTTGCTTTACTTTTCTATTTCTTTTGCCGTTGGGGAGGGTGGTCGTGCTCAGCAGCCAAAATAATAATTAGTGATTCATGGCATAAGAATGAGTAGTGATACACATGTGCATATACATATATTGCATACCTAGTTGCCGTGCGGTGTGCCACGGTATGTATTACGAATTGAAGCAATTTAAAAGCGACGAAGAGTTTCGACTTAGTGTAGCGTTAAACGAGTGTCCGTGAACTGTGGCGACGCTGGATGCAGCCGAATAGTGTTCGCATGCTCCACGCCTTAACCGTTAAGCCTGGCGCAGTTGAAGACGGCCTTAGCGGTGTTGTTGTGGTTGCAAATTTCTGCAAATGCATGCAGCAGCGGCGGCAAGGTTGTGGTTGAAAAGACACAAAATCAGTTGAGGAAAAATTTGACACACGCGCGACTTTTGAGTATTTTTTTCAACTTTTTTTTACACTTGAAAAATTAACTCGAAAGTAAACGGGACGCTTAAGCGCTGCACAAAAGCAATCGATTAGATTGCAATATTCTGTTTTTTTTTTTTTCTTTTCCACTTTGTTTCCTTTTCTGTATGCTCCCTTCAGCGTAACGCCTCGCGTTGGTTTTGGGGTTGGGCTCTTCACTGCGTACTTTCTACTTCAATACACTTTAATTGCCTTATTCTCTATACACTTTACGCTTCTATAAGATTTAACAAGATGTTGTCGAAATTTCGTTTGGCACTGAAACCAGCGCGGGCGCGCGCGCACACACACGCACATACATACCGACAATAGAATAATGCGCTTACACACACGCACGCATACACAAATACTGAAGCGCATGCGGTCACAATTTTTATTGTAGTCGCGTATTTATACAAAATATATTGTATGTATTATGTTTTATAAAAATAACTTTTAGCTAACACGCAAGAAGAATTTTCATTTGAAAAGCATATAGCGCACAGTATATGTATATATATGTGTGTGTGTGTGTGTGCGTGTGTGCAGCGCAGCGCAGCCAGAAACGAGAGCGCAAAGCGGAAAGCGTAAAACGTAAAGCTGTTGAGCCATCCATGCACAAGTACAAGCCGTGCCGTAACGTACCCGCCTATATGGTGGACTCGTGCCGAAATCACAAATTCAAATTCAATCCAAAATATATAGCCAACAACAACAAATTCGAGTACATGCTCACACACACACACAGCGATGGAGGCATTTACGCTTGCACCGCACGCTGTACACGCTGTACACGCCACGAATTTTATTATAGATACACACTTGGATATTAAGGCGATTTTGCCGATCACTTTCGTAGCACAGCGATAATTTCGTTATAAAGTAAATATATATACGATTGCAAATTTGTAATTATTTGAAGAAATTATTTACACTTGGGCCCACACTTAATTAAATAACGAGTAACACTTTGTAGAAAATACTTTGGTGCTAGGGTTATTGCCTGCACTGCTTGTTTAAATAAAAAATAATAATTCTATATAGTATTTTCACCGATTTTTCACACTTTACCGACTTGCCGCGAGTACCTTTCAGCCACGATGTGCTCGCGCCGTCTAAATACACACGCTCAAATTGGTCGAGCAGAAAAGTTTTCAACGGTTTTGGCTGCCATGAAGCGTCGTATGTCCTAAAAATAAATCGGATGGATGAATGCTTTATTTTCAGCTACGAACCTCATCGGCTATAGACACATATGGGCGGCGCGCGGCTAAGGTAGAGAGCGGCGATCTGTGCGATTATGTATTAACTGTGCATTTAGGTATGTTTGTTTTTGTAGTAGCGGCGTGAATCTGTGAGCATAATGCCCGCAAGAGAGGCACGCGCCACACACGAGTTGGTGCCGAATCATGCCGATGCATCATGCTGAGAATTTGGAACTGTGCTGTTGCTCCGGCTATTTATCTTATAGACATCTGTATGTACATATAAATCTGTACCACGTCGATCAGTAAAAATTATTTGTAGAACTAAGAAATTTAGAAAATAGTAAATTGGCATTTGTATGTATTGTACATTGTATGATATAGGGGATATTATTGTCGAAATAAAACTCTGAGAACACTTTATAAATATTTTCTAATGGATTTACTAGATTTCTGCGCTGTCAAGGAAGGACTCAGAAATAGTAAGAGCCATATACATACATGAATTATTTGAATATATCATACGATTTTGACTGAAAACCTAAATAGAGTCGGAGTAGAGAGCAGAATTCCGACCTTTAACTACAGAGTCATCCAAGTCTATTGGCTCATTGCGTGATGGCAACGTCGGAGCTTGAAACTTTGTCGGAAAGTTTAGGGTTAAAATTGATACAGGGAAGCTCGAAAACTCTATACGAATGCCAATTTTTTAATAGCTTAGCCCCTGAATCATATTTTTGAGTTTAAAAAGCTTCTCATCGACCCTAAATTTGTTAGAGAGGATTAAGTCGGATAAAGAGGAAGAAAAGTTCAAGGAAAGGCCTAGTAAGAGTAGAAATATTATTTAGTTATGTGAATATCTTTTCCGATAGGAACCAAATATGTTACATTTGGTAACTACTTAAAATTGGGAACAATGAGAGCATTCAACACCAAGAAAAATTCTATAAACATGCATGTCTATCGATCCACTTCTTCTTAAAATCAATGGATAGGGCTGATTGATGAAATCAGGAAATATAACATGTGACAATTAGGCAGTTAAAAAGGCCAGTCATGGTAAGGTAAGGAACAACCGTTTTTGCCTAGATCCGTAAACCTCTAAATATAAAACTGATTAGGATATCAGGATGCGTCGGCATGACGAGAATCGAACGTTTTTCTAGTATTTCATATATGTTATGTATGTTATCTTATCATCCTTAAAATATCGCTCACACCAGTATTATCTGACTACTCCAAACCCTTCTTGTTTAAATAGACAAACCTTGACCGCAAAAAAATCCAGGTCAGTTTCGGTTAAGTAGAACCGAAAGTCGTGGGAACGGTGGCATTTTCTTCGTCTGCTGCTATTACTGTACCGTGTACTGCAACGAATGTTCATTATTTCTTTTTTTAGGAAAAACAACTTTGAAATAGCCGATTCCTAACTATAAGTGTTGAACTTGAATCACATCGAAAGATTTTTACGTTTAACTACCTTGCAGTATTTTAATCTTCGAAAAAGTTGTAATAAATGCGTAAATAATTTTTTTGAAATAAAAGTTATAATAATAACAACAATAATATCACTATGCCGTTCGAAAAAATCAAAAATCCGAAGAATAATATTACAAAACAGGTATAGTAGATTGAGAACCTTCTTCAATTCTCCATCTTTAATTTTCTTCCGCTTCCGACGGAACCCGCCTAAAAATTTGAATTCGGTAATAATCGATTAAAGGACCTAACCTAAAAAATTACTTTTACCACTCAATTCAGGACAGCCAAAATCATTTTAATATATCGATAGGTTGTTGTCTTGTTCAAGTGGTTAGTGGCAGTCACAGTGGTGCAATAAAACAAAAAAATCTAAAAAAAATTTAAAAAGCTTTTAAAATTCTCACAGCTGCTACTTCATTTCTCATAAACAAAACATGTACACTCCCACATATACATACACAAGTGCATAACTGCAACACGTTTTATGTAAAAACAAATAAATTATTTTAAAGCAAAATTGTTTGAAGAAGACACACGAGCGTGTAGCAAAAAGCTTTTCGAAATAACTTGCAAATTCGATTGCCTCAATGAGAGCGCAATTGAATGAATGAAATTTGTATGAAAATTCTGTATGCATGCCTATGTGTGCACCGTTGTCAAAGCAGGTTTAGCAGTTGCTGCTGGAGTGCACTTGAGAGGGTCATCGTTGCTTGTGTTATTTACCGAGCCAATTAGGCGAAGGTGAATGAAATTATTATTTACATATTTTCTTTGCAGAACATATGAATATCTCAAGTCAAAATGTACAATGTGTTCCTGTGATTGAAGCAAACGTGCTTACATATATTATGTATGACAATGGCATGTTCTCTTGTAAGCGAGCGGGAAAAGAACACTCGCTAAAATAAGAAAAAAAAAAAACACTGCGTGTAAAAAACAACATAAAGCGAATTTCTTTCGCCGAGTTCAACGATGTTGCTTAAAACATAAGCCACTTCAAAAATACCGGGTCTCCAACCGGGGGAAAATAAATACCAGTGGGTTTGAAAAAGAACTCAGCCAAAATCATTTAAAAAACTAATATTAACCAAAAGGCAGCTTATGAGTGATAGCTGATTTCATAGCTTACAAGTGCTGCTAAAAGCCTTACGACAAATTTTATGCGAGTTGAGCGTTCTTTTGCCACTCGCATACGAAGACATCAATGAATATTGCGCAAAATATTTAAAAACTTGAATTTGGCAGTGTAAATATTTTACAAACAACAGCATTTTAAATATATATACCAATAAATAGTTAATGCGACACAAGTGTCTATTATAAAAATTTCCAATCAATTTACGCATTTAGCGGGCTTTTCCCCGGAGCTTAAGCCCTAATGCCACATTTGATTGATTCGAACTGCGTGTTATCCGCTGCTTTGCTTGTATCAGCTGTTCTGTTCTGTCAATTAAACTAGCTGCTGGGCGTTAGCAACTACAACAAGAACTGAATATTATCAATAAACTTTACAAAAAAAAAAGGCATAAATAAATAAAGACAGGAAAGTGCGAAAAATATACAAAAGAAATCAGACAATTCTTTTATTTGCATTGTTGAGTGTGCTGCAGCATAACAATGAGTAACGGAGGCGAGCAAACATTGCATGAATAATAGATGAAATGAATGAAAATGTGCAGCGGCACGAAAGTGTAACAAAAAGGAATTACACATCAAGAAAAAAAATTGCAAAAGAGATTAAACAATTGGCAATAAAATAATGTCGCCAGCAAAGACACACAGTGGCGCGCGGTGGCAATGAAAATCTAAAATCACCAAACCAACAAAGTTATCTGATAAAATTCGTCACGAAAAGTTATAATAAAAAAAAAAATACGAATAAAAATAAAGCAATAAAGCAATAAAAGCTAAAACATAAAAACCATAGTTAAGTAATAAAATATTTAAAATAATAGCATGAAATTTCATTTGTGCGTGAATAGTGAAGAAAGTAAAAAAAAAATCTAAAAGACATTTTAATGGACCAACGCAGATATTAATAACACATATGATGAATAATAACAAAAATTAATATGAAATTTTCATTGAAATGGCGTTAAACCGTATTAGTGAACTTATTATTTGTTAGCCGCTAAAAAGTTAAAAAATAAAAAAAAATTTAAAACAATTTGAAAAATTAGATGATTTTCAAAGAATGGTTTTGTGTTCTTGTTATTTTGTTTCAAAAATTTGTGTTTGGTTTTTTCTTATTTCGTATTAATTCTAAAAACTTAGTTGTATTCTTATTTAGAATTAGATCAATTTTTGATTTTTATAAATTTTTATTATTTTTTATTCAACATTTATTAAAATAAGACCCATTGCCTTAATGTAGGCAACGTATTTTCTCCTTCTATATAGCAACCTTGCGTACACTTAGGATCAAGCGGTACTTAACGCATTAATAAAGATAAATACTCCAATTTTCGAAAAAAAAGCAAACCAAAGATATTCAAACGTTACAAGTAACATTTCTACTCTTGATCAGTTGGTTTTAGTGTTGTCAGGCGTTTTCTGAAGATTAAACTACATTAACACAAACCTTTTCGTGAAATTATTTTTCGTAATATTCGAAGTACATTAATAAGATAAGGTTGCAATTAGGCACTGAAAGCACTGTTCGATATAAAAGCACCGTTATTTCATAATGAACTGCTGTAGTGTTTTTTTTTTGGTGGGCGTTTATGCTCTTATGTATTCTGTGAAGGTCTGCCATAGAAAAATATCGTGCCTGAAAACATAGATTATTAGTCATTAGTCCAATAATGGTTTATAATTTTCATCGAACCTTTAGAAAATAACCTTTAAAAAAATTAGGGAAAGTCGTCCAATATTGCGTTCAAATTTTTACCAATCCTTGAAATGAATTCATAAATAGAAAAAACTTCGACAAAATCGGATTATTGATTTCCCGCATTTAACTTAACGAGAGCTATTCCATGTAATAAAAATTTCTCAGGAAAGTATTTTTGGGGCTTTGCAGCCATTATTTGAAATGTAAGTTCACAAAGAATTTAAAATACTTCAGATGCCGAACACAATCTCAGAAATACCAAACATACTAATAGATACTAATAGATACGTTACTAATTAGTTCGGTAATTTATAGTTAGCTTTATTAAAATTGTTTAGCATTTTGTAATGAGAATGTGGTTCTTCACTCGAACTATTTAAAAAAAAAAATAGAAAGAATATTTAAACAACAAATTACAATATAACGGCTTGCGACGAGGATGGGATTCGAACCCACGCGTGCAGAGCACATTGGATTAGCAGTCCAACGCCTTAACCTCTCGGCCACCTCGTCACTAAAGCTCCGTTTGTGCTCGCCCAGCAATTACACTGCCACTGCTGCTCTGTCAACGGCTAATAACGCCGACTGAGCACAAATGAAAAAAATTACAGAAGATATAAAAGAATAAACAAAACAAGCATATGACGCAAAGAACATCAGTTAGCATTAAAAAGTTCAAAAGCAAGATGTCTGTGCAAACATAGAAATGTTAAAAGCCAACAGCAAACCGTAAAAACTAGAAATTAACGAAGCTAGTAGCAGAGTAAATAAAAAAGTTCGCTTATCAAATCGACTACTTAAATTCAAAAAGAAATATCTGTATGTATGTCAGTTTATCTGTGTGTTTGTAGTAGTTGTTGTCGTGCGAAAACAAAGCGACAATTGTCTGTGCAAAAATATTGAAATCTCAGTGAATTTAATAAATATTTATTATTTAACACTATTTTAAGATTAAATAATTCAGAGCCGACATCACGAATCTATTATTTAATTTTCTTTCTTTATAATATTTGTTTCACATACAAAAATGAATTTAACGAGGCGGAAATTATTACACTTAAAAACAAAGCCTCCACCTCATTCACCGCAAACGCCACCACTTGCAGCCCACACACATTTTTCTGTAATCTTGTAGGGATAAATGTATATATAACTACAGTCTCGGATAAAATATTAGCACTATGTACTGAGACGTACTGAGACTCATCGCCGCGATAGAAATAACGGGATATGCCTTGATAAATTATTAGTATTTTTTCTATTCAACGTTTTCTGTCGTGGAAATCTTTCTGCGTTCCTGTCCCATGACGTTTCAATCATTGAAAAAAAAATAAAAATTTCTTAAAAATTCTTCCCAAACAGTTAAATTTGCCTATATTCACCAAATTGGTTGTCAAAGAAAATTCGGTTTTTTGTTGTTTGAACTAATGATACGCTCAAGAAAATGGATACGTTAGAGAAACTGTCAAGAAAGAGAACATTTTGTTATTTAACTCATACAATACAATAATTCTATAAGGTCATCATAAATTTGTTGATAGCAGACGTGTTTGTTGAGAGAAATCTAACGTTGCCGGGGTTAGGATATTTAATTTGTGTATTTGGTGGTTATTTTTTCTTGCCGGTATTATATCTAAATAAATATTTTTGTCTGATTCAGGGAGATGTCCATCAATAAGGGGAACAAGAGATTATAATTAAAGTGCTTACAAATTACTGTTTGTTGGTTGAAAAGACCCATGGCCCATGTAACGGTTGGTTGCTTTAAATTTGTTGATTTAATATAGACAATTTTCAATATACCTGTCCATTTTTTTGAATAATCATGAATTTAAGTCTAATTATGAAATCCTCACTTACCTTTTAGCTTTATTACATTTGATTATTCTTTGGAATCATTTTAATATCTCCTGCTGCAGTACTGCAGATACTTTGGTCTATTTGGAGAAAATCATCAACATTTTTTTGCATAATTGAGTTTTATTCTGAAATTCATCAGATATTAAAGGAGCAATATCACCTTCGTGATTAGAATTACGAGTATTCTGATGCATCATTTGATTTGAATTGTGTTGTTTACTTATTTCTAGACGATTTCATGAAATGCAGATTTACTGATACGATAAAAATTTTTTCAGAAGAAGTAGTTTAGAAGCAGTCTGAAGAATATTTCAAAATTTTGTATTATACCTTGAACAAAGAGTTAACGCAAAACTTTTTCTGATAGTTAATCAGTCTAATGCCATTAGACGACTTGTTGCTGACAATTGTTGTGACTTATTCAATTTGTTTTGACTTCGATTAATTTTCAAAACGAATTTCATATGGTGATCAGATAGCTTCAAACAAATGTATCATTGTTTAACTACTGGAACAGGAAAAGTCGGGAAAAAATGGAAAGCTTTCATTTATATCAGGGAAAAATTAAAAAGTAGAACAGTACTGCTATGTTTTTTACCAGCACTGTATACATACATTTCTGTGTGTACATATGTATATACTTTTAGCACATAATTTGAAAATTTCATTTATAAATTGCTAGCTGCATTTATACATACATTATATGTAGAATATATATACAGACTTGTGTATAGGCCCACATAGTTGTATTTCAAGTACATAGATATGTATGTATGTATTCGGTAAACCGCCACAGAGAGCGGAAACGCAAAGTCAAATAAATTGGCACCAATACAAGCAATTAAACCTTTGAATTAAATTTGAACAAAAAGTTAAATTAAATAAAATAGTGTTGATATCCCAAAATATCGACAAACGGGAACGAAAAAATTGCGAAAACACAAACCAAAGCAGCAAACAGAAAACAAAAAACCAAAGTAGCAACAAACTGCCTGCGGCGTCACATTAATTAATGCTATTAAATATTGTTTCATAAACCAAAAAAAAAAGTTTAACAGCAAAATTGATTCGAATGAGCGCCTCGAATCTACTCGTACTTGTGTGTGTGTGTACATATAAAACCAGCAACAAAAATAATTCGGTCCTCTGGCAATTGTAGAAATGTACACAACATGTGTGGCACCAGACACACAGCTAAATAGCTAAACATAATTAATTAATGCATATTGAGCATAATTTAATTAAAGCACATAACATATTTGCAATAATTATTAAATAGGTTCGAATTTTATTGGAATACGCCAGACACAGGGTGACTCACAATTATAAATTAATTGCCGTAGTTTCAAAGATTTTATTTTCGGTCGACTTTTGGATGCAGTCTTTAATTATGTTCTGGAAGACTAGAAGACTAGAAGACTAGACTAGACTACTTCGTCTTTTGTACTCGTACGGTTTCCCTCAATTGGCGGCTTTCAACTTCAACTTTCGGATCGCCCTTCTAAGCAGGTGACATTTTGGATAACAACTATATAGGTAACTAGAATAGGTAACTTTTGAGCCGAATTCAGACCGACCTCGACCAAATGCATCCTTGCAGAATTAACTTCCGGTAATAAATAAAGCTGAGGACGACTGATTTGCATTGTTAGAAGGAATCAATTAAGCACTGATTCGGTTTTTCAACGATTCAAAATAAAAGATTTCTAGTTGACCTATTTATTTAAATAAGGTTTTGAAATGTCTAGTTCTACGGCTCCAACTATTATTGTATAAGAAGTGGGTCTTTATCTTACTATAAATACTTATTTTAACCTGAAATTTAGAGAACCCTATATTGGCTCTATACTCTTCTGCGTCAATAAATGATAGCACATCAACTGCTTTTTAATAGGGGTCTAGGACAAATTGACTAATTCAAAGCTCCACTTTACTCTCTTGAAGTTTATGAAATCCCCGAAACCTCTTCCTGAAAACATTTAGAGACAAGAATGTGCAGTAACAACCCAGCTACTCTAAACTCGTTAACAGAACATCAAACTCAAAGTCGGGTCAACCATCTTCTCCTTCTTGATTGACGTTGTAATCGCTTAAAAAATTTTTGCCGCGTCCACGAAAATGATCTTATCGATAATTTGATCAAGTTTGATTTGATAAAGTAAAGTCATCTCCACTAGTCCTTTCAGCTCAAACTCGCTTCCTTGTCGATTTCGCATTTGTTCGACATAAAGCTCGCAGAGCTCTTCGTGCCATCGATTACGCATTATTACACAAATTCTATTTTAAAGATCCCTTCGACCGAACTTTTTTATTTTCCATGTTTCTAGTTTGTGGATTTCAATGCAGACATTATTATCAACTAAAACTGATTCTAACATTGGCTGTCAATACAGACATATGAAAAAAGAAATTATGTTGATTGTTTATTTGATAATGGAAATTTCTATAAATATTTTTCTTGTTTTCGGGAATATCACCAGTCTCTATCTGGACTCCCTGTTTGGTTTCAACTGAACTACAAAACGCCAAGACCATGATAGCCTCTACTTAGAACCAAAAGCTGATAGGTTATAGTAAGTAAGTGATCGAATTCTTTTTTGTAGTGCTATAGATTATATTTTACACTTATACACTTTGATCTATGGAAATTTATACTGTAAGGAACCCAGTTGTGCCCAAAGCAATTGCAAACATTCCAACTAGAACAAAGCTGGAATAATAATGCAGCTTAGGGTTGAACTAAGTGGATAAACTTTATAAATTTGCTATCTCTTTAATGTTAACTTTCAGGAAGCAGCTGGAAGCAGCTGGAAATGAGGCACCTGATATTTTAATAATGATCGTTTAATAACGAAGGAAATCTAAGACAGTACTAGCAGCTAGTCTAAGGTTGAGAGGCATCGCGATCCGGCAATGCCGGAAGATCTCAATTAGTGCTCATCTAGGAAATGAGTTAGTGGAATCTAAATTTTCCGACTTTTCATAGCGCACAACGCTGCGATATAGTGGTTCCGATATATTTAACTTAAGAGTTAAATAAATCAGAAATATTCAATCAAAATAGGACCAATAATACTTTCAACCATAATTGCCTGCAATTTTTAAATTTTTTAACTCACTGAATAGACTGTCAGCAAAATATTTCAGCAATCAACATATTCAGATATAATCGAATGAAATCAAATAAAGAACTCAGAATTGGTATTTAATTTGCGCTTATGCGCAGAGAGCATTAGCAAAATTGAAAAATATGAGAACTTTTACGAAAATTTACATAGGAAATTTTTTTATTTATTTTTTTTTCAATAATATTTGCTTAAAAAATATGCAAAAACACGGAGATGTGGTTTTTTGTTGATATACATTTATGAAATGAATTTACGCATGGTTAATACTCGTACTACAGCATATTTGTCATGTGCAACTATGCATTCATACGAATATATATTTTTATACGCTGTTATATAATATATAGGACGACATATGTATGAACATATGTAGAAGCATATTTAAATTTAAAAAAAATTCATATTCATTATGTTTATGCAAGGCTTGCTCATATTTTGACATACAATTTGGCATTTCTCAAATCAAAATTAAAATTCGTTCACTAATAACAAATAAAAAGTCAGATTTTTAAGAACAAATAGTGCAGTCTTAAAATAACGTAGGCATTATTAGACATATGGTCTGGAAATTTTCTATTAGAAATTTAGATATAGAACAAAATAAGTCAAACAAATTGACTTTTCGATATAGCCACGCAATTTTACATTTGTGTAGTCAGGGGTTAGCCGGAAAGGCGTATTACTTACGAACTATATCTAACTACGAAAGCCTTGGCTGAGTGGATTGGCAACATGACTACCATCAAATAGTTCATAGGAGCAAAACTCAGTTGAAATAAACTATAAAAATATAAGAAGAGGTTCTTTCTAGTAGCCTATGTCTGATAATCGCTAACTTCCGAGTAGAAGATTGTTGACCTCAAAATTTTCCACTGTAAAATGATCGGTATTTTCATTTTTTGAAGAAAAATATTTAGTCATTCGTCTTCAAAATAATCTCCGTAGACGGCCTTCCAAATAGTATCCATAGTAAAACGACGGCCCTTTAAGGTTCCCTTTATTTTTGGAAATAGGAAAAATGCACACGGAGCCATGTCTGGCAAATATGGAGGTTGGGGCATCGTTGCCGTATTGATTTTGGCCAAGAATTAACGAACAAGCAACGAAGTGTGAGCAGAATTGAGCAAAAGTGAGCAAAAGCTATGAATTATTTTTCCACAAATTAGGGCGTTCTTTTTGGATTGCTTCACGCAAATGAGGTTGAACTTGTAGGTAGTACTCCTTATTGACCGTTTGACCTTGAGGCAAGAATTCCTGGTGCATTATACCATTCAAGTCGAAAAACGTTCTCGTTATTTTTTGAACTCACCTCGTATTTCTTGAATTTCATTTATTATATATTATCGATTTAAGGAGTTTTGACGGTTGTACGTGGTCCCTCTTTCATAAACAACTATTACTAATTGCTTTAGATAACAAATGAGAAACTCACCACCTTTTGTAGAAAGAGTTACTGCTTCTGGAATTAAATAGAAAATAAATATATTGTATATTAAAAGCATTTATATTTATACCTATACACATACATATACACATAAAAATATTAATAAATTGCAAATATTGTATATATATCACAACTAAATTGAGCTTATAACTGAAACCCTTATTGCAATTCGAAATTCGACTCAGTTGAATTGCAATTGAAACAACTCAACTTCTGTTAATTACAACTAATCTCAGTTGAAGTATCTTCTATATTGTTGTAAGCCTACTTCCTTTATAAAATTAAAGTTTCCTCGTAAAATAAAGTTTTGATGATACGACATTTATTCCACGAACTCTGGATTGTTTGGTTTTTTGGTTTTGGGTTTTTTTGGTTCATGGTACATAGTCTATAAATTCTGTACTCACCAACTTTTTAGTACACTCCAACTCAACTAAAATAAGGTTGTAGGACGATTTTTTTAAGATTTTGACTATAAAATGTAAAATAGTTTTAGTTGAAATTGAATGTATTGCCATATGTAATCGTTTCCAAAAGTATGGTATTACCGAAATTTGGAGTTTTTCGGCTTCATGGGAAATAAATCTTTAAGGGTTGGTGTTAGGGACTATTTTTCCATAAAAGTATTTTAGTTCATGTTTGGATTTCGTGCCTGGATATACAAGTTGGATTGGAAATAAATGTAAGCGTTGGATTTCTTAGACAAAGAGACTACCCAGTATATATATATTTTAAGCCGTTCATTGAAATAAACGATTTAATAATTTGTATTATGAATTCAAAAACTGGCAACTACATACACATATCAGAAAGAAAAAAATACTTTAAAAGGGGTATTGTAAGTGGCTAAATTAGTTAAACTTTGAATATGGTTAAAGTAACATGTTAACCCGGTCTAGAATATTTCTGGATTATTTTCTCTCAAACTTTTTTCGTCAGATTAGGGTTTTTATATTTCATTTTCCACTATTTCATTTTATGACTACTTCCATTTCTGGTATGTGGCAACGCTATTTTTATGAAAAAATAATGCAGAGATGTGGCAACGACATTCTTAAATACAAAAACTTCTAAAGACAGAAAGGAATACGAAATTGAAATAACCAGCCGAATCGATTATTAACTAACCGAATTCGCTTTGATTACAATATACATAATTTTATATATAACATGCGTTTATATGACAGTTTATCAATATATATTTAATATATATAAATAATTATATATTTCTCAATTAAGCATAAGATTTGAGATGCATAGGTGTTTGAAGAAACGCATTTAATTTAATTGGAAACTGAATTATGTTTACAACAGCGCTGTACTTAAGAAGTTAAACACACCCAAACATACATACATATGTACATTTACAATATACATATATCTATGTATATACACACACACACACATATATATATATATATAGGCGCGTATTAAATAAAAAATAAAGTACATTAGTAACTGTAATTACAAACGCTACAATTCATTTATTCATAAAGTAATAACGCTCGTAAACTACACCACACGAGTGATAAAATCATACAAACATACATGTAAGTACATATGTATACAGTTATTCATGCGTAAATACACATGTTTAAATACCAGTAACAATAATAATAACAACATCGGTATATTCAGCGATGACGCATACATTTATCACCTGCAAATTCATTTAAACACCTACATACGCAACTATATAAACATACATATGTACATGTGTACATATGCAGGCATGTAAATGAATTATAATGTTTATATGTAAGTACATATTTATAAACGTCAACTCATTTCACACCTCAAAGGCAAGAAAACAGTTGAATAGGCAGTAAAACCATGTCGTCGGCGACACCAACAGCAAAATTGCTTACTTACATGTGAACTTGCACGCCGTATGTGTGTAACACACAAATGTACTTACGATATTACATGCGTACATATATTAATATACATATAATATATTATATGCACATACGTTATATTGCTTGTGGAGAGCATTTTTCATTCCATAAAATTCACAGTAACATTGCGCTCATCATAAATGTCAAAATCAGCTTCAGCGCCGACGTCAGCGCCGACGTCAGCCCGCCAACGGCTTTGTAAATAGCGAATGGCTCACGTCATTCATGAAAAATGTTGCTGCTGCAGTCATCAAATGTTAAAGTGCAAAAGCAAGCACTGTGAAAAAAGGCGAAAATGCAAACGTTCTTGCAACATTATAATCAGAATAATTAAATCTCATTCAAATGGCTGGCTGAAAAGGCAGGTGCGCACGTGTGCGTGTGCGTGTGTGTGTGCGTGTCGGCCTGCTGGAAGGAAACAGGTGCCCAGCAGGTGTAAGGCAAGCACATTCATCCACATATTCATGCAACTGCTTGCAATAACACACACACACATACATACATGCATGCAAGACAGTTCATTAGTTGTAAGTTAGTCAATCAGTCAGTCAACTCTACAACCCCACCACTACATGCGCTTGAGCACTTATGCAAATATGCACAAATATGTATGCGCTTTGTAGATGAAGTGCACATCACTCAGTTAATTACGCATAGAAAATTGTGCAGTGCAAATTAACATTTTCAATTCATGTGCCACACACACACGCGCGGGCACGCACGCACGTACGCATGCAATTGCAAACGTACAGCAGGCGCGCACTCTCGGCAAAACTTTGCCCGCATTTTCCATACAAAACTGAAATTAATATGAAATGCGGTGAAAGAAAAAGCAGAAAATATGGAAAGTATTGAAATTAAATTCTGCCTCTGCGTTTATAATAATGCAACGGAGGCAACAAATAGCGGCAGCCAGTCAACACACGGGAATAACAACAAAGTTCACGCAATTGCCATTTTCATATTCACGGGGCGTTTCGTGACAGCTGCCCGAGCGAGAAACGTTTATAGCGCATTTCACACCTCGACAAGCAGACCACAATGATTGCAATGCGCTTAACTATTGTTGCAAGCCGACTACATGATTAAAAATCATTATTAGCTTCAACATCATATGATCATCACAATCATCAACACAATCATCATATCATCATACCGACGTCATCAACATCTTTAAACGATCATTATCAACAGCATATGGTTTCTATGTATCCATATACTTTATATGTGTATGCATATACGAGGACGGTCCGAAACGTACTTAGCCTCACCGCCCGATGGCGCTACTATCGCAATGTACTATCTTGTAGTACATTCCCGTAGGCAAATTTCAACTGTCAAAATTTCAACCGATTCGGACTCGTAGTTTTTTTTTGTTTTTTGACCCCGTGTGGAAGTGGAAGTGGCCGTGTCCGCAGATTTTAGAAAAATAGAAAAAGCGCAATATCAATCAGTGCTTCGATTCTTGTTTTTGGAAGTAAAATCGCGCAGTGAAATTAAAGGGCGCTTGAATGTTGTATACGGTGACTCTTCTGCTTCGTTGGCGATCGTCAAAATTGGGTTAACAAAATTCCATAATAACCGATAATGAGAATTGGGCGCGGCATTTGTTCACTCTTGCGAAAAAGTGCAATCGTGAGACCTCTTCTCAGCAGTGTTTACCGCCCATCGCCGAAATATGGATCCACTAGTACACACCAGAGACCAGAGAAGGAACAGTGGAAAAGGTGGACTTCACCAACGAACCGGTCCTATCGGCCGGAAAGGTGATGGCCATCGTTTTCTCCGATTCACCAGAATCCTAGAGTCGAACATAATCTACGTCGTCGAAAACTATAGAGTCTACATAATGCACATCGACTACTTGAATAAAGGAAAATGGTCACAGGGATCTACTACGAGCTCCGAATTATTGGAACGATTCAACAAGGAATTGCAGAAAAAATTATCTCAATTGCTGGAACAAAAGTGTTCTTCGCCCATTGTCACCACGACCAAAATAGTCGAATAGTCAAAATAGTCGGCTACGCACTGCAACTACCCATTAAATTGACCAAATTTGGTCCCGGGTGACTTCTTTTTCTTTCCATAGAAAAGTCAATGGTCAGGCAGTAATTTGAGTCGAGTGAGGAGGTTATCGCCGCCACGTAGGCCTACTTTACAGACCTCAAGAAAAATTATTTTTCAGACTGGTTAAAAAGTTGGAGCAACGCTGGGTTAAGTGTATCGAGCTAAAAAGAAACTATGTTGGGAAATAAATCGCCAAAATCCAAAATTTTCGTTTTTCTATTGTAGGCCAAGTACTGATTTGACCGTCCTACATAAAATGCATACATATACTACATATGTATATACCAACGAACGGCATAATCATCACGCCACGCTCATTGCATTATTATCGTGCAGTCCCAGCTATATAGTCACAACCACAGCCGGAGAGCAGCTGTAGCAGCAGCAGTCAGTCAGTGGTCGCGTTTTAACTGCAAGTATTGCCCAGCGACCGCATGAAAGAGTTCGCTTGCACGTTTATAGTTCAAGGTAGTCTAGCGTGCGGTGTATTCTTTCAGTCATTTCCGCTTGACATCCTACTACCAGCAGCTGGCTTCAAGCGTTCAGGCGCACACAAACGCCTGCATCGCGCACGTTGACGCCAACACAAAAATGTACAAGCTTGTAGTGCCGGTGGCAGTGAACGCTGAAATTGTGTGCACCGACTCACACAGTAGAATGGAGGTTGTTAAATGCGAAATTCAATTGATTTCAAACTCTATTAATGTCTAACAAGTTTGTTTTTCTTTTTCCTTTTTTTTTTGGGTTTATAACAAATGCGCTTGGGGGCATGATGAGTATTGAGCTTATTCCGCGACTGTTTGGTCTCACTTTAGTACCTGAACTTGGAAATAATTTCGCAATTTCTGCTGTCACATATAAATAAAGGTGCAGAGGTTTTAATGAGCTCTTTGTGGCTTTAAGCTTCCAAAGCTCTAAATTTTAAGTCGAAACTTACACTACAAAAGCCCTACTTAAGCTTAATCTGCAACCAAAGTGGGTTTTCTAAGCCAAATTTTTCTTTCATATTTGGTTCTACAAATTATTCCTGTGTACCTTCTTAAAAAGTCCATATCGAATTTCAATAATGGACGAATGGATTTGAAGAGGGTTCGTTGAGTGGGTTCGGAACCGATAAAGGGCGGCATTAAATTTGTAGGGCTCTCAATTTCAGGTCGAAAGGCACACCACAGAGGTTTTTACCTAACATAAAAATTCTTCTTAATATGGTGAAATAAAATAATAATCGTCTCGGAACTCGCCACTTCTCTGGTTACATGTCTGTTATGAAAGAATTTATTGCACATGAGAAAGGAACCACAAAATTATCGACATGTACTTAGCACAAGAAAGTATGGTTAACCTCGCTTTATTCAGTCTATTTGATTTATCTATTTATGCCAATTGTTGGCTCAATTGATTACACACCACTTTATGCCGACCCAGAGACGACTACACTTGGATTTTTAAGGTGTACTCTTGTAATCGAATTATTCTATTCTATTATTATATTATAAGATATTCAGAAACTAGCAGAAACTATTTTTATATATATGTAAGCTCCTTCTGAAGTTAGTTTGAATACCGTCAATCTAAAAACTTTCTTCCAGTTATTCATAGCTATAGTTACATAAGTTATCTGAGATTTGGGTCGGCCAGTCACTCCTCAGTCTAATATACAGCATATTGAGTACTGCTAATAGCCACTCCTTGTCGAATACTGAGACTTTTCGATCACTGTCTTGTCTCTTTCCTTCGGCTTTAATACAACTACTTCTAAGTAAAATTTGAAGCTGTCACTAATTTTCAAATGTTTTCCTTATGTACTTAAGGATGACACTTATAGTATGGGTTTGAAGACTTTATCCCCTATCTTAAGCCCCTATCTTAGGAGCCATTATTTAAGTAACCTTATAAGGTTTGGAGACGCAAAACTGATTGACAGTTTGTTGGTCTCATTTGGTTCACATTCAATTGAATCTTCATCATCCAATTGAAGCTTCTCTCTGTATTTCTAAAGCGATATTTACTTTAAAAATGTATTCAATTTATTTTCATCGAAATTTTTCTTTCTTTGCCGTTAAGTGGTGGAAAGTTTGACAAAGGTTTATGAGGTAAATATATGAAAGGAAGACCTTAAAGACCTGGCACGAATTCTTTGCATAAAAGTGCGGCAAGGTAGACTAAGCATTTATTTCAAATGTACGGGTGCTACCAGGGAGCTGGGATCTGATCAATGACTTTACTATAGCGAAGAAACACTCGGTTATTTTGCAAAAACCGTAAAGATCTATACTTCGGATAGGGTTTTGAGACATTTGAAGTTCCTATCTTCCCTTACTTCTGCAATCAGTGTTTATGCTCTCAAATTTCTTTCAAATTTTTCAAATTTCTTTTCAAATTTTCTTTAAGTCTTCCACAGTGCGTTTTCATTTTGCTGCAATTGTCCCGTTACTTTCAACCTTTACCGTTGTCCGTTTACATTGATTTCGCTTGCTGCTGAGTTGGTTACGACAGTGCAGCAACAGACTCACACAAACGGCGTTTTTTGACGGTAAAGTGTTTGCAGCACCAAAAATACAAAAGTGCCAGCACTCACATGGAACCCACATAGCCATACATTCATGGCGCGAACGATGGCCCACCCACGCGCACACTCCGGCCTGCACTTATGTATGCAGTCGTTTGTATGTATGTATGCAGAGATTTCCATAGCGCAACAAAGCGAATTCACTTAAGTAACGTGAAGTGGAAAAGTTTTCTGGTTCGGTGTTGCATGTGCACTTGCCTGACTGGTTGGTTGGCGAGTTCGCGACCGTGGACGGTTGTGGACCGCCGTTGACGACCATTCGCTCGCTGCCTCGCGCTTTTATTCATTCAGCGAGTTTTACTGAGTTAGTCACAAATTTGCATAGCGCAAGCAGACCCCGCACTGCGCATATCCGCTGACCCTTCCATGCGAGCATCTAACGGTAATGACAGCAACAGCAACAGCAACAATTTCGCTGGGCCATTTATGCAAACAATTGTCCACCGGCTGTGGTTTCTGTTGCTGTAGTATATGTGTGTGCTTGTTTGCCCAAAATCCACCGTGACGTGCTACCCAACGGCGCGCAAATTAGGTCCGTTTTGTGCATTTCACGTGCGAGCGTATCTCGACGAGTTGGCAAAGTTTCATGGCCCTTGTAGTTCCTATGCCACCAACCACTACTCGACCAGCTATATACTTGCCCCGTATGCACACACGTAACAACATCGTTGGTGAACGACAAACTTTGTGGTTAAGGTGACACACATTAAACGCGGACAGCGCTAAATTACCAGAGAAAAATGAGCACAAATACCTTGACATACACGTCACGGACTGAAATACTCGGTCTAGACTATAATTGGTGCTAGCCTACTCGGAAATGCAGTTATCATATTAATCATATTCCATTCCTCGACGATACATTGAAGACATGCGATAAAGGGTAGGTTCTATAAGCTTTAAGCTTCAGTTATGTCAAGTTCTATATTCCACGCAATTCGAACCCGAGAACAGTAACCACCTATTGGTGGTCTTTTGATAAAATATTTGGTAATTATTATATAAAATAATAGCAACTGAATAGGCTTCGAAATTTGGGTTACGTATTTATTTAGGTTTATGTTAGACGCACGTCGGCGGGAAAGTGTGTGATTCTCGTTTTAAAATCTCATATTTATGTTAATTAATACTTCTAACTCTTTTGAAATCTGTTGCAGAAAAAAAGTATTACTGTAAATTTTTATTAATCTCAACAAATAAACAAGTGACACAAACATTGTTTTAATGGACCAGATTTAAAAAAAATTTGCTTTATTTTTCCTGCAGGCCACATCATCGGCAGGAAATTACAACTCTGTTTAACAGCATTATTTCCAACACTGATACTATTTTAGGCCAACACTGAAAAATGGCCACAGTTAAAAGAAAGGTCAGCGTTAATCATGATCAGCCAAAGGAAACAAAGCCTTTCATTTAGAGTGATATAGTGTATGTGGTTCGGGACGCACTATGGGTTTTACATTCAAAACTACATACAACCGGTTTTGCATTTGTAGAATTTGTGTATTCGGATTTGCCTTTCAATATGTAATGTCTGGTATCCTCTAAAATCGTAGGTACCTTGACAGTTTTTTCGATTTTTCAATTCTAAATAGTATATCCTTTCCTGAACCTGATTGTCAAAACTGTGATTGTATGAGTATTGAACGCTTTCATCGGGTCCAGGGAAGGCCTTGTATTTTTAGCCAAACAAGCAGCATTGAGTTCTTTATTCAATTACTCAAGGCATAATTGAGTAATTCTCGAATCGATAATCGGTCTCATACCTATCTATACCTTCTCTCTAAGATCTATTTTGATGGCGTCATGCTTCTATTTGTGAGGGAGATGGAAACGCGTTTTGTCAGAAGATATTTGCAGAACAGTCAGAATATACCTATTTAATTTAAGTGGACACCTATGAAACCTGAAATATTTTTTTCCTCAAAGAAAAGAACAAAAAATTTGTACTAGATACAGGCATTACTTCAATGGCAACTATCTGTAATACAGCAAAAAAGTAATACAATACAAAAATACTGAGTGAAAGTGGAATGTTTTCAAGTCCCTGTAAAACGTTCAAACATCATCATAAATTCTTCAATTATTTAAAATCGGGGACATTTTTTGTAAAATGGAATATATTCTTTGGATTCTGTCCAATTTTACATAAAAGAGTCTCGACTTCGAAATATAAAATTTGTGCAGTTTCTATGTGAACGAGAGAGATAATCTACATTCTCAAGTTCACAGAAAACTTCATAAATTTTTGAAGGAATTTGGAGGTGCGTAGAAAATTAGGAAAATTCAACTAGATTAATTCTGACTTTTCTGAGGGCTCAAACCCTTGAGAGGACGAAAAACTAGGCATGTGCAGACAATTTTCCTTGGCACTCCTCATCGTACAGCTTCAAAAATTTCATAAAATATTCCCGCAAAATTTCGCATGAAACTGAACCTTTTCATTGCATCAACGGTATTCGAAAACAACCTTAAATTAATTTAAAACCTTTAAATTAAAGTAAAGCATTAAAGAAAACCAAAATATCTTGGGAATATTTTGGTATTATGTAAAACATTTTTATTATTATACAAGAATTTGAAATGCATTTGAGTTTTTTCATTGATAGATAGTCGGACCCACGGAAATCACGTTAACAAAAAATATCAGGATGAGCGGTGTCGGGACAGACATCTGGATGTAGGGATTGGTATAATCGGAATAGAATATATAGTCCCATGCCTCCAATCTTTAAATCTTCGATTGGTCCAAGTTATTTAAGTCCGAAGTCATAGAACAAAATTTTGAAAATCTGTTCTTCAAATATAGAAATTCTTCGTATGGTTTTGTTTATCAAGTTTCGGTTGAAACTCTCAGCAAACATGTCTTATAATTTAATTTCGGTTAGCTGTGTTTTTCTTCTTGTGCTCTGTGTGAACTTTAATTTTTCAAGTAATAGTTTTTTCCTACCTACCTAGTTTTTTATTCCAAGAGAAAAACTCACGAATGTGTCTATTTTCACAAACAAATTTCAGTATTAGTCAAGAAATCTTTTATTTTATGTTTCTAGAATAAAAAAATTAAAATACTGTAAATTTCTATAAATAAACTAACTTTAATCGGATTCAATGCGGCATTTCGTGTATTTATTATGAATTCACATGAAAATCGGCACAGTAGTAAAGGGAACTAACTCATTCACGAGATTAAATGTGCAGTTATTATTAGTGGAGGAAACCAAATGTCACCACAATAATTTTTTATGACCACACAGCAGCGTAATTAGTACGAAAACTGGTCAGACAAGTCAAGTGGAAAACGTATTAATTGCTCAGCGTCCTACTACACAGCGCATAAGCTCGTCCACAACAACAAAAATTGTACGCGCACAACACAGAGCAAAAATGCGCGCTACACCCTCGCCGTTCGTTCGTATTTGTGGCTCGGTGAAACGACGTCATTAAGGCATTATAATTTACTAGCATACGTCTGTCTTGGTCGTGTTGCGCTCGCACACGGTCGGAGTTAGCTAAAAAACGCCTACAACACTACAACAACACTCCGACAACTGTAAGTAGGCAGTAAGCATATTCACACTGTGCAAGTAGAAGCAAAGAAATGAAGTAATTAAGAGCAATTTTCAGCGAAAGCAAAAGCAAAATCGAGCAAATGGAAAGCACGACAAAACTTAAATTTAATGACGTAACTTGTTTGTAATGCATTTCCATACACTTTATTTGCATAAATACGAGGGCGGGTCAATAAGTACGTGACTTTTGGAATAAAACGCAGATTTTTTGATAAATAAATTATTTTATTTTTCAACATAGTCTCCCTTGAGCTCTATACACTTTGTCCAACGCTTCTTCAATTTTTTTATCCCTTCCAAAAAGTATGTTTTGTCGAGGTCCTCAAAATAGGCCTTTGTTTGCGAGATGACTTCATCATTGGAGACAAATCTTTTTCCACCAAGCCATTTCTTCAGGTTTGGGAACAAGAAGTAGTCACTCGGAGCCAAATCTGGAGAATAGGGTGGATGAGGGAGCAATTCATAGCACAATTCATGGATTTTTGCCATGGCAACTGCACATGTGTGCACCCTTGCATTGTCTTGGTGGAAAAGAACTTTTTCTTGGCCAAATGAGGTCGGTTTTTCTTCAAATCGTCATTAAATCGGTCCAATAAGTTGGCATAATATTCTCCATTGATTGTTCCTCCCTTTTGAAGGTAGTCAATGTGGATTATCCCGTGTGCATCCCAAAAAACAGTCGCCATAACTTTATTGGCTGACAAACCTACCTTGGCCTTCTTTGGCGCCGATTCACCCTTAGAAACCCACTATTTTGACTGTTGTTTGGTCTCTGGTGTGTTGTGATGGATCCATGTTTCGTCCACGGTTACAAAACGGCGCAAAAACTCCTCCATATTGCGATTAAACAACGCCAAACCTTCCTGTGAAGTTGTTACACGATTGCGTTTGTGGTCGACTGTGAGCAAACGCGGCACCCATCTTGCGGAAAGCTTTCTCATGCCCAAGTGATCATTCAAAATTGAAACCACTGAGCCATGCGAGATCCCTACGGCTTCCACAATCCCTCGCACTTTCAATCTTCGGTCGGCCAATACCATATCGTGAATTTTTTCGATTGTTTCGGATGTAGAGACCTCAACTGGGCGTCCAGGACGTTCGGCATCTTCAGTGCTTGTACGGCCACAACGAAATTCAGTAAACCACTTTTTTACCATAGATATCGATGGTGCAGAGTCCCCATAGTATTTATCAAGCTTAGCCTTGGTCTCGGTAATGGTTTTTTTTCGCAAAAAATAATGCTTAATAAGCACACGAACTTCACTTTTTTCCATTTTCTCCTCAAATTAGTGGGTAGTCTGATAAAGATAGCTGTCAAACACAAACTAACTGACGCAGCAAGTTCAAATTTTGACAGGAGTCAACTGACAGATGCCTGTTGACGGGAGTAGTGTTTTTTTTTCAGTAAAGAGGTCAGAAATTCAAAAAGTCACGGACTTATTGACCCGCCCTCGTATTTTATGCAATTTTTGCATTTGATGTTTTGTTTTGTTTTTGCAAGTACAGCAAGGCATGACGCGACAAGTCACACCAAAACTAATGTTCTTTGCGCTGTCTTCTTTCTCTTCTTGTTGCGCGAACTATGAATGTTTGATGTGTTAATGTCGCCTGCCATTTGACGTTTCACGTCTTCTCTGGCAGGCGCTGTCAGTCTGTTGGGGCAACAGCAGCTGCTCTGCTATCGAAAATTGTGTAAATACGCGAGTGAGCCAAGTAGCGGTAAACGGCAAACGCTTCTTGTGCCCTCTGCACATTTAACCCCACGACGCCTGAGTAGTGAACTCCACCCACTCACTCTATAGGCGTTTACGAGGGTCTCAAAGTAACAAAAATGCGAAGTAAAAGGAAAAAATTCAAAAAAAAAAGTGTCGCGTTGTGTGAAAAAATGTGCTTGTTGGTGGTTTTTCATTTCTCCAGCTGTCAAACATAAAAACTATATGTATATGTACTTGTGTACACCCTGTCAAAAAAGTTCTGCACCTACATCCTATTTATTTGACTAGTTTACGGTTTTGAGTGCGATCTGCTACACGCTCCTTTAAGCATTTGGGGAATATAATCAGTACCAAATATTTCTATATTTCCATACCTTGGAAGTAAAATAATTTCAAAATGGCTTTCGAAATTCACTAGCAATATGATGAAACGTCAACCGGACCTACCCAAATAACTGTAACCTTATTTAAATAACAAAGATGAGCATATTTCTGAACCGATGATATATCTCAATTTCGAACTCTGGTTAAAAATATTCAAAATAAATACTTGTTCCAGGCAATTTTCGAATGGCTTCAATTCTCTAAATTTCAATTTCTAAAACTTAAAGTTCACTTCCATACAACATTGATGAATTGCCAAATTGTGATCTGTATAGCTTTAGAGATTGGTAACTAAAATTTCACGAAAACCGTATATAAAAACCGTTCTCTGAAGACCCCCGAACTTTATTTTCAACTAAAACAAATTCTCTTTTAAATTTTAACCAAAAAATTAATGATGACCTGCTGCGGCCTCTTCATGTAGCCATTACTTAAGGGTTGTATTTTGAATAAATTGTGTATTCATTGACTTTCGAAACTTATCAAAGGTGCCGAACCCATTTTCAAAAACGAAAACCATTTTTCTTCTATTTCGGTTCGATTTGATCCATAGTCTCACATATGCATAGCACACATATAAACTTCAAAAGATTTATTTTATATCATATTTTATATTTATATCATATGCGATTATTTGCAATGAAACGCGAGGGACGGAACACTTCCATAGCATTATTTTCGGAAAATACTAATAGTTGTTGTTGTTGTAACGGCTACGAAAACTTATCCATACCACTAATGAAATTAGGTTCTTGTTATTTAACAGAAGATCCAGAAGTGAGCTGTTTCGACAAGGTCAAACTATAGGGGGTTAGTTGAGTAGGTAGGTATGTCGATACAAATCGAGTAATCGACTAACATGCTACGCTCGGCAGAACGGAATAAATCTAGGCTTTCACTGGTATCTTAAGATAACTCGGGATGTTTGTCCATGTCTCAGGAAGTCATTCACGATGACAGAGTTGGTAACGGCTTAAGTCCTCTGAGAATTTCGAGTTACTACTTGTAGAACAGCGCGTCAATACTAACCGCTATTCGGTGTTCGACTAGCTCTAATCCCTTAACGGAGTTGGCTAGATGCCGAGCAACAATAACGTATCTTCAGAGCTTCTTAGCGCCCAAGAAATATAAATATATCGTTACCATTCATCGAAAACTTCAGAAACTCAAAATCATACGAGAAGTTAGATAAAGTTATATATATGGCTATGCTTTTGTTAGATATATTATATTTTGTGACAAATGTCCTAATACTTAAGTGATTGAACGAGCAAATAACTAAAATCACAAAAACATGAATAAACTGTAAAGAAATAGAATAATAGATAGTTAGTAAATGATAAATTTGCAAACAAATGACCACAAATGTATAGACGAACTGCAAAAATTCAAGTCGCACAAAAAGTGAAACCACCAAAGACAACCGCAGAACGCTTTGTTCAATGCTAGAAAAACAATCGGAACAAACCCAGTGGGAAGCGGAGAAAAAAAGCTGCGGGCCATACATAACGCTCTAAGAATACTGAAACCATGAAAAACAATAGAATAATACTATACGTTTGAGTAGCCAAAAACAATAACAAGGAGACGAACAAGTTGTAGCAAAGCTTAAAATTATAATCGCCAAAAGAGTGTGGGAATTGGCCAGAGGGTGGAGTGGTGGTGCTGTGTAGAATGCCTCGTTAAATGCGTCAAATGAAATACCCCAGTCGTGGCCGTCAGCCATCAGGCATCAGTTGGCAAACCCACACACACTCGCACACCACAATTTGTATGTGGGTCAAACCGAAAATAAATAAATAAATAATATATCGTATGTAGAATAAGTGCTAGAAGGAAAATCCGACTACAAAGAAAAAACAGCCGCAACGCTTTTACAAAGAAATAAACAAACAAAACACGAAGAACGAAGTGTATGTTTGTCATAAAGTAAGGAAAACCTTTAAGAAGTATTATGTATTAAAAAGAAACGAGAAAATGGCCAGAGTAAAAGTGAAAAGTAAAAGTGTAGAAAACAGTTTGCTCTTCAATGTTTCAACGGGGACTTTGATTTTTGCACAGAACAAGTAGGATCCCCAATGGACAGTTGAAAGACTGGTCCTTTGTGATGATCCTATGTATGAATTGAGAGACCACCATGTACCGCCGAAGTTACTTTAAGTCTATCACAAATCTTTTGAAGCAACTAATTTCTATTCCAGACAATTCGCGTGACTAAGCGAAGGTATGACATTCAAGAAGTTTCAAGCTTAGTCTAGCGAAATCTGTACAGCCGAAAAGAAAGTGTCGATATGTTCCATCTCGAATTGTTCCCTAGAACTTTGACAATAGGCGTTCGTCAAAAATGTTTGGCCTCATTGGATATGAGTATGGTATGAGTCTTGGATAATGTCCGGTTAGAGGCCCTATAACTGGGGCGAGAAAAACCATGCTGAGAGCAAGTAGTTCAATGGACTTATCGCTGCTCAGGATAAGAAGAATATTCCAGTCCAGGGATCTGGTGTTAGACTGCCAGAGGATAATGGAATTCCATTCCGTGGGTTAAAAGTGCCCTTCTTTGTAAGCTTATCGACTTTACAGTTTCCAGCCATCCCGCTATGGCCAGGCATGTATACAAGTATTATTACGAAGTGGCTTGATGCAATTAATAATCGTACCAAACACTCCTTAACTTGTCTTGTGCGCACGATCACCGAGCTCTGCTATTGGAGTATATGTTCACCTTGAACAAAAACATACAAAAATGTATCCTTATCTTTGATACAAGTTTAACAGAAACCTGGAAGATATCAAGTGAACTTTCTAATTTATAGACCAATTACAAAGGAAAGTAAGGGTGTTTGATGCACTAAATCCGCACCAGTTCTGAACTAACGCATTTCCCAACAGGGCAGTTACTAACCCAGCAAAGTTCAGAAAAATTAAATCTTTGAAAATACGTATATATATAATACGAGGACAGGCTAATAGGTCAATGGCTTTTATGAAAGCAAAATGTGTTATTCCTTTCTAAAGTCTTTTCTGTTTCGTAACTTGAAGAAATGGGTTGACAATCGAATAGGAACCTCTGAAACAAATTTATGACAGTAAGAACTTGAGTAGGGAGACACTTTTCTGTTTCCAAACTGGAAGAAGTGGCTCGGTAGTCGAATGCAGAACTCTGAAGCAAATGTCTTCTTCAAGGATCTTGACCAGGCATATCATTCTCGATACTCAAGAAACAGCGTTCGTCCAAAAAAGCTTCAAATCGTTTACAGACGATAAATGGCTTTTACATGGAATTTTTTCTTTTCAAAAATACATTTGGAAGTTACCGATTGAGCAAACATTCCATTATTCAAGATATTATAGTGTTCGGATTTGGATCCAGGACTCTTAACTGTAATATTTTCGTTAAAAAACATACAGTAAAAAAATATTTTGCTAGGAGACATTGACATATCAAGCGACCTGCGCGTGCTTTTATGCTCGAAAAATGAAACATGAAAATGGATTAAGGCACAGTAAGATACTGAGATACTTGAAGCTGAAGACGATGTCGACGATGCCGACGATGACGACGAAGATGACGACAAGTATGAAGGCAAAGTCGAAGATGCCACAACTGAAGCGATGCGCCGTTGTGATATGGAAAGCCTCTCAGCCAGCTCAAGGATTTTGTGCGACACGTATACAAATACAAATTCAAGTGTGTGCTTTATGCACACACATACTCACACGTGCATGTGCAGAACGTGTGAGTGCACAAACACGAGTTGACAAACACAATTGCATGCAGCCTGGTGCCTTTGTACGGGCCAGGTCTCGGCTGCGCCGGGAAATGGTCACAAATATCAGCAAAGCAGCACATTACACGTACCCACACATACACTCGTATTAAATAAATATGTGACTAACTCGAGAATTTACCACTGGGCCCCCTTACGCTCCTTCAATATGCGCGTCTATGTTTGCTGTGTGCAGAACGAAAGATGGATCACCCATTTTTAGGTAATGAAGTGTAATGCAACATTGGAGTCGACCCAAATTTTCTTAAAGCACATAAGGAGGTTGACAAACCATGTAACAACAAAATATGCTACAGCCCATTCTAATTGATGTTTGTGTTGCAAAGATAAAAAAAAAGGAACAAGAACGACGTGAAATTACTTAGTAATGGCAATTAACTGAAAGGATTTAGAGAGCACTCAGCAAGTTTGAAGTGACGTCATGTTGCAGCAACATAAACATTTGTAAATGCGTACATTAAAAATACTGTAATGTGTTTAAATCAGGAAATCACACTTTTTACAATGAAATCTCGTAGTGGAGAAAACTTTTCAACTTAAATTTCTAGTTTTGAAGGATATTCAATCCATGGTATGGTAAGAGTAAATTGGCGCTTATGTCTTCGAAAATTTTTGATCAACCTTCAGGTGCACGCCTGGATATTATCTGACAAATGAAGAGACGCACCATGCTTAGGCTGTCTCCGGACCTTTAATAGGATTTAGGTGAATTTTCTTCAAAAAGGTGACCGGAATTCTAACTCACGACTCACAAAGTCGACACACAAACTCGGCTAAAGGTCCTACCTTGAAATGGTGTGAAGTATGGTATAAAACTTTATTACTAAATCAAGATTTTTAGCACGGCCGAGTCAATCTGGGGCTCCCAGCGGTTACCTCAACGAAGGTCCCACCCTTTCTTTCAATCCAACCGCTGGTTAACGTGCCTACCTTGCGGTTCAACATGTTTGCCCCGGGAGCTGATTCTTTATAAAACGCATGATTTTTAGCGGCCCTGGAGATTTTAGATATCTCGGGAGTTCCGACTAAATTATCAAACATTTAGAGACTGGTTATCGTTGTGGTTAAGCTTACTTTTCGATGGGATAGTTTCGGCGGCCATTGCGCATTTAGCACCCGAGGAAGCATCGCAGCAACTCCACCGAGGTCCCCTTTGCTAAGAAGCTAAAAAGGTTACTTGTGGATTACCCTACGCGGGTGTCAACTGGAGTATATGTCGGGTTTGATGTAACCTTCGCTGATTTTGGCTGATTTCAAAGGAACGTGTTCCACGAATGGTCGCAACAACTTTTGCAGACGAATGCTCTGTGCAAAATGGATGCGCCGAGGGCTCACAATAGACAAAACACAGCGAATTGATGATCCTGACCAGTGTTTACAGCAGTACAATCGCAATAAACCTTCATTTTAGCATCAATATGTGATAATGGATGAAATTCGGCACCATCATTTCACTTCGGAATTCAATCGGCAGTCATCCGTATGGACTGCTTGCAAACCAAAGCAAACAAAATTCTAAAGTTTCAGCAGACACTTGGCAAAGTTATGGCGTCTATATTTCGGGATGCGCATACAATAAATTTCATCAGCTATCTTGTAAAGGGAAAAACAAATGACAGCAACTATTTTGGTAATTTTTGAATTAATTTTAAGAAGAAGAAGAAAGTGCTGCTTCATAGTGAAAACGTGCGGTTTCACAAATCAATGAAAACGATTGCAAAATTGCATGAAATGAGCTTCGAATTGCTTCCACATCCACCGTATAGTCCGGGAATGGCCCCCTTAATCTTTTACTGTTATTATACCACGAGAGTATGCTCGCTGGGAAGAAATTCAGCGACAGTGAATGGGTAAACGCCGAGACTGAGGTCTATTTGGAAGCAAATAAACAAAAGTAAAAATTTTAATGCAATTTTGCAAGAAAAAATAACAGTAAATGAATGAAAATCTTTAACTCAATGAATAAAGTTATGATGAAAATGCAAGTTATATCAAGTTGAAGTGAAGTTAAATGCAAGGAAGCTGAAGTGACTTATTGCCGGAAGGCAAGCAGACACGGAGACACACTGAGTGACTGCTGGAAATTAAATGATAAGAAAAGCCATTGAGAGAAATTACTGTAAGTAAGAAAGAAGTAGAAGACGAAGAATTTAATCAGTGACAAAAGGCGAAATTAAAAACGGAAATAGGTGGAAAAAAGTGCATAGATGGGCATAAGAAAAATAGTTGGCACTTCAATTAAGAGCAGCAAACGCAAATAAATTAAGAAAAACAAATGGGGTGCGACGATATTCTGGCGATACCGTCACTTTCGGAGATTTTAATAGGTTTAAGACTGTCACTGACTTATAAGTAGACTATCAGAATAACGCTTCGAAAGAACCATAAACAATTTTATGGGACAGACCGATATTGAAGCAGATTATTCTCTTCAAAACTCAGAACTCAATTGGTCTCAGATTGAACTCTGAGTAAACCGCACATTAATCAAACAATTTTAGAGCTGTTATGAAACTATCTGATATATTCTCCTACCCTTACATCTACGCAGAACAATACTGAGTACAGGACATCTATGACTCTTAAAAGATGAGACTGAATTAAGTTAAAATGTTTACTACCTATGTCCAATGCAAAAAATACTTCCTGTAGGCCTCTTAAGCTACTCTTTTTACTTTTGATATATCACAGATCATAAGAATTATGTCGAAGCGATGAAACCAGGAGCTTTCGAGAGAAAACATCTTCACGAGACTTAAGGAGACTTCTTCGGCGGCGATTAAGAACATATAGGATGAAATGATTCAAGATATAAGGTGAAGATGAAAAGAAGGATTCGAAGAACACAAAACATTTGAAGGAGCAGTATTTTTGAGAGGTAATTAAGAATACAGCAATTTCGCAGAAAAGAAGACAACTCTTAACGAGTAAACGATGTCAAGTGAAATTAGAAAGCAATAAATATGTTCAGAAAGTGGAAAATTAAATATAAACAACAAAATGAAGGTTTGGACCGCTACTTGAAAATAATCACGTGTCCACTCGGGACTATGAAAATTGAATTGTAAGTAGATTATAAAAATAGATGGAATGCGGTAAGCAGCTGTAAGACAACAAAGCAGATGTCGTCCGAAAGATAGAGGGCCTGTTGAACAGGTCAAGGGGTTTCAAATATACAGTTTTAAGAAATTTCAATAGTATTTTTTCCTTGCCTCCAAAAGTAAGCGACAGCCTTCGTTCCTCTTTGTTATACAAAGACGAACGAATAAATTACTATGGCCATATTTGATTATTTTGATATATATGTATGACAATCGCATTTATTTTACCTTGGCACAAACAACTATGATTCCCCTGTGAATTTATCTGACGCTTGGCTTCAACTAAGAATTGCGAGCATACGATAAAAAGCGTGAAGCGACAGCATGAACAGTGTGCAAATGGGCAGCTGGCGAATTGCGCTAATTAATCTTGCACAAGTTCAATAGCTTGCGAAATTTCTTTAGGTAGTCAAGTTTTCGTTAGCTTGCTATGTTAATTTTTTACAGTTTTTTTTTTTTGTTTTGCTGTTTTGCTGTTTTACACACATTTTATGCTCTCCTTCTTTTTTTTTTTTGTGTACTTTTCGCGCGCCACTTCCGCTCGAGTGCTTCGAGAGTTTGCACCTTTTAGTTGTGATTGCTTGTACGCTCACTTCCGCCGACCGCTGGCGCTCCCGTCTGTTCACCACCGCGTACACAAACTGTCCGCATCGCGTGTACCTCGCACAAATTCCTCACAACTATTCATTTAGTGCTGTCATTTCCGGACAATATTTTTGCGCAATTTTATTTTCGTTTATTGTTGTTGTCGTCTTGCACACAGTTGCATGCAACAAAAATTTTACGACATAAAAGCAATAACAAAACAGAAGGTAAATGGGTAAAAAAATCGCCAACGGATAGTTGAGATTTGCCCGTTTCGTGCAATGTCTTTTACGTGCAAATAATATTCCTGTCGAATCCTTGGCCTTATTCGCCTGCTGCATACTCATGCACATTTCAGCGCGCTGAGCAGACGGGTGTGTGTCATTTCATATCGACAGGGCAGCAGTCAGTGCTGCAGCCGTAAAAATGTGGAACATACTGCACGTTTCGTAACGCCAACACAATTCGCCACACCAACAACAACAACAACAACAAACACTTTTTTATTGCAACAACAACAACAACAACAACTCACTGTGTATGTATATATATATCGTTTTACGAATATAGCCGAAAAGAACCTTGACCGATATTCGGTGCCGGTAGCTCGTCGCTTAACGTTCTTGCCGCTGTTGCCGCTGTTGCCACACACAAAACCAAATGCAAGTTTGTACACTGAAATAAAAGCTCACATGCATGCATAAATACATAAGGCTAACTAATATATGATGGAAAATTTTGGAAGTAGCAGAGCAAAGCGAGCTGGTTGGTTGGATGAATGGATGGATAAATGGCGCGCTGACTGACGGACCGACAGACTGGCTGGCTAGTTGCAAAGCAGCGTGGATGCAGAGTGTAAGCGCGTGTGGCATAATGTTGCACACAAACGCACTTAAACCGTGCTTACAACCGCATATCTAAAAATTTTCATTTATTTGCAAATTTTCATGCGCACGCACACATGCGTACATTCCTGCATATGTTAATACTTAATGCGGTTGTGTGCACAAATCTAATATTCACCATTTTGCATTTGCGAAAAAGTGCAAAAAATGCGGAAACTTACAAAATTGATTCCAACTCTTTTAATATTAATCTGCTCTGAGTATGCTGACTAGACCGTACGCACTACATATGCAACTTAATGCATATAGGGTGGTCCATGTAACCATTTTACTTAACGTGTTAGACCAGTTTAAGATTTTCAAAAAAAACCAAAAAATGTTCTTTTGGCTAAAAGTACGCCCTAGGGCTTTAGAAACATTATACAATACGTGAAAAAGTAAAAAAAAGTTTTCCCTGTCCAATCTGCAATCATAGCATCGAAGCATTCGGGTCAGTCAGCTGAAGCACGTAAAACTTAGACGCGTTTTGCTCAAAACGGCATTTTCGGTACTCGGAGACTATCGCACGTATTCACCCGAAAGTTTAACTGTAGCTTCACAGCAACATTAAAATTTACCCAGTAGCCGCCATTTTATAATAAAATGTCAGTATAAAATGTTTTCATAAATTTATTTATAAACATAAACTATACTACGCCAACGCCCGGCAACCCTTTTCTACCTTTTCATATTAGAATATATTATATATTCTCTATATTTTATATAGAATCCACTTGTAAAAAAAGAAAAAGTCAAAGCAATCGAGTAAATAATTTAATAAATAGAAATAATCTAAAATTATACTTTGATCGCAGATGCCAACCTCAACACCTCGAATGAGTAAAAACGGTGTCCCCTAATTTTTGCTCCCTTTTCCGACTATAGAAAACTGATAATTCCAATTATTACCTTTCAGCTTATAGAAAAAATGCGCATATTTGGGATCTGTATCTTAAAAATTAGTTTAAGCTCTAAATAATAACATTAAATAACCGTAAACCTTTCTTACGTAGTAATTGAGAAAGTAAGCGCCAATAAGAAGAATGAGAAAGTTACTTAAAAATAGTTAGCTTCGATTCTACTGCCGACCGACCGGCAACCTTTTCCTACCTTCTTACATTTTAGTTATAAGCAAGCCATTTTTATTCATCCTTATTCCCTATTCATTCTTCCCTGTTTCTCTCATAAAGCAGCGTCAACAGGCGCTCACTGCTCTCATTTTATTATAGAATTAACTAAACACTCGATTAAATTTATAAATATTAAAGGGACAACTAAATATATATGTTTAATAAGCCTGAGAAAGAGAAAATCGATTACTTTTGCTTTCCTCCCAGAATAAACTGTCAAAGAATTAGCCTCTTTTGAGTCGCCTAGAGGGGCCCAATCCCTTAAGCAAATGTAATTTTGACAGTGGCAGCGCTTTAGTTTTAAATTACAATGAAAAGTCGGTCTCTTAACGAAACGAAGCCATTGAGGCAAACATATAAATAAAATCGATTTCCGAAAATGGAAAAATTTACCTGTCGCATGGACGAATAATTTAACTTAAGCTATGCGAACCACCCTATATATACATACATATATGCATATACACATACGTCGAACGCCTAAACTAACCACACCTAACTGAAAGTTATGTGTTCGGTCAAATGCTCGTAGTTAACCTAACTGCAGCTCAACGCTGGCGCTTCGCACAAGTTGGCGTGTGTATCTCGAAAACTATTTATTCGAAAGTAAATTGCATTTAGTTAAACCAGTTTAGAGGCAATTGACGCCTCAGTTGCTCAGTTGCACAGTTGCTTCCGCTTGCCTTTCGCCACACTCCACAACTTAAGATCGCACACTTTCCAGCTGATTGCCACCTACGGGCACACAACCACCGTCACAACGTCAACTAAATGCTAGCCGAGGCATGTAAGCGACTCACTCATGTTTTATTTATCTAGACATTTATTATTCTCATTTCTTTGCATCTACGGCAACTGTAGATTCTCCATCTGTTATCCTTGTTGCATAACGAAATTTGAGTGACACCGAAAGTGATTCTCAATTGAGTATATCCCGTAATTGTTAGTTGACTCGAGGTGAAATTGACAGTTAGTTAAATACGTATGCAAGTGGAGATGGTGCTAAACCATCATTCGGTGTATTCGCTCTTCAAACAATTCGCATATTTTAATAGCAATCATTGCCAAACCAATGAAGATGGATTTGATTTGACCGCAGTTGGGTTCATATTTGCTCTGTATATTATTATGTATGAAATTGAGTAAATTTATTGAAGGACAATTCGGAATATCCTTGAAATGGAGTAGGACATGGATATGTTACTAAAATTAGTTGTTATGCTCTGTAGAAGCGTAATTAATGGGATTATAAGTATAACGGGAAAATATCTGTTTGAATCTTCCAAGTTTTCTTACACTTGATCGTGTAGAAAATGTGAGGTTATGAAATAATTTAAAAATAAGAAAATTATGGAAGCGGTGATCAGAAAAAACAGCACAGACTCTTTATCAAGAGCGTAACTAATCTGAATGGAGACAATGTTTACGGCGGACCATGAGTTGTCTTTTTGGAATTAAAATTTTGTAAATTTTTCAGAAAGATCTTCGCTTAATTAAGATCAAAAAGGATGTGTTCCAAAATTGGTCTGATTAAAGAGAGTCGCAAACTGAGCTTTTTGTCCACTACCCGACTACGAATAGTTCACAACAACTTTGCAATGGTCTGGTTCTTATTTATTTTCAAATATGAAGAAGAAGAATAAGTAGTTTTCTGCCTATACAGAAGTTCACTAAAACTTTTCTTCGGACAAAGATTAATGAAAAAATAAATATTTGTCTGTTTATTCTTATTTCTTGACTTTAAACATTCGTGAAATATCGAATTAGTGAATTTACGCTGAAATTTTATACAAATTCGTTTAGTATAACACCAATCTTTAATATATAGACATCCCAGTTCTAGCATCATAATAATTTGTTAAATTAAAAAAGAATGGAATTTATTTTAAGTTTCTTCCCTCTGTGTTCCCTCCGCATCCAGCGGTACGTTTTGCAGCTTGCCTCCCACCACAGTTGACCTTGTTTGCGTAGGATCGGCATCTCTATAAACAATTGTTTATTTGAATTTGTTATGGAAAACTCAAGCAATATGAAAGATTTCGAAATGAGACTTGGTACATGTGGAACTCCTGATATGAGACAGCAATACTTCTATATCTCGATAGAACCTTACTTGTTGAAATATGAAAAGGAGGGTTAAATGTGGATCAAATTCTAGACTGCGTTTCGTGAAAAGTTTTGACCACATCTGAAAGTGGCGAAGTGGCTAGATTATGTCACTATAATTTTTTGCAAGCAAATTTTTAAATTTTAGTTACTGATTCAAAGTTTCTCTTGGTCCACGCTGTATTTCGTTATATAAATGTCAAAATTTTTGTTAAATGGACGGACAGAAAAACAGACATCAGATCCCACAAAGAATAATTAAAATGAAGCTTTGATAATTGTGCAATTAAATTATAAAATTTGAATTAAAAGTTAAGTATTTTCTTAAGTATTATTTTATTTTACAAACACGATTTTATTCCATGCAATGATAGGAATTTATCATTGGTTTCTAAGAAAACGTGTATAGTAGACATTTCTCTCCCGAAGCTTGGCATATAAAGCAATCTTTAAGGGAAACTTGTTAACATTGTGAGGATTTTTAGATTAAAATTACACGATTTCTAATAAATTTACAACTCGGCTCTATATTTTTTGTTTAAGTTATCCAAACTCCATCTTATCTTTCGATGGAACTTCGTGCCAAAACCTTGAACTCTTCCAAAAGTTCACCATAAAAAGTTTATATTTACTTTCCATTAAATTTGTGAGTCAAATAAATACGAGTTTATTTTTTTAAGTCATAAAATGCAAGAACAAATTTGTTAAAGCACTAAATCGGAATTCTGAATTCTGAAAAACGCTATGACGTGTTACATTAAAAAAACATAACAATAATGATCGTAAAATATTTAAAGCAAATTTCGTTATACAATCGACTTAATGGGACAACCCACACACACTCACTATTTATCTTTTCTAACAGTGTGTTCTGCTGTCGGCCCAAGCAGCCTCCGCTGCATTGTGGGATGTTAGTAGATAAAAGTACCAACAATAAGTTCAAATACTAAATTTTTATAGTTGAATAGTGTAGCTTTTAATAGCGATATTTTAATTAGAACAATTTACTATAACTGTTACGGAATCGAAAAATGTATTCAAAATAAAAAAAGAGAATTCAGCAGAATATCTTCAAAATAGAATTGTTTATTAATTATTTTCTTATATAGAATTCACATGTAAGAAAACAAAAAGTGAAAGCAATTGAGGAAATAATTTAATAAATAGAAGTAATCTACAATTATACTTTGACCGTAGATATCAAGTTCGACACTCCCAATGAGTAAAAACTTTGTTCCCTTATTTTCCCTCCCTTTTCCGGCAATAGAAAACTGATAATTCCAATAATAGCTTTCGGTTGCTAGAAAATAATGCTCATATTTGGGATCTGTCATATGAATCTGTGATGGGATCTTGGGATAATAGCTTTCGGTTTCTAAAAATAATGCTCAAATTTGGGATCTTTTGCTTAAAAGTTAATTTAAGCTTATTAATGATTGCATAATTTTAGTTGCCAAAATTTAGGAGAAATTAAGCCGTAATCAGGAAAGTAAACCCCAAAAATAAGGATGAAAAAGTGATAGCTGCCTTCGATTCGCCAAGCGTTGGAAAGTAGCGAATCGAACAGACTATACCAGATGTTCAACGAAACGAGCAGCACTAGAGTTGCAACTCTGCGCTAACGTGTCTTCTGACGCATGCGCAATTGTGCGATTCTTTCTTTGGTAGAGACATTCTTCTTTCCGCGTCAAAAAACGTTTTAGTAACGTTGTTTTTATTATGTGTTATGAATTATGTTGTTTTTTCTATAACCAGTTATAATTTATTTTAAGTCTTAAGTTTTTAAAATAAAAAAAAATATTATAATAATTACAACTATAATTAGTAATAATGGTCTAAAATATACAATTAAAAAATTGTTAGAATTGAAGATAGCGGTAGCCGCATCCTCTTCTGTATTCGGGTATTCGGGAATTCAACTCGATTACTTTGTTGTATTGTAATTTTCTTAAAAAGAGAAACAAGAGAAGAGAGAGAAGAAGAGAACAGCTTTTTCAAAAAAGGGGGTTAATAATGGGCATTATTAAACAAAGAACGGGTAACACATATGAACTTATCGCTGTCAATCGATTTTTCAATGACGAGGTTAAACGTGTCAGTGCCAAATTAAAGGAGTCTGGAATAGATTATCCTACCTATGGATTAAAAATAAAGATGTGATTAGTACTTTACTCGTGTCCTCGGATAATGATATAAATTATTTAAGAAAACCTGTTAAAACCGATTACTGTCGATTATAAATTATAAAATAACACTTTATTGTTTCTTTTCATCTGTATATTACTTAACTCCTGACAGAAATAAATCTTTAGCTGTTATTGATTTGCCAAAATTATAAGAGTCGGCAATCGAACAGACAACTGTTATAATTCCAAAAAACTGGTATAATCAGCCCGACATGTAGACTGTTCGAGAAGAGAAGAGCATAATTCATATATAACGAGCGGAGAAGTGACGCATGGAAAACGGTTAAAAAGAAGTGATGTTATTATTTTATTTTATAAACCATACTAATTAATTGAAATTTTAATATTACTTGTTATATAAATGTTATACGAGTATATGAAATACATAAATACATCTTCGTCTTCTTGAATTTATAAGGAGAGCTTTGTATTGAAGAACAGATTTAAAATGCATATTTATGCTTAATTTAAGAGTGTTCACTTAACATAATAATGTAATTATATGCGCAATATTTCAGAAGCGAGTATTCAACGGTGAGCCTTATATAACATTTTCAACAATTTTTTTAAGCAAGGCTTGCATAAAACGTAGGCTTTAAATTAACCGATTACGGCATTTTTTCTATTTTATTGATTCTTATACAAATATGTAACCTACGAAAAATCCTAAGCCAGTTTTAATTTTTTTATCAAAAAATTCATGTTGCGGTACCACTGTGCGCTGCTCCAATTTACGAGCAGTAAAATTTAAAGCGGAACGTTTGGCAATTGAATAAATCGGCAGAACGCAGAATTTCGAAAGTTGCAGACATTATTACAACGAAATCAGTGATCGAATAAAAAAAAAAACGGTATCAAAAGAGTCGATTGATTTTTCGAGGCATGCCCCAATTTCGGGTACATCATATGTGCAAGTATATATACGTGTATATTATAGCTCTGTTCAATCGCATGAGTGAAAATGTTACTTAATTGACTCAGTACTCAGTGTACACGTATGTATGTACATGTATGTGTGTATATGCGAGTATATATCTAAATGTGTATACATGTCAGTAGGAGTGCTTGTCAGTAGGTAAACAGTGCCAGTAAGCACATAGTCGTTTTTGTTGTTGTCGCATTTTTTCAACTCTGCCAAACGAATTAAAGCGATACCGGCATTTTTCAACGCTCACTCACTCACCCAGAAATGGTGCTGATAAGGGTGTGGCAGTGCACCGAGCGCCCACAGTAGTTATTACGGCGCCCCACGTCAAAGGGTGAGTGTGTGAAATTTTTTAAGTACATAACCGCTAAGCAAATACTAGCCATTCGCGGGGAGTAGGTGAACACACACACACACACATATGCATATGTATGTGTTTTTGCACTTCAAGACGACACAAAGCCCATTAGCATAAGCTGGAATGCGATATGGCACACCGTAAGTGCGGCAAGTCACTTCAGCCAGCGTACAAGCACAGGTAATTTGAGTAAAGCGGGAGCGGGAGCGGGAGCGGCAGCTGGAGGAGAAATGGAGAGAGGGAAAATTAATGTATATGCGAGTGTGTGTGACTTTTGCACACATTCGTTAGTTGGCGAATTAAGCGTAATTGTTAAAGGGGTGTTTGCGGGTGGAAATGTGGTGACTTTTTGCAAACCGCAAGCGGCGCTAACCGTCAGATCGTGCAAATGCTTGAAAGCATGTGTCGCGTAAAATTCACACTCCGTGGCTTATAATTGCAAAATGTTAAACTTGGGTGGGGTGTATTTGCATTAGGGTGAGGCAATTTAAATATTACATATTTGAAGCATGGTCCTCGGAGAGGAAACGAATTCCAGAGGTTCTAAACGGTTTTGACAAGAATTCTATTAACACATTATTTATTTATTTTTAATTCTGAAATCGCTTTCGTTAAGTTGGAAATATATTTGCGAAATAAGTTTTCTTTACTCACTCTGCCAAATATTGTAAAACCTTGGAATGCAAAAAGGAGTATTACAAAAAAAACAAAAAACATAGTTTAAATTTTTACGCAAAGTATAGTTTACAGCAAATCCTTAGATACTTTGTGTCTTTTCAGTATTATCCTCTATTTTTCCCAAATTTCCTTGGAGGTATAGAAGCCAGCTTTCATTTCTTCTCCGAGAAAGAGAGAGAGAGAGAAATTTCATATTTACATGAGTACAGAGAATCTCCATTAGATTAGTAACTGGAGTTTGCGTTGCTCAATGCAATAATAAAAATAACCGTTATTTCCGTTTTGCATACCTGGTTTCAGTTCATAGTTTAATAATTTTGTGGCGAAATCGGAAGTGGTCGGATCTTTCTTTATAACATCTTTTCTTTAAAAAATATAATACTTGTAGCCTATCGTAAGTTGAAGTACCCACCATAATGAGACTGAGACACCTCCCAGCAGACATATACACTTTAACTACACTGCTTCTGGGTGGTAGAATATACAATAGAAAATGTTTTTTTCATGAATTCTTTGTAGTTAGCGAAAGAATCTTCCAATTTAACAACGGTTCTGGTAAGTGCAGCTCTAACACTAGATAGGACACTCTTAGAACTACGTTCCCTAGGAAATTGTTGATTTTGAGTTTCATCGTCAAAATGCTCTCCACTATTTGCACAGATATCGAACCGCTCGGCAAATGATATTACTCGTATATATAACGATATTGTAGATGTAGTAAGGTTAAGTAATGCTATGAAGCAAAATTGTTTCGAATCGCCTCCGCATACACCGTATTTTCCGGTTCTGGTAGCTCTTAGCAACTCTCGCCTGCTCTGACCAACGAAGGACGAACCATGTCACTTTTTCTGCTGAAATACTTGAAGTACAATTGAAAAAAAGCGACAACCCTAATACGCAAACATATTTCAATCACATTTTAGTGCGAATGTGTGTGTTTTATGCGAAGGAGTATAGGTAACTAAAATAAACAATAATGGAGTCATTTTTGCACCTTATAACAAGTACAAGTATACCAAAAACCATACAAAAAATTTAACAAATCTCAAGCCTAGTGAAGACTAGTCCACTCTGGAGTAACTACATTCCGCTGTTATAATTATTTTATTTACTTATTTCGATACTTAAGTTGTGCAAAATATATTTACTTACAATATAACTGTAATAGAAGTAAATCAAAAGTTCTTGTTTTACTTAATGTTTCTTTATGAGAACCCTTCAACTTCTAACACTTATTCAATTGGCACTGGGTGTCTGTGCCCCTAGAAACTCAATTATATACAAGCATAGATATGTATACAATAAAAGTACACATACTATACAGCTGAATACAGATATCTACTTTTATTCTCAAAGTTCTATTCTCCAAAGTACACATTTTGTGCTTGCTTGAGTCACCGTTCTTGACCAAAGAGATACAAAGTGTAAAGATAACACAGAGGCATAATGTTCAGCTGCGAACCGCAAAAGCAAGAAAACATACATATATATACGTATATACGTATATACGTATATATGCCTGAGTATGTAACAGTAATTAAAAGACAAATGTTGGAAATTTGCAACGAAGGTCTTCTCTCGAATTTCAAACTCACGGAGCCTCACTTACATTTCTTTCATTTCATTTCTTTTCTGTCCTTTCTGTACTTGTGACTTTCAAGCTAGGGGACTGTAATTTTCATTTCAAAAAAGGTGCAACAAAAATATGAGACAGTTAGCACTGCTTCTTCGTTAAATTACAAGTTTGAAAATGTTCGCACATGTGTTGACCAAACACACTAAAATAGTAAAAAGTAAAAAGTACGAGTAACACGGAGATTTTATATGCAACAGCCAGTACAGTTACGACATATGGAATATAAGAATAAGAGTAATGGCATAGTAAATGCAACCTAACCACGTATTTAGACGAAGATTCGCCTATAATTTATCTGACCTTTTATCATTATTGAGCACAAAGATTACAAAAAGGTGAGAAACTCTTCTAGAGTTTCGCATAAAAAAATTAAGATCAGAAGCTAATTCTTTCCTTGTACCAAGATTTTTGGGAACAGAAAAGTAGAGTACGCTGTTGGGGCAAAAAGCCGACCGGTCTGCAGAAAAGAACAGCGGAATGAATGAGGACTAAGTTGGCAAACCTAAAGAGAGTGCAAAAACTATAAGAAAACTTTACCTATAAATATATATTAAGAGCTAGCAATCTGATGAGGTATTCTACAACTGTCGGGTCTACATAACCTGAACGGAGCTGGATTTTTGTCTTCTGTCTTCTGACAACAACTAAGCAAAAACAACGAATGACTAAAAATGAACGAATGAACGAAGTGTAAAAATACCATAGCGAACAGACCGAGCAAACCTTATACAAATTATAGCTGCATAGATAAGCTGGACGAAATACTCGATAACTATATCAAAACAATGCTACCAATCGTGCTATAAGTATGTAAGAAAGCTCCAAGTCAACACAATACAGCAAGATCTAAAAGTTCATTGGAAAGGTTGGTACTTTATTGCTTTTTTGTTCTACTTATATGGCTTTAATCAGCTATTTTAGTTTCAAAATATAGGTTGGTCTATTTCATAGGGATTCGTCCCTATCCACATAAAATTTGTGTCGTTTTGCTTATTTCCTAGACTTCTGAAAAAACCATATGGAAATAAGTTTATTTAAGGATCACCTCTTCGCTGGGAAGTGTGAAATCTTTTCATTTAATCGCTCTTTTTTACTCTTTCTCTCTCTCTGTTACCATCTCTCTCTCTTTTACTATCTCCCTCTTTTACTCTCTCTATCTCTATTTTACTATTCGGTCTCTCTCGTTTAGGCTCTCCTCTCCCTCTCTCTTACTAGCTCTCTCTTTTACTCCCTTTTTTTCTTATACTCTATATCTCTCTTTTACTGTCTATCTCTCTTTTACTCTCTCTCTCTTAGCACTTTCTAGTGCTGTCGATATATTTATAGAGGTCGTAGAGGACTCTCTGTCATACGATTGACTAAGCGATCCGCAATGAATATTATGATATTCTTTCTGTACCAAAAAGACACTCGGATATTTGAAATGAATTGGAAAATAGGTGAATAGTGTTAGAATTATTTCTATAATTTCGAATTTTTTCCAGCCGAGAATAAAACCTGTTAACTCAACAACTAACAAAAACTCATTATGTTGGTAACAAAAATATTTAATGTTTCTCTCTATATGAATTTAAGGATCCGTGGAGGTATATCGCCCAGTTGCACACCTTACATCAATTAATTGCATGCTGCAGCAAAACCCGCAATCAAATACATACACATATTAATTTCGGCGAATTTCTAAAACTTTTACATTGCGAGCTAAATATTACAACAAAAGCATATTATAGTTAAAAACCTCAATAATTTACGTTAATTGCATGGCATCCAACTGCGCCCAAGCAGCATATCAATAACACAAATTGGCATTCCACCCGCCCACATACACACCCCCACACACCCATACACACATACAAAACACGCACACGAGCTAGCGAATGCCTAATCGGCTGACTAACTAAGTGACTAAGTAGTAATGAAAAGTTTTCTCTCCCCAATTACATATTTTAGCACAATTGTTCAATTAGTAACACTTACACTACAGATTGCCACTGTAAATGCCAAATGCGCGACGAAAAAGCGAATAAAATGACACGAACAAATGCCGAATTCAGTGCGCTTAGGCACCTGCGTGTATGAGCATGTACATGTGTGTGTGTGCGTGTGTGTGCGTGTGTGTGTGTAATGTTGTAGTAAGATGGAACAAACTTTAAATCTCAACTCACAAACTTGCAACGTGCAACATGCAACATGCACATGCAACAAAGTGGTGCAAACAATTGCTTCGCCTTCTGCTTCTTCTTCGCCTGCTGGCAAATCTAACCTAACCTTGCAGCGGATTAAAATGCAAACGCCACAACTCACTGTCTCCACTGCCACTTCGTTAGTATGGGTATGTGCGTGTCTGTGTGTGTGTGTCGGCCACCCACATGTTTTGTATTATTAGTTTTTCCTTGCGAGAATTCCGAAACGTGCTTTGCCTCCACATTGGAAATAATCGAATCAACTTGGGAGAGTTGAACGCGAAATAGAAATTCATGCGATTCAATTGAAGTTGAACTATTTACGCTTTGGTGGCAGCAAATTAAATGAAAACTTGAAAAGCGCATATTCGTGGGAGAAAATTATTGCAACAAGTACGATTGGGGGTACTTGAAAAAATAAATTATTAGCATTTATGCCTTAAACTGCGGGTCGCTAGCCGAACGCAAATTTATTATTGAAATGATTGAAGGTCCATTTTACCGCTCTTGATTGACTAATTCGTTACGATTAGTTTGGAAAACGGATCGTGCAAGCGTGAGAGAAGAGAGAAAGAGAGCTAAAAACTCACCTTATATCAGGCTCTATGTATTCTGGTTCAATAACTGTGTCGGAACTAGCATAGGTACATTTTTAGGAATCAAGGTTATATAACATGGGTCGAAAAAATTCAGTACAGGCTAAGTATTTCAGTCATCGATAATTCGGAGCAATTTCGACTTAGTCCACAATCTACCACCAGCTGCTTTCTAATTGAAGACTGTAGTGCTGTTAAGGTGTGGCATCTGCACGTCTTCGTATACGACGTACTTCGTATTTATGCTACGTCAAAGTCATAAATAATTAGCGTAATATTAGTCGTGTCGTTTATAGTTCGGGTGTTTTCCAGGATATGTTACTTCATGCATATTTAGTTAATCGTAGATTTAGCAACTCTGAAATTATTCTTAGACGGGTACTTTAATTCTTCATACGATAAGCTTGGCGAAACCCCTTTTGGAGGTTAACCGTCTTATGGATTGGATGAAATATACAATACATAATTTTATATTATCAAGCTCTTCTAGTTATCTACTATCAATCTATCTTCTGTAGTGGAGTATTTTTACCGCTATCGATCGATCTTAAGTTATGCCAAAGAAACATTAAAAACTGTAAATTCCTTCGAACAAACTTACATCGTAGAAATATTAAGGTGAGACTTTTCCCTGACAAGGCTCCGAAGCTATTTTGAGTTGGACGTGATCTCTTTTAAAGTTCTATTACACTGAGGATAATATAAAAGTTTCTTAAGAATATTATTCAGATTATCAGATACATTATCTAACAGGTTAAAAATTATTTTGTTCATGCAGAAATCTTTAGAACTCGTTTTCAACCCTATCCCAATTGATCAAAAATCTGTATCATAGACTAGATGTTATTATTACAATAAAAAATGGACTTGTGGAGCTAAACTAAGTTAATATTGATTTCAACCAGCTGTTATCAGATAAATGAAAAAACCAACAATTTTTACGTTGACCCCGAACGACTGGTGGATTTTTTAAAACAGGTTTTTCATGGAAGAGATGCGCTTGTGGCTTTGAAATTGCTCTCCAAGCACTATACCCAAAAACAGTTAATTCTATAGTATTTCGTTTTATTTTACTCTGTTTAGTGAAGAAAACTATTCAACACAACTATTTCAACACAATGAACACATGAAATATACAATATTCGATTAAAATATGTGCACATTTCTTTCAATCGGTCTCATTTGCTCTCATATACATATACCTACAGCAGCCAACTTCAACACGTAGCGCGCTGTCAATATTGAAAATACCCTCTGCTCGACACAAATTGTAAGAAAATGTGAATTTACAGCAGTTATTTGACGCTTGAGGCGCCAATTTAGGGCAGCATTTTAATTACTTGCCTCCCTAAACCGCACATAACTGTAATAAGCACTTCGTTACTAGGTAGCAATTTGTTATCGGCGACCAATTGAGCGCTCCGAATTGTATTTACAAAAATTTTTTAAATGAAATCGATAGCCCATGCTGTGCGCCGGCACAATAGTTAATTATGAAAAACTATTTTACGCAATCATTTTCACAAAACAAGAACGATGTGAGACTGCAACGCTGAGTATAGAGTTGTGGACGAATTCGAGAACTGCTACGAAGGGTTCACAAGCAAGCCAACAGCCGCCAATGAAGCAACTAACAAGGCACATTGTTTAAGAGCTGGTGAAAATACTATTTAGTACTATTTAGTTTTTGTAATCAGACACACACACACACATATATATATGCACACCCATATATAAGTAGGTTTATAGTTGAGGATTTGACACCGTTGAATTAAGGTGCACGCGCCCGAAGCCACGTGAAGCACATTTCTAAACTATTGTACGAAATAAACAACACATATGAGCGGCAATGGGGGCGGCGAGGGGCTGGTAAAAAGTGCAAGTAATTGGAGACGCAAGCGGCGTGTGTGCACAAATACGTGCGCAGGCCACAATTCTTCACCAGGTTTTGCAGCAAAGCCGAAATTCTAGTTTTGTGTTGGAGCAACCGCAAATGCGATCGCACTTACAAACACATACACATACGCATGCACACACACACATACATGCAAACAAAGCGCATAAAGTCAACAAACATGACGGACAAACGCGAACGAATTTTCGTTATAGCCGAGCTGTGATTACAAACGCCCAACAGGCGGGGAGCCGACCGGCGACAGGGGTGAGCGACGCGAGGCAGAGGTCGGGAATCGGCAGGACGGCGGGAAGGCAGAGCGTCATGGAGTCAGTGCATCTAACGCAAGTGTCACCCAGTCAACTAGTCAACTAGTCAACGAGTCAGTCAGTCATTCAGTCAGTCCGTCAGTGGTGCTTGGCAATCATGCGTAGGCATATGAGCACTTTCAGTCGTTCGTGACTGACTAACTCACTGCCTAGCGGCGAACTCTTAACAGCTTTTGTTGTTGTTTTTGTTGTTGTTGCTCATAGTACTGTTTTTATTGCGACTTTATTGACTGGTTTGCTGCTCGTCGGTTGTTGCTTGTAGCGCGAAAATTCACTGAATCCGCGTACGTGGGTGGGCAAACGGCAACGAGCTGTGGCCCTTGTTGCTGTTGTAGTTGGCTGCGGCTTATAATCTCATTGAAAACTTGTTTCTATTCTCGAGCGCGCATACATGCGACGGTATGCAAATGTGCCGAACAATTTTATAACGCGGCAGAGAGTTTACTGCTCATAATTCTTCAAGTGTGCGCCTCGGTAAATACCCGATGGTGTAGCGGAGAGTACCCAGCTTGGCTTTTAACTGGAATTTTGTAAATGCTTCGAGTTATTTTTTGTATATATGTATATGATCTAAGACCTCTGCTTTTCATTGTGTAAATGAGTATGTGTTTAGTCAAATAGAACTATTGTGCCGAACCAGTGCCGAACTCCATAGTTGATCGGTCATATTTACCATTACAATGCAAAGACGAGAGATATTTGCTGAACAATGCTATAACTGTATAGAGAGTAACTTCGATGATAAGACGGAGAGTCACCATATTAGGTTTGGCTGGAATTTTATAAAACGAAAACAATCGACGAACAGTATTAGATCGATCACTGAGCAGTTTTGTTTCATGTTCAACTTTTCAAATGAAGGGGTGTCAGTACAAAGGCCTTTTATATGAACTTTTTGGATATAGTAGCAACAAAAACTAATCGATAAAAGAACTCAAAATTAGTTCCATTGAATGCCAGATACTATATATAATCTCTGTGAGAAAGCCTTATGAAACTAACAGCACCATTATCGACTAATTTTAAGATTTCCATGTACCACCGACAATGTTTGAAGGCTGAGAAAATAGATAAGAGTAATATTTCTCCCGAAAGTAATTTCTTTTGTGACATGAGACTTCCACGACACATATCTGTCGAAAAGACCCCGTGTATGTTAGTGTTCTATTAGTGTTAGTGTTAGATTCTATTTAATTCATACTTTTCAAGGAAATCTTAGCAATGATTGCTTCGTTGTTTTAACGGAGGTGATCGAGTACATTTCTAACTAGATCGCGTAGTCTTTATTATTCTCTATAAACCCGCTAAACATATATGATTGCATCTGTAGTCGTGCCTCTTTCTTTGTGGAATCAACGGTCTTCAACACCATACAAGCCTTTTTAAGCCAAATATATGGTATCTCAGCAATTTTTTTGGAAATCGGCGAAACTATACTGATTTAATGGAATCCAGCCACATGCCTCGATGTCTGTTGAATTATGAAACACTTGTGCCTGCAATTGAATGCTTCCTTAGCACTATATGCCACGCTGTGAGCTAATGGACTCCAATTCAATTTAGCTGGTGCATGACTTTGCAGCCCTGATACTCACAAACAAGGCGTCTGAGTTTCATGAAAGATTGTCTCCGAGTTGATGAATGGGTACCCGAAATTCCACATACCCAAACGTGACTTATGGACACTGTAGCAGCAGTTGAGTAAACGTGGAACATTCTCTAGCCAGCATATAGCATAGTGATAGCATATACAACCAAGCTTTGCTTTTGCTCATCTCCATTTTTACTACAGGTTAAACGCATACCAGATGCACACAGAAGTATGTTCAAAAGTATTCATTCATGTATACGACTGCGTGGTTATACAGTTATTAGAATAGCTCGCTCGCTCGCTGGCTGCCTGACTATTCGCAGCTTTGTTACACCGCAATAACTGTGCGTTGGCATTTCTATGAAGCCAAAGACAAAGCTAAGGACAAGACAAGACCCGGATGAATGTGTGCAGAGACAAAACGTAGCTTCACATTTTGCGGAAGAAAGCTGCCGTGATACAAACAAGACAATGCCGCACAGTTGCGGCAACACCAACTGCATTAAAATGTTTTACAAACATACAACAATAACTACACAGTTGAAGCGACATGGCAGCACTTCACCAAAGCAAAAAACAAAATCATTGCAAACCTTTCGTATGGTGGGTTAATTCCTAAAACGTAGCTTGAAAATTCTTGAAGAGAAATTTTTATTTAAATACTGCGAAGGCTGCATTCCTGTGATTATAATACGTCAGCTATGCAAATCAAAACTAGAAATGTGGCAACTTAACAATTATCTAAACTCAGATATTTTGAAATTAGTTAGGTACCGGTTGAGGTTGCCAAACACTGCCCCCAACTCCACTGTTTAAAAATCTCCAAGCTGTTTTGCTAGCCAAGAACTCATAAAGGTAGGCAACATTTTATTTTTGCCATGTGAAACTGTAAAAATTAAAAGATATAAAACGTTGCATACAATTAGGAACAATATTATTAATATTCCACCACAAGTGATAAAAAAAAAATAACAATAAATATTTTTTTGTACATCTTCAATGAATTATACCCCTATTTTATGAAATAAAAATGTGAAATAACTTTCACACTGTTCGGCACCTAAGAAAAGTATAAGAATAGTTTCTCACTTGGCCCGGTTTGTTGTCGACAAGCCACTACTTAGATGAACCCGAGAATGATACAGACAAGATTACGCTACCTCATAAACGAAACGAACTGTCAAACTTCCATAATTTTATAAAAAAAAAACAAAAAAAACACACCTAAAGAGAAGTGAAGGAACGAATCAGTATTGGGTAAGCCCAAGGTAATAAATTTCTCGCCTTTCTGACTCCGCCTTCTTCAGGCTTCTGTTTGTCTACTTTTTTAGACTTTTTTAAAGAACTGACACTTTCGTACCGTATGTAATTCAATGGGCTATTGAGCTAAATTTAATATTGACAGGTATTTCAGAGGTATCACATTCATCATCACTGTTTGTTAATTCTAGCAGCATGATTCTACGTACTTCACAGCAGACGTTATTCTGCCGTTCCCAATTGGGTACACTTTTTTGTGCATGTTTTCTGTCGTTAAAATAACAATAATACGGGCATTCTGCTTTAACGATCTCTCTAATAGGGAACCCAAGTCGTGCACAAGAATCGTTTGACAGTTTCTTCGAGATTAGTACAGAAATCCACTTGCTTAAATTAAAGCCATTATACTTGGAAATATGGGAGCTTCAAATAGTAGTTTACGAGGAAAAGTATTCCGCTCTAGGGAATGTTAAGGAAATAATAATCCTAGGATGAGATTTATAAGAGATTCAGATTTATAAAAGAGCTACAATTATTGTCATCGTTTTATGGAATATAGTGATGAGGGTGACCATGATAATGGTGAGTTTTTTTTTTAAATGGAACTAAGAACTTGACATTTAAGGAATGACAATTCAAAACATAATTCAAAATTATTTAAACGCAATTTTTTTTTTATAAAAGTAAGCAAAACCAAAATGTTTATTAAGTTCTTCTACGAAAATTTCACTGTACCATCTAGAAAAACGTATATGCTTGTGTATTATATATATATACTATGTAATAAATATATATTTTAATGCATTTTGTGTGGAGTTGCCTTTGTAGAAACTCTGTGGACAGCAGTGACAAACGGATAATGTAAGCGGTATTGTACGAATTTGCTTCAAAGGCAAAGCAGCAACAAATGCAGTACTTCTTTGTACAATTCCTTTTAGTTTGAGATTTGCATATGTAGGGGTACTTTCAGTGATGTTAATGCACAAAGGAAAACATGAGCATGGAAAATGCAAACAGATGGACAAATAAGTACAAGCTCATGGTTCAAGATTATAACTGCAAATAAGCGGTCTACAATCAAAAGAAAAACATTTTAAATGTACAAGAATTGTCGTGATAACGATGAGAGTCATTAACAATAACTTTAAAGCTTGCCTTGACCTGAACCTAGACCCTCGGACCGGAAATCAACCAATATTGGAAATACCGGTATTACCGGAATATATTAAATTTCGTAAAGATGGTAAAGATGTCTACATTAACCACAGAAACTTCCGGCAATCAGTCTTTTGAATTGTCCGAAGACTATGTTCAATCAACTATCAATCCATAGAAAAGAAAATATCCACTTTGAAGTTATCAATACTTCGATATATGTTCTAATGCGATCCAAATGATATGACGTGTGATGAAATGACGAACCATGAGAAAGACGACCGAAAACTGTAACAGACGATACAAGTGCGGTTCTGACTAAAGAAGGAATTAACGAAAAATCAGAAAGAGAAAGTAATCGCTCCAGAAATTATCTAAAGAACCAAAAGTACCAAAAGTGTTCGAACATTTGTTGAAAAAACTATGTCGTTCATGCTTCATTTCCGCAATACTGCAATGTCAAATAACTTTATTATGCTTCTAGACAACAAAAAATTAGACCCAGAGCATATTTTTATTTCCACAAATTCGAAAAGATGGGAGAAGAAAAATCTAGGGTAGCAATACAGGGAATAGTTAGTGAGGTTTCGATTGCCCTGGAGTTAAACATTGCACAAAAAACCGTTTGGAACCATTTAAACAAGGCCGGATACAAAAAGAAGCTTGATGTATGGGTTCCTCACGAGTTCCATCTACGAAACGCAGCTGAATCGGAACAAAATCGACCCATTTCTGAAACGTTACTGGTGCTGAAAAGTGGGCCACTTATGTTGACGTCAAGCGAAAACGGTCATGGTCGAATCGCTGGGAGCCGGCGCAAACCCGGCTTTGGCCAATAGAAGACAAATTGTGTTACAACAGGACAACGATAGGCCACAACCATCAATAGTGACTCGCCGGAAGCTCTGAGAGCATGGTTGAGAGGTTCTTATGCAACCACCTTATGGTACGAACCTTTCACCAAGTGATTACTACCTCCTCCTGTCTATGGAGAAAGATTTTGCTGATGAAAAATTCGCCTCAAGAGAAGCTTGTGAAAACCGACTGTCCCAGTTTTGTCCCAATAGAGGCGAGGGTTTCCCTGAGAGTGGCATTAAGAAATTACCTTTAAAATGGCAACAAATTATCGAACAAAACGGTGCATATTTGGCTTAAGTCGGATCGCTCTAACTATGCTAAAATAAACCTTCAATTTGTTGCAGAAATAATGGATTTCTATTCACTGGACCTTATATATACCCGCTTATTGTGAGTTAACGCCACAAGGCAAAAATTTAGCTTATATATCTAAGTATATATGTATATGTCCATGTATAGGCCATATGATACGCAATGCTTATGATGATATATACGCAAATGTCGGCATTCGGAAGCAATTCGTTGATCTGCTGATCTTTGGCGCCTGTCGCCACCCCGTAATACTAAATACCCTAAATAACGGCATTTATGTAGAGTAGAAAACAATTTCAAAATTATTAACGTCATTTAGCCAAAATGTTGCAAAAACAAAGAAAGAAATAAAAACCAAAGTACTGCGACAGATTAGCTACAAAGAGGATGGATATTGGCGCCTTTCAGGAAGTAATATTATATGTACATGTTCGTATGGATAAATGTATGTATGTATCTATATATGTACATGTATCTATATATGTATCTACAAATGAATGTATGTATGTAGGTATATATACACATAGAAGGAAAGCAAATTGCGCCAGAATGTGCACAATTGTGCAACCATTTATCTGCAGCTACATAGATACATACGAATGTATATAGACTTGAACATGGATACAAACAGAATGAGGGTATTCAAGTGTGCGTGCATATTTTAGATTAATTTAAAAAAAATTTTTTCGTTATGTTTTCGAAATGCTCCTGCACAAAACGTACTTGCATATGGGTATGTATATGTGTGTGTGTTTTTGTCTGCTTGGCATGTTAAAATGTTTGTTTTTAAACTTGGTCGTAGGCCAGCATACGCTCTTTGTTTATTTTGGCCAAAAAACAATGAATGTTGGCCGTTCGACTTCTCTGCTATAGATTTTGAAACCTGTGTCGAAATACGTGCACACATACATAAGCACATACATACGTAACATAGATAGAAACCTGCACACTTTGCCGAATTGTGGCGTAAGTTAGCTAAAAAGCAATTGCAAAAACAACAGCGGATGCAAAATAGACTAAGAAGATAAATAGTAGCTTATAAGCATTGGCTTTGGTGTACTTGTGCCCTGTAGGAAAAATCTGTATTTGCCATAAAATTCAATTTTAGTTCAATTTTTCTTATCAAAACAGTAAATAAGCGAAAAAAAATTGTTTTATTATAAAAAAATTATAGTAAAGCAAGTAAGAAAGGGCTAAGTTCAAGTGTAACCGAATATTTTATACTCTCGCAGTGTGCAAGGATAACTTTATATTAAAAAATGTTGCGGAAGGGTTCAACATTCATTATACGAAGAAATTCTCAATGGATTGCAACCAAATATGGTTCTATTACAGGTCATATTGGATCCTATTAACTTCTATTACAGGTCATAGACTCATGTACTTTCGTTTCGATATTTATATTAAAATCTACCAAATTAACTCAAAGGTGATATATGCAATATAAACTCAACCAAAGTGGCTTAATGAATATATTAGATATATGAGGAAAAAGTAAACCAGATAAAAGGACATCATTATATTAGGAATAAGCGGCTTAGACCACGGTGTAGACCGATTTCTTTCATATTTAGCGCGAAATCACATTGTGTTTAAGAAAACATATCCACTTAATTTCATTAAAATATCACACATATGGACCAACATAAACGGTTTAAAGTTAGATGGAAAGTCGGAAATTCTTATATCGGGCATTTTTGGGATAGAGAAGAGAGAAGAGAGAGAAGATCTGCACTGATCACATTAACTCTTCATTATTCAAGTATATAATATAATTACATGTTTTTACGCAATTTTGTGAAGGTAACTCACACAGTGACCGACTCGATTCGGCATAAAGTCTGCTAAAATATCGAAAATCATTATATGTATTATATGGGAGCTGAGATAATTCGTTCACCGATTTCACACATTTTCGGCAGTAAACTGTGGTATATCCGATATTACACATTCACTTAATTTTTCTAAGATATCTTACATATTGACCGCAATATATGGTATAAAGTCTACCCACAGGTTGAAAATCCATATATTAGGTACATGAGGGCTAGGGGAAGTGTTTACCCGATTTTATCCATTTTTGATACCAGTATACACTATTATCCTGGAGAGATAATCCCCCAATTTCATTACAATATCTTATAGACTTCCCGATATTTTCGATAAAAAGTCAGATAGAGGCACTGGGGTTCTAATATTGGCTATCTGGTGGCTTGGAAGATTATAATCCGATTTCGTCTATTTTTACGCATGAGATGGCATACCTTGAAAGCACTATTTGTACAAAGTTTGATTTTCATATCATAATTGCGCCTAGATTTATCTACTTTAAAGTGAAAGGATCAGATGAAACTTAAAATTGTGTTATATGAGAATTGGGCGTGATTTTTATCCGATTTCACTAATTTTGTCAGTATATAAAGAGATACTAGAAGCACTTAGTCGGATCAAGTTTGATTGATATAGCTTAAACGGTTTCCGAGATATATATATTAAACCCATTGGGGGGCGGGGCTATGCCCACTTTTACGCAGATTTTTGCCCGCAGATGCCCCGCCTTGCTAAGTTCCTTTATACCAAATAACATGTTTATATCTTAATTTTCTGCTTAGATATAGAACATTATCTGTTTCAGATTACGGGCATTTTGTGGGCGTGGCAGATGTCTAATTACGCTCATCTGCAATAACAGCCGTCTTACGGTAACAAAGAACACGTGTAGCAGGTTTCATCAAAATATTTTAATTTTTACTCAAGTTATCGCTTGCACGGACGGACGGACGGACAGAAAGTCACTCGGATTTCAACTCGTCTTTTCATCTTGATCATTTATATATATATATATGTCTATATCTAACTCGATTAGTTCTAGGTGTTACAAATAACCGTTAACCGAACAAAACTAATATACTCTGTAGCAACATGTTGCGAGATTATAAAAAATTAAATTATAAAAAATATTGAGTTAAAAAATTGAAATAACATTTTCTAATTGTTTAATTTTCCTACTGGCTGCTCAAAATATACAATTATTTATTTGCGTACTTGCGTTGCTGCGCACACGTACATATATATACAAATGTATGTGTGTATATAATGCAAATTCGCTTGTAATCGCGAAAATGAATGTTGGGAAAATTTCAGTTGGCGAAAGCACATTCTTACTGGACCGAGTTTGGTTTTTGGTTGCAAGCGAAAATAAATATAGCTGCGATCATCTCAGATTAAAGTCTATATGCTATGCTCATGGGTATATATATACACATGCATATATACTCGTATATATTGGTTTTATGTATGTATGCGCGTGTATGTGTATTTTTAACGCAGCGTGCAGGTCAATAAACCCTAAACAATTAGACCAATTGGAAACTCTCGACATGTTTTTCACGAAATAATAAGATTAAAATACTCAATAAGAGATATACTGCATTTCCCTGGGCTAATTTTTGTTTGAAGAACAAGTAGGAAAATCGGTTAATCAAGTGACTAATCATTACCGTCTTGGTAGAGCGGTATATAGATATATAATTATCGTTCTTTTAAACAGTCGGGTGACCGGAACGGACGCGGATTTATATCCATCCGAGCATAGTAAACTTGACAGCATACCCCGGAACTATTTGAGCAATATTTTTGCCAGCACTACCACAACAAAAACGGTGTATATTTGTAAAAGTCACCAACCACCAACTAACGCATCGATATCTCATAATATATATATATATATGTATATATTCTTAAAAGGGAATACAACACTGTGCCTTGTATAAACAACTGTTTTTGGTTCCTTGATTTAGTGAACTGCTTTTTACTTATTGTTACAAACACTTGATGATGATGAGACCAATTAACATCTATGGCCGCCGAAACAATCGAGTCACTGCTCGAAGTGCGAGTTAAAAAATGTTAATACGATTGTCTTTGGATACCGAAATTCACGTGCTGGGCCTAAAAAATTAGAGAGGATTGTCTATGATTTTTTTTCAGTAGTTACCAGCAATTAGTTGCAATATATGCTCAACTAGATACTCCCCCAGATATTTTTATGCGAGACTTTATACCATAATCACACATAATCACATAATCATCGCCTCACTTTTTACCACGAAACTTCTTATGTAATTTGAAAAATTATATGTATATAATGTGCCGCTACATTTGTTAATAATATTCCTCATAACAAAAGATCAAAATATTAATTGATTTCTTTAATTTTATTATTCCATTGAGGCGTCTCAATCTATAACAACAACTTCAACACGATCAGTGAGCAAAATACATAAGATCAACTAATGAGATACATACAGGTCGGTAGAAGAAAAGCGCCTGCAGCGACATACCAGCGAACCTACGTGGATACATATGTATATCCATATGTAGATATGTAGATATGTAGATCGCCGAGACGTCGACCGAGGCAGCATAGACTTAAGCGCCTGCACTGCGTGCTACCGACGCGCCGCTGCGGCCAAGCAACGTTAGCAGCAGCGCTGAGCAGTGGGCGTTTAAACATTAACTTTTACATAGCGAACACACTAACGCGAACACATGCATACATGCAAAAGCATATAGGAGCAGTAGTCCAAATTTAAATAAAGTACTCGTATGTATATCTGCGAGGAACAAAAACTTCAATTTATCATGCCGCGTTTCGGCGATGAGTGCTGAAAGCCTATGAGCCAAATATAAATAAATAAATAAAAATTGCAAATGAAGGCGAAAGCGTCAAGAAGTGAGCTAAATGCGCCATGTACGCATCAAGCAGACGGTCAAACAATTGCCAGACAATGGAATTGACAGGCCGCAGGAGCCGGTTGGTGGTAGAACAAATTACTTGAGAAAAAGCGAAAAAGCGAAAAAGCGAAAAAGTCAATACGAACTACATACATATATGTATGTATGTATATAGCGTAATGGGTGTGCGCGCGCTTTAAGGAGGTCAGCAAAGAATGCCAGGCATTGTCCTAAGATATCGCTTTTGGATACTTTAAACATTAACACTTAAGTATGTGTGTATAATCATGTTTAACGCAAAAATAACTGGGTGGAATCACTTTCGATTCGCACAGCGCAATTCTTGTGGAGATATAGCGATAACGTAACTACGATAATAAAGTAATAATTTCATTGTTTTACATACCCGTTAAATATGCAGCATGAATTTGGTAGATTTTCACTTTCGTTCGTATGAGTATGAGTATGTTGGTATGTACAGTTGGCGGTAGCTATGCTATAACTTCACCGGACGCTTTTAAGGCAAGCAGCTTAAAAGCATGCATATGCTATGTACATATGTGTCATGTATATTTTAGCGACTTAACGTTTCACTTTTTACACTTCACTAATATACTTCATCGATGGCAGTTCGTGTTTTGTGTGCCTTTGCTTTAAAATTTTTTCACCAAAGTGCGAGCCATACAGTTTTCCTTAATTGGAAGTATGGCGACAGTTTGACGGCTTTTAAAGTATTTACATATCTGTATGTATGTACAATATGTATACACATGGGTTTATTGTAATTGTAATTGTTATGTAAACGTGCCTTCCTGCACCTTGGTTTTGTTGTAAGCTTTTTCTTTAATGGATTTGACAGTGCTACAAATGAGAAATATTATTTGTTATCGCTGCTGTTTGACCGCACTCCGGCTTGTGTTTGATGATGCGTACAAACGCGCAAACGTAAAACTTGTGGGAACAGCACAAACTACAGTGGAGTTTCCTGTATATATGTATTTCAATATTATTTACTACATATTTACCATTATGCGCATTCATTTAACAATAATATTTACAAATTATATTTTAAATTTGTTTTAATTATATGCACTTTTGTATCTACAGTTTATTGTACACAATGTACTTATTGCTTAATTTCCATGGTTTTTAGTTTTTTGTTTCCATTCTGTGTTGTTAAATAATGTTAAATTCTGCCACTGTCAGCGTCGGCGTTGGCAGCGCAGTTTGGTAGAACAAAGAATTGCCGAAACTTAACTAAACACTAACAAAAGCGTACACAAGTTCGATACAACGTCGTTGGTTAAGGCGCTAAAAAGACAACAATAACAACGAACACGATGGCAAAGGCGGAATAGCGACTAAATTAACATTACTGCAATAGCAAATACGTCGAGCATCTGATTTTGGGCGTTAGTGTGGGTGGCTACTATTGAGGGAATGTAATATTTGTCTTATTGGCGCTGATGGTATGACTACTAGAGAAATGAGCAAAATGCAATGTACGGCGTATGGGGATCATGTACAACACCAACAACACAACATTGACCAAGTACGCGTTGTAGAAGATGTTTGTCGCTGGGTATTTAGGATGCGCTGAAAATATACATACATATGTTTCTTATTGCCACTGATGCTACATCGTATATTCTGCAGCTGCATGCGGCAAGGGGCGTAGTTGATATAAGTATTTGAAAATTAATCTAGTATTGTGCGCTGCTCCCACTTGGTGTACGCTCTTGGTCGGCAACTTCGTCTATGTCCGCTCTTTTTACGCTACACTCGAAGACGTTGTGCACCAGACGTTTCTAAAATTACACAATTCAGCTTATTGCCCAACTTTTTCAAAATAATTTTTTGGCTTTTTCACTTGTACTATGGCAAAATTATATATTTTTCGTATTAACTTTCTTGGGCGGCGTTAAGTCTTGGTCAAATTCTAATTGACATTTGTTTTTGTTTGCTACACTTATATATCTATATACTATATCCACTTTTCTGACACCATACACTATTAAATCCAATTAGACAAAACTAACCGCATCGAGACGGTGAACGAAGCCGACTGAAGCGTAGACGCTGCGCCTTGAACATTGCGTCGCCGTTGTCAATGCGCAACAGTGTTCCCGTTGTGAGATACTTTCTACTACAGGCCGTTCAAAGTGACATTAACACCATTTTTGTAACAAAATAAATAACAGAAGTGCTTAATAAATTTTCCTCGAAATTGATTTGTTTATATTCTGTTTTTGTTACAGTTGCTGATTATCATAACATTTTAATTTTACATTCATACTTTCTAATAGATGGAGTACATTGAGATACAATTGGTTTGCAACACTGAGGGTATGTTCAGTCAGATAAAACTAAAAATCTGTGCAGTGTAGTCAAATAAAGCTTGGCTTTAAAATTGTTTGGAACTATTTAAATAAAGCGAATTATCGTTATAAATAAATTATCTGTACCTAGTAGCTAACCATTTGCAACTAGGAATTCATATCGTCAACCATAGAGACCACACGTTTCCTGGCTCTCCAGACGGGACTGTCAAATAGATGACGAAATCATTAACCAATATCCTGGCCAAACACCAACAACATTTACTAACCGAAAGTAGCCGATAAATATCGATATCTTTTTTAGTAAATCTGTGTAGTCTTTGCTGTAATTATTTGTTAAGAAATCATCCGACGTCAAAATACAATATTTTTGTCACTGTTAGTAGAATTTCATCTTTTACGATTAGAAACAATATTAGTAAGTATTCATTCTTACACAGCAATTAACAGCGTTCTCTACACGCAACCACAATATGACAGATCTCAATTTAGTTTTGTCATATGGTATGGAACGATAATTATTTGAAATATAAATGCAACTCTACAAATGCAGCGGGTATAATCAAGAAAGTGTTTATTGTGGCTTTCGAATGTTCGCGCCGGGGAAAAATCCACAAAAAGTGTTATTGTTTCTTTTTTTATTCAGCAAATTATTATAGTCACTGAACTCTGTGCGAAATTAATGTAATATGAAGTAGTTATATATTCCATAAGAATAGGAATACGTTAGCAACACGATGAGTGATGGTTCAGCAGATCCTATCATCACAGTTACACTGGAACCCTCAGGTGCGTAATCAAAATAATATTGTCTCTTTGATACATTAATGAATATTAACATTGTTTGAACTTGTAGATGGAGACGTGCCTGTTGTGAATCTCGATGCTGCTACTAGGAGTCTATTGATAAACGGCGGGCCTGGTGCCAGCTTACAAAGCGCGGCCATTCCTTCGGCAAAGGTATGTTGCATAAGTTAACTTAAAGTGGCATTGACATTCATGGTGGTCCAAGTTGAACGAATCGTGCTTTGATTTTCTTAATTTTCCAGAATTTCTGGATAGAACTGCCACAGATGATAATAGTAGAGACTCGTTTTATTACTCAGCAAATAGCTACACAAAATCAAATATATTCTGCACAAACATTATTACCAATAACTGATCATAGATTTGAGCTAGACGCTCCAAAGACTTTTTGTCCAATCGCAACTCAAACGATAACGCCACCGGAACTATTAGAGGTAGGTTCACTAGTAAAACCCGATGTTGTTGATGTCGGCATATGCACCGACAGTCCAAATCCCTATCGTGATCGGTCACAACAAACAACGAGAACATTAATACAAACTACCGCGGTAGGCATTCAATGCAATTTGGATGACTATTTACCCTGTGAGGAATTGCCAACAGATGAGAATGAGTTCAGAGCGAAGAAAAGCACTGAGAAACAGCAGTTTTTGAGATTTACACGAGAAAATTCTATATTTTACTTGAATGGTAGACGCGAGTGCATGCTATGTGGAGAAGTTGAGGACACAATGGAAAGAATGCTTTCGCATTTAGCGCTCCACTGGGGTCCCGCCGCGCTCTGCCATCTATGTGGTTTACAATTTGAACATCATAGGCTAATGGCATTGCATCAATGCGAAATGAGGAAACACAAACGTAAAAAGCGGAGAAAAATGTACAAACAATGTCCGATTTTCTGGTGTGGCTCCATGTATGCCTCAACGAAAGAATTAAATGAACACTTACGTAGACACTTTCGTATGCGACACCGGCGCGCTTGCGTGACTTTTACACTGGATCGAACGATAGTAATAAAACGGCCTTTTTATTCAAAAACAAATTGTTTAAATCGATGTAATGTTTGTTTACGTCGATATAAAAATTCACAAAAGTTTACTAAGCATAGAAAACGTTGCCTTAAGAGCTTCGTAGCACAACTAAAGGAGCAGAAATTTGTTGAACCTCTACTAATATTTAGTAGAAAATAAAAACGTCAAAAATGATTGATACATGCATACTCAGAAACACTAAATTGACACAAATAATTCACAATGCATGTAAAAATCAACTATCTGTCATCTATACAAATTGTTAACTGCTGAACTACCTGCTGCTGAACTGTATATATTTAAACATGAGGTGAGCGTGAGCCATTCGTAATGCTATATATATGATGAAAATATCCTGATTCTGTAAAATTTGCTTTAAGTTTTTTAGTTCATAGGATTTATATATTTTTGGAAATGTTTAAAAAAAAAAAAATAAAGTAATATTAATGAATATCCTAACTTATTAGCATCAGGTTACAACATATACTTGTTGTTCTTCTCTGCCAAATGTTTTGAAGAGCGTTTCGCATCCAGGAATAATGAGTACACATCGTCAATATCCTCCATTGTTATTTGTGTACGTCCATTCACTTTCGTCATTTGGTGTGCTGGTGTAAGTAATTGCACCGCGTAACGCAATGTAGATGTGCTACCGATTTCGCTGAGGCGACTAAATGCGGTATCTTCCAACTGTAAGCCTTCAGTTTGCGCGCGCAATTTAATAATTTGTTCCATTTCGGAAGATGAGTATGGTAATGTGCGTATGATTAACAAACGGTCCAGCAAATCCAAAGGTATACCATGTGGGGATATAATGTCTGTAGTGCCTCTGCAAGGAGAGTTCTTTTTTTTTTAAATATTCGCATTTGTAATATATGAAAAACATACCGAATGACACAGCGTCCACGGTTCGTGGCAAAGATGACAATGGGCGCTATAGGCGATTCGAGTGACTTATGCAAATACGTAAATGTTTCCAAGTCAAGCATATGTATTTCATCAATAAAGAGCACGCCAGGTACAAGTTCAGCGATGCCTTGATCTATGTACTTGTTAACGACTTTGTTAATCTCCATTCGCAATTTATCTGTAAAAATTCAAGCGGTTTCTATTTGGTGTATTTTTGTATTGTATATTTGTCTACAAACCTGTAATTTCAGTTTTCTTAGGCTTCATCAATTGCCCCATCATTGAGAGTACGTCCTGACCACCTTGGGGGCGCGCGTTCGCTACATCCAAGTCATGTAAAGTAACATCTTGTATAACTTCTTTCTTTTTGTGTACATCACCTTTTGGTAAGGGCACATATTCCTCAGTTTCCAAATCAAATTCTGTTGCAAAAGTGTCACTACGACCCTGACGTTTAACTGCACCACTATTCGCTTCAATATAAATAACATCGCCGACCTCTACTTTTTCCTTTTGTAGTGACTCAAAAATACTTGGATCCAGCTTTAATTGTTTTGTGCCCTTAGCTGTTTTCAAACCAATTACTACGTTGCTAATAGTTTTACCATAACCACCCATTGGATTCTCCGTCTCCACTGGTGTCAACTCAGTTACTTCGCCCTCATACACTTCCTTCGTCTCACGTATGCGTAGACCAATAGAACGACGGAAATTCTCCATTAAGACCTCGGTTTTCTTGATTTCGCTGCTGAAAACTTCAGAACCGACCATGGGACAGAATGGTACCTTATTACCTAATTCTTGTGCTATAGCCAGAGCAATTGCTGTTTTGCCTGTGCCTGGTGGTCCGGCTAGCAACAAAGCACGTCCTGCCATTTTCTTCGATTTTATTAGATCCACTACGATACCAGCCGCCTCGCGTGCAGCCTTTTGTCCAACTAGACCGGCTCCGATGGGAAGTGGCACGCCACTCTCTTCGAGACCTAGACCCTTCACGTGGCTATGCGCCGCAATACGCTGTGTTCGCACAGTACTTTTCACTTCTTCGATCTTCATACCGAATGAAATTTGTAATTCTTGCAAGTGTACGACTTTATTTTTTATTAAATTATCGACCAAACTTCAACCTCTTCTAGAATATTTGAAATAATTCTCTACGTTTAGTGCAGCGCACACTTTTGTTGCTATTGTATTTTTATTAGCAGCCGATTGTCAAACGTCTGACAGTTGCCAGGCAACGTGTGTTCAAAAACATTAAGCTTTTTGTAGGCATTGATTTGATTGAAAGTTTGAAAGCTATTGTAGTTTATAACAAAATTAAATATAATAAAATATAGAATAAGAAACTGTTCGAATAATTTGAAAAATTCAATAAGATATAGAAATTACTTTTAATTGCTTCCGAAGTAAATTTTCGGATAAAATTTTCGGAAAAAAAATCGTTCAAATTTCTATAACTGGCTCCAAAATAATTATTGTAATGCTTTGCATTATTTAAAACTTTTTAGGGAATGATGTATAATACACACATCTCATAAACATATCTAAACAACAGTATCCCTCAAAACTTTAAGGATTTTTTATTCTACAACAAAAGCAAACACCAATGGTGAAGCAAATCTTCCCAAATTAAGCCCTGCATAAAGAGACATAAGGCGGTTCAACGGTAGCGGAATTGACCTGGATTTTATCCGACAAAGTGTCGTCATTTCGGAAATCGAACCCTTTTTGAATCGTTAAGTAGGAAGTTAAAATTGTTATCCTCGAAGCAACACCTAGCTGCAGGGTTGTTTATCCTCTTGGTCCGTGCAGGCATTTAGTCCAACGCGGGCTTTGAGGAAGTTTTGTGTTACGTTTGCGCCAAAAGGCTTCAGCCAAAATCCACCTCGGTTAGGTTTAACAAATATCATGAATGGAACCATCTTAAGATCTGTACAGGCCTTAAAGCACATAGAGAGTGAACCACAAATTACGTGAAACCTTGCTGCCAACGCACTTATGCGACAACCTCTATGGCTGGAAAATTAGCAATTAGTTCACGCGTTGCGTCACCACTTGCAACTCTGCAACCAGTCTGCCCACGGAACAACCTCTAATAGCGTCTCTAACCTCTCTAACCAAGCAAAGCACACTTCCCTTACACCACTCCCCCGCCCTCAGGAGCGAAATCAGATTACCGAAATAAGATGAAGGAGGTAATTGATTTCATGAGCCGAGAAGGCGTTCGGGGCGTAGCTATCCCGTCAGCCGATGTCGAGCTCAAAATATTTAATCTATAAACCCTTAAGTTACATGTTGCCCAGAAGGATATCACCCGAACATAGGTGCGGTGCTTCTTGATGAGAACCGGCACCTTCATTAACTTTAACAAAGCTAACTGGGCCGGCTACATTGAACTTACTGCTAACACTTTCACCGCTCTGCCCATTCGAAATGGTAGTTTTAGTAAACAAGCTCGACACCTAACACCAGGTCGATTCCTCTGATCCCCGCATAAAGAATCTCAATTTAGAGATTCAACAACTGATAAATCATCATAAACGGACAAAATGGGTGAATATTTGAAGTTGTATAGCCTCACCCCCGGTCTGAGTTAGATTTGAATTACTGTAAAAATCCTAGCCAATTGGAGGAGATATGGTGACCGGTTGAAATTCAATTTGATGGTAATGCCTCCTTGGACCCGAAGAAGTGCGCGAGATATTTTAGCCAAAGATTCATAGTGCATCCTTCAATAGATAAAGCAAAAGGACGTATTACACGTAGGATGCGCAAAATGCCAAAATAATGCGCACTACTTACTTTCCCCCACGAAGTGGTTCAAGATGTCATCAATGAGGTATGTCAAGGACATCATAAACATGTTGAAACTAAAACACCTAGGCTCGACAGGAGTAAAATATCTCACCAAAGTTCTCAATTTGTCGTTTGTCAATTGTCAAACTCGGAAGAGTGGTCTCACTACTGAAACCTGGGAAACTGATCATCCTAGGGGAGTCCAATCGTCCGACAACGCCTGCTTTCCTCAGCAGTGAAAACACTTGAGGCCCTGCTACTCCGGACCTTCATGCACCCTCTGAGCTTAGCTGATCACCAACATAGTTTCCGTAAAGTGCACAGCACCACCACAGCACTTAGCGGCAAGTACCCTGTGAGAGGACTTTTGGAGTTGGACTTATCAAAAGCTTTTTACACAGTCAATCACACAACGCTACTGGAAGACATTGAACAAACAACGCTCCCTCAAAGGCTCAATAGTTGGACCATGAATTATCTGAGCGGTTGGTAACAAGAGTAATTCCTTGAAGTGGTAATTAAAAATTAAGAAGAATTAAATAAAGCCTTCATTTATTTTCTATATTTCGAAAACCACCAGAACGAAAATTTATTCTATCATACCCATCCCGGAGGGCCATGTGGTCCTATTCACTAACTGGAATGGGTACAGACTGGGTTGTTGGCGATATACGAGACAATAGACCGGTCGAACTTGAATTACAAAGCACCAATATGGTTGTCTGGACCGAACACCTCCATTTATACAGTAGAGCCTACATGCTACCTGTAAAGGGCATAGCGAACTCCTCTTCAAGCAATTTCTGTTTTGGTGATTAAACTTAGCCTACTTTTCCTGAAGCGACTTAAAACGCCTACATTAAGGGTGTGCCGTTATCGCCCTCAACGGTACCATCCTAGGTGGACCTGTCCGTCTCATCGATGAAAGCGAAACGGAATGCGCGATAAAAGGATCATCCTTATGCATCTCCTATCAGACTGGTGGGGTGTCTGAACTTTTACCCTTTTCGAAAGACTACAGACTGAATTTCTTCAATCGCCATATCCACTCAAGCATTCTAACTCTGCTTCTGTGTTCAGGCTAGGACTCAGTCTATTAAAACTGCGCTTTTCCTATGACTTATGTTAGGGCAGGAGCAGGCATGTTATTTCCGCATTTAGCGGAATAAACATGTTGCTCCAACATCAATGAATATAAGGATCTCAAATAGAGTCTGCATCCACGAAATAATTCTAAAATCAGCCTTTCCACCATAACCATTAAAATAATTTTTAAGAGATGTTCTCCAAAAGCTGTGAAGCTTGGTTAACAAATTTTATAGTATTTAAGTTAAACAGCAAAGTTAGATTTTAAAACAATTTAATATTTGAACCTAAAATTTACCCTATTTAAAAAGGACATATTATTTAAACAAACAAAATTCTAATATAGTGTTTACAGGTCGGGAAGAATGGGCGGACAAGTGCAAACCAAATGCTTATCGCCGTAGGCATCGTCGATTCTGCCAACAGTGGGCCAAACCTTCGAGTCGGGCTTAACAAACAACTGAAAAGAAAAAAACCAAAAAAACTTTTAGTTAGTTTAGAGAATGGAATAATAAAGTTGTTTACTTACCGCAGGGAAGGCAGCCAATTCGCGCGTATAGGGTCTATTCCACTTGTCCGAGATGACTTGTGCTTGTGTGTGCGGCGCCATCTTCAATGGATTCACGACTTTGTCCATGCGTCCGTCCTCGATCTCGGTAATCTCTTCACGTATTGAAATCATCGCATCGCAGAAGCGATCCAACTCTTCTTTGTCCTCAGACTCTGTCGGTTCAATCATTAAAGTGCCTGCTACAGGCCAAGACATAGTGGGCGCATGAAAGCCATAGTCCATTAAACGTTTGGCAATGTCTACCGCCTCAATATTGGCCGACTTCTTCAGATCGCGCAAATCGACAATGAACTCGTGGGCCACAAGTTGACTCTTCGATGATTTATATAAGGTTTTATAGTGATTTTCCAAACGTTTAGACATATAATTTGCATTAAGTATGGCTACTTGGGTTGCGCGTTTAAGTCCACGGCTACCCATAAGTTTGATGTAAGACCAGGAAATTGGGAGAATTGCAGATGAGCCGAATGGTGCTGCCGAAACGACACCAAAACTTTCCTGCTCGCTTTCCAGAGGGCTAATCACAGGATGTCCTGGCAAATAGGGTGCCAAGTGTGCTTTTACACCAATGGGGCCCATACCTGGACCGCCACCACCGTGTGGTATACAGAAAGTCTTATGTAGATTCAAGTGAGAGACATCACTGCCATAATCGCCGGGACGACAAAGACCCACCTGTGCATTCATATTAGCGCCATCCAAATACACCTGTCCGCCATGTTTGTGTATCAAGTCACATATATCTGCGACGGTCTCCTCAAATACACCCATTGTGGATGGGTAGGTTATCATCAGACAGGACAAATCACTATTGTGCTCTGATGCTTTGTCGCGTAAATGTGCCATATCAATGCTGCCGTCGGAGAGAATACGTATAGGTTCGACTTTCATGCCAGCCATTTGTGCCGACGCTGGATTGGTGCCGTGCGCCGAGATGGGAATTAAGCAGACATTGCGATGGCTCTCATTACGGTGTTCATGATAGCTGCGTATAGCGCGCAGACCAGCATACTCGCCTTGAGCGCCAGAGTTTGGTTGAAAAGAAATCTTATCATAACCGGTAATCTCACAGAGATCTTTCTCGAGTTCGCTGAACATTTGGTGGTAACCTTTTGCTTGTTCGACAGGCGCAAATGGATGTATATCGGTAAAGTGGCGGAAAGAGCATGGAATCATTTCGGTAGTGGAATTAAGCTTCATCGTGCAGGAGCCGAGGGGAATCATGGAATGTACGAGAGAGATGTCTTTATTCTCCAAACGTTTCATATAGCGAACCATGCGAGATTCACTGTGGTGTGAGCTAAATATCGGGTGCTGCAAGAAAGGAGATGTGCGCAGGAACTTCGACCGCTCGATAGAGTTTGTGAGTATATCCTGTGCGGCTAGTGTTTCATCCAGTGACTTGCACTTAAAGACCCACAACAGATCATTAACATCTTGCGGACCCACCGTTTCATCTAGAGCTATGCCTATGCTACCATCAGGGAAGTAGCGGAAGTTAATACGTCTCTGCGCGGCGCGCGTTTTGATCTCATCAACCGACATGCTTTCCGACGGTGTAACGTGAATAGTGTCAAAAAAGTGTTTGTTGTTTATTTGATGGCCCGCATCGCATAGACCGGTTTGCAGCACCAGCGTGAAATGGTGTATACGGTTAGCTATCTCTTTAAGACCTTCGGGACCGTGGTAGACCGCGTACATAGCAGACATATTGGCGAGCAGCGCTTGTGCGGTGCAAATGTTGCTAGTGGCCCTATCACGACGTATATGTTGCTCACGTGTCTGCAAAGCCAGTCGGTATGCATCGTTGCCGTCCATATCGCGCGTAACACCAATCATGCGACCCGGCATTAGACGTACCAAACTCTGCTTGCAGGCGAAGAAGCCAGCATGGGGACCGCCATAACCGAGTGGCACACCCAAACGTTGCGAAGTGCCGATAGCAATATCGGCGCCGAATTCCGCGGGCGGGCGTAGTAATGTTAGCGCGAGCAGATCAGTGGCGACTACTGTTAAAGTCTGTCAAGAAAACAGTTACAGTGCATACTTTCAATTATTTATTTCGTATAGACTTACTCCATTTTTCCGCGCTTTCTCCGCGATATCCTCGAAGTCTTTAACATCACCATAAGTGTCAGGGTATTGCAACAGAATGCCGGATATCTCACGTCCCTCCAAATTAGCACTTCCGATCGGTCCAATTTCTGTAACAAATTCCAAAGCTTCGGCTCGTGTCTGCACCACAGATAGGGTTTGTGGATGCAATTTGTTTGACAGATAAATCTTCTTACGCTTGTTGTGCCTACAACGAAAAATAAATCAGCACATTTTTTATTTAAGACTCCATCGCCGCAACTTACCTCGTGCACAAGCTCATGGCTTCGGCGGCGGCAGTGCCCTCGTCTAATAGAGATGCATTCGCCACATCCAACCCTGTCATTTCGGCAACTAAAGTTTGATAATTAAGCAGTGACTCTAGTCGACCTTGGGAAATTTCAGGTTGATAGGGCGTGTACTGTGTAAACCATCCAGGATTTTCAAAAACATTGCGCACAATCGTATGGGGCACATGACAGTTGTGGTAACCCATGCCGATGTAAGAACGCCAAATCTCATTGCGCTTTGCGATGTCACGTATATGGCGCACGAGCTCATGTTCGTCTGTGGAGTGTTAGGAGAATTTGCGGTTAGAAATACTAATTTTTGATGTTAGGGCGAAGAAGTACTCTATAAAGAGCTCTATGATCTTCAATTCTATCTGACAATAACTCCTTTGTTACAAGGAATCCAGGATAAAAACTGAGGGTTGAGGCGTTGAGATTTACATATACCTTTCTAGCTTCATACCTAAGCCTTCCGTACTAATCCTTGACTAAAGGACTTCAAAGTAACTTGCGGTTCAAGGCAAAGCAAAGGTATGTGCCAGGTTTCCAATTAGTTTGCAACTTCACATATTATTCAGATGTAGATATTCTTGCAAAAGCTCCCAAGGTACTAGTTTTTTTACCCGTCTAAATTCGTCTTATGGAAATAACAAATACGGTTAAGAAAGTTATGTCAATGGAAAAGCAACAAACTCAACTCAGATAACTTTTTGTGAAAATATTTTATATTAAGCACCTCCAATACTGATTATATATAATCAAGGTGTGTGACTTCGACTATGAAGTCTTCAGTCTTCCCAGCCTTCCCAGCCTTCTCCTCGTGTTAATGTTTTCAGAATAACTTTCAAACAATGACGAGGAAAAGAAAGCCTGCACCGGGGTATGATGTGGCTACCTGATTGAAGACGGTTCCTGGAGCGGTTTATGTGCTGTTGAAACATTTATTGCTAATATCTCTTTTTGATTTTAACATTCTTAACAGAATGGTTTTGAGAATCTGCAACTTTTAGGCCAAGCAATCAGTTCAATATTTTTTTAATTTTCACCATAGCGCTTGACTTGTGTGTGGGGTGCAGAGTGGCGTAGTTGAGTTTGTTGTGTTTGCTAGTGCTTTGGGTTAAAAAAGTTATTGAGAGCCTTTTTTCAAAAACATTCGTCAAACCGTTCATGTTAATGTCAAATCTCCCAGCATGTTTCTGCCATATAAAAGCTTTTCATAAAAATCCTCAAACACCTGAGGTGGACTTGAGTGTCCAAATTATCACATGATGTAGGCACTAAACAATAAAACTCTTGCCGACGACAAATTATTATAAAAATAAAAATTTTAGTCTTACTAAATAATCTGAGCTAATGACACAGCCTTGACAGAATGTGAACTTAAAGACTGTGTCTGCACGAGTCACTAAGAAACAAGGTAATTGAGTTAAAAATAAAAATTTTGCTGTATTATAAATAAATGGACGATTCGCAAAACGCGTCTTCAATATGCCCCAACAACCGAACAATAATAAATGATAAGCGCCGTTGAACTCCTAACCTATGCGTATAATAATGACTGGATCCGTCACTCTTATGAGTGTTATTGTACACGAAAACAACAGGGGGTCTTGTGACTATTGTCGGTTAAGTAACACAAACAACAAGTGATTAAAAGAGCGCGATTAAAATGAAACGAATACCTCGAAGGAGTGATTTTGAAAAGAATAAGATACAAATATCTTGAAACCGGGGTTATATTCGACACAAAAGTAAAGGTTTTTTTTTTGAAATTCTAAACTAAGCCTCCAATAAGTACTCACTTAAAGGCTTTTCCAAGTTCAGATCACGCTTCAATTGTATGCGCTTCGGCACAGCCTTTTCCGTTAGCTCCTCGAGGGATTTAAAGCCCATCGTATCCAACATGGCGACTACATCCGTTTTACGTGGTCCAATATGACGACTGGGGAAGTCGGATTTGGAAGGAAACAACACCTCACCAACAGACACGGTGGCTAAGCAACGTGTTTGGTAGAGCACACGTGGCAGCTGCCAAGATCTGTTGGTTGCCTGCGTGAGTGCGACCAGTTGGCGCGTCAGTATACGGTTTAAATGTAGCATTATTTTTGTTTTATCTTTTAATTTAGGCAAATCCACAAATTAAAAATTATATCTGACTAAATAAAGAATAATAAGGTTTTACTGCACTTTCGTTTTCACTACAATTAAATGGTGCTACTTGAGGTGCGAAGCAATCTTCACAAGATAATAGCTCCTGCCGCCACCAACTGCTAACCACCGACTAACTGAAACGAACCATCGGTGTACAGACTAAGTAAGTGGTCTAAGCCGCGCTTTTGCGCTCATTTGCTCTTATCAGCAGCAAGCATTGTCTGAAATTTCCACTGATTGCTTGCCTTATCTCATAGTTGATGCTGGGTTTGTATGTGTGTGGATCAAAGATCCCTGTAGGGAACAAAATAGGTTCTCTATAAAAAATGGGCTGAAAAATACTTAGGTATCTTCTACAGTAACCTCTAATGTCGAATTAAGGGAAGTAATTTATTGTTCGGAAAGTTTTTTACTACGGTTATAAGAGAAAACTTACTAGTGGATTTTTCATAACTTTCAACACATTGATTTCGTCATCTTCGTTAAAACAAAAAAAATTTATATATAGGTTTTTCCTAATCCTAAGGCTCAAAAAGTCCTACCTAGGCACGTCTGAGATATTCTTAATTATAACTAAATATCAGAAATTAAAAATCATATACTCCTCGCTCAACCAATTTGCTTATCTCTTATTATCATTTAAGTTAGTTAAGAGAAGAAAATTATTCAAACAGATTAATTACGATGGACTCTTGGAAGCAGAGACACCAAGTTATATGTAGTGGGGTTGATTTTCTCAGAGTTAGCTTCAGCAAAAGATTTATAACGGATTGGATCTGTGCAACTAAATAGTTTCCCTTATTTTCGTCAATTCATCAGAGCAGTGTGTTTAAAGAAACAATTCTGCACATCGAAATATATATATAATATTTAAAGACCAGTGTAAGTATAAGATATGTAAAGACCAGTACATCAAACTACCACTTCAGAGTGCGAACTAAAATGCTTGACGATGCTAAGCAATCTCTCTAAGAAACTGGAATATAAAGGGCAATAAGAAGATAGGCAGAGTGGATAAGGTTAGAGCATCTCTTTAGGACTATAAAATATTCGCAATGAGCTGTACGAAGAGAACTGCACTGTTATTGAGAGAGATTGGAAATTTGAAAAAGCAGCTGGGCAAATTGGCTTACCATATATTTAACAAGCATTTTTGGATTTGTAAAATCGAGAAAAACATTAAACTTTTTCTGTCTTACTCTTACACGAATCGTAAATCTATATATACTAAAGTAATTGAACATTTTCTAAGCGAGGTTTATAATTTGTATATTTTCGGCCTTCCTGGAAAATTTAAGGGCCCGTGCGACCTGTCAATTTCGCCTCTCTTTGAAGTCGGACACCTAGGGAATTTTTGTTACTGAAGCTGAAAAAAGATTTGACACAATGATGGTTTTAGTGCAAACTCCGCCCCAAATGATCAGGCAATAGTGTTTCATGAATCTCGAATAAATTTTCTGTACCCCAAATATGGAAATTTTTTCTTACTAACCATGCTCATGTCAAAATTATTTCATTTCATACATCATCATAAAATATGATGCTCGCCAAAATGATAGAATTAGAGAAATTTTTTCAAGTGCATTTGACAGAGAAATACGTAATGTGATGACGTCATACTATAAAAGTTTCACAGTTTGTTTCGTTTGTGACCTTCCGAGTCACAATTTCTTGTCCATTCTTCTTGCTGCACCCTGTACAAAACTAACTTTATTTTACGAATGCCTTGAGGAACTTGAATAAAAGTCATAAATTATTTGTAATGATTTTTATTTAATGCGCTTTGTTTATTATTATTATTAATATAATTATTTTTAATACCTTAACAAATAAACAAATTACATGAACTAAATAATAAAATAAATATATATAGTTGTACAATATGGCAAATACACACACATAACGTAGCATAGCTATTAAGTATTTCGAAAATTGCACGCTTTTAACTTTACTTGTTGCAATGGTTTATAATAGAATATACATTTTTTTACAAATAAATATTAATTAAATTCTATGCGATTATTTAAAACTTATGAAAAATAGTAATTTTAATTTACACAAAAATCATTAACATATTTTAAATACATACATATACATATTGGTTTCACCGCGTTGTTTTTGTTAACACCAAAATAATTTAATTAACATAAGACATCTTTATTTTACATATATTTATGTATATATATTTTATTATTTTTAATCTATAAATATATTTTCCATCTGTTGCAGCTTAAATTTAACTAAAATTTTGCTCTTGTATATTTAATATACCTACTTGCATTGCCCTAATACTCACACACGCAAAATATTATTGTATATAATACAATTTTTGTAGTAGTGAATTTGCTTCGATTTTTGTTTTTTATCTTCTTTTTTGTTTTTAATTTGTTTTATTTTTACTTTTCTTTTGCGATTTTGACATTTCTCCACCATTTCGCTTATGCATTATTCAAAACGAAGCTTCCTGAACGCTTGATTAAATATTAGTTTCTTTAATTTAATAACTGTAATTATAAATATCTCATTACTATTTGTAAATTTCACATTATGTCCAAAATATTTAGCTAATTAATAATTTAATACATTATATAATATATGTGTTTTTGTTATTGTTATTGTAATTTTTATATAATTACTACATATATGGAAATTCAGTCATTAACATTTAATTGGGTATTTGAACAATATTTCGAAATTTATTGCTGTATTTGATTACTGAAGTGGAGCATTTTTTTAAATAACCGCAAAACACGCTATTAAAGTATTTTTTTTTATAAAAAAGTAAATACTTTCAGTTAGTTAGTCACGTAAGCGCTTTCCGAGACCTTTAAAAAACTACTGAACTATGTAAGTAGGTATGTATTTGTGTATAATTTGAAACTTCAAACGCATTACATTAAACACTGAGCGAGAAGGGTAAGTAAGAGTTCAAAGAAATTTAGTTGAATATTAGTTTTTATAAGTGTGTAGTGTTAGTTAGCTTTCTTTAAATTTATTTTTAGTGCTAGCGTACAGTTTTTGGTTTAGTATCTATGCATGTAAGCAAGTAAGTTGCTCACTAAGCATATATAAATATGCTTGAATATATAATATGAATATATGAGGTATGTTGCAAGTGGTGCTATGCTTCTAGGCCCAACCAGTTTTCAGGTGCAAAATTCCGAAAAATGTGAGTTTCTTAAATCAGTTATATAAGTTTAGTATTATATATATATATATATATATATATATTATATGATGTACATACATATATATTTGTAGTACTTTCGCTATGTATATGAGTGCTAAAATGCGTGCGTGTAAATAAGTTTTTGGAAGGTGAGTAAAAAGAGTATCGATTATCTATTTATGTAATTAGACTAACTTATTGCCGTCTCTCGACTGCTAACTGTACCTTTCCGATTTTCATGTGCTTCTATGTAGGCTTTCATTATTGCTTTATAATTGTCAGTATAATTATACTTTATTTTTTTCAAAGTGAAATTCTATGGTCGTGTGTTCACATCGGGTTTCATTTCCATAATTTAATATGCAGGTTTGTAAATTTTTAGACTGAAGAAAGTGTCGGACAAGATTGTCCACACATTTTAATACTTTTCTAGAACCATACTCTTTAGAATCACTGTTATCCATTCAACTGCTGACTTTTTGCTTTTGTCACAAATATATTAAAGCATATAAATAAATTTTATTTGGAGCTATTTATCGTTTTTGTTTCTTGAAAGTGTATTTTTTAGTTGAGTTTAGTTAGTAGTATTTTTTTAGTTGAAAATATCTCGATTTCAGCAAAAAAAATCATATATTTTCGATAAAATAACAAATAAAAAGCACAAAATTTTATATATAACAAATTTATCATAACTACTCACTCTATTCAAGTTTATGCTAATGAGCTTTAAAAGAGATTTTCATTCACTGGATATGAAAGCATGAACATTTACTTGTGTATGTATATTTTTTTAAACACATTGGTATTATTTGTCTCTTGAGATTACATTTTAGTTAAAAAGCTACTAGTATCTGTTCTAAAATTGAAGCGTCAGCGCGCGTCATCCTCAAATATAACTGTAAAGTTTTTTAACGTTTGCTCATTCAATTTTGTACAATGAAGAATGGTGAAGAAGAATGAAGAGGAAGTAATAATGTTACGCAGTTAGGATATGATTCAATTATATAGGGTTGCTTCGAAACTTTATCAAAACCCAAAAATAACAATTTGTCAAAAATGTTTCCACTCATAAGGTCTAAAACAGCTGTCTTGCTCTCTTTTTACTGTAAAGAAATTAATTTTCAGATATTCCAGCCAATAAGAATGTGTCTCTTGAGTGATAACTGAATACGAATAGATTGTAAAATAGTAAAAATCATCGAAATGTAAATAAGAAATACATGAGAAAAACAAAAAAAAAGTTTATTTGGCATTATAGATTAAAAAATATTTTCGTAAGAAAATGCGGGAGTGCTTTTTCCAGTTACTAAAACTAAGTTCTAGTTACAAAATCTTGTATAATTGAATCGTGAATCCCTCGTCGAATTGAATCGAGTGAAAGAATTTTAGTCATTTGTATATTCTACCTCTTTCATAACTATGTTGGCACCCAAGAATGTGGGATGCTTCGTATCAATTGAGTAGTTGTGAGGTTTTTAGACAGTTCATTGAAGTTTTTATCAGCCTATTTAAGGAAGGCTTTAACATTGTTGGTTTCTGAATAATCAAAATTTAGTATAGCGTCGAAATCGTTAATATTGTAATAAATTTTTCGCTTTTTTCATTTATATTCAAAATTAATCAATTACTAAATTTTATTGTAACCCATGAAAGCATTTCCATGAGACACAATTTATGGATAATTCGTTGAAAACATATTATTCTGTGCTTCATCTTTTTGCAGAATTTTAGAAGCCCCATAGTTTCTTGAATATTGTTTTAAATACCATTTTATAGAAGGCAGATGTGGTTATGTGCCAATTTTTTGAAATTTTCAATGCTTTCAACTTTTGTATCCAGAGCAATGGTCGGAAGGGGAGGAACAGCAACTGTGTAAGCAGGGATGAACACCGTAAACTTAAAATTTCAGCGAGTTTTATATTCTTTCATTAAACAAGCACTTTCATGCTTCTTTATTCATTTTAGTTATTTTGTAGAATATTTTTGTAGAATATAGAATGTAGAGGGCATATTTATCGCGATGTTAAGATATCAGGAACACGTTCTTTCATTTACTTTTATTACAGTACATCGGGTGATACCATGTTTAAAGAATTTAAAACTTGATGCGGTTCTTAGGCTACGGACGTTATTGGTTCATAATTGTCTAAAAATTATTTAATATGGCCACACTGTTAACGACGTGAGCCTATTTATTTTGAATCGGAGTTTCCAGTAAGCTAAATTTACGTATTTAACACACAACGAGGACAAGAGGGTGGGCATTCAATACGTACGTTTTGAGATTATGAGTATCCTTAGTAGAAATGGTGTTAACTAACTACAGAAACCATTTATATTTTCCGTTCTTTTGTAGTCGCTACGATGTCAATGCGGCAGTTTACGATTTTGACAAGTTGACACCACTAGGTTGGATATAAATCCGGGTCCGTCCCGACTGTGCTAGAAATGAAAGTCATTGAACTGCAACGAGACCATCGGTTAGTGGAAATTCAGGAAATACTAGGATATTATAATGGAACACCTTTTTTAAACTTTACTTTACTCTTCTTTACAATATCCTTCCCTAAATTGATGCGTATGCGACGAAAAGTCTGATGCCCACACAATTTGAACAAATCATCTCACAATAACGAGGCGTTGCCCCAAGCAAATAAATGTTTACATTTTGACAATACGGCTTGAAGTTGGGTGCCGACACAGAGGTGAAACAGAAAAAAGTTAAAAATATACATATAATTATTAAAATACACATATTTCTATTCAAATATATGTTTTTAACTCCATAGCGCTCCTATTGCTTCCTCACAAAGCTGCATAAAAAACACAGAGCACAAGCTTTAGGGAACACAATGCTTGACGCTTCAATTTGGGGACGGCAGTCAGTTAATTTTCAACTCGATATTGTAAAAGTGGGGAAAATTTTTAATTTATTTACGCCTTTATTTACTTAAAGGGAAAAAATTATGAACGTTATATGGATTTGTTGCTTTCAGTTAATTGAAACATTTTTTGTTGTTGAATTTTTTGTTATGAATGAGTGTAGGCAAGTGATACAAAATTGAAAGTTGCTATAAAGTATAATTGAAAAGAAAATACATGATTTTATATATTTGATATATTTAAGATAGAACACTTATTTGTTAGTATATTTTGTAATCACTTGGAATCGTTACTTCAATAGTACTTAAAAAAGTAATGGATAAATAAAAATAAATTTGGAGCCGACTCCACAAACAATTTAAGTTAATATTTGGAATTTCATTATAAGTTTTGGAGTTTTTCACAAAATATCTTTTAACAAAACAAGTGTTGAACTTTTCAGAACAACTCGAACGAGAAAGTTGAAACATTTAGCATTAGCAAGAATTCTATTAACGGTACATCAAATTTACACGTTTGTTTTAAACATTGAAACCTCTGACAACAAGAGACTTATTACTGCTGCTAGTTTTAGGGTAAAACACTGCATACCAAATGTAAAATTATTGTTTTTTGACACATAAAATTGTTCATAAATATCCTTCTCCACTACACTACCTATTTTCTTACAAGCAAACATTTCGTTTTTATATGGGTATCACTCATAGTTGCCCTAGCTACATATTTTCAAAAAACGATTACTCTCTTAAAACTCGTGCAAAGGCGATTATTCATTCATGTACTCGATATTAAGCTACTGCGTTTTACAAGTGCAAACACTATTATACTACATCTACAATCGAAAGCGGATAACTCGAATAATACAGGGACGAACAGAATCGAAGAAATATTTAACCGTTAATTCTGAACAAATTTATAACAGCAATTTACAAATTTGAACAGAGTATTCGAGAAAGGCTCTTATTTTCTAAAATTTCATGTTGAGTAGGTTACTTGCCAATTGATTAAGAACTTATCATTCTTGTTGAAAATTGTTGACTACTGGTATTCAATGTATGTAGAATCACATAGATATACCGGGTGGGCTTAGAAGTATCGCTACTATTAGGGAGTGTCACTATAATCGAATGTTTCGTGGTTGGCAGGTTCGCGAGATTATCTTTAAGAATGCGCCAGTTTTGGTACTTTGGAACAAGTTTACAAAAACTATATTATATATATATATATAAATAAATAAAGAAATTATTTTGGACAACTGAAAAATTAAGATGCTCAAGATAGGCAACCCTCTGAAGATATTAAAGGAACATTTCGGTATACTAAAGCTCTGCAAAGTGGGTGCTTATTACTATTACTATTTTCTGACCTCAGACCTCAAGAGAATGATAGTTGAAATCAGAGTAGAAATCACCAAAGCTGAGGTCTATCTAGAAGCAAAAGTTATACTAAGAAATGGTATGGAAAAGTTGGAAGACCGCTATAAACGGTGCATCGCCCTTGATAAATAGTATGTTTACAAAAATCTTTTTCGTTTAAATGATACGAACCTTTCAGCCTAACAGTGTTGATGGTAATTGTGATTCGCTTCTACCGAAGTGGCAAACTTAAAGAAATCTACCGCGAAAACTGTTGGAGTGTCTTTTATCGCTTACGTATAAAGCTCTATCGTGAATTCGAACTTTATTATCTTTGAGCAGTTTGGTAGTAAACGAGATTCCAGAATCTACCGTGTCGTCTGATAAAGACAGAATGGCTCTATTTTGGTCTTCGTTGTTTTGAACTCTCGTCTGAAGGCTTGCGCGTTTTATATTCCCTTACCCTCAAATCATGAGGAAGTTTTGTGCTCGAACCCTAAAACTGTTATTGAAGAAAAGTACATATATCGGTTTTGAAAAAACTGAAAAGACCTCCTTTCTGTTTTTTCAGCTCGAGTTATCCAATTCCGACTGTATTAATCCTTCTGGTATTATCGGTCATACCTTACTGCTACAATCAAATAAAAGTTCTACTAGTTTTCCGAATCTAAATTTGATTACAAGTTCCTTCACACTACAGTATACGTATGTATAACTACTTTAATGTTTGTATGCTTGTAAATATAGCTTCTATTTTACCTTGCTCTGATGCTAAAAACTCATTAACAACATTTCCCTCAATTCAACTACAGACATACTCCACTCAACACTTTCTATTCTCCCTACATTACAGTTAATCACTTGTTGTTTTTTTTTTTTGGTTTGCTTCATATTTTGCTTTTATACTTTAGGCGGCTCGGTTAACTCCAAGGGTCTTCACAGTTTATTTTCACTTCATTCATATTTTTGTATTGCTGTTGTTGTACTAATTCAAGTGGCTGTTGTTGCTGCCAAAATTGTTGTTGTTATTGTTGTAGCTATTTAAATGACTAGTGTAAAGGCCCAATGAGGCGAATGTTGTTGTAACGGAAGTTGGTTGCATTGTTGGTAGAGCCATACGCAGGGGTGTATTACTTGTGTAATGGTTGCCGCCACTAGTCGCATTGTAGGACAGAAATGATGGAGACGAATTATTTGTGATGAATTTGTTGGTGTTTTCACTGCCAACAGCTGTGGTATTTGTTGTAGTTGTGGTCATTGTTGTCGTCGTCGTCAGATTATACAAATTGTAAGTATTTGCTGTTGTTGTAGTCGTCATTGTCCTTGCGTCAGTACTAAATAATGTTGTTGTTGGTATTACTGTTGTTGTTGTTGATCTGTCCTGAACTGTGAAACTATGATTGAAGTTCAAGTTTGCTACTGGTGCTGTTGTTGTTGTTATAGGCGTATTTGTTATGTTGATAGAGGAGAAGGAAAAGTTGGTAATTGTTGTTGCTGTAGCTGGTGTTGAGGTGAAATTAGTGGTGTAATTAGTTATATTACGGCTCACACCACCAATTCGATAATTAGTCGTGGTCGAGACCGGCAAACGGTTGCTTATGACCGTCTCAGTCGGTGTCGTCGGCGTCCCGGTCGTATTTGCAGTTATTGCTGTTGTTGTAGTCGTTGTTGTGCTGTTGATCATATGCCCTAACCCAGCTGCAGTTATAGAAGCAGATTTCAATTGCATCAGTATATTATCACAACTTTGTATGCGTAAGTCCATATTAGTAGGTTCGGTTACCCGTGGGCACCTCGAGAAATTAGTGCTTTCGTACGAATAAGTGCTTAAATTACCTGTGGTTATTGTGGCCGAATTTAGTGTAGCGGTAGTATAATTGTTGGTGGTGATGGTGGTCTGGGAGTCGGTGTTGGTACTAAATTTCGGGGTAGTCGTGTTGCTGTTCGAAAGGTGTGTTTGGTTGGTGGCGCTATAAGCGCTACTCGGATAACTGCCGGTCATCGAATTTCGATAGTGTTGTGGTTTTTCTGTATTGGACAAGCCCCCGGTCCTATCTAGACGCATTGTTACCGCAGCCGTTGGTGATTTGTCTTGATATTGAGCCTTCGTGCTTGCGCTGACCAAATCCACATAACTCTTGGACGTAATCGAGGGTGAAACGATTGGCGAACGGCTAAATGGTCGTGAAAATTTTCTCTCCATCTCTTTTTCCGCCAATAAACGATCATAGAAGGTCGATGTTACTGTGGTGTGACGTATATCGAGTCGCCCGGGTGCATAGACGGGTGTATTCGAGCGTTTAAGTGGATCGAGACCCAGTAGCTTGTCCGTAGTATGATGATGTATTGCGTGCGCTTGCTGTCTGTCCAAATCCAATTCGAAATTTTTATCTTTTATGGTTTTTGTATTGTCGCGGTCGTTGTCGTGGCAGCTGTTGTTGGTGTTAGTGTTGTGTTTTAGTATGGTGGCTTTGGTGTTGTCGTGCAACATAATTTCCGTCATCATTGTCTCCCTCGATCCATATGGCGATCTCAACGGCGATCTGGAGGCCGATCGTGAGCTTGATCTGTCTCTATCATCATATTTGTATGTGTCTAGTTGTCTATCTACTTTATGAAACTTAATTAAACTACTACTACTTACATCTCTATGATTATCAAATAAATAATAATTTGGCAACATATTTTCACGTCTTACCCTACTCTGGTATTCTTCGCGCTCTTCCTCGCGTCGTCGGCGTGGTGAAATTTCGCGTCGTATATCCCGATTTGAACGATGATGCAATGGACTCGCAGCGCGCAATGGACTCGTCGAACGTATAGAGTCCGCTGAACCCATTGTGCGTCCGTATAAATAATCCGAATGCCTTTGGCTGTGATCTGAAACACGTATGGAGGGCCCATATTCGTGCGCACGACTCTCTGAGCGTGAGAGATCTTCTAGGGACGTCTTCTTGCTGGCGAAATGTATCGAGTCGGAAAATAGTGAATCGATGTAACGCTGACAGCGTTCTTTACGATATGGTTTCTCTTCACACAACGTATCGATGGACTTGATTGTATTCTTAATGGAATCCAAACGCTCATTGATGTTGTCATTTGTTCGCAGCGGTACGCCAGTGTGACTACCGGTACGTTGTAGCGGAGAAGTTTCCTACAGCGGCACGATAGCAATATTAATTAGGGAGCCAACTATAAGTGTCACGTATAACTCACCCTCATAAGTCGACTGCCAAACTCGTCAAGTCCTTCCGTCGTATGTCCGATAGCATTTATACTGCTGGATGAATCTGTAAGAGTCTGCTTAAGAATACGTTGGAGGTATTTAGAATTTTCTTCAATTGTTTCTAAAGCGCCAGAATTAATGTTGCCCACCATTCGTCCAGCGCTGTCACGTATATCCGTTCGCGATTTGGGCCTATACGGCATACAAGGCACATACTCAGCTTGTTCATCGCGGAATCGTATAGCCTTAGGACTGGTTGATCTGTATTGTCCATCGCGATAACTGCTGGCGGTGTCTCGTAACGCGGATTTCGGGGTAGTTGAGCGATTAGATTCTCCACGTCTGGGGCTTTCTTCGCGTGATTTTGATGTTTTGAATTCCTCAAAGGAAAGTGATGGTGATACAGCATCCTTTAATTTTCGATTGAATTCCTGGTATGACTTTTGCATTCTAAAGTCGAAGCAATGCTCTTCTTCAAGTGCACGCATACGTGCTTCTAGTTCTTCAGCTGTAGGTAATTCTTTTTTAGTCGGCGAAGCGACAAGCTTCTCTAAATTATGTATGGGTGTTCTCGCTTGCTGTTCTTCAGCTAATTTTCTATTTTTAATATCTTCAATGGTTGGTGAGCGTGAACGGGTTCGTCGAGAAGGTGAAGGTGTCTTTCTTTTATCATCCAGTATGCGTATACGGTGCTCCAGTTCGCCGGTTGTTGGTATGGCATCCTCATCAGGGCTGGGGTCGAGCAACATTTCCAATGGATGTATTAGTGATTTCCTTGAATCTCCGGCATTTCTTTGTGATTTGCTGTTCAAGGATTCTCTCGATTTAGATCTGGGCAATTCCAGAGCACGAAAACGGTGTTCGAGATCCTCCATCGATGGTATATTTGGATCTTCATACCGAACATGTCCAGGCGAAACACGACGTTTGGGGCTTTTGCTTGTAACATTTTCTTCCTCATATCTGACTCGGCCGGGTGAGGTATGCTTCTTGGGACTTCGGGATTCCCGTGGTGTTTGCGCTGGAGATGTGTATGAAGTATTTTCTTGATTACGCAAAGGAGAAGTATATGGAGAACGATCTTTCTTGGGCGTGGGTGTTCTAGCAGCACCGCCTTCATCTGCCTGATATCTATCACGTGCTGCCGATATAGCTTCAGGCAGCTCGTCCAGATTCTTGCCTTCACATAGCTCTAAGAACTTCGTCAAGTCTTTCTCGTGTGACAACGAGTACTGCATTTTGATTTTGCGCTCAATTTCATTTAAACGTTGTTCGACGTCAATTTTTTCCACATCTTCGAGAAGTTTTATTTGTCGTTCTAGTGATCTAAAACGCGCTTCTAACTCTTTAGTTGATGGTAGATGTGCTGTTTTACGTTTCAAATGTCGTTTAACGGTGTCCGTTCCCCAGTCATAGTCCTCGGAAGTCGGTGTTTTTGACACATCCTCAACTTTTTCAGATGTTGCTTCATCCTTTTTTACTAATTTATCTGATTTAGTATAATTTTCTATTTCTTTTGAGAGTTGTATTATCGCTTTAGATTCTTCTGATGACGTCACATCTGATTTGTCGACAGCTCTCATCAATTTGCCGTCTTCAGATTTAATAAGATTGCGGTCACTTAACTGTTTTTCGAGCGCCTGAAATAGGTTCTCTAATTCCTCTGTGTTTGCGCGCGTCAGTCGCCGAACTTTAACAGCTTTTGGTTGATTATCGAGCAACAATACCATCGTTTTATTTTTGGGATCGGACGTTCCAACTTGAATGGCAGTTTGCGTGGGACCGCCCATATATTCATTGGTTTCCTGAGCTTCAATTCGTTCGTTTGGAACTTTGCTATCATCAGGTTTTTCTTTGTTGGACTCCTTTTGTGCTGCTGAATATCCTTCAACTATTTCCGTTTTCTCCATGCTCTGGACTTGTGCCTCCCTTGTAAGTACGTCTTTCTCCACAGAAATACTGTTTGCACGAACACTTGGTTCGGTATTGGCATTGGTATTGTTTGCATCTCTATCATTATGTTTTTCCTTATTATCAATACATTCTTTATTCGAACGCGCAATTTGTTGATTCTCCAATGTCTTCTCATCTTTAGAAGCGTCAGCTTTTGCCTGAACCTTTTCTCTTTCTTCTTTCTTATTACTTACACTTTCTGAGGCGTGAGCTTTCATCTGACTCTTTTCTTTGTCTTCCTTCTTGTTTATTACACTTTCCGCAACTCTGTTGTCACTTTTAGATTCCTCATTTAATACTTCTTTTACAACCTTCTTAATTTCAGGCGTTTCATTTACAACTTCAACGCTGGCCTTTTCTTTGACTACAGCTTCATCCGATATCTCTACGGATTTCTTCAATTCCTGCATTGTATCAGTATTAGATTGGTCAAAGCTATCCTCACGACGTGACCTGGACAACTTTAGTTGCTGTTCTAGCACTTCGAGCCGTTTCTCTAATTCGGCTGCTGTTGGGAGATTCTCTTTGGGCTTGGGAGTCGTATCGATCTCCTCATTTCGTTTGAGCATCATTTTAATATTAATACTTATATTGATCGGTTTAAAGGCGCCAGTTTCTTCAAGTTCGCCGATATAACGCACGAGCTCTTTACCGGTGGCATCTACAGTCTCCGAGCTGAGTCGCCGTGGTGAGTCTGTCTCAACAGCTGCTTGGTGTTCCTTTATCCGCACAGCCTCTAACAATTTGAGACTATTTTCACTATACTGCTTTTCTAACGCTAAAACGCGCCTCTCCAAATCATCAGCTGTTTGCTGTTGAGCACGTGTCGATGTGGTGGGGAGTTCGTCGTCTGCAGACTGACTTTTCAAATCGGCTAAATGTTTCCTCGATGCCACTTCGGAATCACTTGCACAGCGCTGCTTGTAGAATTTCATGATCAATTGTCTTTCCAAAAATTGTAAACGATTCTCAAGATCTGCTCTTGATGGTAAATCGGAGAAACGACGAACCATTTTGTATGATTGATGGTACCAGGGTTCGTAATTCTCCGATCTAAGGAAAGCGGTGTTTGCATGTGTTTCCGAGGTTCCATCGAACGGTGATACACGTTTTCGTTCTGGTATTATTCGACGATTTGGATTAATGGCGCTCGGTTTTAGATTTTCGCCATTCGGTTGTACCTTAATTTTACTCTGGAACTCTTCTATGAGAGCACGGTGTTGTTCGTCATTGAGTAGTAATTCTGTTGAATCCTTTAATGGCATAGGTGGAGCGATGGGTATGCTAGATGATTTTGACATCTGAGTTTCTTCTACCGATTTTTTTTGTTCGTCATCATGTGCCTTTCTCAATTTCTGTTTATTCGTGCCTTTCGTTGTGGTTTCGTGTGTTGTTTTCTTTTCTCGTTTCACTTTTTCTTGTTCATTTTCTACTCTTTGTGCTTTTTGCTCACTTGTTAGTCGCTGTAATGCCTCGTAACGACTCTCTAAGTCTTCAATGCTTGGGGGTTCCGAAGATTTCCTTTTCGCCTCCTTCGTGGCAACCTTTACTTCTGATGATTCATGTGCCTCTTCTACAACTGCTTCAGATTTTACTTTTACACCCTGCTCTTTCATAGCTATCGATTTAGTGCTCATTCGTCTTTTTAAGGATTCATAACGTTTCTCTAAGTCTTCTGTAGAAGGCGGTTCAGAAGCACGACGTTTGCTACTAAAATTTAGGGCATTGCTGCTCTCTCCAGCTTCTAGCTGGACTTCTACTTTTTCAGCGGTTTTCGATAACTCTTCATTGACCTCCTTACATTTCTCATTAAAGGCCTTAATTAGCTTAGTATCAGGTGTCTTGATTTTGTCTTGTGTCTGTTCGAGGTCAGCCACACCCTTCTCAAAATTTTTTACTGCGTTAGCATCCCTTGTTGAATCAAATTTTAGTATATATCTGTTTTGTTCTAATTGAATTTGTGCTTGGGTTTGTTCGGACTGTGTTTCAATTTTCGTCTGATCGATATTCTTTGACTCTGCCTTTTCAGTTTCTGTTGTAATTTTCAATTCTTTGTTAGACTTTCCCACAGCCTTTTCAATTTTTTGTTGACTTTCTTTTTTTATCTCAGACTTTGCCTGAGCTTGAGTTGAGTTGAGTTGAGTTGAGCTTTTCTTTTCTTTGACAGTCTCTACAGATTCCCGTGAACTTTCGTTTTCTTTGTTCCTATTTTCCTGCGTCTTTCCCGATTCTGTTGAATTTTTCTTTTCTTTGCTACTCACCAAGCTGGCGGTACTCATTTGTTTTTCTAAAGCGTTAAAGCGCTTCTCAAGTTCCTCCGTGCTTGGCGGTGATTTCTTTCCCGAACCTTTTGATTCTTTAATTTTACCTTCTTCTATAGGCTGTTCACTATTACCGCCATCACGTTCTTTTGGTCCATTTTCTGATTTGTTTGCGTTACTAGTATCATTTGACTTTTTACATTCTTTTACCTGCTTATGATCTACATTTATTTCTGTTTTAGTTGTTTTACTAGTCATTCTAGTGTCTTCTTGAACATTGTCATTCTGATCCGAACGTTCCACATTGCTATCTTGTTTACTTTTGTCTGCTGAATGTTTTTTTAGGGGTTTTATTTCAATATCTGTGGTACGTTTTACATTTTCCCCGTTAAGCTTATTCTTATTTTTACTCTGTGCATTAGATTCTGCTTCTTTACTTTTAATTTTTGTACCCCGTTCGGTCTCTAATTCAACATGTTCTTCTGTCTGTACTAGCCCTTTAACTTCTTGTGCTCTTATGCCTTCTTCACTGAGAATCTCTGCCTTTGTTTTAATCGCACTTTCAGGTTCGCTGTTTTTATCCTTTAATTTCTCTTTCGTTTTTTCTTTGACATTTGCTTCGTCGGGAGGCTCTTTTTTTGTTTTGCAGGGGCTTGACTTTTGTGTGCTCATTTTTCGTTCAAGCGCATTAAAGCGGTCTTCCAATTCGGCAGTAGACGGCAATTTCTTTAAGCGTGGTTTTTCAATTTCTTTAGTTTCCTCTTCCAAATGCGCATCTGTTTCAATTTCATTCTCGACTTTCATTTTACTCTCACCTTTTTCTAAATGTTGCTTACTACTTTCGGTTGGCGTATTGGGTGGAGTTTGTATATCCTTATCGCCTTCCGCTTTATCATCTTGTCGCAAATCCATTGAACTTTTACTTGGTAAATCTTTCGAGCTTAATTGTCTCTCCAAAGCATTGTAGCGATCCTCGAGTTCTGTAGTTGATGGTATGTGATTGCTTGCTCGTTTTGGCAATGAATCTTCAGGTGTTTCATCAGAGTGCACAATATCAGGTGTACTATTACTAATTTCTATCTGGAGGGTCTTAACTTCTAACTCTTCTGTTGTGGAATTCTCATTGAAGTTTTTGCTTAAATCTTCTACGTGTTTTGATTCTGTAAAAAGCCTGTTTGTTAGTTCTCTGGATTTGTGTTTAGACAAATCTCTAAATTCGCTACTTTCTGCAAACCTTTTCCTCACATCTGCGTCGATGTGTATTTCTTTCTCCAATGTGCTCAATCTCTTCTCTAACTCAGCTGTTGGTATTTTCTTTGCATTTTCTTCAACAAATATTTTATCACCTTCTGTCTTCCCTTTATCGGTTCGAAAGCTATCTTCGCTCATTCTGCGTTCCAGTGCCTGAAAGCGCTCCTCTATTTCGATAGTTGCAGAGCGTGTTAGCGTCATACGTCTAGGGTCGCGGCGTTTTCTACAGGCGTTGCTTAGTGTAGTTGATTTCTTAGGCCCCAGTACTTTCACCTTATTTTCGTAGACCTTGTGCGCTTCAACTTTGTTTGAATTTTCTTCAAAATGCGCATCTGCTTCGCCAGGTATATTGTTATCTCTAACTGTACCTTTGGATATTCCATCATTCTCCTTTTTGCCAGGAATTGTGTTACGAAAATCGTCAACCTGGTGCAAATCTTTGGTTTTGTCTTGCCTCAAACTCGCGGAGAGTTCAGTGGTAGCTTCAGCGATGAAAGCCACTGATGACTTTTCAGAGTAGTCCATTAGCAATTCCATGCGTCTGTGAGAGTCTGCATCAGTGCCTTCAAGTTCTTTGGAATTGTCTTCTACACCATTCTTTTCACATGAATCGGTTGTATTTGTATCAACATTTCTATCACTTTTCTTAACCTCTACTAGGTCAGTAACTTCTTCTTCGTCTCTACATGTACCATCTTTTTCATTGAGCGAATAAAATAAGTCTAACTTTGTGGGTCTCTCTACACTATTGACACGTTCAAAATATTGATTTGTCACACCATCATCACTAACTGCAAATATTTTACCCTCCTCGCCATCATCACCACTACCCAGGGAATTGGTTGAGTCAAGGAAGAGTAGTTTTGGTGTTGGCAATGGACTAATATTGGAACTATTGAGATAGGCAGCTATATCTGGCATTGGAGAAAGCTGACTTGTGCTTGTTATCACAGGAAACTCTAAGACATCTGTCTGAATATGTAGTGCACCCAGCTTCGTGGTGGCCAGATCGCCAGCGATGGATGAGAACTTAGTGTCAGACCAATCCACTGATGCGGTTGCACCTTTATAGGCGAGCCGATCACATTCCGTTGAGCTATCTTCCTCCTCTTTTATCAATTCCTCGAAATGATATGAACGTGGTGTCTTTTGATCATCTCCACTGTATGTCGGCGAATCCGATGTCATAAGCATGAAAGGAATCTCAGTTGAAGAAGGTGCCCAAGATTTAGGGCGTTTACGTTCCTTCTCGCTATCACTAGGTTCACTCAGGGCTACTAGCTTCGTAGAGAGCTCTTTGGCTTTACGGGATGATTTCGCTCTACGTTTGGGACTATTCTCAATTGATGAGGAATGTGTTTTATCAGCGCCCGAATTGGGATCGTCCTCATCGCAAAGACTTGTATCGGTGCTCGAGCCTACATTTTCGTCGTCATCCTCACTTTCTTCACTGTACGATGATGAATCGCTCTTACCGATACGCGAACGAATTTTCTGTGACTTTGGTACAGTGTCTGCACCCTCGCGAAACAATGTAGCACGATCCGCCTTAATCTCTTTCCATGTTAGACTATCTCTACGACGTTTACTTATATCGGCATCCCGCCAATGTAAAGTCTCACCACGACGCAACTGCCGCTCAGGTGGTCTTGTGTGCAGCACTGTGGGCAGAGATGGCTTTCGGGCGGGGGGTATAGCGCCTGGCGGGGGACGTCTACCTTTATTTGTCACGATGGCCTGGCGACCTAGAAGTAATTGATTCATAGTGACCGGCTGGTTGGATTGTGTGGAAGTTGTGGCGATAGCGCTCTGGCGGGCTGTAGAGCAGGCGGTGGTTAAAATAATGTGTGCTTGACGTTGACGTTCGCGCAGACGATCGTATTGCTTTTTCAGCAATGAAATATCTAAAGCTAGACGCTCTTTATTCTCGGTTACTTGTTTAGTAGCGTTGGCAGTGTGACCTTGTGAACCGCGACGACCCCAAGGCATACCCCAAACAGTGGCGACAGCCAGACGTGACTCTTCATCTGAGCCAGGCTCGTCGTCATCGTAGTAGAATCTGAAATAATAAATGTATTAAAGATCTAAGTTTTCATGCAAAGTATATTAAATTACTGTAATCCTTGCTTGTGGTGCAGAGGAGTAATGTTGTAGAGGTGCTTGTCGCGTAATTTTTGTATATCCGGTATTGGACCAAGTTGGACCACTTTCTCAATCAAGCCATTCGAATCAATCAGATGCCCATTAAGCAATTCGCTCGAGAAGGAACCCATTTTGCCGTAAAAGTCATCAGCTGTGCGAGTGCTCAGCACGCGACTGTAACAAAGTGACGTTGATTGAATATTATTGCTACTAATCCATTCAACCTCAAGTGAACTTACTCTTCCAACAGGCTCCATAGCACCAGCGCCGTACGTAGCAGCACGTCACTCCCTTCGATGAGCACAAGATCCCAGACACGTAGCACACAGCTCATGGGCAGACAGGTGCAGAACATCGTTAGAAACCATTGCATAGTAAAAACATTCGTTAGCGGCGGCTCGTAGGCGTTTTCACTGGGGCCCTGTAGCTTTTGCAAATGTTTCGCCAACCGCGGCAATTTTGTCTGCATCAACTCACGGAATACCGCCATATCGGCCTGCAAGCCACCCATGGAACCATGAAAGTAGCCAGGCGGTAACACGCCTTCAACCAGATAGATCATCACTTTCATAGATTCAGCTTCTTCCTTTTCCATAACTTGCAATATTAGCGCGCCAAGCATATTGAAACCCTGCGTCGAGGTAAAGTATGAAAAAGAGCTCAATTGTTGACTAAAAGAAATTACCTGACAGTAGCCTACTTCCGGATTGTAACGCGCATAGCCCAAAAGTATGCGTTTCAATTTTGCTTGATTGATAGAACCCGCCGGCCCTGTACACAAATTCGAACCCGTGCGGTGCAAGTCCTGCAAAAGAAAATGGATACTTTAAAAACTCAGCAGGCGGTTCGTTCAAAGATTACTAGTTTCCATACGTTCCAACTACTTACCTTGACAATTTGTATGCCCAGCTCTTCGTCATCTTCGCGCCACTTCTCGCAAAAGCATTTCTCCTCCTCCTTCATCCAGTCTACATTCTTAGATTTCAAATATTTGTCGGCTAACGATAGCCATAACTATGCAGACCAATCGAGTGCCACAGCGTGCAAAAAAAAAAAGATTTCAATTAAAAAGCAATTACACAAATATTTCCGGTCAAGTGGGTTAGCCCACAATCCCATGCAGCTACAGTTTACCTTGCGTCTAAATTCCGGTGGCATGCCGCCTGGCAAGCGCGCCACCAGCTTCATTGCGTGCAACCATTGATTGTAGTCGGATGCCGCCTCATCATCTACATTGTGCTTAGCTGGCGCTGCAGCGACTGATGCTGTCGTGGCTGCGGCGGGCGAGATATCGTCATCACTACGAGCCCCAACGCCGGAAGCACGTGGTTCATTGTAAGTGCTTTGTGCGTAATTGGCCTGCATATTGGTGGGTAATGTTATGACGGAAGCGGACTTGTATGCTGGTGGTGGTGAGAGACTGAATCGCATTTTAGGATGAACATTGTCTGGAAATTCGAATGAAATGCAATTGTAATGCAAAGCGGAAAATCATATTAAATGCAGCTGTTGCAAGTATAACAATTTTGACATAGCGTATACAAAGCGCATATGTATTTTACGAAATTTAGATAGAGAGAGAGAGAGAGAGATAGAAAGTATTCACTTGTATGTAGATAGAAAGAGTAGAAATATTTCATATACATACATAGATATAGATTAATATAAATAAATATACATTAATATATGACGGTTCGAGTGAGACTTACAATATCCGTGCAGTATGCAAACTTTTAGTTAATTTTTATTGGTAAATAGATAGTAGTAGTACAGTAGTAGTAGCAGTAGTTTGGCATTTAGCATTTTTACAGGAAAAAGACAGGTTTTTTGTTTTTGAGAAAACAAGAAAAAACGAAACAAAAGCACAAAAGAATTCTTTTAGAACCAAAGTAGAACACAATTACCATATAGATAAAACGTACATAAAATATCAGCATAATTGACTATAATATTTTTGATTTTTTTAAAAACAACAACATTATTTCAATTTTGTTTAAATATTAAATTTTGAAATGATTTATGCTTTAGGCGAAAATATTTATGCGAACGAAATATGAAAGCGAAATGAAATTGTTTGAGCCGCCATTACATAAATATGTACAAATACTAGCAGAAAAGCGAATTCAGTGTGAATTGAGGACTGACATAATTTCATACTATTAAATGTTAAATATTTATTGAATATGTGTGATTACTTTTTTATGCAACATTAACAGCTTTTAATTTGATTCTCAAATATATAAAGGCAATGCATTTTTTTTTAAATAAAATGAGAGAAACAACAATGAGACAGCTTAGGCTGCATTGGAACAAGCACTTCAAGGCACTAAAATTGATTTGAACGTTATGCAGGTTTAAGTTTTGAATTGCTTATAAATATCAATGTCAATATTTTTAAAAGAAAATTATTTCTATTTGGTTCAAAACGAGCATTTAAATATTTGAGCATTATCCTAAACCTATTGTAAGCCTCATAAGTATCATAGAACGTCGAGTACTTGAACTGTGAATCATCATCAACGCAATATATAGAAATTGGACACAAAAAGCATTTATTATTACTAACGTCTTGCAAAAGAACGCTAGGTAAAGCAACAATACAAGCTGGATAATGTAAGTCAGTTTAGTGCGATTTTTTTAAAAAATTCCTGCTTCAATCAAAAATATTGTAAAGTGAAAAGCATAACTATTGTGTATGAACCTTCTTGAGAAATCACGGCTAAGTTCATCAATCAAAGCAAAATGAGATAAGATGGAATAAATGCAAAACTTGCTTGACTGTGATAACTTGCTCACCGCCACACACTTTTTTTGTGGAGGACGTTCAGGAGATCGTCTATGGGAGCAAGGGAACTCAGTGTTTAAAAAATTTTTTGTAAAGCCTTAAAATACATTAATTTTTCTGAATGCACATATATTTGATGTATTTTTATAATAAAACACCTCTTCACAGGAAACTGCTGGAAAATTACATTTCTTAGACCCCTTAATTACATTATTCCTGGACAGTATTCACTAGTTTTTCATTCTATCTTTCACGACTACCACTTAAACCCTTCATCATCACGAGTGATTTCTTCAATTGCTAGGAGAGCAACTACCATTATCTACACGGAAGGTTGAATTGATCGTAGCGGCAAACACTAGCCTGTGGTTCAGCTACTGGAGATCTCTGATTCAATGATGCACAATGAGACCTTTTGCCCATTTAATTCAAATTTTAAAACTGTCAACAATTTTCAATAGCATAGTCTACTAAAAATCAGCGTGACCTTTTTCTGCTTTTTTGTCTTTCATTAGAACTTTTAATTTCCTCTATCTCCAGTTACCCGCAAAAATCATTTGCCTCAAAGCAAAGAATCTTTTATAAAATTTATATTCTAATTTAGTTTATATTTATTTTACATATTATATAATTTATTTTACATGTTCTTATAAACGAATTTAAATAAACAAATGAAGAATAAGGCAAGTTATAGGAAAGACATGCAGATCGCATATATAATTATACAAGCACTTGAATAACAAACAGGAAATTTTATTAAATATAAATGTACAAGTGCATTGTGCGCTTGCACCTACAATAAATAATTCATGTGAACAACTGGTTGTGAGTATGTGTCATAAACACAACACACACACGTGCAATATGCATTATCAGTCACCCGCTCACACTTATGACTGTGGTACTCGTGCGGTTGTCAGGCTTTGTTTACATTGGCAAGCCATATTGACACTCTATTTTTGCTGTTATATAAATGCTATGCACACATGTATATGTGTATGTGTGGGTGTTTATGTAAATAAATAAAAGTTCATGACGTCGTTAGTTGACTGCACGTTGCCAGCATGAAAGGAGTTTTCACTTCCTCGGTTGACCATGACATTTGCGCAGTCTAATGCTTACAACCGTACATATATACCATGTACATATGTATATAAATACATAAAAGCAAACTTTGACAAAATTTATTCTACGCATTTGAATGAATTTGCACATACAAATATATATTTGTTCGTAACGTTAGCGTATCAGCTTTTGAACTAATCAGTATGAAATATTATACATTTAGACGTACCTATACCGATGAATATGAAAACGACATTGCCAACTTGTGGTTGTGAACTACTCAAGTTGCATAAAGGGCAACCTTGTTTGCCATTTATTTGAAGGACGAAAGTGGTTGTATTAAATGAGGAATTGTTCATCAAATGCCTCCCACAGAAGCAGTTGGTGTCGACTTGCTCTGTTTCAAGGTGAGTTAATTAACTTCAATTAATTAATGAGCACTCAAAGAGATGGAAAAGTAAAAAAAATTGTTTCAGTTTATGATAGTTCCAGTCAGTTGCAAGTGACGTCAAAAATTAGCGCAAATGGATCTCGAATTTAATTTTCTGAAACTTTTTGTTAAAACACTTTAAACTATATATAAATAAAGCTTCTTTCTCAAAACTCATGTGAACAGATTCATAGATTTTGATTTATTAAGGAGGCGAGTGCCATACAAAGGAGAAGTGTTTCCCCACTGTATTATTTGCCACATATGTAACTATCTGTCGACTCATCGTTGTTGTTATTGTTCTGGCGGCAGAAAATATTCCTCACATAAATTTGAGAAATACTGCCGCTTTGCCAATCCTTGGCAAGATTAAAATACGAATCGGTACCGGTTACGTAGACCCGACTGCTTAGAGCAGATCTAGTCTGCGATTTTCACCAGTTTCGACGCCAGAAATTCGACGTTTTAACGGTGGTGGATATATAATAATATTTCCAGGGCTTATCCTTTACATATATAATTAGCCCAAAGTGCCTGGATATTGGCTTATCTCATCCCATTCTCCCTTCTTATTACCTCAGGAAGGTATATATTTTATAACAAATCTGAAATAGACTTGGATTTTCAACATTTAAACCTATAGATAGCAGAAAAGTTATATCTATCACGTTCCCTATGCGCTAACATATTTAACTCTCTCGTTAACTAGGTTTTAGGCAAGTAAAAATTTTATAGATTTTATAAGGATTTCCAGCTCTTCATCTGCGATGTTTGATATGACTCCAATAACAACACTTTTTGTTTTTCTACTGTCTCTACTGCTCTATAAAAGTGATTGCAAGCATCTGTTGTTTGTATTTTGTAATTGCTTACACGGTGTAGATAATAGAATTAATATTTGCTAAATATTCTTCGAAAAGGCAATGTCGATTCCTAGAATTTCCGCTTGGAAGTCATTGACCATTCGATCTTAGTTCATTTTGGAATCAGTTATACTTTGAAATCCTTTGGACATGGAACTCCAAAAAAGTAACTGAAGACTCCTCGTATTTCGATATATTGAATTTTATGCAAGTTCTGGCTTCAGAGTCCGGTAGTAATTGGCCTTTTTTTATTCTTACATATTTCTTCAAGTTTACACTCCATAAAAATATAGTCAAAATCCTAGGCGATTGGCAGACAAGAGGAAGATACTCAAGCCATCTTGGTTTTTTTAAATGCCTCTATTGTCTAAAAAGTGAACTAATGAACATAATCTTCTCTTTCGACAAGCAACAATAACCAAAACGTAAGCTTTTCCAGTTATATTAAATATAAGTATTTTAAGTGAACTCGATTTTACTATAATTTTTATTTTCCATTAACATCTCGTAACTTACCATAATGAGTGACATTATCTTTCTCTTCTACTGAAGCATAATTGAGTAATAAAAGATTATTCGCGCATTGCAGTGTGAAACTGGTTTAACCATACCCAAGGGTCAACTATTGGGATCAAAAGAGTACAAAGCGGTCTCCACAGTGCCACATTTAAATATGTACAAAGTTGCATGCGATAAAAAGTGTGGCAACGAATATAGTACGAAAAGGGGTGCTTAATTTAAGGAATCATGTTATGTCATCAAGTAACTTCTCATAAAAAGCCCGTTGACTAAAACCGTGTAACTGGAATAGTGTTGCCACCTCTGTACATTATCGAAGAAATTAAAGTTAATTCGATGCAAAATGTGTGCAAAACCTAAAGCGATTAAGGTAACCACCCAGCAGGAATTCGGGAAGTATCTATTTAAAATAATTTGGAACAGTGTTACCATCACGCTAAAAAAAATTAATTTTTTAAAATATTACAAAAAGATTATCCCTATTTTTAAGGAAGTCTCAAGCTGATTTGGACGTGCTTCGGTATAATATTGCGAACTATTGGAATGAATCCGCGATTAGGTTAACTGAGATAAAATCAATACATGTATATTTTGTATATAATAGAATAAAAATAATACTGTTTAATACTTTTTAATGGTGGTGGATCGGCAATCTTCTCCATTATATTTCCTGGTGCAACTCGGTATATACTAAGGCATTATTAGAGCCTTCTATAAAATCAAAGAAATCCGTCCGTTGTTTTAGTTTTGACAAACACCAAACTTCAACTTGTAGAAATATAAAGTGAGTGAGAATTCCAAAGAAAAAATTTTCCTCAAGCAATCAATATAAAATAAAATTTGTTTCCCATCACTTCATCAGGGATAAGATAAGTGCGCAAGTGTGGACTTTGATTTTAATTAAATCATCCGATTTTAGGTGTTTCAGAAAGAATTATAAGAAAGATTTTGGATCCAGTATTAGTCCAGTATTAAAGCTGACCGACCAGCTCTTATGATGGATACTTTTACTACCAATTACTTTGGATTTTACACTCTTAAAGGAAAAGGTAAAGAAAATATTCCTTTGCGAATCGTAGTCCAGAGGAAATATAAGCAAAAAAGTGCGTGAAAATTGCCTGCAATTTTTTAAGTTATGCGATAGTCTAACTTTGTCACCCTGTATTTCATTAAATACTAACTGTTTAACTCTTCAACTCGTTAACGTCGATTTGATAGCAGTAATGATAAGCGCATTAAAAAGCAAAGCGTCAACCGGCTCCCCGGAAGTTGTGCCAGTGCAACGACCTAGCCACCGAATGACACGACTACAGCGCAGATCTCAAGTAAGAGCAGAACAGAAAGAATAAAAATGCAGAAAAAACGTTCTACCATGAGAATAAAGGAAATGCAAGAAGCTGAAAGCATAAAGCGCGCAGCACAAAAGAGAATTGCGCCAACAACAAAGCGAGCATTAAATGAGGAGAAATACAGCATTAAGGAATTAAGCGAAAAAAGCGGAAAAAGAGTCCCTTGCGTAAGGAGCTGCTGAGCAGTTGAGCCAGACACCAGCACCAGCGCTACTGCTCGTGCATGTCGCATAAATATTGCTTAAAGCACGGTTACAAATGGGTAGTGAACGGAGCGTGGTAAATTGATATTATCGTAATTTGAGTTGATTGATGGGCATAAGAGGCATAACTGTTAGATGGCGTTACAAACTAGCGAACGGTTAAAAATAGAAAAATTCGCACACAAGCATAATTCTATAAGCGTCTGTACACACATTTCCCAGTATTACTGAATGTGTGTGTGCTCGTGTATGCCTTAAAATCCCTAAGTGCGGTGTTACGCGGCGTATGAGTTATGCGAAATCCAATTGCTTTGTGCCGATTGGTTGCTCTTCTCTTGAGTGTTGAGTGTTGAGTGTCGTACGACGCGGAATGTACAAAAATAGCGACGCGTGATTCCGCATTGTTTATGCGCATTTTGCGAAATGCAAATGATTGTAAAAATTTATTGCTCGGATTTTTTTTATGGCAACTGTCATAATTTTATGTAAGCGATATTGAAACTTTTTTCGCAAATAAGAATAAGTGGTCTGGTGGTTCTGTTAAATATAGACAATATCGCACTTAAATAACATAATCTCGAAAGTGTCTTGAATATCTTATAATATTTCTTATATGTAGAGTATATTCATTTCCGAAAAATAGGTGTGGTCTATTAAAGCGCTTGTAAAATTACACAACGAAATTTTTAATTAGATCGTACAGGTAAGTAGCGTTCAGTGGGAGTATGGTTATGATAGAAAATTTGTATTATGTAAGGCTGGAAACATACTGAAGTGGAGGGCAAAGTGCAAGTTTATACTTCGACAAGCAAATTGGAAGAGCTGTAAACAATGCCTTGCATATGCGTACTAGCAAAAAATGGAGAAGAAAAGCAAATAATAGCAAAACATAGATTATTAATACATTATTGTTTTCCGTATTGCTCGTTGCTTTTAGTGAGTACTGCTTGACAATTATCTTTAATACCAATATTGTAGCTAAATATTGTTGTTTATCGACAAAAAGAAATCAACGTTGTTATAATCATAGGAATGCAAATATTTTGTATAAATGTTAGGATTCACCTTTTGCCTTATTCCTATTTAATAAGTACCAATTTTTTCTGAACCCTTCTTTAAAAAATAATTACTAATAATTATTTTGGTAAGCAAAGAGAAACGCTGATGTGTGCAGCCCAAGTCGTCCACCTAGCATGTTAGCTGTAGTGAGATAGCAAAGGCTCTCCACAGTTCTTAGTAATTGATGCAACAACAATAATTTTGGTTGACGAGACATATTTTTGAGGCATTTGGAGCATATTTTGAAAGCCAACACGGTCAGCCTCGTATATACAGGAATTATATTCCAAAAATAATCTCTAGAAAGATCGAAAAAGAGATGCCGAGCACCAAACGAAATAGCGAAATCATTGGTCATCTAACTTATTTACCAGATTTCGTTTCCTATAACTTTTATCGCGATCCATGTCACGCAGTAAGTTGTCAGAAAATGGGATATATCAGCAGAGGCTCATAAAAAGTGTATCGAAAATCAAATTAAGTCTGCATTGATTTTAATTAATCATAATTAAATTGCATCCTTTACTGAAAATTTCAATAATAAGTATGTTTCTTACTGAATTTCAATATGCTCTTACCAACAAAACTGACCTACCGCAAGTTTCACAGAACCTGAAGTTGACAATATGTGCATATTTTCCTAATCGATTGGGTTTACGTAGTCAAAAGGTCTATGTAGGTACATGGTCGCGAATTTCCAGTATCCATATACTTTATGTATCATTATCGAGCAAATAGAAATAACGTAGAACTGTTTACAAAAAAAAAAAGAAATTTTCTGTCTCATGATTATTACCGTGTTCCTACTTATTTTTGAATTCCTGTGATTCCATATCTTTTCTAATGAATTCGCACTGTAATTCAATAAAAAATTTATAATTCTAGTTTTCCGTTTTTTTTTTTGAATACATATGCAAAGTTTTCTGGAATATATATGTACATATTAATGGCAATAATCTACTGCCTCAAAGAGTCAAAGAATTCGAACCACCCCTTCTAAGATATGCCAAAATTATAAACTGCTTGAAAAACTTTCCGAATGCCTTTCTTAAATGCCTTACAAATATTTGACACATATTTATAATGTCTATTATGTTTTGTTCGGTTTAATGTTCTCGATGGGTGGCAACTCCTTTCCAAAATATACTTAACTAGAATACTACTCGAAAAATTTCCGAACGTCCTTTGGTTTTAGGTATTCATTTAAATTTTTAAATATGTTGCTCCGCTTTACTCCTTTTGATATAATTTTTTTTTTGATAGGTGGCAGCTCCAAATTAAAACATTCTCAAAGATTAACTTTTTTAGTTAGAGAGTTAGAGAGTTTTAGTTAGTAGAGTAACTCTCTGTTTTAATTTTGTTGATTAGTGACAACTCTGTTATGAAATTTCATTAAATTATGAATTTCCATAATCCTTTTTGATTGCTACCCATATTACATGTTACATATCTCGGGAACTAGTAGTGATTCCACAATGAATTATAGCCAAAATCATTCCTCTTCTATAGTCCAAATTAATAAAAATGAATTTTTAATTAATAATTAAAAAAATAAAAACTTGAATAAGAAATGCCTAAATATTTTATATTTTGGTTTTATTTCAAGTAATTTTATACCAAACTATTTTTCTGAAGATTTTACCCTGCAATTGATAATTGATAATTTTGTCTAAATGAACTCGCTAGCTAACATACATCTAACAGTGGAGCTTCCTACAAAACACTTAAATATTAAAACTACTACTATTTTACCAAACATTAAACATTAAATCTAAGTAACTATAAGGAACCAGGGTTCTTAATCAGGGTTCCTGTCAGGGTTGCTTACTACAAAATAGTAGAAAGTCTGTAAATTATACAATGTTTATTCATTATTTATATTTCGTAAATTCTAATTTTTCCTATTTAGTATAAAGCCAAGTATATATGTCTATATATATATATGTGCATATATAACTATGGAGGTATGTATGCAAAAAAGATGAAGAAAATGAAAGATGAAGAGAAAATGTGAAGAATTCGAAAGAACAATAACAATTGTCGAATAGCGTGTCACTCTTACTCATAATATGTAAACTTCTTGGAGCCTCAGCGTCTAAATAATATGTAAGTATGTGTTCTGAAAAAATTGCGCTTTAAATAACTCGAGTGACACGAGTGCGTGCGCTGCGGTATTATGTACGACACCCCAAAGGACAAATTGAAGCGACGTCTGGGAATTTCGATTAGATGTGTGCGAGAGTGGCACTTCTTTGTTTCTAACATTTCACTTTTTCATTCGTTATTTGCACATAAATTCCTCGTGCGCACATTAGTTATGGACGTTCATAAATTCACCCACCCGGCTCGTGCCCGGCGGAGGTCGTTGTACGGTGTGAAACATAAATTAACCGGCGATAAACAGGTTTAACCGATAAAACAAGCAGATGGAAAAACAGTTGACTATATAATACGTCACAAATTTAATGGTTTATGGAATGGATAATTTTTGTGAGAGTGTAAACATGTGAGCGACTTATAACAAGTTAGTTAAGAGATCTTAAAATATTTAAGCCAAAAAAGACATTTTGATTACCTGCAAAAATTTGGGTATCTTCTTTAACACTATTTTATCGTAATTTAAAACTGCCGTTTCAAAAGTTTTGTTTACTAAAACTTCATGTTGAGTTTCTATTAAGTATGGCCAATATTCATTTGCTCTTTTCTATATGTCACCAGATTCAATATTTTGATAAATATTGGCAATTGTTTCGATATGTCTAAGAATTTATATGCATAGAAAAGGATAAAGTATTGCCCACAATTAGGCATATTGCTAGCTAATAACATTTTATCAAAGATACACACCTAAATTAAAATTTAAGTAAAAATATAAATAACTTTAATCTTTCGAAATATTTTTAAGCACCGTTTAGAACACGTAAAATTTCAATAAACGGTATATAAATAAGATTTTATTGTTGCAAGATTTTCTTTTGGCTGTTCTTTAGATTTAGGTTAGTTTGGAGGCTTTCAAGCTGCGTCAAAAATCTATGCGTCTAGTAATTATATATAAAATTTTCTAGAGATAATAAAATATGAGCGTTGTTCTCGATAATTGCGTTATTTTAAAAAGTATGCATAGATGAATGAAAACTTTTTAAAATGATTAGACCATTGATTTCCCTACCCAAGACGATAAAATTTTCCTCAAACAGGCTTTTTAAATATTTTTGGAATTTTTGCCCGTGCTCATATTATATAAAAGCATATTGCCCGAAAACCCAAAATTCTTCGAAAGACTTTGCTGGAGTTTTTAAATTAAAATATTTATCTCATTAAGTCATGTGAGTGAAGTGTAACAAGTGTAACAAGGGTCCACGTACTCCTCAAAGTCCATGGCATACCGAAGCAGCAATAAAACACTCACTAACTATATGTAATTCAGATGTCATCACATTAAATTATGTAAATTTTTCATATTTTCTTTGCATTTAGTTTTCTAAACACACAAAGACACCTCAACCCTCTCAGGTGTATTCTATTTTATCAGATTTTGTTTGTGCATAGCGGTTTGTGCCTTTTCTTTTTAATTGTTGTGGCGTCGGTTCCATCGCAGCTTCACACCTCTAACCAATCTGAATAGAACGTGACTTTAGCTTTACAATTTTGTTGTTGTTGCTGCTGCTTCACGTGTCGCCTAAAGCTACGCGGCAGCCACAAATACACAAATAAACATATGCACATGTTATATGCAAAGCTTGTATGTATGTATATGTATGTGTATATAGGATATGTGTATGTATTTCATTGCGGCTTTCAGTGGCCATGGCACATGGCAAACATTTGCCAACAAGAAATGCAAGAAAAAAATAAAAAATGCAAAGAAAATATGAAAATTTTTTGCTGCGCAGTCGGCGGCAGTCGTCCGTGTTTGCCCTGCCAGTCAGTTTGGGACATCCTTGACACGCTTAATGACGCCATGACGGTTGTGGCATGGTTATAATTCACATATATTTACCTAGGAGCACATATGCACATCTATTCTCGTCTATATTTCGCTGCAAACACATGCTGACGCTTACTCTCTCTTGCTGCTTCTACCGCTCCGGCGTTCGCATTGCTCGCTCACGCATATGTGTACCCTGTAGGAAATGTAACTTGGTTGGAAGTAGTCCTGAATAAGGTTTGGAAATACTTAGCAGCAGATTTTTAATTTTTATAAATTTTGTTAACTCCGAATTGGTTTTGCATTATTGAATAACATGTGCAAGAGCAGTTCCCTATGAAAGAAAAAGTCGTCGAAAATGTATTCTTGTGAAGGATGTGGGCTCACATTAATGCCTTAAAATGTCAAATGTTAGCTGGAGTCTGGGTACTGAATAATCTTGCTGTAAATCTATGTAGAACGTAGTCACGTTAGGTCATGAAGGGAAGCTTACATGACATCAATGACACCTTTCATTGAAATATTCCAACAGGAAAAAGCACATTAGTTATTAATCTAAGTTAGCTATTAGTTACTAATATCGGAATCTTAATTTCTCTCTGTGTATATTATATTTGAAATTTCCGATTATTATTGAATTGGACTTTTTTCTCCTATACTTGGAGTTTAAAAAGTTGTAATATATTGTACAATACCAAAATCGAAAAGAATCCCTACTATCTAGAATATATATACTAACTATAAGTTAAGTTAAGCTGGAGCCTTTCAACTTTCAAACACAATGTCATTATTGAACGCTGGGTGACTGTTGATACAATGTCTAATCTTTCTTATATATATGTGGCCATACTCGTTTAGATGACCTTTTTGACTTTTATGAACTTAATGAGAAATTTACGTCCATCTTTGCTGATGAAATTACGGCGAATATATTTTATAAGTGATATAAAATATGAGCTCATCCATAAAGTTGAAAAATTTTAAATTCATCTATCGAAAATATATTCCAAATAGACCAAAGGTCTCAATCACCTAGGTTACCGATGCTATAGTTCACGGTGCTAACGGTGGTTTTGAAGTGAATCAGTTGTAAGAGTCAAGTTTTTGAAGGACAGATTCAAGAGAAGTTTCTTTATAGTATTAAACAAGAAAGAAAATACTTCGAAAATCGCATTTTGACAGGATTTAAATTTTCAGTTTTTTTCCTGCAGGGTAGTCTATATATAAATATGTGTAATATATAAGCTATCATTTGAGTGTTAGTAGTATTGGCGTTGATTTTTTGCTGAAACTGGTCTTTACTTGCGTAATAATTTCCCATTTCAAATGCGGAGACTAAATGATGTTGGCACATGAATACGGATATGTGTAGGTATACCAGTAGCAAAATTAGAAACGCCTAAATTGGTGCACTAAATACATTGGCAACGCTCAAATGAACGATTTATGGACTAATGTGCACTTGTTAAAGAGAAAGTGGTGTTCAACTTGAAAATCCGATTCCTCATGTATATAATGTAAATTGGCATGAGTGGCAAAAACTGTTAAACCAATGAAAGGCGAATGAAATAAGAACAGTAGTTGAAATGTTCACAAATTACTGGATACTGGAACTTATATATGAAAGAATAAATCTGTAAGTGGTTTGGCCTTTGAAATAGCCGATATTTTGCGACATTGCCGCCTTTTTTTAGTCCTCGTTAACTACGTCCCATTGAGTATCAATTTACGGATGCCTCATAAAGTAAAAAATAGTATCTAAAAGAAAAGAAAGACTCACTATGGTGGTGCTGAAAAAGCTTTGGTTACAATTAGTAGCTGAATACAAGCTTTTACTTTGAAAATTCAACGAAACTTGGTGATTTCACCTTTGCAAATTTCACATCTTACTTCAATTCGGTTTCAAAAATGTCTTCATTTTCATGATGTGGCCTTAAATAATGTCAAGCTACGTACTCAAATCACTCTAGAGAATGTTGTGTATATATTTTGAATACTATTGATGATTATTTTCAAGGCAGATAAATGCTATTAAACCCTTAAGGTCACACAACATGTAGCGAAATATAGATTCATTTTATTTATTACTTACATCTGGACATATTTTAGTAGAGTTGCGCATGTCATCCTATCCCCATTTTGTCCTTAAAATTACACAACAAGTCTCAAAGTACGCGTTAATTTAATTTGTTGCCTACATCTAGGCTTATTTTAACAGAGTCGCACACCTAACTCATATTTTCCAATTTTTAACTTAATGTTCTTAAAAATATTCGCGGTTGTTTTAAGCTTTAATTGCTTCAATAAGAAAGCATATCAACAAATAATAAGATAAACATATGAAAGTTCTCTTGAATATATTTATATTCATTCACTTTACACTTACACAATCATTCATATCTACACCGGTATACATTGATATAAATGTTTATGTGTATGTCATAATTGCTTCGCATCTTTGTTTGTTTTACTGCACTCATAAGGCCAAACATAATTTTGTTAATTAATATCATAAAGTTGTTACGGCTCATAAATAGGGACTATTTGCGTTGCACTTTACTACATGTTAGTCCTTTTATAAATTGCCCACTCATGCTCCAGCCAAGTCTTGTTATTAAATTTTTATTCCGAACTCTTAAAGCTTTTGAGGACCATATAAAATTCTGAGAATATTCCAACAATGTTTGCTTACCACACTTTAGTATGCCTTGAGGTGCTTCTTCCGAAGCTTTTAGTAGCATTCAACCAAAGAATATTTCATTTGTAGCGTTTCAATTGAATTTATATTGAGTTGTTAGAGAAGGAGGGGAGACTTCTGAGTAATTTTGTACTCAAGGCTAATATCTGTAAGTAGACATTCACTTTTGCGTTTACATATCAATTCATATGTGTATAAGTCTTGGAAGTAAGTGCTCTCTATCAATATATTTGCTCTTTGATATATGTATATATGCAAGTAATATAATATGGCTTTGAAAATGTTGCTTTAGCATAAATATTAAATTTTGAAACTTTGCATACTTTAAAAAGAGCTTTCATAGAATTTCCAGTCTTTTTGGTCAAGAAGGAGATAAGTTGTAAAACTGAAATAATTTTCTGTCTTCTTGATATGAGACCCTACGCTCCAACTGGATTTAAGGGAAATAATTTATATATATATATATACTGATATGATAAAATCCTCTTAAAACATAGGAGAAACCCACACATGTGTTATATAAGATCCTTACACTAATCGAGTGTTAAGTTGACTATATGGTTCTTGAACAACTTTCTGCTAGAATTGTCAGAGCGAGATGAGTGTCTTCTGTTCATTACTCTCGAACTATGGAAATTTTATAAGTTGAAGAAAAAAACCAACGTACTTTAAAACATCAGCATTTTTGTCTTTCCAGAACAGAGGTCTCTTTCTTCTTCCTCTTTTTCAACCAACTAGTACTACACTAAATACTTTCAGATCTGCAAAGCCTACATTTAGTCGAACTACGTGTTATTTCCAATGTGGCTGTTGTGGTTTTATTCGCTCAACTTTACCAAAAAAGGTATTACCACCAACATATATAACACAACATTCAAAGTAATTTTCCTACTTTCTAAAATTTCAACTACTTTCCTACAGGTAAACTTCACACCACAACAAAGCGTATTTCCTATAGGCTCTTACAGTTACATTTACAGTTACAGTATGCCTTCATTGTTTATTGTTTCATCGGATATTGCATTACATTATTCGCTAATCAGTTTAACGAAATTTGCTGTCGGCAATCCAACTTTCTTTTACATTAAATTGCTCTTGCTACAAAAGGCCTGAAGCGGACTAGCTTGCTTTGATTTTGTGAAATTTTAATTGAAACACTTTAAATATTGATTTCGGTACGTTAATCATAATGCGTAGTTATGTATAAGGTTGTTATTGTATGTGTGCAAGATATTTGCTAATACTAGGGATGTTCTATTTCATTTATGTTTAAGAAAGACAAAGAAATGGAAAAATGGAAAAGTTGCGCTTAAGAGGACAAGTGTCTAAAACCCTTAATTAATTGTTATATAATCGCTAACCGCTAATTAATAACCGCTATATAATCGTGCGCAGAAATTGAAAGGGGGTTTATATAATTTGGACTTTAACTGAGGAACTGATAATTTATTTAATCCAATCTAAAATTTATCCAGGCGGCTACATTTGCGTTGGACAAACATTAGGTATCTTATGTCGAGGAATATGAATGTGTCGTTTTATATATTACTTATAAAGTCATTCGAATAATTTGAGATATAAAAATATTACTTTCGATAAATCATTTCACTGATAAGGAGACCTTTTAGCAAATAGGCTTCCTTTCTAACCTGAACCTTAAACTAATTACTTAACAAGAAATACATATACGAGGTGTGTTCAGAAAATAAAGGGTATGTTCTTCGGTTGTGTTCTTCGACTTTAATGGCATCGGTCAATATGGAGTACTACCTACAAGTTCAACGCCGTTTGCGTGAAGCAATCCGAAAAAAATGTCCGGATTGTGGAAAAACAATTCATGGCTTTTGCTCACTTTTGCTCAATTCTACTCAAACTTCGTACTTTGTTTGTGAATTCTTTGCCAAAAACAATACTGTAACGATACCCCAGCCTCCATATTCACCAGGTATGGCTTTGAGTGACTTTTTCCTATTTCAAAAAATAAAGAGAACCTTATAGAGTCGTCGCTTTACAAGTATATGTGTAGATGACATTAAAAGCGTGTCGCTGAAAGAGCTAAAAGCTATCCCAAAAAATCGAGTTTGAGAAGTGTCTCGACGATTGGAAGAAGCGCTGGCATAATTGCATAATATCGAATGGAAACTATGTTGAAGGCGACAAAATTAATGTGGACGAGTGAATAGATATTTTTTCAAAGAAACAAAACTTCCGTTATTTTTTGAACACACCTCGTACTACATTTACGCCACATCGCCACATAACGATTTTTGATAAAAAAGAAAGGTCTTACATAAATCTTTTCAGTGTTTTTTTTCTTCAATGAAAGCTAATTTAAAATAACTTTTCTATCTTCTGATTATATTTCTCATAAGAATTTCGAAAGTAGAGATTATTAATGAGAAAAAAGAAAATTGTTAAGGAGGATGGAAAAATTTCCGATTTATATAGCAAAATATTTTCCGTATAACCGATTAGAAAATTTTTCCATTTCTTAAGACATCCCACGAAAAATGTAGTACTAGTCTGGTAGCCATTGAACTGCTTGCCCCTAACTGTACATATATAAATGTGAATAAATATTGGCAAACATTTCTGAATACCGTTAATACTGTATAAAAATAAGAATAAGGTATTTAGTTTTTTGATTGGGAGAGAACAAACTTTCCCTAGCCTATAATTCAATGCCTTTCTTTCGTATGCTTGTCATAATATTTTGAGTTTTAAATTTTTTTCTATAAGTGGTTAATTCTATAATTACAAAATTTGTGCAAATAAAAGAATTTGCGAGTATTTGAAATGATTAATTTTTACGTTCGGCACATATTTAGTAATAATTTGCTGCGTTCTACTTTTTTCAGCAGGTGGTAACTCTATTACAAACCAAGTTCTCCAAAATACCTTCCGGTTGGTTTGCTTAAATTTCAAACGTAATTTTCAAAAAATTTTCGCGTTTTACTCCTTGGATACAAGAAAAGGTTATGGCTGATATTTTTACTTTTTATTTTTATCTGAAATAAACGCCTCACTTTTAACAACCAAATTGTATTGCACGATTTCGTGCAGCAATTGGGGATGCCTAGACAAGAATTTTTTGATCGACTCAATGCATTCCTTCTATATCATTTGCATTATTTTGTTCGAATGTAAACACAAACTTTCGTCACAAACACAGAACAACGAAGGCAAATAATAAGAAAAAGTGCAATTGCACCATTTGCCATTTAATTTGACATTTGTCCTTGAAAACTTTGGCTGCTGCACGAATATTACATTGAAAACGCTAGTGAAAAGTTCAAATTTGCGCAAAAAGTAGAACAATATGCCAAATGCATTAGTGTACCATGCACACATACATACATATCTGTATACACATATATATGTATTTGTGTTTAAGTGAATTTGTATGCAATTGAGTGCATTAAAACACTGATTTATGTTCGGCCGAAGGAAATTTTGCCAATAGCATCAAACACACACACATACACGTGCAATAAAATAGTTTTGTGACACAATTTTTAGCCTGAATATCAAATATGTGCATGAGTGCGCCTAGAAATATGCTTCTACAATTTTCTATTTTTTACTTGTTTTTGCTTTAAGCATTGAAAATTGAAATTCTGATTCCCATTTAATTTCGATAATGAATGAGGACAATGAAATTGGAAATTTGGAATATAATAGAATGTTTCCTAAGAAGCAAAAGTGCTTGAATTGTGATTTTCATATTCGGGTCTGTATTTGCACTCAAAAAGGAACGAACGAATGTGAAAGAAAAAGTAATAACAATTACCGTATTAACTACTCGCGCTCAAAAAAATGGGATGGCAGTAACTTTGAATTTGCCTACTAAGTTCCTCTTGAGTTTCTTCATTTGGATGACAGTCCGAAAACAAATTTGTTGCAGAAAAGAAATGGATGAGATCCGATGCCATAAATCGTTTTCTACAACATTAAGTGGAATAGTGGTAAATTTTTAACTCTGAATTAAATTATCCGCACTATCCGGATTTTATCCGTGCCAGCGGATAATCCCAAATATATGGGTAAATATCCGGATATTTGAATAGTTCAAGCGCTAACGATGTGTATATATTTACATGTCAAAGATTATTGTGATTATTTATACAACTTGAGAAATAATCAATAATTTCAGAAACAAAGTCACATCACATCCCGTCACATAAAAAAAAAGCGATAAATAATATCTGTAAATATGAATATTATCGAAATATTCGGAAATCGAGTTTTGCTAAAAAGTAAAAACGGATACTAAGCGGTTATCCGTATTATCCGGAACTTACCCGCGTCAACGGTTAATCGGCATGTGTAACCGGATATATAAAAATGTGAATAATTCAAGCGCTAACGATATGAATATACTCATATGTTATAAAATTTGAGAAATAAAGTCATTGAATTTATGCATGCATTAAGCAGACCCCTTACAACAAAGCGATAATAATGTGTAGGCTCTTCAGTTAATAGCCGAATTAATTTTATGCTTCAACAAATTTTTCCCAGAACTAAAAAAGCGAAACAAATAAAGTGTCAAGCAAAAAGTAGATTAAAGTAAAAGATAATTACATAAAGAGCGTATCACACTTTTGCTACGGCATAATTTGCATTTTGTGTGGGCCTTCTAATAACTAGACAGGAGCAGACAAATTAAGAAAGAAATGTGTTTTTTGACTTTGTTTTTAATTGGAAGGCCTGCAGTCAGTTCGACCTTCTGTTGTTACAATAAAAACAAATTTCAAAATAAGAAGTAACGTAAAAGAAAATGGAAATGAAAATGAAAATGCGTGTTTCACTTGAATGCCAGCGGCTCAGCTGCAGCGAACACATATCAATTTCGTCTCAATTGTCATAAAAATTCAAATAAGCACATCCCGGTCTTGACGTCAACTGTTGCTGTCGTTTTCCAGCACTCCGTTTTTGCCCTTATCATTGCGATGCTATCACGTTTGTTGTTGTAAGAAACTGGTCGCAAAGAAACCATTTTGACGCAATCCACAAGAATTTGCTACATAAAAAATATATGTGTCAGTAGATGTGTTTGAGACGCTGTCAGAAACACTCATTTGGAAATGGATAGCCGTGATACAGAGTTCAAATTGCTAAGGAGGTCAGTTCAGATGTTTTATATCAAAATTTTTGCATTGAAATGGTCAGCATGTAAATTTTATCTTGTTGATTTAAAATTTCGGTATTTTAGTATTAAAAATTTAAATTCAGTGGAATAGTCCGCGACCAAAGAGACAATATCGCTGATTTTTTAATATAGATAGAACTGAAAATGGACTATCCAACCAATGAAAATTTTCCTACTAAATTATATTCGCTGTATCTTTTTATGTATAATTCGAACTCAATTATGTGCCAAATAGTTTTACGAACGCCAGAATGATAAAGGCTGTTTCAATCCAGTGGCAAACAAACTATGATCATGATATATAGCGTTTGCCTACAAGGAAGTCGTCATACTACAAAATTATAAAATTGAAGGAAACCGTACTTAATAGTTACAATTCAGATAAACTCATTAGAAATGATCCACCAACAGGAGTTTAGAACATGATGCTATGATATTTTGTTATAGAATAAAATATATAAAGCGAGATATATTTGCGCACATAGTAAAAGGATATAGCAAACTTCTCACGTTCTATAAAAACCACTCAGTATTTCGTTCTTAAGTTCATAAGCGTTAGATGTGGAATGTCCAGAGTTTCTGTGCAAAATTAGTACATCCACAATTGTATTAAAAAAAATTTCAGTGTTAGTGGGCAGGGTCGCTGAAAACTTTTTATTAATTTTTTTTTTTTTATTTTTCATTGATAATTTGTACTTAAAGTAATCCAGCTCAGTAGTCACAAAGTAAAATTCACAAGTTTGCCAATAGAATTTATAAGCCTGCATCGTAAAAGCTCACTTATAAATCTCAGCAGCCCCCGGTAGTTACATTTAATTAGTAAGAATGGAGAACTAACAAGACCTTGCAAAGTTGCGAGCACAGCGAGTTTAACACTCTACGCTCGTTTAACGCTCTACGCTCGTTTAACGAGATTCTAAAACTTAAAAAATTAATAAGTCTAATCATTGATATTAATAGTTAATTGTCAACATCAAACAGACATGTCGGGGTTTTTACGGGTCGAAATATTTTATCATATATAAACTAGATTTAAGGTCCCAGCATTAGTTGAGGTCACTTTGGTCATTAATTCCAAATAGGTCGGACATTACCTTTTTTTCCACTGCGTTAGATTCATGGTCAAGCTTCTACTTCCATTAGAAGAGTGTGAATTGCTGTCATTCGATGAACGAAAAGAACATGCAAGTTTCAAAGCTACCCTGAACGGTTAATGAATCTTATGAGAAGTATTTCCACATTCAAAGGTTTAATACAGTAGTCGGCATGAGAGGAACTGTGACTGCCTGAGTGAGCACGAAAGAAAAGACACCCAGTTAGAACTATGTAACCTTACATTTTGAGAATTTTTTTCCTTCCCTCGTGAAACAAGCATTTTCGTACTTCTTTATTCATCTTATATATTTTATGATTAAAACGAATATATTGGACCCTAAAAACCTTAGATTTATTGCTTTTAAATTACCTAAAACACAAAATATAATTCATAACTCCAAAAGGCATTCAAAATTAGAAATAATTTCGCGCAGGTCACATTTGCCTTAGCGGCCCAGTTACACGCGATGTTATTTCGTCGCTGTCTCGACGACGACTAAGCGATAGAGCGTAAGCGTACGTGCGATGTAAGCTAGCACAGTTGTGCTGTGAAATACCGACCACTGGTTTAATATTACCTTCCTAGAGGCGGGTCTCTATTAAAAACAAAATCATTTTATGTTAGAGGAACCTGGTATTGAGTACAAGCGAAGTGGATGAGAAAACTTCCAATCATTACACAACGCCGAACGGAGTTGTGTAATTAAAATAACTCCACAGAATTCAGAGTTGGCTGTTTGAAATCAAAGTAAAAATTAGGCATATGTGGTTGAAATCGACAACACACAACTGAGCGAGGAAATACATACATTCGTTCATATACGCAAATGTAGAATCTTTTCGAGGGTATACTGTAATTTTTTAAACTCATGATAGTGTAAAAAATTCTAAAAATTCAAAGAAAAATATCCAGGTGAAGAAGTCACAGAGATTTGACAACTTCGTATTAATATCTGATGGAAAAAAATGTTTAATTAAAAGCATTTAAAACAGAAAAGATTTCTGACGGTTCCAAAATCATGCGAAAATGAAATCGTCACCTGAAAAATTATCTTTAAATCCCTAGATGATCGTCGAGAGAAAGTACGTGATATAGTTGAGCGTTGGTTTCTTATATTTAACATTAATATTTGAATATATTGAAGGTCCTCAAGGTCTTTATTCAAGGTTTCATTTAACTATGAAAGAAACACGGATCCACAAATATTCACTCGAGTTCAAGAAGAAATCAGAGCAGTGTAGATCAGAGGAGATGAGGCTCTTTTTGTGGAACGCATGCGATGTTACGTACAGAGAAGATCAGAAAATATTATACTCTCCCTAATATATGGAAGGCATTTCGAGTATTTTAGACTCCAAGCCTCAATCGGAGCAATTCTTTATATAAATCTCTCTAACTCAACCAACTCATCTCCAGTACTCATTCAGTCATGGTACTCACTAGATTTAGACATTTTTGGAGAACGACAAGTTCTCCCTTCTAGGCATATACTATTTTTGAGCGAGAACAAAATCAAAACACTTCATATATCGGTCTAAAAGCTTATCGTGTTCACAGGTAAAGCGTTCTTAACAGATATAAATAACTGTTGCTCACTTTCACTTGTAAATTGAATAAGCTTTACGCGGGCAATTACAACAAAATTAATTAGTGATAACTGTGTAAACTAACAGTAAACAAACATTACCGCCAACAAATTAATGACGACAAATTCATTGAATTAATAGCAGTAAACGATAAGGAGCCAACAGCGAATAATTAGCAGAAAATTTGTAAATCATTCTTACATTTATTTATTTATGTATAGACGATGAGTGTATATGTATGCCCAAAAGTGCTGAGCGCGTGACAAGCAAACATGCAACAGTTAGTTGTTAAGGAAAATTGTGTAAATATTTAGTACATTTATTGTGTATAGAAAACACTGCAATTTCTAAGTAGTAAGTAGAAGTATGTGTTGATATTTCACCCAAGCGCGCGTGTATGTATGTGTGTTTGCACCACCCACATGCTGCGACAGGCTTATGAATGTGCGTAGGCACTTTTTGGGTGGGCGAAAATTGTTTTTGTCATAAGTAACATTTTCCGAGAAGAAAATCTTAAAATCAACGAGCAAACTTTGAACGGTATATGCTTATGTAAGGTTGCCCATATGTGGCTGTGTGTGCGTGAATATGCGTAGGTGTTTTTTGGTTTGCTGTACTACAGCTATGTGGTGGTTTTAGCGGCAGTGAAGCAGGCGCTCCAAAGATATTATAGAATACGGCATAGCAAAATAGGATGAAAAAGGAAAGAAAAAATGCATTGGTATCTAAATGTAGAGAAACAAGAGGCGTAGAGTGATGACATTTGTTAGTTTTCATTTGTGTTGTACTATTTGAAGGTTATAATTTTTCGAATTTCGAATAATAGAAAATAGAATATTGAAATCAAATATATGTTAAAAGGCAAAAAAAACTATTAGTAATGACATATATTGAAGAAAGGTCTAGTAAAATACTACAAACGCAATAAGCGTGGAAGTCACTATCAAACGTAGCAGAAGAACACATTTGGTAAATGTATGAACAAGCTGTTACTGCGCTAGGGAGCTATTTAAGAGCCGGATATGTCTTTACCGATGGCCTATAAGATTAGTCTTCTTTAATTATTGGGTTTGTTTTTGTTTCCAATATTTTCTTAGAGAATATCCTCATAGTTGGCAACTCTCAAAAGAAACTCTGCTAGGTTGTTAAACTAGTTTGGGAAAGCGGTCTGTAGTGGATTCAAAACTGCAACAAAAGCAATATTTACCAAAAAAGCTTCAAAGATATTTTGCTTTTGGATAGAGGCTTTTAACGGTATAAGTGGAAATGTGATTACTATGCTGCTTTTTAAAAGGTAATATAACCAAAGAAATAAAGGTATGAAAACTTCATCATAATGAACGCTCAAAGAGACCGTAGATAAGCTCTTTTGAAAGCTGCATGTACACATTGAAAAGCTAAGAGTGCTTATAGGTTAAATAATATTATTGTCAGCGAGATATTCTTCGTCACATCAGCTCTGAGTGCTTGAGGCAACATCTTATCTGGGATTCAGTCTGTTCCTGCGACAGTAGGGTCTACATAATCAAAACAGAATTACGATATACGAAACCTCAAACGGTATAAGTAACGCTGTATTTTCAGTAAACGTTTAGGTTCTATAAATATTCTCACCATAACAACTGAACCAAAGTCAATTATTTGTTACTAATTAATACTATTCATGACTGTTTCTAATTTAATTTGAGGTTATTTGGATAACATAATCTAATAACAGCCAGTAATATATGCCAGGATTAAGGTATCTATCGAGGTTTCGAAATTTTTTAAAAGAAACCGACTATTTTATTTGAAGACGCATAAAAGGTGACTTAAATGTAGTACTCCGAGTGTTTTGAAATGGTCAACGGCATTGTAATCGTGTAAAAATTTCGGAAGCATATGCAAAAAAAAAAGACTGAGCTAAAGATCAAAAGTAAAATTATTTATTTTTATTGAATTCAATACAACAATATTGGGTTTTAATGAGGTGCGCCATTGCAAGATTTTGAGCAAAATATATATCGCAGCGAAAATGCCAAATACGAATGACTAAAAAAGGATCGAGACCAATAGACACAGCGGCATGTTCTGGAACGCGCCGAATCAATGACTTCTTGATGAAAACTTTCCACAGATTTGATGAGGGAACGCTGTGGAGGTAAAGTCACTGACTGCTGGAAGTTCATTTGTTTAGTACAAATGTAGGCAAGAATTTGGTGAAAAGTAAAAGCCGTTAGCGGTGTTGGATAGGTAAGTTGCTTTGAAAATAAGTTAAATGGTGGTAGATGTTGAATTAAGCGATAAAGACGTTGTACGAAGAATTTGGTGACGTTTATTTAACAATCCAGCACTCAAACCCGAAAGTAAGTAAGTTGGGAACGTATGAAACCGTAATAATATTTATTAAAAAAGTAAATATTACTATATTTTAAATATTTTTGCCAAATTGTCTCATTTTTCCAGAAATGCAAGTGGTGGATTGGTTTTTTTTTTTAAATAAAATGCGAAAGGAACGACCGAACGAACGAACGAACGACTAAATAATGAAATTAGAATTAATTAGCAGTTATAAATATTTGTAATATTTGAAATATTTTGGAGACTGTGAGTAAACTTTTTTGTGCAAACTTTAGGCTTACGTTTTCGAAAATAAAAATACTTCTAGAAATATAGATGATAGCAAACCAAAATTAAACTTTTTTAAACGAAATTGTTTATGGATGAATGAAATGGATCAACGAAAGTGCATTAAAAGTAACTTGATGATGTGAACATCGAAAAGGAATGTTGAAAAGTTTATCTTTAACTGCTTCCAACTTTAGAGTTTGAAAATGCATTTGGCATGAGAATAAATGTTATGAAATGAAGGCTTCAACCAACTTGTGTTTTTAGCAAAGATCGAATATTTCGTTTAAGTATAAATATGTAATTATTAATTTACCTGCCTCGAACGTTTTTTGTATTATTTTCGTGTTGAGTTTTTTAAGTATTTTTTCATAAATATATTTGTTTTTTTTTTGTTTTCAAGTGTTTTTGCATTGCACAAAAATTAATGAAATATTAAATTTATTGAAATTTATTTATAAGTAAATATTGTGTATAATATCAAGTGTAGAGAAAAATAAATGTACAGTTAGTTATAATTTTGTACAAATATTTTGAAAGTAAAAATATCTAAAGAGAAAAAGTTAGTAATTGCGTAAAGTACATTTAAACGGCACATTGCAGTTGCGCTTGCTAAACAATTACTTTCTTTGCTGTTTCACTATTATACAAAATATTTATTTAGAAGAAATATTTCTTCGCTTATTTTTTTTTTTGAAATTAATTTTGCTTTTTTTAAGTGTGAAACTCTTATATTTACCCATGATCCATCCAACGTGGCAACCTTTCGCACACGCTTATGTTGTACGTTGACAAGCTCACCAAGCGCCGCACGCTTGCTTCGAGCGTTTCAGCAATGCGCTCCTTAAGGTGTTTTACATCTTGTTGTTTTTTATTTTGGCTTGCAATTTCTTAACACCGGGAACACTGTTTTATTGTTTAAACACGATTTTATTATTTTGTTTATTGCGTAATTTTAGCACATAAATTTATTTTTGATTACGCATTTATATTGCGTTGCTTGTCTGTTGATATTCACAGTCGCAGCGCCTAAGATTATGCAATAATTTATTTTATGGTGGTGTAAATGTTAGTGAAGTGCCACATAGTGTACTGGGCCATACACTGGGGCAATGTATGGCCATAGCGCTGGATAACTCAAAAAAAAATATGGATAGACCACTACAACTCAGATCAAAATGTTTTTTTTATGCTCTTCACCAACTGAGCACATATATTCGTGAGAAAAAAATTTAATTGAGAATGCAGTAAATTCTTTTGGGAGTTTTGTTAGAAGACGTAATATTCCAAAATACAATTGCCTGCATCGAGGGATGGGTGACGACTATAAACATTTGGGATCATCAAATAGTCCAATATTTTCTACATCAACGAAAAATACTTTGCTTGATTGTTATTCAAAAAAAAAAAAAGAAAAACGAAAAAATTTTCTTAAGTAAATAAGCCTTTTATTCATGGCTTGCATAAAGTTTTTCATTAGTCCCTAGTTTATATGCATGATTACTTCTTTAGATAAGTGGCTTAAATTGACACCTTTTAGGCTCGGTAGGTGGAAATAACATTCAATAAAGTAGGCTGTGAACTCTCGCCAAACCACTGGCTAAAAATATTATGCTGTCGAACTAACTCAATTAGAGAAATCAAACAAAATTTTACAGTGCTTACAAAAACGATGCGGCACTGAGTAATTAAAAGAAATTTTCTTGAATTTTTTTATTTTTGGTACCACTTTAACATTTTTAATAAAAGTTTTAACTTACAACATCCGTTTGTTCTATCTGTTATTTGACTGTACTGTTATTTGAATACAATAATAAATATTAAGTATTAATATTTGATAATACGAGGTGTGTAGAAAATGATGGGAATGTTCTACCACTGAGTTCTTCGACTTTAATGGCATCGGTCAAGAAGGAGTACGACCTACAAGTTCACCGCCTTTTGCGTGAAGGAATCCAAAAAAAAAACGCTTTGCGGAAAAGAATTCATGGCTTTTGCTCACACTTCGTTGCTTGTTCGTGAATTCTTGGCCAAAAACAATACTGCAACGATGCCCCAACCTCCATATTCCCCAGACATGGCTCCGTGAGATTTTTCCTACTTCCTAAAATTAAGAGAACCTTAAAGGGTCAAGGGCCGTCGTTCTACAAGTATAGATGACATTAAAAAGCGCATCGCTGAAAGAGCTAAGGCCATCCCAAAAATCGAGTTTGAGAAGTGTTTCGACGATTGGAAGAAGCGTTGACCGAAGTGCACAACATCGAATGGAGGCTATTTTGAAGACGACAACGTTAAAATAGAATAAATATTTCTTTGAATGAATAAATATTTATTCAAAAAAACGAAAATTCCCATTGTTTTTTGAACGCACCTCGTACACAAACTGATATGCCACACGCCTAATCTGGTAAAAAGGAGTTGCAACTTATACCTAGAACATGGAATCGTTAAAGAGCTTAGAGATTTAAACTATGTATTGTTGATACTATCGTTGGTTCAACCTTCAATATATATTACAGATCTTTTGAAACTGCCTTATTCAGAAATAGAAAAGTCAAACTTTTAGATCCTGCCACAAACAAAAAAATTATTAGAGTACTTATGTTAACTAGGGTACTGCTTCATAACATTTCATCGCATCGTTCTTAAGTCATTGGTTTCAAAGTGACGTTAACTCTGCCATTTTTTTCACAATGGATTTCATGTGATTTCCATTAAAATGAATCGAAACATCGTTTCCTGACGGGAAAAAAAAACATAGTTGATGCAAAGTCATGGCTTGATAAGTCTTTGCTTGAAGGTTTGCTGGATTTCGTTGTAACCGTAGTGTACACAAATGATGCATCCGCCTTCAAGAGGGCCACAAAACAGCAGACAAATTTTTGAAATTTCTTTAGGCAACTTTAAATTAATTCGAGTGAATTATTTTACCATCATTGGCGTACCAAAGGAACGAAGAGGTCATCTCATTCACGAGTTTTTATGAAATGAAAAAGCTTTGCGCTCAATGAAAGCCGCGTGAGGAAACGCAATAAGAACGAGTTTCTGCGCCGATTTGTAAAAATTAGTGAAAAATTAATTCTTTGGATTCAGATGGAACTGTTTTCATACGTACTACCTGGAACATGGTAAAAAAATCCATAAAAAAATATTAATGTGCGTTATTGCATCGATTGGATGTCGATATGAAAGGTACGACAAATTGTTAGTTCAAAGACTTTCCAGCCAATTTCATATACCATACTACCGTTCCCACCAGGTGTCAGAGGACACCACTAATATTTGAATCTAATGTTTTGAAATTAGACCTACATTTTGAAACATTTTTAGAACAGAAACATCGGACAATTACTATGGGAGGTACAGCATATTGAGTCTTGTATTTTGAAAAAAGAACAAATGAATAAAAAGAAATTTCGTGCGTTAATGAAATATCATATTTCCTTTTCTTTGTGGAAAAAAACAGCTGTTGGTATAAACAATGGTCTAAAAAAATTTTTAACATCAAGTACTTAAGTGCTTTGCTAACACTGGCTTTATGAGTACTGCAGACGATGCACCCTATGAATTTACATGCTAGCATAGCTGTTACGAAAGAAGGCATCCGAAAACCATAAAATTTTTAACGATAATTATTAGAAACTAATGTACTCGAATTTGCTAATAACAATGAGCTAATTAATCTAGCAAAATGGAGAAAAAAGCAAAAGAGCAAAAAAAAAAAAAGAAAAAAAAGAAAAGAAAAAATTGACAACTAGAAAGAGTTCGAAGAAGCACAAAGAATGTAACGCATTTTCCTACTGAGATGATACCCATTGAAAATACGAGAATATGACGTAACGGTATATTTCAGGACCAGTCTATGGTGTTCTCAGTCTGTTGTGTTCTCATCACAGTGTATTTATGTTTGCATATGCACATACTTAACTATTTTTCATATAAAATTTCAAGTAATATATGTATGTATGAACAAATGGATTTCAAAGAACGTAGAGCAGAAGAATCTACAAACCGTTCAAAACAGTAACAGCGTTGCCTTGAAAGCTATTTTCTGCGATTGCACTAGTAAAAGTTGAAACGCACACAAAACTGAAGTGGATAAAACAACAGAAAAAAAAACAAAAACAAACACTCTTGCTTTGGAGTAGATAGCACTCACGAGACTTGGGCTTGCGCCAATTAAAGATAATTTTACGCTTTTACACTACAATAAAAAGTTAGCTGAAAACCATGAAAGCATTAAAGTTGCAAAGAAATTACAAAAATTGTTCAAAAATAAACATTTTTATTTTTTCATTTAACCGAAAACTGCAAGTAAAAGTTTCGTTTACATTTTGGGGGTTTCCTTTGCATACTTTAAGGCGTACAGCCACAGCTTAGACTGCTAATGTCGGCTTAACAATTGTGACGTTCATAATTTGCCACACATTTGCATTGTTTTTATGCATTTCTTTTCCACAAAAGAGAGAATGACGCTCGTGTTGTGGAACCCGAGCTAGAAAGCGGTACGGAGCAATCCACATAAGTACTACTAGTCATAATTTTATGGCAGCAAATATGACAGATAATGCTCAAGTGAGGACACACACAGAAGCAACTGTACATATGCATATATAAGTGCAGTGATATAACTGTTGTTAGCTCACCACAAACAATTGCTCACAACTATTTTCGTTTCCTTTTCTTTGTGTATTCTGCTTTTATATAGTTTCTACTACATTCTTCTAAGTAAGCATTTTGATTTTATACATTTACGTTACTATTTGTTAGTTGTTGTGTTTGTCTAAGCAATTCCAGCGATTATCTTTCCACCGCGCATCGCTCTGCTTGCGTTGACGTGCCTTTTATTTGTCTATTTGCGGACTTTTTTCCATTCTTATTTTTTTAATATTTTCTTGACCTAGTTCGTGCGATTGCGGCGTAATCGCAAATAGTTCAAAGAAAATTCATGCGATGTTGGAAAGGCGCTCAGAAAACAACATGTCTTGGGAAATAAATACTATTTGCAAAAACCAATAAGCTTTTGCTTGGAAAACCAGCGAAAATTCATCGGTGAATAAATTATATATTCAATGAATAATTTATTTTAACTACCAAGTTGTCACTCCCAAAGTCAAAGTATAGTATATATTATAGTATATATATACTTTTTTTTATACTATAATATAGTATATACTGTAATATATTTAACTATACAGGTTACACCATACTTTGAGGTGTCAAATTATCAAATCAACTAAAAATTATTATATAATGTATATATTTGTCTGCTATAAGTAATTAATAATTGAAATTATAATCTTAACTATTCCAGTGCTTCTTTAACTGTGCCATTTAGAGATTAACCCAATCTAGAATTGCAACAACGATCTAAACCTATATATGCCTTGGAAATAAGAATAAGAACTTAAAGAAATATTTTATGAGTTGATTCCCAGAAAAAAATGTCAAATGATCTGGACACATTCGTTTTATTGTCACACCCAAAGTCGTAACATACCCGACTGAAGTAGAAGCCTAACCGAAACCCAACAGAATTGGTGTTAATCGAGTTAGCCGATTTTGAAGTGGAATAGATATTTTGGATTAAGATGTGGTACTCGAATTTATCCGAAGTCTAAGTAAAGGATCAATCTCATAGATCTCGAATCGATACCTATGGTTAAGATTCAGGATTCCAATTCTAAGCCTTAGACTTAAAAGCGTAACTTCAACATTATAAAATCGAGCTTCTACAAATTTCAGTGCGTATTTCCACCTTACATTACAGATATAGCTTCATAAAAGTTTTGACTCACTGCCAAGGATTTGATGGTTTAGTATAAATAGTATTTTTCATGTCAAATATATACGCTGAGTTGTTGCAATACCTGTAGACTCTTGGCCAATTTGAAAAATAAAAAAATAAAAAAAACATCTCCATATTCACTATCTCGTTCTATGACGGTATTTGGAATACGCAATCCACCAACAGCTCACATTTAATCCACTAGCCACGCTCTCCTCCATTCACCCCTTTACTGTTAGTCCAAATGCAATTCAATCTTCGTACTAAACAAAAGCACCAAGAACAAAAAGTGTGGCTCTGCTACTCTGCTTTTGCTTACTTGCATTTCATATGTCGCATTGAGGACGAGCACTTACCATACAAAAGCAGATTAAGAGTACTGACAGCTTGTCTGCGCTACGTAAACGCAATTTTGCGGTAGATAAAAACCATACCAAAATTTAACGTCAGCTAACTGTACAACATTTTTACATAATCCGGTCGTTACAGGAGATAAGCTTGTCTTGTGTCTAACCGAGGGGGAAATTGAAAGATATTCTCAAGGTCACCTCAAATATATTTCTGCTTAAATTTTAAGCAAATATTTTATTTGAGTTCAAGAATGGGCTCTTTCGATTCATTAATTTTCTCATCTAACAAATACTTTCAAATTCTTGCAAAGACTTCACCTAATTGTTGATCTTAAACCACTGGCTTCATAGATTTTGAGTCTTAGTAGTAATGGCATAGTAAAGCATAGCTTTTGGAAGATAATCACCGCATTGTTTGATATATGTAGAAGTAGAATAAGGACTACTTGGTTATGAAAGAACAAAGTGGTAAAGTAACTTTAATATATATCTATAATATAGTCACTTGTTGCTTATGTGATATTTGACTAAAGTTGTGGTGTCACTCCTTACTCTATACTATATACAGCAGAATAAATAGAGGATTCGACTAATGTTTCAATGATTTTATGAAAAAACTCCAATTGAATTTATATTCCTTGGCTATTTCTTGACTACTTAGGCATGCCGCCCTTTAGAAAATATTTATTCCAAAAGTTTTGAACTTGACCCCCTAGCTGACCCCCTAATCATGTGCTCAACTCACTGCGCTTTCACTTCCATTTTGGTAACTTTTTTAGTGCTTTGAGGTATTTACTGAATATTATATTTTAATTCTGATATTTTTATTATATTCCCCTGTTAAATTACCTCTGTTGAATTGATAACTTTAGGTTAAAACCAGATGGAACCAGTATTGCCTACTCTAGCCTTGAGACCCAACATTTATATCATAAGATTATCTTATATTATATTTTACTTCTTGAAAAATCTGGTAATCTTAAGAAGAATTTCAAGAAGATCTTGCTTATTTGTTGTAGAGTAAGCTTAGTAAATTTCAGTTTAAAAATTTTAAATTAATTTGAGGGATTGGCACATATAGTATACATTCAGGATGAAAATTTTAGTAAAAATTAAGAGTACAGTTGGTTTGAACTCTTAAATTAGCATATACGCTTGGGGAGAAACATTTATTTTAAGTACGGTGGTGTTAAGATATATTAAGTAGTTATATATATATGTGCAAACATATATACATATGTTAATAAGAAAATCAATTTGGTAGTTTCTGGAGTCTTCATTTTTTTGCTTGTCCTACTTATACAAGCTTTCTGACCTTCGAGGGGCACATGCACGCGGATAAATATTCTTATTTTCGATTTTAATGTGCAAAAGAAAGTACCTCTTTCTCATATGTCGTACATTTCGGATAAGAGAAAATAAGGATCATTTATTGACAAAAAGTTTCAGCTAATAATTCTTTTTTAATTCTTTTATTTGAGTTTGTATAAATATATTTATATATTTATATATATGTATATATGAAATATGCCAACATGCTATCTTTTTTCAACCGAAAATTTTCGATTTTTCAACCGAAAAACGTAAAAAATATTCTAACCTTAGAATTTGGATTTTTGTTCATCATTATCAAAAAGATGTGTGAGTAAAGGTAACTCAGAAAGAAATAACTTCAAATTCGTGGAAATAATACAAAAACGAAATTTGGGGCAGAGCTATGAACACAGAATCCTCGTAGGAGTAATAACATCTGTCTGGGATAAATATGCTCTTCTTGCATTACATTCTGCCAGTAAAAATTTATATCTCATGGAGATCGGATTAGTCATTCAGCAAAACTCTAAATCCAATCTTCTACCGAACAGACTTAACAATACTTAAGGCAAAGTCTGCTAACAAAATATTGTGGACTGACTAGTGAAAAATCGGAAAAAGTTTCAGATCTTGCTGCTTGCTATCGGTATTACATTATAAAGTTGGAAAAAGTAATGGGTAAAGTCGAATAAAACTTGTAAAATTTATATAAAATATTTCCCTCTCAGCATGTTATTTAATATCTAGCAATTAGGAAATCGGGATTATGCTTTGTAAATCTTCTAATAGAACCGATATATACCGATCTTAGAACAGACTAAGATATTGACAAACTTTTTTTACAGAAACGCCATAATTTTAGCATTGATGAAATAAATTTACATAAGCTGTCTTCAATTCGCCAAATCTTGACAATTGGCGAACAGAACAAACAACTATTATAAATCAAATGTGCCGGCATACTAAATAAGAGATAGTAAAGCAAGCAGTTGCACCACTTTAATGAGGTTTCCACAAACTCTTTCACATTGAATTCAATAGTTTTGTTTTTCCTATTTTTTTTTAAGAGCTAAATCATAGCGAGCAGGGAAGTGGCGAATCGAAGACGGCTAAAGGCTGGCATCTTGTTAAGGTTTTTTTTTAGTTCTTTTACAATGAAGTGCCTTGTATTGGCAAGCCAAAAACTTGGAAAGCAAAACTGAGCTTGAAATTTGAGCAGTTTTATTTGTAGATACTTCCATGAGTTTGTTTATATAATACCTATATAAGTAGACTTTTACTCTGATGTAAACATTTTGTTTATGGTACTTCATGTCTCGGAAATTATAACTAGTTATAAGTTTCTAAAACACCATGAATAAAAACAAACCGCCCTATTGGAAGTCTGAAACTGTTTAATTTTTAAATCTAAATAACTTTTTGAAAATTTTTGAAATATTTTTTTAAAGTTCATATAAAGGTGAGGTAACCTTCACAAGTATCAAACATACAGGATAAAACTCGTTTTACTTGAAAATAACTTTTCGATTTTTGAGAGAAGAAGAGTGCTTGAAAAAGATTCAAAACTTTATATCAAACAATATATTTTAATTTTCAGCGCTTAAAACAATCTATAAAAATATTTTTATATATTTTCAACAATGTTAATATATTCATTTGGCCCTAAAATATTTCTTAAAATATTGTAGCTAATCATAACTATAAGACACTTTTTACGAAATACAAATAAATACAAGTCACTAGATTCCTTAGCACAATATTCTGCTTTTACAAGCTCAAAGTTATAAAAATGTTTATTTTAGCACATTGAACTCACACACTTCAAGGAAATTTGGCTTAGAAATAATTATTATACAATATTCCGTTATTAAATTAATGCTTTAGTTTGCCACCATCCATAAAAAGCTTTTGGTTATCGCCGCTAATATCAATTAAAAAAATCATCACGTTTCCGTAATCTCTTGAAGTAAAAGATTTTACGCTGAAATATTCAAACACGTACGCACACACATTCGCGCCCACACAAATACAGCGAGCAGTTGCAGAGAATTTGCCACGTAACAAATTCGCATATTTTCAATAAAAACAAAGAGCGCTGCTTAAATAGATAACGAAAATCAACGATGCTGTGCTAGTTACGCACATTTGGGCAAATTGAACTCTGGCTCAGAGTGCACCATGGCGGATGAGTAACACGGATGTGCGTTGTAAAGGAAATTTCTGACGCTTTTGCATTTCTTTTCGTTTTTGTTTTTGTTTGAGCACTACGATCGATTGACTATTATTTAACACACTGATTCACGCTGCTATTGCAGAAAATATTTGTTTGCTTTGCTTTTCATTTACTTTCTTCAGTTGTTTTGCACACACACACACTTTGAATTTACTTTTTTAATTTTCGCAACGTATTAGTCTGGCTGTGACCAAAATTAGCTTGCGAAAAGTGTTCAAAAACAAAACGGAAAATTGCTTGAGAGCAGCAGCACGCTGCAATGGACACCAAGCAAATGCGCTGCACTACCGCGACCTCAGCTGACAGCACGTTTTTAGCACACCAGCAAACACAGACACACATGCAAGCGTGCGGTGGTGTATATACGCACAAACACCGTTATGGCGCAAATATGAAAATAAAACGAGTAATGAACTATCCAACCAAGCAGCCGACCAACCAACAAGAATATCAAGGCTAACGATGGTAAGCAAGGTACATATATGCATGTGTGTACCTGCGTTATCGCACACACACTTGCACTTGCACACACACACACACACACAAATTTCTAACTGTGCCCAATTGGCATGCGAAAGGGTGTAGGTGTTGCCTGTGCACTTACTTAGCGCTACACCTTTCTCATACTACTCGTTGGCGAGGTGGAGCGCGATGAATTACTCGCTCGTTATGCTAAAGTGTGTGTGTGTGCTTGCGTATGTGTGCGTATGATTATGTGCGCAATATTGTTACGTCGTGCCAGCAGCTGTAGTCGCCGCTTTTGCACATATTTCATTAAATTTGCTTTTTTTTCACCACTCTTCCTTTGTTTTCCACCACTATTTTGAAGCACTTTGTTTTGTTTTGCAAACTTTTGCAGTTTCATTCTTTTGTTTTTTATGCTCAATTCCTCCTACGTTTTCTTATGTTTTCTAACCTTTCACAATTTGTTGCTGTTTTGGCTTTATTATTGACTGCGTGGTGTGTTGCTGGTGTAGGTGCATTTGCGGTCAATGCTTCCCCAGCTTTTTACTTGTTCCTCCTGTATTTTGTTCCGGATCCAAGAGGTGTTACTAGCAGCAGACGTCCGAAATGACTGAATAGTATTGTGGGAAGTATAAATTCCTTCAGTGAATACTTTGACATTGAATCCAATAATTGACAGCTCACGCATTTGCGCAGTGGTCACAAGAAATCTGATACTGACAGTTAGCACAGTGGGTAATAAAGTGTGATTTTGTAGTACATTCAGGTAATCGTAATGTAATGTCATCGAACGACCATACCATACCACCACCACCATACGACTGGGGAATATTTGAAAAGCAGAAGCTTTTAATTGAAACTATAATTGTGACGAGAATTATAAACGATAATGTTGGGTGAATCAATCCAAGGTTAGATGACAAGAATCGTTTTATTTCCATGTCTCCCTTCTGAAGTTAAACTTAGCTGGGCTTCTAAGGCACTTTCGGCCACTATTCTTGAAATCTTCTAAAACAAACCATAAATTACATGTGGCTGTTTATGTCAGGATTTCAGCTCTTACTCGAGCACATTTGATGCATGTTGCCCTCTTCTTAGCATTAGGAAAACGATACTGTCTGCTCTCAATTACTGATTTATGTCAGTTCATGTTACATTAAATTACATATTTTATAGTCAGCTGATGCATTTAGTTCAAAAGCTGAATTCCGTACGTAATGCGATCTTACGTAGGCATTCGTAAGCTCTACTCACATGCTATAATTCGTGTAAAGCCCCGAGATATATAAAAATGTTTTGTGCTTTAAGATAGTGGTAGAGATCGATTTCAAATACATATATATATATATATATATATATATATGAAACTGTTCCAACAATGGTCAGCTAACGTAATCGGAAACCACTCGGATTATGTTCGGCCAAATACCATTCCCCTGGACTATTTATGAAATACTTTTGGTGCTACAATTATAAATACAATTAAATCCGCTTCGCTACAAATAACCCCTCATCTTTTATAACGCCCGCAGTATATTAATTTAGAACTCTAATTTAAAAACATGTATCTGAATATGCAATATTATATTACTTTATATTTATATAACATTATATACCTCTAAGGAAGCAATATACCTACCATCCGATTGAAGGGCTGCGATACTAGCCTTGAGTTCACTCACTTTACTCAAAATTAATGAAGTACTCGTAACCTCAACATCAATGGTATGGAGTTACTTCATAGTAAGACAAGTGTGTCTACCTGTGTGTAGAGCAGAATCGCAAGAAATGTTAAAGCTGATGAACCAGCGAGGAAAAGTGCCCACTAGCAGTAGAATAAAAACAAGTCAAAACTCTTTTCTTACGTTTTTCTACTAGATGGCTGGATTTCTTGTGGGCTTGACGAGCTAGATGCAATATGCTGATTGTCCTACGTAATTCGTAAGGGTAGACCCCTTCCGCTTTTCCCTCTCAGTAAGTGTTGCTTTTCCCTATTCGTAGAGATTTTAAGGTTAAAAGTCTTATCGGGTGACAGTCCAATGTCTCAGAATCATCAAATTAAAATCATCTTAACACTTCCCTAATAATTTTCCCGCCATTGCGAGATCAAGACTAAAACACATTTGTCTTACACTTAGAATTGAATTAATAGGAATGGTACTAAAACATCTAAGGAGATTTCTGTCCATTTCAAGACGCTTTGTCTATACTTAATCTCCAACTATGGAAGTTTTCTAACAAAATAGGAAAAGCAATCCAAGTTTGCTCCTTATCTTGGCGATCAGCCATATAACCTAACTTACTTGCCACCAAAGGGGTTAGGCAATGAGAAGCATGGGATTTGAAACCTCTAACACTTTTTAGACAGAAGAATTCATATCTGGTAAGATTCCTTCTTACCAGGAACTACCGATCACTCCGTGAACCAACATCTAACGATACAGAAAAGCTCTCCATGCTCTCCACGGTACCACCGAGAGACTACTTATTAGGTACCGGAACTGACGAGGACGATTGCAATTGATTACTAGTATGCCTACAGTGGTTAGGATTGCTTTCGATATATCAAGGACAAGATCAAAATAAAACATTTTCATATTCAAAAGAACAAGTTCATAGACTCGATTAAAAATGCAAGAGATATGTGGAAAGCCAAACCGTCTGTGACCTCTTCTTTTTTAAAGACTGTGATTCGTGTATTAGGTGAAGTAGTAGAACCTACAGATATATTGGACATGGGGATTAGTAGAACCCTTAAGCCCTTTATATATTGAATGCGTTGTGTAATATCGTAAAAAACCCAATTTTTGGTGCTAACAAATTTGGCTGATATGTGACTAAGTTTCCCATATGGATATGCGTCTGGATGCGATAAGGTCCTACAAATCTTCAACATTTCATAAAAGATATGTTATGTCGAAAGGGGTTTGACATTTTCCAGCCAAAATGTTTCTACAATTTTAGATTTAGTCTTGTTCTTGCTTAAACCCACTATCCTCCAGAAACTTATCACATACTCAACCCTCTCGGCTACAGCTTTTGAGCCTCAAAAGTGATCAGAATAGAACATAAGTCCTGTTGAGGAAACTTGATGTCTTAATTCTACTAAATAATTGCATTTCATTGAAAATATACTCACGATATCGTACATAAAGCATAGCGTCTATGAAGCCGCACAAAGCGTCCTGATGTCTACGATTGCGTTCACGTGAGATTAACACACGCTCCAAAAAATGTCCCATCAAACGAATTTCGAGTTTCAGAATGGCGGAAATATCGATGAGCTTGCGCACGCTAAAATGCTCCAAGTCCTTAGCACAGCTGGCGAATTTCAGCGAACTGGAGTCGAACATATCGGGATCGTCTTTGCTAAATTTACTGCTGTACTTGCTGAAACGCCGTGAGTGTTGTTCTTTTCGTTGCTTGCCGTAAATGTCCCACAAAAGTGAGCTCAACAATTGTTTCACCTCGCTGGACGACACAAAACAAATGGAAGAAACAAAAACGTATAAAAGGCGTGAGAAGTCATCGGAACTTTGTCATTGATTCCCGTTTATCAGCGTTGTTGGAATTAAAAAAAAAACAACTACCTACCTCATACTTTTGCTGTTATTGTATGAGTTTCTGTTCCAATGGTGTGCTTGCGTGGTAGTTTCTTTAGTAACTCTAAGCTTTAGCTATGCGAATTTCCAAGAAATTTGAATTTTTATCAAGCTTGTGCTATTGAATGGGTTTTTTTCTTTCCTTTCATTTGACTTTATTTTATGCAGTGACTTTGAAATTTTGTTTGTGAAAAAACATTATTAAGCGTAATGTCGACATGAGTTCAAAACATGTTTGCGTTTACTTGAATAGCGGTATTCACATTACAGCCACAGAAATTTCAAATAAACGCAACAATTATTAGAGGCAAAACTGTAATTTAGTACATCAAATTGAAGTAGTAAGGGGCAGCTGCGGTTGAAAAAATTTAAAAAGTGGGAATGGCTTCGCCCTCTTATAGGTTTAATGTACATACCTCATAAACCACTAAATCTATATCAATTAAATTTGCTGAGAACAAATCCCCTGCACCTCCGCAGACAGTGCGAAAATGAGTGAAATCGGGTAATAACCACGCCCACTGCCCATATAACGGAATTTATAAATAAATACGTCCGAAGCATTAAAGTTCACAGTCAAGACCCTGTCTAAGGGCCTCATAAAAATCGATATAAAAATTTGGCAATGGGCGTAGCACCGCCTAGCTTTAGATGAAATCCTGTACCTCAGGAACTACCACCAAATTTCGAATTCAATTTCAACTGAATTTGGTACTTAATATTATTCTGAAACTTTTATGTTACATTGAGAAAATGGGTGAAATCAAAGAACAATCACGTATTCTTCCTGTATATCACAATTTTAATTTCCCTCTGATTTTTTTAATTTACAGAATATAAATAAAGTATCAATGAAGATATCGGCATAAAACTTTGAACAAATTTCACCTTCAGAGTATTTCGTCTCACGTCTAAAAGTTGTCGAAATCGGACCAATACCGATTAATAATTCAAGTACGCAGATAATCGCATATAGGTTATCATATAGATAGGGGTGGACTTCAGTGCCTATCACTGACTTTTCACCAAAAATATCAGCTAATCTGTGAGATAACAAAGGAAATTCAAAGAAAATTATTTCCTGATGATAATTTGCCCTTATGTCAAAAATAGGTAAAATGGGGTCATACTTTCCGTAAGCCACACATACTTAATATAAAGATCTTCGAAATTCCGGTTGACTTTATATCGGTCAATATGAGATGAACGTAAAACCTTGGATATTGTATCCACAAATTATTCCAGCCCTTATATACTACCGATAATGATTTCCGGTATTCTAGTGAACCTTATGTCGAATAAATCGGTGAAATTGTGCATTATAATAATAAAATAAGATAAATTGCGGGAGTATAAAATTTTCGGTTGCATCTGAACTCAGCCTTTCCTTACTTGTTTAAACACGCTATCCTCCCACTGTATCTATCGGCTTATAGTTTTCCAACAAAGAACACTGATAGCATGATGGGCCTAAGAAAGATGTCTTCCAATATTCGTCCCTACTGTCACGTTTTAGCCTGACTACTTAGTATGCACCCATTACAATAGAGTAATTGAGCATATTTATGACCCTGTAAACGGGTTTTATAAAATCTTTAAAAATTTCTTTGAAGTGGTCGTTATAGTTCTACTTACATGTGAAAGGATAAAGCTTGTATTTTTGAAACACTTTTCCTATTCGTCTATTGGTGCATGAGCTTTTTCGAGAAAACTGGAAGCCGTAAAACCCACGTGGAATTATTTTAAGGTCCTTGGGATTTGGTATTTCATGGATGGAAGCATTTGAACTACTTTCTCAGGTTGAAAGGAACGTTCACCTAACCTCACGGTTTGACAGGTTGATCAAACCTTCGACAAAACTATATCGCAAAAGTTTTGTAGGCTGGTATCGACCCACTCAACCTTTCTGTGTGTCAAAGCCAGTCGCGGTCTCTTATCAGGATTTTGCATCAGACCAAACGTGGCTTGGAAATAATTTGCCAGCATTTAAATGGGCATATTTTTATGTAAGCTCTAGCACTTCTCTCTTTTCTGCTGCCAACTCGAAACTTCGAAGAAGTTGTTGTTATTTTCTAATCATGGCCTAGTTTAGTTTTATAGGTACTATTTTTGCCTGTGGATCAGTAATGATGACAACTCTATAATCGATGTAACCAACTAGGAAACTATAGCCAATAATATGCCATCATTACTTCATTTCCACTAGTACGAGCTGCTGAGAGATCTTTGCACTGCTATCGATTTTAAGCCATTGGACCGGCAATCGTACCTCTCAGGTTTTACGATATCTTGTCACTATATTCATATGCATTTGATTGCTTTTTGCCCTTTGAAAATATGTAAATTATTTTTGACGTCTCGACTTGCACATATTTTAAGAAATGGCATGGATGCTGCATTTAAACGTAAAAGTTTGCTTTAACTTTAGAAATAACCGCAGAATTTCACGAGTTTATCCATAGTTATTTCCTATGCGATTTGGAATATCAACATCCATTGGTATTATTTGGAGAAGAAATAATAAAACTGGAATCTTCAAACATGTCATCAATATGCTACACTTTCTTGATATGTGGATACCCTTATAATTATTTGATATCAAGGAAATTAAAAAAAAATTGATTTTATATTAGAATCGATCATTTTATGTGGAATTATTTTAAAATGCAACTTTACGTTACCACAAAAAATCCGCCATCCGGTAGTAGGTTGCAACTGAAAGATCTGCGCATACATTATAAACTCTACATATACATTGTTTCTTTCCCTATTGTAAGCAGAAGAGAATACTCCCCTGAGATTTGCTTATTGGCATGTACGATAATTTCGGCTAGAAAATTCGATATATTTGTATGATATACAAACACTTTCACATATCTAATGTATATCTAAGTATGTTTCGGTTTAAACTGAAAAAATTCATTCAATTTACTAATATTTTTAGTATATTTGTATATCATTTGGTAGACAGAGAATAATACAAACGATTAACTGGGTGTGGGGAGACAGAATTTACAATATTCTAAATTTTATATACCCTGATGCTGAGACGTCAGCTAAAGGGTTACTCAGAAATACGCACGATCCATTATGGTATTCAGTGAGAAATTACGGTACATGCCGCAGCGATGAAGTTCATTGGAGAATTTCTGTGAGAGCGGAAAATAGCGCGTCGGTATAGTGTAGGCATTGGGTGCATAGTAGCCATACTCGGAATTGCAAGTACGATACATTGTGTTCTTGTCCGTCTCCACACCATAGCCTTTGAAGTTGTCTGAAAGTATAAAAATTCATTAAAGCCAAGCCTTGATAAGTTTCCCATCGTTGGCGCTCAGTACTCACAGGGGCATTTGATCTTCTCACGCGTATGCAATTGCTCATACAACTTAGCCGTTTGTACGATGGGTTTACGTTTTAAAAACTTCTGGTATTCAATTTCGGGATTGAAAGTTTCCAAATCGTCACAATAGTGTTCGCACATTTTTGCATTAATTGGATGGTTACGCAGAATACTATTTTCTATTAAAACGATATATTTTCGAAAAACGGCGAAAAGCTAAAAAATTACATTCAAAAACGATTTGTTTAGACGCGGAAAAATTGTGAAATATGTTAGCTTTGTTGATTCGGAATTTGTAATCGCTTGAGCTTGTCTGAAAGTGTTCGAATGAAATGCGATTGACAAAACAGCCGTTTGTTGCTGCAGCAACAAAATAGAAAACGTTCGAAAAGTTTGGAAGGTTGAAAAGTTGAAAGCTAACGGACACTTAAGCAACCATTTCAACTCATTAGAAAAGCATAAGAGTAATCCTCACTCTTTCGGCTGAGCGCTAACACAACTGTCATCCTGCTAACGGTGCAACAGCTGATGGACTGAATACTATTGCTGCCAGCTGTCGAAAAACATTGGGGTGGTAACTGTGACATGCGCACTGCTCTCCTTTGTGGTTTGTATGTTTTATTGATTTTGGCGACAGCAAAGAACACACCTACCGGTTTCCTCTTCCACATTTATTTGTAGTGAAAATAATAACTCGCTGCAATTTTTAGCAAATCTTTCAGAAATATTGCATTGCAGATTGGAGATTTCGCATAGAAATGTGTAAAATGTTGAATTTTGTTAATTTCATAATATGCGTAGCGACATTCAGCCAAACGATGGACCCCTGTGCGGCTATTAAGCGCGGGCCGCATCACCCGCGTAGTGAACAATCAAAAACCCGCAAAGTGGATCAGCATTTAACGCATGAAGAGCAGTGAGTTCTTCGGCAGCAAAATATATTTTTTTGCAATTATTTGTTTTCCTACTTTGTCTGTAGCCGCATTGATGACGATCTCAAGGATATGGGCATAAATGTGAACTTGGATAGCATGTCCGATGAGGAGAAGAATTTCTATTATTTTAAGGTGAGTATCTATAACTTTAGAGATTCGGTATTTGTTAGGCTATTGCAAATATTAAAATACAAAAAAAGTTACGCCTGATAGAAATGGTAATAATGTAGCGCTTGGCTTAATATATGTTTGGTCGTTTTCTTTTTCGATTTATTGTAGCTCCTTTACTGATTTTGTTAAAATGGACGCCCTCCAAAGTCTTCATGCTTCTTGACTTTATGTTTGTGAAGACATTTTTCTTAAATTTTTATATTTATGTGAACTCTCATACCCCATTATTTTATGGGTTATACGTCGATTCCAAAACAAACTCTTATGCAAAGACGCTGGAAAGGTTTTTTATTTTTATAGATGTTGAAAATTTGTCACTAGAGATAAGCGAAGAGTGTTCATAAAATTCGTTTCCTAATTTTCAATAGGAGAGCTAATGTTCTATGGATAATCAACTTAAGTCGAACATAAGATTACCTCATGACTTTCGAAGTACCATTAAATTATGTGTCCATTAAGGTAAGGTCTTCAGCATTAGAAAGTAGGTATACATATATGAAAGTTCTAAAACCACATCGTTCGAAAAATATGTACATAAGTCTAAAGCGATATTGTGGTTAGAAATATTTCGCTTTTCAGGCGATATCAGCTTCGCGTATACAAATTTCTCTTCAAATATATCTGTTACATATATCTTAAATATCTTACATATATATATATGTATCTATATATATACATATATGTATATATATACATATATATATATATATTATATATTACATTATTATTACATTATTATGTAATATATATTATTATATATTATATAACATATATATTATTATTATTATATAATTCTTACATTACAATATATATATAACATTATATATTATTATATAATACACATGTAATATATATATGGATATATGTAATGTATAATATAATCCATATACATTTTGTAGAATTGTTTTTTTTTTCGTTACTTTGAGTAAATGTGAAATATATCAAAATCTTTTTCTGATTTCTAGAATTCAAGTTTCATAAAAAAATTCAGGGCACACCTTCGAATGCATTCTAGACACTTCAGCAGGATTCTTTGTTCTGTTATTGATATCAATCGATGTATCCTCATATTGAGTAATGAATAAGATGGTACCCAAACTAGAAGTCAAATTTGAGTAAATGCTTACTTATTCTTCAATTTATTGCAAGTCGGCAAATACATGGCAAAATGTTAGCATCTCTGAGGTCAAGTTAGGCTTTAGCATTCCTCAGATTGATACTATGTTATAATCTTGTAAAAGGGATGCTTTTCGATTTGAGCCACTGTAATCCGCTGGTTGAGATACTGTGGAGAATTAATGCTTTAGGCTTAAGAAAGTTCTTTATTGTTAAATGCGACTTAAGTTGATATGAAGTAAGAAAGTTTTCTACAGCTTCTTAACTCGATTATATAGAAACTTGATCTCTCATTTGTGATAACTAAAACAAGCTTCGTAAACGCTTGAAGAAAAAGTTTTGCAACAGGTTCTGTTGTGTACGGTTTATAATTAGTTGGTTCGTCAAATATCAAAATTAATATTATACTTTCAAAAATGTATTTTGAATTTAATTGTTATTTTTCTGAATGCTTACAAGTAGAGACAATCCTTCAGTGGATACAAATTTGGTTTCGCTTCGGAACGAGTTGTTTGGTCGAATGCCCGTCTGACTTGTAAAGTCTTCCCCATAAAAAATTTATTTTTGCTAAAACGAATTCAGAAAAAAAACTAGCATTGTTATCGAGAAACTAACAACTTCAGAAATTATTGTTATTTACATAAATTAATCTATTTATAATAACTTTCTAATAAAAGATTTCCAATTTGACTAATCCAACAGATCCATGACAGTGACAATAATAACGCTCTGGATGGACTGGAGATGCTACAAGCGGCCATCCATCAGGATGAACATTTCAAAAAAGTCGATCGCGACAACTTCCTGCACAATGCTACCGAAGAAATGAACCATATCATAGGTAAGTACCGGAGAGTGTACTAAATTTTGAAACTAACATTAGAGCAGCAGACTTTACATCTTCCAGAGGTTATTGATGAGTTCCTGCAAATCGCGGATGCTAATAAGGATGGCTTTCTGCATTATGCGGAATATGTGAAAGCGGTCACTGGTGCGCCCGAGGGACAATAGAGCTAAGCAGTGAGCAGTGAGTGAGCAGCGAGTAAAGAGAAAATGTGTATGGAGAAAGAATGAAAAAATAGTCATTAATTATAGGAAAATTAGCTCAAGTTGCAAACAAAATCATAAATTGTGAATATAGAGAAAATAAACATTTATAAGTACATACATATGTGTAAGAATATAAATTATTATTTTTTTTCAAAATAACTTTTACTATATTATTATATGCATAAGTAGCTGTTATCAAGGTGTATTTTTTATTAATAATAATGTAATTAACATACGTATTTTTACCTTTATTGTAATAACAATGGTGAGCAACATATTAAGACTGTAAATAACCACCACGCGATTAAACTTTTTATAAACAACGCTAATACAAAGAATAGCATGTTTAATTATTTAAAAAGATACTTAATAATAATTGAACCGTAATGCAATAAAAAAAAATTAAAATTTAAAATGTTTATAACGATGTAGTACTCTCCTCAATTAATATTATTGCATTTGGACGATCTATTGCAGGGCACACCGCGATAGCCGTCATAGGCCGCCTTCTCGAGCAACACAATGAGATCATTGTAGCGTGGATTATCGAAAGTATTGCTGGGGAATAAACAAATAAAAGTTAAAGTTTTCTTTATTTAAACAAATTTTGATTGCCTTAGCTTACCCCTCATACTTTTCGATGCCTTCGATTAAGGCCTTTGCCGCCTTTGCATATTCATAGGCCAAATTGGGGCTGGCGCATGCCGCTGCATAGAGACAGTCATCAAGTCCGATGCCTTGTGCCGCTAAGAAGCCAGTGATAATGTAATCCTCGCCGTCGCTCAAACCGAACTGAATGTCTAAAAGTGAAATTGTTTTATTATAAGCGGTGTCAAGTAATATAGTAGTAAAGTAGTGTCAATTTATTGTGTCAGTTTATAATTATTATTAAAAAACGAAAGGCCTCAGTTCAATAATATTTAAGCTACCTTTATTTCAAAGTCTCAATATCAAAAGTAGTACGCCAACTATTATCTCAATTCGTATAGGTTATTTCTTAGATCATAGTCAGAATGGTTTCTGCACCAAGTTTGAATTATTGTAAATCCAGTTTTTAGTTAATTTACAATACCTCTATTATTGTACGAGTACGAGATACTGAGCTGAACTGAGTTTAAATTATAGCAGAGAACTATAAAAGCGAAGAAGAAGTAATCAAATAGTCGGGATCATTCCCAAGTACATAACTTTTGTTTAATTGGGTGACCTGCACACATGTATGCATCAAGTAGTGCGGCCTCGAAAGCATTTTTCAAAATATGCGAACTATATACTTCAAGTGAAATTAAGAAAATCGTAAAAAAATTGGAGGTCTTTGCAAACAAAGAATAAATTAATCATGAATGAATGCAATTGGAATTATATATTTTGTAACTTAATGTCTGGGCTTAACTTCCTTGGATTACTATACTTTTATGTACATCTCAAAAATGTTTATCCTATAAGGCTAGCAAGGAAAGAAGGAAGGGGAGTTTAAAGTTTTTTGAGAAAGCTCTTAGTTTGTTTTTACTCGACAGAAAGTAGAATCTACATATTTAAGACTAAGAAAAAATGCTTAACTAGATGAGACCATAAAAATTTTTTTCTTTCTTTTTGGTATGGTTTTGTCAGATTAGATACTTCTTGGATCATAGCTTTGGTAGCTTGAACTGTAGTGAGAACTACGTATAACGTCAACTGATATTTACATTTTCCAATATTTTACAAATTGAAACTTATTAATAATTAAAGATGTTGATTCTTTACAAATATTTTATCTACCAGTAGTAATTAGCGTCAAGATACTACATCGGGTTTAAAAATTTTAAGTTTAAGTTTTAGTTTTACCCTCTGCACTTCGCGCATGCCCATAGCCATATCCGTAACCGCTCCAGTGACCAGCGCCTAACATGCCAGCAGCAAATATCAAAATTTTTAGTAAAATTATGATCAGAAGATTCGTTAGATTCAAGCTCAGTACCTGCAATAAAGGAAATTAAATAAATAAACTACGGTAAGAGGATTTTAAATGGTGCAATTATTATCAGAATTACTACTTGTTGGAAGCAATTGCATACGATTTTTCATCGGCCGTGTGCGATTGTGGTCCTGAAAGACAGCACGGACCCGTGCTAGTTCTGTCTACGCGATGAACATCTGAATGAGCGTTTTGAGACAGAAGGATTATACAAAGTGATCCCCAGAGGGTTATTTTTTGTGAGAATTTCAGATATTTTCCGAGAAAGCAAAATTTAGTGATAAGAGTAAAGTCGATGAACTGCAACCAACGTTCCGATTTAGTTGAGTCATTAAAAATTGAACCAAACTGATCCCTCCCAACGTTGGAAGTAGCAATGAGTATTTCGACTATTCTCTTTTCCTACTTTTTGATATTTTTATATTCATTTATTTTTCATCTCAAGAAAGAAATAGTCACTTTTAATTAAATTGTATGATATACATACGTACGTCGGCGTTTTACCTTCCTTTTCCTTTCCTTTTTTTTAATTCTTTCATTATCGAATCGAAACATGGAAAACGAGGCGACGCTTACATTTTTGCTCCATAATAGATTCACTAAGGATATGTAAATTATTTTATAAATAAAAAAAAAAAATAAAAAAATGCCACATTGTTACTGAAGATTTTAACATTCTAAGTGCTCAAGGACTACTTGGATACTTTTGTCGGACTTTTCTAAAAACCGTTCAAAAAGGTACACAAAATCTTACAAAAGGATCCCTGAGCCCAGAAAATTCAGAACTGAAAAATCAAATGCACATTTTTGATAAAAATTTACAATAAACCTGATTTCAGAAAGTTTTCGACTCAACTTTAACACGTACTTAAACATATTCTTTCACTTTTTTTTAACTTTGTTTATTACTTCTCCTTTTCACATACTTGACTATTGCCCGTGGAGCGATTGATCAGCTCCTTGGCCACCTGCGTGACCACATGCCCCGCCGGACTGGCCATCATATCCTGCGCCGCTTGCAGCCACCCAGTTGGCCGCTCGGTAATTTCGTTGAAGCTATTCGCACTATTGTTACGATCCACATCGTACGCCAAAATTGCACAACGAATTTGTGGTAGCGCCACAAACGCGCAAAATACAAGAAGACGCCAATTTTTCACCGACATTGCTATAGAGAAATGAATTTTAGAAATAAATTTAACAAATACGCGTAACGTAGCTAAATGCCGACTTGCGTGTGTGCCGCTCGGCAACGGAACGTGACTAAAATTCGACGACACTGCACGCCTGGTTTTATCTAGGTATTTTCAAGAGCAAAACCAAAGAAGCGCGAAATGCATTGGCAGTTTCCGCCTTTAATAGCGCCGCTTGGTAAGTGCAGTGCCGAAGACGTCTCTTTACGTATTTGCACAGGTGCAAAATGTATGACTTAGCCATACCTGCGCATGCGCATCGATAATTTGTGTTCATTTAGCAGGCGCCGTTGCGCGCGAAAGTGAGTTTTCCAACAAACAAATTTAATCTGTAATAAGACATTGAAGGCACAAGAGAGTAATGGAATAGAAAGAGCTATAAAGAAATTTGTGAGGCAATGTTGAGTTTATGGTTTTAGGCCATTTGCTACACATGCGATGTACATACATATATACAAATGCATCAATTCATCAAGCAGTTAGGTAATTTGGCGTAAAGACATAAATACCCTAAACTGCAATTCCACTTGCACTTATAGTAAATGTCATTAGCCCAGTCGGCACAGTTTGTTTACATTCGCTTCCTCGAAACGGTATCGAAACGGAACGCCGATGTGAAGTAAATAACGTAAACGTAAACACACAATTATGTTTTTTAGATTGTCAAGAACACCCACATATCTGTGCTATACATACATATACTGTATCATACATCTGTATACATACATATGTTTGTTTACATACCCTAACCTAACGGTAGTCATAAATACGGAAGACTTCCCTAACAATTTCAGAATGAAGCCGAACTAGTTAGATATTTGCTACCAGTTCCTGCGACAGTTGGGTTTACGTAACCGGAATTAAATGGGATTTATATCCGGCTAAGAACCATCGGCAGAATTCCACACTTTTTGGTGAGTGTTTTTTGCCGCTACTACAATAAACCTAGTCTACATATGTAGGCAAAGGCTAAGTTCGGTTGCGACCAATCCAACATTTATACTCTCGCAATTTTCAAAGATCAAAGCCAGGGGACAAACTTTCAGGTGTTGGCAAACTTAATATTAAAATAGGTTGTACAATAATATTGTACCATATTACATATATATAATATGTTATCTTACTACGAAATAAACATATTCGGTATCTTACTAACTTATACTAGAGGTCATAGACTTAAGTACTTTCGTTGCTATATTTTGCTTCGTGTCAAAGATATTTATATTAAAATCTACCAAATTAACTCAAATTGTATATATGTGATATAGACTCAACCAAAGTGGCTTAATTGAAAATATTAAATACATAAGGAAAAAGTCAATCAGAGGAAAGGATATCATTATAATAGGAATAAGCGGCTTTGGGTATGGTCTGGACCGATTTCTTTCATATTTAGCGCGAAATCACATTGTGTTTAAGAAAACATATCCACTTAATTTCATTAAAATATCACACACATTGACACAACATAAACGGTTTAAAGTCAGACGCAAGGTCGGGAATTCTTATATTGGGCATTTTTGGGATAGAGGGAGATCTGCACTGATCACATTAACTCTTCATTATTCAAGTATATAATATAAGTACATGTTTTTACGCAATTTTGTGAAGGTCATTCACACAGTGGCCGACTCGATTCGGCATAAAGTCTGCTAGAATAGCGAAAATCATTGTATGTATATGGGAGCTGGGATAATTCGTTCACCAATTTCACACATTTTCGGCAGTAAACTATGCTATATCCGATATTACATGTTCACTTAATTTTGTTAATATATCTTACATATTGAACAAAATACATAGTATAAAGTCTACCCAGAGGTAGAAAACCTTTATATTAGGTACATGTGGGCTAGGGAAGTGCTTACCCGAGGTTATCCATTTTAAGCACATGGACACACACACACATGGTTGACAATGCTTATATTAGGTGTATGGGGGCTATGGGAAATATTTACCAGATTTTCACCATTTAGGTATCTGGTTGCTTGAAAAGTTGTAATCCGATTTCCTCTATTTTTACACATAATATGCCATATCCTGAAGGCACTATTTGTACAAAGTTTGATTTTCTTATCTTAATTGCTGCTCAATTTATCTAATTTAAAGTCAAAGGATCAGATGAAACTTGAAATTGTGTTAAATGAGAAATAGGTGTGGCTTTCATCCGATTTAGCTCTATTTTTGTAGCGTGACATAAGAATGCAAATATAATATCACACACCAAATTTTGTTGAAATCGGTTAAGGCATTTTTGAGATATGGGATTTCTCCTAAAAGTGGGCGGTGCCACACCCATCAACAAAACTTTACACGGATTCCAATGCAACCCTTCCGTATCATATTTTCTGCAAGTTTTAATGTTTCTAACGTGTTCCTTCAGTGAGTTATCGTACTTTTAGTAGTTTCCAACATAAGATTTGTATGGGAGATGGGGGTGGTTATTATCCGATTTAACGAATTTTCTCAGTATACAAAGGGATGCTAGAAGAACTTAGTAGGAGCAAGTTTGATTAAAATATCTTTAACGGTTTCTGATATATATATATATTAAACCTATTGGGGGGCGGGGCCATGCCTACTTTTACAAACTTTTCTGCCCACAGATCCACCACGCTACTAGGATCCTCTATACGAAATTACACATTTATTTCTTAATTTTATGCTCAGTTAAAGCATTTTATCTATTTTCGATTAATTGCAATTTGTGAGCGTGGCAGATGTTCAATTACGCCCATCTGTATACCAACCTTCTTACGGTGACAAAGGACACGTGCAGCAAGTTTCATCAAAATATCTTAATTTTTACTCAAGTTATCGCTTGCACGGACGGACGGGCGGACGGACGGACAGACATTCACTAGGATTTCAACTCGTCTTTTTATCCTGATAATTTAATATATATATGTCCATATCTAACTCGTTTAGTTCTAGGTGTTACAAACAACCGTTAGGTGAACAAGACTATTGTACTCTGTAGCAACACGTTGCGGGAGTATAATAATTCAAGCAATCATATTATTGATTCGTTAATATGTCTGCGTCAGAAAAGTTAAGTCATTCAAAGATAATATTACCTTACTAAATATATTGCTAAATAATTATGCTTATTATTGCTAAATAAGTAAAAATTAATCGAAGAAGTTTATTCATCGCCAATTTTTTTAATTCTAAAACAAATTTAAAGAAACTGAATCATTGGATGGTGCTATTATTATATTTGCCGTCTTTTATGATATTATTATGATATAAGCGGTTTCAAATACTAATATTTGTAATAAGTAAACCTAACCTATGTATATGTCAGTCATATAGGTGAAAATCAGTATACAAGATATAGAGCACAGGTGGGATGTGGGATAGAGCAAAGACCGATTGTATTCACACATCGGAGCTAAAATAAGTACTGTACCGATTTCTCTTTAATTTTTAGCAACAGGTCAAATTATTATCGATAAAGATGCTCTGTTACTTTCATTGAACCATATTTTCGATACAAAGTCAGCCACTGACAGGGAGCTTATCAGCCATAATCGATATCTTGGCGCTTGAAACGCTTTTACATGAAAGTTCCCGCACTTTAAACGCATTATTTGTAAGAAGTTCTATTTGGATACCCATGTTATTGCTCTATTTATTTATTATTAGTTGAAAGAACCTGATGAAAATAAAAGCGGTGTCATATGGGCAGGTGTCATATGTCATATGGTAAGCATTTTTCGTTAGAGAGAGCACTTTAGTAGTTTCGAACATAAGTTATTATCAATGGTTAGTATCAAGAAATGCTAAGAGGAAATTTTGTCACTAAGTTTGATTGATACTTGAATGCTTTTAGTGGTTTGTGAGATACATAAATTAGATCTATTAGAGGGTCGGCTTACGCCCACTTTTTACAAATGCACTTGCCCCTCCCTACAATGATCCTTCGTATTGGATTTAGTTTTACAATTTGTGGCTTAGTTATAGCACTTTATAGATTTTCAATTAACGGAGTTTTAAGGGCGTGGCAAAAATTCGAGACAAAAAATCCCCTCATAGGACTAAGGAAGATATCTCAGACATTCCCTCGTGCCATCCTGATAATTTTGGTATATAACTCTGAAACCATCTCTATTAATTTTGGGTGTCAGAAAGAAGCGTTAGATGAGCAAAACTATTATTATCGATTTACATAAAAGCGGAAATCAAAAACCAAGCTGAAATTTTTCCAACAGTGTTTCTACAATACGACAAAAAAGGAAGATGCTATATTTTTTATCTTTTCCCTTTATCCAACAATTGGATTCAGAAGGTAAATTAAGAGGCCTCGAATGGCTAAGCAATTCTATAACTTGTTCTTAGAAAACTCGGATCGAAATCAGGTCTCGCGGAATGTAAATAACATCCTTGAAAATTGTTAAAAATATCTGATGAACGTGAAGGCAGTTAGCAAAGTGTCACTGTTATGTATATTGAAAAATAAAATTGAAGATGAGTGATTCGCAACAAAAAAGGGAAGAAAAATGTTATGAAAAAATTGCCAATGAAATGTTTGCAAATAATTAATATAGCCCTTTGGTACTGTCTTGTCTTTTTAATTTCAGTTATAATTCCGATGAAGTTAGCATCTGACGAATAAATAATATTATGAAATAATTTAATGAATTTATGTCAGTATTTGCAACTATTTTAATTCGCAATTATTTAAATGCGAATTAAATTATTTTAATTTGTTAAACTTGCTAGCTGAAAGCTAAATTATCAATCAACAGCATCTACATTCCATTTACATCCATCTATTATCATTATGTAGAATTAAAATTCCTTTAGTTTTGAAAATTGCCTGTTTGAACGCTAAAGCTTTGAACCGCAACGTATTGTGTCAATCATCAATCAATTTTGCACTTTTCCAATGCAGAAATATGTGAAATTATTAACAATTGCTTCGAATGTCAACGATCTGTGAATAGCTCAATATATAGTACATAATTATGTATGTTCATGTGTATATAAATGTGTGATATGTTCCAGCTGTTAGTTAAGTGCATACAATTTCAGCAATCAAAGAAATGTTGCACGCTTTCTGAACTAAAATACATAAGTAATTTGATTTGAAGAAAATGCATTTCACAAATTAATTCCGGGGTTAAGGACACATAGCTTCAAGTTTGAAGTAGAAAAAAAGAAAAAAAAAAGGAATCTATATATAATTATCCAGATAATATATAGCATGTTCCCAAATCATATAAAGTAGATCGCATTCAGATTTCTTAATTTTTCCTTGATCTGGATTATTTCATACATGGTCAATTTGCACGCATTGCGGAACTAGTCCATGGCTTCCAATTTTAGTGGTGAAGAATTATAGCTAAACTCTATAGTATTCACTTTTAACCAAAACAGCATACCATCTGTTTTTTTAAGGAAAATATGTCTAAAAATCCTCAACTGTCTGTCGTTCTCAGGAAATATGTGAGTGTTTTCCCATCCCTAGATACAAATACTAGGGACTATTCCACACTTCCCATATTGTTCAAGCACAAAGTGATTTATTTTGTTCTACCAAGATATTATAACGATTTTCTGCTAAGGTCTTCAGCGCGAAAGGGTATCCGTTACTCAATTAATCTATAAAAAATTTGCTACATATGGTAAATTCCTTAGACTAATAATTTTTTCACTGTGAGTATACATTTTTTCATAGATATCTTTTATGAATCTTGCCATTTAATCTCAAAATTGAAAGTCCTTAAAATAATAATAATATCCATAAAACATATTAGAATAAAAAAAATTAATTAAAAATGTTATTTTATTTATACTTAAAAAAGTAAAAACGTCACTTTACTTACTTAAAAGGTATCAGGTTAAAGGGTTAAAATGTAAATTTTTTAGTGAAATGTTCAAAATATATACATATTTCGATTACGGCCTTCTCGTTAATAGTATTGTGACCATAAATAAAGTTTTGACTGAGAATGAATAAAGATTTAGAGGTATAAGTTTGTAAATATGTACATAAGTTTAAATAGGTCTGTCATTCCGAGTTGGAAGTACTTTCAGCTACGATATCTAGTATATTTACAGCTAGTATAGTTACAATACATATAATATTTACATTTATTTGAGAAAAATTATTTTCACATATCAATAGGTTATCAAATTTAATTGTTGTGTCCTTTGTTTGACAAGCAAAAATTTGACAGTTTTCACGGGATTGGTATCTCGACACATAAAGTCTTGTCATAAATTGTTACAACAATGGAATGATATTACCATTTTAATTGGTTTTACTTCGAATGCCAATGAAATGAAAATTTTCCTTAAATATGGAACCATTTAAAATCTAAATTTAATGTTATATGCTTATTTTGTATTGAAGTTACCACTTGTCATCAAAAGTGTGGAAACAAAAAACATCTATTATCTGCATGCATTAGGAGAAAACAGATTTCACTAATTCTTTTCTAAGCGGATATATTTAGCGGATTATACAGTGAGTAATAAGTCGAAAGTATTCAATTTGTTATGTGATGCAATAATGTTTAGGCAGGGCAATAGCTTTATTATAAATTTTGACCCCTATTGGGTATGACCCGACTAGCCCGAGTACAGTACCAAGCATATATCAAAATATATACTACAATTGGATATCGGCTACCTACCGCAGGCAACTGAGTCACCAGTCGCCATTTTGCGTGTATTACCAATTATCACCAACCCTTGTTATAGTGTACAGAAATGTCATAATCAAACAACTGCTGAAGATCTGATTTGGGTGTTTTGAAGTTTGAATACATTGAATATCTTTAAGGAAAATTTAAATACTTTATTTTTTATTTATTTACAAACGTTTCTAACTTCATAATTTATCAAAATTTATCTTCATTATCGTTGCTCTTTAAACACTTTATAATTTTTTTAAGTAATATTTAATTTCACACTTTTTTAATAATTTAATAATAAACGTAATTTCATGTCGGACGTACAAATTAATTTTAATCTGCTGAAAATAACGGTTTTAAATTTCAATGAACGTCATTCGTTTAAATTTCTTTAATTTCATTTTTCGAATTAAGTATGCTGACATTAGTAGCCATACGCAATGTAAAATGCTGCTATACTTAGTAGCCCGGGCAATTAGGCCCGCAGCTATGTATATCCCAGTAGCCTTACACCAGCGACTGTTTCCCATCAATAAAATTAAACCGAATTTTGTTTTTCATTTTAAAAATGTAATCTTTTTATTTATCAACTCATTATTGTATCCATTATATCCCATTATGCTCATAATCAATCATCATATTTAATAATTGTAATAATCATATTCATAGTTGTATGTATGTATAATGCTTTTCATTTTGTATTTGTATTTGTATTTGTAATTTGTAATTTGTGTTAAGTATACACGCATTTTGTATAATATATATTTATGTAGTCACATTCAACACATACATATTTAATAATACATAAGAGTATATATAATGTTTTCATAAATATTTTTTGGTTTTACTTAACTTCCTTTTATAGTAAATATATGCTTTGAGAACAACTGATCGGGGTTTTCGCATGATTTTGTGAAATTTTATGACTTTTTCGCCTATTTTCGTGCAATCTGCGAGTTGTTTGTTTATGAGGCGAACGTGTGCATGGATGTGTGTGTATATATCTTTTATAATATATAAGCAAATGTTTGTATATATGTACGAATGTATGATTTTTGTGATATATGTACGTCGGTGTAGAAGTGTAGAAGGATACTTGTGATATATATGTATATGTAGGAGTATATATGCGTGTATATATGAATATATAACGGTAAATGCAGCTTTTTTGGGGGCAACTTCTTTAATTATGTCTCTTGTAGGTTTCTTATTTTTATTTAGTGCATGATTTATTTGTATTTACGTTAGCTTGTTGGTGCGTTTTTGTCACAATTGCCTATAAACTTTTATATTGATTAACTACAGTACTTACTTAATGCTAAATATTTTAAGTGTTCTTTTTTTTTAAATAAGTGTAATTGTGCTAATAACTTTGCTTGCTTGCTTTCTAGATCCAATATCTAAATTTACGTGTTTGTTTGTATGTATATTTATGATAATGATGTGTTGTTGTATGATAATGCTTTGTTGCCTAACGATTTGTGGAGTATACAAGATTAATATGAATATGTATGATGAATGCATGTATATGTATGTTCTTACAGTGGTTTGCATTAATATTCGGGTAATTTCTTCTGGAATTTTCAGCGACTGAATAGCGTTCAACCACATTTGAAAATTTTATATTTCCTTTGCTTATACATGTTTATATAATATTAATAATTTTTTTTTCACAAACATTACGATCAAAACACGTCACATTTAAGGGGAAAAATTGAGGTTAAGGTCGATTTGAGGAAGAAAACATTTAATTAGCATAGGGTATTTGAGTTTAATGAATATTTCGTATAATTGGATTTTAAGTTAAATGGTTAAATTTGTAACAACACAATTTATTTGCTATTTGTATATTATCCTTATTATGCTATTTTAATAACTATGCAAACATTTTTGCCTAACGGTACTTAGGGTTCTTACTTGTAAATATTTATTTAATAAAAATTCAGCTATTAGCTTTAAACACAACCAAAAAATATGTGTATTTGTGTGAGTGCTTGAATAACAAACATTGCATAACATTAAACACATTTATTTTCTAATTTATTGATTATATTTTACTTATAATGATTGAATATGTCATTTATTTTGAGAAAACAGATTAAAATTAATAAATTAAAGAATATGTATTAGTAGGACGAAATGCTTATGAAAGCACAAAGTGCAGGCGTGAAGTTTTGAAATTTTGTGAAAGTAACTGGTTGAGATCTTTCCATTATAATTATAATAGACTTTGTACACGATAAAATTAGCTAGTTATTATACATCATCTTACTACAATCATCGATCAACCTTAGAATTTTATCGAGCTTTCTGCCTTTAAAATTTTTGAAAGCATACTTTCACTTTCGCTCCAAAACTTATTGAAACATTTTTTTGTTCACCTATTTGACTTTTATTAAGGCACGCGAAAGCCTTCTGCTGTACTTTCTTTTTTCTTTCTTCTTTATATGGTTTGTGAAAGCATATTAGAAGCCGTGAAAGCTTTTACTTTCACTCTAAAACCTGTTTAAAAGTTTTTTGTGCACTTATTTTTTACTGTAAAATCTTTTCAATAACATGAAAGCGTTGACTTTTATGAAAGTACAAGTAAGCTTAAAAACAAGTAAGCTTAGCAAAACTCATTCCAGAATGCTTATGTTCATGTTTTGTTCGATTATACACATGTCATACCACTGACTCACTTGAGAGACATTTGCTAGCCTCAGTAACAGAATTTCTGGACATCTGAATGAAAATTTAACTTTATTTAAAACCTTTTTTTCCATTCTTCAGCTGGTAACAAATTTCATTAAGAATTATTGTATTTAATTTCACTAAGCTTTTGGAAGTCGCTTGTAAACCATTCTAGAGTTTTTATGAAAGCTTACTATTAACGCTTTTCGAGTTCGTTTGTTAAAAGTTTTAAAGCTTTCTGGAGCTATTTTTCTGGTTTAGAGCTTACTTCACACGGAAATAAATAAAAATGCTTGCTTTGTGCTTTCATTTTGATTTTCACCAAACAATAGTTTCATTAAGTGATCAAGTTTGTTATCTATTTTTTACTTTATTTAGTTTTGCAGTTGCATTATATTTTTTTTATTTTTTATATTCGTTGTGGCTTGTATGGGGTTTTACTTTTCCATTTTATTATTGTTATCATTTTAAAAAGGAGAGTTTATGCAGTCAAAGAAATTTTATATAAATTATATTTTAATAAATGCTGCGATGACAAATGAGGTGAAGCCAAGTAACTTTTCTATATTCATTTTATCTAGCAATGCATATTTTCATGTGCTTATATATATTTATATATTTTGTCACATCACACCAAATAGTTTTTATCTTTGAGTATTAGAGTTAACAGTAATTTATGGTGTTTTATTTATTACGAAAAAGATTTATATCATATACTACACCTTTTATGATAAGTATTGTTTGATATTTTTAGTATTAATTTTTTTTTTCTCATGTTTATTTTTTGCATATATTGTCTTGTGTACTTATACAAATAATCAGCGTCATTTGTGTTGTTGTTTAGTGTCTCATGTTGGAATAACAAATTTATATTTTGTTATCTTATAATTTTTATATAGATTTTATAATTTTTTGTTTTTCTTGAGTTTTAGGTTAGCTTGTTTGCTTCGTAGTAAGTTAGTACTTTATCATGAGGGTTAATATTTGTTCAGCTTTAAATACACTTTAATGATCTTCAGCAAATAGCCATTTAACATTTCTTAGTTGAATAATTTTCACAAGTTTCCCAATTTTAATAATTTTTAAATTTTTGTTTCATGTTCCCACATTAGATTCCCTTAGTATATATATATTTATTAAGTAGAATACAATAAAATATTTTTCAAAAATTTCAATACCAACACATACGCTTCACATTTGTATAATTTATAAATTGCTTTCATTTGAAGTAATATTTTTTTGTAGATTTTGAGGAGTTTAACCTCACTTCCTTTATGCTTTCTGCAATACATTTGGTTGCCATTCTTGAAACTCTTTAGCCTTCACTTTCTTTCACATACGCCTAGTGTCGATATTATTGTATTGTGTTTGTTTTTGTATTTGTATATAGTACTCGTATAGTGATTTGTAATTAAGTATTTAATGTTGAGTAGATAGGTGGTAGTTGTACGTGTTATTTAAGTAACTACTTCTTTAATATGATTTTCAAAATTTCATTTATGTATAGGTGAATAATGTTAATTTAATGGTTAATAATGAATCGATTGTATATTAGAAATTTACAGTTTTTAAATAAAGGTACTTGAATTTTAAATATTTTGAAACTTTTTGATACAATTTTTTATATAATTTTAAAAATATTTCAAATTCATTTACTTTTTCTTAAAATACAAGCAAAAATCTTTATATAAATATTTTAAATAATAAGTTAACAACAAAAATATGTTTCAAAAACAATTTGGAATTTTTCCACGTTTTTAATGACCCCAATAAATATAATTTCAATAAATTTTGTCTTTAAAAATTTTTGAACATTTTAAAATGTCATAAAACCCCAATTTTTATGGTCAATGAAGCAAATCAGATTTTAGTGTGTGTGTTGTTTTGTTATGAAAATTGCTTACTAAAATTATTCAAAATTCATATATATATTAATGCCAATATATAAATATATGCCTATATATATGCATTGGCATTATATATACATTATATATCCATGCCAATTTAAAATTAAATCTGACCAAAAATTGAAAATTTAAATTTAAAAAAATCAGAATTTCTTCGATACAACATATTGGACTTGAGATCCGTAATCAATAATTATTGAATATTCGAACTTTTGCAGTATTATTTTGCATCTCTTTGGCATACAAAAAAATATATTTTTTTTTCGGAATACTATTCCAAATATATTTAGTTGCCTCTCAAATTAAGTCTTTATTGCATACACAATCATTAAGATATTCTTCATCCTACAGAGATGCGGATGAAATAGATATAAATAACTGTGAAATTTAGGTAGTCTTTAAAAAAGTCAAAGAAGTCAAAGTCAAAGTTTTAGTCAAAAAAAGGGACAAGAATCATTCGATACACTGGTCCAATGTCATATGTAGTAAAGCAATTCAATGCCTTATGTTCTTTTCCTTTTATCTAACAGATTTTACAAAATAATTATTAATTAGTTATTAACTAATTAATTATTAATTATTAATTAATAATTGCTGATTACATGCTTCCTACAGGCAGCCAACTTAACCTTTATTCTCGTATTAAGTAATTTTAGTTAAGCTTCCTCAGAAAATAGAAAGATTTACATTTCTGTTTGGCCACCAAAGATTATATCTCGAAAATATTTGGAGATATTTGTATTTTATCTTGAAAATTAGCGTCTTTTCACTGTCATATAATATTTTAAAGATATATTTACTTGCTAAATAAGTGGTGGAGAATATCATGGTTGCTTTCAAAGGAGAAAATTTCTAGAAAAATGTGAAATTAATTAAAGTGATTTTAAGTGCAAGTATTAAGTCTCATTTATTGGACTTACAGCCTTTCTACATGTTATGAATTCAATATTTAAATTATTTAATTCGGCCTATCGTGAAAAAACCTTAGGCTAGGCGCATAGTGGCGTAAGGAACAAAGCACCACATTTCGGAAAGACAAAAACACAACTTTTGTTGTAAAATTATATCAAATTCTTTTATATTCCCTTAATTGTCTCTAACTGCCAACGCTGAATGCTTCTTAATTCCGCAATCTGTTTAGTCTTAGTATAAAAAGCCAGCGAACTTTATTATTGATTTGTTGGCATACTTCTCCGATTCCCGAAACGAATTTGACTAATTTTATGTATGCACTGCATTTGTAAATTTAGCCGTTACCATTTTGGATTTTACGATTACTCAAAACTAGTCCAAGAGATATTGTTGTGAAATTTCTTCGACATGTTTTGTACACTTTTATATAAAAATAACTAAAACAAAATGTATTTAAATTAGAAGAAGAAAGAGAAAAAAATAAAATTAAATAGCTTTTATAAGTTAAAAAATGCAATACTTGAAATAAAAGCCAAATCAAATAAAATTTAGCTTTTCATCTACGCTTGCTTCTACGAAGAATTCTTTCCACTATGAAACCAGGAAACTTCAGAGGCGAAAGATGCGCATGTGTATGTATTGTTTATTTTTCATATATATTTTTGCTCCACATCTTCAATCATTTTTACTTTTCTAAGTTCAAATTTTTAGTTTCGAATTCCTGGCCCTTTCGAATTCCTAGTATATACCCATATATATAATTTCTATATTCATTCATATTATATATATACACACTAGCCATTTAACGAACTTTAATTTTGCTATGGTTCATTATCCTGTCCTACTTCAAATCCAATTCGTCATCCTCTTCGGCAGTTGGCTTGTTCCAACGATTCGTGTTGCCATACGAATTTATGCTGCTAATACTACCCGTCTTCGGTGAGTCACTAAAATCGCTAAATGCCGCATTTTGTATGCCCTCATAGTTGCGGTACGAATTGTAGCTGCCATTGCCGTCGTTGCTGTGCTCGGATGTGACGCTCATGCTTTTGGAGACGCCAAAGCGGTCGGCCTTGTAATTGGTCGGTGGTCCGCCGAAGATAAGTTCGGCATCGGAAAGTGAACCGCTAGCGCGTGTGTACTTGCCATTGCCAGAGCTGGACTTGGTGTTGTTGGTGTCGCCGAAGATTATGTCCAAATCGGATTGTTTGTTGGAAGCTGTAAGTAGTGGGAAATTGATTAACCTTTCTTTAAAATGAATATGAAAATGAAATGATGAACACAAGTTCTTTATGCGGTGCGTTTACAAAAATACTGTTGCTGAATTTTACGATGTTTTCAAATTAGCAATGCTTTGGCGCCAAATTGGAGATGCAATGCATAGACACTGAGTAATTTATGAGCGATGAGGATGAGTTATCAAAATTTTGTGTTGAATGCCCAATAGTATTTGTGCCAATAGCATTCAATATAATGAATAAGGGTATGCATGAAGTGATTTGACGATTCGATAATGAAATGAAAGCAATGCTGATGATTCCTGTTTCCTTCCTTCTACTATTGCTACTTTGTCTAATACCAAAAAGTTTTGGACTAGCGTGGCCTCTCAATATAGATTCTTTTTGAAATATATTTTGTTCATATTTAAAATATATATCAGCCTATTATGGTAAATATTATAAAAAATACAAATAATTTAGTATTATAGTTATATTTTTTATATGATAACTTGTTGCTCTACAGACTACTGAACATCAGAGAAGAGTAACAGGATAAAGAGACCAAGGAGACCAAAGCTTTACTAAAAACCATTATAGAAATTACACTGAAATTGCGCTGCAATTGTCACCATAGCAGTATTTCCCTATAGAAGAAAAAAAACGAGTTTTTTCTAATATCGGTCACTTTTAGATATGTCATAACATAAAAAAAACTCATCACAATCTGTCAACTGTGCGGAAGTGAACTGATACTCATAAAACTTCTCCGACTTCTTTCAAAAATTAGTGAGAATTCTTCTTCTTCGCAAAATTCCGCCATATAACCTCTCACTTAGGAAGCAAAGAGCGAGCGTCTTGGGGACATACGAAAATGTTACAATATCCGTACAACAGTTAGGACCTTTATAGGGATATGTTTGAACTTAACCGTAAATTTTGCGTTGACTATAGAGATGATTAGAAATACTTGGCATTATCATTGATGATCATGTTAAAAATAGCGCTGACTATAGCTTTCAAGGTCATCAAGTCCCATATGTGGTAATGGAGTTAATCTTCACATACTCACTGTAGAAGAAAAAGTTGTAAAAAAAGAGATAGAAAAGGTGCGTCAGGTGCAACCAGTTCACAATGGTTTGCTGGATGGCTTTATTTTATCAAAAACCGCTATCACTATTTGATCAGCGAACGCTACAAAGCCTGATTTAATTGCCTTCGCCTTTCTTAACTAAACGAACTATAACTGGAAAGTATTTGTCACTATATCTTCTCCTTGCCAATAGATAAATTTCTAGTTTGGTAATTTGTTTTGACCAAAAGGACTCCAGGCTTAAGCATTTCGTTATTTTTTATGGGATGCTTGAAGTCGAGGTTCCATAAATATATCAATGAGCCATAGAATCTGAAGATAATCAAAGAAAGAGACTATAGTTTGGGAAGCATATCATGACGAAAATCAAAAATTTGCTAAAAAAAAATATCGCCAACAAATTATTGCCAAGAGTAACCGTTACAAAAGTGTTACTGTAAAAAATAAATGAGGTTAGAGAACATGGAAGATAACTTGTCTAGTTTGCAAAGAAGTTCTCGAAAAATTTAAGCTTTCAAGGAAATTTCATTTCTTCAACAAATTCATGTAAACAAAGAGCGTTTATTAAATGAAGTCCCATGTTAGGTTAGTTTTTTAAATTAATTATTATTACTATTATATTCCAACTTCATTTTGATAACTCATTCACACCGGTCCGAAAGCATAAGATACCATACAGTTTATAATTAAAATACGTTTTACCAATTTTTTCAAATTTCTAATACAATGTTCGCCAATTACAGTTATGCGAAAATCATAATTTAAATTAATTAATAGACAAAACGACAAAGAAGCCTGCAATTTGTACCGCCGTATTTCAAATTACGTTTACGAAGCTCTCTTTACATTTCATAAAGCAACTGAAGGCAGAAGAACTCGATGCTTTTGCAGTACTTTTACATATATATTATGCTGTGTATGTAGTGGTTAAGTGGGTGAAAGTGCCGCGTGTAGGGTGCCCAAAGCCAAAGAAAACAGTTATTGTGGTGTTTATGCACTAAGAAGTGTCGTTGCCATACTTTGAGTAATAAGAAATTGAGTAATCAGTAGTTCGAACTCGAACTTAGACGAATTTACTTTACTTAAAGTGGTAGAGAATTTCACGGTTGCTTTTGAGAGAGTAAATTTTGCAATTAATTAAAATAAATGTATTTTTTTTATTTAAACTCAAGTTTTCACCGTAATTTTACGTTTACAGTTTGTAGCGGCTTTCTATAGATTATAAATTTACTACTTCACTCGGCTTACCGCGAAAAACCCTTAGGCTAAGCGCATAGTGGTGTGGGGAGCAAAACATCACTTATTAAAAAAACGAAAACACTGTGTTTGTTGCAATATAACATCGAATACTTTTAAATTTGTTTATTTGTACCTTGCTCCCCACGCCGAATTGCTCTTCAATCCACTATGTGCTTAGCCTTAGTATGTATTGTTTTAGGTAATTAATTAGACATTAAACGAATATAGTGGATGCAAGAATTTCGTTTACTTTTAAGAAAAATATAAAATAAAAGTTTTTTCATAAGTGTTTGCATATTATATTTTGCATTAGTGATTGCTCAGTTGTAGGGTTGCATTTATCCAGACAATTAGGAACTTACGAAACATTGGCTTTGTAGTTTTGCGGCGACATGCTTCAGTGCGGCATGACGATCGAATACAACAATAACAAACGTATAATATATTGTAGTGTGAATCGAGTTTAGTTCGTTAGAGAGGAGGACGGAAAAGCAGTTATGGGCGTGGTGGAGTAGACGTTTCATGTTGTTTAGCATAGAGTATAGTAGAAAGTTTGTTGTTTTTGCCTATATGTCTAAGTTGCCTAAATGTATGCTTGTATTTAAGTGTGTGTCGAGGAAGGGTCTCGAGGATGGCACATATTTTTAGAATTTTCTCATGAGCTTATTTCTTATAACTACACGTGCATAGGACTATAAGATAATGGGATATTAATGGGCAGGGTTGATTTTTTTTAATAAGCGGGCGCGTAGAAAAGTGGAAATGTTTTGGCTAGATCTTATGTTGTCTTAATTGTATGCGGTTATCTTTGTAGTATGTATCAGAAATATCTTTATGTTTTTTATATATTTATTGAACCGTTAATATGTTTAAGAAAATATTTTTTTGGTCATAGAAAATTTATATAATTTTGGCTTATTTGTTAGCATTTCACTTTTCTAATAATAAATATTAGTAGTGTAGGCTAATTTTAGGCGCTGAAATAGTAACCTTTCCTTATAGTCAATTAGTTATGGGTCGGCCTATAAGCACTTTCCCTAGTTTGTTCTTGCTTATGAAAATATTATTGTTAGTATCCTGTACTCTTTTCAATTCCTTCTCATTTCGTGTGAAAAAATATTTTCTCTACTAAATAGGTTAGCGCTTATCGAGGTTATGTAATGATGCGTATGTAAGCTGAACTATGAGTATGAGTATAGAGATGTGTTATGAGTTGATAGAAAATGTACGAAATTTCTTTTGATTAATGGGTTAGTATGACTGATATGTTTTTTATGTAGTGAATGAGCCGCTATGAACTATATTGGCACTGCAGCGCTGAAGCCGAAACGCCTTAACATATTCTCTTCACTTTGCATTTCGCCTATGATTTTCGTAGTGTTAAACTAACGAGCAGTACGCCCACGGCCAGATAATTACCATTGCTCTCGGAGCGCGAATAGGATGGTCGTGTGTACGATGGTAGATCGGCTGTGGTATTGTAGGCGTTCGAAGCGGGGCTCGAGTTGGATGCATATCCGGAGGTATCGCCAGCTGCTGGCAAAGTGGAGCTGACGGCTGCCGGTGCGCTGTAAACACTTGCCGAACGTATGCCCATTTTCGATTTCCAGTCTGGACCACCGCTCGTGGAGGAAGTAGCGCCTGCAGCAGCACCTTTTGCATTGTTGGCTGCATCATCGGCAATTGCACCAGCAGTGGCAGCATCACTGCTTGGACCAGCTGTTGTGGTGGTGGTTGTATTGGTATCCATGCGTGTAATGGTCTCAATGGAAGTTGAGCTACCGTAATTGAAAGTACGGTTGTCCTTGCCGGCGCTTGGTGGTGTGGTCGAGGTTGAGTTGCGATAGCTGCCGCTAACGGCAGTGCCTATTGGTGGTGGCGGTGGTGGTCCAGTAGGCGGTGGTGGCGACTTAATGCCCATGTTACCGTTACGATTGATACGCGAGGAAATCGAGGAGGATGAGATCGATGAAGATGATGTGGTGGACACGTTGCTACCAATAGTTTGATTGGTTGCGGAAGTTTTTAGTGCGCCCTTGTCGAAGGGATTGACACGCTCTTGTGGCTCAAAATTGGTGACTGGCTTGTATTTGTTCTCCTCTTGGAATGTGTCTAAAACGCTGGAAGATGGCTTGCTGCTATAGCTAGCGGCAGAGCTGGCGCTAACGCTCATACTGCCCGCTGTCAATGTCGAATTTGTTGAGGTGTCCGAGCGTGCATCATATGGCTTCTCAGCGACCAGTTTTGGTGAGGGCTGTGCTGAGATTACATCCGAGGCGACACTTGAGGTACTGCCGCTCACCGATTTGCCACCACCACTAGTAAACGAGAATTGCTTGCCTAGAAACGAACCGGTACTGATGCCACTTATGCCACTGCCGCCTGCACTGCCGGGTCCACCGCCGCTGCTGCTTGTCTCGCTTGCTGTTCTTCCGCGTTTCTTGTTGGCTAATTCCTACATGTCACCAAAAATCCCCGCAAAGGTCTTACGCAAATTCTTCATTGTGTCCTCCGCATCTTCAACAACGGAACTTTGAGTTTGCGGAGGACGTGTCGAGACCCTGGAAGCTGACGAGACGCTCGATGCCTGTGATGTTTGTGAATCACGACGAACCACACCGCCCGCGCTGCCGGGTACACTGGTTGGAGCCGGTGCAGTTGGCTCCTCAGGTACCTCGGAAATGCTGCTGCGACTGCTGAGGCGTCCTATTGAGCCGACTGCTGGTGAAGTGCGCTCTGGTATTGGTGGTGGACCGCCCATTGGAGCCGGGCGTGGACCGGCGGGTGCCGGTGGTGTTGGTGCCATATCCTCGGTAGGACTCTCACCACGCGAGGAAATGGATGAGCGTGATGGTTGACGTATACCATGTGGTGGCCCACCAGTCTGCGCCATGCTTGGGCGGCAGACATTCTGTAATGGTTGGTATTTGTTCCTTACATCACTCTTTCATTAACTCAATAGAAATTCTACTCACTTGCATTCGGGCCGAGACTAAATCGGCGATCTGGCGCCGATCTTCCTCCTGACTATCGCCAATTAAGGCGAATGTACAATCGCAAGCACTGATTATATGTTCGCGGCCGTCTTTACCAACCACCACGGAAATACCGCATACCTCCATGCCGCCAAAGAGCTCGGAAATCTGTGAATGTTTAAAAATTTAGTCATCATACAAGTTGCTAAATGCATTATGTCTTCCACAAACATGCGGCTGTTGTCGTGTACATGTGTTTGCAATTTGCAATTTGCCCCACTTCTGTTATGCATTAATCAATTCATGATTGCGACTCGGTTCGCCTAAAGTCTCCCTCTAATAACAACTAATGATATTGTGTTTGCCCAAATCGTAGTACATAAAGATTTATCATCAGTGTGTTTAGAATGATTGTTTGTAGCAGGCTTGTATGCATTTAATCGAATGACTGCGGTTAGCATTGCACAAACCTCTACGCTCTTCCAGCTGACAAATAGGGCAGTACAACGCTTGCTAATTCATTATTCAAAATACGCAGTTGACCGCTGTTATGCGCCGATATGTGGCCACAACAAAACACCACTGGTTGATAGACCATTGAAGCGTATCGATTCAGTAGCTCTAGCCAGAAGGCTATGACGTATATAAAATTAGAATTATTGTTGGTTCGACTAACTTACATTGGTATACGAACTAATCTACACGAAAAATGTGTGCTCATTGCAACCTAACTTCAAGGAGACATGTTCAATGTGAACTTCTAGTGTATTTCAGGACTAGTACTTCCTGAAAACATTGAGTTTGTAAGAATATGTCTGTCCTTAATTATCTCCCCGAAATGTGTCAAGAGCGCTAATTGTACCAGAAAATATCTTCTAACTAAATTCCCAAAAAAAACTACACCTATAGAAATTATAAGTGCAAAAAAATAGTAAGGAATCAACTTATTCTATTTTTAACACGCCATATCCATTAGAATAACTTGTTTAAAACCCGAACTATCTACTACAAAGCTGACGGGGTTCCAAAATTACTTAAAATATACAAATTGTGTCAAAAAGTTGTTAATTGAAATTTGGTGAAGTCCCGACCATAGCTTAATTTATCTCATTTTGGTTTTACGAATTACAACTACATTCAACTGAAGTTGTCTGATGTAGCTACACTAAAAAGGAGAAGATTTCACAAATAATTAAACAACTGATAATTTTGTAACGAAGAAATTAACACAATACAATTTAGTTAACGTTTGTGTAAGATAGAAAAACTGCATGGAAATGGATTTTAGCTTTGAATTGTATTTATTAGTGCTTCGATTAAGGCATGGCGAATACAAAAAATACCTCATGAGCACACGAATCATTTGAAACTTTCAATTAAAAAGTAGGGGAAAAGTTGCAAAGGCAACTGAGGGGTTTTAATAATGTTCTGCGGTAGATTCAAAATTTACTACCACATAAATAAGAAAGCATTTTGCTTTTTGCTAAACAAGATGAAGGAACATACATATTGTGTATATATTTCTACTAAATGACTGACTAAAAATTGGTTTGAAGTAATGAAAATTCAACCACAGTTCTCAGGTCTCTCTTCAGGTCAATTCTCCACTATAAATGTGTTTGTATTCATTATAATGAGTTATCGGTTTTTGATATAGTGAGCTACCGCTCTAGCACAGAATTAACCACAAGAAAGTTGTAAGACATTGCCAACTCAACTTAAACATTTTGGACAGGTTGAATTGTTATCGATAACACTAAATTGAAAAATTTCAACTGAAGTGCAGTTGAGTTGTAAACCAAAATAGGGATATAAAATCAAATATATATGCCCATTCTATGTCCCAATACGTTTAACAATCTGCAACATTAGCCTCCTCAAGATACCTCAATACAGAAGCTATCGCTTATACGTAGTTACTGACGTACGTACGGACAGACGGACAACAAGAAATTAATTGATCTCGCTAATTTGATTAATGGGATCTATTTATATAGATTTATTTCGATTATTTTAAGTTGGGTGTTACACACAACCGTTAAGCGAAAAAAAATATTATATTCTATGCAACATATTGCAAGGGAAGAGGCAGTTTGACAAAGAGGAGGTTATGCAGATAAAAGCTGTATTTGGTTTTGAGTTTGAATTTTCAGAGCTGAATCACCATTATAATGTTTAGCCGTTATATTTGATGCATATGCATATTTAAGCAGGTATTTACATATAGCTATACTTGTGCACATACATATATCTATATGTTGTTTGCGCATAATCAAGATAACATCGTCATTCATATTTAATGTATTTTACATGTAAATTACGTACCAAATACACAACTATGCACATACATGCGCATACTGTACATAGTTGCAATCCGCAGGCAAGCCAAATGACTTTGTGCCAAAGGTAAAACAAATTCTCATAGTAAAATGCTGATGCCAAGTAATAAAATGAGTCATTTGACAGGCATTACCGTTTAATGCAATATATTCTAAATATTATTAACCTGCAAATGAAATATACACTGGAATTGGTTTAGGCAAAGTGCCAAAGCACGCGCTTTTATACGGTTTCATTAGCAAAATGTTAGTTTTGCCGTCTTTGAATTGAAGGCGGTGGGTCCAGAGAGGCAGTGGAACGGTCATTAAGTGCAGTGGGTGTGTAGTAGATTACGTGAGAATGTCTTATTTTTGGCAGCAATTACATGGCATGTGTAAATTTGTAAGAGAAACTGTTGCACTTGGCGGTAATCGAGCGAGGTTAGTCACAAATTTCACGTTTCCTTGGGTTTCTTTTGCCTGAACGCCTTGAAATTAATGGAGTTAAAGGTATTTAAATTGGTGCTGCAAATTTATTATTCTTAATTTTGTTAAGAAAATTTACGCTTGAGTGCAATTTGATATATTATATTTGCTCGTGGTTATGACAACCTTAAGTGGCACTTGAAAATGTTTTTCGGCAAAGTAACTGGCGCTTTACATTTACATTTGTTTTAGTTCAAATCAATAACATATTTTTATTAGTGTAATAGTACAAGAAATTTAAATTATATTTCCATTATATTATTATATAATATTTTTAACTTTGTTGTAGAGCAAACCTGCTGGTTATGATCGGTTTTAAGAAAATATTTCTTCGACAAGTAAGTCTAAAGTTTTGAATGAATGAATTAGGAAACTAGAAGCATATCTTAGTATATATTTTGAAACCGTTTTATTACCTGTTCGCAAAGATCGACAACTACCAAACCATGGGCTAATGTATTATGAGTACCTTATTATGAAGCATTTGGTATAACAAAGTTTTATTTCAATAAAATCGCAACTCCTGAGGGGTTCTCTGGTCAGCGAAGAGGTTAGGTTAAATTTTATTTTAAAATTTGTACAACTTGAAAAATTAATGGTCTGTTCAGAATATTTCAGTACCAAAGATGTGGGTCCAACTGTGGTCCCCGAAGAACTAAAAACTTCATATTAGAAGAACGCTGGGAAGAATGAAAAGAAGAAAATGACAGAAAGAATACAAACAGAAAGTATTATTTTTTTTGGGTACAGTAGCAACTTTTCGAAAAAAAAATCTTACAGAATGTATTTTTTCGGCAAATAAATGAAAGTTATGCTATTTAGATATATTTTAGAATAGAGTTGCCTCCGAATCCGAATTATTAAAGAAAAATTTCTCGAAATGTGAGTCAAACGTCAGTAGTTTCAGAAAGCCTTGGATGTAAATATTTGGGAAGCCTGCAATTTAGACAAATTTTGACAAAATGTTATAGATACACAAAGTATTGCCATTTATTTCTCGCGGTGTATTAAAAGTACAGCTACTTTCTAAAGAATAAAACCACTATGCAGGAAGGATTACATAGTAAGCCGTTACAAGAAACTTTTGAAGGAAATCTCAAATCTTTACAAACACTAAACGAACCCCTATTTAGTATACATTGCAGTTTAACATTGAATTGGAAATCGGAATGCCATAATGCATATTTCTTATATAACAACTATCAACTGAAACTATGCTCCTAAATGGTCAAATTGATCTACACATGTTACCAGCCCAATTGCGAATATGAGAATATTCTTTCAGCCGTTTAACTTTATTCCATAGATTATCTCAGGAGCCCATTTAGTGAATTTATCCCGCTCGTATCAATTAATAAGAGATATATTGTAATAAAATAAGAAGAAGATGTCTCTCCAATCATGCTGGTATTCCTTACTACAAATGGCTAAAAGCGGTGCTCATCTTCTCCCAGTCCCTGACTATAATAATTTCTATTAACCTGTTTATTTTTTAGTTAAAAATATTGGATATTAAGCTAGATATCTTACTAAAACTATATAGACTTATTGCAAGTTGTAGCAAGTTAAGTTCATTCTCACTTGTTTTCTCGAGCTGCCATAAAAAAAAGTACATTAAAAAGTAAATTAAAGTTAAAAATAAAGACGAAATCTCAGAACTCTCTTAAGTATTTAATTTGGTCCAGTTTTGCGAAAACCAGTTTATTTTTTAGGAATCTTCGCAGCTGGAAACGTGATCTTTCTTTGAGGTTGAGATGCGTACCTAGAACCTACAAACGAACAGTTCTGTACTCATCGGACACCGTCTATATACATTATTCTATGACATTTCGAAAAACAAACATTCCAAAAACTTTTCCATAACCCTATGCATGATATGTAAGGTATGACACACCTTCGTGTAACTTTTGAAATATAGTAAATTTTAATAGAATATGAAAATACTAAATTTGAGTCTCACATTCACATTTGTATAGCAGAATTGTAAATATGTGTTTGAATGTACGCGGCACTGTTTGTCAAATAAATCAATGGAACTATTACTGCGCCGGGGTACACAAGTCAAAAATGTAAATTGCTGCAAATTTATGAGCATCGCCTAAGCGACTGCGACTAAACGAGCTTTGATTACGCGCTACAACGCTCGAGTGAGTGCACTCGAGCTATTCGAGAGAGACAGCGTTAAGTCGACAACAAACCTGATTTGATTGATGCAAACAATTTGCGAATTGCAATTCGATGAGCTGATAGCGACACAAAAGCTATTTGTTGGCGGCTGCCATTCAACCGCTCACCGCAGTATCTGGGAAGTGTCTCACTTTTTCCGTTTTTACGAATTTTTTGCCTAGCTTAGCAATCTATATTATTTGTGTGTTTTTCGCTACTCACCTCATCCACCCAGGACTTGTACTTCTCGGTTAAGGTGATTTGCTCAAGCATCGCTGAGCCTTGATTAGTTTTCCAATGGCCTGAGATCGATTTGCGCCTGAAAAGAGTAGAGATTGAGAGAGTTGGTAAGGAGACACGACCGAAATCCGAAATATGATTAACAACAAAGGCAAGAAATAATCATTTAACAAAATTGAAGCATAAATCACGAAATAATAAGCGGCACTTTGTGCTGACTTAAATGCTTAAATGGTATTATTATTAAATTACGCGACTATCGAGTTATTGGCTGGTCGGGCATACCGTTGCAACGGGCGGCTTCAGTGGCGGCATTTGATTGGCAGCAAAAGAGGTCTTTGACTGTCATAATTTCATAAGCGGCTTTTGTTTTCATTGAAACTCGCACCCTTGTTGTTGTTGTTGTTGTTGTTGTAGTAAACTTGTATTGTTGTTATTATTATTGCAGTGGCATATCAATGTGCACTAAATGCCGTAAATGACGGGTGCAACCACAGCAACGACCTGCACGTTCGCGCGCTTTTTGGAACCTTTGTGGCGAAGTGATTTCTCAAGTGCTGCATGCGCGCCCTCGCGTAATGAACTTCCATTCTTTCAGCGCACTCCTATTTACTACAAAAAATATCTTGAGTGCTGGTCATCAATGCAAATGCAACACTACTTGCTGCAGTTAATTTATTTGTAACTGATGCGGCGGATGCGTTACCACGTGTACCTGTGCTGTTGTAGCATCTAGTTGACAGTGGTGTCGATAAGGCGAAATCGCATTCAAATAAAAACAACAAAAAGGCAGAAAATCGGAAATCTCTGCATAGAGAGAAAGAAAGTTTTTTAAAAGACTGAAAGAAACGAAGTCCATAATCTGTCAATATTACTTCCTGATTCATATTTTTCCAATCCTCTTTGAAGGTCCCACAAAGGAGACTCAAAATTATTTGGAAGTTCACACGTTGCTGGCCGGTTGAAAGAGAAAGTTAGCCAAACAGTTTTCTGCAATACAGGAGAATTTCGGTGGTCTAACTCTTACATATATTAGTGCAAAAAAAATCCGACTACATGGTTTATAAATGGTTGATCGCGTCTCTCTTTCTTTATATGACGTATGCAGCAGTTTTAAAGCTTAGCCGATTATGATGGATAAATTGAATTAGCAAGTCTGATAGTGACCTCCAGTAAGGCTAGTTAATAACTAAAACCAACGTTGAATAATCCACGTTCGCTTAGACGCTTAGATCCAAGGCTAGATTTAGTTGATTCGTTGATAAGGATAGTCATTAAGCTGTCAATAAAAATTTTATGTCCACAACGAGGTCAAACGAAACTGCCTCCAACAACTCGCTGTATATAATAAAAATGCTTAGTTTCTCCGACCTTAACAATGCTATTTATTTTAGGTTAGAACATTGGACGCAATTAGAGATATTTGGTCTCAATTCTTAGAGCTTGCACTCTCTACATTCTACAGGTTCTATTTTAAGTATTTTCTGAGATCTCAGACCTCTACAATAATATTGAGCTCCCTTTTATGCTTAAAGCAGTAGTTTATGGGTCTGCTCACCCTCTATATTAAGCCATATACACATATGTTCCCCTGTCATTCATTATTTTAAGCAAGGAAAGAAGAAACTGAACGGACTGGGATAGTTTATGACAACTGTGTCTCAGCATTACCTGAGTAGCAATCCTCCCACTTTATGAGGGGATTTGTTATATCAGAGCACTCCCAGACATAAGTGGCTTGATGAGGAGAGGACGATATTAGAGGACGGTCTAAGGAAAAGGAAGGTTTATTGCTATCAAAAGTATGAAGTGTAGTCAAGTGTGTTTGCTCTTAATCTTGCTAATTCAAAGTAGTACTCCCACTTTTAAAACGGGAGTTTGGTCAACAGCTTGGTCACAGCTGAATAGCAGAAAGCCTTTATAATAACGTCCAAAAAATTTTATCTAAGTTGCGCTACCGAAAACAAATGTATCTAAAACCCGATCCAGACACTGTTGTGTGGTTCCTAACAATTTGTGAGCTCTCTAATATCAGAATTGTCAGATATATCGTGATGTTCAAAATCGAAAGCAATCTCGATATTAGACATGTAGTAAGATAGAGGGTTTCTGATACTTTTTTAAACAAATTTTCAATTGCTAGATCCCCATGGAAGAAATATTTTCTGTGTATGTAACATTTATTGAAAAGCAGGATAAATATATAAAGACCCTTCAGACTATAAATTTTCGCAAATATTTTGGTTTTCAAATTGCCTCTGTATTGTTATTATAGCGGAATTGAAGCTTCAAGCCATTCAGAAGTCGAGTAACTGTTTTCAGCTGATATTACTTCGTGATTTATAGTTTTAATATATATATGTACCATATAGTTATATATTACAAATTAAACTATTCTCAAAAATTCAGATTCAGAGAAGTTTTTGTACAATTCTGGGAATCGTCTGACACACATCTTGGGATCATTTCACAACACACCAATCAAAATCATTTAACTTACGAAATTACTTTTCCATATTTTAATGAAATGAGCGCTTTGATTATGGTCTACAACTCGCCAAATAACTTGGCTCATCTTTCAAAAGGTAAAAGGAAGGATATTAAAAACATAAAATTTTTCCCACCAGCAACTCAGTTCGGACCGGATTTTTGTTTCCTCTTATAGGCACTGCTTCATTGTATCTACGACAAATGATTAATAGAAAATTATGTTTAATTGAAATTGCAACTTATTGAAACATATTTAAATTTTACTACTGCCAAAAAAGTAATAACACTTTTCTTTTGCCAAAAACAATTCTTTTGTAGTTAATATTCGAAAGTTTTGATTATAATAAAATATTTATATAAAAATTTTGCTTTTGTTTCAAAAGTTCTGACATTTTCGCCACCGTGCCATGAGCGCCAACAACAACCAACACAAGTGTCCGCTGACCACTCTCAATACAAACAATTACATATGCCTACGAACTGTCGATGGTGTGCATTTCAACTACTCTACACAATTGCATTACAACGCTAGTGAGCGGCAGTTGATTTCATCTTACCCACTGTTGTTTTGTACTTCTTAACAAGCTGACCGACCGCTCAACCGCTCAACCGCTCAACCACTTAGCCAACCGCTGATGAGTGGCATACAGCGTAAAATCAAGGTCAGCGAGTCAGCGGACAACTTAATCCATGTCTTTAGCGGCGGCCATTGACAGTGTTGATGCAATGCATTCGTGATTCGTTAATAGCATAATGCGCTTACACACTCCGATATATGTACATATGTGTATGTGATTGTGTATATATGTATATATATACATATTTTGGTTAAACATTTCTCATTTCATCAAGAGCAAAATAAAAGCAATGCAAGTAATCGATGCTTTGCATTAATTACGCGGCTGCACGAAGTAATGCCACACGAAATATAACATACGATACATACATTTAAATTTAATTTTTCTTTCAATGCGTTGTCTGTTGCGCGCCACCATCATCTGTCCGTCTGCTTGACGTCTACGTGCACACAACTCGATACAGCTCGCATTGTCTGTGCCACGCACTTATATATGTACACACACACACACACCCATACACACACATTTATGTTTGTAATACTTACATAAAGGCCTTGTAATTATTTCCGATTTTCTGAATGTGCACATCGAACTTAGCATCAATGTACGGCTCAATGGTGCAATAGCAGTGCGCATCGTTGCCCGAACCGGTGACAAGGCCGGCAGCGTCTTGTAGAGCGCTTTGATTCTCCAGACGTGCGGTGGCCACACCGCCGTGGCAATGACCTGCCTTCAAAACACACGGGAACTTGGTCCAACTGAACTGTAAGCAGAAAGCGAAGAGCGGCAAAAACAATTCACTATATTTATTGCATTATCAAAAGTAAACCACAAAATTCAGTTTTCAGGAAATACCAAAAGTATAAAGTAAATTCATAAAATAAATGCGTGGCTTTACTACAAATATGTCCATTCTATTATTTTCTTCTACTTCTTTTGCTGCATTTTTTATATGAATTTATATGAAATATTTACATAAAAGAATAAATTGATTGACTTAATGTAGATTAATTTTCTGGCTTGTAGCCAGCAATGTAAGTGGCCAAAGGCGACGCGCAGCAAGAATCAACGCTACATATTGCCGCTGACGATGAGTGTGGTGGCTGCTATTCATTTGTTTCGCCAAATTTCCACGAATATGTAATTATGGCATTTTCATAAATTGCCAATTGCCACTTTTCCACATATTTCACATTTAGCGCCTAGGGCCTAATGTACTAGGGCAGACTGATGTGTCCGTGAGCTTTGGAATTTTCAAAAAATTCGCTTAAAATGCAAACCTGCTTCGAACAAATGAACACTTAGTTTTACAGAAAATTATAGTAGCGACAGAAATTGGAAAACAACAAACTTTTTCTAGTCTTGGAGCTTTATTTTTTATCTAAAAATTAAATATTATACTTATTGATATCAAATACAAGTATTGTAGCTTAATGGGTTTCGACTGTCTGGAAGTAATCAACCACTGAAATGCATTATAGTCCTACGAGAAAAAGTGACGTTGAATCCTTAAGTCAAACTAAACTTAGGTGAAATCGTCGAATTAATCTATGGCGTACTACTTTAAGATCGAGGGCTCAATTTGTGGAAGATGTATGGACATATATCGTCAAAGCTTCCACTGCGAATTGGGTGTTGCGATAGCACACATATAGTTTAACGGAAAGCCTTTACCACTTCAGGAAGTCGGACGAGGGTTTGAATCATTTTTGATTGATCATTTAGGAGGCCAAAGAGAAATCCAAAGAATGAACTTCTTCAGCTGAATTTATATAAAGAGGGCTACAGTCACGTGTCGCCATTGGGAAGATCATCAACAATTTTTGTTTGAAAAAAAGTTCTTGAGATGAAATGCAATTTTTCCGACAACATAACTCAAGCTTTAAAGAATAAAGTTATATAAATTAAGGTTACATATTTCCCCTCATCAGGTATTATCTGTCTAATTTAACTCTATCCGTATATTATATTTTTTAGCCAACAACTGGCGCAGTTGAAAATTCATAGCATTTGAAATCAAAGGCTATATTTTTAGTTCAAACTAAACGGGATTTCTAACAGCGGTTTCTTCTCGGTAAGTAATAAGTAACCCACAAGTGTATTTCTGTTATGAAAAAGTTCTCACAAAATCCATCACCATTCGGCGTGTAACTTGAAGATCTCACTTCAATGTTAAAGAACATCCAGGCACACATCAAAAATGAGTGGTGAAGCTGAATCATTCCCCTAATAAAGATGTGATATGTATAAAGTATGTGGTTATAACTAGATTAAAGAATAGTATACTCTGTTGACCATTATAATATTTTAAACTCTTTTTACGATTGCCCCTGCTTTTAAGGATTTCTGGAGCATATAAAATTGTGAGATAACTTAATCCCAACTCATTTAGTAAGCCATTTCTCCAATGGGACATTTTTTCTTTAGTAAAAAATCCCACACTTATCGAACTGCCTTTTCAAATATGAAAACTTCTTAAATTTTACGATACAGTGCTTACGAAACTGTCCTCGATTAACTATTTCCATTTTCGTCATACAAAATTTTTACTAAATGACCTTCATATTGAAAATGAGTTTGACTAATACAATCTCTAATTTCGTTTAGCTAATGTAAGTATACTTGGGGGCACTTAGTTCGGAAAATTCGTATTTACATTTCTTTAATTTTTCTTCATTTATTTTTCTTTTTTCTCAGCTAATAATAAACAAGTGTGTAATGAACAATATTTTTAGTTCGACCGGTACACAGGAAAAGTGTGCAATTTCACCAGAATTTTTAATAAACAAAAGTAATATTCCTCTGCTTGTTATTGAAATGTTATTTATAGCATTTCTTATTATCGGCTTGTGAGTTTCTTAGAACTGTTGTTAGCAAATTATTGCCCATATTCAATTTCTTTATTTTCTTCCGGTTCGTTCGTGTTCAATATGGTTACATTTCTATTTTTACTACGTAATTATTTTGTTATAATAAATATAATTTTGTTAGTCATATATTACAGCAAAAACGTTGTGTCGAAACAAAAAGTTAACTTCCAAAGAGAGAAGTTTTCACCCTACCAATTCCATCTAATTTGATGTGATTTTCTAAGTTGTTGAACTCTGTTTTTTTGTTCTCACACAGATTCAAAACTTATTTTCAAGAACACGCGTTTTTAAGTTACATGGGCTCCTTGCTCTCAACTTCCATACGGCCCAAAATAAAATAATTTAAAATTACAGCTAACTAATTTTGTTAACTAGATTCAGATTTTGACGACCGTGTAAATAGAACTGAACGGATCTTAACGAAAAGAAGGGCGGCTTATAAGTCAAAATAATAAAATTTTGGGACTTCAGGCGTAGATGGTGATAGAGATCTAAGCGGTGAATACCTTGTAGGAACAACCTCCAAAGTATCGAACTATCTTTTACCCACTTATTTTAACAGTTTTTTTGGTGTATTCAGCAAATATTTTTGGCAAACCCAGGTCAAGTTACTTCAAATCGAAAATCGTTCGATAGGTTGTTTACAAAGTATATCGTGCATACTCTCTGTCCCAAAAAGTTGACAAACTTCTCAAGCAAAGGGAAAGATCACGAGTCTCTGTAATGCGCGCAACCTCCATAATTGCTCACAAAATGTTACTTTCTGCGGAGAAGTCTTATATCTCTATGCATGCTCAGTTTTTCACCGAAGTGAATATGAAGGTTCATCATAGTTGCTTTATATTTCTTATCTTCAACCCAATCTTCGATTTTTCAAAACAAAAGAGATCGCGGTGAATCTACCCCTCTTGGAGATATAATTAATCAAGCCCGATGCTCATTCATTATTGCAATATTTACCGACAATAAGAAATTTAAATAATTCAATTGTGAAACAATAAAAATGAATTTCTCCAAAACTCATGCGGAAACTGATTCTCAATCTACTCCAATAAAACATTTAAAGAACCACATAAATCTCAATTGTTGTAGCTATTCATTCATAGAGTAGATTTATACGATCCTTGTCTCATTGATAAATCTATACGCTGAGTCATGCATTACTAAAGATTAACGCACATCTTTACTCACCATAGACACTCACAAGAGACGAGCATAAATTAAAGCACTCAACACTCTTTAAATGATATTTTGCCGATACATAATAAATCTTCACATGAAGTGTAATGCGAAGCACGTGTTCACCGCGCTTACGAATCGGAGGAGGAATGACGCGATGACAGAATCAATTGCTGTTGCAATGACACCGAGTTGGAAGAGGCGTTCAAATGGCGAACTGGAGCAATTGAAGCGTTCTAAAATCTAAAGCAAACATTTTTTTAAGGCAGCCACGTCATGAGCAATTAGTTGAATTCCAGAGATGGGCTCGGCTTAAATGGCAGTGGGTTGCGTACAACGCCAATACCTCAGGTTTCGATCGAGCTACCATTTCAAATAGCAACTCAACGTCACTTAATTTTATGTGCATATATGGACACCCGGTGGGAAAATGCATACTGTGTAAAAGGTGTAAAATGTAAAAAAATTTGATTTTATTAATTTGACGCCTATCTAAGTTAATCTCGGATTAATCTCACCAATCACAAATTTGATAAAACAATCAAAAATTATATTATTACACTGCATAATGGCGTCTGTTTTATAAAAAATAACGAAAGATGTGAACTACTTGTTGTAGACATGTCATAATTATGCCAATATTGGAGTCAAATTTCTCACCATTTTAAACAGAGAGACCAATTTTATTTAGAGCTTTAATGGATTTCAACAGTTACACTTAATAATTTTAAAGAATGAGATCTTAAATAACAACTTTTTCTAAAAAAATATCTACCCATTGATACATTTCCAATGTTATATACAGTTTCCATTATGCAAACTTCAATGACAATCTTAGTGAAAACAATGAAAGTGAATCTATGAAAACAGCTGTCATTTCATTGAAATGTCATCTGAATTGAAATTGACAGCAACTATGACATCGAAATTGTTACAAAGTGAAAACCACTCTTTTGTCTGTAAGTCTTGCGATAACTATTCCTAATACTTATGAACATATGATAAATAGTATTTGGAAGATATTTCGACTTCAGCATCATCTAGCGAACATATTTATGGTCCGCATAAGCATATTAATTCATTTGATTAATGCAAGATCCAAACATGAACTAAATCCGGTCGTCAATATGGTTTGAAGAAGTAATTAGAAAAGGTTGACATCTATCGGCAAGACTTTTAGTATAAATATTTTATTTTATGATACATTAACAAAATATGAACTAAGATCCTCGAGACTCGATACTCGATTTTTTTTGTTAAAATGTGTAGGAAGTTTTGTAGACGAAAAGGAATGTCCATGTTCTTGATAATTTCTCCGGTTCTAGTCTTCGAACCTCTATTAGATTTCTTCCGTATACTCTTTAAATACTCTTTGAGGTTATTTTGAAATTTTATGATATGCTTTATCAGTATTTTATCAATATTGATATACGCTCTTCTTCAAAAAAGTACTATATGAAGTGATTCATCGCTATCTACTTAAGTGACTTCTTTAGGGTGAGAAAAAATGTCGAAAATGATAGCTACTAGAAATGGTGAATCGATGATGGCTGTGAACAAGCATCATCGATTCACCATTTCTTTGCTCGCTATCTTTAGACATTGCTCTCTATTTAATAAAGTTAACGAGTTGAATTTGATACAAGCGAGTATGCGGATACCTGATTAAAGTGCTATAACCGCTTCCTACAATGCTGCCAAGTTTTTTTTTAAAGGCTTAGAACGGTTTTACCATCGTAAATGAACAAAATGACATAAAAAATTTGCTACTATAAAAATACATATAAATATTAAAAAGGCAGCCGAAGATATATTATATTATATATTATTATATTATATTAAGATAAGATTAGCTATTTATTATCCATTTCAGTAAACAAAATATCGAATTAAATTATAAAGATATATTCAGTATAATATATATATATAAGATATATTCAAATATAAGTAATTTTCGACAGTTTCTTTTTCAGTGCTGCCAATCTGTTAGTTTGTATAATGTGTTTGATTCACTGCTCTCAAACGATCTATCGCGATTAGAAAATAGCTCACATTACTAAATATAGCTTTTGCCAACTGGGTATTTTCATGGAACCAAACTGACTCCCGTGCTACAATTTTTTCACATACAATACATTCATTGTCAGTTCGGTGTGTAAGCTCCGATATACATATGCATGTAAGTGCCTACAACGCGCTACGTCAACTGGATATTTTAAGCGTGCTGAGATAATTCCGTTGCAGCAAAAAAGTTAAAATAATTTAAGACAAGCGATAAAAGGAAATCACTGTAGCGCGCTGCGAAAATCTACTCATAAATTCTTCAATGTAAATTATCAGCGTAATTCTGCGAACTGTGCGCTTGCTACGTGGCGCCCACCCGCGCAAACCGTTCGGCCGCCGAGCCCTGCCAGACTAGCTTAAAAATCATCCGCATATATCTGCAGTCAGTTGTCGCTGTCGCATTATGCCAATTAGGGCAAATGCATTTGATTTAAACACACTCATTCCTTTATCAATCATACATTTTGTACGCTCCTCCGCCCCAACTGCTGCCCGCCCGCTTGACTGCCTGCCGCCTCTTAGCATCTCTAGCATACTCTAGCAGCTAATAATAATTTGCATACGCACTTGTCAGCCGCGTGGGCGTGCGAATAACTGCCCGGCTAGTTGGCAAGCACGCTCTTTCACACACGGCTGCCACAAATAGCAGACTGCAACTGCAACTGCAACCATTGCACTTAGTTGTCCTCAATGCACGTCATTTGTAGTGTTCGAGTTGTTGCTGTTCCTGTTGTTTTTTTTTTTGTTTTGGTTAATTTTGTTTGCATCGCTGTTGTCATTTGTAGATGACAAGCCGTGTTATGTAAACGGCTGAGGCTGTGACTGTTGTTGTTGTTGCTGTTGCTGCTGATGTTGTTATGAATGTTTGAGCGTGGGCGCGCTGATAAGCCGGCGGTTTGCGGTTAGTAGTGTGACATTTTTGCTCATGACACCACATTGCGTCATCACTTTCGTATCGTCTGTACAACAACAGTAATAATGTAGTAGTACGGCATGTATACATATGTATGTATATGCATATATGTATGTACAGACATAGTATTACAACTTTTTCTTGGAAATCGAAGAGTTCGCAATTGTTATTGTGGGCGTTTTTGTGAAATTGTATATTTTTTCCACCGATTTACTAACCTTGAAACTTTGAGAAAATAAAAAATAATAGTTTTTTGTTCATCACGGTAATATATATACGTAAAATTGAGGAATTAATTTATTGTTAAAATTTACGAAAGAAAGAAGAGTCCATCTATATGAAAAATACAATCCTGAATATGTTGTTATGTGCGATTTGGTTATGTGGTATTAATTTGTATTCAATTACGATACTATTTTAGTACTCTGCCGTAGACCTAACCTAATTGTTTAGAAAATGATTTAGTACATGTCTAATACTTTGACTAGGAAATCAAAGATATTTTATGCAAAGTTTATGCTTTCAATTTTCATAAATCTCGAATGAATTACTTGTAGTCTTTTAGAAATATTCCCGAACGTGGTGAATTGTTTTCGTAATCCCCTTTATAATGGTAATCTATACTAAAAAATGCTCTTGATATCAAAAAGTGAATTGATGAGTGCTAAGGCAAAGCCAAACCAGGCAAAGCAAACATTGGCAAGTGCTTTGGTAAATTCCGTACAGAATATAGTGACCATATATAATTGCCTCTTATTGACAAAGAAAAAAATCCCTAAAATGATTTTAGATAATCGTAAATGACCTCTAAAGATATCAAAGGAACGTGTTGGACATATCGTTCTTGAAAATTTGGGTATACGAAATCTCTGTGCGAGCTCCCAATAGGCTAAAATCAGCAACAGATTAATGTTGCCAGCAGTCTGTGAAGGTTTTCAACTGCACTAAGTCCGAAGTTTTGTTCCATCATTTCACATTGGAGTCCAACCAACAGTCATCGGAATGAAGTGCCGAATCCAAAGGGTGGCAAGATGTAAAAGTCAACTGGCAAAGTTATGGTGTCTATTTTTTGGGTGGTGTAAGGAATAAATTTCATTGACTATCTTGAAAATGGAAAACGTGTGACTAAAAAAGTGTCTATTAAAAAGGTTATTGGAACGTTTGAAGGACGAAGTCTCGAAAAAGTGAAAGAAGAGGAGTATTTTTTTAACAGGACATTGCGCTGTATTACATATAAAAAAAAAAAAGAAAAGAAAAACGATGACAAAATGGCTTGAGTTGGACTTCTTGGTACTTCGAATTCCTCCCACACCATCGCATTCTCCTGATCTGACCTTATCGATTTTTCCTGTTCTCAGATCTCAAAAGAATGCTCACAAGAAATCCCATAATTTCACAGCCCCAGTCGAACTTTCAACTGTCAGTTGTCCCCATTGGACTTAATAGTCTACTTAACAGACTTAATTTAAGTCTTAACTGATAGCCACAAAAAAAATCTTACTCAATCATAAGCAAAATTAATGTCCCATAAGTCAAAGATTTTCTTCATCGTAAATGTATGAAAATAAGGAATTTTCCCAATAAAGCTTACCCTAGCCTGTCAGCATCTTAATATACCTTCAACCTACTCCCAAATGTAAACGTCTTGGTAGCTAATAGAGAGGCTCTAGACAATATTATTTTTTTTATAAATTATATTTGCCAAAGTTACGCCATCTTATTTATATTCAAGATTTCTTGATAGCCAAGAAGCCTATATATTTTGCCAAAATGAAAACAAGTAAATTAAATTTAGTTGCAGAAGTTTAATTTCAAGAATGGAGAACATTAATAGTGATATATTACATATAATTTGTGTGTAAAGAAGAGGACTGGAAAAGGCATATTGGTAGGTTTTACAATTTACATCGAAGTGAATTTCAACTAGCGGTACTTCAAACTAACTATTGTCACATTTTCACTCGGAAGTGAATTACAAAATCTGCCCGATAATTGTTATAACCATTTGAAGTTTATTTTAATAATAACATTAATAAAAATCGGCAATAATACAAAAAAAAAGACATTAATTAAGGAAAAGAAGCTGTTTTTGAAATAGTCGATCTTAAAACCAGTTGATATTTATCAAAAAACTTAAGCACCAGTCCACAAACATACATACTTGTAATAGTTCATAAAATTATTTCGAATTGTTCACGTTGCCTAATCGCATAAAAATGTGAAATCCTATAAATAAGCGACAGCAAGTGCAATTATCCATAAATGGAGAAAGGTTACAACTTCATGAAGCAGACAAGATTGAATTGAATTGGTGATTTATAAGCGCAGCAACCGCAGACGTATTGATCGCTTACCGAAAAAGGTAAAACAAATGTTCGGGTAATTATATAACAACGTGCATTCAATAAAATGTTGTACCCCGGACAGATTCATAGATCACTAGGCACTTACAATTGCGTTGAAAAGATTAGCAGTGTCAAGTACACCGCCGAAATGATTGTAAAATATGTAAGAAACTCATTCAATTTAGAATTTTTAGATCAATTGTTAGTGTTCGATTAAGTAAAAAAAATGTTTTATTGCTCCATTTAAAAATAATTAAGAAGCGGCAATTAAAAGCATACATCTCTTTGGAAAAATATAAAAATATATTATATATAAAATTATACACTATATGTTATATACACTACCGGATTGTCTAATAAACTACTAATTAAAAATGAAGCTGTTTAATCCAAACTACTATCTATAGATCAAATACGAATTATTCAAACTAAACTCAGCAAGTTTGAACTGCCAATTAAAAAATGTTTGTAGCTAGTGAATATAGTTAAGACTAAAGAATTACTGAAGTAGTCATTCACAAAGGCTCGTATAAAGATTTAAACATAAATGAAAAGCAGCTAAGCATTGCTGAATGGCCTTCGAAAGCATTAGAGCATACTAACTTTATATCTAGAAATTGATTTCTCGCATCCTATTCCTAATATAATGATTTAGGGAAAATATAACAATGAAAGTACATGAGTCTATGGCCTGTAATATAAGTTAATAAGATACCAAATATGATTGCAATCCATTTCCTGAAAACATTTCCCTGCCTCTGATCCTTGCACAATGCGATAGTATAAAATGTTCGGTTACACCCAAACTTAGCCCTTCCTTACGTGTTTATATTCGAATTTTTTTTAATTTTATAATGCTATATTGGGGGAATTAGGGGGAATTTGGAGGATTAAATTGGGGCAAATAAAAATGTTTATGTATATCGACAAAATATTCAATAATTCATATTCATTAAGTATGCACTTGAGAGAGGAGCAATAACATTATATAACATGGTGACGAAAGTTGGCGTCCCAGTCATACTAATACCAAAAACCGGTATTTTTGGACCGATCTGTCTCATATTCTAACCAAACATCAAAATAGTCTATATCTCTTGATTTTGTTCTTATCACAACTTTTAGATTAAAAATTCATAAGAGACGTATTATTGCATTTAGGGGCTGGTTAAATTTTTATTATCGGGCACGAAAAACTTGGACATATTTTTATTTCGGAACTATATCATTGAAATATAAGTCAATGAACACTCCGAACTCTTGACGATCGGATACGACAAGGGAATCGATTGTGCTGCCAACATATCTATCGATGCATTAAGATTTCGGCTGCCACCACCAGAATTATTGTCGCCGGAACAAATAGTAAGGTCAAATTAGCACAAGTGACACTGCCAGCAAATTTATCAACGTCATTAAATACTGGCGAAGATTTCCAAAAGAAGTATTTTTTACAAAAACTATCAAATTGTGTCATTTGGAGCAAATATGGCCACAGTAAGCGATTTTGGAATATTCGCTCGTCAAATAGCGAAGGAAGAGTTGTATTTGTTAGTATTTCATAAAATTATGTAAAATGCTAGAAATTCAAGGCAACTGATTGCGTATTCAAACATACATTTTACTGCTAGGATTTGCTGCTATTTTTGGAGATCATAAATTATTTTTAAACTTTAAATATTTTGGTATTTACATAAGTTGAATATTTCAAAATTTTTTGTCAGCAGTGTCTGAGTCCAAGATGTATACATCTACGCGCACACTCTATAAATCGATGGCAGTCAAGCGCACAGATGCACAAATCAAAATATACACACCTACAAGCATACAAACAAATGCAATATAACAAATGTAAGCTGTCAACGACTCTATTGCAAAGCGCCAGCGCTATTAAGTGGTACTTATTTATGAGTGACATTCGTTGAACACCGCGTCGCACGACGCGTCTCCCCATCGCGCGAATTATTGTAATCGGAATTTATAACTCACGCGCAAATTAGAGCGAGCAGTGGTTTTTGGTGTTGTACAAAGGTATATGTTGTTTTTTATAAAAATATCAGCGCGACGTCGCTGCCAACGCAGCTTCACCCACATTTGCTGCCTAAGCGGATCGCGCGATTTATATTACTTAGGCTTTTGTTTCTCTTCGTAATATTGTAAAAAAGGTATTCTAGTAGCTGGTGGCTGGCTATGTGCTTGTCTCTCGCACTGTCTGCTCTATTGTGAAGATGCTGCCACCACCGAAAACGCGACGTGCGCGGCTAAGATAATTTATGCACTTGCGGCGCGAATTTGCTCCAGTTAAGAGCGTAAAAAAGGAAATCACAAAATCGAGTACAAATCGTTGAGCTGTTTGTTTTTGAGTGCGTGTAGGCATTGCGCTCAAAGGCACACAAATTGCGCGCGATCACACATCAGCGCTCACTATCGAAAGCGCTCACACTCGCATACTCATGCTTGCGCACTCAATTGATAATCGGAGGAAGGCGTAGGTCTGTCTATAAACTCACACAAATTTTACGAACTCTGATAACAATGATGATGATGCGATCGCTTGTCTGGGATTTATTTTTCTCAAAAGGAAAAAATTTAGAAATTCGAGCGCTTTTTCGCCGGTTACTCTTTGCATAAATATATATTTTCACTCACATGTGCGCCGCCGGTGAGCACATTATGATTGAGTGAGAGATTTTGAGCGCACACGGTGTTTGCTGAGTTTTGTTTGCCGTTTTTCTTGATTGGATTTTTAAGCAACGAAACGGTACGTTTTCGGTTTTAGTACAAATTGGCAGACAAACCTCAAAGCAACGATTTGATTTTGAAGCGCTCGAAATTATAGTCAACCCATAGACTATTAGCAAAAAGTGTGGCAAAATATTTTCGGTGCGAAATATTAAAGTAGAAATAAAAATAATTATAACAACAAAATTAGCGTAGTGTCGGGGAGTGTGTTTCTCATTGCACTGTAACGAAAGTGTTGTTCGTGTGAAATTTGGCAAATTTGCAACAAAGTGCAAGGTGTGCAAAAACTTAGCAAAATAACTAAAACTGGCACAGATTCGTCATTAACGGTAATATATGAAAATTTCCGGCAGTGAAGCCTGCGGTCAAGTAGTTTAAAAGTGTGAGTGTGTGTGTGTCAATTTTCCTTTATAACTGTTGTTTTTCGTGCAACATTGTGCGGAATATTGACACTTTTGGGCATTCGCTTGCAACACAAGACACCAAAGGCGTGTGATAAGTCTAGAAAAAACGGTAAGTCAGTCGCTTATGTGTGTGTGTGTTTACGTTTAATCACGTTGAAATTTTTATTTATTTGTATTTTTGTTCCTGATGCGTCACGTCCAAACGCGATAATTGCGGATTTCTTTTTTTTTAATTTTAATTTTTTATTTTTTATTACTTAATTTAATGCGCGTCGCTTTAATTACGGCCACCAAATAATTTTGTTGAAAAAATGTTGTTCCGGCATCGCCGCAACCACAGCATTCTAGTAGCAGCTCTACGCTATTTTTAGGCAACTTTTGCTTGCTTTTTGGTGGCAGTGTCCCTCTGTGGCCCAAACGGCGCGAGTTACGTGCGGTAATTTTTATTTCTTCAGATTTTTTCGCATTTATTTATTTGCTTTTGTTTTTCTCTTTAAATTTTTTTTCTTTAAAGCCAACCATTGCTGTCTGCATTGCGGCCTACATACATACATACATACATACATATTTTTTCTACATTTTATTATAAATCTTAATATTTTATTTCACTCGTTGTGTAAATTTTTTCTGTTTATGACCGAGTTTCGTGCCGTGTTTGGCTAGTATTTATCGCAGGGAGTTCATATAACATGCTTTATATGCCTGTCTGTACGTATGTTTGTGAATATACCTTTTAAAAGATAATTTGCCCACACATTTTATAAACATTTTTCATGTGGTCATAATATTTGTTTTTTCTTTATTGCTGCGGTTTGCATTGCATTTCTTTAGTTGCTTTAGGCCTGCGGTTGCGTCACTGATTTTATTGTCCGCAATTTGTAAACAAACGTGTTTTTGTTGTCGCCTTCGGTTTTCTCTTTTCAAATTGTGGGCGGTTTAGCATTATGCTTTCACCGTGACTGCAGATTTGTTTCAACCTTTGACTAATTCTTTTATGTATACGCTTATGGCTTTAGGGATTTGTGTGATTTTTTAGGGCCTAGTACCAGTTGCTCTCTGCCGTTTTTTTTCTCATTCACTTGTATGAGTTTCTCATGGACTTTGCTGCTTGTTTTTGCTAATAATAAATGAATAAATAAAAAAACCCAAATCTGTTTATGCAGTGTATTATTTATTTCATTTATTGAACATTGATTCACTTAAACATATATGTACTCGTATACGTCAATGAAAATGTTCATGCTTGGCATTTTAATTTGAATTTCACTCCTTTTATATGCAACATATTTTCATTCACGGCAAACAACAAGTGTCGCGCTTGACTACGAGCACTTATGCTATATACATACAAACATATGTATGCGCAATAAATATAGATGTACTGTATTTACATATATATGTTCATATAAGCTATCCATGTGACGTGCGCTATGTGTGTTTGTGTGTGTTTCACATGTTGCTCATACGCTCCGTACTGCCCGTTGGGTTAATTGTTGTTATTCGTTGTATTTATACATAATAACCTTGAATCTGTCAATATTTGCATAGCAAATAGCTATTTGTTAGACGAGTTTGTATCAATTAAAAAATACTTGGCTGCAAACACAGGCATGCAAGGTAGACTGGGGTGTGCAGCAGTGACCCGGTATAGGCTTATGCACTTGCATTGCATTTACTAAACTCTTTATAAAACTAAAAACAAAATTTTATTTATAAAACATACGAAATAAAGTAATAAAATAATAAAAAATATTATAAGCAAAAAAAAAAATAAAAATAATAAAATTATGTTTTATATAGAATAAAAATAATAATATAGAAAAAATTGCACTAATGCGTACAGAAGGTATTTCTTGACAGAAAAGATAAGAAATGAGAATATTTCTGTTGAAAAACAAAAGCCAGAGTTCTTAAGATCTCAGTTTTATCTGCGCATAATTAATATATTTTTTGTTGCTTTTGGACATTTGAGTACGATCTCATTTTTTTCAGAGCGCTTGAAAAATTTACGGACATCTATTTAAAAAAATAAAACTTCTGCAAATTGCAAGTAGTTATTCCAAAACAGATCTTCTAAGCCAATCAATAATGACAACAGTTGGCCAATATTAATATCTTTTCTGTTCTTACATATCTCAGTTAGAGAGATAAGTAGATGTAGGCAGCAGTAATTAAGGGATGTGGCTTAGTATATATTTAAGTTTTTTTCTAGTCGGCTATTTACACAATTACAAACAGTGTTTGATGATTAGCACTATGTGACCCTAATATTTAGTATTCCATCTGTTTTTATTGGTTGAATATCTTTGTATTAGTTACAGAAAAAAAAAAACGTGAAGACGACATTAAATATCAAACTAAAATTTGAAAATATTTAAAATTATCTAGAAATTTTATATTCACATATGTACACTTCGACGCACCCAAATTTTATCCTGGTTGAGAACGCTACGTTTGTAATGTAAACGAAAAATCATAAAACAATTATGGAAATTAGAACTAAAAATAGAAATTATAAATTATCCAAAAAATTTGTGTGCTTCTTTAAATTCAAAAGAAAAGTTTTTCAAATTTTGTTTTCTATTTTTTTATTAAAGGAAATAATAAAAAAAAAACATTCTTTATGGAGAAATGTAAAATTTTGGTCAAAATCACTCTACATATAAATGAAATAATATTACACTTTGCCTTTAATATACTAATATCTCAAAATAAAGACAACATATATATGCCCCAAAATTTGTAACTTCAGCTCATATATTATCACTTAATCAATATCACATTATTTAAAGATCAAAAAGTCAATCATATTCAATAATTGAGACTACCAATTACCATTGACGAAAATTAACTCTTTTAACAAAAAAAAACAATTTTTCTTTTTTTTTTTTGATTATATTTTGGAGCGTGTAGGTGTCATTTCTTCGTTCTTTACGCTCCAATAGAACCAAGAAAACCAGTAACGAGTCACCTCTTATGAGTATCATTGAAAATGCAAAATTTTTGCTCACTCCAAGTATTTTTGGTCAATGAATTTCATGATCAAAGTAGGTGGTTCCTAATTAAATTATTTTATTCTATAATATTATACAGTTTCACCAACTGAACATAATATAACGACAGGAGTAATTTTTAAAATTAGAAAAAAAAAGTATAAAGTCAGCTTAATATTTGGACTATTAAGCTATAAATTAACTTTTCTGAATTACGAATTCTTGAACGACTGCAACGCCATCTATCGGATATCTTGTGGTTATATGTACATTCGAGGATATTTAGGTTTCTACGCTTGTCCTAAGAATTTGAGCTCGATTAAAGTTTGAATCCTTCAACAATTCAAAAACGAATTTAATTTAAGAACCACAATAATCTGTATATTGGACATTTGTTCGTTATAGGCTTAAGATTATAATTTTAAACAAATTATAACATTTATAATTTAAATTTCTGATTATATTTAGAGAGTAGCGATCGAATTAAAAAAAGTGTTAACGTACTTAAGCCAAATAATAAGTAATAGCTCATTACATAGTCATCATTAAACGCCAGTTGTGTTAAATTAAAAAATTTTTCGCTAAAAATTTTTAGATGTATCAAAAGAAATATAACTTCGCCTGAAATTCTAAAACCTACTCACTAATACTCTCTTATTTAACATCATATGAGCATGGGCCTCTAAACAACCTTTCCTGTATCCCAGCACATGTGGAGCCACACGATTTGGCGCATTCCATTTTCATATTAGATAATTGGCATTTCATTATCATTCTTGAATCTTAGGTATGTATTCTGAAATTTCACATTCTTTACTTCAGTTGTCTTTGCTATCGCGAATTTCTCAACTATTTGTTGCCTAAGATGATAACAAATTGGCGCAAAAACTATGTATGTACATACATATGTACATATATTGTCTTCCTCACTTTGACTTGTGTGTTTAAGTAGTTATAGTATTTTTAATAGCCACAGCAGTTGAGTAAACACACTGTACACAATTTACAAGTGGCTTGTGTATAATTATGTAAATATTGATGTAAGTGAGCAACAGTTTTACTTTCGTATATTAGAACAGTTGTAGAGCTTCTGAATGCCCAGTTTTCTTAGAAAAAATTTAAGTACACATATGATATTTTACTAGCTTATGAAATCATTATTAAACGCACCGAATACTAGTTACATTTGTTTGTAAGTTTGCATGTTTATAACAAATTTCATGGTAAAAATATTTTTTTGGTTGAGTAGAGCTGTATACTCGGGGTACAGGCGTACAGGGATACATACAGAGATGGTTCCTACAGAAAATTGTAGAAGGGTTTTGCAAAACTTCAACTACTACATAAGCACGAATCTAAAGGCTAAAGACATTCCACTTACTGTTTTTGTCAGTTAATCCATGTTATTCGAGTTAACCTCTATTGAACATTGAGGTGCAGACCAACCTTTCTTGAGCGCAACTGTATGCCGAATATAGTTATGGTCACTGAAGTATAAAAAACGATCTTTCGCTCGAAACTACGGTGAACCGAAGTGTGTCACAAATCTTCACAAAATGAAGAAGAAGTGCTCTGAGGTTGATTTGTTGATGAAATGTGAAAGCTAAGGAGAGTCTATAATGCTTTTTTTTTATTTGCTTGTATATTTTAATACAACGATTTATATTTATTTTAGACTGTAGTAGTCTGTTGGGGCTTGTAAGCAACCAACCAATAAGAATGTAAATATAAATTATTTAATTTTAAATTATCTTAATTACAACAAAAAAGACATTGCAACATTTTCTGCGTATTGCCAGATTTCCGTTGTTACAAAATGACAAAACCAATACAGCATTTTGAAAATAGTAGGCAAAGATTTATTGCTGCTCTTCACTTAAGTAATAAATCATTTGGATTTAGAAATGAAATATGCCTGCACATAAAGCACCAACAACTAGAAGGCTGTGACAACCTCAAAATTATTTACTTTCGAGTTTCTTCATTAATTAACACATTGTTGAAACAAGCGAAATGTGTTTTGGCTTGTTGTTGTTTGGAAATTTACAATATTTTCATTTACTAAAAATTCTGTATGTTGAATGTCGCATGCTGACAATTTTTTCATCGGTGTTTTCAATGCTCGTAAAATACTGAAATGAGAGGAGAGAACAAAGAACTGTATACATATTTTATCAATATAGGCTCTATTTCGTTTGGAATGCTTGAAAGGAAACCATCGCGTTGCTATATTTCATTACACATATTCCAATTCTCAACCTGGTTGTAATGTAATTCCAAATTTCGCAACATAGCAACATAACCTAGTGTGTAATTTTGTGAAAGTTTTCCCGTCTAAGTCACTGTTGACAGTTATAACTTATGCTTCGTCCACTGGCGAATATATAATAGCGGCAGCATAAAAGTCCCAGCTACGATCGTTCTCACAAACAATTACTAATTTATTTTAAAGGGTATCTTCCAGACCGTCAACGCAATACTACAAGTCAAGTCTTTACGAAAGAACTCCATTCATTGGAATGATTACTTAAAGGGACCCGACTGATCGTTGTAGATGAAGTTCTACCTCCGATGGAAGAATCTATTAAAAAAGCACTTGTCTGCACTTAGAAAACATTTTACGAGACTAATATTCCGTTATTGGGAACTCAGAACTTTGTCGACTCTAGCGACACCTATCGAACAGCTTTCAACCTATGTATTACATTTTAAAATATCAAGTGTTAACCAGGCACGAGCTGTACCAAAAGTTAGTTTATATGTGGATCAATACATACTACAGCGGAGTGGATTCAGAGGGTTTCCGAATTGCAGAGCAGCTAATGGGTATTCCTTGCATTTACGTTATTCAGAAGTAATCTACGTGTATTATCTTTAACGAATGCTGTAAAAACGAAATTTCTTTTGCAATATAACTACGTAAAATAGTTGACAATATATGGCCGCCTTGTGTATCATACCTAGTAGTGAAGAACTTTTTTCCTTGCGAATATCTTAAGAATAAATCTTTCAATAGAAAATCCCTGTTTACAGAGGAATTTAAGAAATGTGGAGCTAAAAAAATTATTTCACAGTATGAAGTCAAAATTTAAGCTCGATCTTCCACATATTACGCAAGTTTGAAATCATACGCAACAGGAAGGTACAAAGATGAGTTTCTCAATATATAACGTACAATAATTTATACAGGCTTTCTATATAACAATCATTTCAATTTAAAGAATGAATAACTTAATAGTAAAGAAGAAACCACGGAGGTCGTTCGCTCCTCTTGGGTTAGCCGTCAAAAAACTCAAATCCGCCCTGTCTTTAAATATCATTAAAGACAGCGTACTGGTACTGGAGAATCTAACAATAAAGAGTGGAAGGGGGAAGAAAAAAACTTATTAATTCTATACGCACGTTTTCAAATAAAATTATCTAAAAAGAAGTATGCACAGAAATTCCAAAACATGGAACATGACTCATCGCAACTAATCCTGCACAAACAAAATTTCGCTTGCAATCACCCCCTCACGCGCAATGAATACTTCAACTTCAATTAAATTGACTCAACTATCAAACTCCAGATGCTTTCACACTTGGGTATTCCCATTCTTGTGCAATAGCTTGGTAGAATATCCGTGAACTCATCCAACACAAGCGGCGGCAGCGGTGAAGTGGCAGAGATGCATATCTGTCTGTCTGTCTGTCTGTCTGTCTGTTTGTGTGCATGTGGGTGTGTGTAGTGCGCGCACAAAAGAACAATAGAAGAATTAAAGTGGAATTCAATTGAGGAGACGCTACAAATGCATATGATTGCAGGTTAATGAAGAAGCGGCACTGAAATGCGAGCATATTGAATTACCCAAAGGAGTGACGAAGGGCGGGGATGGATATCGAAGCGGAAAAGGGGTGGAAAATAAATGCAGATGTTTTACATACTTATGTACATGTAAAGTACATGATTCAATACATTTATGATTGCGCTATTGTATATCATATCAAATTAGATATATTCATAGGGTATGTATGTACATATGTATAAATCTTTGTTTGACAAATTCTCACTTAAACGTCATAGCAATTTGCTTAGTAATGAGTGTAGGCATACAAGTATCAGGGATGAATATCAAATTCGAGCACTTCAGCAAATATTCACGAAAATTTCTACAATTTCTTGAATGAGTAATACAAATACATATACATATATGTAGGTGCATATATGTTACTAATATTCCTAAGCACGTTCTAGGCGTCTTTTTATAGTTTTTATTATGTAAAAACAATTTGTAATGGGTTTTTTGTACTTTGGCCATAACCAGCGATTTTTGCCAAAACCGTTTCACGGCTTTAAAAATAGATAAGGTCAGTTTTGTTTACGAACGCTCGACACTACTTACTATTTGGCAAAATTTATGTTCCTAAAATGCTAATTCCAATGAAATAGTGTATACAAAGTGTAAGAAAATCAGAAACAACTCAGCTTTTCGGCTTAAATATATTCTAGTTGCTCATTGTTAGTCAAACTGTGATAAAGTCATTCAAAGCAAGTATGTAGGCCGTTTGTTGTTTTAGTTATGTTCCTTTGTTTACTTTTTATTTTTAGCGCTATAAGCTTTTGACGTGACTTTACTCATGGTCAGCTGTTTGTGCTGAAATTTAATGTTTGTAAGCGATTTACTGGGGTTTTAAGTTCGAATTTACATTTTTTTACTCTTCGCAAACTGGAGAGCTCCTTCCAGAAAATGATTGTTTATATGTTTACATAACGGTGTTAATTTACAAATATGAGTTAGGCAACCAGACAACTCTGTGAAAATTAAGTAACTTTGTTCTTAATGCTATTAGTTAATAAATATTATTTTTTTTAATATTTCCACATACACGAAATTAATTTAAATTTTCGCGCAATCAGTTGAAGCTTGGAAATATATAAGCTATATAATAACAATACATAATATTTGTGTTTTCACAAATTGTTTGCTTCGCGAGCTTAGATTTGCTGAAGATCGCCACGTGTAATAGAGCGAGAGAGAGAGTGAGAGATAATATTAAAGTGACTGCTCGCAGTTAACCTCACGAGGTTCGGCCTTAACCTTAAAATGTAAACGTCCAAAAAAAAATTAGCATGTCGCCAAATACTTTCTTACCAATAATATGTGAAAAACCAATGTCAATATATATCAATATAAATTTAGTTAAATAAAGTTTGAATACAGGGTCGTTGTTTTGTATTCTACTGCGTAAGGAGCTGCTCTGCAAATAGCCAAAAATATAAAATCAGCTTTCTAATCTTTAATACCACAAAGAGACCAAATGTTCAAAGCAATTGTAAACTCTCGAGTGTATTTCTTCTATGAAAAAAATTCTTATAAAATTAATGTGTTTTAATTCCATTTTGAATTATCTGCAAAAATCAAGGAAAATTTACTCAAACATCCAACATAGATGCTCGAATCCAAGTACTTATCATGAAGTTACTATGTATCGAGAAAAAATGTGCTTCGAAGTATCACACAATAATAATAAAAATGATAAAGATAAGTTATAAAAAAGTATGCTCACTAAAATCCAAAGTTATCTAAAGTATAAACTTGAAACTTGACAACTAGAACAAAATAGAATTTTATTATAGTAAAAACCAGAAATCAAACAACATGAAACTAATATATGATATGAAATTATGAAGCGTTGTTTTCAAATATATATCATCTCAACAAAACCTGAAGAATAAAAAAATTGTGCAAAGAATTACTCCACCTTTCAAAAAGCAGTCTTAAAATTTTCATTTGTTTCTTATAACCCTGCAGTCAGAGAGATCCTTTCCTCAAGTGATTGCACTGTTAACTATATTTATGTACATATCTACAGACTTTTACAAAGCAACTTATTTTATTTTAGCATTATTTTCTTTTTACTACATTTAGTTTGATACTTCAAAAACGACAGAGTCTCAAAGTTAGATAATGCCAAATTTGACAGTAACAATGCCATTAAACGAAAGGTTACTGTTAGGTAAACAAAATCTGCTTATGGTGAAACAAATATTCCTTCATCTGAATGATGTCATAAACCAATGAGAATAGAAACATATTTTAGATATCTGAAATATGAACTTAAAATTCTAAATTACAAATACTTTTTGCTAGCTTTGGGGCATATATACGTATATGTATGTTTATAAGTTTGTACCGATATATATATGTAATATATTCGAGATATGTATTATATAATAATATATAATAATATATATAACATATGGATTTCATTGGGACATTTTTTTCTGGACTTCAATTTTGTTTTCCCGTGCATATGGTATGTAAGAATGCCGGTTTGCACCACAATAGCGTCAGTAGACCAAATTAAAAACTGACTAATCATCTGTGAGACCAAACTACAAAACAAGTGAAACATGTGTGATTACTTGCATACATACAAACGCACAACCGTAAGTGCGATTGTAAGCACACATGTCGGTATGTACGCACGTTCGTTTAAATTATAATTATATATGCATATATGTATGTATGTACATTTGTATGGATTCAATAAGCAAACAACAGTATAAATCATAAATTCTGCCGACATTCTCTGCATTTATTTGTTGTTTTATTATACACACACCAATGTCTAAGCATCTCTAAATGTTATTGATTTCGCCTCTTTTCACTCATTTACCCGGTGAGGGTAGTGGTCGTTACGGTGGCATAGCGTTTAATTAAATGACTTGAGTGGCAGCGCGGCTACCGACGGTAAATGGCGGTAGTGATTCAGTTTCCTTTTCCAATTAATTATTGACTTTTTACACAAAACATGCGAGCACGCGTATACATATATATATATATATATATATATAAACTTCATACATATATACATATGTGTGTGTTAACAGTAAGTGGAGGGTGGAGGGTAGTGGGTGCCATAGGCGATTCCATCATTATCGTTCCATTCCAACCAATAATTGGCGTGCTCCCCAATAATTCTTAATAATTTACAAGCAAAAGTTCGCCGCCTACACCCCCCTGCTCGGGTTGTCATCGTTTCAATATTTTAAAATCTATTTTCGTGTGTGACAACGCTGACAGTTCAATATTAACTACATACATACATGCCCATTTGGGTACGCCGCTGCCCACAACAAATCTAAATAAAACCAAAGTCTTTCAATTAAAGCGATGCCAATAAGTCAGTAAGTATTTATAGTATAGAAGAATGTGTCTATTGTAAGCACTTTTAATATGGGTGCTCCACGCTGATAGATTTATATATACATGCATATGTGGTCGAAAATTTCGTGCGCGTCGCAGCTTAAGTTATTAAAGAAAAATTTGATTGCTTAATGACTTTTGTTTATTTTTTATTTTTTATTTCCATATTTTTTTTAATAAATATTTATTGTTTACATGACTATGTTTCGAAATAAATTTTTCTTTTTATTGTATTGTGATTTTTGCATTTTTCTGCCTTATATGAATTGCTAAGCGATACAATTAAATGTTTTCAAAAAATTAATTAGAATTATTTTTTAATAAAATATCACTCTTTGCTTTTGCGTGCTCTTGAGTTATATTGGCACGCTTTTGTAACAAAATTTGGGATTTGGAGACCTTTTAATATAACAGGTTAAGACATCTTCGAAGAAAATTAGGCTTCATGATCTCAAATATTTCTAAATAAATTTAATGAAAAATCAAAACTGGTGAAATAATTAAAAAATTCCTCGATGACGAAACTGATTTTATGGCTTAGAAGTGCTAAGCCAGTGAAAAAGTTTTGGTTTGAGTGCTTTTGAAATGTTTCGCCGATATTTAGCAACGAAATTTGGTGTTTGGAGACCTTTTACGATACCTCAGTACAGTTTAAAATTCCTGGAAAAAAATACAATTCAGACCAGAATAATTTTTGTTTATTAATACAAATTATTTTCTTTGCCACTCTGAAAAATCGAAATTGCTGAAATAGTTAAAAAATGCCACGCGATAAAATAATTTTCGACATGTGCCAAAAAAAGTGAAAACCCTCATAACTTGAGCAATTTTGTAATATAATGGTTCTTAACAAAACAAAATATTGTTGATTGTTTGACGAAAATTATACTTTGTAGGCTCTATAAATAACAATTATCGAAATTGACCAAGAGATTTGAGGAATTCGAGAAAGAGATGCCGCACATTAGCTAGAAGTTCAATGAGAAAAATAATCTGAAGACCATCTATGATTTCTGAATAATATAGAGATCATTTAAGATAACTACACTACAAGTGTTTAAACAATAATATCAGGAGACTATGCCACTTTGTTTCTAAGACAAATGGAAAAAGTTGCGAATTCTTACCAAGTCAAACATTATTTTAAGGTTATAAAGATCAAAATCGACGAAAAGGTCTTTAAATGAAATAATAACAAGGTACAACTCGATAATTTTCGGCATATCTTGTGCTTGGAACTATTGAATATTAAATAGGTGAAATCGAGTTGCTTCTTGGCATATCTCAACTGTAATCATACAAAAATATGCGAAGATTGCCATTGAATTTTTAATCAACAATTGTGGAAGTGTGTAACGGTAGCATAAATGTCGTCACAAATTCAAAGACTATTTACTGAATTAATATTTCCTTTATCAAGTTCTTCTATTCCTCTCTACTCACGCCTTTTCTTCCAAACCGAGATTATTCAAAGGCTTAAGGCAAGCCTAAGAAGTTGGTTTAACTGAAATATATTCATTTGGTTCTTGCTGATATCAGAATAAATCGAATTTGAGTATAAGTGAAACATCTCAAACTTCTCAAAATGTGGTACCTCTCTAGTCAAAATAACTTAACGAAGAAGACCGCATAGCATCTAACACAACAGAGAGTTTCCTCAGTCCTCTGGTCTTAAAATTTTTCAAATAGTTACTGAAATAGTTAGTTCTTAAAGGATTAACAGCGAACATGCAACACCAAAAGGCTATTTCTCCTTCCCTCTCTTTTCTCTCTAAAGCGTGGTCATTTTTGACTACAAAATACATTTTTTTGATTACAAACTATGAATTTTCATTGGTTCAGTTTTAGACAATTTAAGTGAAATATTTATTTAATTTATAATACAATCATGTTCCGCGATTTGAAAACTAAATCAAAAACTATTTATATTCATTCTCTTTTTTCACAAAATTCTTAAATTTTCCCACTACTAAATAAAGACTTTAAATTTCTCAAAAATTATTCATTTAACGAATTGTATTCATCATTTTCGACTAATGCATTTGTATTGTTACTCAAACAACGGTAAATATCAAATAAAGCCGCGCTCTGTTCATGCCCTCTGTTTGTTTGATTTGCTTTCACAAAAATCCTTCAATGATGACATTTTTAAAAGTCACGCTCTAACTGGCAAATGCAACACTTTGTAAAATATAATTTTAAAAAAAGTAACGGTTTCTGCCTAACCTCCTCAACCGCTGTCAAAACGGGTCATTAAAAATGCAAAATATTTTCAGTTTCGACAAATATGCAGACACTGGAAACTTTTCGAACCCTTAATTGCAGCCTACAGAGCCAAAAACAAATTTTAATACGTGCCTACGTACGTACACACACTTACACACACATATATATATATATATACGTATATATATAATATTTTTGGCATTTGTTTCTTCAAAGCATAAACAAACAGAAAACTTTTAGTGAGGATGCAAAAATTGGCATATTTGTCACGTCTATGTCGCCCATGCGCGTCCGCACACACATACATTAATACACATACACAAGCATATTTCTTTGAGAATGATATATTGAAGTGGCAGCATTAAATTATGACACCGAAAAAGTGCAGCCCAGTGCGATTTATGAAAAGTGCAAACACAAATTCACACACATACATACACTTGCCTACATACGGTACATACCTACATATATACATTCATAAATAATATGTTTGCATACAAAATTGCTGAACATTCGAGCTGTTGAAAGGATCATAAAACAGTTTCAATTAAAAATGCTAATTAAATTGCCTTACAAGCGGGCAGTCGGACAGTGGGACAGTCGGACAGGCACGTTCAACGTCTCTAAAAATGACCTCCAACAATCATAATTGCCGGCATAAAATTTTATTGCCAATGGGACTGTGAAGGCGACAATGCAAAGCAACAAACACTTAAAACTACAAATATTCAAAATTTTGTTTAATAATTTAGCTTGTGTCAATAAACGCTGACACATACACTCAGATTTATAAAAATAATGAAACATCTTTTTATTTTGCGAAAGTTGGCCGATCTCCGTTGAAATGTAGCGCTCTGAAAACCGCAGACCTTAGCCCCGTCCGTTTTGTTATCAGCGAGTAAAAGTCTCTGTTTTTGAATGATTTGTTTTGTGTGCCCACTTCGTATTGTTTAGTCTGGTCGCAGTTACTGACAGCTAATGAATACACTTCTTTTTTTTTTTAATATATGCATGTATTTATTAAAATGCTTAATAATGAAATTCAATGTCATAGGCTTACTGCCCACACAGATTAAACTTGTCGAAAAAGAATAAAGATGGAACAAAAAAAGCGATTTTCGAAAGATATACATGCACCAAGAACAAGCGACATTGGAATTAATTTTTTAACATCTTTTTATTTATTTCATATTCAAATCCATCAACATGACTGTCGAGTTCAGACTGGGCTAATCTCGATTCACTTAAACCACTTGAACACACAATAATTTTAATACATTTTGCTTTTTTAACTTTCTGAAAGCACTTGCTGCTTTAATCATGTAAAATTATTAATATTCAATAAGCAAAAATAATATTTTTAGTGATTTCATATTTTTTTAATACTGCACTACTCGCTTAGCATTTTTTTGAAAAACTAATAACAAAGTTATTAAGTGGTATTAAATTCAAAAGAGAGAGATTGTCTTTATTAAGGTGGGAAAATCGCTTGGAATTCTATCTTTATTTGATTGCGTCACACTATTTTCCTTAAAAGAGTTGTTTGTTCGATTCGCCACTATTCAAGATTTGCCAAAACTCACCAACTTATATTAGTTTCATTTATATCCAGATATTTATACAATATACTTCCCTCGAGTACGCACAGGAGAATTCTGATTTCATTTATTTATCCGTGGCTTATTACGGTATTATGAAACCAATAAAAACTTAGGAAGAATTTTGATTAAACCACGTTTCTGTGACCATCCTAATATTTAAAAGTTATTCTGCTAATAAAAACGACACTTAAAAAATAAACCATAAACGAGGTATTTAAACCGAAATGAAATAAATAATATTATCTTCAATAGAAGGTGTCCCAAAATTTCTAACACCCTCAATTTGTCGTACAATATAAGATACAATCTACAAATAGAACAAGAAGATGGTCATTTAACTATATTTCGGAAACGGCATGAGAGATAATTTAACGTCCACGGTATTTCGGATTCAACAACTAATTTTCTTTGAACATTCGAGAATTTGGTTGCTTACAGAAAGAGAACTACGTTTAAAGGTTAATTATAATTCTTGTTATTATAAGTATCATCAAATCATATATAAACATATACTTATTAATTGAGCCAAAAGTTCTACAACTTGGGAAGTGGAATGAAGATTTGAATATTGTATGTCAATGTGTAGAATATAGTAGTATATGCATTTAAATACCGACCGTCCCAATTTCAATAATACTTCGTGGGTGCGTATTGTTGATTCTAACTTGAAAGGAAAAAAATTCTGAAGGAACTTCTTCCCTTGAGAGATATGATGGTTTTGAACCTGATTTCCAAATTTCAGCTTCGTTTCTAAAATAGTCTTTCCCTTTGCGCTTCTAAATATGACCACTAAGGATCGTATAAGTTCCACTTATTTAAGGAGGCCCCCTTATTCTTTGTCAGAAATATCATAGGTACATATATTCCAGTTAAGCGAACAGCTACATAAAGCCCAAACAAATTCTTCTAAAACGTCATTGTTACAACAAATTAAATTCAGAAAACTCCTTTTGTATTCTGTGTTGCTGGTAATGAGTTAAATTTATATTAATAAAATTTGAAATAAGAACGTCTAAATCCTTATTTATGGGAAGTTAAATTTCAGGAATTCTTTAATCAATTCAGAAAAAAAAAGGCTTAAGAGTTAATTGGCTTTACATTTACACTTTCTGCTCTAACAAATCGGTCTTTTTTCTATATCTTCAATTTAATATAGCCCACTTAATAATTCAGAGTTGAGTGCTACCAATTAAATCTTTTTTTGGCAAGTTATAACCACTAAAGTCGATAATATAAAAGATATGCATATTCCTAAAATAATATTTCATCATAACTTGGTATCTTCAATATAAGTCAGTTTATGGTAAATTTCTAATGAAAACTCTACTTTGACGGTTGAGCATTGGCAGCACTAATTCCATTAAAAAACATGCATTAAGCATACTTTCTTGTAGCCATGCATATTAATTGTTATGAAGTGGAAAGTGGTTTTAGCAAATTCTGGGAATAAAACATATTTGGAAAGCAAAATTAATTTCTTTGATGAATACAGAAATAATTGCAAGAGTAATTTGTTTAGCTTTCAACTATACTCATAGAAGTCTGCAAATATTCATTAAAATATTCATTTAACTATGCCTTAAGGTTATTAATTTTGTATACAGAAAAGCAAGTTAAATTGATGTTAAGAAAGTTAGCAAGTTAATGACCAAAATTCTATCAAATTATTGCGATAACTAAGCCAAATTCAGTATGCAACACTTTAATATAATTACTTTTTGTTAATATACGAAATAGGAATTGTCTTATACTGAAATTTATAACATTTGGAATTCAATACCATAAGCACCTAAAAGCAAATCGTATAAATATTAAGCAAGTCTATTATTATTTACATTGATGGTTTTCAGTGAAATAGAGTGTAATTAGCTCAAATTTTGCAATTTATTTGTTGGTAAGTAAATCTACTATTTTGCTTTCACATAATTCTATTACTACCATTGGGAGATTTATTTATTGAATTCATGAAATCACTGTGACACCACTTATTTTTTGAGCTTTACTTGAGTGTTTATTTAATATTTGAGCTTCGGTTTACAAAACATGTAATTTGACTTAATTTGAATTTGATGCCAGGCTCGCTTTTGAATTTTATAGACAATTGTTTTTGTAAGATTTTTTTGACTGTCTGTCGTTTCTTTTTTTAAATATTGACGTAATTTTTTTGACGACAGTAAGAAAATTTATTGCTTTGCGAGTTTTAGTTTGACGGTATAAATCATAGACCTAAATCTCATAAGAAAAAAATATTTTTTTTTAGTTGCAGAGGCCAACAACAAAAAACATATACTATAATTTTAACTAATTGTTGTGCATTTAAATTTACTGATTCCGAAAAAAGTAAAAATTCAAAGTTTTTCACAATTCAGCACTTTGTAATTTCATTATAATTCAGCGGAAAACATTCGAAAAATATTTTTTAAACATTTGAGTGTTTTTAAATTCGCCGTATATTCAAATATTATGTGGTTGGCAACGAAATCGAATTGTTGTAGCTTAGCAGTTCTAATAAAATTCAAAAAAAAAAAACTTTGCTTTACCCGAAAAAGTCGTTTAGTTCCAACTTCGAGGCAATTTCGACAAATAAAATGCAATATGGAATGATTTGTTTTTGAACTTTGAACTTTGACTAAGTTTTTGGGTAATTTGAAATCTCCTAGCGATAATTTGATCATGTCTAACATCAAAGAAAGGCTATAAAAGTAGTAGTAAAATTAAGGTATGAAATTGCCCAAGAAAGTTCATTACTATTGTCAAACAAAACATTATAAGTAACAAATATTCACATTTAAGTAATAAAATATAATTGTAATAGAAAATTTTAGCCAAGCCAATATAAATATGAATTCTTTTTTTTAAAGCTCAAATGCACTTTACTTCTTTTTTTTTTTTTTAATTTGAAATCGAAGTCGTAATGTAAGAGAACGATTAATATAATAGAACTGCTGTCATAGCATAGTGGCTTAAACCACTAAAAATTAAAGCTTAAGCTATTTTTTTATAGTTTTAATAATCATGCTTATTTGTTGCCAGTTTTTCAATGCAAAATGGAAATAAATTAGTTAAATTTTTTTTCTTACTGCAAGTTTTTCACATTTTAGGTCATTTTAGTTCATTATTTTCATCGATTAAAAAAAATTTATTTTATAGAAACTGACACAAACTAATAATGCTTTTAACTAACTTTCTTTGCAGCTTATTGACTAATTCAACTCTGACGAAATTTGACTAAAGCGGAAAGTAAGTATTTCTTACAATATAATTTATATATTTGTTTTATAATTATCTAAATAAAATTTATTAGAAAAAAGTGTTAATATGTTTATAAGCATTCTTTGAATATCTATTTGTCATATATTATTTTGTAAGTTAAAGACTTCTGTTTAATGTATAAATATTTAGTGGCACTTTACATCTTACAAAGGTGTTGGAGTTATTTTGCGCCATCTCCTGTGATATATGAAATAAAAATCAATCACTCCTAAACACACCACGCTCAACCCAAGCCCATTTAACGTCCGAAAACAGTTGAAATAAAGGTTAAGTTCAGTTCAAACAAGGTCAGTTTAAACATAAAAATTTATGACATTTGTGTATAATTGAAAAGTTTCAGCCATAAGCAAGTGCTTTTTATATGACTTAATCTGAGTGTGAGTGCACAGATTTGTAACCGAAGACTCGTGCGCACTAAGTAGTGTCAAAAGTCGGTAGCGACATTAATAGCAATTAGACACTGTCAAAGTGCGAACACACGATGGTGCTCGAATGCACTTGCACCCACACAATAGCGGAGCGAATAAGCAAAATTAAAACTACATTTTTTTTTTCTAATTTGTTGTTGTTTGAATGAGCTTTAAGACAATGCAGTGTTGCTTTAGAGCACACAAGTCTTTCGCATGCCTCTTGTTACCACTAAAAATTAACAAAATTGAAACAAAAGCAAAAAACGCTCAAAAAAAAATATAAATACTAAATATTATACCATTCTATACTAATAAGTAATACACCCTCAAATAAGCGAATTCATTTTTATTTCGATACACATTTGCATTTGGCTTTTCATTAGCATGCAAAGTCGCGCTGTGGTCACTCGGTTATTCGTGCTACAACAACCAATATTTAAATGAAAATTATTTGCATCTCGTTGCATGGGGAAACGTGCTTTAGCTCGGTAGTCGGCTACTACTAAGTTTTTCGAAGCATTTTAAATCAATTTAAAATTTATTGCGTACCAATGACGATCCATAACAATTAATTGACACCTAACATGGCGTTTGATTGTCATTTGCATACAACTGTCAGTTGAATAAACTGTCAGTTGAAGTAAATGCAAACCGTAGCCGCGTAGTCACGTTTAAATATTTAATAGCCTTTTATGGATAGATATTTGCGCCTAATGGTTTGCATTTATTTGTATGTGTGTCTATTTTAAGTGTTTTTAAAATTTTGTAGCGCAATAATTTATATCTTCCAGCCGCGGCTAACTAATTGGCCGCGGGCGCCAAAAAGTCAAATTCGGGTTTTTATTCACACAAGACAATCGACCACTCGTGACAACGTGAAATGAATTTAAATAAATAATTATTCCATTTTATTAATTTGCTTGTCTCTTTTGGCTTTTCTGAATATTTTTCAATTTTTATTTTTGTAAATGCATTCGAGCAGGCCACTTTATTGCCTAGAGTGCATTTTGCAAATAATAATATTTTTGATGTAAGTCGTAGTATTTCCATTTCCGTTGTGTGTTGGTGGTTTTTTTTTCAACGAAGTGTTGTATGTCTGCATGTATCGTTGGGTTAATAAAGAATATTTTTTTCTTGGAACGCGTGAAGAAAGTCTGATGTCGGCATTTTCATAACTTTTTAAAGAGTTTGCAGTTTTACATGTTTGATTCGGTTTTGTTACTTTAAATCGAAACTTTTGTTCTACAGAAAAAATATTATTGAAATGATATTTATATTATTATTACTTTAGAGTATAAAATATGAGATATCAACTACAGTTTATATTTTCGCCGAATAAACACATTTCTACCAATTATATATATTCGACAATGCAATATTTAATAGATGACTTCAGAGATCTGAATTTTCTTTTTCCATATTTTTAAGCAAAAGTCATAAGTTTAAAACAGCTCCAATCCACTTGTTATAATGTAGATATTTTAACTGCCAATAAAAAGTGTGTGTTTACTTTGTCTAAATTTTATCGTATTATTAAGGTTACAACTTCTAAGATGTTTCTTAAAATAAAATAAATTGTCACGTCTCGAATAGCTTGGTCGAAACAAAGCAAATTGTCATAATTAACTTATGTCAACTTAAACTATTTTAATCTGCTATATATACAACTATCACCTATGACAAACTATTAAAGCTAAATCAACCAAACTTGCTGGACATCTTTCCTACTATCACTTCACGGTGTTTATACGGTGTGAAAATGGATGAAATCGGGCTACAACTACAAATGCTGATAACCACATCCACAAAGGTTATGTTGAAAACTACTAAAAGTACGTTAATTCACTAAAGAAACACGTCATTAAATATGGCAGAAAAGATGGCACGGTAAAATTTTATGTGAATGGGCGTGGCACTGTCCACTTTTAGGTGAAATTTCATACCTCACTAACTACTCAAACAATTTAAACCAAATTTGGAGCATATTACTTCCTGGCAGTCTTAATACAGTTACAGTTTTTAAATGGGCTGAATCAAACTACAACCACTCCTAGTTCCCAATTCGGGTATACTATTTCACTATGAATCGAGCACCAATGAAAATATCGGCATAAAGCTTTGCACGAATAATATATACAAGATACCTAAACTGAAGACCTCACCAGTTATGGTTGACTTCATAACGAAAATAGCTGTTAAACTGTGAGAGTGAGAGAGATAAAATTAAGTGAATTGGTCCATGACTACCCCAGCTCTTATATACTAGTATATAATGACTTTTGTTATTAAAATTGACTCTATGCCGAATATATCAGTGAATGTATAAGTTATCTTAGTAGTTTAGTTTAATGCCAAATTAAATTAAATCAGTTTAGACCTTCGCCTAGCACCAATATATCCAATGTAGTGACTTTCGACATATATATCAATAATCGATATGTGTGATATTTTAGTGAAACAAAGTGGACTTGTTTCCTTGAGTAAAATATAAATGAAATCGGTCCAGAATTTGGTCTAGCCACGTATCCCTCATATAATAATTTCCATGCCACTCACATACTCAGTATATTAAATCTCCTTCCTTTGGTTGAGTTTATGTCGTATATATCTCAGTAGAAGGTGTCTCAAGAAAATTAAGTGAGAATATTTCGATCAGCATAATGAATTCGATAGCAGATATTTACCAAAATTTTGTAATGAAACTTGTATATTTCTGACTTTTCATTTCAATTTATGTTATAATTATTAATTATGTGTAGTTAAGATTTATTTATTCTTTTGTGTGATCCTTTTGCAAATGTTATTTAATGAGGATATAATTTAAACATACTTATTTTTTGCTTATTTTGTTATTATATCATTACTTCATTTTGTTAATTTGATTTATTTTGATATTATTTAATTTCCAAACAAGTCAGCTTCAATGCGCTTTAAATCTGCTGAATTAATATCAACTTTCTGACTGCAAACAGCATACCCGATATACATATAGCACATGTACGCAAGTTTTTACCACACTCCTTCTCTTACTTCCCTACTACTTTTAGTATCATATTTGCTCGTGCTTCGCATGAAAAGTAGTTCAGCTGCGTCTAATGGCAAATGTTTCACATGCAATTAATGTTAATGTGCCGTGCAGCAAACAAACGGCACCGCACATTTACACACACACCAATTGCCGCCTAAGGCCTACTCCACTCCAGTCACTTCCAGCTGCAATCACATTTTATGCTTTGGCATATTTTGCGGTTTATTTGGCAGAAAACTTTTGTTATTTCTTCATCTTCTTCTTCTTCTGCTCACTAATAATCACTTTTGACTCTTTGTCACTTTTCGGCACTCAAAATGCCGTTTGGCGGCGTGAAGTTCTCCTCTCTACATCTTTATTAGTGGAGAAAATGTCAACAGCATTTAATGTCTAAGCTTTTGCTTGTTGGCGGAATTTTGCGGTTATTTACAACAGTGCTTGTTGTTGTTGTTGTTATTGTTTATGATTTGAAATGTTTTGTTTGGCATTTGTGACTGCAAAATGATTGCTAAGTGCACACACACACATGCACATTTTCACTGCACTTAAGCGTACGCATATGTATGTATATGTGTTGGCCTGTGTATGTGTGTATGTGTGCACTGGCATTTTCTTTCACAAGAAGCCGAAAGTAATTTCACAATCTCACACTGTTTTCTTACACTTTCTGCAATTGCTTATGCATAAATTTACATGCATATGTACATATGTATGTGCTCGTATATATAAAATACGCAGTCGTAAAACTTTCAAATCTTCATAAGTAGGTGATCTTAATATTCGCAAATATTTGCCATCATATATACATATATATATATATATATGCAATACATATATACAATGTTTGTTGTGTTTATTTATGCACTGGTATTTGCAATTTTAGTGTGAAATATTTGCAATAGTTTGCTCTTTGCCATTTAAATTCGTTTTATTTGCACACATTCTTTCATTTAAGCTCATAACAATTTTTACGATGTGCACACATACAAATGTACATGCATAAACACACATGCATATTTTTATATACATATGTATATGTGTATTTAGTTATATAAATACGTTGAATAGTTTCTTGTTAAAGCTGTAAAAGCGTAGTTCCTGGAAATTGCATTTTGAAGACGACTAGCAGTGCAAGCGTTTACATATAGCTACATATACATATATACAAATATATTTACAATTGTGGGATTATTTATTTATATTTTACTCACTTATTTATCGATTTGTTTCTTGCCACACATTACCAGATTCTTTTGAATGCTTCCAAATAGGCGGTTTGAATAATCAAAAATGTAATGTAATGTGGTACTACCACTATCAGAAATAGACATATGTATACTTATATACACAAGTGTGTAATTTTTCCGCTGTACTCCCAAAATCTCTGTGCTATATAGCTTTTGACTTGTTGCTATGTAAATAATATCGGTAAGAGAAAGGTTCCAATAAGACCAAATACCATATACATATCTATAGATATATAGAACATATCTAGCTAAATATTTGTACTATATTCGGGGAATGAGAGGGATAATTTTTCATATAGCTGTTAAGCCCTTGCGAATGCAATCTGTATTTATTTCAACATTTTGCAACGAATTGCGTTCATCAACCATGTTTGGGAAACTTTAATTCCCTACGATTCTAACTATGAATCATTTCGAACCAAAACAAAATACCAAATGGTGATATTTTGAAAATTATACTGGGATTGTTACCGATATTGGAAAATTTGTATGGAATTGTCGTGTAGAACATAACTTGTTTCAAATCATGTGGCAGCGTTAGTTACCGTATTTAGAGAATAGAATAATTTAAAGAAGTCCATTCAAGATCCATGAAAAACCATTGCATGCCGAACACTGACTATTTGAAAACAACCATTGGGTCAAATTTTTCCCATGAAATGAAACTGTCGATGGAAATCGCTTTAGATAGATGTTAACTCTTCAAGTATGATCACTGATTCCAACAGAAGGATGCACCTTGCCGCACTACCAATCAATCCTTACAGTTTCAGCCTCTCAAATTCCCTGTATGTCTTCCAAAACTCCAGATTTTACAGCAGTTCTCAAACCATTGACGAGTTCAACGCAACATTACACTGCATTACATACACCGGTCGTGATGCTCGAGAAAGTAATGAAAAAGACAGCAAAAGTAACACATATTGCAGGAGCTCAAGAAAAAAACCAAAATAAATAATATAGCACACCCTGTATTTTAATCAATTATGGTTCAAATTCTTTCGTTTTGGAGAGTGCAAAATGGGCGTCAAGTGTGCTTACGTGACAAGACCAATGTCGTGTTTCGTTAGTCGCTTTTCATGAGACACCTTTGAAAATATCTTTAGATCATGCAGCCTCCTGTAAGAAGTTGTCTTCCAGTTACGAAGGATGATAAAATAACATTATAGAAACAAATAGAGATGATAAAGAAAGGAAGGAAGTAGTTTCAGATTATTTTTGGAGAAATGCAAAATATTTTTTACCAAACATAAATCAATTATGGGAATCAAAAACTGTAAATCGACGAATCGAATAGTGCTTTTTTTTACCACATTTCGTTTGACGTTAAATATATGTAAATATAAAATTTAGGTTATGTAAATGTTATGTGAATATGTAAAATAACACAGAAATATTTTGAAATCATGTAACCATTGTTAGTGGATTTTGAAGAGTGGCGAATCGAACAAGCAACTATTTCATTTAATTGTTGCTTCCCTAAGCAAAGGTTTGCTTCTAGAAAGCAGTGCCGATGCGAGGCGAGCAAATAAACCACAAATTAATACATTTTGAATTAATATTTTTGTTATTTTCCAAACTGAAGTGACCGAAAGCACACACTATATATTGTTGTTTCTATAGCTCTCGGCACACAAATCTCTATATTTGCTCCACTATTTCAAATTCCTATCGAGAATGTTTTGACTCTTTTCAAAATTTATTTATTTTTTATTCCACATAACGGTAAACGCATTTATCCAAATGTGTTGTGCGAGCGATAGGGATTGTTTATTAGCAGTTTCACTAAATTGACTTTTCAAGTGTGTTCTCCATGTAAAAATTACCACTTTTTAATTCATATTTCTCCAAGCAGCAGGAGGAAAAAACATTTTTTCACAATAATTGAAAAATTCTAAATTTACAGAAATTGTGTACAGTAAATTGCAGCTGGCTTTTGTGAAAGTGTGCTACGAAGGCCTGTACAGGCACCTATGCGCAGGGGTTTATATATAGATACATAAAGGCGAGTGGATCAATAAAGCAATCTTATGTGCACGTACATGCACACATACCTCTTTTACTGTTGATTTATTCCATTTCAATTAAACTAATTGACTTGCAACGATCGATTGGTAAATGCATATCTATTGGGCTCATGCGATATGCATGTGCTGTCTAGCACGACCCCTTCGGCTTGTGTATGAAAATGGTGCTGAGTTATGTTTTGACGATTAGCTGGGCGAGTCAAAACAAATGCGGGCCTTTTTCGAAAATATGCAAAAAAAAAATCGAAAAATAAATTGATATCAATTTTAAGCCGGGCGCACTAGGTCTATATGTCAATCGAACGCACCGAGATGCCATGCCATATATACATTTCTTCCCTTAAAGTTCGCTCCTTCTTTTTTTCAATTCACTGCACTTGTTGTTGCACTGGACAACACTTAAACGGTAGTGCACCTTTCTACTAATTACAACTGCACTTTAGTTTTCAATTACACATCACTTTTAGTTACTTATTCCGGCTGTCTTCTGTGTGCTTTGTTGCTGTTGTTGTGTTACTCAACAAGTTTACTGCCACTTTAAGGCTTCGGAAGTGCCAAAGAAATCTTTGAAGTTCCTTTTCTGCAATTTTTACAGTGAAATGTCGACTTCTCCTTGGAATTTTTTCTGCCTTTATTGGACCACCCATCTATCACTTTATTACTGACCGCAACTCAGTTGCAATATTTGTTTTTTGAAATCAGCAATGTGGGTATTGTAAATGTACATACAGGGTGAGGCGTAAATAAAGAGTGCAACGGACGTTGAGTACAGATCAGCGCAAGTATTGACAATCATTTTAAAAAGTAACAAGTGCAAGTGTTCAATTAAAGGTCAGAAGTACATCGAAAGCTTGAGGAATAATAACATGGCATATAATTAAATGAGTGTCATCAAATGCCTTTGAACGAATATGAGCACATTTACTTGAACTGAACTTAAAAGAGCATTTTTATACACCGTTTTTACCATATATTAGATGCCCATAACCTCTTTTCCAAGAAGAATGGTTTAATGGTTTAATAGAGTATGAACAACGATCTCCAAATATAAATTAAGCCAATCTGAAAGTGTTTTCCGACCGACCTATTGTACTTAGCCGCTAAAATCTATTAACATTTCTTAAACCTCTGGTATGTGCAAGGTTTGCAAATCACTCCTGATTGCTATGAGTGTGGATTTTTGGTACATTTTGACCTATCTAACCATATCATACGTCTTTAAAAAATTCATTCAAGAAAGTACATATTGCTCAAGCAATTGACCCTTAGCCACAATAATACAATATAACGGGCTTTAGTTTGATTCTCTCCTAGACCATACGTCTGAAGTTTTTAGTCGAAAGAGTATAGCGATATAGTCGGTCACTAGGTAACAAAAGCGGGCCAGTCTTCAAATGCCAGAGGTCTTGAAACAAACAGGCTATCAATTCTATATGATTCGTTTATTCCAACCCATGTTTTACAGTACATAAAATGACTCGCTTCACTCTTTAATGCACTCTTTCAATTGCGCCATCAGCCCCTATATATTTCATTGTATACCCAAAACCATACCACACCCTGTAGCCCTTAACCCACACTTTCCTCAGCACAGCGCTTGCAAGCAGCCACAAGTTGCTTACGGCGAACCGCAGCTTCAACTCGTCCAAAAAGCAACAAAAAGAAGCAAGCAAAGCGGTAGTGGTTTTAATTAAAAAAGTATTCGTCCAACCACCGGCTCCGAAGGTCGGCTCCGAAATTCTGCGCACTTGCCCAAACTACCAACAGCAAGAGCGTAGAAAAAAAACAATAATATTTGGTCGCGCAGCAAAAAAACACCCACTTAATCATCGCCAGCGGTGAAATGCCGGAAGCGCATGGTCGCTTGATGCGGAAACGCGCTGAAACGGATGGATGAGAGTTCGGTAACTGTTTATAGTGGTTGGCTGTTGTAGTAACAACAAGGCGTAACAATTTAAGTGCAGCTTACGTGAGTTGTCGTGGCATTCGTCTTCTGTCTGTGTTACCTATCTTTCACCTTTTGTTCATCGCCGCTTAATTGCAAACGAAGTTTAGACGGCCTTTGTTTGAATAACGTGAAAAAAGCAGAAAATGCAGAAAGATAAAAGAAGTAGACGCACAACGAGGTAGCGCTATTGTTAAAAAGTTTTGCTGAGGTTTCCGCAAAACTGCGGGCTACGAGCGTTCGCCGTTTGGATAAACCAGACAGTTTTAATGTGCTTGTATAAATATGTAAAAAGATAAGATAAGAAAAATATTATATTTTCAAGTGAAGAAAATGAATTAACAACTTTTCTATTGAGTTGAATTGACAGACCTTTTCATAATTTTTCTTTTCGATAATGCGAAGGGACGAGTAGGCAACAAACTTCTATAATAGTTAACTCTCAAATGTTGTCTGCATAACGATCCGCATCTGAAAGAATTAACAATTTTAAAATTCTCAAATTCTTCTACTTAATCCGTTGACCTTTGGTGGTTACACTTCCCGAATGTATGGCTGTAGAAAAAAAGTGCCCGGCAATAAATATCAAACGCCTTGATGTGTTTCTACTATGAAAGAACCGACAGAGGCTTGTCGGGGAATATCAAATATCTGTATGTATTCTCTGGTAAAATATATATTTTAACTAGTTTTTATAATAAGTAATCAGAGTAACTTCTTTTCAAATCGAGATTTTGTTTTTATTATCATTAGATACTTTTACTTTCATAAATTCAAACGAATTACTTATTCTATTTTTATAAAGGAACGAGTACGTTTAATTTTCAAATGAAAAATTAATTGTCATAACTCAAATTTACTCAACTAATTAACTTAACCTTACTTAAAAGAGGTTTATTCTGGAGTTATTCTTCGAGCTTTTAGTTCCAATATATTCACAAACATCTAACTTAAACCTTTTCTAAAGTATGAAGAAATTAGAAAGCCTACTATATCTAGCGAAAGTGAGGTTAGATCCTTAGTAGGGACCTCCGCAAGTACTTCATTGTCTTGATTTCAATTATAACCTTTTAGAAAAGTTTTTATATTAATTATACAATTATGTCTACTAGTAAAAGACAATTAAAAATTATGAATGGATTAGGTCTTTCTAAGGATTGGCAAGTATTGATATTATACAGAGATCCAGCGGTTTCCTGCAGTTAATTGTACTACTGCTTCAAGGAAATTTGTTCTGCTTTCCTTCTGCTTTTTACCTGTCTAAAATTTTGATAATGATTTCGAAACAGTCACAGTTTTTGAACCCCCCCCAAAGGTATGGGGGTAAGTTTCTATTTTCTGGTAAGTTTTAGTTACTTTATACTCGAAAGAAAGCGAAAATTAATCGAATAATCAAAAAATTAAATAAATATATTATCGAATTTGCTTAATCGATATTAGTTATATACAAATAGTATATTCGTTAGTTAAAGTAAACGTTTTAGGCAAAAAGTAGGTTAATAATAGAAAAGCTTTGATTCAAGAATAATTCTACCAATAAAATTACGTAAATCGGGACAAATCGGAGAAAATATCAGAAACCGAGAATCGATTAAATTAATCGACTAATATCTTGTAAGTAAATAATATTATTTTGCTCGGTGAAAATAATTTTATCAAGTGAATCTTAATTCTAATTAGCTTCCCCTTTTTACCAGAAACTTTGTTCTTAAACAAGAATTACAAACACTGCTTAAGGAACCCCGACAGCAAGGAGCACCACATAATTCAATATTATTGTGCAACAAATATTTTTTCGGAGAAATTAAGCTCAATTATCTTTCGGTTACATTAAATGACTTGCAAACTTCTTTAATTATAACAAATTTGAAGTTAGCCAAAATCAGTTTTATTTATGCAATAATATTTCTTTTTAACAACTACATACATTCGTATTATAATGAAGCATATGTATTTAATGAAACAATTTGATTAAGAAAATTTTACGATTCATGCCACTTACAAATCCATTTCGGAACTGTCAAAGTCATAATAAAGAAGACTTGACATGCTTTCATTTAAACAAATTTGAAAGTAATTCAAGAAGAGGTTATAAAGATGATGAAAGAAAACAAAATTGAATGAGTGCAACAATAAATTACACAAGAACCAAAAGCAAAAAAAAAGCAACAACAGCACAAGTACCGACAACAAAATCAAAAATGAATTTCGACCCCGTGCACCGTACTCCGCACAGTTCTGGGTACGAAAATCCCTAAAATATATCTGCTCAACCATTTCGTTCTTAGCATTCAAGGTGCTTAGCTAATTTTAGTAGCTCATTAAGTGTGATGTGATGTTATTCGCTCAGCGGTGTTGGCTCATAAAATGAAGTGTTCAACGCGCTCACCCGCAAATGCTCGGCGACATAAACAAATTAGAAAAACCAGCGCAAGAAGGGGATGCGGTTAGAAGGGAGCGGTAAGTAAGATAGTAAGATGGAGACCATTTTATTCAACCAATTATTTATACTATTCATGACCTTAAATAAGTCACTTATATATATATCTATATAAGTGATATATATTATATATATATACATACATTCCCTGGTGTTCCCCCTGATGATTGAAAGATGTTTCGTCACCTTCATAATTCATAATCGCACCCAAAAGGAAAAACTTGTATCATGGCCCCTCCTTCGAAGCCAAGTACTTTTACTTGGTTCAAAAGTAAAACTTTAGAACCGAACATTGCCGTAACATGAGGTCTAAGAAAGATAACATGAGCACGAAGAATAGCGTGAGATCGATGAAATTTTTACGAAATGGGTCCCAGTCTCGGTCTCATAGCAGTATATTTTAGCAAAGTTTCTAAAGGAACAATCACCGATAGGATTTTGTGTTTAGAGGGGACCGATTCGACAACTCTTTGTTTCCAAACTTTTTTCAGATTGACCCATCACGAAGAGTCACAGAGATAAAATTTATTTAAAGGACCCTAATGCACTACAGTAATTCATCGGGCTAAAAGGCGAAAAATTTTTGTTTTTTTAGAAAAAAAATTATCCACCGACTAATCAGTACTCCTTTTCCATATTTTCTTTAAATTTTAAGAGACATCTGAGCTACCCTACTCATTTTCGTCATGAACAATTAGCACTTTTCTTGCGGTCAATGTTTTCCTGTAGGGGTGCCATGGAATCGGTCTGCTTCTGTGTTTGCTTAAAAATCAATTTTGCCATGCTTGATTATAAGCAGACCACTAACTATTCGCAGCATAACAGTTTCTTCTTTCCTGCTCACTGCCAATAACCATAAAGCGGCCTAGAATGCGTCAACAATGTGAGGCATTAGAAAAACGAATGGCTGCTGCAGCTTTTCTGTACTAAGTTGCTTTAGACGTGTGCAGTTTGTGAGCAAATAAATTTTATATGAATGCGCTTAATGTAGATTTGTGTTTCGAATGCTTAGTCGTAGTTTTATTTTTTCTTTTGCTACAGCTTATTTTGTGAATCTCCACACACTGTGCTACTTTCAGCGTATTTTACGATCACATTAAACAATTTAGTTGCTTATAAAATTCAATAAGAATGGGTGAGCAATTAATGGAACGAGGTTTATTAAGATGTTTGAAAATTCTGCTTTTTATTATTTGGTTTTTATGGAAAATGAATGTTTGGGATTTTCTCATTATTTTTAAAAACAGTGCTAAAATACTTCGAATGAAAAAAATACCGTTGAATATTTCACATATACGTAGATATATTATTCGAGCAGTAGATTTTGTTGTTAACTGCTCTAAATTTAGTTGTATTACACGAAAATTGTGTATATACCACTTTGGCCCTCAAATCTCGTCACTTTAAACAATGTTCCTTAAATATAATATATAAATACATGCGTCAGTATAGCTCTTCCGGGCAAGAGGAGCTCTTAAGATTTAAGCTAAGATTTTGCTCCGCTCGATTCCATGTACACTTCTATTGAGATGGTATAAAGCAAAATTCGGGCCTTAAGGTTGTTTAAAGGGTCTTTACAGAAAGTTTTGTGATTTAAACCCAGTAATTGCAGCTAATTACCCTTTAATCTTCGTAATATAAATAAGGAAAAATCTACCGTTCGAACAGTTTCCTACCTTGGTATTCAGGTTACTGTAAAACACGAGAAATGGAAACTTTAAACCAAAACGAATTGGAAGGATAAAATTCGTTTACCAAACCCGAAGCTGATGACGTTTTGTGCACCTTGATCAATTTCTGTAGAGTTTATCATGTGCAGGGTCACCAACTTTAAATACAACCTTGAACAGAAAGGTCAAAAACTCACTGCTGATTAGAACACAATTATACCAACGCTCAGTCCAATCTTCGAAACGATTATAAGACTCGGAGTTTAGTATATCCATCAGGGTTGTTATCGCATTTGCCATTGTTTCGGCTCGGCCACTAAAACGTGTTCATCGGAGCGGACCTTTCATTTCTTTTTTGATCGGTTTTACCAAGTACGGAGACAAAAACTACAACTTTGTATCACAGTGTCATGTTTTATGGAATATGGTCATTACCGGCTCCTTAATAAGACATAGCGAATTTAGTCTGGATGGGTTTTCAATATTTTGCAATTGTATTAAGTATAACTTCACTTCCTGAAAGCCCACAATGAAGATATAATCGTCTCTCACTCACAGCTATTTTAAAACATAAAGTACTCAAATTAAAACATATATTACGCACCTTAAAGGTGAAGTCTAAACTATTTTAATAATATGGATCCGTTAAGGTCATTGAAAAGCTGAAGGATGATATGAAGATATATTTCATTGAATAAATATTCCCAGTATAGTATAAATTGTTGTAAAAAAAAAATTTGTCCAACAAATTCGATTAATAATATTTTTAGCGAAGAACGAAAACTGCAGCTTAAATTTTAATTGCCCCTCAAAATACACAATTTTAAATGTCTTACTAGGAATATTTTCAATTCAAGTTTACTGTAATTCTATTACATTTCTACTATTTCAAGGTTATATATGTGACTGTATAAATACAAAAGTATTGCAAATATTTTCAATATTTACTAGGGAATCAGCGCCCAAAGGACCCAATCACAATTTTATTCTTTCAAATCGTTACATACATTTTCCCAGATGCCATTTTAAGAAATGTAAATCATTTAATATTTAATTATCGATGAGAATAATAGTATTAATTTCCGTTCATTAAACGAAGCAGCGCAACGCAGCGCAGCGCAAAGCGGAGGGACTAATGAAAATGACAACTGCCAGGACGACGAGTGACGAGTAATGATGAACGAATGCTGGCGCATAATATGCCAACACACCCACTCACCTCAACGAAGTGGCTTCTGGGAAAACCTTTCATTATTGGCAAGGCAAAAACAAAAACAATAAACTTTAAGTAAAACAAAGATGCAAAAGCACCAATAAGATGGCTATATCTAAGCTAAGTAAACAAGCAAGCAACAGAAATAAACAGCCAATCATTGTCATGCCAGTGGGCTGGAAATTGTATAATGTGTATGTATGGCTGAGCGGTTGTGCGCTTGTTTAAATATAGCATTTTAATATTTTAAATCTCGGCGGCATGACAGCAAATTTTTTGTAGTTTCTCATAAGACTACTTAGTCGGATTGCGCTTAAGTTAATATTAAATATTTATCTTATTTATTGCGCTTAGTAAATCGCTCGCAGTAGTCGTGATGCACAGATGTGCAATTCGTGAACGGAGGTATTGCGCTGTTTGGTTTTGAATTAAAAAAAAAAAAAATAATTTTTAAATCTTTTTTCTTTTATTCTCACAATAAATGCTTCATTAAAGAAATCGCTGACACGAGAACAACGAGAAGATGCTGCGGAAATATTTGTATTTGTAATATGCCTGGTATTCGTGTGTAGACAAGCGGTGGTGCATACGATGGGAATGGATAGACGTGACTGGGAGTCGCTCGGGCGTTAAAGCATGAACACGAAACTGTTAACCAAATGACATTGTTGACATTTCATGTCATGCCTGACAGCTCGTGATTTAGGTGCACAAGTAGGCGTGCGCTAATGCATGTAATGTGAGTGTAATATTTTGGCCGAACAAATGCATTATTGATTTGTATAATCTGTAAATTCGTTCTGAAATAAATTGCCTTTCGCAATATTACCGCTACTTATGGTGAAGTGCACTTTTCGAATATGCCACAAATAATTTCCTAATGAGTAAATCGCAATTTATTAGCCAAAGCACTTACAACTCATTAGTGGCTCAATTAAAAGTGTGCGATATGCATGGCACACTGTGGCATAACAAACACATACACACGTAAATTATTAATGCAATAGCGTGTTGAAAATATTTACTTGCCTAAGTGCAAAACACTGCAATTTAACAACGCGCACTAAAATTAATCAAAATAAAACAAATTAGTTTTACAAAGCAGCGAATAATTATCAACCTAGCAGTTCACTGGAAATTTTCTAGCGCTTAAAAATAATAAATAATTTTCAGTTAAACTAACTACATGCTTTTCACTTTATTTTGCATTTGCTTTTGTGTTATTTTGCATTCGTATTCGCCACACACAAAGGCGCAACTAAATGGCGCTGATTGTCGGTTAGAGATCAGCGCCTAGATCAATACGATCAATAATGCTTAATGGCTATACAATATAGTAATATACAGCGAGCTATATACATACAAATATGTGTATGTGCATGTGTGTATTTGTGCACGTTGCAAACTCTCACATCGCACATTTCCATTCACCTTGTGCGCCTTTCATCGGCTCTTTCATTATGCTGTGCGGTTTTATTTGCTGCATAATGCACAGCAATCAATACACTAATCTGCTAGTAATCACAGCATTGTGGCTAAGTTGGTGCTTGTTAATTTTGACGATTGTTTATTTATGTGCCATTTGCAGTTTTGCTTTGAGTTTGGTCATTGATCGATTGAAATAGCTTCATAAATGTGCTCGTTGATCGAGTGGCGATCGTGACTTTGTTGCTGATTTCTCCTTAGCTCTCTTAGAATTATTTTCGTACATTTTTTTTTTTTTTGATTATAAATTTCTAATATTTCCGTAAATCACTGCAAATATATTTCGCTAAGGTGATATTTCTTAAACATATTGCTACTTTGACCTTTATAATTGTACAAGTTCTCTAATCTTTTGCTGCTTTACTTGTGGTTATTTACAAGGGCTCAAGTTTTGTTCGAAGTTCCTAGAGATCGAAAAAATGATTCCGAATTCAGTGGCCGCTATTTTGAATCAAAATATCAATATGATATAATACACTCAAATACACGTTTAATAAAATAAATAACTGAACGAGAGAAACTCGATTCTTCTTTCCTTACTCCAAGAACAAATTGTCAAAGTTAGGCTTTTTGAGGGCTCTAGATTGGCTCAACACTTTAAACATCGGGGAAAGCTATACAATGGAGTCGAATTTTTTAAATGGTCAAGTTGGTGTTGACATAACTACCATTTATTAAAAGGAAACATTCCTAAAGTTTTGTTTTAAGTCAACTGCGAACGACTAATCGATTTTTATGATATAGCAGTTCCAAGGTAGCAATACAATAAGAGGTTAAAAATTCCTGCTACGGAGCGATTGCTATTCGAGTATTTTGAATTAATAAATTAAATACTATATTAAATTAAGCATCTACAAGTAGTGCTTGCATATACTGCTTGTCTTTCAGTAGATAGTTTGGGACATCTTTGAATTGTTCAGGTAGTTCTCACGACAAAGCATATGATAAAGTTCACTTATTTACGATATGATCCGGTTAAAATCAGTGGCTATAAAGAAATCGAAGACTTCGAAATATTAGGAAAACTGTGCTTGCAAATCGTCGTGCCATCTAATATCTTTTAAGGATCGTTTCAACACTTTTTTGTTGATAACTTTAAAACAAATCTCTTCGTTGCACACTTCTACTGAAGATCCTTAACTCTTTCGCAGTAACAACGAGGTCACCAAATAGACCTTTGTCAATGGTGGGGTATAACTTAGCCACATTTTCATCCACATACCGCTCCGTCTGATTTTTCCTCCTGAGACCCAAATAACCATATTGAGGATGCATATACGAATCAATTTGGGTAAAAAAAAATCGCTCTAGATACTAAAGAACATTCTAGCTGAGGCGAGGGTAAAATATATGAAAAGTAGAATTATGATAGACCGATTTAATTTAAGAGGAGGCTGGTATTAAATATTTGAAATAAAAATTATATAAAAATGTAGCTACCGGGTCAAATTAGAAGAGAATTGATTTGACAATTTGACATTTGACATTTAATAAATGTCTGCAGCAAAGAATTCACTATGTTGGGATACTCTCATCTTTTTATCATTATCGAATTTATATAGTCACACATAAAAAGTGAAAATCGCAAATATTTCAATAATTGCAACTGAAATTTTACGCACAGAATATGCTCGTAATTAAAATACGGTTATGACCGCAAAACGTAATATAAATTTAATCGCATTTAAGGTCAGAATGTCGCAATTATCATATTTGCTATCAACCATAAATACCGTTATGCGGCCATAAAAAGTTATGCGGTAACTACTATAAACATTTTTCTGCAGTAAGATAATAACCGTGTAACAAATTAATGAGAATATAAATAAACATACAGACACACACACATACGCAAGCAAATTATATGTTTGTTTTAACGGTTCTCTTGCGCACGCTTGCGGCTACTAAAACAGCGCACAGCGCGCAGATTCATAAAAAAAAAGAACTTGTGTCTACAGACACTTCGATAACACACGTTGATTTTACTCATGTCTCAAATACTTTGTACATATGTAGCACATATAACAGATTTACATATCTCGTATATATGTATAATACATACAAGATGTTGCCTCTGTGGCTTTCGATGGCCAATTGTGGATGATGAAAGCTGTGTGTGGAAGTGTTTAATTGCCTAAACTAATGAGCTGCCTATGAAATAAATGAATACATCTATCTACAAACACTCACACATACATATGTACTTGGGTATGTACTTGCAGACATGTCTTCAAATGTGTGCTGTGCTCTTTGTCCTTTGTAATTGCCTAATTGTTTAACGGTTTACTGCGTTTCAACATTAATGTGTGGCTTAATTAATGAAAATGTTTTTGGTGCAATGTAAATTTGGTTAGGGCCAAATATAATTGCCTACACAAATAGGCTGGTTTACGCAGTGTACACATGCATACATACATATATATAGAAATATGTGTGTTGCCAGATGTTTTCTTAAAAATTATTTGTCACAGCCGCACGCGTTCCAAGTAGAAAGCGGGACAAAGTTGCACCAAGTTGACTTTGCACTGCCTAAATCAGCTTACTCGTTTTTCAAATAATGAGAGGGAGAAAGGGAGAGTGAAAATGTTTCACTAATAATTCACAATTTTATATAAAGTTATGTTGAATAGAACCTCATCTTTTAATTTGTTCCTCAAAGGCATTGCTCGAAACAGAGCTGGGTGTTTTAAACGGATAAACTGTGGTACGGATGATCCGGATACACGAATATGACATTTTGAAATTTGGATATCAGAAATGAATGAAATGAAGTGCTATATAGACCAAGCAAATTAATAGGTTGCCTAATGTTCTATTGAAAAACAACATATACCCCTAAATTTCGAGAAAATGTTGACTCCGAATTTATCCTGAAAATGCCAACATTAATCAAGTCTTCGTTAATCCGAATGTCCGTATAATTGCACAAACGAACATTAAGCGAATGTCCACACAAGCCCCATCTTAGCCACACGGATATCGAATAATAATTACATAAGTGAACGGTCCCATCCCTGGTTTACACCTTCATTATTATGTTTTCTTCGCTAAATAAACTCCATGAATCACACAAAATGTTTTGTTAAGTAGAAATAGAACATGACTCCATGGTATTACGGACTCCTTTTTTTTTGCTTTTTTTTCATTTGCTAACTGTTCTATTCAAGAACATGCTTTATAAGAAAATATTTTAATTAGCATCAGACACAGTTTATTATCCCAGATGAAGAAATGGATTATAGGCTTGAGTAAAAACAAATTTCTAACCCTTCGAAAATTTATTTTCGACCTAATTACAAATCTGAACCCCAGCGACTTCTTCCCGTCCTCAGATCTCAAGAGATTGATCATTGGAAAAGCATTAGCGACAATGTAGGGGTAATTCCCGGAACTGTGGCCCATCTTAAAGTAAGAAATCGCTACAGTCTGTCTACGTAATGTGTTCAAAAAATAACGGGAATTTTCGTTTTTTGAAAAAAATATTTATTCATTCGACTACATTAATGTTATCGCCTTCAAAATAGCCTCCTTTCGATATGCCAGCGCTTTGGGATAGCCTTTGGCTCTTTCAGCAATGCGCTTTTAATGTCATCTATACTTGTAAAATGATGGCCCTTTAGGGTTCTCTTTATTTTTGGAAATAGGAAAAAGTCACACGGAACCCTGCCTGGCGAATATGGAGGCTGGGGCATGGATACGGCATTGTTTTTGGCCAAGGATTCACGAACAAACAACGAAGTGTGAGCAGAATTGAGCAAAAGTGAACAAAAGCCATGAATTGTTCTCCACAAAAATCGGGCCTTTGTTTGCCGATTGCTTCACGCAAAAGACGTTGAACTACTGACAGTACTCCTTATTGACCGTTTGACCTTGAGGCAAGAATTCATGATGCAATATGCCATTAAAGTCGAAGAACATTCCCGTTATTTTTTGAAGCCACCTCGGATCTATAGCAACTATGTTGAATATTAAAATCAAATCCTTCAACATGACTGATAACTGGTGAAATTAATTTCCTCAAAGGTGGTCTTAAAAATAAGGGTTGGGTAATTAAAATGTATATGTACATATATATTTAAGAGAATAGGCAAACTTTTAAACTAATACCGAAAGTTTACTGAAACTTGAACTAGATTTTGTGATGACTACTACTTTAAGCTTTAGCAAAATACAATATAATGCTCTTATCACTTCATCAACATTACATTGTTAATGAATATACTGAAGTATAGTAGATTTGCAACTTATAAGCATTATGTAAATATGTATACCAGAGTAAATACATAATCCCCGAGCAGTGAAGTCTAACTAAGCATAAACTCAATCCGACTTGGAAAACTTTGCAAATACTTAGGAAAGTGATTGATGAGAATCAGTGTTTACAGTAAGTATATCAACTTCTCAAGGATAACAACAAATTAAGATTACATATTTGTTCGTATTTCAAGTTTCTCAAAATATTAAAGTAATTTGTAAAGACAGTCAATTTATATGGTTAAGTTTAGTAAAAGCTAGCTGGGGCGGCTGAAGTGGAGATTTATTTGAGAATAAATATACATATTATATATGTATAGAAGCTAATGGATTAGCTAATTTAAAACGAAGCATTATTAATGGCTTATATAAAATGCAAACAAAAATGGCGAAGAGGAATAACAGTCTAACTCCATTTTTAATATTTTCTAGTTTGAGAGCTTTGGAGTTAGAATTTTATTACCCAAATTTTGTATTATGTTTTTCAATATCAGTTTAGAGCAGGATTTACAAATCAGACCGACTTTCAGTTGGAATGTGAGGTTATAAATTTTAATATTTATTTTCACGTAATTTTTTCATATACTATTATTTATAATATTACTTTATTTAATTATTTTTCCACTTTATTGCGGGAATTTGTATATTTTATGCAATTCTCATCCATTTTGCTTTATATTATTGATATTATTGGTATTTATTTAGAGGCGTTTCAACTCTATTTGCTCAAAACTAAATAAATTAATTCTGGAAATACAAATAAAACGCTGTATAAAATTGGAGCCTGAGGCCTTGTTGAAATCACTTATTGTTGTTTTGTAATATTTTGCGGTCTGCTCCTGACGTGATAACATTAAACACAATAGACGAGTGCATAAGTATATAAATATGTTTGTATATAAACAGCAACCAGCTCAAATTTATTTGCGAATATGGAAAAAGCAGTTCATAGGTGATAAGGACACACATGGAATATGGTGAATGGAGCACTTGATTTGACAAGCTCAAGAATGATCGAGAGTCTTACATAAGTGCTGAAAAATTACTAATAAAACTCAGAATAATAGTATAAATATATTAGTTTTAGTTAATTATTAAATTTTAAAGCTGTTTCTGACAGCTGACACGCAACAGCTGTCATCAAAATGCTTTATTACAATTTAAATTAAGTTAATTGAATAAGGTTAGTAAATATTTGACAACAACACACTTGACATACAGTAATATGGTAATGCATTTCCGCTTTTATTTTCTGACTCATTTCAGGAAAAACTTCAAAACTACTTTGTGACAGTTAGTTACACACTCGACCCGAACGCAATAGAAACGCCCAGCGTCCAACCGTCTACGCGTCCACAGCTCGAAGGCATAGTGACACCAGAAAAGCCAAAGCAAATAAAGAAAATACAAATAAAGCGCAAAATCAATAGCTGTCAACTATGGATGTCGGGAAATATTTGGGTTTATTGGCGCTGATGCTGCTCTCGCTGTTGGCACACCACAGCAGTCCAGTGGAGGCGTGCAGTTGCATGCCCAGCCATCCGCAGACACACTTTTGCAATGCTGATTATGGTAAGTGGTAAGAAGACTTGGTATTGCGTAGAGGCTTAGCCATTGTGACTGACTGACAGCACGGAAAGATACATGACACGTGGCCCCTTTAGGCAGGAAGGCACTGTGTAAATATTACTGTAGCAAAATGTAGAGTAAAGTAAATAGAGGAAGGAAGCTGCTTGTGGCTCCGTTGTGCAGAAATAATACCATAAAAGTAAGCGCTTGAACAAATTATATTATCTCATGATAGTCACAGTAGAGTGGAAGTATAGAGCTTCAGCTTGGAAGTGGTGGCGAGCTGGCAGGCTGTCACGCTTCTATGAGTACGAGTGCAGTTTGAAATGTCAGTGGTATGCTATATTTCAGAAGTCGTAACTTTAATCTATAGAACGTACAGCACATATAGTTCTTATATGATATAACTGGTTTATTAGCGGTATTTTCGCCCAAGTCTGATTTGACCAGATTGGATAAGAAGTGAATTAACTAAATCCATTAGAAGTTAGGTCTGTCAAACGTCTCCAACCAACATAAGGGTTAATTTGCGCAGTGTTTTCGCCCAGGGGTACTCATCGTAGAAACCCTTTTCAGTGGAGATCGGCATGAAACTCACAGATTTTTAGAAGGAATTTATTTATTAGAAAATGCATCTTACGAACCCAACTAAGATATGAACCAAGATTCTACTGTAATTGGTAAAATTGTTTTCTGAAGTTGCCAATTTCCATGTATTTGGTTCATAGAACCGCTGGTAGTATAATAATTTATACTCACGCCTCGCACAAGGGTTTTCCATGTATTTCCATACCCACATGAGTAGCTCAATTACCATCTACTGAAGCCACCAATCAAATATGTAATCTTAAAAAAAATGAGTGGGTGAAAATTTCGATAATTTGTGTAGACCTTAAAATACATTTTATTCTAGCAGTCACGGACTTCTCAAACGCCCCTAGAATTTTAATAGTGCTTACCAATGCCTAGCAGCATTAAGACGCTTCGCCTGCAGCTTTATTACGGAAAAATAAATTCTCCTATTTCCTTAAGCATTTAAAAACATTTTGAGAGAATTCTAAGCTCATGAACAAACATGAGTTGCGCTTGCATCCGTACGAAAAGTCGGAACTTTGAAGCGCTGTCAATGGTGGCAGCTTCTACAAGGAATCAACCAATATCCCTGTGCGTTGTAGATATTATGTATTATTGTGCCACTCTAGAAATAGAAGACACTGCTTTTTGTTACAGTTATTGGTTTCTTTTTGCTTGCAATTACTTCCGAGACCTAAGAAACTATTGAGACTAGTTAATGTTTATCGTTGCAGTTTTTACTTCTTTATATTCATGCGAACATACAACTAAATAAACATTCATATTTCTCTACGCATTTCCTATTACGCTGGGGAAATTTGCTAGCATAGCTTTGTTCGTATTATATGAGTATGTTTTCTTTCACATTTTAATAGCAGAAGCAATACAAGTGTACATGGCGTATACTTGTTCCGAAATGAAGATTCGAGATATTCCTTCTCTACTATTGCAAGCTTAATGTTAATTCAATAATTTGCAGAAGGAAATCTAGAAACTTCGATTCATTCAAATTAGGCATGTTGAGTTCAGTTTGTTAATTTGCAACTGGTTACAAATAATATACAAACTGCAAATAGTTGATTTATAACTTGTTCTGAACTAGAACCCAAATGGTTCTATTAAAATTAAACTGTGACTAGCTACAAATGACACATAAGCTGAAAGCAGTTAATTTTTAACTAGTTCGTAACTAAACATGAACAATAGTAGCTATCTTCAGTCCAAATTTTATTTGTTAAAACTAGTTTCTAACCAGGTATAAGTGCCATGTAAATTGCAACTAGGTAATATTTCAACTTTTCATAGCTAAGCATGAATAGTATCAGCTTTATTCTGCCCAAATCTAGACACTAACAATAGAAGTAGTAATCGTTCCAAATTAGATTTGTTAAAACTTATTTTCACCTAGTACAAATGACATAGGAACTAAAACTAGTTAGTTCGTAACTAGACGTTAATAATGCAAGCTTTGGCGTTCCAAATTAAGTTTTTAAATCTTGTTTACCAACAACTAATTTATTTTAACGAATAACGAACTAATTATAGAAAATTTAGTTAACTATTAGTAAATTGCAACTACTTAATTTCTGGCTAGTTTGTGACTAGTTAAATGTAAAATGCAATAGTTGAAGGCATTAAGTTATTTGTTTATATATACATTATATGAAAGTTTATAACTATGGGGCTTACTTGCAGGTGGAGCGATTTTTTGCTCCAAGTATACCAACTTCTTACAAAACATCAATTACAAACTCATTCATAACTACTATTATTGTTCATTCAAATTTTCAGTTGTCATAATACGCGTAATGCGCAAATCCCTCCATTTGGTGCAAGACAACATCGCATACAAAGTGGAAGTCAAAAAGTCATATAAGGTGAGTGAGAACTTAGAAATTGAGTAATCCGTATATAATGAGGCGTACATTTTTAATTTTCAACACAGATGAACGAAGCCGGTCACAAGCTGCTCAAGCATGGTCGTATTGTAACACCAAATTCCGATGCCATGTGTGGCATTAACCTGGACATAGGCAAGCTCTATGTGATTGCCGGTCGTGGTCCGTATTTGAACAGTTGCAGCTATGTGAAGGAGTATCTGAATATGTCAGTGGTTGAGAGGCGTGGCTTTGCCGGTGCATATCGCAAAGGTTGCAAATGCTCGGTGAGTAATGGAAAAAATTTGTGTAGATTTACCATTTACAATGTGAACTTAGATTAAAAAGGTTTAAACACTTAAAATAATTCAAAATGAAAGAGACAAAGAGTAGGTTAGGTTAGTTTGGATATACGGCTGAACCTCGTTCTTAAATTAATACTTGTAGAATTAGAAACAAGTTCTGAAGATAGATTAAATCCTTTAGTTTGGACGAATCGTTTTGGGTCAAATTTGGTGCGCAGAAGAATTGAGAACGAAATTGAAAAGAGAGCATTAAATCAAAATTTATTCAGGCATAACTTGTATCACAATGACAGCTGCAGAGCTAAATTGACATTTAAAATGAATAACAAAAACAATTTTAAGCGATTTTTTTCTTTGTTATTTTAACGAGCTTTCCATTGCCCCACGAGAGAAAAAAAATATATGAATTACTTTTCTCTTTTTCTTACAGGTGCAACCCTGTTTCGGGCAGAGCTGCTTAAGTGAACACCAATCGGAAACCTCGTGCAAATGGTCACCGTTCGCTAAGTGTGAGACCGATTATAGCGCCTGCATTCCCTCACACTACCGCACACCCGAAGGCATCATCACCAAGTGCCACTGGCGAAGAACGCCGGCATACAAAAAATGCATGTCCGATCCATAAAATGCATAATATATGTATGTATATAAATCGAGGCAGTAAAAGAATTAGGCGAAATCAGCGAGAAATAATTTGTAGCTACAGCGCGTTTGAGAGAGTTACACGAAAAATTGCTGTTAGTTCTTCGTAGTTTAGCTGTATTTTACGAAATAATTACTTATTTAATGTTAACATGTCACATACATACATGCATACATGTGTGCACTGAGATTCATACATATGTATGTATGAGTTGTAGTTGCGCACGCGCAGCATTTCCATTTTGATATTTAAAAACACATCTAATTAGTTTTATAATTTCACTTAATTATTTAAAAAGCAATTTTTGTTATTGTTAATTTCACTTAATTTTATTGTAATTGAAAAATTTTTTTTTTACTAATTATTTCTTATTTTTATTAATTTTTTCCCAATACAAAAATGCTTTAATTTTATATCATACGTTTTGAGGGCGATTTCACTAATTAGGTTCACATACTACATTTTACACGGGGTTCACATTTTCGCACGGGCAATTTCATTATATTTTCCACAGCCTGTCACTTTTACTTATATTCGATGTTTTTTCATTTTATTAGAGCTTTAATTGTATGTACATAAATATATTATTAACTGTTATTTGTATTTATTGTAATAAAGCCACGAATAATACTTGTTTATATGTGCAAACATTATCGAAAAGTTGGAGTTTTAATGAAAACAAAATTTGAGAAAGTTGAAAATGCACTTACCAAATCCCTTGCATTGGGGAAGAAGGTCTGCTCGATCAAGGGAAAAGCGTCGCGACCCAAGCGACGTTGCAGTTGCAGCAAGTGAGCGAATACCCACGGTTTGTCCTAAAAAATAGAACAAAAATTGATAAACCTTTTAGTCAAAAAGTATCTTAAAACAATTATATATGTATATATATATATATATTAAATCATATAAATTATGTAAATATATAATTAAATATATTAATAAAAAAGATATATTTAGAAAAAACCAAAATCCAAACTGCATCATTTGCTTCACCCACCTGAAATTGATAGATCGAATGCAACGAATTAATGCTGGGCACGCCGCCATACTTGAGTCCAATAATGGTCGAGCGATAGTCGTTGGAACCGTCGCGTGGTGGTTGACGTATCAGCACGAAGTCCGGTCGGAAAGAGCGTGCCACCTGTTGAGAGAGCGAAACCAATTAGGAGAAAGCTTGCAAATAAATTTTTTTTGTTGTTAGTAGAAAGTAGTTTATTTTATCTTCGTGTGCGTGAGAGCCTAATGCGTCCCTGCTGAAAATCCATTCAAACCATTTATGTAACGTAAATCGTTCAATGTGTAGATAACAATACAATTAAGCCTGCTGGTAATGCACATGTGAGCAATTAAATATGATATTTCTCCCAGAAGTATTACTGGAGGAGTTCAAATAAAAATAACAGTTTTTCATACAAGCGAAGGTTTTTTAAAATTACGTCGTTGGCTTATACTATTTAAAAAAGCATTTTGCTTTGTAGTTAAATTAAAATTAAAAGCTGATAGTTCACCATTAAAACTTTAAATTAATTTAAGAGAAATTATTAAGCGTTCATAATTTTGAATTATCTCGAAGCCCTTTTTAGGTTAGGTTTCGTTGTACCCTCAATTAAAAAATTTTAATTAAATAAACCGCATCAACAGGCGGTGTTAAAATTAACATCCCTTTTACGTATCTATAATAGCGCGATTATAGTTGCCGTTCGAAAACAGTACATCAAATTTTACATTACGAGTGCGTTGCGACTCCCTATCGCAGGCAACTGAGTCACCAGTCGCCTTTTTGTGTATATTATCTATTACTACAAACCCTTGTTATAGTACGCAAAAATGGTAAAATCAGGAAACTGCTCGAGATCAGATTATGCGAGGTTTGGAGTTTGAATACATTGAATATCATTAAGGAAAATATGTATACTTTATATTTTATTTGTTTATGATAGTTTCTAAATTAATAATTTACCAAAATTTATCTTAAAAAAATGTTTGCACTGTTTTACACAACATTTTACGAAGTTTTCAAATACTTCCTACTTTCACACTTACTCGTTGTATTTAAAAAAAAAATTTCCACTGTCTATTGTTGCATTAATTTAATTAAACTTATACATATACTTGTAAAAACTGCTCCGCGCTGCAATCTTATAAATTGATGGTCATTAAATAATTTTTCAGATTCTTGAAAAATACCAATATTAATCAATTTGGAAGACTGAGTGATTTATCGCACAGTAACTTAATAATATCACTACAAACGAACATATTAATTCATATCTGCTGGACGATTTTAAAGTCTAATATATGCCACTATTTTCCATTTCAAATGGAAAATCGTTTTATTCACCGATGTATGCCATAAATTTGAGCAATGCTGCCAAATACTTCAAACAATGCTTCCCAAAAATTTTAACTCAAGGTTTTGATCTGTGTTTTCAACTATATTGGCTTCAGAAGCCATCCGAAATACAAAGTCCTATTATAATATACAACGCAAGTATACCGGCAACTATAATCCAGTAGACTTCCGCAATAAGGGTGTAAGTTTCGCCTTCTTTTAAACTATAAGACGAAAGTATTTTAATTTTGTTTCTTAAAACTTTTAGTAAAGATATTACAAACTCTCTCAATGATGAATTTTAAAATTTACACTCAAATTTGATCTTTCCTTAAGAGGGAATCTTGAAATTATGTAATTTTTCGATGTTCTAGAATAATGCCACTTGAATACAATAATTAGTGTTTTTACTTTTTAAATAGCTCATAATCCTTTTCGAATGAATTCTGATGCTAATGAATTATTTATTTTATTAATTTGTTTGAATTAAATTGTTCAAACAGATGGCAAACCCTCTAAAAAACGTTCGAAACTGTAAGACTTAAAACTCTTTAGTTTGATACCCATATTTCAATAACTCGTTTATATTAAAAATTTCATTGATGTCAAATTTTAAATAGACAAATATTTTAACTGCAAACCTGAAACGACGACACCAATTTCTTAAAATCCATGCCCAAAATTTTTAATTTTGTAATAATAAACTATTCAGTTATAATTTTCTCTATGAATATCAAGACTGCCTACACTCAATGTAAATGTTATTAATATTGAGCTTGTTTATTATACAACCGTTAAAGTAAGGAAATTCCAGAAAAAATGTACACCTTTGGGCTTCTAATAAGTGTGAAGTGGCAATTAATTAGTCCTAAAAGAGTCTACATACAGATTTTTATGCATTCACTTATCTTTATATAAAGCACGCATGTGTATAAACAAATTATTTTATGTCGCTGAACATTTGTTTCAGAGCGAACACGCTCACGCATGGTACGCCTGGGGCCCATTATGCAAACACGCATACATTTCTAAGTAATTCATTAATGGCGGCCACCTTCACGGTCGACGTGGCAGTGAGTTTTCATAGAAAAAAACTTGCAAGCCTAATTGCCGATAAGACTGGCACGCATAAAATTGCATAAAGATATAGTTTGGGTGTTAAAAAAGAATAAAACCGAGTGATACATATATAAGTATTGTATGTAGCCAGTCAGGAAAGGTTCACGAGGTGTTCACCTGTTTTCAGAAATTGTTATTGAGTTATTAGTTATGAGAATCGTGGCACAAGATGAAACTAATGAACAGAGCATTATCGGAACTGTATCTACTAGAACGGGGCACTTTATAATCTCGCGGAGCAATTGATGTGATTGCCCCTTCTGATGTCCCTTCTGATAAAGGGATAATCTCGGGAGCTTCTGCTGTTAACCAGGCCGCTGTGTTCTATCTTAGCTATAGCTTAGATGGAAGAAATCGGGACTTGATAATACACACTGAATTTGTTGCACGCAAGAAGTGATGAGTAATTGTGGATATCACCCTCGAGGCAGTGAGGCATGGGTACACATAAGAACATTGAGATATTTTCGTTACCTTTCAAATTACAAATAAAATGACGTTTTTTCTTTAAAAACTTGTATTTTCTTTTTCCCATTGTAATTATAATGGAAGCATAATATAACCTCATATACCTTCTCCTTACATTTAATTTGCAAGAAAAATCATTGAATGAACTTTAGCAAAAATTTAATTAATGCCCCATAAAATACAATGAGAATTGAAGAGTTAAGATATGCGACACCCTCAAAAATACACGAAAAGATCATGTTAAGTTGTAAGTGGCTGCTTAATATTAAAGTAGTTAGAGGGGCGCATTGTCATTACACTAAGCCTGGTCTCGATCCCATTTTACGACCAGCATAATATTTCTCTAATACAAATTACCCCTTGGTAGTCAAAAGCAAACCTTCAAAAGCAGCTTCTGTAATTTTTTCCACCCCAATAAAGGCTTGCTCTAAACTTCGTTGCGATGATCAAAAATTTCCTGACTGTCGAAGAATCTTGATCAGGTTTTCTGTATATCTTAAAGATAAATTATTTCGTCCATTATTTATTAAGGAATTTACCATTTGACATTGAATATACCAAATGTTTTTTTAAACTCCAAAAGGAAAAGAAATATGAGTAGCCCCAATCACGAGTTCACGGCCAATTTTATTCAGTTTACCAATAATAGCGTGTCAGATCTCCACTCTCCTATGCGACCGCACCCAACAAATGTGGACTTCTCATGAACTCGGTATTAAAACTTGCGTGACTGCGAGATCCTTCTGCGTTTTAACCAATATATACATTTTACTGGAGTCAAAGTCGTCTGGAAGAAGGCGAGGTGAAATATTTCGACACTTTCTTCTCTATAGACTAGCTATTGATAGACTGACGTCGAATCATTTTGAGTGTCATATTTTTGATCAACCGGAAGAATTGGCTGGAATCGAAATTAGGCGTCTCAACAGATTTGATACAAACTCAAGGCCTTTAGTAAATTCATGAGAGTCTCTTCACCCATTTCTAAGAGTTTTTAGCATTACAAAGGACGGCTCTTTTAACTGTGCAGAAGTGATCTCCGTCGTAGCGATGTGCTCGAAACCTAACCTAACCTAACAGAATAATGATAGGTATTCAACTTCGCTATTTTACCATATATGTGTCACACTCTCGATGAGCTACTCTAAGTGTTGGGTATAAATATTTTACGCAAGGCTTATGAACCCAGAAGTTCCTAATAGAGATCATTTTGAAATAAGAACTTAGTTAAAATATATTATATTATTCTGGATGTTGACTACAAAGACAAGGGGTCGAAAAAAAGATTCACATATAGTTTTTTGATACATAGGTCATAAACAAAAATATAGTTTAATTTGGATCCAGAAACTCAGTGGAATGTACGTTTTCAGTCAACGTACTCGACTATAGCAGATCCCTACCCGATTAATTGCCTTATATTAAATTTTTTACTAGTATATGGATCGAGTTGTAGGGTATAAAGAAAAATTTTCGGATATTACTAAAAATGTTTGTTATTTTGTTATCGGAACTAAGTATACTTAATTATGCATATATTACAATTCTCCTATATAATTCAACTTTTTACCTATACCCAGTCTTTTGCTCTCCTTCCTTTGGTAAGTTTCGAACTCATCTTAATGTAGGCGTATTTAATTTATGGTATCTCATGCAAAATGAGAATAAATGCGCTTGAGTGGCTTCGCTGCAACTGTGAGTATCATAATGAAACTAAAGTCAAAGTACAGACCAAGTTCACAATGGCTCAGACTAGGCTGAGTGGTCGAGTTCTACAAATTTGTTAACACGTACTGGATATGCGTGTATATACTCGTATATAAGTGTGTATGGCATGCATGATATGGCGGCCAACAGGGAGCAATTAAAACGCGAGCACACACACTCCCACACACACACACTTTTACACATGCCTGCTCTTATGTTGCATGCGTTGATAAGAGGCATAACGGTTTAAATCAAAATTTATAGTTTAGCTACTCACCCTGGTGCCGCCACGGTACACAGCCATGGAAATAATGGGTCCAGTTTCAGCGCTGGCAGTAAGCGAAATGTCCTGTAAATAAACACACACACACAAATGCATTAAATTATGTAACAAGCCTGACAGTAAGCGATGACCGAAAGTTGAAATGCCGCAGCAAGTGGCAAGCACGTGGAGAATTGAGGTGTGAAAGCGCGGTTAGTAGTCCGGCGCATACATTAAACTCCTTGTTAAATATTTAACGCGCAAGGTCAATGGTGAAAGTGCTAACACACCAAAATTTGTGAAACAAAAAAAAAAAAAAAAAAACAATAAAAGTTAAGAAAAAATGGAATTTAAGTGAGACAATAGCTAAACTATTGTCCGCTAGTAGAGGAGTGTTTGTTGTAGGCCAGCTAAACTGCAGCATGACGCACGAGCCACACACTTTCGGTTGCAACACACAATTTAAAAGTCTTTTTTTTCGCACTCTCCTTGCTCACGTTCGCCACACAGGTGGTTGCAACTACTCACCCGGAACTCAGCTTGCTCCACACGTATATCGAAATCGCCATGTAACCGCTTGCCGCGGAAGTACTTCGACCAGTCGGTGTTTTGGTCGTCGAGTACGAGCAACGTGAAGTACTTGTCCTTGTGGAAGGTTGGCGCTCGTGTGGCACTCTGCACCGCAGCACCTATATTTACACATGTATTTTTAATTTGACTTCATTAGTTTTTATTATAGTAGTGGTTGTTGGTAAATAACTGTGTTTTTAATTTAACTTTACGCAAAAAATTTGTGAGAGTTTTAAAGGATTACGAACTTTTAATGAGCGCAAAAGTTTTGACACTTTAACGTCTGCACATCAACAAGTTTATAGTAGTGCGAATATGCAGGGAAAGTAGCTAATTGTATTAGCAGTTAGTAAACTATCTAATTGCTTTGAGGGAGCGCATTTCCTAGTTGATATGAAAATGCAAGAGCGTAAGCCATCAAAGAGCTTACGAAGAAGTAATTATAGAAAATTATAGATTTATTAATTTTTATGTACAATAAGTACTTTGGAGAAGGCAAAGTGATATGATTATGAATCTAATAATTTATCTACCAAGAAGCATAACGCCTGAGATTAAACAAGGGACACAAACTTCGTTGTCGATCACTTGAAGATCCGCTCACTATTGGTGCGATACAAATGCTCGGCAAAGTAATCGTTTATAGGTTAGTTTCGTAAAATTGAATAAATAAGTAAAATAAATAGGTGCGGAATCAGGATAAAATTAGAGAGCTCCTATTATCAACAACTTGGAACCAATATCTACAACGACATAAATTTCACTTGTAAGTTCTTTTTGGGGTTAATTAACCAACTGAATTTCTTGAAGTACTTTAACGAACTAAAATAACAGTTTTTAAATTTCTCTTGATGCCTTTTCTCAGATTTTTTGGTGAGTCATCTTCTATGAAAATATCCTCAGATACTCTAAAGAGGTCTGTGACATTTAAGCTTGATAACACAGAATACCGTACAAGATTAACGCATCCGGAGAAGTTAGCACAGTTCAGCAATTCAAAACATAGCGATCACGATTACTGTAAAACCTGGTTTGAATGAATTTAGGCTCTACAGGACTGAAAAAATTCAATATAGTCACTGTTGGCATTAGAAGAAGATAAGAGAGGCCTCCTCCGCATTGGAAAGGCAAAGGAAAAGGACTGTGAAGACGGATGTTCGGCCTTACTTCAATTTCTCTAACAAAAAACGGGAGAGATGCTGTAGTGGACATCGTCAAAATTACTTAGGTAGTTAGGTGGTAGGAATAAGAGTTAATATTAAATTTAGAATCGAAATTCCAACTTATAATTTTTCCACAAGTCAGTGAAATTTAAAGTAGAAGAGTAATTTCCAGAGGATCTTTCGATACGCCCTTCAATATTGTCCATATTTGAGCAAAGGGATAGCCATATATAGCGAGATAGTGAGTAAGCACAAGATTATTATATAATATATATTATATAAGATTCATAAAAAACACTGTGACTGTAGAAAAATAAGGTCTACTGTTATCGACAAAACTAGTGAGATTTAATTTGAGTAATGTAGTTATAGCACAACATATACTGATCAGCAAATATTGATCCCTATTCCACAGTATCGAAATCATCTCAAAACCACAAATATGACAGATGCAAGTCATAGATAATGTTATCATATAATTCCTTGCTCCGAAGAATGTGCATATAGTGCATATAGATGGTAAAATGTTAAGTTAGGTTAAAAGAGTGCACTAAATTATCATACATAAGTTTAGTTCATCCCTATTTCTCATGAATTTCTTTCATTCCCTTCACAGATACACAAAATTTTTTCTAGAGTTTTAAGGCGCTTAAATCTAAGATTTTTCCCGTTGAGATCATATTATCAAGATAATTCAATCTAAAACTCCATCCAGCTTTGAGTCCGACCTTCGGTATGTACAAAAGTACATATTTCGGTTATATTTAGAAGCTTGCCCCTTGCAGCGCTAGAAAAGTTATTATTCTAGACAGAAAATAATAGTGTCCCACACTGATAATATGTTCGAAAGCACTCATTATCGAGAAACTTGTGCGCTCATCAATCACAGACATCAATAAGACATGAATGTATTGTAATTTAATGCATGTGTTAATAAAGACAGAAAGTTAATGTAAAAATTAGTTTACCCAAGATGGAAGCGCCTTGATCACGCGCTGCTCCCGTCAAACTCTGCACACGTTGCAGCAAGCTCTCGCGCGACTTCGCTGGGCTGGTTGGGGCGCTAACGCCGCGCGGCGGTGCTGGTGCTGCTGTCTTGCCACCGCCGAAACTCAGCGACAACTCCGGAGCGCCAGGGGCACCAGCAGCGCCACCGGCCGGCGGTACACCCGGTGCTGGCGGCGGTGGCATAACCGGTGGGCCGCCACTGCTAATTGGCGGCTTCGTGGGCTGATCCTGAATGGGCCGCGCAGCAGGCGGCAGTTGACTGGGATCGACATCATCGTGCTCGGAAGATAGATCTCCCGAGCTAAATCTGTTTTTTTTTCGTTGTTTGTTGTTGGCAAAATATTTCGATTTGTGGATATGTGTGTGTTTTAGTGTGTTTATGTGTGTGTATGAAATTGTTGTGGTGGTTGCAGCGGTGTTTTGTTGTGTTGCAAGTATTTACATAGCGTTGATTGATTTTTTTTTTTATTTATATTTTCAAGTATCATTTTTAGTGATTTAATATAAAAAGGATATAAAGACGGCATGAAAGTAGAAAATGGAGAGAACATATGAAATTTTAAATTAGTGCTAATCGCTGCTGCTGCAGACGGCCGAAGCGCGCCTGCTTTAGATTTTTAAGGCTTTTACCTTCTCTTCAGGAAATTAACATTGGAAGTAAAGCTTGATTTGAACGATGAGAAATTCAGGGTGCTGGTTTTAGGCTCCTGCAGCGCATTAACACCAAAAGGGGAACGCGTGGAAGAGAAAGAGATAAAATTTCTAAATTTACTCTGGTATTCTTAGGTTTTTTTTTTTTCGTTTTTTGTAACGCTTTTAACGTCTACAGGCTCATATAAATATACTACGATATTTGCTATTCATTACACATTCGAGCTGATTAAATTCCGTAAGAAATGCATTTCACTTTCTAAACATAAAAAGCTCTTTTGGCAAACAGTTTAGGCAAGCCATTGTAAAATCGTACACAAAAAGCACAAAAAGCTCGGTTTCATTGCATTGTTATATGAAAATAAAATAAATGTTAATCTTTTGCGCTAAACACAAACATTGCGTAGACATATAATTGAAAATTATGAACTAATTTGGTTTAGGTGCAATAAATTTATTTGTTGTGTCAACGGTTATAAATTTGACTAAGCAGACCTTGCATGCCTACAGAGTAATTTATTTGTGATTATCTGTGGAATAAACCGAAATTAACTGTATCGAATATACACTAATTATTTACTATGTACCTAGGTGGTGGTATGTTGTGGGTGTTGCCTATAATAATAAATGGAAATCAACGCTCCATAAACTATTATGCTATATTGTATTTCCTTTATGAGCTAGATAATTAAAATTCATTATTGTGATTGTGTGCAGCTCACTACCACATACGAAAATTTGTGTAAGCTGACGTTAATTTATTGCTGTTGCGGTCGGCATAGATTTGGAGACACTTTTAATTACTCTCATTAAAGTATATGTGTAAATATGAGTTGCTTTTTATAGATTATTGCTCCAATTAGTTTATTTGGTTTCCTGTTCCTTTCCTAAAATTCACCGTAGTTGAGTCAAAAAACGAAAGGATTTGATAACTTCTTCGACAACAACTTTGTGCAGATATGGGCTACAAATGTTAATCAGACTATGAAAGAAGCGTTTTTTTTTGATACCGATTTACTGGAGAACTTCATATTATTTCTCGAGTGATAACAGCACAAAAATATTTTTCCTTTAATTTATTTCGATATTATCTCTGACGGAATTTGCAGCTACCAGGAGAACAGATAGATATCTTTAACTGGTTATCATTACGAGCTGCCCGAGAATCTATTTTTATTAAATCAAAATTACATTCAAATTCCCACACTTTTTTACACATATAAGGAAGAAGGCCAAAAACTTACAGCAACCACAGGCAAAAGTTTTGCATTCGTCAATATCAAATTAAAATAAAATAAGCATTAACAAATTGCTGAAACAATTTCAAAATTTAGCAGAAAGCAGCTAATAACACTCTATTATTATAGAACACTACAGGGTGGTTCATAAGTGCTTGTTTTTAAATTTAAAAAAAATAAAAAATTTTTCAGCATATTTATAATTTATTCGAATGAACGAATTACTCTGAAAAATGTTTGCCATATTTTCTAGAATTGCAACGGAAAACGAGTAATCTTCGTTCCGCAGTGATATTATATCAAAAAGAGAACGACCTTTAGAACGCTGAGTAATATTTAGAATAAAGAAATGAATAGTAATTTGTTTTCAAAATAAGCTTGTTTTTCTACTGATTTCGCTCAACAGGGATATGATATTAACTTTCTTCGACGAATTTCAATTTCAACAAAATATAGCATTTGATTGGAAAAATATTACACGAGATATCCCATATAAAGCCTTATCAATAAATGTCTGTCATTGTGAATATAAAAAAAGAGTTAATTAATTGATTTATCAACTCCACACAAAAAAGTGCGACAGGGCGTATGAGGAACATGCAATCTCTGAGTTGACCAAATGAGAAAAAAGTAGTATTTTATAAATATCAAACAACTTTTTTTTCTTTTAATTTACTTTCTTTATAGATGTTAGGGAAGTCGTTATTTGTAGCCTACTTCTAATTTAGTAAAAACTTTTATATAATTGTCTCTATCACCGGCACACAATTAGTCAGTTTACACAAACTTTCGAAAATAAGTCCTATAGTATATAGTACCCACACAACATTATCTTCTTCATAAGCTCTAGTTAATAACTAGTTGATACGTGTATCTAATTATCTAGCTATTCTATAAAGCCCTAGAAATTTTCACTACAAATGAAATCTTTGCACTGAAAGATGGTAAAAATCGTAAAAAGCTGGTTGCTTATGGCAGCTTCCTCTGTGGCTACCACTTTATTTTAGCCTCATAAAATTTCATATGCCTTTATGGTTGGATTAGTAAATTTCTTCGTAAAATTTTAATCACATGAACATTATATATTTATAAATACTTGGCTAGTAAATGAGGACAGTATACGAAAATGGGCGTTACTTATATAATACAAAGAGAGTAAGCGAGGGAGAGAGATAGAGAATGATGTATTTGAAATTGAAGTGAAAGTGAAGTGGTCTCATGAATCTTATGGGGGTGAACATTTACGCAAACTACCTTTTCAATATACTTTTTTTTCTTTAATTTTACCTTTTCTGTGGCGTTGGAATCGAAATTTGCTTGCATCACTGCTACTTTGCATAAAAGTGAATAAGTAAACATAATTGTGCATGCTCACAAAGTGCAACAAAATAATGTAATTATAATGAAAACGAGTGCTTTCAGCCATTAAAATCATGTTTTTACACAATAGCTAATGACAAAAAAATTTTAATGAGTGCTTGCGCAAAAAATGCTGTGAGACAAAAGTAGAAATAAAAACAAAACTAACGATTTGTAGACAACACATGTACACAAGTAAGTTGAACACAGTCAGTGGAACATTTATCAACAAAAGACATTAAAAATTAATAATAAATAATTGAACATTAAATTTGGCACGTGCGAACTGGGAGCAGTTTCAAACTATTGCTAAGATTTTTGTTTTTCAAAGAAAAAGAAGCTTGCGTACATGCGACATTTCTCCAAACCTAATACCATACTCAATCGCCACACAATTAAGCCAATCGCGCGTGCAATGATTGAGCAACAGCATCAATTCTCTCCAACAATAATCATCATTTGAGTTGCTTGAAAAGAAATTAGTAAAGAAATGCCCTTGCCAGCTGAATTTTGTCCTTCACTCTCATAGACATTGGTAGGTGGCGCCTAAACGCTGACACTAGCGCATCAATTACGGACTCAGCGAACAGCACACACACACACACGCAGCCACAGACAAGTGTGCTTCTCACATTTATAACATTTTACAAGTAAGCACTTTTGTGGCTGTTGCCTGCCCTTCGCTGTTAGCATTCGGTCGGCCTGGTTAGTCTAGTGGTTAGTGTGTGGCGACGTGACGTGACTGAAATGCGCAAATGTTTCTTGGAATCGCAATAAATAACTATATACTTTGTGTTTGCTGTATTTTTACTACATGAAATGGAAAATCAATTTCCTTTGAGTATACAGTTAGACGGAAAATATATTACCGCAGCAAAAATGGCAACACTTTCAATTCATAAAATATGCGCTTCGAAGAAAATGCCGTTATTTAGAATATTAGAATAATTAATAAAATGAAATTTCAGTTAGAATTTTTTAAATTTTGAAATGCTTTTCAAATAAAATATTGCTTCAAAAATCCCATTTGTTAGGCAGATTTTTAGCTACGATTGCTGAGTGAACGATTCGATGCTTTGTAATTTCACCATTGCTATAAGATAATTTCACATCACAAGGCACATTTCAAGGTCATACTACGCAACAACTAGAAATAAGACCATATTCTTTTTTAAACCATTTTTCATAAACGTGTTTTCTTATTAGGCTTAAGTCTATTCGAATATAGAATGAGGAAAAAGATTCGTAAATATTGGAATATTCGTATGGTGGTTCTAATCTATATAGTGTTTATTCCAGATATATTCCATAATTCATAACAAGAAAAGTCTAAAAAGTTCAACAAGTCCGAAAAAAACTTTGGACTGCTTTTTATACCTCAGTGTTCGACTTGAGATCTGCCAAAGCAGTTGTGACCTTATGTTAACCAACTTCCAAGTTATATGCGGTCATATAATTTTAAAGTTATATTATAGTTATATATATACCACATCCAATTACAAAGATCAGGCTTTACTGGAAAAGTAAGCCAAGAAAGTTCACTTCCTGGAAGACACATGACTAGCTCTCCTCTCCTATTGGAGTAGTTTGAACGAAGGCAAGTAGATGAGCACATCTCTTTCGAAATCATTCGCACATAAAGACAGTTTCAAATATATTGACAATATTTTTAAATCTCGCACAGAGAGTGGCCAAAGGAACTTTCTCGATATTTGATGCCACTACAGCTGTCCAGAGTGGCAGCACCAAATTCTAATACGTCATAATATGAAAGTAGGAAAGGCGATCAATTTGGCTCAGACAAATGTTTCCAGAGTTATATTTGTTTGGTAAATTTTGTCTTAGTTCTCACTATAAAATTATAACTGATTACTACAACTTACATAGTTACTTCATTACAGACAGGCGAACTTTAATGCCCAACTGGATCGTTCCGTACTTTCTTGAAAAAATGCTAAAAGTTACAGTGATCTCGTTTTGTAGCAAGTAGCCGGATTTTTGAAGCTGAGACTATCGGAAGCCGAGATGTAATGAAGAGAGGTGCGGATTGCCAGATCCGTTGGGTTCAATTCCAAATCCGACTAAAGACAAAAATCGGTTGCTGTTAGGCACAAAATGTCAATAAAGACTCAAGGTCCTCGATTCTTATGCAGAGACTTAATGAGAATGAAATAAATAACACAGAAGTAAGTAATATGAAAGTGAAAAGGAATAAATATTAAAGAAGAATTCACGCACAAAATTTAAACCAATAAACAGTTAAAAAATACTCCATAATACAACTGATAGCTGACTTCGTGCAAGCGTCGGTATGCAAGTGCAAATGGTTGGTGAGATTGGTGATTGTGCAAGTGCGTAAAAATATGTTATATAATTTTACATACATATATAGATGTATGCAGATGTACAGTTGTGTATGAATGTGTGTGTGTGTGTGTGTGAATAAACATTGGTTCAAGGCTTACCGGTGGCGGGGCGCAGTATCGCCCACACCCAGCAGTTGCTATAGCGCTAATATTGACAGAAAACTGCCAGTTAACCGAACAGTGCTGCGCTGTTCAGTTCGAGACGCTTTGCACACGTGCGCTCAACTGTCTCGCTGTCGGCAGGTATTCAACTGTACCCTTCCCAAAGCCAAGTGCCTTAATAGGCGCGAGTGCTTATACCGTTGTGAAGCGCTTCGAAAACACAGGAAGGTGGCAAATCGAGCACACAAAGGCGTTTTATTAAATAGAATTGCCACAGTCGGTTGCTGCTGCGCGCTTACTCCTCCGTCGTGTTGATTGCTGAGACGCTAATATGCCTGAGAGTCACGCCCAACGCCCAAATGCTGCAAGAAATTAAATTAGAATGGTAAAGTAATTTATGTTGTCTTGAGAATAATAAACTTTTATTTCTTATATATATAATGGCCTTTGAAAACTGATGGTGGATGAAATAAAATAAAATTTAGTTTCAAATTGATTTTGTTGATATTGTAATGGAATTGAATTTTAACTGCGCTGACTTTAAAGGAACATATTTATGGATAATTCCTTTAGTTTAGGATTCCGTTCGCATGATAGCCGGTTTTACACAAAGTACTGTGAATCCAGCGTCATTCTCTAACCCCTGTAGGAGAATATATTAGGCAACTACAACATCAACAACCTCCTCAGTTAGTTATTGAGTTATTCAGATTTTATAAGACCTCTTATTTTAATACAATATCTTTAATTATAAGGTTTCAGAATTCATTATGTTCATTATAAGGCTCAGAAGAAAGTCTAGTGAATTTGAATTAGAAAAGTTTTTGTGTTTAAAATATATCTATATGAATTATGTGTGCTCCCAGAAGTCATTTGCGAGTGTTTGTTGGACAAAATCACATCAAATCGCTGTTGTAGACTGTTGGCGTAGCCAATTAGGTATATACAGGGTGAACCAAAGTCTTTATAATTAGACCTTATAATTAGGCTTTATTAGTAGAGTAAAGTATGTTTACTTATTAAACAAGTACACCAACAGGAATTTTTAATAACTTTAAAAGTGTTTAAAAAATATTCTGCATTTGAGAAATTACAAAGCGAGTCCGTATTGCTGTTGAAAATATTCCTTTTAAGGTGATTTCAATGACAAGGACAATTCGGTATAAAGTTTGGTTATACATTGGAGCAAAGAATATATAGCATAGCGATATTCTATACCGTTTTCAATTTAATTACACATCTTTCATCTTCAGAATATATGGTATATATAAGTGCTCCAATAATGCCGAAAAGTGCAAAGCGAAGTGGAATCAATAACCATTGGAAATAATGCGAACAGTACTGCGGGGTTTTTTGACACTCTGCTCATTTAACTGTTTAAGTTAACTGTTAGAAGTTACTTCCAATTTGAACTGCCCCAGCGAACAGTTAATACGGGCCTGCGGGAAACAATCTATATTTACAATCAGTTATGTTTTCTCTGTGGATATATACATTGCAACATCCCTGAAGAAACAGAAGCTTACGAGTATACTCTTTCCGCAAAGAAAAAAACAAAAAACACAGAAGCGGCAGACATTCTTATTTTTATTAGATTTGTAGATGAAAGTTATTTGAATTAGAATTTGAAAATCTAGCTTCTAACAAACCCTTTGTATTGAAAAGCCTTTTGCTAGCCAAGCACTTTTTTCTAAGATGGCCACAACATTGTCAAATTGTTTTGGGCTTGAAATTTACCTACTTATTGTACATACATATCTATTAATTCGGTTTTTTTCTTAAAAAGTTTTTCCTTATCTTGGTCAGTAAGAATCGAGAGAAGTCCGTCCATTAATTAGCCATTACCAATGGAATTTTTTTTTTCAAAGTTGTGGATAACTACTACGATTATCGATTTCAACATGACATAGTAAATTATAGGCTATATAACCGAAACGAACTAGTTAGTTTCCGGCCCTAAAAATAAGTTTGCCTGACCTTTGCAGTGCGCGTCTATGTCAAAAGCTGTATTGAATAGGTAGTTGCTTCGTTGTTTAAGCTTACTTTAATACAAATTAAAACACATTAAAATAAATGTAAAAATAAACTTAAAATTAAAGTAGACTCCAAAATATTACTCATACGCAACGTACAACGCAAAAGGCAGTTAACATTTTCCAGATAAAAATTTATGTTTGCCCAACAAAAAAGAATTATATATTTAGTTAACTTATCTCTAAGCCCTATTATGTTGTTTTTCACACATTTTCGTGTGAAATTTAAACACGCTAATTCTATTACCCTAAACGCTCCACAGAAAGTTACATTCAGACCGGAATTGAAAGGTAATACCTAAATAAATACCTAAATAAATACACATGCACATACGAGCAACAATTATGTTTTCACACACATATTCATACAAACATTTGGGCGACACAAAATATGCGCCCAAAGCTAGTAATAGCATTTGGTACATGTGTGTTTGTGTTTGGACACATGAAATATTTGCTTCCTCTGTTGAAACTACACAATATCGTCCCTTTTTGTGTAATAGCAGCGTTATTTTGCTGGCATGTAACACAACTTTTATGTCATAACCGGCAAAGTACACATCGCTGAGTGTAAATATTTTTAAAGCAAGTTGAAAGGATGTGTATATAGGAGAGGACTGCAGCAAAAAAGCCACTCGACAGGAAAGACTGTCTAAAATGTGTACAAAATGTTGCAACATGTGTATTGTCACCGCTCGCCTCCTAGCTAGCCAAACGCCCTCGGTCATTCGCGTCTAGAATATTTTTTTAAATTTATCAGATAAGTGGTTGTCATATCAAGGTGTTTGACTAGCCGGTTTTTTTTTTCTGTTTCTCAGAAGTTGAAAGCAAACAACGATTTATATTTGGTTCGCGCGAAAGAACCCGTGGGCGTTTTAATTTCCGAAACAGTCACGGAAAAACGAAGCATTAACATTTATGCACAACTGTATGAGCTGTTAACATGTTTGAGCTTAAAGTTGTTAATTGGGAGCGGATAATGAGGAGGTGTAATAAATTTGCAATTTAGTGCTAACAAATTACGGTGCACGAAATTACATTTATGTATAACTGTATATAAAAAAGTGAGAAAGGTCAAAATTCTAACCAAACAGTTGTGAGTTGGTCGATTGGTTGGTCAATTGGTTGAAAGGGGTGGACAAAAAACATTTTAATAGGCACACAATGCATCTTAAAGAGTCCAGGAAGTTTTAACAAGTGTTTTGTTTCTTTCTGTATAAGCAGCCTTATTCATTTCGAATTGGAACTATGGGTATCTTAGAAAATATTTCACTTCAATAAAACAAAGCCTCCAAAACAAAACATTCGTAGAAGTAATGCGCTTACATTTCGTTATCCTCAGCGCATGCTCATCATTTTGCAAATCTCAAGCGTAAATCCTCTGTCATAACCCGTACAATAATATTGAGCTTGCTTCCATAAAAAGGCTGTATCACATGGATTTAGTTATATTTTCTCTTCCTAGATTACCAACTGACAGTAAATATTTGTCGTTTTAAAATGTAAATTTTACCAACAACCAATTACTTGAGCTGATTAAAGCATTCAGGGAGATCGGCCATGAGGTAATAGAGAACTTCCCCGATGCAATTCGTCTTTTCAGATATGTTAATGACGTTAGCATCCAAGCAACTTGTGTTCGAAACTTATTCTCTTAAAGGATAGCATAAATAGATAGAGAGGAAGAGATAGCAGATCCTCTCAACAACTCTTGTGGCTCGACTGAACACATTATAATCGATATTTTGGATGTTATCGGTAAACTTATATCAAAAGATCTGCATTTTATGCAACAAAGGATTTAAAATTTTGACTTAAATTGACTTGACTTAAAGTTGTTTTATTTTTGAGTTGGTAACAAATATGTTATTTTTTAACCATCCATGTCAAATTTGTTTTGAATATATCATACAAAGGTGGAACTAACTAACTAGCTCTTTTGATGTATCAAGTGGGCTGTGTGTTCGAATAGTTTTCGTATCAACATTCCTTATTTTTCAATTATTTCGTCTAATTTCGTACAAACCATCATAAGTAAAGTAAGAGTCAAGTATCTAGTCAATCTAGTATCAATCTAGTCCAGTACTAAATCAGAATCACACTTCTAATACCTAATGGCGCCATATTTGAATTTCAATCATATTTCCATAAAAACATAACTTTTTCCAAACATCCAAGTCTTACTAAACTTATTTAAAGCATTCACAAGTAATGCATTAAAAAAAATTAAATGAAATGGCCAACTTTAATGAATGCTCATTATCAGCATTTCCTTTATTCGAATCAAATTCATAATTTACAATTATTAGCAAACCCCTCCTACGGCTTGTCTTACCTATAACTTTTAATTCCCGCCTTAAGCGTCTTGAGGGTGTCACCACAAACTTAATTCACGAAAAAAACGAAGTTATGCCGAATTATCTCCCGCGAGCAGCAGAAACCCAGCAACTCACGGTTGCATGCCAAGGTTACATGCCTTTGAGCAAAGTAAGCCAATCAGCTACTTCGGATATGCCGTTATGCTGACATACCTTGAATATTATTTGCATTCACCTTATCACAGCCTGCCATCTGCGTGTGTTATAGGGAATTCATAAATGAAATTATGCGGAAGGGAAGCGGTTGGGGAATTTCCATGCCAGTACCAATAATATGTATACGTATATGTTTCCACAGCACATCGCTCTGCTGGCAACCTGCGACTCGACAATCTGGCTATCTGGTTGTTCATCAGCCGAGTATGCGCATCGGCGAAGGGATTTCTGCCATAAATACCCATAATATCGCTATCATTAAAAATATATTGCCTTGTATATGTTTGCATTTGCGGCGGCATAAGCGCGTGTCAGTTGCTTCAAAGAAATGTGTCTTTTACTTGGCTGCTGACATAGGTGGAGCAACACAATGTTATCAATTTTCAACGATACGTTGTCAGTCGCTACTGCACAGTGTTTAGCAATTCTATACATTCTTTTAAATATGAAATGCCACTCGGTTTCTTTCTAAATGTAGGCATCGTTATATTTTTATATTCTCACAACAATTGTTTGTAACATCTAAAACTAGTCGGGATAGATATAGAGTTATATACACCAAAATGATCAGGATCAGAAATAATTTGGTACGATTTATCGCAGAAGGGAGGGACATCTTTTAGGTATAAAGTACATACCATTACTTGCTTATCTTGCTGAGCGCAAGTCTTTCTAGCACCTCCTCATAAAGTGAGAAAATAAGTGAAATCGGATAGTAACCACACAATGTTGAAAATTATTTAAAGAGGGATAACTTATTACGCAAATATATTAGTGTACCATTTTTTCAAAAATCGATAAAATGGGGACAATATTTACCCCTACCCTCAATATACCCGGTATAACTAAAAGGCCCTGATAGGCTTTTTTCATAGGCTCAATATATTAAAATTCGTCCCATCAGTTGTTTTTATAAGGCATATATCTCAATAGAAGATGTTTCATCAAAATTAAGCGAGAATATTTTAATTAGTATTATGTCATTCGTTAGTAAAAGTTATAGCTTTATATCTTTCCACAGCACTAGAATGATAATTAAAGTAATTTGTGGTAATTAGATTGAGATATAAATATCTCAGACACGAAACAAAATAGAATAATGAAATGGAGTGTATAACATTGCAACACTTTTATACTCTCGCAACATGTTGCTACAGAGTATATTAGTTTTGTTCACCTAACGGTTATTTATAACACTTAGAACTAATTGAGTTAGATGTAGACATATACATATATAAATGATCAGGATGAAAAGGCGATTTAAAATCCGAGTGACAGTCTGTCCGTACGCCCGTGCAAACGATAACTTGAGTAAAAATTAAGATATTTTGATGAAACTTTATTGTTCTTTATTGCCGTAAGACGGTTGGTATTGCCATTGTAAAATTTTAAATTGTTAAATTTTTGTACAAGTGGGCATGGCCCTGCGCCACAATAGGTTTAATATATATATCTCAGAAACCGTTAAAGTTATATCAATCAAACTTGCTCCGACTAAGTTCTTCTATCATCTCTTCAAATACTGAGAAAATGAGTGAAAGTGGATAATAACCACGCCCCCCTCCCATACAAAAGTTATGCTGAAAACTACTAAAAGCGCGATAACTCGCTGAAGGAACAAGTTAGAAACATTAAATCTTAACACATATATGATGCGGACGGGTTGCAGGGGAATCCGTGTAACATTCTGGTGATGGGCGTGGCACCACCCACTTTTAGGAGAAATCCCATATCTCAAGAATGCCTTAACCGATTTCAACAAAATTTGGTGTATGATATTATATTTGCATTCTTATGTCACATTGTGAAAATGGACTAAATCGAATAAAATCAACGCCTATATAACACATTTTTAAATTTCATCTGATCATTTCACTTTAAAGTAGATAAATCGAGCAGCATTAAGATATGAAAATCAAACTTTGTACAAATAGTGATTTTAAGATATGCCATCTCATGCGTAAAAATATGCGAAATCGGATTATAACTTTTCAATACACCAGATACCCATATGAGGACCTTAGTGCTTCTATCTGACTTTTTGCCGAAAACATCGGAAAATTTGTAAAATATTGGAATGAAATTGGAGGATTATCTTTTCATGATAATGGTGTACTTTGTTATAAAAAATGGTGAAAATCGGGCAAATAATAGCCCTAGCCCCATATACCTAATACACAGATTTTATATACCTAATATACAGCACCCCTAGCACATCCTGTAGACTTTATACCATATATAACGGTCAATATATGATTTATCTCTTTGAATTTTACAGAGCGTCTCTTTCTGATAACTGTGTGTCCATGTGCTTAAAATGGATAAAATCGGATAAGCACTTCCCCTAGCCCCCATGCACCTAATAAACGGATTTTCAACCTCTGGGTAGACTTTATTCCAAATATTTCGGTCAATATGTAAAATATTTTAGCAAAATTAAGTGAACGTGTAATATCGGATATACCATAGTTTACTGCCGAAAATGTGTGAAATTGTTGAACGAATTATCCCAGCTCCCATATACATATAATGATTTTCGCTATTCTAGCAGACTTTATGCCGAATATGTCGGCCACTGTGTGAGTTACATTCACAAAATTGCGTAAAAACATGTACTTATATTATATACTTGAATAATGAAGAGTTAATGTGATCAGTGCAGATCTTCCGCTATCCCAAAAATGCCCAATATAAGAATTCCCGACTTTCCGTCTAACTTTAAACCGTTTATGTTGGTCAGTATGTATGATATTTTAATGAAATTAAGTGGATATGTTTTCTTAAACACAATGTGATTTCGCGCTAAATATGAAAAAAATCGGTCTAGACCGTGGTCTAAGCCCTTTATTCCTAATGTAATGATTTAATTTTCTCCCGTTGACTTTTTCCTCATGTATCTAATATTTTCAATTAAGCCACTTTGGTTGAGTTTATATCGCATATATCACTTTTGAGTTAATTTGGTAGATTTTAATATAAATATCTCTGACACGAAGCAAAATATAACAATGAAAGTACATGAGTCTATGGCCTGTAATCTAAGGTAATAAGATACCAAATATGATTGCAATCCATTGACAACTTCGTCGAATAATGAATGTTGACTTCTTTCACAACATTTTTTAATATAAAGTTATACCAGCACCCGAAAGCATATCCCCGCCTCTGATCCTTGCAAATTGCGAGAGTATAAAATGTTCGGCTACCCCCGAACTTAGCCCTTTCTTACTTGTTTAACATAAAGTTTTCCAACACGTTAAAGTATTTCTACGCCTTGGATACTTGCAAAATGTGAGAGTATATAATATTTGGTTACACTGAGCTTAGCACTTCCTTACTTATTGACGTATGAAATAGTACAAAGTTAATAAAGATAAAATGTTGCCTACTTTTCGGCGCCTTTTTAAAACTTTCAGTCAAGACACATACTTCGCCAATAGATTAATCGCCAATAGTTTAATGTTTTGAAATACCTTAAAGAAGTAGTAAAATCTACGAAAAGTAAGAAACTGACTCAGTGATAAAGAAGATTTCAACTTTCTAAACTTTCTGAAAGTTATAAAAGCTCTTCAAACTAAGAAAATATTGCTTATTATGCTGTCAATGTATTTATATAGTCACTTATAGCCATAGAGTTCAACCACGCTTCTTCAGCGTTTCAGTAAAGGAGTGTAAAATATGCAAAATTGTGCATAAAAGTTACTGGATCTGTTATAAGCTGCCTTCGGGAAGCATTAGTTAATAACGAATCGAACACATGTGTAAATCATATGATCTGCTTAATCAAACATGTATAGAAAAGCAGGCAGTTATACAACTTTAACGATGTATTGCTCTCTCTTTTGTATTGAACTTGCAAAAGAGAACAACAAGAGACTATACGGAGAGAATATTGAGAGTATAGCTCAATTTCTTAATTTTAACATTTTTAAACACTGTACCATATATTCATATCCGATTTTTACTTTTAGCCTTTCTTACCTTTTATCCACCATCTTTATCTGCTAACAAACATTGTTATTTGTTATTGTTGCCTTTGTCGGCAAGAATGAAAGTGATACTGTCGTCTAGAGATTTTCAAAAGCTTCAGGCAAAGTCTACCCAAATGCAATCCCATATAGATATATATAAATGGATATACCTTAACGCCTTTTTGTATTTACACCTGCCGTTTGGAGGTATTTCTTTTTGTTTGCGACCTTTTTTACATTTCCCTCACAATTTTATACATAAAAACCTTTTTCCTAGACCCTTTCGTACATATGTGTTTATTAGCGTTATTGTTTTTTATTATCGTTTGCTGGTTCAGATTTAATTTAGTCTAAGCGATTTAAGGACCACAAGAGTAAGTCCATTTCACCAAGTCGATTCCATTTCATACGGCTGCTTATTTTACTTGTATCCTTTATGTGGAATTTCTTATAGATATTACTTTGAATTTCGTAAATTTTTATTTTTTCACTCATTTGCTGAAGAATTTTGCATTTTACATAGTCAGCATTATTTGATTTGTGTTAGCTCATATGTATGTGTGTATGGAATCTCTTGTTATAATTTATTTTTATCGATTTTTCGCTTCTACGAATTATTACATTTGCATTTTTATTTGCGTGTTGTGTTGGATTAGTGTTTGGTTTTTGTATAATTTTATTATAAAAAATGTTTAAAATGTTTACATTCATAGCTTTTTTCCCGTTTCTACAATCTGCCACATTGTATTGTAGATGTGCATTTTTTAGATGTTAATGAATGGTTCGTATAAGGAAATATCGCCGCTTCACTTGTTTGGCTAAATAACCTACATCTACTTTGTATTGCCGTTTGAAAAGCAACACCCTCCTGCAGAAGTCTAAAATTTCTTCTGCTCCTATATGTATACATTTGAACTTGAAATCAAATAGGGTTAGAAATGGATGTCAAATAATGGACAACTAAGATTAATATTTCAGATATAGAATATTAATATTTGCTAAAGTGAAGTTCAAGCAAGGTTACGAAGGTATTAGAGGCCCAAACCTTTCCGATGCTTATGTTCTTAAATAGTACTTTTATCGAGTCATAATGACGAAAATTTGAATTCAATTTCAGTTTGGATTCCATGGCATTTTGAGGCACTCAAGCCTACTTTTGTACATTTGTGTTCAAGCAGACTAGCTTTTTAAGTATTGGTGTACGTATAATCAGGCTTTGGCCCGTGAACTAAAATAGTGATTTCGATGCACAACTCCGAAAAAATTCAAAATTAGCGAAAAAACGTTTCGACTATAATTTCGATAATTCCAGAATATTTTTAACATTGGAACATCTCAAAAAGCTTATCAAATACACAATTCAGTTCGTTATTTGTGACAGTACGCCGACAATCAACGTTTTGTTTTTACATTAAATGTTTTACTTGTATGCTGATAAATAGATGTTTAATGTTTTTAAAATGAATTTGGATACCAAATACTATATTTGCGGGGTCATCTCCCTGTACACAATCGACATCAAAAGTTATGAAATTACTAACTGAGCTACGCTGGGATCTTATTAGGTATATGCTAACGAACGTTGAGGTTGTATAAAAAGGCCTTGACCTCAGAAAAAATACCGGAAATGGCATTAACTAACACATGAAAATGTCTAAGACATATAGTATAAGCAGGTATAATATACTTTCGCTTAGCAGAAGCTTGTGAGCACTTCGAAACAGTGTTTGGCAATGAAATAAAACAAGCCGAAAGTAAAATTCTTTCCACTACTTTAAAAAGGATCCAAAAAGGTTGTTGATAATTATTCTGAAATAATTACTTAAACTTAGACTAATCTTAAATAAAAAATATATATTATATTCTGTGTGTAAAAAAATTATTTTTAACCAAAAACTACGATTATTCTATCTACTCTCAAACTTGAAAAAAGAGAAATGTTAATTATATCGAGATTTGAGCTAACACAAACATGGTGACAAAGAAAAAAACTTCTTTTATGTCAAATATTTTGTCTGTGGCTGCCCTTAAGATCCTCAGCGAACTTTTTTTCCTCAATAAATTTATTTCAAATAGTAATCGTTCGATTTTGAGAAACATCAAAAAATCTCGGAGAGTTAATTTGGTATTGAAGGTGATTGAGAAATTCGAGGTGTTTTTGTACGTAGCATTTCCATTATGTTCAATGTACAAACATGGAACTTGAAACTTCGTCAATGAATGTTTCGTAGTAAAATTTGACACAACTAATACCTCTAACATTAGACATACCTGAACACCAATCCACCGATAATCGAAATTGGTCCATATATTTCACCAACATCACAGAATATATTTGAGGATATTTGAGGATATCGGAGGATTTCGGTTGATTTAATATATTTTGAATATATTATTCTTAATAGAATTGAGTGGCCATGTTTTTTTGCGCATAATTTAATTTGTCGTCCATCTCTCTTTTAGACTTAATTATATGTGATACATATTGGTTAGTGAGGGAGTTTTTTCAATTCGTGAATTGCTACCAAAATGAGTGATATCAGTTTCTACTCTCCTCAGTACTGCTTTCAGCTATTTAAAGTTGAGTTTATTAAGCAAATATTTTTTAGTCAGGTGTAATACAAAATAGGCATTGTATAATATTATATTATATATAATAATATATAATTATATAATACATTGTTATATAATACATTATTATACAATACATTATTATATAATACAATAATAATATATTATGCAATCAAATAAATAATCAAATCTTTATCTTCAATTGCTGTAAGTTATTTATCCACATGTAACGAATATTTCAATTACATAATGGTAGCTTTTGGTACTGAAACCGTCTGGAAATCATAATTCTCTGAATAGAACTTAATTAAATGCAAACCAAATTGACAGAGATGGAGCCTCCGATTGGGAGTTTGCAAAAATCAAGTCACTGGAAAAAATGGCGAAAGGGAATTCAATGAAAAGAAGAATAAAAGACCAAAAAGGAATTAGAGCAAAGTAATCAGATACAACTCATTTGGCAGTTAATGTCGGTGCCAAATTCAAAGCCAATGACACACATGGCAACACGCACACATACATAAAAAAGAAATGAAAAAGTAATATACAAAGTGCAAATACCACTATCACGTGTCTTTCTAGAGAATGATGAGGCGCAAGAGAGGAGCGCAAGACTGTTTCAATTGAAAGGAAACGGAAACGACAACCGGTTTTGTTGGCGCCGACAACAGAAACCAACAAAACAGATACAAATAACGGAATCAGTGCACTGAACGGCGCTTTTAAGGTAAACAAAAAGGGTGGCAAAAAGAAAGAGACAGAAGAGGTAAAAAAGGAAAAGCAAACACAATTCTCTCTACCTTGTTCATTTTCGAAATGGTCGACACAATGTCTGCCAAAAACTGAATGCTATAATGATTTCACGTAGCTTTTCAGGCACAGCTGTGGGCTGGCACGATGTTAGGCGGGAATCAGGGTGAGCTTACGCTAAATATATAGATAGTCCATTTACATATAATATGAAACCATGTGTGTGTGCATATCGGTATGTGGGTGGGTAAATTTGTTCACCAATTTCGGTGCTGTGATTTGCCGTTTGTTTTTGCTGCCATGTGTTTGTTCGCAACGACTCGTTAGTTGGCTGTTGGCAGCAGTTGGCTAAAATGGAAAATCAATAGCCAGGGAAAATTAACAAGAGCTGTGTATAAATCTAGTAATAAGTATTTGTTGCAAGAGGATATCAGAGTTACTTCAAAAGAATACTTATTCCTTCAAAAGGAGGTCGAGCTGAACGCTCTTTTAGGAAACAGCTTGAAACAGGGAACACTGGAAAATGTATTCTGATCGCAAAAACTAACTGTTATTATTACTATTTTTCAAAGTAAACAGCAAGTTCTATTAATTGTGAAAAACAAGTTTCGATGTAGGATTGATAAACTTGAGAAAGAAGTTTTTCTACATTTTAAGGGATGAAGTATTTATATATAAATAAGCCCAGAGCTTATCGTGAATACTTATAAACTTGCCGGCAACGTTTTATTGCTTAACGTTTTATAATCAGACGCGAAAAACAGGTTTTCGAGAAATATTTGATTACTGGAATTCCTGCTGTAAAACATCAATGTATTTTAAAGAAACTTTCATTCAAAATCTTCTAAAAATTTCAGGCTTAAATTACATATTAGAGGCAACTCAAAGCATTCAATAAATTCCAAAGTATATTTTCGTATGGATTTAAAAGTGGATTTCTAACAGGAACTTTTTAAAATGTATGCAATTAGCATCGATATTTATGTCACCACCAAAGCTGAAGTAACAGATTGTATTCAATTATTCTTTTCTGTGGTATTAATATACACTTTAAAGTATACATTTCATATTTGGCTCTGTGTTGTCTATTGAATTTAGGTAGAACTGAAATTTTTGGAATAATTTAACAAATTTTACACAAAATACACCAAACATAGTTATAGAGTTTTTAATAGTTTTCACTTTTCTCAGTAAATGATACATAAATCGAGGCCAATTAATTGCAGAAATAGATATATATTGATGAAACATAATTATTCGAATAGCATTTGTAAATGCTATAACTAAGTAATCAAAAAAGCAATAATACACAAATTCGACACAAACACATCACTGAAGTAGACGCTTCGAGTCGACTTCGTTATCATATTCTATTCTATGCTTTTCAAGCAATCTCGTCCATAGTTAGTGAACACATATCATTTCATTTCCAGAGAAACAGTGTGAAAATGGCCAAAAATCAGTTATATACACAACTTATTTCCATAAAGGAGCTTTACTCAAAACAACCACAAGTTAGATATCTCTCATACATTATATTATCACAATCATAAAATGGGTGTAGCGATTAAACAGAATACCAAATTACTATATTGATATAAAAAATGTATATATTTTTCCTAAAATGCATATTATACGAATTTAATATGAGCCAAATCTTTTCACAAACCCGCGTACTTTATAACAACCCATTGCCATTATCACAGATATTTCACGCGCAGTAGTTTACAGAGTGTTGGAAGAATTCGCTGAAAGTTTACCTCTGAAAATATTGATAAGCTACTAGAAAGCTACGGAAATTAACGCATCTGATATAAAAACTTCCGTCAGAATATAGTCACGCATAACAGCCATACAAAAAACAATGACAAAATTAAATCGTATGAAATAAAACTTTACTTTTGGACTTTTTATTTCAAAATTCAATGAAAATAAAATTAAAAATAAAATATTTTACTAGTAGCTCATGTGGTAAAGTTGATAAAAAATTGTTATTGGAAAAAGTAAAAAATAAATCTAAATAGGTTTCCCGTTTTTATTCTTTCACTTGAGTCTCTTATCTCTAGAAATAATGAAAACAGTTTGTTATTTTTAGCGCTTTGTAAAATAATAATTTTCTCTTCTCAGGAGCGGCTTTAGTAGGCAATTATAGGCAATATGCTCCAACAGAGGCTTACATCCATATCGCTGAAAGGTACTGGATTATAGTTCCCGCTATACATCCGTTGGATACTACATGAGGATTTTGCTTTGTGGATGACTATTGAAGCCAGTATACTTGAGAACGCATATAACAACCCGGAGTTTACATTTTGGGAAGCACTGTTTAAAGTATTTGCTTAAGATTGTGAAGGTAAAATGGAACATAAAGTTCTGGGAAACAATGACGTTTATTAGAATTTAAAATCGCTCAGAAGATTTGGAGTAATTTGTTAAATAACTCAGTTTTTCAAGTTTATTAATGTTGGCCATTTTATAGAATACTGCATTTAGGCACAACTATTACAATTATAAATGTTAGTTTAATTACCTTCATCAATCAACAGACAACGTAAACTCTTAAAACATATTTCACAACAAAAAAGTGTCAACTTGAATATTACTGGAAAAATTCATTAGGTGATTAAAGAACAATAATTTTTTTTGAAGACCGATTTTGAAAAAATAATTTAATTGAAAGCGTTCGTAAATAAAGAGAAAGTAAAGCATACATATTTTCCTTAAAGATATCCAATATATGCAAACTCCAAAACTCGGAAAATAGTGCAGGCAACTGCTTAAGATCAGTTTCCTGCTGAGTACTACATTTTTGGGCACTATAAGAGGGGTTGATAGTAATGGATAATATACACAAAATGACGACTGGTCAATCAGTTGCTGCCTGTGGTTGGTAGTCGATATCCTCTCGTAATGTAAATGTTTGTATACCGTTGTGGAACGGCAACTATACTCGCGCTATTATAGATACCTAATAATTCCCAATTTACCAATGATTTTAAACATATTCTATTTCCCCCAATATGGGGTTTTTTCCCCAATACGGGAAAAGATTTCTAACCAACTTTAAATAAAAGTTAGTATTAGTTGTAATAATATTAACCATTGAACATAATTGTTTCTAACATTCATTAATAAATATACACAGCTGTTCTATAAAGATATACATTTTCAAAGTCGAGTGACATTTACATCAAAACTGAAAGAGTTAGTCAAAAAGTTGTGCTCATTTATATGCATTGTAAAGGTAGAGTTAGCTTTAGAAGTTAGAAAAGCTTTTAGTTAGCCACTTTTTTGAAATTCATCGTCCTCAAATTTACTTTGGGATATATTTTTATTAAGATTCATGAATTTTTGTCTAAATTTTATATAGAAGGGAAGCACTGTACTCGGGTATATGGACACCAAATACGATATAGATCAATATGCCAATTAAATTTAAACTTATTTGCCACCAGAAATGAATGCATTCGATATCGTCCGCACCCTAATTCAAAACATAACGTAAATTGGTGCCAAATAGTGATCATAATCGCTGGAGAAATTCGCTTATGCAACATCTCTTTTAACAAAATGTTGCACATATTTCGATATATCTCACTCACTTTACATTCTTACATATTTTACTTGATTTATTTATTCAGAGTATATTATGTAACATAGTAATATTATGTTTTAAATTGGTATTTTAGTAATGAAAATCGTCCGCTGGAATAGGTTAAAACTTTATGTAACTCTAAAAACTTCCATAAAACGTACATTAAAAAATTTGTAAACGAAATTCTAAAAGTAAATTAAAAAGTATCGCTTTTGGCTTTGCAAAATAAAACAACTGTTGTTGAACTACAAATAACTGTCGTTAAAACAAGATGATAAATCTTACAGTCCAAGGATTTTCTTTAAAGACATTGCGGTAACAAAAAGTTTTCAGCAAAATTTATATAATCTTTTTACTACTATTAATTAATAAAATTTATAATAAATTAAAAGCTTGATGTCGTTGGAAAAGGTTCGAAATCTATTATACAAATATTAAACAAAAAGGTACATAGCCCGCATTATACACGCGCCTTTAATTCAACATACTTAGTTAGTATTATCCATTTTCCATCTCTACAACATTCAAATCTCCTTGAAACGGTGAAAACATCGGTACTTTAATGACAACATATTTTATGGTGCACCAAAGCGATTTGTCATTAACATGTACTGTTACAAGAAATTCCACAAAACTTCCATGTTTGTATATATCCTTCTACATGTCATATAGGTCTGCATACCACTACATGCACAGCTTTTTATTTTGTAAATTAATCCATGTGCATGTGCATTTTCCTCTTCATGTCAGGCAGTGTTGGCAGCAGCAAACAAACATCTCACGCCAGAACAGCAACCCATTTATCACAAACACACACACTCACATACACTCACATACACTCACATACACCCAAGCGGCTATTGAAAGATTTTGCATACTTTTCTTGATGCTTCTCCAAAGTGTCTGAGGCAAGCAAAAGCGCGTTTTGACTAGTTAAGGATTTCATTATGTAAAAAAGCGCGAGCGCATGTGGGCGCCACGCCACATAATGCACACGAGTGTACATACAAAAAGCGGAAGAATATAGTATAACACAATTGCCAAGTCTGCATAGGCGCTCATAGCGAACATGAGCGAGCAGGTGCAACACTTGCGGGCTGCACGAGATCTAACCCATTTTCCCTAAAGTATTCACATTTTCTTTTCAGCGGAAATTCTTCTACAAAGCGACTCAAGCTGTGCAGCTTGGAATGTTTGCGCGCACAAATGCACATCCGCTCCCCCGCACACGCGCACTCACTTCCGCACAAACATTTACAGCTTCTTTAGCGCTTGCATGCAAATATTACTCAGATGGTGGGAAAATGCATATCAATACCAGGCATGCTTAGCATGAGGTTGGTAAGATTAAAGCGCATGTGAAAGGGTATGCATGGCGTATGGGTAACATCGGTAAAAGTTACTTTACGTTTCACTTATACGCACGCCGCTGTGGAGTAAAAATGATTCATAAATATTCTTACATTTTTGCGTCGCTGAAAGATTAGAATAAAATTTGAAAGTATACAAATTACATGCCCGTTAATTAAAATGCCTGCGAAACTAGCGGATCTAAAGAAAGAAAATTGAGTTTCGGGCAGTCTAGGACTTTCGAAAAAAAAGTTTAATATTTTTCAAATTAAAGTTTAGTTTAGAGTTCTAAAAACATTATTAAATTGGTGGAATAGTGAAAACATATTTTCCCCTGTCCTATTAGCTGTAGTGTGGAAGTGTTCGAGCTTCAGCTTTGATATTGAAACTCGAATATTGAACTCTTTATGTTCAAATTCTTACATAAAATATTTTATTAGTTAATTATTAATAATAAGCTATTATTAATAAAGCCTAAGAGAAAAAAAAAAGAAATTTGCCTGCCTGAAAAGACTGCCAAAATAAATTGTAAAATGTGTTCCTTTTTTGGACTTTAGACTGGCCTAACCCCTTAGATTTCAAAATTTGTTTTTTATGCTGGTTTATATTTAAAGCGTTAGCGTCATAAATAACCGTTACTAAGCACTTTTCACTTGGCAAATATATATACAGCACTTCGACCATCAACAGAGTGAGATAGAGAGAGTGAGAGAGAGAGAGAAAGAGTAATAATCAATCATTCGATGGCATCAAAAACACGTCAAACACACTATAGACTCTTTCTCAACTCAACGGCCTCTAACCAAACGCAGTGAATTGCAGTGTCCAACTAATACTTAATGATGGATTGAACTATAAATATGCGTTCCAAGAGATATATGCTCATACGTCTTCAACTAAATATTCCTCACTTATGAAATTGTATAGTAAAAAAAAAATGTATTATATTAATGTTGTATTGTAATGTTGTAATATAGTGTTATAACATATACTATAATTGTATAGTAATATTGTAATTTTATAATATAGTTATAGCAATAATAATAATATATAGTAATGTTGTCAAATTATATACGCGTATACTTGCATGCATTAGTATAAATATCCTTGAGCATAAACACGTATACATACACATATATACACATATATATGCTCCAGTGGAGTTCGACTAGTATTCAAGTATTAGTGAGAAAAAAGTTGAAAGTTTTGGTGCGTCATCGGGGCAAATCGACAAGTTCGACACATGCAAATACCCTTTTCAGCTGCCAAAACAAAAAAAGGTTAGGTGGCATGTCTGCCGCCAAGTAGGCGGCAAGAATTTTACTACAAGTTTTGCTAACTCAAAAGTTTTGCTACACCAAATTTTTTTTCTCCACTGATTTGACTACTCACAGTGAAAAGAAAACTATATCACATTAACAAATAAAAAATTGAGTAATACTTCTGTGTTATTAGTAGTAGCAGAGCAGATGAAAATAAAGTTTCATCTCATGGAATAATTTTTCATGAAAAGGTAAAACTTTTAAAATGCAGCTATGTAAGAGATAAAGAGAGAGAGAGAGAGAGAGAGATATGTAAGTGATTTTTTTTTTAATTTTTTTTTCTCATTTTGACAATTTTAATTGTTTTCATTCTTTCCAACAAATTCCATTAGAGTCTCCAATTTATCCGAATCTCTTAACTACACTTCTGCCTTCCGCAATTAAAAAATAAATATACGAAAGATAAAATAAAAATATACTTCAAACTATAGAATTTTGAGATAGCTTACAGTTAAAAATATTGAAATGAAGAATCCGAATGCTATATAATATCGGAGCAAGGAGAGAGATCGGCTACGCAGCACCCTTCTAAACTATCCCGCTTGCATTAGAACAATGAGTGTCCTCTTGGACCTCTATATCAAAGCTGATTTATTATTTTTAGTCACAAAGAAACTTTCCGAAACCTTTTGGGAAGTAGATTGTTAAGTTAGTGGGTGAAAAGTTCTATAAAAAATATAACTATGAAATAGCTTTTGAACAATTTTTCGATTATTATTGATACAGCTTAGAGTCGACACTGTTTTATCTTAATTTGATACTTGATTTAAGACAGACTAAGTATCTCATTCTTAGCTTAGTGACATATTTTACAAGGCGAAATTACTTAGTTTATGCATAAACTAGGAACGAGCTCTAAATCAAGATAATGAGCACTTAGTATTAGAGCTGCTATAGTGCCCAGTAATCATAAAATTCGTTAACTGTGCATAAAAGCGAATTGAAAAAGTAAAATGCTTCGGAAATAAACGAACTATTGGTGATTGTGTACAAAGTAAAACTTGAGTGTATTCATTTACAATAAGGGAGTTGTACTATAAAATTCATGACTTTTATTTAACAATCGGTGGGTGCGATTACTATACGAAGGATTTGGAAAAACAACTTGTGGAATTTATAAATGGTAACAGTATATTCTAAATGTACTACTTTTGATGCAGGAAAAAAAAACACTATCTAAAAAAAAACATACCATATCGATTTTAAGATATGTTCCCTCAGCTATGAGTGATACGTGCGGTAAATGGGTTGGCTGTTGGGGCATTAGAAAGAGAGATTTATGGACTGATGAGCTTTATTAAAGTATATATAGTTCAATTAACTACATACCAGTGGTTACTCTGAGAGAGAACATGTTTTAAAATATGTACCAGATAATATGTAAGATGTAGACACCCAAGCTGCGACACTATATAGTATAATGAACTACAAAAACTTGGTGTGTTGAGTTGAGCTGCCGTCAAGCAGTGAAATGAAAGTTTCTTAGATGGTTATGGTGCCAATAAAGAAGAAAAGTCATTTTTTAAATATTCAGGTTTACAACAACAACTTTCATAAGCAATCATAATGCCCGGCTATATTAGAATACAAGTTATAGTTAAGTACAAATTTCTTTACAAATCTAGTCAAATTAAGATCCCACAACTAACAAAATAAGAGTATATGTGCATTCACATGTATGTATGTGTATCAATTAGAATTTTAGTTTGTTAGATTAGAATAGATTTTTAGTAATAATTTACAATGTTCACAGATTTTTCTAAGATCACTAAGTTTGATGATGATGAGACAATTGTTGTTATTATTTGTGCAAATATTGTTGAGATAAATAATAACACCATAAAAAAATAATAATGAGAAATGTATACATATGTATAGTTATAATAAAACGGTCACAGCTGTGCAACATAAATGGAGGTCAAAACCCACAACTCTCCGCTTGGTAGTTAGGCACTCTGCGCACTTAATGACGGCTGCACAAATATAGTAAAAATGTAAAAATGTAAATTTGTATATTTATATTTGATAAAAAAAAAGTAAATTTATTTAAAAATGATTTTATTGAGCAGCTTTTGAAAATTATTTTCACAAAATGATGATGACTTTGAAATAAGCTTCATATTTGATCATAAATCTCTTAATGTCAGTGCATACATATATAATTAAAAAAATATATTTATTTGTAGTCCACCGATTATTTATATATTTGCTTGATTTATTGTTGTATTTTATTTTAACATAGACTGAAAATTTTGTGCAAATAAATTTCGCGAGAAATGCATCTGAAAGTCCGTCAGCTGAAGTTTATCTGTTGCCACAAAAAGTTCAGCTTTAAACCGCTGAAAAGCACACGCATTAACGCACACATGCACACATTCACACACATATTCACGCCCCACTGGATCTGTATGCATTTTCTTACAATTGTTTGCATTCGCAATTATTCGACCGAAAGCGACACAGTAACTCATATATGAGCTCAGCACTAGTGTATATGTATATACATGCATACATACATACATACATACATACATATAAATGCGTCCATTAATGCGACACATACACATAAACATACATAATTCATGCATGATTATGTGTGCTAGTTTATGAGACATTTCACATACAGCACACAAATCCAGTTTGCTTGTTGGCAAAATAAATCATGGCGAATTGAAAAATGGCAAGCCAGAACATAGCAGGCGAATGCTAAAAACACTTTCCCATCAGTGGCTGGAATAATAAAAAAGGGTTACCACTTTAGTGGCACTATATGGGAGTAAATATGTTTCTGTATCTGTCTGTATGTATTTATGTGTATGCCGATGTACATATGTGTATATACCTAATATGCATTTCATGTGTAGACACTTGGCTTGAGGTCGAAGACATTTATGACAACCATTTTGTCCTACATAACGAAAATTCAAACGCATGCACGCCCATATACCAACCCCTCTTGTATGTACCATGTATGTATGTATACATGTATCTCTATAAGTTTATATGAATGTAATCATGCATAAAATGCAAACGCATACCACCGTCAAGATATTAAGCAATGAAATGAATTCATCAAAATGCCACAAGTTTTAAATGAAACTCGAGCACAAGACAGTGGCGGCAGCTGCAGCGGCTTCAACAACCGCCGAACACGCCATGCGTCATGCTTCACACACTACATTATGTAACAACGATTAAAACGCATTTTTTATACAACCACAAGTCGAGTTTATCTAATACTTCATACATATATACACGGCAACCACGCCCAAATGTCAGCAGATCTGCGCTGCGAAATATTTTCTCACAATATTGCAAACATCTTTTTCTTCTCAACTACACACAGTACAAATATTTCAACTATTTCCTGCTGGGAAAGGCGGAAATGCGATATTTTAGTTCGGCATAGCATACTTTTAGGCGAGAATGACACTGAGTTTCTCAAAGTGCGCTTGAAACAATGATGAATGTGCTGCAATGCGTGCAACGAGCGTGCTGGTGCCAACACGGCTCACATTCGCTCTAGCGACTGGTCAGCGTCTTGGCGAAACTACTAAACTGAGCCATAAGTCCAAGTAAGCATATAAAATCCAATAAAACGTATAGCTATCACCACCATTAAACGCTCATAAAACGTATCCTTATACGTATATAATGACACACACGCTTATGTTTGTAAATTTATCATCATTACGTTCATTATGTAGTACGCTGTATTCATTAGTAATTATTTGCGATTAAAATGCGTTTGAAATTACGACACGCAGCAGTCATTTGAAAATTTATTTAATGTAATTTTAAAAATTTTCACTTATTTTATTTATATGTACATATATTATTCATTTTTAAAATTCCCACATTTTAATCGTAATTAAAACATTCATCATAATGTTTTACTTAAGTACAAACTTAAACCAAACTTAGATATAACCTACAATATACGTGCATATGCATATATGCCAGAGGGTTCTAATAGTCTGAATCCATGTTATCGTCCTCTGGACCGCTCGACAGCGGATTTCTTGTCGCTTTATTCAATTTGTTCGAAGCACATTTTTTTCGAAAATGTTTTTTCTTCCCAAATTGAAAACCTCTACGCAAATCATCTAAGAATAATTTGTAGGACCAGCCCGGTCGGTCAGTGGCACCTATTTAGAAAGGAAAAGTATTCAGTGATATTTTCAAATTGCTCTTGAACTATATTCTGTTGATTTCGGACTTTTGAATTTCAAAATATAAATTCTGATTTTGAAGAAAATAAGTTTCAAATATCATACATTGCTTTTTTTTATATGACAGTTTAATAATTAAGTGCAATCAAAAAAATGCTCGATAGTGAAGAATTTATATTTGAGAACACACTTATCATCACTTATACTTACTATATAACACACTTAAAAGCTTTGGATACAGCAGCATGCGCTTTTTACCATGGGTACCTTCGAGGTTATAACTCAGAATAATCTCCTCAGATAGCACATACACTAGTTTTTGTTTTAGACCAATTGGCATCAAGAGTGGTTTAAGAAAACGTGTCTGTAATAAGAAATTTTATACAAAGAAGTAAAAAAAAAAACACAAACTTTTTTTTAAGCTGAACGTGTGTAAATTTCAAATTATTTATTTAAAAATAAGTTCTTGGTAGAATTAATGGTTATATATATACATAAATATTATTTATATATAAATATTATATATGTATAAATATTATATATATATATATATATTTATAGTAAAAATAACATTATTTATAGATAAATTAGAGGAAGCAAAAACTCCAAAGAATTTTAACAAATGAATTAATTAGTAAAGATAATCTGAAAAGTTTACATATTCATAACTTCTGTTTATAACTTCAAATTTACACATGACACCCTCAATAACTTGTTTTATATTTTCAAAAATATTTACCATTTCTTCTTTTTTTCTTTCGTCCATTCCAATAAAAGCTTCTGCATTGTCTAAATCTTCTTGCGTCATTAATGGAAAAACAGGTCTTTGGATATTCTTTTCTTCTTCAGCCTCTTCTTCTTGCTTTACCAAGCGTTTCATCATTTCCTGATGCCCTTTCATTAACTCATCTATTACTTCTTTTTGCCGGTCCATAAAGCCTTTAGAAATTTAAGACATAATGAAAACAAATGCAAAAAATTAAAAATCATTATAAAAGTTAAAGATCCATTGATTGTTTTTATTTTTTCACACATATTTTGCAAAATTTCTCTTTGTTTAATTTATAACTTGTAATTTGTAATTTGTGTAAAACCGTAATTTTTTAATATTTAAATCTTTTAAACACGGTCTAATACAAATTTGTTTTTCCGATTTAAATTTAAATCAAATAGTGCTTCAATGGATCTTCAACTGCACATATTATATAAAATATTGCACAAATAAATTTACCTTTTATTTGTTGCATATCGGCACGCATCTCCTTTATCTCTTTTGACAAATCTTGCATTTGAGATGTTAAATCCATGTTTTCTGAAATCGGAGTTTTTATTGTGGAATATCACTTAAAAAAGGTTAAACGGTGTCTAGCAACAAAAAATTAAGTAATAGTTTTTGTCAAAACGTATTCCGCATAATAACCAATAAATCTTAAAATTTTTAGATCTATGTTATATTATTATTTTTATTGTTGAAGTTAGAAACGTTCAATGGCATACAAAACTTGTGTATGCCGTTCCGATCATAGGTGAATCTAAGTAACCGAGATGGGAGGATTTTTATCTAGCAAAGGACTCTCTTTCTCTCTCGCATTACTAAACATTTGTTAGGGAATGCTTTCTGCCGCCACGAAAACAATAACAAATTTTGTTTATGAACCTCTCTTAACAGCTTCCTAGTATTTTATATTATTTTTTGATACTGCAAATTGATAAAGAATCATTCGAGACCAAAATTAGACAAGCTTATTAAACAACTTATGTGTATTTATACTTGAACATCACAATTTTGCGGAAATAATGAATTAAAATAAATCCTTAATTCATTATCCATAGTTCTTGCATGAGTTTGTGAGGAAAATTTGTTTGCTCAACTATCTCCGCAAAGCAAAAAAAAAATGCAAAGTTGGGAGGACTACATTGTACAGACAAACGTTTTCTTAACTCATAATTTAACCACATAACGGTATATACATTTATTTGCACTTAATTAAAACTTCGAATCTTAGGAGCGCTCAAAGTCATATTCTAAATTCAATAAAAACTCGATATTACCAGTAGTTTCGTACATGTATGCAAATTCAGGGCCGCGTATTTTGCGTGCCACTACAACTTTTATCTTTGATAATCAGAAGTCACAAAAAATATTATTTGTTACGTATATATGGCCAATTTGGATATCACTGTATTCCTCGATTCATTTGTACATTTAATAATTCCCGCATCACAAAATAAAGATCTCCAAAATATAAAAGCGCATAAATTTAGGAAAAACTCGCCCGGCGATACAATCTTTGACAACCAGATTGTGTGTGGTGAAAAACGTCAAACATCTTAACGCTTAGGTCGTACCACAAAATATAGCATAATCGTGCTAATACTTATAGGATAGCAATTAATCCAATCAGAAAATGGAATTCCATTGTATATCGGCCAACCTAAGTATTTTTTATTAAATAAATAAAATTGTGAAAATTTTTTTATTTAAAGCCAGGCTTTTTATTCATTATCAAACGGAATTAAAACTTCTTCGATTTTAATTGACGGCTGTTCAGAATATTTCCTACGTTGGGTCCAATTAAATTTGAAATGTTTATTTTTGGCACACTTAAACCCGTTCCTGAGGTCGTCCAGGAAGTATTTGTAATTCCAACCCTCTCTTGTTGTGGCTTCTGAAGAGTAGAAATGGAATAAAACAATAGCTTAATAAACGGTTCAAATAAATTCGAAAACTGTTACTTACGGAAGAGCACATCCAATAATTTCGGATAATCCTGTATACGTTTCTTGTTGTGTCTACCATCAACGTTATAGTCCAGAATCACATCACTGCCTAATATCTTGTTCAAATTCTTTTTAAAACTTCCGGGCATTAATAGCGCTCTGGCTAGTGCAATCTAAATTTTTTTTGTTCATATATAGACCTAATATGTGATGCATTCATTTATTTTATATATATTTATAACTCACACATTCTCCTTTATTTTCCTCATTTATACTCTCTTCAGCGGTCTCCAAATCGTCTTGTGAATTTATAGGAAATATGTTTAAAAATTGTTTTGCGGTGCTTTGACTAAGTTTTTTATCCTGCTTATTTTCCTCATATTTTCTCAAGAGATGGCACTGTTCTTTTATTAACCTTATTATGGTTTGATTCTGCTTGGTCAATGATTCTACAGGAAAAAAAACAAAATATGAGCAGCGGTATGATTCTATAAATATATTACCTTTGAGTTGTGTAACTTCATTCCGCAATTCTGCTGTTTCATTGGTAAGTTGTTCCACTTTTTCAGTTAAATCCATATTTTCTGAAATTTAACGTTACACTCGTTGTATATAAACCAAAAAAACCTTTATTGTAATATAATTGGAATATCTTCAAAAATTTCTCTGGTATCACAATGCAACCATGTGAAGGAACACACACATACTTAATTCAACATATCAATAAAATGTGGTATGTTTTTCGTGGTGTGTTCTGCGGATACGTTTTGTTTGCAAACAGATTCACAAGTAACATTTAACATTTATTTAGTCATTAAAATACGCAAAACAGGCAATAAAATAAAAAAAACAAGACGCAGCATTTTTCAGCAATGTGCCACTATATATATAAGTATATATGAAAGGTTTTTTATAATAAATCATTATTGCAACCACGGCCTGTGTTTAGCAGTTGACTCTAGATTTTTGTAGTCTGCTCACCGCACCTGTTTCCTTGTATCACAAATTATCTTCGAGTTTGATAACTGCTTTTATTTTCTAACTGTTTATTTATAATTTAAGACCACTTTAGAACTTTTTATTGAAATTTATAGTGTAGTAAGAGGTATCCGTTGTAAATTCTCTAATTCTGTTGAGATTGCTTTTTTGTTTCCTGGTGTTAAAATAAGGCAAGGTAAAATACATTTTTGTATGGTGAATACGTTTCCACCTCACTCTTATTAACTCTGCGGTTGCCACAAAGGAAATTTTTGTTTTTCATTTACGAAGAACTATCAAATTGAAAATGTAGAACAAAATTATTTTATATTACATATATACACAATCCAAAAATATCAGTGCAAATGATAAACCATTGAAAAAAGAATACCCCGATTTGAATTAATCATAATGCAGTTGAAAAGTTACGCAAATAAGTTAAGTACGTACTACATATAAATTTAATTGTAAAAATTTAAATTCCGTTAATCGTTATTTAAGATTCATCCACATATTTTGCTAATAAGCAAAGTAGAAGTTCCAGAAAGACAAATCGATCCATCTAGTAGCTGGTTTTCTTTAATGTTTCTTACAGTAGAGCTATATTTGAAAATTATTTAAAATAATATTATTTGGTGAAGGGAATTATTTGAGAACTTAGAATAAAAACGATCTCAACGTATTCTCAAACTTTAAAGACGTAATGTTCCTTGATATAAAAGCTGAGATTGTGATATAATGTGAACTGATTCTGTGGGATAAGCCAAACGTAATGTCACGTTGCGTAAAATAACTCAGATATTGACACAAATAACTCCGTTATTATCAGAGAATATTGGTAGGGAGCTTGGTACCCAATAAAAATCTTTTATTCTTAAAAAATACAAAAACAGGTAAGCAATTGGTAAGTTCGATGGAAAGTAACAACCATGAGAGTCAGTTTTACGTAACATGAACGGCCCCAATTTTTTATTTTTTTTGCCAAGGATGATGGTCCTGACTTTGCAGCATGGTGTGTATAATATTTGGAGAATGTTTTATACCGCTACAACAACAAAAACAACAGATGTGTTGTAGATTTTCTAAAAATAATAATCATATTTTATTAAAATAAAAAAATTAATGTTTGTATACTTTTAACATAATTTCAAATTATATTTCGAATTCAGAGAATACTGATGTAATGAATTCAAAAATCTTCCAGATCGACAACAATAGCTTTTCTTTAAATATTCTAATTAGCATTGTAAACCATATAACTCAGGGCAACATTTCCTCCTGAGTCCAATAAAATGTTTTATATTTATAGAAAAGTGGCTTGGAAATGGATGGAAAAAGTATTACCTGATTTTCACCATCTTAACATCAAGAATACCATTCCGTCGGAACAATTATTTCACCCAACCTTTTTTTTTTTCTTAAATTTTATTTAATTCTAGAACATTTCTATAACATTTGCGGAAGCTATGAGCTTTTCTATTTTGTCGATTACAATCATACTTTTAGAATTCGATAAGTTACAGGCTAAATGACTATATGATCTAGAGACTTGGATGTTCAAAAGGAATCAAAAGTGAAAATGTTTTATGGTTGCAGCGTAGATTTCCCTGTAGATATTAGATGCTTATTATTAGATGTTTGTATAAGTAGTATACATATTACATATGTTCTTATGTAGAGAGCTCATCTTTAATAGAAGCAACATTACTTCTTATAAGCATAAACAGAGCTTTTAACATAACCTATAAGTAGGTTAATCACCCACCGAGGTATTATTTGATATTATTGACTTATTTTACATAATTAGTTTTCTTTGTTTAAGTTTTTTTTTTCTTAAAGTTTTATATGGAAAATATATAAGTACACATCAGTAGAAAGGTCACTTAACGATAATTGAAACATTGTGGTGGTGTGTTTTTTTTTTTAAGATTTGTTTTTCTCTCCTTTGGTCCCTTATAGCAACTGTAATATAAGCTTCTCCGATTAGAAATTAGTGAAAAAGGTGGATCACATCAATTTTCTAACTTACTTAGTATCTTAATAATATTTTTTTTAAATAAGCCTAATTTCAAACTTCGAATATCTGTATTTAAAATTTGAGTTTTGAAAACGGAACATTCATTACTTTTTAATTGCGACACAATCTCAACAAAAAAAAATGGTTTTGGTTTAATGCACAGGAAAAATTCGATTTTGTGCTATACGGCATTAATAATAGCGGGCTCATGTTTTGGTTGGATGTCTGACCCTGACCAAAAATATGCCCATTTAAATTGAGAAAGCCAAAAGTTACTCCTCCTTAGTTTAATCACAATTAATTACAAGATTCCTAAGAATTTTAGGGCAAGCTGATAACTACTCCTTCACCTTCGGCTATGTAAAATAAAAGCCGACATACTATTAACATATTTTAAATGATATAAATGAGAAGAAAAGCCTCTTCATATAAATATTATTTATGGAAAGAAGTTCCCTATTTTTAAAAACTTTCTCTCCGTAAATACTATTTTTGGAGTCACACAATCACTTTTAACAGCCCGAGAATTCGATCTGACTTGATACATATTCGGTCTGCCCCTGAAACCCTATAAAACTCTAAACACATCTTTTCATGTGTATTAAAACCTTGTACGCACAACACATCTTTGAACAACTTTGGCGATAAGACTTGTGATTTTGAACGGTCTAGGCAGAACCAAGTAGCTCACTCGGTTTCCTTCTTATTGCACTCTCATATTCATCATCATCATAACAGCATATCAAGGTCTTATATTTAATTCAGGATATCACTTATAGTTACATTCACACATAAATATTAAAAAATGGTAAAAAGAATTTATTGATACTATAGATATCAAATCAGAGATGATGCCATCGAGGTGACATGCCACACATTTATATGTATTTGTATATCTTGTGAAGCTTATATAAGTCATCTACGAGCATTACACATGTCTTTCCATCGCCCCCATGGAAGTTATGTAACGAGATGTAAGAGAAGCACCAATAATGAGTGAAATATGTAGATCAATGACCCACTATAGCCCAGAAAGACAAAATATTGAAGATGTGAAATAATCAAAAGGACACTAAAACACTTAGTCCCCTGTGCCGTAAATGAATTGCTCATACTCCATTAAAATTAGATGAATGAATGAGATTTAATCGTAACTGCCTTCGATTTACAATTAACACTCACCTTTTCTCAGCGTTGCGCTCGTATGTACGTGTATGTATGTATCCTGTGGGCGCTGTGTGCGACCGAAAGTAGGTGAGTAGGTTTTTCGGCTCTTCTTGCCACGGCTTTATGCGTTAATCGCTTGTACTTGCTGTTGTTTTTGTTGTGGTTCGCCTTGACTTAGCGTATATATACTGAAAACGTAAACGAAATAATTCGATTTTTTCACTTGAACAATTTTTTATATCTTTTTATTTTTTTATTTTTTTGCTTATTTTTCTAATTCTTATTTTTTTTTTTTGTAAATTTTCTTTATTTTTGTAAGTACACTCTCGTTTATAGACCACTTTTTAGGGGTTGCGCTTATCACTCACTCGCTCCGCGTCATGCACTCGCTCTATGCCCGTTATACTCGTACTATGAGTAGTACAACTCATAGAATTGTATGTATGTATGTTTGTATAGATGTATTGCTGATACAGAATTTTTCGTTGTTCTTTCGATTTTTCGACAGTCAAATATTTTTCGCTTTAGGATATATACGAGTGTATGCGTTTATATGTACGTATTTACACACACATACCTATATATTTCACTAGATTTGCTTGCAATACACACTTAACTTACTTTCAATATATTTTCTTCATTGATTATTTAACGGTTTTCAAATAATTTTTGAATTTTTACTAAACTCTGAAATACTTCTTTTTTTAATTTTTTTTTTTTTTGTAAACCAAAACTTGAACCAAACTGTGTGTTAAAATATTTGAGATCTCAAATTTGTCCGCGTTTTTGGGAAATGAACTGTCTACAACGGTGATGAAATTTTCACTGAGTGCAAAGGGTTTTACGATTATCGGTCGTAGCCAAGTGCAAATTTGCTCGTACTTGTAGTAAAATAGCGTTACATGCGAAAGAGCTTGCGGCGGCTACGAAGAGAGTGAACTGCGCTCTCTCTCACAAGCGCCCATTACCACCCCCATTTTATCGAGTTAGTGTCTGCAATGCGAACCGATTACTTGTGCATGTCAACGGTTAAATCGTGCTTGACTTGGCTGCTGGTTTGAATGGAACACAAAATATGTGCATGTCTAAAGAGGAGGCTTTTTTTTAGTGTTTACCCTCATCAGGTTATATAAACATTTTCATTCACTTTTTTGACATCAAAAAGGCATAGTTCTTCAGAACTTTTCTTTTCTTTTAGAATATCCACCATCCTTCACTGCATATTCCTCCCCACTAGCTCCTTCAAAAGCCTATTCTAGATACTAGATGCCTTTCTGAATTCTCATTAACTTCGCACCTTCAATGCATGTCCTTTCGCATGTCCCACCCACTTTTGCTCATTTGCTCATATCGATTCAATGATGTTTTCGCGCTCTCACCTTCTCTATTAACTATTTTCCTATTTTATTGTTGTAAATATTATTCTTCTCACTTGTTGTAGTTACGCACTCCTGTTAAGTTAATTTCATCGTCTTTTTCGTTCTTGTATTCCCCACAGCAAAGAGCGCGAGTAATGCCAACAAAAACGGTGAGAGCAATGTGAAGCTATGCGGCGCTGTCATTCGCAACAACGTGCTTAAGTTACGAACCCCTTTCACGTGTTTGGTGTATCAGGCACTCTATGCGTAAGAGTGGTGGGCTGTTTTTGGGGAGTGCAATTGAGGTGCTGTTGGTAAACATTTCGGGTGTGTGGCACGTAAGCACCGAATTGAGTTCGAAGCATGTCGGTTATCCCCAGCGGTTGCTCTTTTGTGTAATGATTTTTATCTATCTGTTATTGCTATTCGATAAAATTGGGGCGGAAAACGAATTCCTCTACCATTCACACGGACAGACACATACGTTTCTGAAATCGCCCTGTTGGAAAAAGAACTGTACGAAAATGTTATTAGATATTATGTCTGAGTATTAAAAATAGAAAAAAAAGTACAGCTATTATTAGAATGAATAGAAATGAAGTAAAGGTTAAAGAGTCCAAAATAGTGTCTAACGGTTTTCTTTACTTAACAAGTTTAAGGAAATATGAAACAAGAAATTAAATCATAAGAGGAAGATTCATTGTAATAGAGGGTGGGACTTTCTTCGCCCCTGCCACTTCCACTAAATCGCACATAAAATGAGAAATGTGAATAAAAATCCTTAATCGCATTAAAACTACGGCATACAACTTAGGCTTTTTATTGTTGTAACAACGTTAAATGTTTCAAAAGAGGAAGTGATCGTATGGTGTTAATTATTGACTAGGTATAAATTTGGGTCTGAGAGGATCCAATGTTCTCGTAGTCCATGCCATCTGTCACTAATATTGAGCGGAACGGAAAAATGACTTAAGTTCTCAAAGTACTACTCACGATGGAGTAGCCTTTGTTGGCAGCAATGATTATAATATAACTCACCGATCTTTTTGGGGTTAGGTTATACTGTATTGCCCACTTATATTTTGTAATCCTATACAGGTCAGGATAGTTAAAAATCGAAAGTAAACGTTCTAATTATGACCTTAAAGTCAATACGAGGCACATGTGCGACTATTTATTAAATAACAGTATACATTTCTGTTTGGTCTTTTTATCTACTAGATCATAGCCATATATAGCCAAATATGTTTCATCACTAAACTCTCCAAACCAAATACTTGTCAAGAACTTTTTACTTCTTTCGACTTACCGAATTATTACTTACTACTTACCGAATTGTCGTATTTTTCCGAACCTTCATAGAATTGCTTCAGTTAGACTTTTAAAATAAACGCTATGGTAAAATGTCAAACCTCAAACTTCAAAAAAGTAATAAAACATATTGTCCGTTCTTACATACACTTTACAATTTCTACACAAGACATTGTCAATCTGAATAACTTCCTGAGAATGAATGGTCCAACTATATAACAACTATTGTCGGAGTTATGTACATAGATAAGAAATTATTTCTTCTTTGGAAAGTGGTTTGTCCCAAAAAACCTGCGATGCCATCGGATGCCTTGTTTGAAATCACTGTTGGAGTCCACTGTTGCAGATATTAGCAGGTTCGTCGACAACACCCGACAACAAAGCACAACGATGAAACTTAGCAAGCGGTATTATTTAGAAGCAAGGTTCACCATAATGCAACAATGGAACCAGTGAAGCGGTTAATCGAGTTTCCAAGTTTTCCGAGTATAACCAGGAAGTAAAAGAGCTGGCTCGCGGAGAGTTTTAGGAAGTCAAGTCAGCTTCCTGAGACCCCCTAAACAGAATAAACACGTTAATAAGGGGGAAGACGGAATATGGCTGCAGTCATGATGTAGTTTCAATCCATAAAAATGCATCTCATAAAATCCTCTAGACTTACAGAAGTGCTAAGCTTATAAAATATAGCCAGACTTTTACTGAAAATAAATACTGAAGAATAATATACCAATATTGGAAACATAAAATTCATATAAATAAAACAAAATAAGGCTTAGTTACACTATTTATGACTCAAGAGTGATTGGACCGATTTTGATGATCTCTGATTTGTTAAATTCATCTCCGGCCCGAATAGCCGAATAACTCAAATTCAAACCTCAGAGAGATTCAATAAAATCAGCTGGTAATTTCACATATTATTTCTTTTTCAAAATACTGATTTTTGAGAATTATTTAAGATGAAATTTAACTCTTTGATTTCAGTTTAAAATACTCAAGTTAAAAGACTCAACCAGCTCTTGAACCAAACACATTCAGATAGTCTCATTTCTAATTTTATGCGCTTACCCAACACTGGCAATGCAATTCAGCTTTTCAGCCAAGTTGCACCCGAAGTGTCCACTTCCCCCTCTGCAACCACGAAAGAGCCACAAAAGCGAATAACGAATTGGTAAAGAGGTGAGAAACTATAACAACAACACATACACAGTGCACAGAGCGCACTGCCATTAACCACAACAACAATAATAATGGTTATAACAACAGAGCTACGCCAACTGGAAACCACTGAAATAGGTAAACACATACAAAAGTGGTAGCAACAACAACAGTAAGCGCGCAGGAAGCATGGCTATAATCAGACAGAATGTGTAGTGGAAGCAACAGGCAATAAGCAATTAGCAATAAGCAATAAGCCAAATATTACCGCTCTGGCGAGATCAGTTTAAGCGAGACAGTCGAGTGGAAAAGTTAGCAAGCGCGGAGAAAACGAGCCAAAGACTGCAGCGACGAATCGTTGTTGGAAACGTGAAAAATACAAATTATTATTGAACAATAAGTGATGACTGAGATTTAATTTTAGCTAATATTGTTGGTGTTTAAAAGCATGTTGGTTAGTAGTCAGACTAATTACGTTTGTGTCATGCCTTTGTGCTTTGTTGTTGTTGTGATTTTACTTAAAATTTTTACTAGTTTACGAAGTTTTAAAAAATAGACAAGTTTTCGCATAGCCACCAGAGCAGGCGTAGCGCGAGCAGTTAACAACAAAAAGCGTTTTATTGCCAAATTGTGGAGCAGCGGCGAGCTGTGAATGAATACAAAACTTAATTTTTTTTTTTAATAAATAGCGAAATAGCGAAAACGTTAAATAACTTTAGTCATAAGCGCATTTAAGGCAAATAATCACTTCAGGCATTTCGTGGGTGTCTCCAGCAATAATCTGCTACGGTGAGTGTGAGCTAAGCTCTTGGTGTTGTGTGAGTGAACTTGAGCTACTGAGCTGCCTAAGCTTCTACTAAGTTGCCCTGTCTCACCCAAATTAAGTCGCGTTATTCAGCCAAGTAGCGTAAAGGCGTAAAGAGCATGTGTACAATTGTAGGCTTGCAAGCGAACTCTCTTAGGCGTATCTTCGACTGGCTCTTAATAATAAGCCTCGCTTGTGGTGAGAATTTCACCAAATAATTTTTATTATTATTATTTTTTATTTACTTTTTGTTTACTTGAATGCACAATTTGTGCAAGTTTATTTGCATTTTTTCACACACTTAATTAAAGGCGGTGTTTGGTCAGTAACTTTGGAAGGTTTTTGCATTTTAAGCTAACTCCTTTGTTAGCTAATGACTAAGCTTGCATGTGTTATTATTTAATTTAAAAATTTTCTAATTGATGGCTAATTTCTGGTGCGCTTTTGTTTTGTACGCGCCGATGCCGAAAGTGCCAGAAAAAGTTATTGGCGCGTGAAACCTGGTGTCAAGGTAAATCAAGCAAATTATCCAAATTACTCGACCCATTGTGGGCACAGAGCGTATTTAAGTCCGAAAAGTACGTTTTGTTTTTTAGCCAGTTTTTGCGTATTTATTCAAAAGAATTTCGGTACAAAACTGAAAAAAAAAAGTTTTATAACACAGCTCCAATAAACAACTTTTTTTCATTGCTTTATTTATTTGTTTATGTAGAATTTAAATGTTGAAAATCTGAGCAAATTTAATATGCGCATTATATTATTTATTAATGCGTGACTAAAAAACATTAGATATCCGATCAAGCACCTAAATTAAAATTTTATCAATTTTGCTTAGGAAAATTTTATAAACGTATCAATTAAGTATTGCTAAAATTGTAGATTCTTACTTCTGAAATTTAGAAATAATTTACATTTTTTAAGTTAAAAACATTTAATACATTTTACCTGAAAATAAAAAAAACAATGTTGTCAATTCACATTGTAATACAAATAAAATTTAACAATTACCAACAAATTTTTAATCAGCAACAAGTTCAAAAAATTTTCTTAAGCATCCATAAAACCACCACCGCCACCAGCGGCGACTTGTATTACATATTGTTTGCGAATTTGTATTACAAAAATAGATTGCAAAAAATTTGTCCTTTCTTTACTGAATTAAAATTATTTTACACTCTAAAATTTTGCAAAAACATACACACTTTTTAACAAAAATAATATCTAAGCTTAAATTATTTATACGAATTGAGCCACCCTATATTTTTTTAAAAAATTTTCGTTCCTATACGAATGCTTTTACTTTAAAATGTTTTTCACTCTAAAATCTTACAAAAACATACACATTTTAATAAAAAAAACATCTAAACTTAAATTATCTACACATATGGGGCCACCCACTATTTTTATATTGATAAAAATTCCTTCCAATATTTAATTAAAATTCTTTTTTAGTCGAAAACCTTTAAGAAATGCTTACAATTTAATAAAAAAAAATGTCTAAACTTAAATTATCTACATATTGAGCCACCCTATATGTTTCATAAAAATTTGCTTTCCTTATTCTTAATTAATGCAAATTATATTACATAACGTACATTCAAAAAGTAAATACAGTGAACTTAAATTATCTACACATATTGAGCCACCCTATATTTCAGTTATTATCTCACTTTTCATGTAGTTTTGTTGCAAAATTTGCATAGTCGTTATTTGTTATAATTTTTTACACATTTGACAACAATTAAGTATTGCCTATGCAATATTCATCGCTTAATTTAGATGCACACATATACGTATTTATGCATATTTAGATATGTTTATTTTTGGCTCTGCCATTTATATTACTTTCATTGAATGGTTGACTGTTGAAAAGCTTTTGAAATATTGTTCGTTATGGCATTGAGCGCATTAATTGTAAATAAAATTATAGTCATGTATACATGTACGTGCATATGTGTACATGTACATGTATGTGTATGTGTCTAAGAATGAATTCATTTTGGTAATTTTATGTCATAAACGGGAAACAGTTTTTATGCATTTATTGTTGTTGTTGTCATAATTTGTTAAGCAATATTTAGTTTAAAAAATAAATTTTTGGCCCTGCTGTTTTCAAGTTTAGCCCTTCTCATTATATTAGTGTTTTAGGGTGAAGCTAGTTGTTAAAGTATTAATATAAAAACGGACTGTTTCCAAGGGCTAATTGAGTATTTATTGCAGCAAACAAGTTTTTTAAAAAATTCATTACTTCAATGAAGTTCAATCGGCAGTACAACCTAGGGTTGATCATCTATCTACAGTTCCTTCTTTTCTTCAAAATTTTCACTTTATTATTTCTTTAGTTACCGACTTGAAATGATTTAAATAAAATTTAATATAAAGAAATTTTTAAATTCTACATATAAGGCTTTTATCATGAGATACTGTTTATATTTCAGATTTATTCAAAAATTACATTTTGTACAAAGCCTTTGTCGCCTAGAATCAGAAAATCATGTTTAGAAACAAAAAGTTGGGCGAAAATGTAGTTTGTACCTACCAAGCAATGAATGACTGCAATAACTTAGATTGTTAGATATTTTATAATATACATATATAGTCAATAAAAGATAGACAAGTAATAATTTGAAACGGAAATCACTCAATCAAATATTAGCTATTAGATATGCTTTCGTTTGGCTAATGCTAAGTTAAAAAAGGCAACATAAAAATATTTATTTATTAAATACTTAGAGTTAAAGTAGTTGTAATATATAAGGTAAACGTTTCCTTACATACACTTTCAAAAGCTAATCAGCTTACTGCATATGAACAACGAACACAGCAGCAGTGGAGACACCACATCAGAGACGAACGCTACATTTATTTGTCTGATTTGTAGTATTTTTATGACCATAGCAACATTTATGGAGCTTTAAAAATGTCACTTGAATAATCGCTTTCAAAAATGAAATAATAAAAATTTAATTTACGCATTAATGACATGTAGCCAATACACATACATGCCTAAATACATGTGTATGTGTTCAAGCCAATAATGTATACGTACTACGAAGAGCTGTTATTTAAAGCCAATCTGCTTGAGCGGAAAGAATACTAAGAATTCCTAGACTCATTTGGAGCATAATTTATATTCAAATATAATTTTCTGTCAACTGATAAATTGGAAATTAAAAGTTTCTGGATTTATCTTGACTGTGATAAAATGATACTTAATTTATAAGACTTGATTGCAGTCTTGTTATTGGAGAGATGTTGAGTGACGACAGTAGTTTTGGGAAACTTTTTTTCACACATTTTTTTATTCTTAAAAATTATGAATTTCAAAATAGTAATATTCTGACCGCTAACCTCTTAAATACACCTAAAAATCTTACCATTTCAAGGTTTTTGGACGTCAAATGCTTGCTGTGAGCTTTGGAGAGTAAATAATTTGCAATACTTGCGTTTACTATTAATGTACTTTCATCATTCATTCAGCGGGGTCTTTAGGTGTATTTTGATGAGAGCATAGGGTATTTTGTTGCATTGTAGCATTTAAGATCCAATCCCACGATAGTCGGGTTTACGTAACTAGATCGGATACAGATTTTTAATACTAGATATTTAGTCGACAAAGGGCTGTCAACTCAGAAGCATTCCTTGAAAATATTGGCGATTATTTTCTGCCGCTTTAACAATAATGAAAAAGCTTTTATGGTCGAGATTGAACAACGGAAGCACCAATTCATATAAATATACATAATTCCATAAGTTGCGGCATCTATCACAAAACCCTGAAGATGCTTACGATTATTGGATATCTACGTTTTTTTCCTGTGCGTCAGAAATACACTCGGGTTCGATATAGCCGACCGAGTGATGAATGGTACTTGAAAAAGCGCTTCCAACTGTTTTAGATTCCTTTCCCCCTTACCGCCAAATAATGATCACACTGTTCAAAACATTACGCCACTCTAGCATCCATCAAAAAGTTAAAAATACTACTATGAGACCGTTAGAAAGGTATTTACGAGGGAAACGTGCATCATGATAGAAGCTTTGAGTCATCTGTAAAAGTTCTGTTCCTAAAAAGGGATGTGGAAAAACAATAAACAAATATCTATAAACTTTAGGAATGTACATATGTATGTGTTTTAAGAACACTGATATCTAAATTCTCATTCGCTGTCACCAACTCGCTGACACAAAGAAGCTGAATGTTTGCTTAGCTAAGTGAAATGACGCATCGACAGCAAATATGCGGCATTTTGTAAAAACAAAAAAAAAAACTCAATATAAAATATACTGCATTTGTGCTTTAAAAATTGAAAATATTTTTATTTTTACTTTTAGCAGGGTTTTATTGACTCAACACATTCAAAAGAAATATGTGAATATATAGATACATAACTATATACATATGGACACATATGGTATGTGCATTAGGAAGCAGGAGATGTGCTTTGAATTACTTCAAATGAAATATGGGATTGTCAATGACTGACGCACGCTCCATATGCAAATAGATAACTATATATGCATGTATATATATATATATATGTGTTTATATATATTTCTATATGTGTGTGTGTGGTAGGCGGTGAATTCTAGGAAGTGCTGTCTCGAATTTGTGGCGAGAATATCACTGGCGTCAAATCGCAAAAACCACAAAGATAATAAGAAACTTGTACATTATTATAGAGTTCAATTTACACACACACACACACAAACACATATATTTTGTGCATATGCACAAGCATTCATATGTTCGACAATTCATAAGCATCTTTATAGACACAACTAAATAATTTATGCAAACCTCGCATGCGTCGCTTTATGAAATTCAATGTAAGCGTCAAAAGCAATTATAAAACTACATAATAATAAGAAAATATTTGTAATTTTTTTTCTCCTTCACTCACTCTACATTAGCATCGTCTGAATTTAGCATACAATTCCATGCGAAGTGCCTACAAAACAAAATCCACTCAGCAAAATATTTAATAGCGGCCGCTGTGATTCGCATAAAAATCAGTTAGATTCAAGGTACAACAACAACAACAACAGGGCGCACATAGGCACGCACGCAAAAGTGTTTTTTTTTTCGCTTTGCTTTTCATCTTTTTTTTTTCTTTTTGGTTTTTTTTTTGTTTATGTGCACGCATTCTAATAACGCAGCAAAATTAATTTCCAACCAAAACAATTTTTTAGTGTGCGACAACATTTAAAATCAAACAGTAGCGGTAAGTGTAAGCGACAGCAAGTGAGAAGCGCTTCTTGCAATAGCGGAAAAAAATAAAGAAATAATATTTTTTTTTTTTAAATACTAAAAGCAAACAACAACAACGTAAAATAAAATTGCCCAAGTGTAGTGCCACACAAGAGTTGAGTGAAAATTCTAGCGGATTTCCAGCCAGCAAGCGCATAGTGAAAGCAAACGTCTGTGTAAACAAAAGACTTAAGCGCCGAACGCGATGGCCACACAAGCGCATACAACGCCGAAGATAAGCGCGGCAAGGAGCCAGCTGCTCGCGGCCTTGCTAATTTTCGCCAGTCTGCTGTTTAGTCAGGTAAGTCTCGCTGTGAGAATTTTTATGCGTTTAGCAATTATATTTTAGTTGTGTACTTTTCTCCGAAATTTAAGTTGGCATGCGGATTTTTACTATAAAAATGGCTTTCTAATTATTTAATTAAGCCTTAGGCAGTAAATAGGAAATAATTGTGCGCGTTTAGTAATATTTTTTATACTATTTCATTGTACTTTTGAGATAGTTAAAAAAGAAAAATTCAACAATTACAGCTGGAAATGAAATATTTTTGTTATATTGAATCTGTAAATACCCCAATGTGGCAAGAAGTAAAACTGCAGAATTTTAAAAATTAATTTCAGTATATAAGCAATATATTTTTATTTCTAAATAATAATAAATTAACTAAATGGTTTTCTGATTTCTTTAACCGAATGTAAATTGGAATTAGTTTCCGGCAGGCAATGCCTGCAGTTAAACATTAGTGATTCATTATTGATTTTGTTACCAAAAAACACTGCCTCAAGCAGTAATCTCGAATATACTAGACGTGTAACATGTGTTTGTTCATGAAAATCTTCTAAGGTCGTTAGCATTGCTAAATATGTGTTATATGCTTTCACAGAAGTTATGCTATTGCGGGTTTATACTTAATTCCCAAAGACTACTACTATAACTATGTCTATTCAAATAGCTGAAGTCCAAAAATTTTAAACACTCTTCGAAAATTTGTTCGTTTCTAATTATTTAGCGAAAAACATGAGTATCTCGATTACCAATTCGATTGATTTCTCGATTGTAATTAATTTCTTGATCAAAGAACAAATAAAAAATAAATATTTAAATTTATTTTAGCGCTATTGATCGGTATTTATTTCAAAGGCTTTCTCAATTGTAAATATTCTGTTGATAAAAGTTTTAATAAGAATATGTATTTTAGTAATTTTTGTCTATTTGTATCTCGACTGCAAATATACTCCTGATCGAGAAGTAAATCAAAGTAAGATATTGATAACTGAATTTGTAATTTCGCAAGATATTTGAGAAAAACTATAATTTAAAGCAATGGTAATGGAGTTTCCGGAAAAAGATATTTAAAATCAAACAATATGGATAAGAAGTAAAAAATGAAAGTAAAATGATTAATCTATGTTTGTATGTTCCATAAAAAACTGCTCCAACAAAAAAATTATCTGAGAGAGAGTAATGTTGATCACTATACTTTACTTTAGAACCTCAAATTACTTCCGAGTTATAGAAATGAAATAATTTTTGACTAAAAATGCAATATGAATATCATAAGAAAAGTGTTTTGAAAGTCTTTAATTTTGTAATTTTTTGGAATAGTGTTGGCATCTCTCCAGAAAATGTTGAATTAAAAATTTAGTATTTCTCCTTATAATGCGTGTAAAAGGGTTTTAAAAGGGAAAATTATTTAAGGGGTCTTCCTTTTAAATTTAACGAAGCAATCCGAAAAGTGTATGAGATTTTTCTAAGAGTATTTTAGATATATTTTTATATATAGTTTTCACTTCTCGAAAATGTGAAATTGAAAATTGTATATGTGCCCACCTTAGGCGATAAAGGAAATCTTCAATTAGCATGCTAGAAAGTCTCATATATAGACAAGTTGTGTAATAGAGTTGGCACTATAAAAAAACGGCAAAACTTAGCAAAATATTAAAATTCATTTGCCTGAAAACTTAACTTTGTAGCACTTAATTTATTTTTGGTATTACCGAGTCAAAACAGGGTGCAATAGAAACTTATTACTTTATGCCCTGCAGAGGGACAAACTTTTTGCCAGTTTCATTCAGCTTCACTTCATTCAGTGCATTTATATATGAAAGCGCTTTAAACTGCATATATACATGTGTTTTTTAGTGGTTATAAACTACAAAATATTGGATACTTACAGTCTTGCCTTCATATCTAATTCAATTTATATTACTTCAATGTTTAACCCAGCTTTTTACCAATAATACCTTGTGGCTTGCTTAAACAAAATTTTCTTTATTCAACTCTAAAAATTTTCACTTATTGCTATTAAGCTAAGCTTTTCCGTTACTTTATGAAGGGTTCACATTTGTCATGGCAAATTCATGAGCAATTTGCTGTCAACAGTGTCAAATGTCAGAATCAGCGATTGACAAATAAGCGCAGCCAATTTAATTTCTCTTTCACTCATATGTAAATTTAATAACTTTAGCAATTAACAGCAAGAATTGCAGGTTTCAAAACTTAAAAATACATACAGGTATATAATTAAATAAAAGTATTTATTTCTCAGTCAGCTCTAATGGAGTTGAAACTTATAATACTTCATAAAAAAAAAATCGTGACTCTTCACTTTATGGCTAAATGGGCTCAAACAGCGGGCTACAGGCATGTACAGATGCATATAGATGTATGTTTGTGTGTCTACGATTTTAAGTTAAATTTTTGCTGATCGCGTCTTGCCTTTACCTCAAAAATTGCTTGTACTAATACTCTTAGGGCAAGTAATTAAAATTTAATGGGATTAAGCGCCATGACTTTGTTAAATACTGGTAGTAGTTAGTATAAATACAAAATATGAGCCTTATGTATGTATGAATATATTGCACATGTATGAGTGTATATTTTCTCAAAACTAGTAAAATATTTTTTCAAGTGGGTGTCTGTGTTATTAAAAATACAAAAAGAAATTTGATTAGTGCCTTTTGCAATGTCATAAATATCACTAAATATATGTATATATATATATATATGTATATATATATGTAAACATAAATACATACATACATACATACATATATACACACATACGTGCATACATACATACGTACATACATACACACATACATACATACATATGAATATTTTCACTTTGAATGCTCACATTACATTTTAATACCAATTGTAATGCCGGTAATTTTTCGGCATTACTCTACCCATTACTTCCATGTACCGTACGGCAGTTACGTTTCTAATAGCCATTTCTTCCAGCGAAAGGCAAAATATTAAATTTCACTAGAAATTATGTTATTTTCACTGTCCACGATTATCTTATTATCTTCCATTGGCCTTCGACTGAAATTCGTGCGCTTTTAATTTTGATAGAGTCATTAAATGTACAATATTTATGATTGTTTGACGCATAGCTGTCAGTTCGCTGCTGAGATTTGCCATAGTCTTTTCGAGATTCTTAAAAAACCATGACTACGAAGTGGTAAAACGCACGAAAATGGTGAGCAGCTGCTTAAAGCGTTTACGTCTGAGCGTGATGCACAATGAAAGCGTTGAAAAAAGAGAAACCAATAAAACGACACTAATGTCAAAGTCGAATCTCTAAATGAGGAATATAAAAATATTAATAAAAAATTAAATAAAAGTTGTAAGCACATTCGTGTATTTAAGCATACATATGTACGCCGCAATAAGCACTGCCTGCGCATGAAAACTGAAACTGAAACTCCATTCGTGAGCAATTACGTGCAGCGTGTCGTCTTCTGCGGCGAGGCGCAATTGCTGGCGCTGAAACAACGGCGCGTATAAAAGCCGAAATGATAATGACCCGTTGTTGTTCAACCTGTTGATATTGTCCATGCACTATGGCCAGGCACTATCAATTCAAGCGATAATAATCACATTGTATCCCCGGCTCTGCTGCGTAAAGAACGCAGCCTCTTCTTTCTTCAAGCTCTCCAAACACTGACAGCTGATGGGAATACAATCGATGCTATGAAGTGGTGAACGAACAAAGTAAAAAAGCAAGCGCAAAATAACAACAACAAACAAGCTGCAAACCTTGACCACAACAATAGCAATGGCAACAACAACAACAACAACAACAATAACAACAATTATAATATATAATAAAAAATAGTTGCAACAACAACAACAACAACAATAATTATAATATATAATAAAGATAGCAGCAACAAAAAACAACAAAAACAAAAGCAAAAACAATTACAACAATCATTTCTATCAGCTATGCACCGACAAGTCGATCTAATGTCTTGTAGTCAATTGTCAATAACAGGCGAATCAAGCGCAGCAACGCTTGCCGCCACTGACTGCTGTTGTTGTTGCTGCTGCTGCACACTTTGTTGCGTTCGCTCGGCTCATTGTTGCCGGTCATTTCATTTGTTGCTTTCGTCTTAGTGTTTTCTGCTGAATTCAGCTTTTCTTTTCTGAACTAAATGCACACACACACACACACACAGACACACAAGTCTTTTTCTTGTTGTTGTTGCTGCTGCTGCTGTAGAGTTCCACTGACCGATATTTGGTTGTTCAAATCGTTTTTTTTGTGATTTTTTCTTGCAACACTTACATTTCCGTCGTCACGTCACAGCAGCCGCTTGTCGTTTTAGCTACAATTGCTTGTTATTTGTAGCTTTTTGTTCCAATTTTATTGTTGCTTATTTATTATTATTTTATTAATGCTACTTACGCTTGTGAAATTGTTGTCTGGCTTCAGCACAATATTATAAGCGTCTTTTGTGCGCATTCTTGCATACTTATATACCTACACGCTCACCGTCAAACATACACACATACATATTAACTTAAATAAATATAAGCAATTTGGTCCACGTGGAAGCTGCCGCTTTTCATTTTCATCTCGTTTCGGCCTGACCCCAAAAGCGTAGGTTTCTTATTGGCTGACTATGTTAATCGCTGTCGCCGCACTACTTTTGCCCTTTAGCTGGTAAACACTGATGATGTTCTTATCAGTCCAGCGTGTATGAGATTCTCTGCTTTTCAGTTTAAGCCGGGATTAAGTGCAACAAAACATGACTTCTTCTGTTTTGGGAGGAAACCAATAGTGAAACTGCATTTTCTCTTGTTCGGAAATTTGTAGAAATTTCACAATTAGTTGTTGCTATAAATTAAAAAATCGTCGATTCATCAAATTGTAGTCAATCATGAGATCGAAACGGCGCTTTGCATGCGTTTTTTGTTGTTGGTTGCAAATGGTGCACCAAACGGCCAAACGATATGGGAAAGCTCTTCGCTTTGACGTGTGAACCATGTCATTTAATCGTGGTTGACGTTAAGTGAGGCTTAAAGTATTCTATTATATGGATTGGGCATGATTCGGTGGAATTAATGCTTTCTAGGATGCAAAAAACAAATTGTAATTATGAAGTGATTGAGGTTATGGCTTTGCTGTTAACTCAGATTCAACTTGATATTCACTTTGCGCAATCACCATTTACAGTTTAACGATTTCCAAATATTTCGACTTTTTTCATTCGCCTATGACATACTTCACAGTTCACAGTTAGAAATTTCTGAAGTAGAGTCCTCTATCTTTTTAATATTAAGTACAAATTTTAAGACTTAGGAAATAAAAATTATTTTAATAAAGTAATTTTCTTAATTAAAAAACTTAATTCATTGTTAGATTTATTTAAAACAATTACGTTGTAACATCGGTTGATTCAAAATAACAAAACAAAATGCTTTTGGAATTTCCGTTGGTTTCTAAAGTGTCAAACCCTTACAACAAATACGCTAAAGTGACATTTTAGAAACAAAATGAAATGAGAGAAATTATTATTTTAATATCCTTTTTAATATTCCGTTGGCAAAGGTAAAAAGAAAAACGAATTCGGACTAAAGTTCTTGAAGTTGTTTTTTCAGTTCAGCTAATTTAAAGTTTCAGTTCATCTAAAGGGTGTTGTTGTTTATCAAAAAGAATTAATTGTTAGTGAAATTTGGAAATATATTTGAAATCTTAAATAAAATAATTGTTTTTTTTTCAAATGTGGTTATGCATAAATTTTTGTTTTAATTTCGAAATGTAGGTGTTTTAAATTACATTATAAAAAATTCGTTTAATTTGGATTCGTTATAAAAATCAGAAACGAAATACTTTATTTCAATCGAACCAGCACATATATATATCAATCTATTTGTTGTTTCTAAAAAAAATTTCAAAGTAAAAATGGTTTTCCAGTAATTTGTAGAACTTAAATGTAACATCACAAAGTATTGAAAGTGGCCTTGATAGTGTTGCTATTATGACAAAAATATGTCGTCAGTGACAGGACAATCTGCGTTAATATTCGGTTTCGAATTATTAGTAATTATAAGTAAAGTATGCACAGAATTTTAAGAGTATCTAATGAAAGTGAAGCTTTTGAGCCTTCTAAGTACTCTTTTTCTTCTTACTCTTCCAAATTTCATAACTTCATCCTCAATTTTGTGGCTCAATATTGCAAAAATTATAAGTTGAAGACTAGTGGTATTAAACCTAAAATTTATCTGTCTATTTATCTTATCTATTAACTTTATTTCTGAAGAAAAAACATTTGGAACCTTTTAAATATTAGCTATTTTCAACATCAAAATAAAAATTGAAGGTGAAATTAAAAATAAAACTTTGGAAATGATTTAAAAAATATGGCATTAAATTAAAGTGGTTTATTGAAGCCTTATATAAGCTTGTCTTGAAACTGGAATACCATGTAAGAGTATAACAGTATACTGAGATTCACTAATAGTATTTGAAAAAATTTTTTTTTCACAATGAATCGATATTATAGCGATTTTTGTTAGTCTTTATTTGGTTTATATTCGATATTCCTCCAAATTCACGTACATTTCTTGCACAAAATAAAAGAACCATGCGTACAATTTAACAGTCTTTAACATTTCCGTGAGGAATAGGCGTGGCTTAGAAATTAACCGTGCAAAACCGGCAACTTTTTACATTTTTATTAAATTTTAGTCGCAACTTGTATGAAATCGAAACACTGTGCGATTGTTATTTAGTTGTAAAATTGCATTTATTCTCTATAAAAAAATGTTTTCTATAATTGATTTAATTTGTAAATGAAATTAATTCTCGTACATTCTATCTAAATGAAAAGTGAAAAAATGCGGGAAACAAAGAAAACTTTTGACTCTCTCGTTATGTCCACGCAACCCTGACCCGTATCTTCATATCCTTACCTCAAATTATATTGCTCTAATGTTGTAATGCATCAATTATCATAAGTTTTCTTAACAACAACATGGCGTGGAAACACGCTTAGGCTTCCGCATTGAAGTTATACGCCGAGCATTTAATTGTATATAAGATATTTATTGATATAGGCTAGCTGATGAAGCAAAAGGGCTTTCAATGTCTAAGCTTAATATTGTAGTTGCTGAAAATTCTATGATTATGCGCCAAAGAGTCGGGATGTATTAAAATTCTAAGTCGCCTGGATCAAAATTGATCTAACGTTAAACCTGTCTTCTCCATCTTTACACCCACTTTCATTTAAATTCAACTGATGTACTTACTTCATGTTGAAATCGGTGCAAAATTTATGTTGCGCTATAATCGAAGAATCGAATGTCACTGAGCGCCTTGTATATAGATTTTGTAACTCCTGCATTCCGCCAAGCCGTGCTCGAAGCAGCTACTGATTGAGCGGAAATAAAATTTTGGTGCATCACCATACACCAAAGTAGCGCTGTTGGTAAAACAATGCGAAGAGAAGACCTTATTTACTGCGAATCAGTTCTTGACTTGTCAATTTTGTAGCTCACAAATAATGTTGACTCATGCCTGGATCTAACTCTAACTCACTACTTCACGCAGTCGCCGATTCTAAAACAAAACCTCTTTTAAAAGAACAGTGAAAGAGTCATCAGTGTCACCACGAGAGTTTCCAACTCGTTGAGAAGGACAACTTTATGACAAATTTCTTATTTGATTACCCGAAATTGTTGTGAACCTTTATATAATGTTATCCAAAAATGAAGAGCCCTAGTTGCTTCCGAACAGATGATGGCCTCTGTTAGAAGATTTTTTGAGGTAGAACCTCTTCAAAGAGTAGCGATTGCATGATGAGCGCCTACCTTTGTTAGAGAAGAAACTTTTTGATATTCGCTAGGAAGTAAGATCGAATCCGGATTCTGAAAAGTAGATCTAAACGAATCCTTGAAGCCACTTCAAAGACGTTCTATTTGACTTTAGTCTGGGTTGTTAGAGGGTCACGGTATTTCTCACATAAGATTAATACTCATAAAAGGATTCCAGCTTCTTTCTTCACTGTGTAACGGTGTTTCAGCAAATTACTTACAGCAACTGGTAACAGACGTGTGATTTTCTTTCATTGAACTATCTTCAAATCCGAATTTAATTTACTTAAAATTAAAAATTAATAACTAATTATATCCCGAAGTGCTTATAATAATTTTGAAAATATTGCTCTATTTCTCTGCTCACAAATTAAATTATTTCCGTTGCTAAGTCCTTTCGCTAAATCACCATTGCTTATTCTTTATCGAATTTGCTTTAAGCTTTGTGATTTTCAATTGTTTTCTTTTTCTTTTTAATATTCTTATTTTGTGTTATTTATTTATCCCATTTTTTCAACTTCAAAGCAACAGCTGTGCCACTTGAAAGCGTTAAATAATTAAATATGCATGTTTGAGTTTGAGTGTGTGTTTGTATAGGTGTGTGTATGTTGATTTTTGTGTTAATGCCTTCTAGGGAAATGACAATCAGCTATCGGTCTAAGCATATTTCATTCTTTAAACCACACATCGTAAGGCTAATGATATGTTGGTGTCACTTTTGCGGCGGATCGCCGCCGTTGGTGTTGTTGTCATTTATTGTCGAGTTGTCGTTGCCACTTTTGCCGCGTACGCTTAAGTGCTGGCAGATCTATTGTATAAGCATTCAATATGTTGTGGGGCAAAAAAATGACGTAATACCATAGCGCCGATAATGGTAATGATGACGAAGTTGGTCGGTTAAATGCGCGACAAGCGACAAACATGTGGCCATGTGTGTGTGTGTGTGTGTGTGTGTGGACAGGTTTGCCAATGGCCAAAACCGCCGGTTGATTAGCACACGGGTGGCACACACCTAAACCAACGCTAACCTTGAAATTTACGTAGCACATTATATAACACAATTTATGCACTTTATAGTAATTTTTCGCAGCGTTGAGTTATAAATTTGGGGTTGCACATTTCCATGTTTATAATGGTTCCTGAGTAACTTATCAAGATTTCATTTTAAAAATTAAGCAGTTGTTTATTATTACATTTTGGTTTTTTTGCATTCATCTGTGCGGCTTTACTCGTCTTTTGCCATTCGCAACATTTGCCGCTAAATTTCGCACAACACAACTGATGAAAAGTTAAACAAAGCCAAAGTAAGAATCCGTGTGAGCTTTATAATTCGTTGCAACAGCGCGTGAAATAGGAAACCTTAGCTGAGGAAACCTTGAAGCATGAGCTCTATGCATGCGCTGCTGTGTGAGATTTATACAGTAACGTGCAAAAGTATTTGTAGATTATAAATCACAAATGGTTTACTTGGCAACGGCCACAATGCGTAATGTATAATTATGTGGTGACCAAAAAAAATGTACGTGGTGTGTTCAAAGAATAACAGGAAATTACGTTTTTTGAAAGAAAAATATTTTTTCATTCGTCTACATTAATGTTGTCGACTTCAAAATAGTCTCCATTCGATATCATGTACTTATGCCAGCGCTTCTTCCAGTCGTCGAAACACTTCTCAAACTCGATTTTTGGGATGACCTTTAGCTCTTTCAGCGATGCGCTTTTTATGTCATCTGTACTTGTAAAATGACGGCACTTTAAGGTTCTCTTTATTTTTGGAAATAGGAGAAAGTTACACGGAGCCATGTCTGGCGAGTATGTTAGCTAGGGCATCGTTACAGTGTTGTTTTTGGCCAAGAAGTCACGAACAAGCAACGAAGTGTGAACAAAAGCGAGCAAAAATAAGCAAAAGTCATGAATTGTTTTTCCACAAATCCGGGCGATTTTTTTTCGGCGTTGAACTTGTAGGTAATACTCCTTATTAACCTTTTGACCTTGCGGCAAGAGCTCATGTTGCACTATGCCAATAAAGTCACAGTCGATGAACATTCCTGTTAAATGCTAGCTTCAGTCATAAAATATGTGCTTTTAAAAGTTCGATTTTTTTGACTAGCCACCGGAAACTTTAACTTAGCTTCAATACTATCTTGTAAACTAGTTACGATTTTGTTTGTTTCTATTAATTTTTTTTTTTAACAATTTACTACTCATTTTATACGTCAAAAATTTAATATTTTTCCACAAGTGCGTAATTTTGCGAAGAGATCCCAGATATCTAGATTAAGATCTCATTTTTTATTTTCTTGTAGACAGCACTAGAAGCTAAAAATTATGTCGTCTCTGTCTTCAATCGGAAACATACTTCTTCCTACACTCAACTTTATTGAGTCGATTTCAACTAGATAAAAGTAGGAATAAAAAAATATTAAGTCAACGACTATTTGACCTTCATGGACTAAGTACTTATATTCGAATTCCTATTTCTTCAATATTTCAGTGATAAGTGATTGGTATTACCTTTACACGCGAAATTCGTATGCTTGGATACACATTTAAAGGAAATATTTACAAAATAGTTTACTCATTTCTTTTTGGCGAAAAGTTCAAGTTATGAGAGCGATGACGCCTCTTCCATTTTCACTCACACTCGCAACGGTCATTATGTAAAAATGAAATGAAAAAAGCCAACAAATACAAGAAGTAAAAGAAGTGCAACAACAACGAAAGCTAATTAAATATAAATTTACGTGCATCTGCTAGTTTTACGATTCATAACAGCAATGGAGCGTGGCGCATATTCAGCACAGGCGTTCATTTATGTAGTAGAGGCTATAAGAGTATAAAGCAAACATTTAAGCAAAAGCCAAATAGGTGCACTTATACTGCAACGTTAATGTAGGAATATGTATGAATGCATGTGTGTGGTAAACGAGTATGCGCATGATATAACTGTATATTATTGTATAATCGAGAAACTGGTACGGCGAGCGCACGCGTGCAACGGTTCATAAGAGTCGTCTGGGCGCGTGATATTTCAAAATTAGTAAATAAATGTGAAACTTTTCAAATAAAACCTTTGTTGGAAAACTTATGAGCAAAACTTTTAGTAATGTATCTTTTAGAAATGTATAAAATTTGTTTTCTCATAGAATTATCAACGCAACAATTCTGAAGCAATGCTGAAGAACTATGAAAAGCATATTCAAGTCCGTCAAATAATGCTTAGTGCAGAATGCCTTCCAAGTAGACAAATTCTTCAAATGTCTTATTGTGAGTCATAGTGTCGCTTTATTCTACGCTGTTTCCCATAAAACCAAGTACTGCTCTCCCTATTCTTTTATTGAACATCTCAACAATGTTTGAAGGAAAAAGGGCAGATGAAATATATGAATAGATGACGAAAAGCTCTTTCCCGCCTACTAGCATTAAAAGTGAGATCTGATTATTAAAATGAAGAACAATGTCAAAAAAGTTTTTTGCTTTGCCAAACTGTTCCATTTATATTTTAATCTTTTATAAGACACATTTTGCCATTGGTATCAAGTGCTATTAGTAGTTAGTGCTGTTAAGCTGTTTACCTGAAAGTGGCGAATCGAACCAACAACTGGCATAAATCAAATGAATTAACATAATCCAATGTAGAAATCATTGAATAGAACATTATCGTCTGCATTAAATTCAATTTAGTGACTTTGTTGTTGTGTTTACATGAGAATTTTTTGGCGAGAGAAAAGAGCTCAAAATTAGCAGCCGTAAAATGTCATCCGTTATGCCATAAATTGGTTAGCAAATGCCATTTTTGATAAATATATTTGATTACTGTACATATTTTAATGAGAGATTAGAACATAGGCTTTCGGATACTTTTAATATAAATTCAGTTAAGATGAATAGTGAAAATGCACTTGTATCCCTCGCGAAAACCCAGCATTAAAACAGCATTAAACTCAGTAATCCAATTAAAAATTTTGTTGACTCGAAAACACATTACATTTTTAGTTCGAAACATTATATTTACGGTTACAATAAAATAAATATTATTTTTTGGATATAGCGTTCCAAGAAAGAATTCAAAGAATTCAAAGAATTGGTTGTATTGGCTTATTTTAAGTAAAATCATAATTACACTACTAATATTAATATTTTTGTTGAGCCGTCAACGGCTGTTTTATGACAGGACTACACTAATATATTTTACAACCTTACAGTTACTTTCTGAGTTCACTACTCATCAAGTTGGCATATGGCATGTAGTGAAATAAAATGCTTAAAATCATAAGCCCATACATGAATTTGAGTTTTGCATTTTTCAAATGGCAATATGTAAATAATAAATGTAAATATGAGGCTTTGAAACATTCTGGGAAAATAGTTACTACTGATAAAGGACGAGTTTCTCTTGAATTAATGAGTTTTAAGAAAAAAAATCAAAATTTCGAACGAAAAAAATATTAAATCCTAATAATTTTTAACATATGTGGTGCGTTCAAAATATAATGGCAATGTTCTTCGACTTTAATGGCATAGTGCATCATTAATTCTTGCCACAAGGTCGAACGGTCAACCTACCACAAGTTCAACGCCGAAAAAAAACGCCCGGATTTGTGGAAAAACAATTCATGGCTTTTGCTCATTTTTGCTCGCTTTTGTTCACACTTCTTTGCTTGTTCGTGATTGCTTGACCGAAAGTAATACTGTAACGATGGCCCAGCCTCCATATTCGCCAGTCATGGCTCCGTGTGACTTTTTCCTGTTTCCAAAAGTAAGGAGAATCTTAAAGGCCTGTCGCTTTACAACTATGGATGGCATTAAAAGCGCATCGCTCAAAGAACTAAAGTCTATCCCAAAAAGCGAATTTGAAAAGTGTTTCGACGATTGGAAGAAGCTATTACTACTGCCCTATTTTGAAGTCGACAACATTAATGGTGACGAATGAATAAATTTTTTTTTTTTTCAAAACCCGAAAATTCTCTATTTTTTTTGAACACACCTCGTATATTTGATAACATAATGTATTCAAATCAGCTTAAAAGGGAACACTTATTTCAATAAAATTAGTTCAAAGGAAAGATATTAACGACTAAAGAAACTGCCATGAAGTCTAACACTCTCCCACTTTTTATTAAAGACTTGGAAAAGAAACAAGTACCCTTACTTCAAATCTTTTGGTATTAGCTTAGGAGATCTTTTGTAGGACTCCAGAGCTTAATCAAGAGCTCCAGAGCACAATGCTTTTACCTCCGCTTCGAAAGCATAAATTTCAGATATTTCCTCAAAATCAATATTAGGGCAGACAGTAACGATTTTACTATGTTTTACAGCACCGGTTTGAACTTTCAATAAAACAAAATGTCCTTTTTTAGGCTATCAAGCTAACTATATTAAATAGTTATTATACTCCATCCACTGAAAGCAAAATCCTTTATGAGTTTAAGGTTTTGTGTTTATAAATAGCTTATTCAAGAATGCAATACTTCGAAGAAGTATTCTCTCTGGAGTATTTCAGAAAGAACGCCCAGTCTTCAGAGTATAATATAACGAAATTGTAAAACAGTTGTCCTTGCTGTTCGACATTGCTGTTTTCGATTTTAAGTAACTCGGTTTATGCTTTACTAATGACTTTCTTAGATTAAAATAACTTAACTAAGAATTTCCTTTTTACTGCTGAATTATATATTTTATATATTTAGATATGTAACGGCAGCTACGTTTAGCCATGCTACCGAACTTTTTCGATATAGCACTATATAATTGTAATGGTTTCAGTCAGAGATCATGGTTTCTTTGGAGATTCCTTAAAACTCTGGTATTCAATAGAAACACAAATATATCTAGAAAACATATCTAAATATATCGAATCTAATATATCTAAATTTAAATATATATCAAATATGTCTGGAAAAATGATTTCGTATATGTATCAGACGGAATTTTGGAAAACTAAGTTCCATCGTTTTATATTCACAAAGATTAAAACATACACCTTTTATCTCGTTTATCTAGTTGCGCATTACTGCTCGAAAAGTAAAAAATACTTTGGTTCACCCTGCGTGTATATTTTCAACGCTATTAGCAAACTTCTATCTATCTTTCTATGCTACATTAACTTCGCAGTGCTTAGTCGTTACTATTCTAATCGCGTGTTTTATTGCTTCTCATATGAATGTATGTGTCTGTATGTGCAAGTACATCCGAACGCAATTACTATATACATAGATATGTAAGTGTATATTTTCTTTATTATTTAGTTAGCCATTAGCATATTTATGCGGGGCGTTATGGTGTGGTGCTTTTAAGGCATAAACAAATAAACAAGCCGAAATTTCAATGTCAAATATTTGATGTGTAAATATGGTTGGCATTTTTTTCTAATTGATTATCCGCAATGCAAAACATAGTACGTCATATTTGAAGTTAATACAAAATTATTAAATTGAAAGTGAAAACATTGAGGCAGATGCCTATGTAGGGCTTTGCTTATGGTGCGCTGAATTGGCTGAAGTCACTCGCGCCGACGTAATCGGCCGATTATGGGAGAGACCAAATTGAGAAATGGAAAAACATGACCCCGTGTACCGCAGTTGTATTTATTATACAGCGGACGCCTTTTATGTTGGTATGTAAATACTGAAAAATTTTGAAAGAGAAATTTATTAATTGGACTATCTTTTAAATATTATATCAATCAAGTCGTGGCCTTTCTTCAGCACAAGACAAACCTTTGGTTTGGTTTTCCATGGCTTTTTCGAGCATCTCGGACGGTGTAGCTATGATTTCGGGGAGAAATGTGGCTTGGCTTCGACAATGGTCCGAGGTTTGCTGCAGTATACTTTGCTCTTCAAATAACCACAGTAAATGGAATAAAATTTGGATATTGGATAGCTAATCAATGTCTCCTCTTTTTAACTTGAGATTTCCAGCAATTTTTTGTTCGCCAACTTTTTGAAACCAGTAGCCGCGAAGATGTTCATGAATGTAATTTTCTATCGACTGTTTCCTTTTGTTTAAAAAAATCAGGCACAGTGATGGCTTATGGCGCAAACTCCGACCCACACACTCACTATTTTAACCATGCAATCATACAATTCATGGATCTCGACAGGATTTTCTACTCCCCAAATAGGGGAATATTTTGCTTATTGAGTTGAGTTAATCGAACTGATCTTTAATGAATTAGAATTGTACCGAGGTAAGGTTTACAAGATATGTCTAACCAACTCAATATAGAGCAACATAAAATGTGGCGCACCCTGTATACAAATGTGCACATATGAGTGAATTAATTGCTCTTCCTTTTTCTGTTATTCATCTTTGCTTTTTCTCCTTATTCATCAAAATTCATTAACTTACTTCAAAGACCTATAATATTCAATTAAATCACATATAACAAAAATAAAATATTGGTAAAAATTAGCACACTTTAACATTATATTAAATAATATTAGAGCAAACATGTCATAGCGTCATTCCACTATTATTATGTATGGCATATAAATATATGAGTGTATATGCGTGTCTGAAAATATTTGCGTTTTGCCGTTTGTTGGGTGTTGACAGGCAAAATTTTCACACCGCCCCATCGCCAAACCCATTTCGTTTGTCATTTCTGTGTCACGGTATGCATACTTAAGTGGGCGTATGTCAGCAGGTACGTACGTATTCATTATATTCTTTACATATGCATATGTGCCATTTAATTTTGCAAGTAGATACCTTAGGCAATTGTTGTGTGATTAAAATGTTTATTAATTTAGTTTTATGTTTTATTAAATTTTATTTAATTCTAAGTGTTATGACCGCAGAAAAACAAAACATTTTCAATTAACCTTTTGGCTGCCTTTTATGTCGTCCAATTTTGTTTTTGCTGCGTTTTTCAAGTCATATACTTATAAGTAGTTGTTATTAGTACGTGCTCATGTTCTACCAGCTAGTGGTTTGGTATTTATTGAAGCACTCCTTATATAATATGCTATGTTTTTATGCAATACACTATTACTCTTACAAGAACTCAAATGTTGGTATTTTCGACCTTGCTGAGTTTCTGTGTTTTATTCATTTTTTATGTTGATGTAAACAGCATAAAGGAAAATAACGCGTTGAGAGGGCATTAAATATAGAACAAGACAAGTGTCAAAAAATAATGCAAATAATGTTTCATAGAATATTTTTTAAGATCACATGTGAAAAGTTGTTCTTAAAAGCATTTAAAATAGAGTGAAAAGTAGGCCTGATGACTTCATTTATTATATTATTTTGTCTGAAATTTTTATAAGGTTTCAAAGTAATTGAAACTAGCAGAAATAGTAAGTAGCGTCTTCAACAAATATGCAACTGAATTCTGCACATTTTCTCATTTTCACTCATATTCACAATAGTTTCCTTTATATACAGTATTTCCAAGTTCGCAGTTGTTACTTTTGAAATTAGTTTTTCAAAAAATATAGCTATATATCAGCTCACCATGCCTAATACTATATTTGTCACAGAGCGATTATCTCAAGCTTTAAAATAATACCTCATGCACTGATTTTCGCCCTCTACGAGAGCAGGAGAAGGGACTCTAACACAAAGTATGCAAATGAAATTGACAGCAGCTGTATATGTGATATATGTTTCGAAGCTACTCTTCGATCGAAACATATTCCTTATGACCAAGCGGATACTTCTACTCAACTAGTGTGCCCTGTGAATGGACTCCATAACATATTCCTCTAGACATCGCAAAGTATATCTCTAAAAGGTGTTTATTTTAAGCGGAACCTGAAGCTTCTTTAATTTCAATTTCAAAGTGCAGAATCCTTATTATGATTCTTAACTTCGAAAATATATTGCCTGCATAATTTCCACTATTTTTTTTCCAAAATGGATCTATTTTTACTTAATTGCCTTTGGTCCGCATATACAATGAGTACGCTCTATTAACATATTTGTTAGATGTCTTCAATTGCATTCTTATTTTTATTTTAGATAAAATAACTAGCTCAAAACCAGATTTCAATAAATTAAGATTAGTTAAGAGAACTTCAATCAAACCCAAGAATGACAGAAATAGAGGTTATGACAATACTGCCGCATTTTTATTTATCTTTTTGAAATTGTTTGAGGGAAAATGCATTGGTTCGTGATATTAGGAACGAACGGAGAGGTTGGGTTTGTTACAATTATTATGAAAGTTGGCATTTCTTTTATTTTATGACGTTTTCGGGTGTACCAATATTGTTGTTATCGGAAGCTGTGCCCAATTATTATATGTGGTATACTGACCATCTTTCTCTTTGGTACTTTTTGAAATCACCTTTAGTATCATCTTGATACAATGGAAAGGAATTGGATGGAAATGAAAAACGCAGTTATGATTATGAACTTTTTTTATTATTATTTTTTATTTTTTTTGTGAAAAACTTTGCACTTTCACTTGGAACTAAAGTTCTTCAATATTCGGACGAAGTTAAAACAGAAAACTGGCTATTCCAGCAAAAAAAGTTTCCTTTCCGTTGTCATAATTAAGTAAATACTACACTTTTTATTGTGATTTTTTTTATAAACAAGAAATAAAATTTCTTCATTTACTTGCAAACAAGTTCGTTGCTTAAGTCTTTTGTTAACTACTAAGTCTGCTATTTTGATTCAAATTGTTTCGCGTAAAACTTGGAAATGAACACGTGAAAGTAATAAAATGTATCATAATGCATAATAACAATAAAAAAAATGTTTTATGGTACTTTCGGAGGAAAAAGCTGAAGGAAAACTTAACTGCCCTGAGCAGCACAAGAACTGAATGATGAAGTATACAACTTAAACCATAAGTGCATAATACTTGAAACTACTTACAATTTTGGAATTTCTAATAGCATGAAGTACAAAAATGAAAGAAAAATCACAAAAATGAAAGATTAAATAAAAAAATTCTTTAATAAATTATGTAATAGGCGCTATGGGGATATTAAAAGAGGGAAATTATATAAGAATAAAGATTGAGAAAGCATGCAAACTCAAAGCAAAAAATATTAAAGTTACATTTTATATTGAAAATAAAACAAGTTTATGATGCAAGGCGAGCATTTCCGGTAATCGTTTGTCACTATATTACGCACCGATTAACTGCAGGCCGTGGGCTATGAATAATTAATTACAACTATAAATGGTAGCAGAGTTATAATAATGTTTAAGAGTACTTTAATTAGAGAGCTAGTAAGCTAAAAAGCTAAGAGGGTAACCATAATTTTCAATTTGAATAAGACTTTGTGCATTGGAAATAAATTTTTACAGCTAGGCAGACGCTAAGAAAGGCCAATGCCTTAGCAAACATCAAAAATTAGCGGCGTATGGAAATGCAGCCTCCCGAGCAACGTGTCGTCGCATCGAGCATTTCAAGCTTATGCTTACAATGTCGTCTTTGCATCTTTGCATTTTTGCGACTTTTCCTGCAGCGGCTCCTTTGCGCCATTACCAACTTGTTGCACTAACTTGGCTGCTTAGTTGCAATTAGAGTGCATTAATGTTGCTGGCTTTTGCGCCATCATCCAATCAATTGCATTCAGGCGATTGCAGACGCGCGGCCGTCAACGGTCCGATAGGCCGTCCAACGAGTTGGGCAAGCTGGGGCACGAACTCCGCGCCGCTTATTAGTTACGTTGAATGGGAGAATAGCCGCTGGCTCAATTTATGATGATTGTCAAGCGGTTTGCCGGCTTCATAATCACGCTTATTGACTGGGTCAGTAGTGTCGGCGAATTAACCGAACAGCAGCGCAGCGCTAAAGGCGAATTTATTTTGCGGGAACCACTACATGCCTTTTTGTGTCTAGTAGTATTACATTGGTATGTGTGTCGAAAAATGCAATTAGAAATGTAAAATAGATGGTGTAAGAATATAATAATCTCAATAAGTTAAATATGTAATCGGCTGCAGCTTTCAAAATATTACTAAAGTCTATATTAAGGCAGGAAAGGTTAATGCTCTACTAAAAAACAACTATTTTTCTAAACACTTGCAGCCATCGACTAGTCTAACAATGCAAACACACCAATGAATTGGTTGAACAAAGCGCTCAATTGCTCAATTGATATCAAAGTATTTATTTATTGAACTTTCGGCTTTGGAAAGCGATTTCAGCGTGTTGTTATGTTTAAGCAGCTGCTTTGTGCAACTCTGCAAACAATTTGAAATTTGTCATACCAAATTATAATTTCAACTAAATTTTGCAAGCATTATTTTAAAAGCTACTTACAAACCAAGCTATTAAGTTAAATGAACAAATATATATTGCTGAAAGCGTGGAATTTTTGCAAATATAAAATGCAATAAAAGTGATGGTTATGCAAATAGTAGACAGTAGACAACCATACATTATAGGGCTGTTAAGGATTATTTAAGATATGGAAGAAACCAGCAGGCTTTTGTAGAAAGATCTGAAGATTTGAAGAGAAGGGAATTAATAGAAAGCTCACTTAATCCATTTTTTTTCTTTTTTGAAAATTCTTTTATTGAGAAATGAGTAATGCTTTCAAGGCTAAGGTTCGGTAATGCTTTCTATAAGTCAAATAAAGACTTAGCTGTTAACAAAAGACTAATTCATTCGTCAGTATTTTTTTTCACATCCACACTGTTATTGGGTACTGTGGTCTCTTTATTTTGCATGTTAACACAATAAGTACCGTTTATAACCGTAAAATCGCGTCAGATAGAAATCAATGAAAATGTCTCATAAGCTGAAATTTAGCAATTTCGCAGCCCTTATTTGGAAATATAGGAAGTTTAGAAGCATCAAACTACGTGGTTGGAAATCATTAAAATTTTGAAGCCTACCATAAAGGAGCTTTGATTGGTGTATTCCCTTCATCCTCCCTTAATTTTTGTGATTAATTTTCAACTTAAAATGAATAATTATAGAGTTTACTTAGAAGGAATTAATTTTTTCATAATATTTTCACTATATCCAAAGATAGTGGGCGCTGGTGCTTTGAAAATCTATTTTTAGACAATATATCAGGCTTACCAATCTTCTAAAGGGCGTCCAATGAGAGTAATATACATACGAGGTGTGTTCAAAAAATTAGGGTAAATTTCGTTTTTGGAAAAAAATATTTTTTTATTCGTTTACATTTATATTGTTGCCTTCAAAATAGTCTCTCTTCGATATTATGCACTTATGCCAGCGCTTCTTCCAATCGTCGAAACACTTCTCAAACTCGATTTTTGGGATGGCCTTTAGCTCTTTGAGCGATGCGCTTTTAAAGTCTTCTATACGTGTAGAACGACGGCCCTTGGCCCTTCAAGGTTCTCTTTATTTTTGGAAACAGAAAAAAGTCACACAGAACCATGTCTGGCGAATATGGAGGCTGAGGCATCGTTACAGTATTGGTTTGGCTAAGAATTCACCAACTAGCAACGAACTGTGAGCAGATGCATTTGATTTTTTTTTACAATTTTTACAATTATTTTTCCACAAATCCGGCAGTTTTTTCTGTATTACTTCACGCAAACGGCATTGAATTCGTAGGTAGTACTCCTTATTGACCGTTTGACCTTGAGGCAAGAATTCATGCCGCACTATGCCATTAAAGTCGAAGAACACAGTCGAAGAACATTCCCTACTATATAGAACACACCTCGTATATATATATATAAATAAAAGTACTCCATAAAAGCGGCAAAATCTGACTTCTTTCAATATCAGACTTTGTCTTATTAATCGAGTATTTAAATGGTTTCACTCTAATTCTTATAGGTCCTTTCTTCATTGTAAAAAGAAACCATTAAAGATATTCTAAAAAGCATTACTTTCTTAGCGAGTATCTTTTCTAGAGATTTTGACGTTTACTTAATGCAACACTAAATAAAGAATATGAAAATTTTGGATTATAAGAAAGGATCTTGCCTTTAATATCCATTTGTAGTTGTTTTGTTTTATATCATTTACTTTTTTATATATTTATATTATATTTTGTATTTTGTTTTATATTATAAACATAAAGCAAGTGGTGCTATCTATAGTAAATTAATTATGGAGAATATTAGTCCGGTGAGTTTAGGTGTGGTGAGATTTACACATATGATGAATTTAAGAGTGATGAGTTGGATAAGCTTGGTTAAAGGTGGTGAATTAGGATTGCTGAGTTGCCTTCATTTTGAAATCGAACGTCTTTGCCACTCTAGGTTAACGTTTTAAAATTGCCCTATTTTGACGTAATAAAAGAGTTATTGTTAATTAAATTATTATGAATGCAAATTTGTTAGTCGCAATTTTGTCATTGTTTTTATCAATATTACCTCTTTATTTATTATAATTTATGTATTTATACATAGATATTTTCCGTATAGCAAGATATATATAAGCTTTTAGTTGCAAATTATGTTCATAGTTGGAATCTTTTATGGTTTATGGTAAAACACCCACAAGTAACCGGTGAAAGCAAATGCTTTTATTACCTTCCCAATAATATTTTATACGAATAATAATACTTTTTTGCAAAACTGGTCACACATTAACCCATTTCCAGCATACTCCGCCATTTCCCTCTCTTCCTCTCTAGCTCTTGTAGTCACTTCCTTGATGAGCAAAAAGTTATCAAGTTGGATAAAGCGATTGTGTTTCAGTGTTGTGGAAAATGTATTTACAATTTCATGAAGTGAAAAAAAAACCGTTTTTTTTATAATTAGTGTAACAAATAAATTATGGTCGTTTCGGGTGAAAGTTCTTTGGCTAAACCAAACATAGCGGACCACCACGTAGAATGTCCGATTCCCAGCGCCAGCTGTTTGGCTTGACTTTTCGCTTGCCACAAGTGATTTTCACACAGTTCTATGTATATATGTATTACCATATTTATAGTATATATGTATTTATGTATGTATGTATGTATGCGGATGTAAATCGTTTGGTTTTGTTGCGTTCGCTGCAGTTTGTTATGCTTTTGTGCTCTTTTTCTTTATGCTTTCTTCTATTGTCTCCATACATTTTTTGTTATTGTTTTCTATTTACTCTGCTCATTTACATTCTGTGCTATTCAATTTGGCGTAGCGTTTACGTTACACTTAGCGCATTCATTATTTGATTGGTTGCATTGTTTCGTTCCGGCGTTGCCGTGTGAATACAAATTCGCTACAGTGGGGAAGAGTGGGTCGCCCGGATAACAGTATGCTGTTGTCATCAACATATAATCAAACCTGGAGATGTGTGTACTAAATTTGGTGCAATTACATACAAAAAAAAAAAAAAATTTGGAGGGAATAATTGATGGAAAAAATATATTAATATATTCAAAAGCCGCTTATAAGTATATGTAAAAAGTATACGTATATATAAGTTGTAAGTATATATGTATGTAATTGTGTTTGTAAAATGGCAAACTTTATTCAGCTAGACTGCACTACAAGAATTAGCTATGCAGCAAATAGTCGGTGGTCTGTTTTTCAATTGCTATCACGGAATTCTACATTTCCATTCAACCACTTTCACTTTTGCCTTTCTGTTTAGTTTTTTTTTTTGTTTTTGTTTTTATTTGTAAAATTAACATAGATACATATATACCGATGGATATTTTTATTATTTGAAACGGGTGTTCATTCACAATTAACATTTAATTACATTTATGTATGTTTGTAACAATTGTATTCAATTCTCTAGTCTAGAGAGATCGGTAATTTATTTTAAACATGTTTTGTTAAAAAAGTAGTCACAAATAACGACAAAAATGTAAGAGTATTTCATTCCGCTGCGAATAGCAAACATATTGGCTGATATATGCGCTATAAAGTCAACCGGAAGTTTGGATTTATTATATTAGGTATATGGGGATTCGAGGAAGTATTAAACCGATTTTATACATTTTTAGCACCAGGGCACATTATTATTAGAAAAAGATGCCATCGTAATTTCATTAAAATATTTCACAAATTGCCCGATATTTTTGGTAAAAAGTCAGCTTTTAGCACTGACGTGCTAAACTCTTATTCGACTTCTGAAGACTTCGTCCGTGAATCGTTAGCTTTGAATCACAAGAGCTTTAAAAAAAACATTTTACAGAATGTTTAAAATTTCATATATTTGACACATGATTAGTGGGATTCCGCTCAAAGCTGTTCAAAGGTGGACTGGTGGATTGGTGAAGAACGTTTAAATTTTGTTGGTTAGTTGCACGAAAATCATTGCCATTATTGATTTATGTTCTATTCGCGGAATTGTAAACATTAATTGTGTTTGATTCCTACATTTATATTACTGATGAGTAGATGTAAATTTAATTTTGAACTATCAGGCTCATTAAAATAGGCAAAGTTTTCGTGATGGAACGCATTTGATAATTAAATGTTTATATAATTATTCATGGATATCTCCGATTAATTTATTACACCGGACTACTGCTTATTGTTTTAATTACAAATAACCGATTTGAAAATCTCGTTAAAGCAGCGAACTCTAATACTATTTGATTGCTAAATTTTTTAATTTGAATATTGACTTTCGTTTCAAATGATAAGAAAATCAACTTGAGAACTTTATAAAATGAAATTTGAAACTCAAGGAATTAATGAAAAAGCTAGCAAAAATGCTTTAACTGCAATCAGCAAAGGAGAAACCAGCGTAGCAGCTGTAGCCTTAACTGATCAATACCTCTCAGAGGATGCAGCTCTGTGACATAGATATGGTATTAAGTTTTTCATATTTCCTGAAGAAACTTTCTAGCTAAATATCAAAATGTTATCTATAAACATTGCTCCTCCTTCGCATTCATTTAGTTTCAATATACCTATGCCTTCCTTTTTGGCAAGGAAATGTTTTCAATTACTCGTACTAGTTCGAAACAATGGATAGAGTATGAAGGGAATGTCAATTGTCACTTTCTACATCGTCGCAATGTCGAGTTCGCTTGTTGATCTTCTGGAAAAGGTACCCAATTTTATGCTTGAGAATTTCCCAGAATAGAAATTTTTCAATTTAGTTGTGAATGGGTGTTCAATTATTACAAATAAAGTGAATAGAGTGAAAAGTAAGTAAGTAAGTTTCAAACCTCTGATGAGGTCACGGCGTACTGCATTTAAATTTGTATGGAGTTCTTACAGCGCCTTGTCGTACAGCCAATTTGCAACACTACCTTCAAGGTGACCAACGCTTAAGTAATCTGTTCTCTCTAATCTTTTGCTTTGATAAAGAAGCTCACTTCTCACTTATTCGTCTTTTAACTGGATTCAATTCAGTTTTTCTTAATTATCTCTATCTCTGATTTTATAGCTTGTGTCTTCTGAGTTTCTTCTCACAATTGATAGAAGAATTCCCACTTTTCGAGTTTGGAAGCTACTAAACTCGGTTGGGTTTGAAATTGCATACAAATACCGTTGTGTTCTGCTGGTTCAGGATGTGTTCAAGTGCGTCCAAAAGACTGATTACTTGAGTTAATTGTGTTAATTGTTGTTTGCTGTTAGTGTAATTTGTTAAGAAATGTTTAAATTTAGGAATAAACTCCGAGATTTTGACACTCAAAGGGTCGCTACTACTAATTTTTGAATACCCACGCGTTCAAAAATACCAAGAACAGTGTTATGAGCACAGTAACCTTAGAAATCGTTGCTTTAATTTAAATTGAAGAATCCCCCCTCACGTATGTACACGTATGTCGATGCGCATTCTGAAAGCTTACACCCGATATCTTCCGTCGTCTATTTTAAGTGTTCACATATCATCACATAACACATCAGCTCATTGGAAGGCATCAGTTACAAATATCTAGGCGCAAAGGTGCAGATACATTACACAACAATTGGAGCACTTAACTTAAATTGCAAACACTTTCGTGCCATCTAAGCGCAATTCGAAGTAAAATACATCTGTACAAATGTATGTGTACAAACTACTGACATATGAATGCACATGAGCAAAAGCATTCTGGAGCAGCACAGTATCCGTCCAATCGCAATCACAAGCATTTCAATGCAATCCAAGACACACTCCAGCAACAGAGAAAGAAGACAATAAATAAAATGGGAAAATAAAAATTACCACATTTGCCCAATCGTGCCCAGCGCGCATGCTGTACTTAGATGCGCCTGCAACTGTATGTGTGTGGGGTGTGAGTGTGAGGCATGAGTGATGTGTCTGTGATTAAGAGGAGGAAATGTTGAAAGTGTTATTAGAGAAAAATGGAGAATAATTGCCATTGTAAAATTACCAGCAACAGCAATGGCAGTAGCAATGTTGCAACAACAAACAGTTAGCGTTGAAGAACAAGCATTGGGCATGGTGGTAACAAGCGGCAAGTAAACAGCTGCTAACAATTGCTAAGTAAAAACAGATAGCAAAGCGTTGGAGGTGAGGGGCGCAAGACTACTCGGAAAAGCAACAACTTAAATGGATTCACATATGGATTGCTGTAAGCTTGTATGTATGTAGTACGTTTGCTAGTAAATAGCGTAATATTAGCACGTCATTGCGCCTGAGTGTACGCCCTGTCGTCGCTGCCGTCACATTTAAGCTGCCTCAGAGTTCTACATCAATGGCTGCGCCACTTTTTCTTCCAATTTTTCTGTAGCCATATATGTGTTCGCGCCGCTGTTGCAGGTTTGTGTGCGTGTGCGCTGCCGGGAATGCAGCTAGCCAGAGTGGCGTGGCTGTGAAAAACAATGCTTACGCTGCACTTCAAGTATTAAGGTTAACATAAATATTTAAGCGCATTTCTGTTGACTGTGTTCACGCCGCCTTCGTCGCTCCCCCAGCTACCGCGGCTGCTTTGGCTGCTTTGGCTGCTTTGGCTGCTTTGGCTGCTTTGGCTGCTGATGAATGCGATGATTTGAATGTTTTCGATGTGAGGCAGCCAATTTTAGGACTAGAGAGAAAAAGAACTCAAGCGAACAGCGGCAGTTTTGCGCTCAAAAGTTGTGGGAAAATGCGTTCTTTTTGCCGCCGTCGCTGCACTACAAAGCATGAACCTAAATGCCTATTAAATTACAATAAAACGTCAAGATTTTATGCTTGGATACATGGGAATACTAATCATGTTTAGGTCAAGATTACGTTTGCGATTAGCGCACAACTTTAATAATAATTATCGGCAAGATGCTTGGAAAAACATTTGATGCATCTCCGCTATTTAAGGAGGCGCGACAATGCAGTGGGAGCGGAAATGAGAATTGTAACGTAGGAAAATATTTATCTATAACTCTACAACATATTAACACAAGGCGCTGATATATTCATAACACCAATCTCAAGTTTTCAATCGAGAAAATTATAACTGTAGGTTATAATTGATTTTGAATTTGAAATCAGGTGGATTGAGAGCATTTGGCAGTTAATGTTAATATTGTTACAGTTTATGGCGGGATTTTCAAATGTGTAAATAGTATTTTAACTCTTTCATGCAGAAAGAAAGTGTTTAAGTGTATCTGTAAAAGCCCTTAGCCGCATTTATGCTGTATAAAACTATTATAGAAAATGTTAAAAAAAAAAAAAAAAAAAAAAATTACTACCTCTGTTAAGAAAAATTTATTACAACTTTGAAAATCTAGAAAAGAATACACGCCTAAGTACTTCAGAGCCTGTTCCCAAGGCAGACGCTTAAATCATTCAACACTTTATATACAATATTTCATTTTAATTTTCATAGGAAAATATAAATTCTTAAGAAACGCTAAGTTAAACCCTTTCACTTCTCAACTAGCGTCAACATTGCTCTCTGAAGCCATTGATTTAAAATACTGCCTTTCACATGAGTACGCTTTCGGTAAAGGAAGACACGTTGCATACAGTCGTTTTGTGGGTTAGTTGAAAGAGAGTGGTCGAAAGCATACCTGACCGCAAGCGGACGAACTTAAGCCATCATTAGGCTTATTGTGCTCCTTCTTTATCACGAAGTGCAGCTATTTCCTCTAATATTTATAGACGGATTTGTGAAAAGTTCGCCGATATGAAAGCTGATAATTCATAGCTAATATCAAACATTTTAGGGAGCCGAGCTTGAAACGAACTCATACCAGTGTTCGGGGAAGCTGAAAACGATGAGGAGGAAATTATAATATAATTTAATTTAGATAAAATAATTTAAAAGCTGTTGTAACTTCCATAATTGACAAAAGAATAGAATTTGAATAAAATCTGATTCCAAATATAGCAACAATTAAAGAGGTCTTGAAGAAGTTAAGATAAATTTCATCACGTCAAATTTGAAAGCGCGTTTCCTTGGTAAAAGAGACATCCACATACAAGGGGATTTTGTGGCGCCTATACCTTATCTTCCTACAAAAACAAACAAATTTTTCACCTCCACAAACTAAATGTCTCAAAGTAGCAGATCCATTGCACTATCTCTATAGAGTTAGATTTTGAAAAGTGCTCACTCCTTACTTTCTAAGTCACAATTAAGTTGAGTGGAACAATACCAAACCCTAGATAGTTATCGGTCTGCTATATCTTATAACCTAAGCAAGGCGAATAAAGCTAACCTTAACTGACGTTGGGCAATATAGATGCACATATACTATTTATACTGTGCTTGGTTTTCTAAGTTGTTCTTCTTCAGTGCTGATTTAATATGTGAAGGGTTCCTAAAGTTAATCCATGTATCAAAATTCGGAAGATTTACTGTCAAAATAATAAGCATGAAGCTTTATAATCATTATAATATCATTATAATGATCATTATAATCGAGGAGAATCTAGTTCAATGCTAGCTGAGGTCATTTCTCAAAACAGGAATGAGAATGAGCTCCATTTTCTTACTATTATATATGCTTGATATTTTAAAAGGCTTTAACTTGAGTAACGGCAGTACAGTTAAGCTCAAAGATTGAATACATGCATTATGTTTATAAAAATAAATAAAAAAAAAGCCACAGCTCTGGTTGTCAAGCCGTACATGTGTATCTAGGTGCTTGAGATATCTAACCTTAACAATTTTTTCAGCCATAGAATTGATATTTAGTGTGATCTAGGACGCATTGAAAAGCTGAAGATGATATCGTCACATATCATTCTAAAATTGTCAACACCGTTTATTATAAAATTAGACATAACGCTTTCTTGGTAAACTTATTAGAGGCGCACGCCAACTCACTTGACCCCCCAATAATTCTTTTCTTCTCATATCGAAGAGTGATAATAAACTCTCTGAATATCTTCGAATATCTTCGATTATGTTACAACAGAGACGCAATTTTTAATCTGCTGCTTTTAATTCTGTTCAAATTTATCAGGGTTGTTATCAAGCTATACAATAGCTATATAAGATTTCGTAAAAGCGGTGCTTCAAAGCATTGTCAAACTAGCGGAGACAAATGAAATTAATAAAAACTAATTATGAGTAAAAATATGAATTAAAAACTTATACAAATATATCATTTCCAACATTTATAATATTTTATAAAATCTTTAACAATATCACAAGAAAATATATAAATAATAATTAGCATATAAAGTGAGTAGGAGGCAGCCCGAGTGCAACATTCGGTTGCATTTGGTGGCAATTAAATAAGTGCAAGAACGCTTTTGTGGTTTCACGTTCTGTAATACTTTTAATGAATTCGTTGCGTATATCCGTTATATGCATGCACTTACTACTTTAATGATCTCTGTGTGGTTAGGGAGTTTGAATTGCTTTAGGGCGTTGCTTTATTGGCTTGAGACATAAACGATTTCCGGTTCAATACCACATTTTTTTGTGGCTTTTTAACAGTTTTTTTTTTTGTCTCTCGCTTTTTGTGTTTGCTGGAAAAAAGAGCTGGAGGTGTCTGTTAGGAGACTCATTTTAAGTACCAACTAATGGATTTTGTGCTGTTTGCTTAATTTCCAGTTAAACTGTGTTTTGTGCAAAAGCAGCTGCCGCATAACTTTTTAAGGTGTGTTCGCAGTGATTTACACAATCGGCAAATCTACAGCATTGAAGTTGAGATAAATGCTGCTGTTTTTTCTTTTTTTCTCTTTTTTGTTTTTTGTTTGTTTTTTTAATTTTTCGTTGAGACAAAGTTGCACACAGCTGCAGCTGCGCGCCGAACAATGCTGCCAATCACGAGCTGCTGGTGGCCAACTGCATGCGGTCAGCATACAAGCAAACATGTACATGTGTACATGTGTATGTATGTGTATGTATGTGTTTTGCATGCATTCAAATGCCCGCTATGCGCGATTTTCACGCTTTATTGCGCGTTTTCGCTTTTTCGCTTGCTCGATTTTTGTTGTACTTTGTTTCTTGTGACTGTTTTATTGCTATTTTATTATCTTGTTATTGTTGTTGCTTTTGTCTTGTACTGTGCTTTATCGCCGAAACTGGCCCACAACTAAATTATATCATAAGCCAGTTCGCCTTTGACTCGACACCCGGAATAACGACGACAGCGCTGGCCATTTGCTGGCGGCTTATTGCCGTTGAAGTTGCAAGTTAAGGCTGGCAAACAGATTTTGCCGCTCGCCTAAGCAGCTTATTGACCGCCATGTGGCAAATGTGTTCAACTGTGCAGCACTGATTGCAAATTGATAGCAATTGGCGCAGCGCCGCGGAGTTGAGCCGCGATCACCTGGTTGTGTGGTATGTAATATCTATGTATGTGTGTATGTATGTATACATGCAATTTGCCGTTCGCGCAGCAGCATCACAGCTGACTGTCAGCTAGCGTTAGTGTCACATAATTTTCGTGGAATTTACGAGCTGCTTAGTTGACATGTGTGTGTGTGTGTGTGTGTGTGTGTGCAAGTTGGATTGGTTGGTTGTTAGCAGGCGGTTGGTGTTCGTTTTGTTGTTTTTTTATGTGGAAGTGTTAGCTGTTGCTGTTGATGCACCTTATTCGACATTTTGCTTACAGCCTATTTGGAACAGTTATGTGATTTGTCGCATAATATCCGCACTTATGCACTTATGCAGATTCGACTACATTTATGTGTGTGTGTGTGTATGTATGTGTATGTGTATATTGACCAAGTTGTGTAAGGAAACAATTTAGTTATTTATACTTTTATTTATGCATGATGTTGACTGGCTGAAAAATTTAAATTATTTATATTTAGCAAAATGCTGGGAAGGCCGTTTTGTAAGGATGTGTTTCTTAGAGAAGATATTTGAACACATTATTTTTGGTTCAAAGTTTTTACGCAATACCACAATGGGGAAAATGTTAATAAATTCAAAGTTATTAAAAAGAAAATCAATTAAAGAAACTTCTTTTTAAGGCAAGGACATTTAGTTCATAAATATTAAAGAAAAATATTTAGTTAAATACAAAAACATTGCAATGTTTATGTAACTTCTGGATAATTGTGTACAGAAACTTAAATACATGAGAGTATTAGTTTTAGGACGGCTCTGAGCGAGAAATTCGCACCAAGGATAACCAAAGATAGGAGTGGAAGTTGAGATCGAGCCTATTACCCACGGAGATGTAGTGCAACCCTGTAACCACTACACCATGAATGTATAAATGAGTACCTAATATTCTTCTCAATGATCGTGTCGCTTTTAAATTTTGAAAATAGCATACAAACACATAAATTAACCAAGAACACGATAAAAAATTTTTGTTGAAAACTATACGGTTTCATACTTAAATGCCCACTACAAGAACTAATGCCAAGTTGAATAGATGAATGTAGCTATATTTTCGAATCCGTAAATATACAGAGTAAGAAAGACGCCAAAAGAAATAAATTTGCATACAAAATATAATTTGTAAATTTAAATAAACATTCTGTTCCACAAAATGTTATGGAAATCACTATATTTCTTGTGTGTTCTTTAAGGGCATAATTAGTAAATTTTATAGTTCTTTTTCCACTTAGGCGTGTGTGCTATTCTGCAGAAGGAAGATAATCGAAGAAGATTCTGATTCTGTCATTTTCTGAGATTTTCTCGTGCTACTAGTTGCTGGAGACAAAAGTTGGGCAGGAGTAACTTCAGCTTCTGCATTAAATAGTGAACTATATAGTGATCATTCTGCCGCCATTTAGAGTCATGATATGGTTATTTCCACTACAGAAATGAAAGGAGTCCATTTTATCAAAGATAATTTGAAAATAAAGCAAGATTTTAGTTAAAAATCTTTAAACACTGAATTTAATTAACCCACCGAGCAACAAAATGCTTAAATGCATACAAAGCTATGATGGATGTTGGTCGTGAACCATTTGAAAACAATAGAAATGAGTTGGATATCGACAAACTAATTATTGATGGACATAGAAGAGAGTGAATGGTATTAAGAAAAAATAAATCTTTAGTCAAAAGATACTTTTGATGTGATAAGTTATCCATCTTTGAACTTGAGCAGTGTGTAAAATATTTTCGATAAAATAAAGTAAATGAGAAAATAATACAAGTAGCGCCTTCAAAGCCTCAATTGAATTACGATCGCAAATACTTTTTGCTGAATTAATAAAGCTGTTGATGAACACATGATTTGTATAGCTTCATATTCATATGTGCCCACTAATGCAATTTATAAAAATGCACTCTCAACGCCGATTTTTTTTTGCAAAGTTTTTTATAAAAATCTTTCAAATAAATATTCGCCTTTTACATTGACTGATGTCAAAGGAAATATAAGCTTTTACATACAATGTTTTTAGTTGTATGTTATCTCTTTGGTATACACGAGATCTGGTATTGTTTGTTTAAATTTTTGTAGTAGATCTTTCTGCTAAAGAAAATCCCTAGCAAATTTTTAGAACAAGAGTTTTCTAAAAAATTTAAAATTTTGACAAAGATTGAAAAATCTTTTCAAGGAGTTTCTTGATTTAAGAACGAAAACGACTGCTGTCGCAGAGGAATTATGGCTTCAAATGGTTTTCATGCTATACATATTAAGCATCCGAATTTGCCTTTTGGTTTCGTGTCGAAACCACACTATTAAATGATGTCTTTTATAAAAGTCTCACAAAGTTTTGTGGTGTAACTGTTGCAACACGGCGTCATTAAAACTTTAGTAGATCATTTTCAATTTTCTTATAAATTAAACGATTCTTTTCTTTTTCTGTATATATACTTATACATGCATTCTTTGAAAATATTACCAAAGCTTGGATGTTGGTTGCCCAGTGTTTTTATTTCTATATTCCGTATGTTTAAAATATGGTTTAATTTAAAATTTTTGTACTTAACTTATACCAATTTTTTATTGCATCAAAATTACATATTAATTTGCGCTTAAGCTGCGAAACTTCGAAGCCTCTTGAGGTAAACCTCTTTCCACGTCGAACTGTTGAACCGGCTTTAACATTGATCCGCCCAATCACCGACTTCTTGGGTGTTTCGTGCAAAGTAGACTGTTTGAAATGCATTAAATAATTGAGTTGAGTACTTTACGCTAATTGCTTTACTTTCATTTAGTGCATATCGTATGAGTAATATTATGATTTATTGCAGCACAAAGTTATCGTTTATTGTACACAGCAATGGACTACATTTCCATGCATATTCTCATGTGTTTAAGCCAAGTTATTTATTAATTAAATCGGCCATTAGATAAAATATAAAAATATGTTGCTGCATTTAATTCAAGGTCCAACAGCGTTGCAGGTCGCTAAAAGTGATTGTACATTTTGCTGTTGCAGTTGCAACTAAAAACAAATATTAGCGAGTTAAGTTTTAATAAATCGTGCAAATACACGCCACTTTCATTTCAAATAGTGCGATATAATCGAACATATACTCTATATTTATATATCATACATATGCGTATGTACATACATATAAAACGCGCCACATTACATTATACTTATCTACAAGCTGATTACAAAGCTAGTTATACAGCAACTTTGGTTCATGGCAAAATGGTGGAAAAAAGAACAGCAAAGCTAACACCGGTTGTTTACACGAAAATTTATTTTCATGCATATTTGAACACACAAGCATATGCATATTTACATACATATGTGTGTATATGCATATGTTTAATATCGGTTAGCATACTGCTGAAACTGCGCATTTGCACAGACCGCTGACTTAGAAAAAAGTTTACAAATTTATTTGTAACATAAAAGTTATTAGAGCGTGTTACATAATAATTGCTTAGCTTTGCAATATTTCACGGATAAAGGGTTCTATGTTTTCATTTTTTTTTAATACCTCACAAATGCTCAATACCGCTAAAAACAAATTAAAGCGGGGAACTAACTAAAAAACAAAACAAGAAGCATTGTGTATGTGTTTCAAGCGCCAATATGCTAGTTTGTTCTATAATATTATTAAAAAAAAAAAGAAAATATTGAAAACAACAAAAATATTGCTAAAACACACTTCCAGCGTTTTTTCATATTCGCACAACTGTGAAGTTGCTGCAGCGTTTTAAAAAATCCACATTTTATTGCTGCATTTGTTGGCTGGTTGAAGTAAGAGCGGCACGCAGGCGACTAAGAACAATAATGCACTGGCCAATTACGACCCTCAACGGCATTGGGGAGCGCATTGAACTCAGCCGCTCTCAGCCCATTGGCAATTTTGCTTTGCCCAGCGAGAAATATTGTCATTGAGCATGTCTAACATGCGGTATAATAATTATTTTTAGAGAGTTTTCAACGTAATTTATACCACAATTTGGCAAACCTGATATACCTGGTGTTATTTTGCTGTTTGTGGGTGTATTCTCTGCTATCCTATCAATGCTACTTTGTTGGGAGCAGGTTATGAGCATATTAAAAACACGTTAGGTGCCGACAAGGAAAAATTAATGCAAAAATTACATATCTCAGATCCGAAATATTTTCCAACAAATAATGTGAATTAATGTGCAAAAAATGTATTTTGTATATAATCTAGCCATAGCTTTCTTGCAAATTCTGATAAACTAAGATTCCAGATAAGTGGCTATAATCGAACACGACTCGCTCGGCTGGTCATACGTTGATCCTTATTTCTATAATAAGGAAAAGTGCAATAACCAAATTAACAGAAATGTGTGAAATCATCATCATCAGTCAATAGAATAAAAACTCGAAAACCCCTGAAAGCAGAGACTGAAAACAGAGACTGAAAATAAGAATACGCCGATACGAATAAGATAGACGCCTCTATGTAATAGGAACTCAGCCAGATTTTTATTTACTCAAAGATTGACAGCAAAAAAGACCTGTCCAAACTGTTGCACAAAGTTTAATGCTGTTACAACAATAAGAAAAATCGAAAACTTGTCCTTCATTACTCAGACTTTGTGCTTATGATCCGACCTATGTGGAAGTTTTCCTCCAGGGTAGCTTTGCAAATTATTTGCAAATATTTACTTATCAGTTTTGAGTTATTTGTTTGTTTGTTTTTCCTTTTCAATTTTTACTGCCATGGCGACATTTCATCGCCAACGCCTTCACTGTTGTTCATGTAATATTTGAAGTTTCCATTGCCTGGTCGTTTCTCGACGCTTTTATGGCCACTCGTTGCAGTTTGTGTACATGTGTGTATAAAATTATATACAAGCGTAGCGTTTGTTCTTTGCAGCTGTGATTAAATTAATGTTTACACATTCGTGTTCATTTTTCCGCAGTAACTTTAAGCAGCTTTTATTGTCGCACGATTTGTTGTTATTACTGCTAAAGCACTAGTCATTGACTGGTTTGCCTTTGTCACTCGCCTCAGAACAGACATAGCCTTAAACTACAATTGCCAAAGAAGACAATTTTGGATTTTTATGTCCAAGTGTGTTTGTGCTCTGGGGTATTTGAATTAAAATTTCAAAACAGATGGTAACTTTTTTCATAAAATATGTTTTCAAGTATAAGATGCTTTGAACCCTTTCAATTTTACAGTATTTACCAAATAATTTTTTTTAAATTGGCAACCCTCATTAAAATATATATTTGCAACTGTAATCCTTGTTATGCCTATTCAATTTTATAAATATATTTATTGCATTGTTTATCTTGTTAACTTCATTGAATTAAAAAATTTAAGCAGATGGCAACGTTCTTCAAATATCCTCTTTTAATTGTAAGATTTGTCCAAGCTATGCAATTTTACCCGTCTTATTCGTACCATTTATTAATAACTTCATTAAATTAAAAAATATATATCAGGTGGCAACCCTCTTAAAATAAATTTTCATTTGTAATCTTTGTTAAGCCTATTCAAGCTTATAAATATGTTCATTGCATTGTTTATCTTATTAACTTTATTGAATTGAAAAATTTAAACAGAGGGTAACCTTCCTCAAATATTATTTCTTAATTGTAAGATATGTTAAACTTATGCAATTTTATACCCGTGTTAATAGTATCATTGATAGTAATAATTTCATTAAATTAAAAAAAAATTTGACAGGATGCAACCCTCCTAAAATTTTTTTTTTTTTTCGCTGTAAACTATCTTAAACCTCCTCCGTGTGATACACTTATGACCGTGTTTCTTTCTATTATCAATTTTGTTTACTTAAATTTTGAAACACCTGGCAACCACGTCTCATTTATTCTTATGTAGTCTAAAATTTCTATTTGAAGTTCCTACGCACATCATTACACTCTTGCTCTTTAGCAAAATATTATATATTTTGTGCATTAGTTCATTCCTTCCACTGACTTTTGTGTCATTGTCAAATTGTACGATCCAATATATGGTCATGTCATAGTATTAGAAATTACTTTCTAAAATGTCTTCTCATACTTGATACTAGTTCAAAAAGGGGCTGCACCAATGTGTGTGTACCTGTGTGTGTGTGTGTGTGTGTGTGTGTGTGTGTGGCATGCGTCATGCTGCTTTCATTGCTGTCCGTCCGCATCATTGTTATATGCATACTCGCTTCGTTTGCCGCAGCAGCAGTTCTACCACTCTTCCATACTTTTTTTTGTATTTTTTTCGAGTAATCTTTTCTTGCGAAAAATCTTGTCCGCGGAACACTCCCAAATGCGAGGCACATGCAGTTAATAGTCTATTTAGTTGTTGTTTTTCCCCCGAACTTTTTTCTTCTCTCCTTTATTGGATCACTTTGCGCTCATGCCACGTTCCAATTCCACCAACAACAAAAAGCCGTGCAATCGCTATTACAGCAACGATTTACGAGCATATCGAAACGACAGTGGAAAGCCTTGTGCAAAAGCGTTGCACGTTCTACGTCGAATGAGTTGGCAGCAGGTATTTTGGGTTAGCGCCACTACGCAGCCGCAGCTGCTGTCAAACAAGAGTAACAGTTCGGATTGTGCTACTTTCATTGTCGCTCAGCTCAAAACTAAATTTACTTGCATATTGCTTTATAGTTTTTTCCGGTCCACAATTTATATTTGCGTGCAGTTTTGTTGTTTGTTGTTTTTGTTATTGTTGTTGTTGCAGTTGTTGTCTTTCCAATTGCTGCTTGTCGGTTTTGCATTAATTTCCTTTTTGTCTTGAACTCGCTTGCTTTTTATTTGCAACTCTTACATTTTGGCAACAACAACAATAACAATTGGAGCGTTACAACAAAAAGAACAAGATTTGACAACCAAACAGTTATTTGCCTTGCATTGTTGACAATAAAAGTTGGCCACTACACGGTCCATTTGATTGGCAATTGATCGCTTGTGTAGACGACTTTCGGGGGCAGCAGAGAAGTTCCAAGCAATATTGATGTTTTAATAGAGTTTTATTGTGATTATGAGAGAGTTCAAAGTTTAATGGCAATTTTTCTCACGACCAACATAAAAGAAACATTAAGCATTGAGTTATTTGCTCTTGTTGTTGTTAATAAAATTCTTTTCTGAATAACATTATTTGCTTTGCCTTTTTATACTATATATATGTATGTATGTATATGTATTGACAATGTAACTTCGATTATAGCTTTTGGCATGAGAACTTCAAGTGAGCAATTAGCCAAGTTTCAAAAGATTTTTATGACCAAGGCTTACTTGTAAAATAGAGTATTTAAATTTAAAAATGTGAATAGATGGTAACTCTACTAAAAATATATTTTGAACTGCAAGTTTTGCTGAACTTGTTCAATTTGATACCCGTATCTATCGCATTATTATAATTAATTAAAAAATTGAAACAGATTGCAACCCTCTTTACCATATAATTTTATTGCAAACATTGCTAAATTTCTTCAAATCGATACCCGGGTTTATCGCTTCGTTTGTCTCATAAATTTTGTTGAACTAAAATTTTTAAGCAGGTGGCAACACTCCTGAAATTTTTTTTCAGCTATAAGCTGACTATGACTTTATTTGCTTTTGCCTGTACTATGTATATACTATACATATACACGTATATGTATACAGGTATACTATATATACATACCATACACATGTACACATTTTCGATTAATCAACCAAATCTAGTCCACTGTTTGCATTCTGATTTTTCCGTTCCAGGATTTCCACAATTTCATGTCTTCTGTGCATTTTGTCTCACAAAATTTTTTTTGTTGTATATTTTGCTATTGAAACGCTATAATAAAAATATCAAAGTGCAAGCTCTCCATATAGAACTGGCATTTTCATCAATTCGAAACGTAAGACACAAGGTTAAGCAACAGTTTGCTTGGTAAAAGAACAGCTTATGAAGCTTAGACACATTTACATAATGTACCCATGTGTATAAGTACAATATGTATTGGTTTTAAATTTGTTTCCTTAATAGCTTTTAGTCATGTACACATATCAGATTTTCATGTTCGAATTTTGTCAATTTGTCAATTTCTCATTAATGTGCTATAATGTGCTATTAGCATTAGACATGATGCATGCCGAATTGTTAGCGAATAAATTCGCTACGAAATACATACATTAGGTGCAAAGAAGCATCCCAAGACGGTTCTATGGAAATTAATGTCAACAGCACTTATCTACCGAAAGATGCAAATCTGTAAAACCTTAAAATTGATATTTATTTATTGAATATTTATTTCTATGAAAAAGCTAGTGGATCCTACAGTCGTTCTTCTACCTGATCTTAATTACTTACCAATAAGTCAAATACAAAATACAAAATAGTCAAAAATCTTTAATACAACATAAATCATTCAAGCGTAGACAGTAAAGTCACTGTGCTGACTGTTAGCACAATATATTTTGTATATACTGTTAGCATTTAATTTACTGTTAGCTTAATTGAAGTCGTTGAAGAGCAATTTCAGGTTTCCTAGTAAATTAAACTTACATATGTTTTACTTTTTGATGGGTGGTAACTCTGTTCCACTTCCGCAACGCTTTCCGAAAACGTACGAATATGGAAATTTCGGAATATTTACTTGAACTACTTACTATACTACTATTATATTTTACTTAGTGTAATTTTTTTCGATATATCGCAACTGTATTCCAAAAAATGCCTGAATTGAATGTTTCTGATCACTTCCTGAAGATTTATTAGATAAACGCCCTATATTTACGATGTTACTGTCTTAAACGGGCCATTATGTGATTCTGATATGATTTTGGGACATTTTATCTTTAGAGCCATTATCTAGATATGTTATAATCTATACTAAGACATGACACAAGACAACAATGTACTTTAAGCCTTTACTCAGAAGTATTAGTTTAATTTCGTTATATACAAGCGTTGGAAAGCTCCTGTCCTTGTGAATCTTTTCCAGTATTTGTCATTTATTTGAAGTGTACGCAACAATACTTTTTTTTCACTTAAATATGTCGAACTTTGTCCCTGAATATTTGTTTTTTTGGTGAGTTCTTCTTCATTACTTTAATATGAAGTAAACCTCAGCCCACAGCCGAAAGTCATCGAATTTTGGTGGAAATTAATGCTGAGCGAATCGTAGTTTGCACGACTTAAAAGTGGTGTTTTTGGTTTGAAAAACGTTTGGACCGTATGTGGTACGCATTATGGTAGCCCTAAAGGCAAAAAATCATATGTGAAACCTGGCCAACCAGCCAAATCAAAGACAAAGTCGAATATACGCCTTGTATCCCAGACCTTGATCCTTTTGACTACCATTTGTTCCGGTCGATGTAGTGCGCCCTCAATGGAATATCGTTCACACTAGAACAGATTATCAAAACTCCGGCGCAGTTCTTTTGGGATGGAATCTACAAATTGCCAGAAAGAAATGTTATAGTTTGAAATGTTATAGTTTCAGATGGGCAATACTTTGAGTAATAAAATTGTGCATGTTTTTCTTAAGTAAATGTTAAAATTTTGGAAAAAAGACCACACAAGTATAGTTATAGACCCAATACCGTAATCGAGATAAGCAAAGCTAAATGTAATGAAAATCTATAAGTAATTAAACCTACAAATCAAACAGAGAAAAAACATAATTAATAGCTTCGGCATGTTCCCTTAACAGCATAAATATTTGATAAATCGAAACATATTACTCGCATTTCTGAGCGACCTACTTCAGCAAACAAAAATAATGTTATTCCTACTTTAATTATAACACCACAAAACAACAAAAGCGGCAAACTGCACATTCATCAAATTTTTACAAATTGCTCCAGTTTCTAAACAACTCTACCATTCACAATAAAATATTAACAAACATTCAGAATATTATATGTACGTACAAGCACACGCTGCGCCATAGAAGCTATAGAAACCTCAACCTTTGGGTAAATAAATCAAGCAATTGCAGTGGCTGCCAACAATCGCTGCCGCCAGAACGCGCCGGCATGCAAAAAAAATCGATCAACTGAAGTGCTGCCGCACAGCCAAATTGGGCAGCGTTTTGCGCATGCGCCAAAGCGATCGAATTCACTATTCACCGTTCACCGTTCACCTTTCGCTTAAGCACAAGTCCCAAGGAGTTGTTTCTCTTAAGCCGCAATGCTCTAGGTCAGACAAAAGAGCACAGCTATATAAATGGAAGCATATAAACCTGTCAATGTGTGTGTGAGTGTGTGGCACAGCTTTCTTTAGTCGATTTGTTTGTCGGCGCAAAAGTACAAATTCAATTACCTGCCGATCGCCGGGCACAGTCTGTCCACCGTTTTGGCAGTGATATGCATTGGCTTGGTGTAGGGTACCGCGATAGCCGCAATGTCAAGCTCGCCATCGCCGGTGGCGTTATCGTTCTGGCAGCCGCGACAGCAGGCAGTTGGCCAAAATTAGTCTTGGCAATAAATTATCCACCACGCTCTTTTCCCCCTACGCTCATCTCTATCCATCTAAGCTGATACGTTTAATTCTTAGCATTGGAAAGCGTTTGGGTATCTTTGCTGGCGACTGAGAACGCTTACCACGCTGAGGTATTCAACTATGGCAGCCTTTTGACCTGAATCGTGCAATGGCTGCTGAACACTTTTCTCTTGCTTGTTGATCTGCATAGGGACTTTGCGTGCATACATGTGTTACATGTGCTCAGGGGGGTATATTGGGCGCAAGGCAATGCTAGTACAATTCTTATATTGGTCGAAAATGATTTCACCCAAGTTGCACTATCTCCTTCCTTGTTGGGAGTCTTTAGTTTTATCAAAAGCCGTGTGTTGACACACTGATGCAGCCCTATTTACATAGTGAAAACCTTGAGGATTTACTTCGAAGGCCTAAAAATCGATTGAAACTCAGTTTTGGCGTTCAGTATTAATTTTATTGAATATTCCATCAATACTTCAGTAATAAACGAGCCAACCTTAAATAAACTTAATCCGAAGATGAGAGATATTGTTCTAGAACCACACACATAGTGTCAGATTTAATTTTATTATAAGGGCTGTGAGAAATATATAGCACTACCTGACCCGAACTTTGTAACGCCTAACAAAGGGATAATTGAGACCAAACGATTTGTTAATTGTTATCGTTCTTCCTTTTTAGTTTTGTTTCGGGCTTTTTTGTGTTCATTTGGATAACATAGTAGATTAAGTGAACCTCTCCGTACCAACGAACACTTCATATTAAATGTGAACTTAAGACAACTGTGAGTAATCAACCAGCTAAAAAGGAAGTACTCGTCAAATATTATTTATGGCTACTATTAAGCTCCTTGTAACACCAATTTTAATAATATATTAGTTAAATTGTCTAAATTTCAAAAATTTTACTCCAATTATTTAAAATGTTTTTTTTTTAAGTAATTTTATAAAAACTCAATTCGTTCCTAGATATAAATTTATAACTCGTTTTGACTTGGAATTACACTCCGTTCTTTAATTAGTCTCAAGAATTCAATTTTAGTTTCAGTTCAGTCTTTTTCCATTAAGCTAAAGATATTTTTGACTTTTATATGCTGGGACATTTTTTGAAGTATTTTCGTCGAAGAAAAAGTAGTTTGGAGAATAATAGGTTTGGTCTTGAAGATTCTTTTATGACTTTAAAAGCGTACATATATTTTTAAAAATATTTACTCAATTAGTATTCCTCTGGTTATACTAATATCTCAAATATTTGGGGTGTTGAAAATCAAAGTGCGTGGAACTCATTAAATAAGTACCCACTGTTCTCTGAAACCCATTTTAATTTTTACAAAATAATTTCTGCGAAAGAATTTCCATAACCACTTGCACTTCCTAACTAGAAAAATTCTTATCTTTTCATGGAAACGTCATTGACATTAAGAACTATTTAATTATCTTTTTAAACGCTCAGGAAAATATCATTCATTTTCAATATGGCAAATTCAATGACGCTAAAATGGCAATATTGTAATAACTGATTGAAGTGATAATAATTTCAAGTGTAAGCCAGCAATAAGTTTATATAATTTGACTTTAAAAATGTAGTCATAAAATGGTATAAATATGAAATGGCAACTATTTTCATTGCTTTGGTTAAGACTGTCTTTGAATTTAATATTAAGGAAACCGCGCATTACTAGAGCTTCTAGGCAGGATCATCACCTAGAGAAATTCTTTTTATGTGATTGAAACATCATTGAACATTATTAGTTCACTTGCTCTGTATAAATAATTCAAAAACTTAGGAAAAATCACTTACTCATACGCGCAGTTCTCATTATGTCAAATTCAATGGCAATGAAATGACAATATTGCAATAAATGATTTTCGCCAATTTCAGTTTCAATTATAAGCAAATATTAAGTTAGAGTAATTTGGTTTGGAAATATATCCATAAATCGGCGTGAATATAAAATTACAACTAATTGTGTTGCTTTGATGAAGACTGTCATTGAGTTTGACATTATAGAAAGCGCTCATTACTTGAATTTTTTATACTTAATCCATTGAAAAATTTGCTGATAGTGTTGCGAATATTTATATAACAAAGAAAGTACAGAAATTTTCTAATAATGTTCACTTGGCTATTTCACTAAAGTAAGTCATTTTCTAGTATATCTAGTATAGAAAGTATGTATGTAGGTATACGTCATCTGTCGGTGTCGATAAACTTATTTCTAAAATTAATTGATTTTGTTGTACCGTTACGGGCAACCTTCGGTGCTTTTGTGCGGCAAACACACAACACACACTCCCACATAGTCGCCACAGTACAGTTGTTTGCAATTAACGTGTGGGCAGTACATACAGACATTTGCGCAGGCACATGGGGCGTTCTAGCTATTCAAATAGAAGAATTTCGTTTCACTTAATTTTTCTTAACATCTAAGGAATTTTCGATACGGTAGTTTTCTAATAACACGCGCTCTTTGTACTTTCCACTTAATTTTTACCTATATTTTTTTATCTAACCTCAATTAGTACTTATCTTGCTGTTGATTTTTGATAATCTGTTTTTTTTTTGTTTTATGTTTTTGTTGTTAGAACTTCCATTGAAATTGTGTTAATGCAGCAGACTTCCCAATGAGTAATCATTAAAAACAAACATTTGGTTTATGCTTTTTGTAGAATTCCTCCATTATTTGCGCTTTACGCGCTGTGTTGCTCATTAAATCAAGCAAGAGGTCATAAGTAGGTGGCTGGGAGTGTAAGCTCCGTGAAATGTGGCGGTGACTGTGCGCGCCGTGGAGGCTTTGATTAATGTCAGCCCAATTGCTTGTTCATAATTTGTTTGATTAATTTTTCAAAGTTGCGTTGATGAACATAAATTGCCTTCGTTCTTTGCCGTTGTTGTTATTGTTATTTAGCATAATAGCTTTGGGCCTTGAAGTGTGCCTAAAAGGTGTAAAGTGGGACAATAGGCGCCTCATTAGGCGGGAATAAAAAATAGCAGTGAGCTTTAGAGGTTAATGTTTGATGGAATTTATATTCCATCTACACATACACTACGGTACACATAGGTGTACCTGGTGTATATATGTGGATTTACTTGACTTCCGTTAATGTACAGAAATATTTGTGTGGTTAGATTTACGTTTTTGATTCACAGGTGCGACTTTTACAACATTCTCAAGTACCTCGCTATTGATAACGATATTGTATTATTGGCTTTGAAATAGGTGGCAGCCCTCTCAAAAATTTCCTGTTCACAAATTATGCTTCAATCTACAATTTTCATGCAATATTATAATATGAGCATTTACTTATCAATTTTGTTCCATAATTACAGCAGTTTTCACAGGTGGCAACTCTTATCAAAATTTTTCTTTGAAATCAATTGAATTTCATTCTCATAGCGCATAATGTTTTTCGATGAATTTTATTGAACATATTTTTTTAAAGAGGTGGCAACCCTTTTAAAAAATATATTCAACTATAAGCATTTTTTCTAATGGAGCACAAATTTCTATGTGTTCTCTTTATATTTTTGCTTTACAGCTACAACAACACATTTCTATAGAACATTTATTCATATAATATTGAATTAGGAATTTCCAACACTTCATAAAAATTTCATCGACAGCAATTATTCTTCAACTTTCCGACTAATGCCTGTAGCATAACATTATATATCATTTACTTCATCAACTTAATTTAATAGAAAACGAAACAGATGGCAACAGCTTTCAGATGTATATTCAACTATGAGTATTTACAATTTTTATTTTTATTGAACTAAATTGTTTGAAGAGATGGCAATCCTTCGCAAAATTATTGTCTGTCTTTTCAGTTTTTTAATGAAAAGTTTTAACATGTGGTAACCTTGCAATTTCTCTTTTTAATTGAGAAATAAAAATAAATTCGTAGGTGTACTTAAGCGTAACGTTTCTTTATTGAGCTGCACAACTCTGCAATGCAAAAATGCCAAAATTTAATCCAAAATTTTTTTCCACAACGCTAACAGTCGAAAGCGTAATTTTTTATTAAGTATTAATTATTGTTAATTATTAAAAATTTTTATTGTTCTTAAAATTAAAGTTCACGCCTTAAGTTACCTTTCCAATTTACCCCAATTCTTATTTCACATGTCTCATATAATTTTTCTGTATTCACTTGCAGGTGGCAACACAAGAACTATCGACACAAAATGAATTTGCGCCACGCGTAACGGCGACATGCAAATCGGGCACAATGAATATCAAAGTGAAATTCAACGGTCCCTACACGGGTGCAGTACATGCGCGCGATCATCGCAATGCGGCCTGCATGGCCATGGGCGACGGCTCCGATGCGGTGGGCTTCAGCATAAATTTGTTGGCGAAACAGGGTGCGCCCGATTACTGCGGCGTGCTGGTCAGCAACGTGAGTGGTGCCAATGTAAGCTAACCAATTGTTCCAATACTAATTCACACTAATTTACTCACTTGACTTTGAAAGCTAATTTCGTGTTGTTATTGCAATTTATTTTTTCTTCTTAACTGTTTTTGGCCTTTCTCCCTTGTTTACATGACATTTGTTGCTGCACAGCGGTTAGTATGTGTGTTTGGTGTTTTTGCAAAATTCACGACACGTTTCCGCGTCGTCCAACGGAGTGAGTGTTCGTTTTTTTTTTTTTATTTTTTTGCGATTGTCGATACTTGTAATTCAATTGATGATTCTCCGATAATGATGATGATGATGATGATAATGATGACCATTGAGATTTGATTATTGCGTTGCTTAGTTGTGATGCTTGCCATAAAAATTCATGGAGCTTGTTGAATTCGCATTTTTTGTTAGTTACCTGATAGAGTATGAGAGTATTCGAAAAGGAAAGCAAACGCGCGTTTTAAATATTAATTTATATAGAAAGATTTCACTTCAGAATGGAACCGGGCTAGAATGCCAAAACTCCGATGAGAAACCCTGCGTTGAATTGATGCTTTTGATACTTTGTTGTTGTTGTTTTTTTTTTTCTAAGGGACGTCTCCGAAATTAAATTTAAAAATTAAAATTTGTAGCTCCGATATTTCAAGCTGAAAATTTCGTAAGTCAATATTTTTTAATAGAATATCTCATACAAAATTCACTTTTCCAATTTCGATAATTATAAATCTGCGGTCAGGCTCGGAAATTTAATATAGTTAGTAAAACTGTACATTCTAATGATATAGAGCTGATTTTGGATATCATATCCAATTTTAAATTTTTAAAACATCCATGAATATCCTAAAACTTTGAAGAAATGAACGACTTAGCAATGAATTAATCAAAGTTTAAAAAAGCGTTCAGAAAGTTTCATAACTATTGACAGTTTTACGAAGTTTTAACACAAATATTCCCTCAGGCTTGTTTTTCGAAATAATTTCTCCTTATTTCCTTTGGTCATTTGCCACTTTTCGTTGGTTTGTTTCATGCATACATATTTTGTTTGCATATTTTCAGAATTCAAATTACTCTCTAAAATAATTACGTTCAACAAATTGCAGTTTCGCTTTAGGCTCAAGTGTCAAGTTTCGTCGCGTTGCGGTAATTTGACCTTTTTGTTTACACAACATGGCTTTAGTAAAGCCAGCTGACATTGGACACTCTTCACCAGATTTACTGAAACAACGATTTTTTATTGACTGTTTTTGTTGATTTTCAAAAATTACTTTATAAAATATAATAAAAAATTGCACATGTTTTTTGGATGCTTTACATATTAACTCTACCATTTGAAGTATATCAAAGTGGAGATGCGAACAATATCGGGTTAAATATATGACTCTAGTTACATAGCAGTATACTTTTTGCAAATGTAGATCCATTTAGTCAGGAAGATGATTTTCTGAAAGTTATTTGACTCTTGCGCCACCAATCAGGATTGTTTACGCCTTTAACCTTCGTCCAAGTGCCCAAGTTTATCAATAGAAGCAGAAATTTTTCAATCTCACATTTGAGAAGCTTCTTATCTTGAACAGAGTTCATATTTGAAATGATCAATTTTATATTTTCGAAAAAAATTTCGAATGAAACTAGTGGCCCTAAGCTTCTCAAACTCGCTCATACATTGGCTATGAAAGCGTCATTAAATGCAGACCTTTAGTTTCTTAGAAGTTTTACATTAAAAGTTAACATTTTGCCGCAGTGATTAGTTGAAATGATAGTTGTGAAATTGTTGTTATTATTTGAACAGCGTTAGAATTTGGAATAATAGACCTCCGAGTGTTTTTCTGGCATGGAAGGGATTTTTAAAAATTTATTATCGTCATTTATTGGGGACTAATTACTATTTTCCGCTAAATATAATACATAATACATGTGCATATGTCAGATAAGCCTTCAAAAATATGAACATTATTTGCTTGATATTCGTTCAGCTTTAACTTATATAACTTAACTTCGAATACTAGCTTAACCACTTAGGAGGAAAAGCTTTAAATGAGAGCAGTATAAAATTGTTTTATTATTTAAAGCAGTTATTACAGCGAAAATATACATATTTTTATCGCTTATAAATAATTTTCGCGGTTATCTTTGAAATATTATTTGTGAAGATTTTCCTGACCTCATTACTTAACACTGGAAATGGAAAAACTGCGCTCGCCTTTAAATTTCAAACTCGGAAAAGCAATTAAAACACTCTCAACGCTCAATAAATTATAGGAATACTACATATAGGAAATCTACGTACAAAAGGAAATAGTTAAAGATTTTTGCTCCCACCAAGTTCGTTGCTTAAGTCTTTTGATTGCCCAAGTAGAGCACTTCACTTTTACCACTTTTTTACACATTAAACGCATTATCAAAGAAATAATTTTCACTGTTTTATTTTACGCTTGGCATTCGGCGCGGCTGCATAATGTCAACAGTGACCACAGCTGTCATTCAAAGCGGTTCACGGCCTAAACCTCACAGGTTCGCAGCTTAAGCCTTTTGATTGTCTAATACTCGTATTAATTATTCTTTTATTTTATGCTTTGCATTTAATTGTATTAATTTATTTCAATACAATAAAATTTTACAAATAAATTTTAACCCAAAGCAAAGCTTTTTAATTTTTCATGTGAAAAACTGCCGCATTTTGAGTTATTTTTATATATTTTTTTTTTGTTTTTGTTACATTTATTCAGTTCGAATATTTTAATTTCAAATGAAGTCCATTAGTGTTTTTTTCTACATCGGCAAAATTCTCTCAAGCTTTTATTACATAATAGCCATAAAACTTTTATTCACCTCAAAAAGTAAGTGCTGCAGTTAAATTGGCCATCAGGTTTGCAGCTTAAGTCTTTTGATTACTTAATCTTGTGAATAGCATTTCCATTGCTTTTTTATCGTTTCGCTTGCATAATCGCAATTAATTGTAAGCTTTACGTCGCTAGAAGTAATTGTGAGATCAAAAATAAAATTTGTAAATTGCGCAAGTAGAATTTTCGCCGACAAAAACGACAACAACAACACACTGAAGCACAATAAAACAATTGGACAACTATAAAGCGCAAATGCTGCCGTAAAATTTTATTGTAAACGCTGCTAAAAATAGCAGACACAACAACAAAAAACAGCATCCCAAAAAACTAAAAAACCAAAAAAACACCAATCATAAAATTTCAATAACAAAGCGGATTTGCTTGTGACCCAAAAGACAACATACTGCAACAACAGCAACAACACCGACAACACCGACATTTATTTGTACAATTTACAATTGGGTGTTGAATTGAAAATTGTTTTGTGTGCAACACAGCGATTTCAACACGAAGTGGACGCAACGCCAACGGCAAGCCGAAAATGCGCCGCAATAAGTCCCAACAAGCGTTCAGCCAAAACACGTACGAGCTCCAAATATTTGCGATAGGCAGCGAGCCAGAGAGGTAGACATTTGCGCATGCGCACACACGTCTATCGGATATTATTTGTACATATGTAGAGTTTCTTGTTATTTGCAGCGCACTTAACCCGGCCGAGGCAAGCAGCGACAAGCGAACGACACAAAATAAGGCGCGTCCAAATGTCGCAGACAAAAAAAAACAAAACGAAACGAAAAGGCAGCAAATACTTGCAGCTATGAAAAAATGCGATTGAGAAAATCGGGCTGGTCCGCGGTTAGCCGCCGACGATGCTTGCGGAGCTTTTAATGCGCGCAGCTGGTTGCCAACTATTTGTATTTACACATATCTGCCATCATTGAGTACTAAGCTTATATTTTATATACACATATATTTATCGCCAGACACATAAATATGTATATGTATGCACATTCTTAGTGCTGCCACCTATGCGCTCATGCTCTCGTCGTGTGCTTGTCAATCGTTGTTCGCGCGCATGCGTCGCGCACAGTCAGACGATCGCACAGACAGATGGACAGGCGGGCACGGACAATTCGAGCAGATAAATGGCAATGCGTCTGACTAATGTGGCGCAGCATGAAATATGGGTCCTGCGGCACATTTCCACTGTGGGCAGGCTGGCGCTCACACTCGGTCACTCATGTCGGCCCCAAATGCGATGCACATACATACACGAGTACTTTGATTTAATACCTAAACAATGCGTATGCCTAAAAGACAGGCTCCACTCAACATGCACGCATGCGCGAAATCTGCATCGCATACGAGATTTGTTGTCAGACCCCACTAAACTGTGGCACATCCGTGATGCTGTTTGGTATGCAGCTCATATGGATACGGCGCATGCGTGCACTTATGCTAATTTCTTGCAATCGGCTCGTTAGTTTGACGGTCGGGCGCTCATATATGGATTTATATAAGCATATTTTGTAGGTGTACGATTGATTGTATAACAATTACAAATGAGTATGTCGGTATTTATCTTTTTACACCCCTTCTCAAAAGTGTGGCATCCCCAAATTGTGTACTAACACAAAATAATTAGATCATTGCTATACAAATTTTCAGGATGAGAGAAATAAGCTTTAGCTTGATCGCGACAAATTTAGATATCTTCATTAAATTCGACTACAAATTGGAGTCAAAGTTACAATATGAAAAAATATTATTGAAATCGAGAAATTTTACAAAACATTGGACCACGACCAATGCTAATTAATATATTTAAAAATTTTAAAAAACTTTGAAAGCTTTTAACTCTATGCTTCTTGCAAGGCCATCAGAGTTTGATAGGGGCCGTAAGCCCAGTAGTTGCTTTACCTAAATTCCAAAAGGTGGAAAGGGCGTAAAAATATTATTTATCACAGGCCAAGTATAATATAAATAATACCTTTTATTACAGCTTTTATGTTGAACTTATTGCAAAAACTACTATATATACGATAAGGACATTTCTATTATCACCCATTTATATGCATTTGTGTTCTTTTGGCTATAGGCAACGCCTTGATCAATACAGAAATCAGCATGATGTTAGATCTGGGTCTGGCGCATATAAAATATAGCCTGTAGACAGCTGTCATTAATGAACGGCATTAAAAAAGTGATAAGCGAGTGACACGAAACGAACACGTAATATGAGCAGAAATGGCAGCAGGTAATACTACTACTTCAGACATTTTCCTCATTGCAATGAAAAGGATACTAAAGAGATCTTTGTGAAAAGTATAGTTCTGGGCTATATCAAATTTATTTTGGTCTAGTGGGAAATGAAGTGATTCCCTCAACAAAGGAGCTAAATTTTCATAATTAAACTTACTTGTTTCCAATGATATATCACACCCCTGCTTTCCGAAAGGTTATAGGAGTTAAGGATGGAGATTGTTGCCAAAGTGAATTGGAAGGCGAATATTGGGAATAGTGTAGAGAGAGTGGACATAACCTAGTACAAAGATAGAAGAAATATGGGCTTAGAAGCACACGCTGGAAACTAACACCAAATTTGGTTCCATAGATTTCTACCGTGCTTCCTAAAAGTTTCTTCAAAAATAATGTACAAACACTTGCACTTCAACAGTTGCTGGAGATTTGAGGAAGTGAGAAATCGTTTACTTTTTATATGCGAGTGTCTAGCTCCTTCATTGTTATATGGAATTGTTATGAAAGCACACCTTTATATATATTGGCGCTCATTTAAAATTACAAACGATTTATAGAATACTTAAGCTGTGGAGGGGCCAAAATTTCGAAGAGCCCTCAACCAACTATATTGAATATTAGTTAACTTCATAAGAAATGTTAATAAAAATTATTTTTATTTTAATCATAACTAACTTTTGAAGTTAAATGTGTGTGCTTTAAGCTTATTAAACTGAGCTTTTATCATAAAAGTCAGATATTCGGCCGACAGCCGATACTTATTAAATAACTCCAACATTCTAAGACGAATATCTATTATTCGGTTGCACTCTCCCTTTACCCCACCTTGCTTATATCCCTTCACCTGCACCACGGGAGTAAACTAATTGCAACATCTAAGCGCATGGAACTGAGCATGTGTGTGTATTTATTTATGCACAAAGTGCGCATTGTCGCCTATTCATCAATTTTTGGACAAATAGCTGACTGGCTGACTGGCTGGCTGCCTGACTAAGTGGTCGCATTCGTGGCATTGCAAAGACAAATGAGTACCTGCTGCATTTAAGCATTTATGCTTTTTGCCGCTCCGTTGCCTGCATAACCAAGTAAAAACAACAACAACAAAAGAAGCGATATTCTTCCCTTCTATTTTTTACAATATTTAACCTTGCGAGCCTTGGGTATTAATGCGCTGCCCGAACACATGTTGCTGATAATAAATTGCTTTAACTGCAGGACAACTGGTGTGCGCGCGCCTTAATTGCTTAGAAGCGCATAGTAAAAATGTTGCTGCAACAATAAAAGGGAATTAAAAGCAACGCAATCGCCTTCATTTTAAATACAATTATATATATGTATCTATATGTGCACATGTGTGTGTGTGTGTGTGTGTGTGTGTAGTGGTGGGACCTTTGTCGGCTGGCGACTATTGCTTGGCCCAACCGCACGACAAAACACGGGCAGCTGCTCCAAGCAACTGCGGTTGACCCATGAAAATTAATCGCGCTTCTCTTATTAATTGCTAACTTTCTGGGTGTGTCCACCACAGATAGATAAGGCACTCTGCAACGCTAGTTGCGGCTTGTCGCAAGCTTTGCTTTCAAGAATATAATGGTGATTTTTTAAGTCCACTTATTCTGCCCCTTTTCTTTTTTTTGCGCTCGTTGACAGGCCATAAGCGAATAGGTGAAGGTAAAAGGTAGTTAAAGAAAAATTAAAAAGAAACACAACGTGTCATTAAAAAACCGTTAAGGGAAAGATGTGGCAACTATTGAATGGTGACTTTCAGATTTTGTTGTTGTTGCAATCTGAGCGATTTGACTGAGAAATTAAAAGGATGTATCCTGAATTAAAAGAAGGAAGAGGCCTGAAGGTTCTACTTAATTGTAGTGGAAAGACTTAATAATTTATTAAAAATACTTGTTTCATTATGTTTAATCAAATATAAGCAAATATTGAAACTCAGTTCTAGGTATGGTTATACAATAAATATCCAACAAAAATGTATTTCAGCCAACTAAATTTTTTACGTTAGGTTATAATGATGTATCAGATGCATTGACCCATTGTTATTCAGTGTTGTTGTACTAAATCGAGTATTATTTTGTCAAATTGTTTAAGTTTAAGCCTTCAAAAATTGGTATTGCTGAGAAGAATGTGGTAAAATATACCCACGGTATCCTTCTCTATACAGCAATCGAATGTGGATTAGAAACTATGTACAATCTGAAGCCATAAAAGCCAAATCAACCGACCTTCCGACCCTATATCTTCGAAGCAAACTTTAGACTAGGCTTGACAATCTAATTAAATATTTATGCCTTCTCATAACTACCGAATCTTTTGCCTGATTCTTTCATCTTATCTTGTGAATTCAATGAGGTTAAGAAATATATATATATATATATATATGCATATTGCATAGTTAAGCGTAACAATAGGATGCATTTTTAAGAGGAAAACAAAAATCAAGATCAATAATTCTGACAAACAAGCTTTAATAAAATATGTTTTGGACTGTTCATAAGGATACCTTTATTACCTTTCTTTATTAATGTCTTATACTAAAATTTATATTTGCGAGAGTTTTCTATGAAGTAAATGGCTGGTTGCTTGTAAAATTCTTAAAAGAAAAAAGTTTATTAAAAAGAAGTCGCTGATTTCCAAGTCAGTTATTAGCAGAACAAGGTTTCGATCCTCGGACCTCTGGGTTATGGGCCCAGCACGCTTCCACTGCGCCACTCTGCTGCTTGTCTACTTCTTGGTAAAGGAAAGACTTTACGCTGGCAAAGGAATGGATTCACACATACATAGATATATATTTGTGCATGGAAATGCATGTTTCTAAAGACATTCCTGGAAAATTAAATCTCTTATTAGTTTTTCCAGGCATATATTCGGAAAGAAATATTCTTTTTTCATATTTCATTTAAATTCTCGTTGCTGCGATCCAAGTAATTGAAGCTACTGATTTGAATTAATTTTTTAAACAAAATTGTATAAAATTGTTTGGGGGGACGAAATACATGAATTTTGAAGAAAATCACAAAAATTATGGTAGCATTTCACACAGTTGCTAATAGGCTTGTGCACTTAATTTTATACTGTAAATCACTCAATATTTTAATGAAGTTAAGTGAACTTACTTGTCTAAATGTACTTTTATTATTATTTTTTCATTCAAAAATACATTTTAATGTCTGAAACACAATTTCATTATGCATCATAAAACAGAGTTTATATCAACAGAGTTCGTGTATCAACGTGGCCAGCCTAGGATATCCACATATTCTAAAAAAAATTTTTTTTGGATTTTAAATACAATTTAGGGTCATAAAGACCTTATTTAATTGGTAGGTTAGTGAAGAAAAAATGTCCTGTCCAGTCAGTTGCCCGAGTCAGCCGGAGTGTTCGGGTCAGTCAACTTCAGCAAGTAACACCTTTTCTCGAAATTTGTTTTATCATCGGCGATGATGTTACTCGGAGTCTATCCACACGTCTATCCACTTGAGCTTTTAACTGTGACCTCTCAGTAACATTATCTAGTAAACTAAGTACGAATTTTTTGTTATTATCGCAGCTTTTTTTTACAAACCTTGTTTTACAAGTCCGCTAGTTTGCAAAAGATTAATGCAAAGCAAAAAAACATACGTATTTTACTAGCAAGTTTTATGTAGATTAAAATCGCGAGTTTTATTTTGTTTCAGATAGCACGAGTTCCTAGAATCAGCGTCACCGGTAGAGACCCCCATGAAAAGGGCGATTCTGCGATCGGTGAAGTAGCCGTCATTTCGTATTAAAATTTTAATATAAAACTTTTTATGCACTGAAATACGTGTTTAGTCAAGCCTGAAAAAAAGAAACTCAAGTTCACTCAATAGTAAATATATGCTCTCAATAATAAATTGTCAAAGTTAGGCCTTTTCTTAATGCCATAAACTTGTCAAACCTCTTCAGGCATTTATCTCTTTTATTTTTTTCATTTTTTGTTTTCCATCTTCTGCAATTTTTTTAGTGATTTACATTTTTTTAATTTCACTTTAAATTCCTCTTTGCCATATATTACACTCCAAAATCGGATTGAAAATGTTTTAAGTGCTAATATTTAACAACGAAATATACATTGTACACATATATATATATATACACAGTCTATTCAAAAAGTATAAGTATTCAGTACACAGTACAAAATACATAGCAGCCTCAGAAACACATTATGGGCGAAAATTATTGAATTTTATTAGTGAATTATTTCATTCATCATTATTTTGAAGCAGGCATATTTTTGAAATTCTTTACGGCAAGGTATTTGTGTCAGTATTCCCTTACAGTTTTAGTTCATGGAAAAACGGCTTAGAAATTCCTCCGAATATAATTTGCAGCTGCAGCTGCGTTACCAAAGACCATTTTCTAATTACAAATGTGGCTTGGCTACCAACTGTTGTCACTTTAATTACCGCGCTGTATTATCTAGCCAGTTTTTTGTTTTTTATTATCTCTGCTGTTTACTAAGCGGTAATTTTTGTCACTTTAATGGTTTTTGACCTTAACGCACCATGTTTATACGCGCATGCATTCTTATTTTATTATTACTTTTCGTTAATTTGTGCACACAGTTCTTGACGCAGTCAATTTGCGCATTTAATTTGTTGTCTGCTGAAGTTTGTCGCTTAAGTCTTTCGATTATTTGCGCATACACTCGCCTACAATCGTTCAGGCACTTAAGGCTTGTCTTCAAATTGACAAAAAAGAGCATATCAAGAATTCAACGAGCATTGACTGAAGGTGTAGGCATGTTCTGTAATTACGTGACATTGATTGTGTGTACCGTTAAGCGAGTAAGTAAAAGTTGTGCAAATTATTCAGCAATTTATTCGGACACCTTTTGGCGGAAGGTTATTGTGGGTTGTTTGTCGAGTAACTTTAGGAAAAATATTAAAGAATTATTTTATTTCTAATAATACAAAATTTCATGAAGAGATGTATCTGAAATATATTTCGAAATAAGGTTTAAATATTCTTCCATAATTAACGGAAGCAATTAATATATATACAAAACAATATCGGATAGTAATGAAATATGAAATAAAATATAGGAGAATGGAAATGAATTCAGAGTCATGTTTTGTAGAAATTCATAAGAGAAATTCAGAAGAGTCGAGCTACCCAAATTTATTTATAAAACTGTTTGTACAAATGGAAAAACTTTAATTTTTTCAAATTTATTAAAAATATCTCTTTCTATAAACCTCATCTATACAAATGTGTAAGGATGAATGATAAAAGCTGAAAGATGCATGTTTGTCTGCATATCAACCATGAGTTCGAAAACTATTTAACCAATTGTTTTCCAAACTGCACTTTAAAGAAATTTTCTTTTAGCTATATTTTGCTGTAGCATCTCCAATGGTTCCCCGGATATAAGTATAAATGTACAAGAAATAAGGACTTTATTACAAATTATGTGTTAAAAGTAAAAAATTTAAAAAGAGTCTTTCCCTCATCAAAAAAAATGTTAATTATGAAATAAAATATTAAAATTCCATACGAAAAAAAAATTAAATTTGTTTTAATCTTATTTGAGATATCTAAATTTACATACGCATCTGAATATTTTTAAAAATCTTCCTGAATTATCATTACTTATTACTACGAAAAATGTTTTTATTTTATTTGAATATAATACCAACATTGGTTTTACTTGGCAAAAAAAGTATAGTTCGAATTTTTTAGCTTCGGTTGAAGTTTTATTTTGCAATAATTCGAAAAAAAAAACAATTCGTTGTTTTTGTAGAGCAGTTTTTGGTAATTATAGTGATACAGACAAACTTTTTTCGCCAAGAATATTTCCTGCTGGACTCAGTTGACTTCAAAGTAATGCATAACTGCGCATTCCCTTTAAAAACAGACTATATAAAATTGTGATTCTTCTTACTGCAATGATTTTAACTTTTCCTTATAAAAATGTTTATGAAAACACCCAAGTACATGTTGCTTTTGTTATTGATATAAATTCTGGTAACTCTGCGAACTCTGTGACCTCTCTCTCCCTCTCTCTCTCTCTTCATCTCTCTTATGCAAAGAGGCGGCATGGATCTTGTGTAAGGAAGTCGATTTGTCAAGAGATAGCGGCAAGAATACATACTGTTTGTAATTTAAAAAAAAAATAATTTGTTGGTTTTAAAATTGTGAAAAAATATATTCATTTATTTTTTACTTTAGAAAATTGCCCTGCTCAAAACTATTCTTTCTAATTTATTTATTTTTTCTTTAGTGTAGAACATATAACAAATATGTACAAATTAATATTTTCCATCCTCGGACCTCCTCAGACTTGATAAAGTCTATATATACGAATATATTGACTCTGGATTTCCATTCTAAAAGCTGAATGATTGACCAACGCTAACGCTATGGTCTTGAATTAATAAGCTGTTAATAATATTGTCTACAAATACATATGTATTTTGCAATTATTTAAAAATGTATATATAAATGTAAATATGTAATGCATATGTATATACAAATATTTATGACTTTTTAAATAATAAAAAATTCCACTTAGTAAAATAATTATTTCCAACATTAAAAGTTCCTTGTATTTGCACCTATGTGTGAAATGAACACACACAAATACTCTAAATTAGTTAGTGAATAAAAAATATATAAAAATTTCGTATGTCACTGCAATGTTGCAAGAAAAAACTTAAAACCAACTAACGTGAAAAACTTGGCTAATTATCACAACCACACAACCACAGGCGTTCCTCAATCATTGCTTCATTCTATTTAGCACATTTAAGTTTTTTGTTTCGCTTCTTTGTTTTAGCAAGTCTTTCGTTTTTCCCTCTTCTTCTTTATTGCCAATATCCACAACCTACTCGCGCTGCCGTGAATTATTGCAATTTATAGTTACCTAAATAACTTTATTGTAATCGACTGTGTCTATAATTGTTATTTGTTATGAGCTCATCAGCAGTTGTCATCATTATCATCATATTGCAAGCAATGATTACCTTTGCGATAATTGCTACCTTCAATGATGCAGCACAACGTCGGCGTTTTTATTTTTTTAATTTTTGTTCGCTCATATTTGTCTTCTTCGCTTGACACAAATGGGTTTTGATGCGTTTAAAAAATTATCAGTATTGCGGAAAAGTTGCAAAAACAAAAAAAAAATATTTTTTTTTACAAGTTTTTATTATAAAGGACTGCAGGTCAATTAGCAAAATGTAAGTAAATAGCTTTCGAACAATATACACCATTAAATAGTTGACTACTGATATCAATAATTTTGTTTTTGTAATTTGCAATAATATTACTAAATTAGTAACGGATATAACAAGTGTAACATGTGTAAAAAATTAATATTAGAATTCATAAAACAACAACATAATTCAACATCTCAAAAGAAGTTGAAAGTTGATCGCTTTAAAATTTTTTCTGTTTTAAGTTGATCCTTTTTATTTACAACAACTCTTTTTTATACTTTTTCTCCGTTCATATTTTATAGACGAGTGTCAAAAGAATACTCAACTCATTTAAAATAACCCTAAAGGTATTTTGCAACTTCGCTAACTTCTGGGCGATCAAAAATATGCTATCTTTTTTCTCTTGTTAGTGTTTAGAGAAGTTTTGTCTGTAGGTGTTTGAAAACTCTGAAACATTTCCCTTTTAGCATAGCAGTGGAACAAGTGAAGTCATTGTTCCCACGACAACCGGGCCCACGTAACTGAAACGGACCCGGATCTTTATCCGGCCAAGGACTGTCAAGACGGCAACATTCCTCAAAATTATTAGGAAATGTCTTCACCGTTGCAACAACAACAACAGCAAGTGAATGTTTGACCAACTACGCTATATAAAATTAAATCGCCAAAAGCAAACATGTATATATAAAACACTCGAAGAATTTCATTTGAGTCTTCGTGCTATTTGTCATATGGTTTTTTAGATATTATATTCCTATTATATTTTATATTCACCATAAAACTAAGGTGTATCCAATATTAACGCTCCCTTAATTTTGCTAAGATATCTTACGTATTGACCGATATATGCCGTATGAAATCAACCGGATGTTCAAAATTCTTAATAAAGTATATGGGAGTTAGGGGTAGTATTGATCAGATTTTATTCGTTTTTGGGACCACGACATATTATTACCAGTAAAAGATGCTGTCTGATTTTCATTAAGATAGGATTAGGTATTCCGCATTTTAGGCGCACGGACACATTGTTATCATGAAAAGATATTCCTCGAATTTCATTACGATATATCACAGATTGAGCGATATTTGCGGTATAAAGTCAGCCATAGGCACTGAGGTCCATATATGGGTTATCTGGCGCCTTGAAAAGTTATATGCCGATTTTTGACCATTTGTACGCATTAAATGGCAAATCTTGAATGCACTATTTGTACAGAGTTTTATTCCGATATCTTAATTGTGGTAGATGATTGTGTAATATAAAGTAGGCGTAGCTGTTTTCCTATTTCCCCCATTTTCACAATGTGACATAAGGATGCAAAGACAATGTTAGGTACCAAATTTGGTTGAAATTGGTTAAGACGTCCTTGAGATATGAAATTTCACCTAAAAGTGGGCGGTGCCACGCCCATACTCCAAATTTTACAAGGATTCCTTTGCAACACTTCCGTACCGCATTTCTGTAAGATGTAATGTTTCTGACGTATTTTTTCAGCGAGGTAACGCACTGGTATTGGAGGTGGTCGTGGTTAAAATCCGATATCGCTTATTTTCCCAGCATATGAGGTCATTCTAGAAAAACTTGTTTTAAGCAAGTTTGATAGCTTGCTTGCAATAGCTTTAGCTATTTATTATATATTATATAAATAACATTTATTATACATATTGTGAGATATGTATATTAAACCTATTGGGGGGGGGGGCGGTGGTTATTCCCTTTTTATTATTTTTTTTTTAATCACAAATGCCCCTGCTCAGTGCGGTTCTCTGCACCAAAGTTCACATTTGTATCTTAATTTGCTGCTTAGTTATAGCACTGTATAGGTTTTCGCCTAGCGGCATGTGGGCGTGGCAGATGTCCGATTACGCCCATCTGCAATACCAACCGTCTTGCGGTGACAAAGAACACGTGTTTACTCAAGCTATCGCTCGCACGAACGGACGGACGGATGAACAGACAGTCATTCGGAATTCAATTCGTCTCGTCATCCTGATCATTTGCATATATGTAATTCTATATCTATCTCGATTTGTTGTTGTTGCGAAAGTATAATAATAAATGTGTTTCCTCTAAACGATATGCACTTTTCTGCCCGCCCGTTAGAAGGGCTTTCTTCTCCCAGCTTTAGATTTAGGTGTATCGAAACTCGACATCGACATTAAAAAGTATGTGGCGTTAACGTAATCCACGAGACACAGCAGCATCACTATACAGATGTGGGGTTCGATGCAAATAAGTTTTTCCTGGCAGGGGTAGCAGCAATGCAGTCCTCAGCAGTCAATGACAAATCGCCGAACGTCAAGAAAAAGCTTCTTAAAATTTGACCAGCTCCTCGAAGGAGGCTCAAAACTAATTCCGAAGCAAATATTTAATCGGAGAAAAACTTGTAATTTCTTTGTTATAATTATGTAGTTGTGTACAAACAAGCATATGTTTTCATAACTGCACTTCCATAGCGTCACACTTCAGGGCTTGCAACATTTCCTCAAATGCTTTTTCAATACAACTTCCAACATTTACATTTCGCCATTTTCACCATTTTCACCATTTACTTTGTAATATAAATGCGAAAAATCAAAGCAAAAACAAAACACTAAGTAAATGAAGAAAAATCTGTACAATGAAACAAACTACTGTTTTAATGGTGATAATGATAAAGGTACTGCTTTGAGGAATTACTATGATTACATCGCATCACGCGGCAATTAAAGTGCCACAAGTGCAACAAACAGCGAATGCCAAGTAAGCAAATGTTTGAAGTAGCAGGCGTAGAAATGACGATTGCTTGGTTGTTTACCTGCTTGGCTGGAGCGGCGCCCCCGATGTGTATCAACGTGTATGTGTGTATGGGTGTGTGTGTGTATATGTGTGTGTGTGTCCGTGCTGGAAATTTTTGAATGATTACGAATGGCTGCAGTGGCATTTCAATGAATGTATGGCAGTTATTATTTGTAGGTGGTCTTTATGGCGATTGTGGCTGCTATAATGGTGTAATGTATCGTGGCTTGGAATTTTAATAACTGCACTGAGTCATAATTCAATTGCAAAATCGAAACTAACTAATAGACTTAGCATATCAGCTGACTAAATTGATTATTCTGTTGATTTTCCCGGAATTCTCGTGCACTTTTTGCAATTATCTCACAAAATTACGCACGCCCATTTATTTAGAAACTAAACAGCAAATATTTCCATTATTCAATGGAAACAAAATATATTCTTTTATCACATATATATACATACGTCTGAGATAATATTTGAATACCATTGATAATTAAAATCGTAAGCAAAAATTGCGCTTCGCATTGGCAGAACAGCAAAGGGAAGGTAGATTCAAGGAGAAAAAACCGGGACGGGATGGGGTTTCGACCTCGTTTATTATAAATTTAGTTTTAGAAACAAGACTCACGTAATTTCTAGGCAAAGAAAGATGTCTGCTAAATTTTAATATACATGAAATAAGCATTTTATCAATTGATGGGGTACAAAATGGCGTTATACCCGTAGGAAAAATAGGCGTGGTTGTTGTCTGATCTCTCCATAATTTTGACAACCCTAAAAGCGCATCGGGTAGATGCTCTTTACTTAATTTAGTCAATGAGTCGAACAGTTTGGGATATATGGCCGCCGTTCTTATCTATTATTTTTTTTTTTTCCATCTGTAACCCCCTGACACAAATTTGTTCGCATCTTAGTTGTGTATTGAATAAATAAAATAATAAATAAATAAATAAAAATAAAGTAAATATAATATTTAAGTGAATTTAACAAACCACTTTTGAGGACATGAGAGTGGTTTCATTCTGCCCATTTACGAAAACAATCTTGCCATTCGCGATATTCAAGTTTCATCAATACATCTTAATTTTTATAGAAGTTATCAGATGCCCATACCAACAGACAGACGGACAAAGAATGCGGTGGAGATCCTTAACCAATAGACCACGAAAGCCAGCAAAAATTATATGCCGAACTGAAACATAATCTCTGGATGTGTTTATCTTAGTTAGGTTAAAGTAAGGGAGGAAAGTTGAGTCGTACGTCTGGCATCAATTTACGTACATATATTAATATAAATGAGATATAAACTTTGCAAATTACTTCAAGAAAGAATAGCTTCCAAAGAGAAGATGCAATGATTCCATGGCATTATTTTTCAAAATACTAAGACTTTATACATTTTGCCATTTCTTAACTTCAAAAATTTCCGAGTTTCTTTAATTGCTCGTTGTTGATCAGAGACCACTTAGGCAGGCTCTATGTTTATATATAAAATAGCACTTAGTGAGTGGCTTCAACATCGTTCAATAGAGGAAGCTGAGAGTAAATGGCGTAATTCAATTATATGTATAAATGTTTTATTCAAGTATATGGACGAAAGTAAGAGGCCTTACCGAACTAAATGTTATCTCATTCTCATAACAAAAGCCGCAATGACAATTGGTTAGCAGAGTCTTTTCTTAACGGCTTTGCCTATGAAATAGTATACCAGAAACTTTAAAAGCAAGCCCAAAAAGTCTGTAACAGAATAATTAATTCACAAGCAACGCGGCCATTAATACTCGAACACAACAAAACAAACTTGATCTCAATTGGTTGCGGCTTAGTTGGAAAATATTATCAGGTTTGAATGATCCCGTAAAACATGAAATTATTTGTAGCACCTCATTAATATATAATTTAACGTTTTCATTAATCGTATGAACACCTCTTTAGCATTACTTGCGGCCCACCAAATGAATTTTACATAATAATCAGCATGTCATTAATGTTTTACAAATAATTAGAAAGCTAGTATTTAATACTTAATCCACAACCCATAAATAAACAGTCACAATTCAAAAAAAAAAAAAACCAATAATTTCCACGAAGCTACTAAAACAAAACAAACAGTTATTTTAGTTGATCCGAAAGGCATCGTCTTTTTAGTTGATTCCCAGTAAGCATTTAATCAGCGTAGTATTTAGCACATCCGTACTCACAAAAATAATTGCATTGACCTTTTGTCTAATAATTATTCGTTTTATCAATTTTTATTTTTTAGCGTACCGAGGAGCGTTCGATACAGTTAGCGGTGCGTGTGCATAAAACTCTGGAGTTGGCGGATGACAAATTTTATGTAATAACATGCGGCAAATCTGGTTTTGGCCGGTAAGTAGACGTTGATAGCAATAAATGGTATTAGGCATAAGCAATGGCATAAAGGAAATATTAAACAGCAGCATTTATTAGATTTTCTGAATAAGAATTACTTAATAGCTCTATTGATTAAGTAAAGACAATTAAATAGTTCATGGAAAAAAATGCGAGAATTTCGTATCATTGGTTTTTTTTGAGTGCGCTTGATGCACAAATCATTGGTACTTGACGTCAGGAATGAAGGGAAGGATTAGGGGATTACTATTGAAGTTTGACAGTTCATCATTCAAACCATCATCTCAGCATTGTAGTAAAAATTGCAATGAATTTGGTGATATGTTAGCCCTCATTCACAATTCTTAACCTTGACCTTTTTCAATCTAACTTTGAGTACTGTTCCACAACCAGAGATCATCACTATTATCAAAGCACCCAGTACTCGCAAAAATTTGGTGGCATTTAAAACTACTCAGCGCAGAAAATAAAGTAAGAAGAGCTACAATCTTTTTTAAATGTCATAGATTAAGTGTTATCGACCAACACTAAGCTTAAAAAAGGTACATTTACACTGCAAAAATTTTCAGATCTTTAAATTATGGTTTTAGACTCAATTAGGGTTGAAAAACATGATTCCACTATCGTTCTTCTCGCTACAGTAAAGAAAATTCAATTTCCAATAGACCAATTTCGAATTTATGAAAGAAAAGTATCGGGTGTTCAACTGGTTATTAAGCACCCCGAAACCAAAGAAGTTCCTGCTTAGATGAAAATGTAAAATTTTGCGTTTTTCAAACTAAATTATCAAAACACTTAGCAAATCGGCGAGTGAAGACTACTTGACAACATTGGTATATAATAATATATGTTAAGTATATATATGTTGTGTATAAAGTTATATAATATATATGGAACTTCAGAGGGTGTTTTTATTTTGCATTTTCTTTCCATTATATTCTTATTCATTTTAAAGAAAAAACATGTTGTTCTTAAAAATATTTTTAAGTGTACAAATCAAGCTCCTTTGAGTAATGACACTTAATTAAGACGGCAACAAGTACTCGACATTCGGAATCGCTCACATATATAAAACAATGAAATTATTGCAAAAATAATTCTTGATATTTATCATTAAAAAGTAACTTCTCATTTCCAAGTGAGCTATTAGCAGAACAAGGTTTCGATCCTCGGACCTCTGGGTTATGGGCCCAGCACGCTTCCACTGCGCCACTCTGCTGCTTATCCACATTTTTACAGTTATACTTCTATTGTGGTTGAACCAATCCAAATCCCACATATTATAAACGATTTTGTCGAAATTAATACACTTTTAATACCACTTTTTTTCAGTAAAAAATTTATGAACATTTTTATTTTGTTTTTTTGAGAAGTTGTAGATTGAATAATAATCCTTATTTAAAATTATATTTATATCACAATATAGCAGACTAATATTTAAGATCAAATAGAACAATCGCTGAAATTATTACTGCAATTAGCTGGATTTATTATCTACGAAACTTATATTAAAAAGATCTCAAAAATACAGAAACTATTTCTTGTGTAGTATTGATTTTAGATACTTTGAAAAATTTTTGATTGTTAATTTTTAATTAAAATCAATTAAAATTGTTAATTATTTTATAAAAAAAATTAATGGGAACGAAGGTTTTTAAGAAAATATTTAAGCCAGTTTAATATTTAGTTCTTTTTGTTTTTATTTTATAAAAATACTAGAAAGATTGAATATTAATTAAATAGTAATTATAATTGAAATGTGTTAAAGATGTGTTTTTTAATTTTAAATTTTTTATATATTTATTACATTATTAGATATCTACTGGAAATAGAAAAATATTACTTATTAAATTATTTTAGTATTATATTATTATTTACTGTTATTAAGTTTTTATTATGTTTTATTTTATTTTCATCCTTTTAGCGATATTCAGTTAATATCCATAAAATTGTTTTTAAGAAAATATTTAAAATGTTTCATAACTTTTATTTTTTGTCTTTATTTTATACCGAAAATAAGAAATCGAAATACTACATTTTTGGATAAAAATGCTAAGCTTTTTTCAAATATTTTTGAAAAAAATATATTTTATTATTATACTTTTTTTTATGTTATAATATTTTAATTCTATTTTTAATGTTTAAGATTTTAAATTAATATTCAAATATTTTTTATAAGAAAATATTAAATAATTTTTATTACTTATTTATTATTTTTTGACATTTTCCATGCAAATCTCGATTCATTGCCTGCGACACGTTTCAGCTGTAATATAAATCAGCAACAATTCACCTCAAAAAATTAGCAGCAAAAATAAAGACACACATTTTCTGGTTTATCGCCTGCTTGTGAGCTTTGCGCTGACACAAAATTGACTTATTAATACCCGGGCTGTTAAGTACTTGCGTACATAACACATTCGTACATGCTTACACACCTACTTTCTTATGAGCACTCATGCAAATAGTTGTTGTTGTTGTGTTATGCAAAAAACAAAGCAAAGTTCAAAAGCAAACAAAATCAAGCACCTTCATACAGAACGTCTGACGTTAATGCGAAATTTTCTTGTTGTCTTTTTTATATGAAGAAAAAAACGGCCATATAAAAAGCCATAAATCTGCTCCTACACACACTTTAATATATGTGTGTATTTATATATATATTGTGTACTGATTTGTTAAGAAGCATATGAATGTTGTGCGCGGGCGTTCAAGTAGAGTTGCTCTGACTCGACAAACGGAGTATACATATAAACGAAATTTTCAGCAGAGCACACAACAACAACAACATCAAGGCCAGTTAATTAGGGTAAAGAATTTTCTGAACTTAATTAAGAGCGTTCACACATACAAGTGTACAAACTTAATGCTTGCAAATGTGTTGAACTGATTGGAATCGGCGAATTTTCGAGCTTGCCGACAAACGCACATACATGACGTACATAAGTCCTTTTGTGCTTGCTTTCTTTTCGTAGGTCAATAAGCTGGCGAAAAATGTTGAGAGCAAGGTCAAGTAGCGCTTTCTTTCGCAAGCGGAAAAAAAAATCATTGTACGGTAAATAACACAAATTTTCTTTAATAAAGCAATATTTCATAAATATTGAAATTCTTGGTTTATGTTTTGCAAATAAGAGCTTTGAAAATATTTATTGTAGGTATCCAAGCATGAGCGCATGATCGAGTTCGTTGCTTAAGTCTTTTTTTTAACTTTTTCAGCTTCCCCTTAATTACCACACACTTTTGCGTGCTCTAGCTTAGTTTATGGCAAATAAAAAAGTGGATTTATTATTACGCAATTTCATTCAAATTTTATGCTCTGTTAAATCGCTAAAATGCGCTGCCGTTGCACTGTGCTTGGTGTATTAGAGCATTTCCGCAGGCGTTGCATGATTTTGCATTTTTTTTTATTTTTCACTAACATGTATTTTGTTTTTTGCAATTTTAAGTTTTTCATATTTATATTTGTGCGCAATTTTGTGTGGGTTATGATGCCCGCTTCCGCAACTTTTGCCCGGTTTTCATCTATTCACCAGTCACATGTTTACTTTGCTTCTATATACATGCTTCAATATTACTGCAGTGCGTTAAACTCGCTGCATTCTCGCTTTTAAAGAACTAATGTTACGTAATTCTAATGGTCGTTGCAGCTGACAGCGACAGAGGGACAGAGCGACAGAGCAAACGCATAAAACAGTACATAATTGTATACATCTAATTAGCAGTTGTTAGATGTGCTGTCATTGTAATTGTTGTTGCACCTAAAATTTCGAACATTTTTATTTAAATCGCTTGGATTTACTCAAATCTGTAACTGAGCTAAAACAATGTACTAAAATATATAAATATAAATAAATAAAGTAAATACAAATAATAAAAAGAGTCCTTTATTCCTTTATCTCACCAGCGGCTTAAGTTTTATATTTATCTCGGTGATAAAATTAGACAATAAAAATTTTATATTAAATAATAAGCACATACATACCTCTTTAATATTATCCCTAATATTTCGTTCAATCATTTCATTTCATTTCTTTTCATCTCTTTTGCCAACAGCGATGACAACTCTCATGTCATTCTGAAGTTCTTTGACAATGAGCGCCGCGTACGTGAAACGGTTTATGGACACGAGTATAAATTACGCGCAGAATTAACCAAGCCAAATGGTAATTAATTTCGTAATTTCACTTTACTCTACTCTGCACATAACGGTTATTGCTATTAAAGTACTTTCAATGCGTAAATCTGTAATTTTCTTTCTTCCTTGTTTGCATTTGTACATAGGCACCTATGGCGTACGCGTTGCCAACTGCTTTGCGTTTGACAAGAAGAACGTCACCATTCAGTTGATCGACGAGAGAGGGTGAGTTGAATTGAATTAATTGTTCGTATTGCTTTTATTTTATTTTTGCTAATTTCTTAATTGCTTTACTTCTTTGAGAAGATTTGTGATTAAATGCTGATAATTTGTATTTTATTCGCCTACAGTTGCCCGATAGATGAAAACATTATTTCTCGTTTCGTACCAAGCCCCGATGGACACAGCGCTGAAGCGACACTCAAATCCATGTTCAAGTTCCCAGAAGGTGAGCTTTTAAACAAAATGAAACTTAGAATAAAATAAAATAATATGCGGTAGATAAAATAGTATAATAATAAAAACTATAGTAAAATACAAAAAGTAAATAATGTAAAACTACGCAAAGTAAATAAAAATATAAAATAAATGAACTAAAAAAATAAATAACATGGAGTAAAATAAAATTAAATTGATATTTAAATAAAATTAAATAGATTAATTCAAATAAGTCAAATAAATTAAAGCAAAATAAAATGAGATAAATAATAAATAAATTAAGTAAAATAGAAACAAATTAAATTAAGTAAAAACCAATAAAATAAATTAAAATGAGGAAATAGTTCGAAACAAATTATGTAAAATTAAATAAAAAATTAAATGAGAAGAAATAAAATAAAAACGAAAAGAAAAAATACTTTTATTGAATAAATAATATTTTCGAAAATTATATTTTTAGAAAATATTATAATATTTTAGGCCTAGCATTTTTTGATTTGAACACTTTGTTTTTTACCATTTTATTATTAAAAGATGATGAAAGAAAAAAAGTAAAATGCACTAATACACTATATTACTATTATTACTATATAATATAATAATATATCAAAAATCAAATGTGTGGTATCTATAACTTATGGTGGTTCGCACTGATCGGCTCTTTCTAATGATTAAAACATTATTTATTTTTTGTCTTTGATTCGATTTATAACTATATAACTGGTTGTGGTACCATTAACAGTGGTAGGCCTCTTTTTGGGTTCAATTAATAATTTAATTGATACGGGTTGTTCGGTCTTAGAATAAGGGTACTAAATACCTAAGATTAGGTCGAAACTAATTGCAATAAATCGCTTCATATTCTGGGCTGAGGTAGATTGATTTTCAATACTTTCTGAATGCAAATCAAATGTTATACTTAACTACAACCCCAGTTTGACCAGTTTAGCATTCCTTGGTTTCATTCGTGGTATAGGCCGATAATTAAAATGAGAATGAAAATGACAGATGTGATGGTTCATATTAAGATATATATGTATGTATATATAAGAATCAGTATTCACCTCTTGATTTCTTTCACTAAGAGAGTTACCAACCCATACGATACCGGAAATGAATCTTCGCCGATTTTTTGCAAAACTTCCGAAAATTTTTCTCCGTGGTGTTTGTACCGATCGGTTCTCTTGTAGAACGTACATGAACAGTGCACCGACATAACGACATAATTGCTTTCTTTCCACTTTGAACTTTAGTGTTCAGTTTTAAAAGTCTAGAAAATTATATTGCAGGGTTTTAGCACAAATTTCGTTAATCAATGAAATTATTATGCGAAATTTTCTGTACTAAAAATATACTATAAAACTTTTATTTGAAAATTAGAAATTCAAAAGTCATTCAAAAGTGCCATTCGAAAAGTTTTAAATTGAGATTTGAGTTTTTAACTGTCTGCTTAATTAGTTCAGTAATCACTTAAAAATCACTATATTAGAAAAACGTTAAACACCTATAAATTATTTTTATAAAATTAAGTGCACATAAACACTAATGATTTAATTAAAAACTCTTAAAATGGCAATTCTACTAACAGAAGATCATAAATTAAATTTATTCTCTTCTCCTTCTTTAAACAGACTCTGAGGTGCATTTGCAGTGCGATGTAATTCAATGTTATGGACGTTGCATGGATGAGGAAGATTGCAAGCAAATCGCTTTGGCTGGTGCGGGTGCACCGGGTTTTGGTTCTAGCAAAGGTGGCAACGCTAAGTTGGGTCCAAACGAAGAGGGTTCCCTAGCGGGCACCACTGTATTTGTGCTTGATCCTTCCAAGGCGCCATGTAAGTAAAAAAACTTTAAATAAGAATGCCAATATGGAAATTCAAATTTGAAAATATTAGCTTTTAGGTTAGGTTTTTGCTGCTTATTTTTGATCGGCAAATGTAAATCTTTTAGAAAACTTCGACAAAAGAGATCGTACAAAAATTTTCTCTTTGCCGCATAGACACCAACCGGTCAGGGACCCTTATAAATGCGGCGAAAATCCACATTACTGGGTTCAAAAACCTCATTAGACTCATTACTGTTGTTAATAGCTGCTTAAAACTACTAAGTTGATCTGGAAGTCAAAAACTAGAATTGTTAGATAGTTTACGATATCAGTTTCCTACAACTCCGTTGAGTGGCATTATTCCTTTATATGAGACTAGGAAGATGCTACCAGAGCTAACTTGATGACACAGTTATTTGTATAATCGCGAATAAAGTCCAAACTCCTAAGAATTGAAATATCTGAGTCTAGAATCATTTAAGGATACGTGGTACAGCCCATTATGAAGAGAAATCTTTTATTTCAGCAATTACACGACAAACTTGAACCAAATGATCAGTATGTTATGGTGGGTGTAACCGACTAGTACTTTTTCAAGTCTTCAGATACCGAACATAATGAACTCCGTGTCTATGGCTGACTTCATATCGAAAATATCGGACAATTTACGAGATATCTTAATGAACTAAAGTGGGGAAATTTATAACATCGGTTCAGTACTTCACCTAATCCCCATATGCAATACTCATAATACAAGGATTTTCAAATTTCCGATTGACTTTATATCGTATATATCTGTCAACATGTGAAGCATCCTAATAAAATCCTAGAAAGTTTTTCCAGATAATAGTGTCCACTGATGTCAGAAATAGGTGAACTCTGGTCAATACTTCCCCTAGCCGCCATATACTTAATATAAGAATTGTGAAGCTTCCAATTGACTTTTTATCACATATATCTGCCAATATGTAAGATATCTTAGCAAAATGAATTGAACGTATAATCTTAAATATATTTAAATTTGGTGTCGAAAATTAGTAAAATCCTTTCACCATTTACCCCGGTCCCGATATAATATTGTATCGGCCTTAATGTGGGTTATCTGGATCAAATTGTTTGGAAACACTTTCTGGAAGATACTTTAGCTTAATACCAAAACAAATGAAATCAGACTAGACCATCTTCCAGCTCCAGTAAATCCTATATAGAGATTTTCGCCCATTTGGTTGACCCGAACTTAGCTCTATTTTACATTTTTATGTTCAAATCAAATATTTGCTTATATTATTTCATTTCTTTAATATCTTTTATGAAAATTAATTCACTTCTCCACCTTGACAGTGGTGACCAGCACTTGTGAAGACACCATCAACCCACCATGGCTACTCTGGTTGGCCATAACTCTCGGCGTACTCTTCCTCATCATGTTGTTGATGAACATTTTCCTTTGCACCGCAATGAGTTGTAGTTGTGCGAACACCGAGGTAATTATCGAAACTAACAACAACAAAAATTCATTCATACCAATCTCGAAATTTAACGAACGTGTATCATTATTTATTTTTTCCCTGCCGTTATTGTTGTCACTAATCTAGATCATCGAAAAAGAACCATCTATCATTGAAGAATACGATCCGTACAGAAGTTGGCATGGTAGCCAGTATGGATCGCGTTACTCACTGCATGGGCGTGATGCGCACAAAGGCTACACAAGCGGTGGCTCGACGATACACTCGAATAGGTCTGATAGATACTAAGTTGGCTCAAAGAACTATTCTTTTACAAAATTTTAAAATCAAAAACAAATACAATAAAAACAACAAAATAATGCATTATATTATGTATGTATATGTCTATGTGCTAGTATGTGTTAAACTACACGAGCAACCACGAGCAACAACAACAGAAACAAAAGCAAAACAACATGGAGTTGACAAATGCATGCCAGAACACTACTTTCAAAAATTTAGACATTTTGAAATAAACTTTTTTATTTTTTTTTTATTTTTTTTTGTGTTTATATATATATTTTTATAATTTTTTTTTTTATTTTTAATTTTTTTTATATTTATTTTTTTTCTAATTTATTTATTTTTATTTTTTAACTTGTCACTGCCCTTTGGGCCATCGACAAGCCACACATATACGAAATACCACAGAGTACAGTGAAAAACTACAAAACCCGGTACGCCACAATGTATGTTTAGTTGTATGTGTATGTGTTAATAATTATGTAATATTTAACTGTTTAACAACTACCATAATTTTAGAGTACAAATACTAATGTAAAATTAAAAAAAAAACAAAAAAAAGAGAACTATTTGTAGTTGTGCTGTAACTAACCAACGGGCACATAGTTTACTATTTTTATCTCAAATTGTTTTTCGCTCAAAATAGGCCACATTCGAAATGTAATTATAGTATATAATATACACAATTTGTCACTAAAATTTATTGCGACTCAACTCGAAAAAATTGCGACTTTTCTCCGTATTTGTTACTAAATCATAATTTTATTTTATGAACACTTAATAAAACTAAACTGGTTCTCAAACTTTGCGCACCCACTGTACTGCCACCCAACTACTTGTTTCACCTTTTCATTACTAAACCTTTTTTATGAAATTTTTTTTTTTACCTTTTGAAAATTTTGTGCAAACAATTTACAATAACAAAAAATAGTTTCTTTAAAAATTGTGTATTCTTGAAGGTCGATTCCCATTGATAACGACAATTACGCAATTGTACATTCACGTCCCGGCTCTAGACAAACCGGACATGCGCAAGGACACCGCTCCCGCGGACCACCCAGTAATATGTAACACAAATATTGAATATATTGAATATTATAATGCTAGTAGCACTTACTATTAAGTACAATGCTAAGATTTTTCGTTGACAAGTAAAATCAATTACTTAAAAAAAATCAAAGAAATTTGTAAATAAACTAGTTTCAGCGCTATAACCCCAAACTTTTCACACGCACTTGCTTTGGCCTTGAACACTTTACGATATTAACGAGCGCACTCAAGCTGACTGAGCTGCAATGCTCTTCAAGTTTTGAGTGTAAATTAATTTTCACCTAAATATAATTTAAAAACTAACTAAAAACCGCAACGTTTCACAATAACAATAGATATCCAAAAAAATTCTTAAATTCTCAAACATTTTCACTGCACTATAGCTTCTATCCCACTCAGATAAAAAAAAAAAAACTCAAATTTGTCTCAACAAGCGCTACTGTATTATACTTGCGTCTGTTTTGCTACTTCTACTTACTTAAGTTAAGTTTAGTTCGAAATATATCTGCATTAACCCACTGTATTATTTTTTCCTTAAATAAAAAATTATAACGAAAAATAAAATTAAGTCATTAGTTAAATAAGTTTCTCACAAAACGATTGGCATTTAAAATTTAAGCGAATTCTGGAAAATGATAAAAAAAAATTAAAAAAAAAGAAAATATGCAAAAATTTGCATGCCTTATAATATAAACTATACACAATAAAAAAATAATACAAAAATATTTTATACGAACCTCGTTAATGAAATGAGTGTATGTAATTATGTACGTATTTGTATGTATTAAAGTGAATTAATAAAAAATAAAATAATAACTAATAGGAAATAAGGAATGTTCCTTAATTTATTTATGGTAAAAACGGTGAGTTAATATTTTTTAATAAGTCTATGGTAATGTAACTGTAAATTATATACGAGGACAGGCCGATAAATACTTATTCTACAAAAGTAAAACGAAAATTTTGAGAAAATAGCAAATTATTTCCCAGTATAGCTCGATACACTTGACCCTTTTGACTTGCTTTGTTCCAACTTCTTTAGCCCGCCTGAAAAATACGTTTCTGACATTCACGATTACGCTTAAACAACGTTGATGGGATTAACGAGAATGTTCTATAATATATTTTGGTGATAGTGATGCAATCTGCTGGTGAGGCTAAGTACTTATCGGTCTGCCCTCGTTCGTATCAACCTACGAATATATAAATGACGCTTGTACCGTTGATAGATGCTTGGCTTTCTCTCCTTCTATTTGTGGCATGCCTTTGGTGTTATCCGGCAAGTAGCTAGTAGGGAATTACAATTTTAAATCCATTCTTGCTTGGCTAATGGATTTCATGAGAAATTTGTTCAGGGTAAAAATGAACTTAGTAGACTTTGTATTTGTACCCACTTCCCATAGTAAAGAGGGTCATCTGTGGTAAAAAGTTTTTTTGAAAGTGAACATGACCTCGCCTCCTAAAAGTCTATTAGGCTTTATGTACACATTTCACCAACTATTAAGCCAATATGAGCTAAAGTCACTGTAAACATTTCTCTCTGGGACGCGAAAGTGCTCCAACTCTGATATCCTTATTTTACAGTTCAAGAATACGCTAAATTGACTTATAACTACGCCTACTTTTCAATTCACATAATTTTAAATTTCAACCGATTATTTCACTTTACAACAGATAAATCAAACAACAAGGCAAGGCTTTAAGTTAAATAAACCAATAGCCTTCAAAGCTATAAATATAAGGTTAGTCTTTTAAGCCTTAGTGGAACCCTATACTTCATCTTCGGGGCTTGAGCAGGAATGGTGGGAACTTCCCTCAGAATCCTTGTTCGAGCAGAGTTAGGACACCCCGGAGCCTTAAACGGAGATGATCAGATCTATAATGTAATCGTAACTGCCCTTTGGCCTAACCTTAGTTTCTTATTTATATGTAAATTAAACGTAATTATTAAAAATATTCATCAAATTCAAAATGCCAATTTTTTTCTTCTCTCTTTATATCTATATATATAAGTAAAAGTTCTTTATAAAACCTTTTTATATAAGGAATGTTTTTCTTTTTTTTACATCTCGACCTTCAGTGTGATGTTATTGTCGGCAATCTTGATATAATATAATTAGTAATATATATATAATACATATATAATAATATATATATATATAATCAATGTAATAACTTTTTTGGTTGTTTAATGCAATAACAAAATCGGCAAGTACAAAAATTCTAAAACCGCACTGATTCGTAAAAATGTAAATATAAGAAACTTAATTAGCAGCAAAACGGTGATAAATGGTTCATAAAGGCATTTACACAACGATTACTCAGCTCAAATGAACGAAGCCCTGCAATGCTAATTTTATTGGCATATTTAAGCTGAGTAGTCGTTTAATATACGGATGGATGTATAAGTATGCACATACATAAATAAACACAGTTCCCGGGAAAGATGAATAAACACCATTCTAAGAAAGCGTAATTTGACTCAATTCTTGGCTAATACCTCATTGATTTTGTTTAATTATAAATTCAATATTTAGCTAAGCAGTGTTATTATCATAAAGTCACATTGCCTAGTTTTGAAATTGTCGCGTTGCCAACTATAAGTAAATTTAGATTTTCTCGCTTCATCAGGTGAATGGCATAACTTCCGTAAGATACAGCTACATCTAGCGGTAGTTAGCAAGCAGACGAGAGTTTCAGGTAATAAGAGTTGCCGTATTTATATGCAAGAACGTCAAGAAAATGTCTAAAAGTGTGTAATTTTATTTAAACAAATTTGAATATATCTATAAGTATAACGAATCCCTTTGAAATTCTTCGAAGATAATGTAAAAATACGAATACAATGCAACTTTTCAATATTAAATGCGTTTGTTCGCATTTCGAATGCAGTTTACACTACGTAAAACGCTGTACATCTGAATTATATTATACTGAAAATGTATAATTAAGCATTTCTTTGCTAATGCAACAGTTCATTGAAGATTTATGGAGAATATATCTTATGTATAACTACATTAGAATTTAGTAAAGACCTAGAAAGATTTACCAAAAAGTTAATTACGTGATTACTCACTATGGGTCGGTGATTCCATTAAAGTAGAGTGGGTCCCAAAGAATTTCTACAATAAAAATGACTTTTATTATGATATTATGTATTATAATATGCTGATTAAATTTCAGCATCAAAAAAAATACCACTTACTTAAAATTTTAACTTTACATCGACATTATCAGTGACTTAATACATCAAACAAAAACAGAGTTGACTGCTTGCTAATTCTTAAATGAGCAGCCATTAATTTCCTCATGCGCTTCTTAAATCACAAAACTTCAAAATTTATGAGCTTTAGCTACAAGCTATATTCGAAAAGTGGTAGAATTAGCTTATGATATAGACTGTATATATATTGATTATATTTAATGTGAATCATATTTATTTCAATTTCAAGCCTTGTATTTAAACGAAAAACTGTTTAATACTTAATGAAAAAGATAATTTCAAAAACATTAATCAGTCACAGCCAGAATTCAACTATTTAAACAAAACATTATATTTACTTCCTTATAATTTAATAAAAAAAAGAACACAGAATTAAATATTTTGCTTTTTTATCTTCACATTTAGCAGTGCGCCAAAATTACGCATTGCGTCATGTACGGGTTAAACGCTCCATAAGCAGCCTTCCGCAATAGCTTGCAAATGCTGGCGAGTCAGTCAGCTGGCGTTGCCAATCGAGTGCGGATGTGAGTAGCGGTTGGGCAAAGTGTTCCAAACGTTTTGGAGTCAAATTCTTCGTGTATGGTGTTTTCGCGAGTGTCGTCGGCGGTTTTGTTGCCTTTGTTGCCGCAATTTGTGTACTAAATGGTGTGTAAATATATTTGAGCAAATAATACATGAGCAAGTATATGAAATTGTATTTCTGTGTATAAAAAGTGCGCGCATGAAATTATTATATTAAGCACCGAAAGTTTTTAATAGTAAGAAAATGCAGAGAAGCAAAGCAAGCAAAGCAAGCAACACACAAAACGATTCTCTACTTGCCTATAAGTAACAACAAACACACGTCTACTGAGACGTACTCGGATGCAGAGAGAGCAGCAGAGCGGGAGATATAATGGCAACTGCATATATTGCATTTACTCTGCGCTGCCGCTGCCTATGACATTTGGTTTCGTACCTTTATTGCCGCTGCAGTGACAAGCACGTGAATGAATGTGTGTGTGTGTGTGTGCGTTTGTGTTGTCATTTGCTTTGAGACTTTTGAACCTCTCTCTCTCTGAATGTTGCTATTGTTGGCATTCATAGTTTACTACTGCTGGGATCAGCTACCTGTACTAGTGGATTTGTATTGGATGAACTTAGCTTTGTTCTTTTGCAGTTTTTGAGGCTCATTGGTTTATTTATTCCAACTCGTGAATGGCGTCGAAAGTTAGCCATCGAATTTTAGTGCAAGTCTCTGCTACTTCTTTGTAAACAGAAAGTGAATGTGCTAAAATGTGCAAATAACAACAAAAAGAAACAATTTGATTGGAAATTGGTTACTTAAACACAAAGCAAACAAAGAAAAGGAATTTCAAAGTAAAGAATGAAATAAAAATCTTATGAATTCAAGCAGAGATTGTGCCGCGTGATTGTAATAATATTGTGAATATTTTTAATAAATGCCCGACTCCTATTTACTTCTTCTACTATATTCTTATTCACAATTCTAAATGTGAATTTCATTTAGGTGGCGCTTCGCTGTACTTTCGCACCAACTTTACTTCCTCCGTCAGCTGCTGCTGGCCATTTGCCGCGATTTTTATGTTTCAAGCGTCGCGTCACATTTTGATTTGAGTCGTGATTGTGCTTTGTATTGATTTTCGCCGACGAATTTATAATTAATGCATAGTTGCAGAAACTTCGTGTGCTATTTCAATTTTATATACATACATATAATATAAAAACATTTGAATGTATGCATGTGCGTTCTATTTTTGACGCTTATTCTCATGAATTTTGAAATACTTAAGTTGCAAAGTTGCAAAGTTGCAGTTGCAATTAGCGACACAAGAATTTAATGCAGTTATGTTAAGCGATGTAGCCGGCGCGAGTGTTAGATTTCCGGTGATGTGCGTGACAGTGAAACGCAAGAAATGGAAAACTTAACAAAATGAAGTTTTAATGATCATATTTCTATGTAAAGGAAAATGTTGATTACATAAGTTGAAGTTAAAAATTAACCAAAATACTGTATTAGTTCCAAAATCGGACTTACGAAACATGTAGTCGATAAGCCTATGCGAGTACGCTATATCTAATGTTACTCATCATTTCTCTAGATTAGCTTTCGTCTTTCTTTTCTTCGATATGTTTGAAATTAAGGTTCTTAGGCTTTATTTAGCATGCTTTTAGGAGCATTTATTGAAAGAAAAGTTTATGGTGGAAAGACGAAGGCGTCAACGGTGCTGAACATCCAAATTTGTATGAAAGATTGTCTTCGATTTGGACGCAATGTAATTATTAATTATTATACTCTCGCAACATGTTGCTACAGAGTATATTAGTTTTGTTCACCTAACGGTTGTTTGCAACACCTAGAACTAAACGAGTTAAATATAGATATACATATATAAATGATCAGGATGAAAAGACAAGTTGAAATCCGAGTGACTGTCTGTCCGTCCGTCCGTCCGTGCAAGCGACAACTTGAGTAAAAATTAATGATGAAATTAAGATATTTTGATGAAACTTGGTTCACGTGCTCTTTGTCACCGTAAGACGTTTGGTGCTGCAGATGGGCGTAATAGGACATCTGCCACGCCCACAAAATGCCATTAATCGAAACCAGATAAAGTGCTTTAACTAAGCAGCAAATTAAGACATAAACGTGTTATTTGGTACAGAGTAGTCGGGTGGGACATCTGATGGTAAAAATTTTTGTAAAAGTGGGCATGGCCCTGCCCCACAATAGGTTTAATATATATCTCGGAAACCGTTAAAGCTATGTCAATCAAACTTGCTACGAGTAAGTTTTTCTAGCATCTCTTCATATACTGAGAAAATTAGTAAAATCGGATGATAAGCACGCCCACCTCCCATACAAAAGTTACCCATATACCTAATACAAAAATTTTCAACTTCTAAGGCTTTATACCATATATTTCTGTAAATTTGTAAAATATCATAATGAAATTCGAGGATTACCTTTCCATGATAATAATGTGCTCTTGCATCAAAAATGGGGAAAATCGGGTAAATACTAGCCCTAGTCACATATACCTAATACACAGGTTCCATATACCTAATATACAGCACCCTTAGCACTTCCTGTAGACTTTATACCATATATAACGGTCAATATATGAGTTATCTTTCCGAAATTTACAGAGCGTCTCTTTCTGATAACTGTGTGTCCATGTGCTTAAAATGGATAAAATCGGATAAGCACTTCCCCTAGCCCCCATGCACCTAATAAACGGATTTTCAACCTCTGGGTAGACTTTATACCAAATATTTCGGTCAATGTGTAAGATATCTTAGCAAAATTAAGTGAACGTGTAATATCGGATATGCCATAGTTTACTGCCGAAAATGTGTGAAATCGGTCCACAAATTATCCCAGCTCCCATATACATATAATGATTTTCGCTATTCTAGCAGACTTTATGCCTAATATGTCGGTCACCGTGTGAGTTACCTTCACAAAATTGCGTGAAAGCATGTTCCCTAATATACTTGAATAATGAAAAGAGTTAATATGATCAGTATAGATCTTTCTCTATCCCAAAAATGCCCGATATAAGAATTCCCGACTCTTCATCTGACTTTAAACCGTTTATGGTGGTCAATATGTGTGATATTTTAATGAAATTAAGTGGATATGTTTTCTTAAACACAATGTGAATTCGCGCTAAATATGAAAGAAATCGGTCTAAATCATGGCCTAAGCCGCTTATTTCTAATGTAATAATTTCCTTTTCTCTGGTTTACTTTTTCCTTATATATCTAATATATTTATTAAGCCACTTTAGTTTGGTTCATTTCGCATATATCACTTTTGAGTTAATTTGTTTCAATAAAATAAATTCAATAAAATGTTTAAGTTTTTTCAGTGATTTTAAAATAACATTTTTGCCTTAAGCATATGGCCAATTACTTTGCCGATAAATAATATTTCGCTGAAGGCACATTTCTAACAACAGTTGTAAAATCTCAGCTGTAGAACATATCGCCCATTTTAGTGTTAATGTCTTTAGAAAATTTACTGAGATTGGTTGAAAGTTTACAATTGAATTCGCTTACTTTTAACCAACCTCGCTAAACCCTAAAAAATAGTCGATTTTGTTTTGTTGCCATTTAAGCATTTTTTATTTTAGCGAATATGCTTTTGTCGCTCTCTCACAAAAAAATGGAACTTTGAAACATCATTCGCAATTATCCACTCCCAAACCACTGTGCAGCATATTTCCGTGGGCAATATTGTAGCTATCAGCTAGTTCATTACGTTGCATGAGTCATTTGCAATTAGCAATCGCAATAGAGCGTAAATTAATTGAGTGCCCTACCGAGAATTGAGTGAGTTCTTTATGTTTGGTAGCGTGCTAGACTCACATATATATATGTATGTACAACCGTCAGTTGAAGTAAATAAAAGAACAAGTGAAGTGAAATGTATATGTGGAAGATAAATTTGTAAATAGAAAGGTACCCCCAAAGCTAAGTACCAAAAACCCCACTGACGGCAGGCGGAACGAAATTATTTGCAGTTCAGTGTTCGCATTCCGCAAACTGTCAACGAGTTGAAGTAGGCGAAGTAGTCTTTTGGTATAATATATTTAATTTAAAATAAAATGACCCGCAATTAAATATAAAAGCCTATCAGCTGCCGAGAGTGTAAGAAAATTTAAATTGAAAAACAAATTTTAGTACTAAGTGCGCACAGCTAAAGTAAACAGGCAGTTCTGGTTCAATCATTTGCAATTTTCTTAAATTCAAATAATAATTTGTATGCCTTAACATGCTACAACTCGAAAAGCCTGCAGTGATTCGCCTAAATAACGTATGTGCAATAATCTTTCACATTTGCCAGAATAATTCTAATGAAATCTCACATAAGTATGTACGGTTGTACTTAAGTAAACAATAAAAATAACACTTGGCTGGCAGGCTGTTATGTGATTTGCCAGTATCAAATCATAATGCCACACATAAATATATTGTTTTTGGTATTCATAAATTCTATATTTAAAAAGAAGAAAATAAGTGCGAATGGTTTCTAAAAAAAAAAGTAAATAACATTAGCAAACATTAACGAAAAACACGCCAAAAGTGATTGTATCGCAGAAAATGAGTAGCTGAAGCCGGCGTTATAAAACACGAAAAAAGTAAATCATTGCCAATATGTCAATAACCCAACCGCCTGACCAGTAATTCACGCTATGAATAATACATTTCTCTATTTATACCATACATAAGTACATACCATACATATGTATGTACATAAGCGTAGTTCTAAATTATGCATTAAGCAAGCGTTATCGAAGACCGAAATCGTATACTGGTATCGTATATTACCTAGAACAGTTTTATAGAAAGTCGTATGGCACATAAATTAAATTTAGCAGACCTACGTAAATATATATACATATATGTGTGTGTATTTTTATAAAGTGAGAGCCTCAAATCTTCTTGGTTTCGGGAGTATTTCTGACGGTTGAATTTCTTATTTAATATTGCTGGTATTTTTAGTGTTCTCTAAATAAGCAGTTATGAATGTATGCTTGAATTCATGCTGAGATTGGCTTGATAAAGTACTGAAACTTATTATTCTTTTGCCTTATAACGAATTTTTCTGTATTTTAATATGTAATATTCTCAAACTGCGAATTACTATTTGGATCATTCAAATTACTTTCATTGTGTAATTACATTAATCACATTACATACATTAATTCTATGTAAGGAGCTTGCTTATATGACAGCACTGAGTCCACAACAAACCCCTAGTCCATAAATAGCATTGAATAACTCGAAAATACTACAATTAACAACACAAACTCAACTATTTCCGACGAGTTCCCCAATGTTGATGTAAAGTTAACCACTTCAAGAGAACTTAATTTTAATAAGCAGCCTTATTGTAAATAGGTTCCTGAAAATGTTTCGGGAAATTACATATATTTATTAAAACAAGCGCAGCCAACTTTGTTCGAAATTCGTCAGTTTTGCTGAATCATGCGAAAATGGAATTTAAAAATTAATTTGATGTTCTTGCTCTCTCTGTCTTGCCTACTTGCAAGTTCTATGCGTAGGAAGCTAATGTTACACATTTCGGACGGAATTTTTTTGTACGGCACATTCGGCTAATTACTTTCTTGGTACTTTCCGTATGATCGAAGTGTATGAAATTATTTGAATAAAAAAGTTTTGGTAGAAACACCTGCCTTAGTTTTCTTTGGAGCCTTGACTGCTGCTTGCCCTCTGAGAGATCATGGGTCACTTATACAAAACGCCTCAAAACTCTTATTTTTCATCGTCTGTTAAGACGATAATCTTTTCCGAATACCCATATTCATGTTAAATTCCAGGCGCAAGACTAATTAAGATCCCTCGATCATCCGATCGATTCTCGATTCATGAGGTTTTAGACGATGTTTTTAGCACTAATATTCTAATGTTTGTGATCCATGATGACAATATAATTGAATTAACTTCTTCGCAATCGTTAAGCTTCAGAACACTTCGCAGAGGTTGCTTTGGCTTTGGCAGTGATTATTTTTACAAAAATGCCATATTTTTAAAATTTTATCAGAATTCAGTCAAATAAACAGATGACAGTTGGCAGCATAGGTCATAAATTTATTAAATATCACATTTAATGTAGATATACCTTAAAATTAATAATCCGTTGATTGAAGTTCACTCATTGAGACACCCTTTTAATTTCTACATATATAATATATATATATATTTATGTGCATGGGCTTTGAAAATATTCAACTAGAGAGTAAACACTGTCTCACTAAGCCTATGCATTTTACGCTCTTTCCACGCCATTCATTCTTACTATAATACTTTATCTTGTAAACACTTGTACCCTTTCAATGCCGCCACCGTCAACACAATTCTTGGCGTTTTTGATAATAAAATAGCGCCTCGTTGTTTTTGCTCTTATTACTATGTCATTCTCTATTTTTCGTTTGTTGATAACACGTCTTTTTGGCGCGTGAAATGCTAATGAATTTAAAACCCTAAAATATTAGAAGTATTTATCTAATTTAAATTTTATCTCCAACACAGACACACACAAATACAGACATTATAACTGTTGCATAAGATATTTGTAGCGTGTGCTTTTGCACTAAACTCACCTTACTAGCAGGCACATTAGTCACCCTGTGCTCTTCATTTACATATAATTGCTATAAATGTCGTATTGATTGTTTATAATTGCAATAATATTAATTTTAATTGTTTAATGCACCGCTTGCAAATATTTAAAAGCTGGCGCTGCCAGTTTCGTTCTGCTTCTTCTGCGCTTTATTGTTTAATGTCTGTTGTAAAGCATATTTCCAGCAATTGCTTTACTAAAACTTAAAACGCATTTAGCCGCTTTTGTTTCTGTGAACTTTCTTTTTATTTTCAAGGCTTTTGTGATTTGTTCGCTCCGCAACTATTATAACAAACTTTGTTGTATAGTTTGTTATAATAGTTTTAACTGCATCTAGTTTCTAATGTTTTGGAGTAATTTTACATATCTGTAAAGTAAATTAGGTGCACCTAAGTTATTGGGGTAAATTTATGTTTTCTGATCAATCTATTCGAGACTCGATGTCAACAAGTATATTTTATCTTAAATAATACCTCAGAATCGGAAGCTTCACATTATAATAAAATATAGAACAACTATTTCATAAGGTTTTTACCAGAAATCAAAATACCGTAATAGCTTAAGTCGACTTAAGCTACCTTTACATATTTTCATTACATATATATGTATGCGGCTTTTAAAAAATCGAAGCCTCATTTGGTAGCTTTTAGTTATGATACATATATTCAACAATTTACCTTTACAAAGTGACTAAAACTAAAAAAATCAGGTTTCTCTTCAGAGTCTCTTCCTATTCAAAAATTGCACCACATAAATTTGTTTCAAATTTTGAAATATACAGTGAAGTTAGCCACATCTACGTTATTACATATACAAATTTACCTACTTATTATGTCAGGTTAAGTTAAACAAACCACAAATTCAAAATAATATACCAGAAAATTGTACGGTATTACTTGGAAAATTGGTACTGGTAATAAAGAATTGTGCAAATCGTCGGTTCAATTTTCTTATCTCAACGAAAACTTTCCCTATAAAGAAATCGAATACTGAAACACAAATAAACTACTTTCAATCTTATTTTTAGCAACCCTCGCCTGCAGTGCCCGGTTTTCTACTATGGAAGTGGTAGATCCAAAGTCATCTAGAGTCGAACAGAGCCCCAGTATATGTAGTAATTTCAATTGAAAATTAGAGATTGGCCGATTAGACGACCATGAGAATGTACTTGAGATCCTACTCAGGGAATAGTCAAGAGCATATAAGACTCAAAAAATACCACCCTAATAGACCTGCGGTGAAAGAAAAATTACTATCATTATACGTGTACACCAACATCATTATATTTGTCAACAAATTTAGTTATTGTCTTCCTAATTAGACATCCTAATTCCTCGTAGAAACGTCGACTCGATCCCTGAGGTTTCTTTTCGCAAGATCTTAATGTTTCTTTACGGCACCCTTGTCATGTTACTAATAATGCAGTTCAGAAAGTCGTATGGATTACCTTGTTCTCTACAATCTGCCATTTTTGAAATTTTGTTGACCGTTGATCCCAGGAGTATGATATGCAATAGGTTTCACACTATCCACACAAGATACTTTCTTAAGATCTTAAATTCTGCAAAATAGTTTATATCATATTAAATCACTAAGAGAATGTTAAAGTGTAAACTTTGAAATGACCAAAAAAGAAAATTACTTGCTTTCAAATGAAAGTCCGCAATTAGTAAAATGTTTTTTCGAATAGACCTAGATGACATCCTAAAGCCAACTCTGAAAATCTGTAGATTCTTCTATGATAACTTTATTGTATTTATATCAACAAAATTAAATAAAAATGTTTGCTTCTTTCTTACTAACGCAAACAAAGAAAGTTTGTATTTTTATTGTAAATATTACTCCATTTTGACTGGACTTATCCGCTTTTAAGTGACTCACTCGAGTCTTCTTCGTTTACATATTTACATGCGTAAATATTTGCATAAAAAAATGTTGATAGGCAATGCAATGAGGAAACCGCAATAACTATTTATCTTTGGTTTTTGAATATTAATATGGTGAAATATATCGTGCTTTTCCGTAATCCGAGGCGGTAAGCGTGTAGTGAGGTTAGAATGGTTTATATTTGTACTTATTACTGAAAATATTTGACCAATTATTACTCAAAACATTCAAATTTATATGATTAAAATGATTTTAATCATATACATTTTTAGAGATATCAAATTTTCAATAATGATACAGACCACTAAACTTGGCTTCTTACAGTGATGCTGTTCTCGAAATAAATATATGAAAAGAAAGTACATATGACAATTTTCATCTCAAATATTTATTTTTGTTGTCAAATACAACATACTAATAAAATTTTACTAATCATAACCTTAATTCGATGTATTTTTTTCGTTTTTGGTACAAAAATTTGAGAGTTATTTGACTTAACATATTTTAACGCCAGTAATCCAAAAATATGATTATAGATATTAAGATATTGTGTTTTCTGACAATTTTGGTAACCGAATTTACCTGCCATACGCTAAATACCAAATTTATTCTTCTTATTTGCTCCTTCATTTGACCACATCGACCAAAAAACCATCAAGAAATAAACCTAACTAAATGAAATCAGTACTCACAGCACAAACAATCCGAATTCATAATGAAAGAGGTTTCAAACTGAAATGATGTCATGTTTTTAGTGCGAAATCACATGAGCATAAAAGTCTACAAATAACAAAGCCGATTCTTTATTTTGTTTTAATTTCTTGTGTAGAATTTTTGTTTTTTCTCCCTCAACCTTTTTATTCTCTTCTCTTCTCTAAATATATCTTTGTAATTATTTTCATTTCCGTCTCTATGTATGTATGTGTGTCTCTCAACAAGTCATTGAATCATTAATTACCTTTCAAGCCTAGTTTGGAAGCTCTTCTTAATAATCGACGCCATGAATTAGTGTAAGGTTAATGGATATGTGGAAAAAATATGAAAACATATATGCTATGAAGACGTATAAAATATATGAGAGTTTAAATTCTAATATCATTAACAATATAACTAAACAACAAAATAATCAGAAAAGATGAAGGTTTGTCTCCTACTCGCCAAAGCTTAGGAAGTGGCGAATCGAAAAAGCAACTGTCGCAAATACCATAAATTGGTATGGACTTTAATAATGTATCCGAAAAATTATGTTCAGTTGAATTCTACTAGATAACTTTGTTGTTATTTTCCCATATCACTTACTAGAAATTATAACGCAAACATAGCGAATAAAGAGTGGCGAATTGAAGAAGGCAAACATTCATTAGCTATAGTTGATGTGTTACTTTACGAAAAACCTTAATATTGCGAACATTTTATTATCGCTTAGGTATGAAAGAAGGGCCAAGATACCTCTTTCATCTAAGTTTAGTAGTTTTAAGAAGGGAGAGGGGGGAGTTTTAACGAGAGGGACTTTAATTTAGATTTCAATCCTGACATTGTTATAATTCTGTAATAGATAACATTTTCTATGACTTCATAATTAAATTTTGAGATCTAGTAGTGATTTGACACTATCTGCTCGCCTTTTCAGCTTTTGCTCGACTGCAATTGAAACATTTTGGTTGCCATGCGTTCAGCCAGCCGGCTCAGCCGTTTTCTTTACTCGCAGAACAAATTCTCAAAGTTAGCCTTTCTTTAGAGCTCTACACTGGCCTAACCCATTGTTCTGTTTTGTAATATTTAAAGAGGTTTTCATATAAAATAAATATGATCAATTTTTTGGGATTTCTTCTAAGTTTTTTCATATAATAAATAATATTTGTCACCTTTTGACAGACAATATCAAACATCCGTGCACACTTTTGACATTAAAAGAATCTTCAAGAACTAGTTAACCTGATGTCTGAGCTTGCCAAAAAATATTAAAACAAGCAAACACAACAAAAATTTTAGCAAAGGCGTAAATGGGATATGATGTTATCAAATTATATGAGGTGGTAAGAAATTTAAACCATTTGCTGCTATTATAATATTATTTGGGCAAAAAATGATACACTCCAAAATAAGACACTCACTTTTATTGTTATTTATAAAATATGCTTGAATTAATATGTCCAGTTTTAGCTGTGAACGGAGCGCGGTTCCACAACCACTGTATATATTTACGCAGCTCTCGTTCTACGCTCTAATTGATCCAAGCTTATTTAAGTTTACTTTTATCCAAGTTTTTTTTTTGTTTTTTTTTTAATGAAGATATATCTGCGTGCTCTTTTAACCAAACGTTCTCATGCACACATACACCTACATATGTGAATGTATTTGGTTGTTTTTGTATTAACTTTAGCTGGCTCTTACCAACGCAAACACCCAATGAGGTCATCTCATTACCGGAATCGACTGTCGACTTGGCGGCAGCCAGCTTAGTAGACAACAAAAATTGAACACGAGTCGGGACTGCCCACACAAACACACAAATACTTACACACTCGCATTCATGTTTGTATTAAGATTCTCTGCGAAGCTTCAAATTACGATTTGTTTGCCTGAAAAGTTTACCCAAGCCAAGCTGTAAGTGCACTTTACTCTCTTCTAACTTGAGGGCTCATTTATTTATTTGCTTTTCTAAAAATGTAGAACTCATACACAAATCAGTTAATTGAAAATGTCAGTTATGTAAGCGCCAGCAAGCTGGATGTTTTGCGTTTCTCTCTCGATTTGTATGAGTTTATTTAGTTAGCTGGATATATGGAGTAATTTCTTTGCACAACTATTAATCATAGTTGCATTGGGGAAATTGCATGAAATTTTGTTGACTTTTGTTCATTTATTTCTCGCGTGTGTCATATGGCAGAGCGTGACACCTTTATACATGACATAGGTGGTGTTCTTAACTTTGATACTTTTCTATTTAAAAATGTACATATGCTTAACTAAAAATTGGATACAGGGTGGCCCATAAATATTTTGTAAAAGTAATAATAGTTTTAATGTAAATTTTTTGACGTCGGCTATCTCGATCTACTTCGTTCATCCAAAATAACTTTACGGATTTTTTGATATTTTTGCCAGGCCTCTTTTGAACGTCCGCTGGATTCATTATCTTCGGTGATCACATGACCCATAAGTAATTTAGCAAACCACTTACAAATTGTTGCATCATTTGGCGCAGAGCCCGGATGACAATCATCAAGCCTCTTTTTAGTATCAGCAGCATATTTTTCCATCAAAGAATAGAGTTTAGGTAATTTCCGAAATTCCGTTTTATTCATTTTTTCTATTATTTTATTTTCTATTTTTTATTACCAATTTTACATCTCACGAGCTGATTGTCTGACAACTGTAAACCCGTGACTTTTTGAGATTTGGTCTAACTACGAACTATTTTAGTGCTCTAGACTCTCTTCTAGAAGCGATAAGAACTTTTCAGCCTGTCTGGTACTTACTAGTACAATATTTTCACCATGACTGATACTCTAAAAGTGTGAAGCAGAGATTTGACTAATTGTTCATGAGTATTTGGATATACGACAGCTGGGAGCAATATGTATACCGCTCATAATCAAGGCAATGGATCTTATCGCAAAGCAATGAAAACCATGACAATTTTGTTTTAATTCTGCATGGCCTTCCATTCGCATTCACCACATTCTCAAATTTTAAAGAATGCTTCTTGGAAATAAATTTTACTACTTTGAAGAGGTAATCCGTGAAACAGAGACCTATTTTGAAGTAACAGACAAATATTACTACGAAGCGGTGCAGAAAGAGTGAGAATATCGCTTTAATCGGTACCGTACAAGGCAACTAAATTTATAAGATCTGGCAATAAAATGTGTTTTCTTAAAAAGATAAAATTCTTTTTGAAAGTAGCAAATGGTGCAAGACCTTACTCTGTTGTCGCTGTTTGATCGTTCTCCAATAGATAAGGATCTATAGAACCGACTGTTTTATCACCTTCCTCCGTAACCAAATATGACAACCATGTCCACATTTCATAAATTAATTCAGTATTCAACGCTAAGATTGATATCAGAAATATAGCTCAATTCTATATAAATAAATTCAAATAAAGATATCAAAATTTTATTAATAGTTCGAAACTTTTTAAGCACAATGTTGCATGTTTTCTTTCGCGCAAATTTAATAGAACCAGACTAATGTAACCGCTTTAGGAGTAGTTTATATATTTCAAAGTACGACCCCACAACCATAATCGTTTAGCCTTTCATTGCAATTGAATGCAAGCATCACATTGTTGTTACAATTTACTTGTTGTAATTTCATTTTCAATGTCAGCTGACTTGTTGTGGTTTTTGTCATTCATCTGCTAATTCGTGATACTGCAATTTACACTGTGAGACCCACACAATTTGCACGCGATGTCAACATGAGTACATATGTTATGAGTATATATATTATGAGTACATGACATAGGGAAAAAAACAATATTCTGTTGAAGTATAGTTAGAAAGATATGATTAAAGAGAACACGAGAAAGCAATTTTTGTTTTTATGCAGTATTCACTTAGGGATACTTGGGGATTTATTGCTGTTGTTGTCTGGATTGACCGTATTTATGGCGGGGTTAGGGGCTAATTTTGGGTTTGATTTTAAGAAGATTATCGCCCAGTCTACGTGAAGAGAGTTGGGTTTAATAATGAGAATTTTGGCAATAGGACTTTCTAGGTAGTCCGACTGAATGGATTGGATGGATTAAATGGATTTCATCTAGTTATTCTTTTTAAAGGCATCATAAAAACTTGACCTACTTAAGAAAGAAGATGGAGACACGTACTAATTTTTAATAGCCATTTAACTCATTAGAATTGAATTTTATTTAACCGTTTATCTTGATTAATTGAGGCCATTTAGTAATGGAAAGGTACACACAAAAACAAAGTTTCCAAGAAACAAACACTTATTACGAAGATTTCTGTTTATATTTTGGCCCAACATAGGCTAAATTTCTATTTGTGGTCGAAAATGATTTTTTGGTTTTTTTTTAATACTCTATGCTATTCGAATATTGTACAAAAGTAGTAGTATATAGTATATAGTATATATATAGATATATATATAATAGTCCGGTACCTCGTCAGTCACATATTTCTTTGCCAGTGACGATGTGTCAGAGCTTGCAACATTGTAGTAAAAGCTAATTTGTTCTATTGCTCAAAACACCTTGAGAAACTAACATCAAAATGGTCTGAATGTATTTATGGTAAATTATATCATATATTCTCAATAAAAAGTCAGATGACAGATGGCCTCTTTAAACTAGAGGTATTTAAGCATAGAAATATAAACAGGAACCCTCGTATGATATCGTTCAGTTATGGTTAGTTTACGTTAGCTAGCACCGATGTTCTTCTTACAGATTATAGAACGATTTTCTGACGAAAAAACTATTCAACTATAGCAGATTTTTTGTGAAATCATCGATCAAGTCTTTGAGATAATATTGGACGGCCGGGCTTGCGGAAATCGCTCGTTTCCTTAAATTAAAAGTGGATGGATGGGCTTGAGAAAACCTCTCAGAGAAAATATAAAAAGTGAAAGCAGTCCTATTAACACTGAACTAAAATATATCTAGCTCTTATGAAAAAGACTGATCTATCCTGGAACAATATATTACTTTCGTACAGTCATCGGCATATCAAACTGCCCCATATTTCCAATTACTTTAAATACAATGAAAAAATTATTGAACTTAGAAGCCGAAACAAAATTGGAACATCTTGCACAGAGTTATTGTAGTAGTTTTGTTCACCAAATGTTTGTTTGAAACAGCTCAAACTAATGAAACAGATATAGAGTGATTTATATGAAAATTAACAGGATGACGAAACGAATTAAACTCGAGATTTCTGTCTGTCTGTCCATTCCTGCAACCGGTAAATAAATAGCGTAAAAGTTGAGATATCTTGATAAAACTTGGTACACGTGTTCTGGAACTTTTAGGAGGTTGGTGTTGCAGATGGACAATATCGGACCATTGACACGTCCATAAAATGAAGTTTAACGATAAAATATGTAGCGATATGATTAAGTCACAAACTAAACAATTGTTTTTTATATATGGTAAGGAGACTCACAATAGAGATTGTCACAATAGTAGTTTAATTTTAAAAATGGGCGTGGCATATTTCCTGACATCGTTATATTATAGCTGAAAGTGTAATATAATTACTTACTACAGAAATTGGGCAAAACCGGACAACAACTACGTCCATCTTTTTGGTATATTTAATTCGAATACAAATGTATGTATGTATTGTATGTATTTACTCTTGCTTATATAATAAATTAATGTCATGTTGATTGCAACAATAATAAATTTATTTTCTGAGAAAAAGTTGCAATATAAATATTAATTCAAATCATTAAAAATTAGAAAATCTTAATTAAAATCACAGTTATTTTATTCGTTTATTAAGAAAAATTGTTATTCAAAATAGAATTCTCCTTGAAACCGTCACTTGCATGTTTTTTCTAGTATTTATCTGAGCAATGCACTCACATATAAATTGGTTGAGTCTAATATAAAATAAGATAAGCGCAACAACAACAACATTTAAATGAATTTTAATTGCAATTTATTTTGAAAGTCAACTGCTGTCAGCCGTATTTCACTGTTATGTAGTCGTATACGGAATGTTTCGCGATGAGGCTACATAAATAAAACTCAAAGTTAATTATATAAACTTAAAAGTAATTGAAAATTGCAATGATTATTTACTTAAAACTAACTGTTTAAGTAAATGTGGGGACGTGAATGAGATTCCGCTTCGATAGTGGCAAAAACCCCGTTAAAATAATTTAACTCCAACCGTTAGATTCTTTCAATAGTCAGTACGGTATTTAATTAGCACTTAAAAACCATTCGAGTGCAGTTTGAAGTATGCGAGTGACTTTGAGTGATTCAGTTTACTCATAAGTATACTAGTTTCAATTGAATTTTAGATTTGAGGTTATAACTCCCATAAATTGCCCACAAATATAGTTCGTTTACGTTAGACTTATTCTTATGGAGTTTTGTGACGTCTTTGGGTTTTGCAAATTAACACCAATATCAAAGTGAAAATAAGCCATATTAGAGACCTAGGATATACCTGTTGACGGTGACATACTCATTTATTATTTATTTATGACCAATACATCATTTAGATGTATCCTTCTTATCAGATGATATCATCGCCCACTCAACTGAATTTTGCAAACGACAACAATTGATGCGAGTTCTATATTTGGCATTGTTCTTCTGCCTCGCAAATTGAATTGTCAACTGTGACGTAAGCGTAATTTATGACCCATCAAAATCTGCTTGACGTAATGTATCACGCTGTGACTTCTGAAAATTGGGTGACAGGTAAATCGATACTTATTTAATTCCTCTCGGTGGGAAGTAAACTTTTTGTTTGTATGGTATAATCGATATACAAATAGATAGATGGAAACACAAGTTTCTAGAGTTCACGCTTATTAAACTCGTTGAAAAGGTGATAATGAACTTTGCATACTTGTTCCTTGTAAATATTATATGAAACTTTTCGAAGTCATGCGACATGCATGCTGCTGTCAAACCGTATGCAATATAAACATTGCATAAATATCTTTCCGTAGTCAGCGTAAATTTGACAAGCCACTGTTTTGACAAGCCAATGTCAAATGTCATGTTTGTTAGAACTCAGTGCAAATAAATTGTGGCATGGATCGGTAAACAAAAATGTTCGTTAAATTTCTTTTAGTCGTATATTTAAGATTGCTTTACTAGAGATTGTGAAAACGTGCATGGTTCTGTAAATATGTGGAAAGTGCGAAATATTTTTACCTTCTTGCGCTGTCAGTGATATCAAGTGTGCAGATAAGGGTCGATGAGGTTATATCAAGTCAGGAAAATGTATATGATTATTTATCATAACCATGGTTATTGTTCTACATGGCGTCATACCTAAAGATAAAGTGTTAAGTTTAAGTGATAGGTTTCTTTAAAACACTTCCCAAACTCCGAATTAAGAGTTTAAGACTAACCACTAAATTTTTCTTTTTTCTCAACTACTTTCTTTCTTTTCTTTACTTCTTGACTAGTTTCCTTTAACCACCATCTCTGAAATTGTTTTGTTTGCTTGGCCTTTAGTCTTTAAATATTTCTTCATATATATTTAGCTTGTGGTGAAAATTTCATTAGCAAACGAGGTTTTGAAAATGGGCTTCGAGATCAACGCATTACACCTCCAGTGACAATGGTTTTGAAAGTTCGACAGCTGTGACTCTTTCAGTATAATTAACCCTTTCTGACAAGGGCTGTACCATACGTACTCTCCGAACGGCTAATCAATTTTTATGAAAGAAGTTTACATGTTATAAATCAATTCGAAGGTTAGACTTTAGTTATCGCAGCCCACTCGAAATTCAAAGAGTTGTACTTGCAAGAGATGAAAAAGTTTTGATAATGTATAGAATTAAATATTCTTTGGAGTTTGCAAAGTAATAGTCGGATCGTTTAAAAGTAAAAGTTGAAATGTTGCCAGCTGTTTTAAATTGTTAAGTACATTTTTTGACTTCTTTAAGATTATTTATTCAGTTGAAAAAATAAAATAAACGAACTACTACAATACAGATATCAAAATACACAGATTTAAGAAATATATCTATCGAATATATTATTGAGAAAGTTTGGAACCTGTTGGAATATTTGCAGTCACGAATCTTTTGAATATTAAGAAACACTCCAATATTGGTATCAAATTGAACAGGTTTATGATAAATTACTGCTGAAAGTATTTTAAGGAGAGTTACCCCATACTAAAAATGTGTAATTTAATAGATTTGATAGGTCGAGTGAATTATTACAATATGGGTAAGAAATTGTAAATGGCTAAAAAGTTGAAACTATTTGTGACAACGATTAACTGCTACTTAAGATTTAGCTTCCTTATTTAGATCAATTCATAAAATATTTAAAATACCACAGTATTGGCATCAAACTAAACACGTTCCAGAAATATTTTTGTTGCAGACTGCTTCAAAAATGGGTTCCCAGCTATTTGAAAAAATTTATTGAAACAAAGTTTTATTCGATATTTAATAAAATCTACACAGCATGCTGGATTATGTTCATACTTAGGATATATAGCCTTGGCAGCTAACTGAGCATTTTATATGTATCTTTATTATTCGCTTTTGTTCGCAGCGAGAGTCTATTAATATTAATAGCTGATCCATTGTAAATTCATAAAAGTGCATTGGTAGAATTTCATAAATTTTAATTCTACTATTTTTTCTGCTACTGAATAACCCTGCAGTGAAAGCTCGAATTAGTCAATGAGAAATAAAATAATTTAATTGCATTAGATCTTATACAAATCACTTTAAATTTACTCGTTCATATATAACGATGGATATTTATTACTATAGCTTAAGACGTACGTTGCATGACATAAAACATTCGAGACTCGATATTGTGTTTTACCTTAAACCTTACCTTAGGATCGAAATATATGAAATTTGATAAGAGAAAAGTAAAGGTTTTTAACTAGAAAAAAAAAACCCACTTTAGATTAAGTCGACTGGCGCTTCTCTAAAGTATCAACATAGGATTGTGTGAAGAGCTAACGGAATATTGGTATCCTTTAAAATAGGTAGCTCTAGGTATAGTGATTATAACAAAAATTTGGAAAGGTTTTTCAGTTGAAGGCACAACAGTTTGCACTTTACAGACTTCAAATTGACGAGTTTCGAGCGGAACATCTGTATCACAAATGATCCAGTTACTTAGCTGGGCATCTTGCTTAGGACGATTCAACATACCCAGTAACAAAAGTTTTTATCACTGTTATTTTCTTACTGGGTACATTCAAGCATAAAATAGTATATATGCACCTTCATATATATATATTTGCGAGTACACAATTTTATAAATAGCAACTTACAACAATTAATTTCACAGACCGGACTTCAAATGCGCCCACACGAGAGTAATTTTGTGTTATATATTTAATATTTTCTAACACTTACACAAGCAAATCAATAAAAGAAAGACATAACCATTCTAATAACTAGAACTTAAACTATTTTTAACTCACTCAATTCAGGGATTTTATTTTTAAATATGGCAATACTTAAAATAAATACCATACTAATACACTATGCCGGAGCACTTTAGAAATCAAGTTTTGAATAGTCAGGGCAGCGAATGCATTAAACCAGCAATCTGCGAAATAAATGACCTACTTTATACTAGTTTTATTTCATACAATTTGTGGTTTTTAGCGATTAGTCGAAGTATTGTTCACAAGAGCCTAAGAGCCTAAGACTTTTTGTGTTGTTGGCATCCATTGAATTTTTTTAAGCTCTTATGGAACTCATAGATATCTAAAGATGCTTGACGAAAATAGTTCCAAAAGTGAACAGTTTCTGAAAATTATAAAAAATTTTCTGTACCGTATATATTATTGGGTAAGCAAGAATAAAAAATTTTGTATAAAAAGTAAAAAGTGTTTTTTTTTTTCATTCGTAACTCATGAAAAAAAAACATATAAAAACCGCCTTATTTAAATCGCCACAACTGTGTTCAGAAAAGGGAACTCGACAACTTGTAAAATGTGTTTTTGTTTCTATACTTAATTATTTATTTTTTTTATGATACTCGGCTAGAAATGAGTATGTAAATGTTATAACAATTTTACAATTTACAAAAGTAGAGATCCATAAATGAATATTGAAAAGAACATCAGCTTTGCATACTAATTGATCACTACGCCTTCAAATTAGAAATGATCAGCTTCGACAAAGCTTTTAGTTTTGCTTTCGCATAGATGCATTCACATACTATAAGTGTGTTTACATACAAACGCTTGAGTAAAGCTTAAAACATTTGTGAGTTTATATTTTTTATTTGCGATGATCGTCGCAGAGAATTTATGAAAATTGCTTATAGTCGTGTTCGATTCGCTGCTTCTCAGTCCATTTTGTTTGAGTTCAACACACTTATCAAAAAATTAACATGTGCAAACAACAACAAAAACACCAAATTCATCTATAAGAGAGTGTATGTGGATACTTTAATAAATTAATATAATTTTATGCTATTTTACCTCTATTTAATTATGCCAGTTGCTTGTTCGATTCATCAAATCTTGAATAGTCGACTATTATGTTGAAATCATATTTCCGTTTTAAGCGAAGAAGCATTAAAGGCGAAGTACTATTTTCCCGAAATCCCAAAATCTTCTAGTTCAATCCTTCTGTGACTGAAAAAAATTCGGACTCTCGGGATTGACTAGTCTATATACTCATATAAACTTCAAACTCATAAACTTAATTAATAACAAACATATGTACATATAGAAAAATTCTAAGCGATAAAGGCACAGCATCAACGTGAGGAAAGCCGGTGCAACATTTTGTTAATTTAGTTTTGCTGTTCTTTTTTTTACGAACCATTAAAAGGAACACATATAACGTACTCATAATATTTATTTCAAATTAACATTGTATTTCCGCACATGTTGCACAAACGATCGACACATGTTACATAAATACGGGCGAAACGGATCATTGCCACGCCCATGAACGATATTATCAAAAAATATATAGGTAAGTATATGTGTGTTTGTATACTTAGTATCGTTTAAATCCAATCCTACTGGGTATAACCACAGATATTGCGCTATGTATTATTATTCAACAATTTTCTAATTTTTTTTTAATCGAAAAATATTAAAACAAGAGAAATCAAAGCAAATCGCTTGTTAAATCCTGTTTCGTTTTAATTTTAACAGCTGCTAGTTTCGCCTTAAATTCCTAGGTTTTTGATTAGGAAGGTCTTTATATATATATTATTTATTTATTTATATTTATATTTATATATGGTAAGCAATTAAGAAATGGATCGATTTGCTTGATTTAACTACGACGGTACTATTGGTTCTTATATAAGATTTAGAGTTATAACTCACTCATCAAATTTGCTAAACCCTTTATTTAAAAAAAAAAGAATGAAAAAAATTTCAAAAATTTTTTGATCTGAATTAGTTATTGAAATCAAATAAATATATAAAACGTATACATATATCTAACTATTATTATATTGGATGGATGTTGTAGAGTCAACTCTCTATCGGAAGTAAAGTGTATGGAAAAGATTCCGTTGATACATATTGCAAGGTGTTTGAAATCTCAGCTGAATGCTGACTGCCTGCCATTGTTTACCAAGAATCTAGAGATGAAATAGATGTAATGATTTAAAAAATCTGTTAACCATATAGAATGTGGAGGAAAATCATATTCTAATTGATATATTTGTTCGCTAAATTTGCTCATCTCAAATTGTCTTCTTTGAATAAAATCTGTCATGCAGAAAGCATTGTATTATTTTATTTTATATTTTTGGCGTTATCGATAATAAAACTTTTTTTTCAGTTATGCTGCTCCACTTAAACGAAATCTTCTCTGCAACACAAAGCAAACAAATCGCACTCATTGATATGCCGCCCAATGTGCTCATTTTGTGACAAAAAGTCTCAACATTTAAAAACAACAATAACTACAAAGAAGCTGAAGAAGCAAAAATATAGATTAATACAAAAAAGGAAAAAATAAATAAGTAAAAAAATTGTGATAAATAAAAAAAATAAATAAAAGGGAGAAAATATGACGGTAACCTACACAGCGGAGGTGGCAACATGTCGAGGCTTTGGCTGCTTTCTAAAATTGTTGCGAAGGTGAGTGACTGAGTCAGAACAGCGATTAAACTTTTTGTATGTTGGTGTATGTGATATGTGTGTAGCCCTTACATTTTTATAGTCTAAATGTGATTTATCACACCTTTAAACATGCGTAAGATAATTGCGGTTATTATGATAATTAGCACAACAGATATAAAGTATATGTGAATGGGTTGAGGATGTTTGGCCCATATTTACTTAAACCCATAAAAAGTTGCATTTATCCAAGTAATCATTGAATATATGCGTAGGTATGTTATTATAGATACTGATATTTACCAGTCCAAAATAACGGAGGGCCCTAGCCCTCCTAAGTGGATTGAAATATTATCCTGTCTAAGGACTTTTCATATCAGAATAACTTAAAATAGTCCCAAGTGCTGAAATACACCCAGTATAGGAGGAAAATAAAATAAGTGAGCTAATACCGAAATATGCTGTATAAACTCGAAGGAAAAGTCAACCAGACCGGCTGAAGACCAAGGTCTGGCCCGATTTTACTCATATTTAATACTAAACCACATTGTGGTCGAGAAAAGATGACTATTTAATTTAACTAAAATATTATGTCACACAAATTGATCTATATAATTGGTATATAGTCAGCAAGACAGTCGAAAATTACCATATTGGGTTTACTAAGGTTAGGAGAAAGTTCAGACTGATTTCACCAATTTTCGGCATCAAACTATGATGCAGTAGATACATTTTTAGATAGTCAATTTTGTTGAGATATCTTACATATTGACCGATATGTATAGTATAAACTCACCCGGAAGTTCTAAAATCATTATATTAGATATATGGGGGCTAGTGGAAGTACTCAACCGATTTTATCCATTTTTTGCTCCAGACAATTAGAACCAAAATCCAGACAAAGGATGCGTGCTTGATATCATATATACTGAAGTCTTCATATTCAGTACCTTGGGGCTAAAAAAAGTTATGGTCATATTTCGACCATTCCTAGATTAACGGTGCTACATATAATTTATATATTGTAAATATTATATATTGTAAAGTGAAAGTGTCAGATGGAATTTAGTATTATATGGACAGTAGGCGTAGTTGTGATTCAATTTCGCCCAGTTTCAAACCAGTAACATAACGATTTCGTCTAAAAGTTTGTGGTGTCACGCCCATTGCCCAATTTTTATCCCTATTCACAGACAGACAGACAAGAAATCAATTCGTCTCGTTTCTGAACATTTCGATATATATAATTCTATTAGTTCATCATCATATCCATCATATCATCCATTAGTTCTAGATATTACAAACAACCGTGTGGTGAACAAAACTATTATATTATCTTGCAACATGTTGCGAGAGTAGAATAATTAACATAACACCGTTACAATGTTGTAGACATAAACTCCTTTCATTAATTTCACCGCAATTATAAATAGAATCGAAGAGGAGGCATATAATTAATAAATGAAATAATAGTTGATAGTAAATAATACATATTATGTCATGCCGAGCATTGATCAGTGGCCACTTAATATGGCCTAGATAGGATTACATTACAACACAAGTATACCAGTTTATTCAATGTACTCTGTGAGTGCTTTGGATATTTTATTGCTCCTTATGGAAATTTATGAGATACTCGGGTGTACATACTTCTGGCTGATAAGATTAATAAGATATTAATTTACTATGGTACTCGTATATTGGTGTATTATATATTGAAGCAATACATATATGAAGGTATACATAGCAATTGAAGTAAATATTTCGGCTTAATTTTATTTTCTGTTGCAAAGTCTTGTGCTAATTGAATTTGGTTTTTGAACTTTTCTTCATTTGCATGCACATGAAGAGTCAATTTATGGTAATGTTATAATTTTATTGATTAAATAAAGCGTCTTTCATATATTTATATCTACATTCACACATACACAAACAGACTGTAGCCGCTGTGTCAATATTGACAATCTGATTCGAAAATTGCAAATAAAGCTCATTTGCTATTCCATTAGAATCATTTCTGAATAATTTAATATACAAACATTTGTATGGATATATGACGTATAATAAACAATACCTTTTTCTTCAAGAGTTTATTATCATATTTCAATTTGTCATATAAAATGAGAGTTTTAGTTAGCAGCCTCTTAATAAATGTAAGCAAATACATATTTTCAAAATCGTCTCGATTTTGATGAAATTTTAGCTGTGGATTCTCGAAGCGCTTCTCATTTTCTCTATATAAAAAGTAAATGTTTCTAAGAACTTTGAAATCTTATACGAATTTCTATTGCTAATAAGGGGAACATCGAACATAGACCACAGACAAACTATGCAAACGCATTGCGCATAAATTTCGAGCCTCAATCAGTTCCCGAGATATTTGTCTATATGTGCTTTCTGAGCAACAGAACGTCTAAAGTCAAATGAAGCAAGTAACCATAATGCAATTTATCAAACAAAAGGTATCCTGAAAATGGAAAAAGCTTGCCACCTATCAAAAATAAAATAAAATTGAAAGAGTTACATAATTTAAAAAACTTAAGGTCTCTATGGAATTAATCGGAAAGTTTTCAATTTAGACATTTGTACTTTAGAAGAATAGAGTTGCCATTTCTTGCGAAAAAAATGAAATTGAGCAAAATATAAAATATTTATGGTTGGTTAGTTGGTTATTTCATTCTATATTAGGTATATTCTTAATTTTTGAAAAAAAAAAACAATTCACAGTGTGTACTGTAACATTCTGGACGTTATTCATTGAATAAAAATGTGTTTCTTTGGAAGAGTTTAATTTTCGAAAATTCTCGAAATAAAAACTATTTAATATCGATAGCTATCTCTCATTCACGGATCAAGAAAGATGTCGAAAGGCAAATATAATAATACTAAAATGAAAAAATTCGCTATAAAACTTCCACAAACTGTACCATATCTGACCCATAAAATTTCTCTAACATCGAAAAAATCTATGAAAAAGAAATGTCCGTGGCCTTTAAACAGTTGTCTGAATATAAAATGCCTTTGATTCACCAATCTTAAGAAAGTAGCGAATCGAACAAATAACTGGTATAAATTAAATGGGCTCCATACAATGACAGATTAAAACAAAAAAATAATAGTAAGCGGTTATACCATTTTAATGAGGCACAAGCAACCTTATATTCACCATGTCTTGGATGGTAGTGAATACACAACTGGTATAAATTACATAGATGTAGAAGTTATATATATAGAATAGAATAGCAAGCTGTCATATCACTTTAATTAGGTAACCACAGATTCTCTTTTATTGAATTAAACTCATTTTCTTTGACGTTACTTTCATCTGTAAATTTTTTGATAAGAGAGCAGAGGAATGTCAAATCGGAGACAACTGTCTTCATTCTTATTTTAATATGCCCTTCCACCCGAACTTAGCAGTTCCAACATACGGTATCCTATAGTTACCTTGAAACATAATCCATCATTTTCTTCAAAAAAAAAAGAGCTGTAGTTTATGGTAACGATCTCTCTCAAAACAATTACTGTTATCTAAATGCGTGGCATTAAAATTAAAGCACAAGATACCAAAGCTAATGCGCTGCATTATCCACTTGAAAATTGAGCTTTTAATTTAAATATAAATGACGTTTATTAATGACAAGAAGATAAAGTTGTTAGATATAAACAAACATTTAATTGGAAATTTGTATTGCATGTATATATATGTAATAAAAAATTGAATTTTATAGTACTTTTTTATTCTTCCTTAATACTTTCACACTCAAAATAGATCTTTCGCAAATATCGAGCAATTTCAGTTATCACTATTTTGAGTAAGTAAATAAATAATCAAAATATGAGGGAAAGTTTTTGACAGTGTGATAAGCATTTATTTTTCTGCGTGCAAATCTCGTCATTAAATTATAAAACTTTTTTCAAATTATCTACACTGAAACTAATAAGAAAGAATTTCATTTAATATACAAATTTCTAAAAAGAATTTGTAAAAGCAGATATTAAGAGCAATTCAATGACAATAAATAATACAAATGCCTCGTACTATAGACGTGAAAACCTCGCCCTTGATTTATTGGCTACGTTATTTGCTATTATCAATAGCAAATTGGGTTCGGCCGAAATTGTTTAAATGGTTGTATTGGCACTTAATAAGAGGATGCATATGGCATGAAATTGACGTCGTTCGTAATAAAACAAAATACGAGGAATATTTGTCATGCTCTGGCATATACGATATACTACATACATATACATATTTATATAATTTTTGTAGTTATAAAAATACGAAATTCCGTCAGTCGATTGACTCTAATAGCGACATGTTTTATTATGTTATTGTTTCGAAAAGTAAACAACGGCAACATCATATTACGATAGTAACTGTTTACCACTGGAAAGATATTGAGTATCCACAAAATTTGTAGGGACAATTGATAAAACAATGTCGCTTCTGGAATATCTTATTATAAAATGTAAATGTCTAAAAATATTTTATGAAAATTGTAAAAGAGTTTTCTCCAATGATTGTATACAAATAGTTGGCCAAAATAAGTTTCATCTGTTAATTAGTCTCTTTCGAGTACCTCTCCATAGTCGCTAACTTTCTTTTCAGTGAGTGTTCTATTGAGATCTGAGTACAGAAAATTTGCGTAATTTTACGATCTATGTGACCAATATAGAAGATTTAGCCCAAAAGATTTAGTTCCACGCGCAGTACACCAACTTGCTGGAAGCATTTAGCACTCAGTCGATTGATCTTGACATGGGAAAGTAATATATCGTCAAGAAAAAATGTTCTCATCGTGGAAGGGGATTTGAAATTAAAAATATAATACATAAGTTTCGACCATTTCTGAATGTTCTTTCTATGTATGGCTTGATATAGTAAGTTCCCAAAGTATACTGAACATAGGTATCAAACACATGTATTTACTTTGACAGCTGGTTGCCAGCTATCCCTCTAGGAAATTCTATACCTATAACCCTATATAAAAAAACCCGATTCAAACTCAAGCTCAGAACCATATTTTCAGTAATTTATTCCACAGTGCAACGAATGCCTTTTGGTATGTAGCTAATCGAATATTTACCTATATTAATGTTCTGTTATATATATGACGCACTAATCATAATCGAGAACTACCAATTAAAATCTTATCAACATTAATTACTTGAATGTCAATTTCTATAGGCTCTCAGGACATCTAATACTCGCTTAGATGCTTTCTATATTAATATGCTTACAAAAATAGACGCTGACGATTTTGAAATTGATAACTTTGTTAGATCGCTTTATTCCACACAATTGGAACTCATATACATCATACCACATTCACCATATACATTGACACATATCCATACGTATTATTTAGGCTGTCAATGAACTTAATTGCTAACTTTCACTAAAAAAAATTAAAGCAAACGTCACAATCATATATGTCATTCATTAGTGACATTATCATATATATATATATCTGTCTGCTTGAAACATGTACATATGTTATGATATAGTATTTTTAATAACTTTTTTAATTGTTGAGAAAAAAATATATAGCAGTAAGATATACAGTATTATAGTATATACATATAGTATATATATAGTATATACATATTCAGTTACACTGAATTCATGTTTTTTATTTAGAGAAATAAATTTGAATATATCAGATAGAAAATTTCTTTAAATACTAAATGGAACTAAAGCTCAATTGCTCGCTAAACATAAATTTGAATTCGCTAGTAATTCCAAGTACTAATTGATAGTTTTTTCACCAATTGCAATAATTTTTAATAATTAGAACAGAACAGATCGAAATATACATGTAATTAAAATTACCAAGATGACGAGAAGAGCTGATTTCCGGTTGTCCGTAGGTCTGTCCTTGTAAGCTATAAATGGAGTAAGAATTAAGACAAGTTGATGAAATTTGGTACACATTTTTCCTGGAGCTCTGAGCCACGCCCACAATCCGACTTTATTTAAAACTTCATACAGTGATATAACTCAGCAAAAGGAGTCACGTGTGTGTTTTCAAAATCGAAAAGTCGACATGGTCAGGCACTCTGATAGGTTAAACATATCTCAAGTTGCTAAAGCTACGTTAACCAAACTTTGAGGATGATGCATTTGGTTCAGTTTAAAAATTGAAAATGGTGTGTCATAAACTGCTTTCAACCATAATGTTTTAAGGCATTATATTATCTTAACATAGTTTGAAAATAAGAGAAATCGGATTAAAACCAAGACCACTTCCCATAGCACGCCATTTTGAATTAAGTCATAGTGGCATTTAGTACTCTTGATATGTTGCAAATACGATTCGAAAACAATCTTGATTTGCCTCCACCTTCACTGCCCTCCACATATCGTATGTGGCAAGTCCTTCCGGTTGACTTTGTACTATATATATCAGTCAATGATATCTATTGAAATTAAGTCAACATATTTTTGACCACAATCTAGTTCGGTTTCAAATATGAATAATATCGGTCTACACTTTCGCCTAGCCCCCAAATACCCAACCTAATAAGCAAAATGTGATCTGATGCCGCAAATAAATAATCGGTCCAATTTGTAGTTGTAACGCCAAAAAATATTTCTCTATTGAAGAAGGTTACCAAGTTGGCATTCTTTTGTCGGATATAAATCCCAATTCACTTCGATTATGTACACCTAACTAACAGGGAATGGAATGGAAGTTTGAAGACACTTCCGAACTTCTGATTTTTAAAACAATTATGTTGCAATAATACTGAAGTTTGAGTATATTCTAGTCGCCACCATAACACTAATATAATACAATCTCGCCTTCCTTTCTTAGAAGCTTCTTCCGTATGGAGTTGCATAAGTTAAAAATTTTAACAGAAAATTTTTTATTTGCAATACATACTTATATATACTTTAAAACTAAAATGTATTTTCCTTTAGTAATCAAATTCACATATTTTAATTTTTCTTACACAGATGGCGCGGCAGTATCTACAAGCTAGTTTGGCTGGATCTCCTCGCTTTTCTCTTTCTTTATTACATACTTAGTATAGTCTATCGATTTTGCTTAGACGAATATCAAAAAAAGTAAGTAAAAGTTATAAAATTCAAAATGCATAATCACCTCTAAAGTCAACGATTTTGTTTTATAAGTATGACGAGATATTCGATCATAGAACGCAATTCAACTAGTAGACGCCAATTGTTTAAACAAGAACAGCATTCATCATTGAAGGTAGTCAGTCAAGCAATATGATGAGTCAATAACCTCGGAAAAGAAAAAAAATCTGACAAACCCTAATTTATTTCTCAGCAGTTATTTTAATAATTATTATCATTGATATATCGAGTTGAACCTATTTATATTTCTGAATGAATATTGTTCCTTTGAATTATGAAACTAAACTATTATTATAAGGTCATGTACCCGGTCGAGATAATCTCAGTTATGTGAAGTTATGTGTAAAAGTCTATTATTTTTTCGCAATATTCAGTACAGGACTTTCAGCATTGAAATTAATGGTGCCCGTAGCCTCATTGCATTTATCCAACGTTTTCTTGAAATTTTCATCCCAAAATTTGTCAATTCTCAGTAACTAAAACTAAATGACTAGACTTTTTAAAAATGTATTAACAGTTAAATTATCTGATAGTTGAACTTAAACAGTGTTGCTTTTAAGGTTGCTACGAGGGAAATTAAAAATAACCTATTTATCGAGTCCCTGGATGCATTCAGGATGCTGCTCTTAGAATTATATAATGACAACTATTTTACTATTTACTTAAAAGGAAAGATCTCCGTTTCATGATCATGTTTGTATTGTGATTGTGATGTCAAATCAAAAGTCACCGCAGCAATTGCAACACACATTACAAGCCCCTTAAGGTAGTTGAAACTAATTCCAACAGTATTTCTAATTTTTGAAAAGTTCTTATTATTTAAAGGCTATTTGCCCTAATGCTGTTAGTTTGACTAGACTTACTTAAAAGTTAAGTTTAATTACATATAAGCAAATATTGTATTTTGAACTAAATTCTAAATACACTTCAATAGCTTCTAACTTCAATGAAACGCATCCTGTATAAGTTCCTTAGCTTGCCATTTGTTCTGAACCTCAAAAAGTCAAAGCTTTGACAAACTAATTGTAAATTATTGATAGTATCTATTACATCTACAAAAATAGGTATTGCTTCCCATACGGACGTTTCTGAGAATCGCAACTAAATTTAATTTATTTTGATTTTTCCTCCTCCCGAAACCACACAGAATATTCGAAGGCGTTGCAAAATATTGCTACAGTTATAGCGATCTGATACCGCTCTCATTCGTTTTGGGTTTCTATGTATCAATCGTAATGACGCGTTGGTGGAATCAATACACCAGCATACCCTGGCCAGATCCGATTGCGGTGTTCGTTAGCTCCAACGTACATGGGCAGGATGAACGTGGACGCGTTATGCGTCGTACGATTATGCGTTATGTCTGTCTCTGCTTGACGATGGTATTGATCAATGTATCGCCACGTGTCAAGAAACGATTTCCCGACTTAACACATCTGGTGGATGCCGGTCTTTTGAATGATAATGAGAAGGCGATCATTGAGAGTATGAATAAGGGTTTCCCACGTCATTCAAAGCATTGGTTACCAATTGTATGGGCGGCCAGTATTATAACAAGAGCACGAAAGGAGGGACGCATACGTGATGATTTTGCGGTGAAAACAATTATTGATGAATTGAATAAGTTTCGTGGTCAATGTGGTCTATTGATATCGTACGACACGATCAGTGTGCCGCTCGTGTACACGCAAGTGGTCACACTGGCGGTATACTCGTTCTTTCTCTGCTCTGTTATGGGTCAACAGTGGACGGAGGACAAGCAAGCATTTCAAAAGATCGATATATATTTTCCAGTTTTCACAACGCTGCAATTCTTCTTCTATATGGGTTGGCTGAAAGTGGCCGAGTCGCTGATCAATCCATTTGGCGAAGATGACGACGACTTTGAGGTATGTTTTATTAACTTCTTTAATAAATTACGATGGATATTTTTTAAGAAATCTATAAACACAACTAGGTCAACTGGATGGTGGATCGTAATCTACAGGTGTCTTATCTCATTGTTGATGAAATGCATCACGACCATCCGGAACTCATCAAGGATCAATATTGGGATGAAGTGTTCCCCAACGAATTACCCTATACCGTGGCATCCGAACGTTTCCGCGAAGAGCATCCCGAACCGTCAACGGCAAAAATCGAGGTGTCGAATAAGGCCGCCATGCCAACAACATTGTCGAGCGTGCGCATCGACGAACTGGTTGGTAGCAGGGGGTCAACCAAGCGTTTGTCCTTACATGAGCAAACTCAAAATTCAGATCAAACCCAAACACAGACACCAATGCAAGCAGTTAATTATAAATTTCCCGAAATGTCACATGAAGAGGAGGTTAGAATCAAAATTTCTGTGCGCATTAAATGGCAACATGCGTTGTTCGACAACAGCAAGAACAATGCCAATTACAGCAATTACAACTTTAACTTTTACCTCAAATTCAACTATTATTACAACAACAACAATAACTACAATTTGATATGCAAGATAAACAATTGGCTTATTTAACTCACACTTAACTCATATAAATTATCCATCGTCCAAGCGTCACTAGTCTTACGTGCTACTAGTAGCGCTCGTACAACGCGATATAAAATACAAACTGGGTTGCTAACGTCTTTGTCTAAAAATCCGTACTACATACTTACTGTGCACGTACCTACTAGCGCAACAACAAACATATATACCACTTGTAACTAAGTACTTTGAGGTTAATAAACGCAAGTGGTTGATAATTGGCCATAACAGACGGTGATTGGTGTGCACTTTCACATAATTATAATGTTATATTCTGCTATTCTATTTGGTATTGGTGTTTTATATAGATATTGCAATAGGTAATCGGTTCAACTGCAATACGCTACTTACTTATTAATATCTAAATATAAGTGTTTGAGTTTTTTTCATGCAATTTGGTGACTGGTTTTGTGCCTTAGATATTATTTACAATCACATTTCAATATTTTGTAAGCGTTTTTCTCTGCATACGCGTGTAAAATTTACCGCTGTTCGTACACAGCATTACAAAATTGACTTCTTTACGCAATCTTATCGCTAACTATCTATATCTATATGCGTGTATGTGCATGTAAAACGCCAAAAGCATTGTTTCTGCACGCCATGAAAATAATCTAAATTTAAATTCTCGGATTTGGGTTGTCTACGTTTACATGCATATACCATTGTTGTGGCTTGCACTTGTAAAAAAACAAAAGCAAAACAAATACAATATTTAAAAACTAAGTTTTAAAACTAATTTTTGATTCTAATTCTGTCTCCTTCTTCTGCAGCTGTACAATTGCTTGAACTATCTGTACACTTTCCGCCAACGAAAGTTAATTTAATAACAACTTAATAGATTTGAGTGCATGCACTAATATTTTTCACTAATTTAAATATTTATTGATACAGTGGAACCTCGTTTATATGATGCGCAATGACTGGGGTCGAATTTAATTAATATAAAACCAAAGAATACACAAACTGCTCTCTGAAAGTAGAAATAACCGAGGTCCCATATTTCATATCGTATATTATATTTTAGACTTTATTAACACTTCCGATTAGCGTCATTACAGTTAAAGTGATTATTAGGCGATTTCTGCAAATCTCTGATTTGGAATGCTGCCATTACAATAGCAATTTCTAAGATCCCTTCAATATCAGTTAAACTACCATATACTATTGCCCCCGAACGAAAACTTTTCAATGAAATCATCAAAATATATTATATTAAGTGGATTTCTAGTCCAGAGTCATGAATTTGAAATATTTTTCGGGTGCTATAAATAAATACAAAAAATATTTGTACTATAAATTTGTCAACGAAATATTTAGTCATGTTTTAATAATACATAAAAAATAGAGAAAATATATATAACGCGAAATGTTATAAGCTCTTGAAATGTGTAATTGAAAAAAAATGGTTGGATGAAAATGGCGCGCCAAGTCTGTCACGATTGCAATCCGCAAAATGATAAAAGAAATTGAAAAAAAAAAATTGCTTTCGCTAAAATTCCGATGTCCGGAAAAATAATACATTTTAATATGTTATAAATCATAATTAGTACGATAGTGACATAAAAAGAGAGCACTCATACTGAATTTTAATTTGATCAGTTAAGTAAAACTGGAAATATCAACAAAAAATTTTTGAAAAAATATGTTCGGGAATAACTCGTTGATAGTTTCGGCTAAAATATCGCACAATGTCAACCAGCCCAGCCGGTTTGAATGTCATTTCACTCAACTAGTGATATCTCGGGAAATAATTAAAATTTTGAACCTCTTAAGGACATATCCTTGAAAGGTTAATCATTCTACACCAGAATACCCTCTTAACCAGCTGATATAAAATAAGTCGGCGCAAATTTAGCTTAATGAGTGCGGACGCTTGCGATCAGGCTTTCTTTCGCGCTCCCAACTAACCAAGTTAGTATCTGTTCCTAGAATTTTGCGAGGTCTAACAGCTTTCACACAAAACTTTGGCTCAAAATATAAGCTAACCTTACACAGCTAGTTGTTTCGCGTGATATCTTCATCAACTCTCTAAATGCCAGATATTAATTTTTTTTCTCATATTTGATACTGCTAAGTAATTAAGTTAAATAAATTTTATTTAATATCTTTATGAACAGGAACAGAAAAGCTCAAAGGTCATTTGCAGACTGAAACATCTGTCTGAGTTGACAGGAAAATAGCTTTCGTAGCCTACATCTCCTACATCGCCTATAATGACAGTAAAACCATCGCACAGCATATACGAGGTCTTAAAGCTTCATACAAATATTTTTTTTTACCTATAGGTTCACTTATAAGCTTGTTTGCTGTCTTTGAGCCACCAATATGCCATAGAGTGCATTTATTGCTTTCGTTTCATAGATTAGACTTCATAAAATCTTTGTTTTGTATAGAGAAAGTTAATTTAATTGTTCATTGCCCAGCCTAGCGCTGGTATTATTACTCTATAGATGTTTGCAGAGTTTTTGGAATAGCTAGCTTCGGAGGATATCTATTAAAATAAAAATTTTTCACACCTATTTCAAATTTTCAGTATATCAAATTTAGCAAACAACCTGCAAATTTTCCATTTAAAGTTTTCTGTGAAAGCTAACACGGTTTTACTTAACTTAAGTAGCTTTATAATATACGAAACAAATTGAGTGCCGAAGATTTTTGTTGAAATGATTTCAGAGTTTAAAACTAAAATTCTAAACAAAAGCAAAGTGTATTCTATGAATTTAAGAAGCTCTTCGTTACAATAATTTCAAGCGAAACTGTTATAAATTTGCAGAAAATTCTATTAGCAGATGCTTTCGTATTTCCTATTTATTTATAGGCCAATTACTCAAACAAGCAAAAATATTCAGAAATGGACTACTAAAATCTTTCAAAAGGTGTGTTACAGAGTGTACATTTTCGACATTCAACGAAAGATTTGTGCTTAGTAACAGGACGAAGAGTTATTGGTGGCAGATACCAGTTAGAAAATGGGGGGCCTAGACTCCGGTATCAACCTTTAGCTGAGTGCGCTCCTGTAGCCACTTTAGATATAGCATAAAATGCCAAATGACTCAAAAACTCAGTCCAAAGATGTAAGCTACTAGAATGGTCTTATATATGTTGACCCTCAGGCTTATGCATTAACATTATGAGAATCCTATTATACGAAACAATAGGAATTTTATTATTTACAAACTTTCACATTTATCACTTAAATTCATTCTTTAATGCATGCACTCAAATCTGACTGGGTCTTAATCACTGCACTTCACCGCTTTTCAAGGACCGGAATTTCACTTTAACTGCACGCACCTCACAGCTGTGCAGTGTCTTTCTCTCACGGATTTATATATTAACTGCACGCACCATATCTGTTTTCACAACGTCTAACTATTAAGATTGGCTATCTTTTATATCGCTTTGGTTATTCAATTACTGGTGAATCCAACCATTGTACATATACAACAAATCCAGTGAATCGTATAAAAAAATGTTACTAACATATATACGTGCTTTATTATTTCGTTTCAAACGGGGACTACAGGCCGACGATGCCAGTGGCATACACTTCACAGCCGGCAATGGTAAGATACGACAGGGTTCCTCTCCCAGCCTCGCCAGCCTAAGCGGCACTTTGTCGCGTGTCAACACAGTTGCCTCGGCGCTGAAGCGTTTCCTCAGTCGTGATGAGCGTCCCGGCTCTACGACACCGGTCGATGATGGGACACAGAAAATGCGCTTCCCCGGTAGCGCCAGTTCTGCCAGTCTTACAGGCAATTTAGTGACAAAACCTCCCGGTAGTTTGCGCATCACAGATCAAGTCATCGAAGAGGTGGACGAACAAGCAACGATCACTTCGCATCGTGCCAACGAACAGGTGCGACCAAATTTGAAGGATATATTCTTGCCGGGTTTGGCGTCAGGAAGCAATGGTGCGCATTCCGAACCAATGGATATTCCGCAACGACCAACTTCGTATATGCGTGCGCAATCCACTTACGAGCCGACGCTGTTTCCACCGGGCGGTGTGGAGGCTTTATTGAGCACGTCTGCACCCACGAATGGCAGTCCACGCATGGTGCAGACTGTGCCGAATTCGCCGGCTGCTGATCCATCCAGCACCAAATCGCTTTTCGATCGACAAGTAAATACGGATAAGGGCAGTCGAGAAGCGGGTAAGTTTAATAAATGCATCAGCATAAGAATCTCTTCACTTACTTATCTACTTAAGCAATATGCATTCATTTTCATTTAATCATTCCAATTTATTCGGGCAAACAACATTAGAACGACACCCAGAAGTGGCGCAGGTTTTTAGATGGTTTTTATCGACGGGTAAATTGTTTTTAAGATTTGTATTATTTTGCTGAAATTTGTTGTCGTTTAGTTGTTCCTTTTTGATAGTGAAACAAGTATTGATTCCTCCTCTTTCTTTCCCTAACTGCGTTTGTATGTATGTTTGTACATACATACATATGCATGTAGACTTTTGATAAAATGTTCATTGGCATGTTTTTTGTTTTTGTTTTTGTTTTTGTTTTGGTTTTGATTTTAACTTGTTTTGTTGCGTTGCGTTATTTGCTCAATTGCTTAGAAATTATGTAACCAACTTACACCCATTAACCCCGTTTGGCCCTTTCATACTATACACATTTAATATTTGTTTTTGTCTTCCATTATCCTTGAATATTAAGTTAATTTTCTTGCTTATAAAAATAAACAACAAAGCAACAGATGAAAGCTACCTTCAATTCGCAAAATTTAGAAATTTTGAGTGGTAAATCGAACAAGCAACTGGCATGAATGCGATAAATTCGCATACTCTAATAGAGATGGAATAGAAAGAGGTTATACCACCTTAATGGCTTATCCACATACTCTCTTATATTAAATTCAACTTGATAGCATTGTTGTTGCTTTAGAATGTAAAATTTCTGGGGTAATATTTTTGTTTAAGAATCCTCTCATTGTGATTAAAGTGTTATCACTATGAAAACAACAGCTCAACAACAGCTAATGGTCTCTATATATCTAAATAATGGGTAACGATCGATCTGTTTGTATTTTTGTTTCTGATACGAAGTCCACGAAAATAAAATCCTTATGAGTATTACGGTAACGAGACAATAACATGTGGCATATGCAAACCCACCTTGCAACCTCTGATGACCTACTGACAACCTCTCCACTAACGGCTGCTATCCCAACGGATCTGACTAGAAAATACTACCTTCTGGGATGTTTGTGTGTTCAGAATTACTCTGTGCAGCAAAATTTTGTTTCAAAAGTACATTTCAGTGGAACTAACCAACACTGGTATACAGAGGTATACCGTCGAAAATAGCGGAAAGAATTTGTGAATTTAGATAGCGGAACCAAGAACCAAACCGCCTACAATAGTTGCTTTCTATTGTTAATATTTTATATACAATATGATTTAAATCCCACCCTTAAGATCTGATCAATGTGAACGACGCAACATATCAATTGTTCCAATTTTGTCAATAGTGCAATGATAAAGATGAAGTTTTATGATCTAAACCCGTCGCCATGTGAAAAATGCGGAATAACCACTTATCCGCAACATAACCCGCTAATGAAGGTTATGGGTAAATATGGGTAACAATTTTTTTAAAAAAAATATAGCTGGTGCTACAGTTATATTACACAGGTATAAAGAATAGCTGTTAGTTGAATACAGATTTAGTATTTTGAAGCCATTTTGAAACTCGTAATGACACAGAGTTTGACATAACTTAGAGTGGGAATTTGTTAAGGAACATATGAAGTTTAGTTCTCATTTATCACCGTTATTTTGGGGTTTCTAATAATATTCTCAATAACTCATACCATTTTGGCACACTGTGGGTTTACGTAGTTCAAAATAACAATATTCAAACAGATCAATGAACGATATTTTTACCTAAAGAAATGTAATACTATAAATAAATAATGTCATTCAAAGCTTGATTGATATGATATAAACGTTTACAAATGAAGATATACTTAAGAAGGGTTGCCACCGGTTTAAAAATTGATGGGATAAACGAACTATTACAAGATGGATATCAAACTAAAGAAGTTTGAAAAGCTAATGAATGAATATAAATTCTTTTGTAAGGTTTGCCGCCTGTTTACAGTTTTTAATTTAATTCGATGGATAAAATTCGATATGTGCGTCAATATAAACATATTTAACAAATGTTTCTGTCGAACATATTTCTGATAAGGATTGAAAATTTTAATTTTGATGAAATTGATAAAATAAATGGAGGGATTTTTGAGAAATCCTTGGTGTACATAGAGGTATTTTTAACACCGTCAGCAGCTTAGGTATCGTATTTCAATTTTCACATATTTCTGGAATATCGTAATCGAAATTTTTCTTTAAGTAAATTATATTAATTCCTATATTACCGTAGCTTATATTTCAAAACTGTAAGAAAAATTTAAATTTGTTCATATATATTGTATTGTAGTTAATTTATACCTAAAAAATCTGTGTATATTTACTCTCTTCGTTAAAACTCGAGCTATCTTAAAATGAGTATATTTCTTCTAATTGGTCAATGTTTTCCTACAAATAAAACATTAACTTTTTTGATCTGCTCGATATTATATGTAATAAATATTTAGTTAACATTTCGCAGATCTGGTAGTGTTTTCATATAATAATTTGTATCATTTTGAGCAATCTACGATTTATAAGTGCTGGTATATGTAGTATCATGTATAACTGCGGTAGTATGGCAGAATAGCTTAAGTCGAGTTAAGAAAGAATTCGGACACGTTCTATTAGCCTAATTGCGTAACGTTATAAATCTCCTTTTGAAAAAATTTATTTTACAATGAAATTCGTGTAGTTTCAATAGATGTTTTTTACAGGAGCACTTAAATTATAAACGAAACTGCCAAAATCTTCAAACTGTCATTCTCGACATAAGTCGCTGTCTATATTATGAAAAATTAAAATTAGAAATTAAAAAACATAAAAACATTTTTTTAAATACGAAAACTAAAAATAGCACTTTGAATTTGAATTGCTCAAAAAGATTGACAATATGTATTAAACTCCCCATTATTGCATGCTATTTTGAAATTATTTTAAGATTTTATTTAAACAAATTCCATTCGCCCCATAGTCGATGACATGGACACGAAGTCAACAACCGATGCGCCCGTAGCCGAGGACGAGGGCGATGACTTCGACAAATTGAAAGCAACGCGCGAAAAAGAACGCTTGCAGCGACAACAACAGAAGCTGGCGCGCACAATCAGCACAGCACCCGGCATAGATGGCGGACCGACTGTGGTGCCCGTAGTAGCAGCGGCCATAATACCAACTACCGTCGTGCCGGCGCCAGCACAAGTGCCAGCCGCGGCAACTGTACCGATGCCAGCTGCAGCAACAACGGCAACAGCAGCACCAGCTGCGGCGCCAGTGCATCCACTCTCGACGATCTCATCGAGCGAAGATCTCCTGACAAATGACCCGAACGCCAGTGTGGTACCGCTCACATCATCTATAGTAAAAGGTCCGACGGACACTGAGGGCTGAACGCCTAGCGTTTAACCAGTTTTAAGGGGGTGTGAATAAATGCTTGCATGCGCATATGGTACAGTAGTCACTAAATATATACGAACAAATGTGTTCATGCAAGTAATTGATAAAATATTCTCAGCATTTTTATTTCTGCATTATTATTAGATTTAAGTTTATGGCATTCATACACAAATCTTCGAATTTGCATCGACTTGGCGTTTAAATAGTTAACGTGTGCAAAAGCTGTGTGCAAAGTTCGGGAAATGTATAAAAAGTTTTACATTAACTATTTTTATACAAAAAATTCGGGAGTGAGAAATGTTATTTCTGTATTTTATGTATGTAAAAATACTATAAATTATTTGGAAATTTATAGAATTTACAGTGATCTAATCACATAACTCGTTTAGAAATATTATTAAAGTCCATAGTTCGGTTCTGCTTCTCTTCTAGTTGCGTTAAGCGCGAATGCTCAGAAAATTGCTGTATCCAAAAAAAAAATAAAATAAAAAGATGTACATAAATATACGTATACATTTATTTAAATATATATATGTACCACAACAAGGCTTTGCTATATATAAAATATAAAATTATAAGCTAAGCATTCTAAGTGATATATTCAAAAGACGTAAATAAGCTATTTTTTGAAGCGGTTATATGATTTTTTACTTAGCAGCATACAAATATGCGATTAAAATCAAAAACATATACAATTACATAAGTGTAAGCAATCATCAATGACGATATTATAACGCGTTAAAGTATTTGGTATAATTTTTTTTGCAGTTCTGCAAAGCTAATCGGTTGTGTAAGCATTTGTTTAAGCAAAACATAAGATTAAAAACAATAATTGTGTTATTTTAATATTTTAGTTATATTTAATAACATACGTATTAAAAAATATCAATAAATTAAGTTATTTGTGCTAAATAAAATATGTTAAATAAATAAAGCAAGTAATCTCTCTAGTTAATAAAAGGGTTAATACTTAAAAATATATTTATACATTGTACAAGTTGGTTAACGAACTTACCGCTGTATTTTATTTTAAAGCAAATTTTAATATTAAATAAGTAACGAACTTATTTTGTAAAAAAATGAGCTTAAATCAAATAAATTTACACGAAAATAAATTTGTTTCATTTTTAGAGCAAGAATGTACTTGTAAAAACTATACAGTTGACTATATATATAAAAATTTTTTTCAGGAGAAACAAATGAAAACTATTTAAAATTAATTATTAGGTACTAATACGACTTTTTCCAAAAATATGTAAAAACGAAAAGGTATTTATATATTTTTATAAATAAATATATATATAAAAAATTTTTATATATGAATATATATTTAAAAATATATATAAAAACAAAAAGGTATTTATATATTTGGAAAACAGAAATTTTACATAAATTTAAAAAATGTTTTTTATTTATAATATAATAACATTGCATAATAATTTTTAAGAAAATAAATTTATAAATTCTAATTCCCTTTAGGAAAAATAAAATAAAAACTGTAAATAATAAATGTTATATACAGTATAACTTTTTTCCAATAAAAAACTTAAAAATGTTAAAAATAAAAATATATTTGCATAAATATTTTTTATGGGAGAACAAAAATTTTATTATATATATTATTACAAAAAATTTGAAAATTTTAAAAGGGTTAATACTATGAAAAGTTACAAATATTATTAAAAAAAAATTTACTAAGTTTATGGTCACCTCAATATCGAAGAAATGTCCGTTGTCCAACGAAACCGGTGTGCATTGAAGAGCTACATAACAGAGAAATAAAAAAACGACTATGCATATGTACATATGTAGTTTTTTGATAAAGTGTTTATTGTCACGTTTTTTTGTTTTTATTTGGGTATTGATTTTGACTTGTTTTGTTGCGTTGCGTTATGCGCTCAATTGCATAGAAATTATATAACCAACTTACACCAATTAACCCCATTCGGCCCTTATATACTAGCCACATTAAATATTCGTTCTTGTCTTCTATTCTATTATCCTTGAATATTAAGTTAAACTTTCTCGGTTAAAGGAACAAAAACAAAAATGCAATAGATAAAGCTTTCTTCTATTCGGAAAATTTAGAAATTTAGAGTGTTATCAACAGAAGTTAGGTATAACTCAAAACTAAGGGTTCATGCGCTGTTTTTGTGTGTACACTTCCTATCAAGCCTGTCGTTTGTTGGCTTTGGGGGCTACTGACTAAAAGAGATCGTTCAAACTCAAATTCGATTAAATTAATGCATATTGCTGTTATGCCCAATCGGTTACCTAAGATATTGTTTGGTCAAGTCATCAAGTGAGTTACACATATACTATATGAACAATTACAAAAAATATAGATGAGCAAATAAAAATGCGAGCAGAAAAAGCGCAATTAAATCAATCATAATAAACACTAAATTATAAATAAAGTAAAATTTTAAAAATTGCATTACTTCCAATGGAGAAAACAATAAAACGAAAGAATAGTAATTAAAGGAAAACTAAACTGCTATTAATTGTTCATTAAATTCTCAAACGGTTGCAATGCAATATCTACACTCCTTTGCCAAGCTCTTCTCCTCTTATTCACGTCAATAAGAAAATTTAACTGATTTTCTAATTCAGTACGAAATTCATTAACTTTCTGGTCGATTTTGTCCACAGACAACAAGATTCGTTTATTGTATGAACGCATTTTCGTATGGTTTCCTTCTTCGTCGACTGAAAATAAAATCGGTGTCATTTAAGCTGTTGAGCAATGTGAACATCATTTCTAAATACCATAATCAGAAACTGAGGAGACTAAGGACACATTATCGGGCGTCTCAACTTGCATAAATTCGTATGTACCGGAAAAAGGATCTGAAAGTACATACATATGTATAAATAAGTAGACAGACCCAATTATTAGTGTAAATTTATTGTAATAAACTGGAAATTCGAACTTCTTGATTCCACTAGTCACTTGCACTTGCCTAATTTGCCACCAATGGCACCATGGGGATATTCATGCGCTTTAACACAAAAGAAATATTTAAATTTATATATTAATTAAGTAAAGCGTCAGTAAATTATTCAATATGAAATACCCGAATTAAAAAATGAGTCGTTTAAATCTCGTCCTTCACTTGGATAATCTGGTTCGCAGGAGTAATCTACTCTGCGATTACCTATATCGACCGTGCAATGGTGGTTTACGGGATCTAAAAGTATATATATATATATATTATTAGCATAAAAATTTGAAAATGTGCATATATAGATATTATGTTTACATATATCCCAACCTGTTATAATAGAAATGACCTCCTTGGGTATACCATTTAATTCTAATATCAAGGAGAACATGCTTGCGAATAATGCGAGGGAAAATTGAGAAAATTACAAACTTATAGAACTTGTGCGGTCTGATAATTAAATGGCGGATTGTATTGCTAAAATCAAGAAGTCGGTTTGACAACAGCTTTTTTCCAACGGTTTGTTTGCGTTTTCCTGCATTTGTTGTCCTAAGCGGTTATCTCTCTACGTTATTACCCCTATTCGCTTAAGGTAGGTTCGCTTCGAACTGGAAACTTTCCAATAACTAATATTCTAGGTGATTCTAATTACATTCCTTCTCTTCTGTTAATATTCCTACTATTATACTATATACATACTGGAAAATATTTGAAGGCAATAAACATTCTTAAAAAAATGTTGACAGTCGGGCCTATGTAGCTTGAAGAGAACTGTTTGTACGGTACTGAACAATTTTTGGATTTTATTTTATATTATTATAACAACAATAAAGTACGGATTTAGTATATTCCCTTGGACGCCAGGTTGACGTAAACCACAAAACCAATTGGAAAATAAGTTTTAATAATTACAGATACCAAATCAAGCTTAGAGTGGAAGGTACACATACACGTGAACCTCAAAGTATGTTCTCTTTATTAATTTTGATTGATTTATGCCCATTTTGATGTAAAAAAAATTCCTTAGAGTATCCGCGAACGATATTCTTTTTTCCACTACCGATAATTGTCTGATCAGATTTCTAGTATAAAATTTAATTCAATTCACACATGCAGCAGTATATAGCTAAGAAAAGGTAATACCTCAGAAAAGGTAATACCTCAGAAAAGGTAATACCTCAAAAAAAGTAAATAAAGGTAAAGGTAAAGGTGGGTAAATTTTGACCCATTGTCGCAAAATCCGTCAAATTGGTCTCAAGCTTATATTTGAAGTGAACAAGAGGTGGTATGAGCAAATTGTTTAAGTCGAGCTATCAACAGTTAGATTGGTCGTGTATTGTAATAATAACTTACCCTTCTAAGAGCAATAACAGAGCCGAAAATTTAGTATGCTATATTTGTATTTAATATGTTAAATAGAGTCAATAAAATGAGATACAAATAACACACCCAGTTACAGGAATTCTAGCAACTTTTTATACTTCAAAACTATGTATTTTTTATAATCGTTGGTCATGTGAGGTGGATATTATTCAGATGGTAGGTTAAAGGCCACTCTTTCCAAAAGCTGGATTACGTTAGCGTTCCATAGCCTTTGTTGACGGTTCAACTGAATAAGAATATCCGCTTTACTGTTTGCACTCTTTTTGAATTTTTGCAATTTATCGATTATAATTGCAGTTCTCCTTAGTGATCGTTTATTCATCATACGCTTTTCCCGAACTGTATCTTCACTGCCTGTAAATAAAAAAGTGCGGTTAGAAATTAAAAGGAATGCAACTATTGTAAATTAAATAGCACCTGAAGCCTCGGAATCAGATGAATAACTATTCACCTTTTTGTCCACGGACTCAGAAACAATCTCAGACTCTTGATTTATTGGATCTATGGAGATAGCGGATTAATAATTATGTGTAAGCAAATTTAAAAAAATGTAATTACAGTTATGAACAAAACAATTACTGTAATTACGACATTACGGTTATGTATTAGAAAGGTTTTGTTGGTTACTGCAATAATTTCTGCTCTACTATTTGCTGTGTTTCCATTCGATATATGCATTTCATTTAGACATTATGTATGCTATTTTACAATTATACAATTATATATAGTGTACTCACCAAAAGATACAACCTCGCAACCCTTTGGAAAACTAGAGGCTTGAAATAAAAAAAAAGTATACATAAAATTTTTTTAGAAATTCGTTTATGCATGCACATATATTAAAATATCATAAAAATGTAAACATACCGGAGTCTAACAAAATGTCATCCACTGGATTCACATGACTTGTATCTTGGTGATCACTTATCTGATCTAAACACATACATAAATATATTTATATGGATGTATTTAAAACCAACATTTTTCGTGTACTTACTATAAGTGAACTGCCTAACCTCCGTACGGTGGATTTCACGGTCATTAAGTGTGGGAAACATTTTCTTAAATATTTACAAAAACAACACAAGACTTTAAAAAAGACGAGGACACAAACTTATAACGATTATGCTGGTCAAAAGGCAAATGAACGATTTTAACATGAGAGCAAAAACAAGTAATTTAACTTTGACTTTCAATCCAACGGTTTTCTTACGGTTTCCTGCCATTGTTATTGCCAGTGATAAAGGAATACCCAACTTATTCCAGTGTGAGAGCGCTTCAGAATTTGCGTTTTTTATAACATTTTGCATTGTTACCAGATCATACAAAATCCTCATTTTTGGGCATTTAAATGAAAACACCCAACATTTATTACGATTAATATTTAATATTTTAATATATTGTTTGTCAATTTATAGTACATTAAAACAACGTGTCTTTAAGCTTTCAGCAATAAATTAATTGAAATAAACCTGTCTACTACCAATTAATACATGGTTCGTATCATTTTCAATGGCAAATTAATACCTCTAAGCTGCAGATCACAAAACATTGCCTCGATTACATTTAAATTTCGCGTTTCCTTTTCTTTTTATACTCTCGCAACATGTTACTACAGAGTATATTAGTTTTGTTCACCTAACGGTTGTTTGTAACAACTAGAACTAATTGAGTTAGATATAGACATATATATATATATATATATAAATCATCAGGATTCAAAAACGAGTAGAAATCCGAGTGACTGTCTGTCCGTCCGCCCGCCCGAGCGGCTGTGCAAGCGACAACTTGAGTAAAAATTAAGATATTTTGATGAAACTTGGTACTTGGTACACATTGATCTTGGTACACGTGTTCTTTGTCACCATAAGAAGGTTGGTATTGCAGATGGGCGTAATTGGATATCTGGCACGCCCAAAAAATGCCATTAATCGAAAACAGATAATGTGCTATAACTAAGCAGAAAATTAAGAAATGAACGTGCTATTTGGTGTAGAGGATCCTAGTAGGGTGGGGTATCTGTGGAAAAAAATGTTTGTAAAAGTGGGTATGGTCCCGCCCCTAATAGGTTTAATGTATATATATCGGAAACCGTTAAAGCTACTTGAATCGAACTTACTCCCAGTAAATTTTTCTAGCATCTCCTCATATACTGAGAAAATTAGTGAAAGCGGGTGATAACCACGCCCCCCTACCATACAAAAGTTATGTTGAAAACTACTAAAAGTGCGATAACTCGCTAAAGGAACACGTTAGAAACATTAAATCTTTCAAAAAATATGATACGAAAGGGTTGCAAAGGAATCCGTCTAAAGTTTTTAAGATGGGCGTGACATCGTTCACTTTTAGGAGAAAACCAATATCTCAAGGACCCCTTAACCGATTTCAACAAAATTTCGTATGTGCCATTAGATTTTCATTCTTATGTCGTGCTGTGAAAATAAACAAAATCGGATAAAAACCACGCATGCTTCTCATATAACACAATTTTAAGTCTCATCTGATCCTCTCACTTTAAAGCAGATAAATTGAGCAGCAATTAAGATAAGAAAATCTAACTTTGTACAAATAGTAATTTCAAGATATGCCATCTCAAGCGTAAAAGTAAACGAAATCGGATCATAATTTGTCAAGCCACCAGATATCCAATATTAAGACCTCAGTGCCTCTATCTGACTTTTTATCGAAAATATCGGGAAATCTGTAAGCTATTGTAATGAAATCGGAGAATTATCTTTCCATGATAATAGTGTACTTTGTTATTAAAAATTGTGAATATAGGTTAATATTTATACTGCCTCTGGCCCTCATATAAATATACGGATTTTCAACTTTCCGGTATACTTTATACAATATATTTCGGTAAATCTGTAATATATCGTAATGAAATTAGAGGATTATCTTTCCATGATATTAATGTTCTCTTGTGTCAAAAGTGGGGAAAATCGGGTTAGCGCTTCTCCTAGCCTCCATTTACCTAATATAAGGATTTTCAATCTCCGGTTAGATTTTATACCATATATTTCGGTCAATATGTAAGATATCTTAGCAAAATTAAGTGAACGTGTGGATATGCCGTAATATCGGATATGCCATAGTTTACTGCCGAAAATGTGTAAAATCGGTCTACGAATTATCCCAGCTCCCATATACTAAATATAATGGTTTTCGGTATTCTAGCAGACTTTATGCCGAATATGTCGGTCACCGTGTGAGTTACCTTCACAAAATTGCGTGAAAGCATGTTCCCTAATATACTTGAATAATAAAAAGATTTAATATGATCAGTGCAGATCTTTCTCCATCCCAAAAATGCCCGATATAAGAATTCCCGACTTTCCACCTGACTTTAAACCGTTCATGTTGGTCAATATGTGTGATATTTATGAAATTAAGTGAATATGTTTTCTTAAACACAATGTGATTTCAATCCAATTGCAACATGTACTATTCATGTACTACTCAAGTTCATATGCCTTTTTCAAAACAATTAAATTTGCGGTTTTGGTAAGCATGAAAGTTTGTGAATAGTACATAATATATTTGCTTGTAATTTGCGATATTTTAGACTTACCGTTAGCGAATAATAATAAATTTTAATGCAAACCGCGACCCTATTGTGAAATCTTTTTTCGACTTCACTGGTTACAAATTTTCGTAAACAATTGATTAGCTGTCAGTGAACAGCTGTTCAACTGCAATCGAGAATTACTGCATTAAAAATATATAGGAAATTGCTGCAGCGTAGATAATGGACCAATTTGATAGTGAAAACTATTGGAATCGTTCATCGAGCAGAGGATTCAGTTTCGACGATGATGAAGATGTGCAGGGTGTAACTGCCGTCGGTAGTAATATGAACGTCAACAATATACTTAACGACTATGATACCATCTCGGAGGCGAGCTTCGATAATAGCGCAGCAGGCAGTGTACTTAATCTATCTGTTAAATCTGTGATCTCTGAGGAAGCGTTAAAAATGCTAATTCAAGAACAAACACTTGATGACCGTATAATGTCGAAAGGCGTTGCACCGGACGAAGAGTTGCGTTTGTTACGCCGGCAAATACAAACAACTTTTTACAATCCCTCACCAGAAGCCACAGCGTACAAGCTATTGCTTGGAAAATGTGCACCTTTGGAAGTATTTAAATCTATGCACGAAAAAGAGCAATTATTAGATGCAGTGCTGAGTTATGGCGATGGTGATGCCGTTATTGGCGTGCTGCTTTTCCTAAAAAAGACATTGAATCGCAGGAACTTTCTAAAAATACTCGAGCAAAGACCGCAAGCCTTGCAAAGCTATATCAGTTACTTGCAAGAGCGACAGAGCGAAGAACTTGTCGAAGTGCTACAACACTTTGGTAAGCATCAAGAAGCTTCACTATTACAATTTAAATCTGTCATGGCATGTAATAATCTGCAGCAGCGCAAGCAAAAATTGCTACAATTGCTCGATCAATATGGCGGCGATATGGGTGTGGTTAGCGTTTATTTGTCACATTTTGAATCAGCACTAAAGCTGCTCGAGCTGATCGAGAAAGAACGTTATGCCCTCGACAATCTCGTGGATATAAATTCGACACCTGTTGAAGTACTGTATCAGTGCTGTCGCAAACACAATAATTGGAAGGAACAGGATTTGACACAGGTCACGTCACCTTTTCGTCTAATTGCCGAACTACATATATCACAGGCGCAATTCGAATGGACTGCTTTGAATGAACGCGCAAATGCACAGGCCTATGCCGATTTGGAAAGTGTATTTAAACGTGTGCCCGCTTGGCTTCCGTTGAAACAAAAGCAATTTCACATTAGTTTCTCAATAGAATTAGCAATACTGCGTTTATACGCACTGCAAGCGCCTACAAGTGTGCTTTATATGTTTCTATCGAAGATGAGTAATACTACGGAAAAATTGGAACTAGCTAAGCGTGTTAAGTGCGTGCGTGCAGTTGTCGATGCGTTAGCTGGCATGAAGGATGCCAATCAATTGACACAATTAAAGGACACTTTGCCGGAGCGTTCAGAGGAGCAATTTTATTGTGAAAAAGCGCTGAAAACACTGCAAACAAAGCGTTGGACCACGGATAATATTAAGTTGAAATTGTAATGCTGCATACGTTGTCAGAGCAATATGTATTTTTGTGTGACTTGAATCTCGGAATTTTGCAGATGGTGGTAAATAAATTATTGCCTAGTGATAAACTAAAGAGTAAATATATATATTTTTTGTTCACCACAGTAAAGTTTGGAAAAAGAATTTACAGTGTATGCAAAAATATTTTTTACGAAATTTTTTTTATTTATTTAGGAAAAAACGTTCATATTTTTTATTTATAATTCTTGACAGTTATTATTATGTTTCATGTATATACTTGTTTATTTGCATCCTTACTGTACTCCCGCATTTTCCAACGCATGTTTTTCTATAATAATGTGTAACTAGAATTTTCCAAGATCACAAGCTGGCAACGTACCAATACGATATATGCATGCATGGTACAGATTTGTGTGTTTTTTCAGTTGCTGTACTTATGACTGTATTATTGTTTCAATATGCATTTTTTATACAATGCAAGTTACGCAATATGCAAATTAGTTACTAAATTATTGCTTGAGTAAAAAATTTTAAGCAGTTTTATTTTTGCAAAATATTTTTAGCAAAAAAAAATTTTAATTTATACGCTGAAAAAAAAAAACGTTCGCGAAAGCAAAGCAAGTTTGACTATATAGTTACTTTTAGTTTTTTTTTTTTTTTAATATTTCTCTTTAATTTTATGTTTTAATTTATTAGTTGCTAAGCGCATTAAGCGTAAAGCACAAATCGCTAGAAAAAGCGGTCTTAATACTACACGAAATTTTTAATTTAAAGTTGCATTTGTCGATACTTTTCACTAACGGTATATATTTAACTATGTGCTTCAAAAAGTAATTGGTTATTTATCTACGTGGTGTTTATCTTTGAAGTCACCTCAGCTTTGTGGTTTTCATTTGTTTATGTTGATAATGTTTAGTGGGTGCCTTATACAAATCTATATAGTTGTATGTATGTATATGCATTATTTGAAATAGATGAAATGAATGAAATGAAAAATCAAACTAAAAGTATTTGAAAATGAACTCAGAAGAAAAAAGTTTGTATGCGAATAACGGCAGAAATTCTCTATATATTGAGATATACACAACTGAACGATTTGTAACAAAAATAATTTTTTTTTACTAATATGAAATATTTCTAAATATACACATTTACTAAATTTTAATATCACATAAGAATTAATATAAAGCAATGTGTTAAAAATGTTTTTAAATAAAAATTTATGTAGAGGAAATGAAAAATAAATAAAAAGAATTAGCAACAGAAAAGGAGGAACAACAGAAGGAGCAACAGAAAAGGAGCGACCAAAATGCCACAGTCGATTCAACCGGAACGATCCCAAATCTGTAACGAACTGTTATCTCAAAAGCAAAGAATTACACTGAATACGACAATAATAAACTACAAAGTAATTAAGCTAATATATAGAAAAGATACAATGAATCTAACCTAAAATTTGCTACTTTTACACTCACTTTTAGATCATTAAAGGAAACTTTCATGGGCAGTACGACGAAATTAAAGGGCAACTGAGATAAAAATAAACTCAACGCAAACACATCAATAATGCATATAATTTATGAGGTATAAACGAATATATATATATATAAAGTTATATTACATTTTCTCGTTAACACAAATATATATATATATACATAAGTAAGATGTAAATTTGAATACAATAAAAAACGACGAAAGAACTAAAAAAAATATATTTATGTTAATAAAATAAAATAAACAACTCATATCACGAATCAATAAATTAAAAACAAGTTAAACTAATGGTGCTAAGCACCAGCAACTAATTGTTGCAGTGCTGCATCAGCCTCTGGCAAACGATTGTTTTGAACTTAACACTTAGGCTATCGAATATCACGTCCGTGTCTTCCAGCTTGTGTTGCTGCTCATCTTCGTTTTGATTTTGATTGAGTTGCGACTGCTCCTGCGCAAAGTAACTTTTGAATTTCTCATTTAAATTACGCTCCAGCATAGTGTTGTTGTTGTTGAAGAACAGTACATACGACAACTCAAGCAAATAATAATCGAGATCGCCCAAAAAGAAACGCTCACATTCGAGCATATCGAACTTCAGCGCCATGAAGTGTTTCAACAAATAGTAGATTAAGTACTTCACGTCCTGTCGACGCAGCGGCACGGAGCCGGTGTCTTTGGAGAAGTATGCGAAAATTTTCAACGCCTTGCTGGCGCTATTGCAATTCTGCAAACACAATACAAAAGCATCCACGAATTTGAAATTCAACATATGTGTGCGTATGCGATACTCCAGACGTTCCTTCGAAAAATCGCACACCTTGTCCGGATTGTAGAGGCCGTGAAACACATACAGGCAATAGTGTATATACTGTCGCAATTGTTGTAGATTCACATCATCCTCTACAGTCTCCTCTATAGTATCCTCAGCCTCCATGGGCTCATTTGAAGTGAGCGTGCTCTGCGAGCCGGCCGCTTGTGTTGGTGTCTGTACGCCGTTTACATTATGCTTTGTTGTTGCAACCAGCGGATATTGCTCGGCACTCTGCTGACCGATCACATATACACCGCTTGCATCGGAATTATCCGTGACGGGCAGGCGCGCGTAACTCTGCTCGTCGGGTGTTATATCATCAGCGGCAGCGCTGTGTTGCGCATCATGCATCACGACCACGGCAAGTGGCAATGCGCCCGCTGCACCCGCTGCAGCCGATGAGGGCAGCAATGAGAAATTCAGTGAACAACCCTCGTTCGCTTCGTTGTTACTTAAGTTCTCTAAGCTTGAGATCATATCGTCCGAATCTTGGCCGGTAACCACATTTTCGCTACTGTCCGCTTGTGTTGTCGACTTGTACTGATTCGACGGTGAGGGACGTTCAAAATTGAGCGCATTGTCGAAATTAATACCGGCCTCTTGCATGAATTGTGTTTGATATTTGGGTATACTCTTCAAATAGCGCACGGGTTCGGATTCCAAACGTATGCGTGGGCGTGGCAAATTGATTTCTACCGGCATATCAACACACTGACTCTCGAAACGCATTAGTCGCTTTGTGGTGGGCAAACATACAACCCGTTGTTTCATCTTATCGATGGAAGGTCCAAGATCTCGACCGCACTGTTGGGCGAAAAGTAATTTTATAGGTTAGAAAAATAAATATAGGTAAAAAACGAAGGAAATTAATAAGTTTGGCGGAAATCGAATATTTAATACTATCACAGTTCGTAAGATTTAAAGGTGTGAGAAATTTCCAAGATGTCTTCATAAAACTGACTATAGAAATCGTAGTTTCGGAAGTTAGTATTCAACGTTCAGAACTTTTACCCTATGCTAACGGAAATATGTGAACCAAGTTTCGTTAAGTTACGATCTCCCGACATGTTGAGAGTCCTTGACAAGATATGAATTCTATTCCGGTTAAGTTGACCTAACTGTCGTGGGAACGATTTATTTTCACACCATTGTATGCTGTACGGACAGACAGACGTCTCCAAATCAATTCGCCATTCATTTCGATACCTTTAATTTTATGATTTTGGAAATAACCGTTAAGCGAGCTAAACACTAATACTCTGTAAAACATGTGGCAAGAGTATAAAAATATACAGGGTCGAACTAAAATGTGTTGCAAACTTACCTGTCCGTTTGAGTTACCACCAAATGCTTTGACCATGAACTCCGTGGTCATGACGAGCGTGAAATCTGCGCCACAGTCGACATACATAGGACGATCGACGCAATCGACGGGTGAGGGCTTGCTGACCGCGCGTCGCTCCTTATCACCAGTGCCCAGTTGGTGTTCCAAATTTTTGCCCCAAGTGTACAGAGTGCATGTAGACGAGATCAGGGCAAAATGGAATAGTCCGCTTGAGATCTGTGCGAAAATATTACAACAACAATATAAGAGAGAGTTTAGACCCCAAAAAAAAAACCATTAATTTACCTGCAAGATTTGACCGGCTACCTCCGTGGTGTCCACCAGGTGCGGTGTCATATGCTCACAAGGATCGACATCAGCATTTGTTGCCGTTGCCGTTGCCGTTGCAGGCGCCGTGACAACTGTTGCTGGCGCTGGCGAATCAGCGTTCTTTGCCGCTAACTCAGTACCCGCTGTTGTCAAAGGGCTTAATGATTTGAGCGGTTGAGTGACTATTGGTTTAACTTCTTCGACCAACTCTTCCACCACTTCGTTCGCCAACTGTATGGTTATCTCAGTTTCAGTATTGGTGATACCTTCCACTACTGTTTCTTTCACGTCCTCGTCTTTCAGTTCGTCAAACTCCTGCTCCTCGGCCGTAACTGTGGTGGATAAAACTTCAATGAGTTCGGGTTCTTTAAAAGCGCTGTCTATAGTCAATTCTGACTGCGTGCGAAAGTCCCGAGATATAGCAGCGGTGTTGTTTGAGCTCGAAGTTACGTTTTCGTCAACTATATCCGTAAGTATGCTGCTGACGACCTCTGCGGCCATAGATTTTGGTGCCTCGGTATATGCACTTTTAGACGTGGATGGTACACAAGATACGCATGCGCTCTCACCGGCCAATGTAGCTTCGAATTGTTTGCTCATTTCACGTCGTTGAGTTTCCTCCATTTTTTGTTTTGCATTTGCTCGTCGCTTTATCTGATTCGCTAAGCGAAGAGCTTGCGGTGAGGAGCCCCACGTGTACATGCGCCCATTCTCATCGACAGCTAACTGTAATAAATGAATGAAAGTGTTTAGATAGGTGGAAAGGAACGCTAAAGGTGATATACGTACGCTAGAAAAAAATTTGGTATGTATCAGTCTTATTCTTTCAGCGCACACAAACAGTTTAATGGGGACTAAACTCTTCACTTGACTAGCGCAATGCATTTCATCGTCAGGCGCGATATTGTTTTGACCATCGACGTCGCTGGCACCAGAGCCAATACCCAACTGTCCAAAATGATTGGAACCAAACACATATAATTCGGTGGCATTGGGATTGTTGGGCGCCTCACAGAGCACCACGCTGTGCGCATGACCCAAGGATACTTGGAGTACTTTCTGCGAACATAAAAATGTAATCTTAACAATAATGAGAAGAGTCAGTCAAGAGACAGTCACATTACTTTCGTTTTGAAGAATGCAACTACTTTCGGTTGGGCCACATTTTCGCAATTGCCATGTCCAAGTTGACCATAAATGCCCCAGCTATAATAAAGGCACACAAATTAAATTCAAATATTCTGTTTTCATTTGCTGCTCACTAACCCCCAGGTGTACAAAACTCCATCCGCAACCACAGCATTATGATATTGGCCTGCTTCGATGATCGTTATGTTCTTGCCATCGAAGGCACGCAACAGCATAGGCTGCAGGGAGATCTGCATGTCCGGCCCAATGCCCAACTGGAGCAAATTGTTGTTGCCAAACGCATACAACTGTAATTATGTGAGTTAGTAATTTCAAATTATTGCATTTTTGATTAATTTAATTAATTTCTAGCGCACCCCATTGTTCGTTAAAACTAGCGTATGTTGGCGGCCGCACTTCACTGTGTGCACTTCCAAATTCAATTGTGATAGCAGGTCCAAGCTCTTAACTGCATGTGGTGGCTCTGGCGGATCTAAATGGCAGACGCAGAAATATATTTATTATTCATTTTAATTATTGTAATTTATTATTTACATACCGGAAGACTTGTTAACACTATAATTACAAGGCACTCCATTAGAACCCCAAAAGTAGGCAACACCGTCCACAACGCAAGCGCAGTGTGCACAACCAGCTGAGATGGGTTTAAAGCGTGATGTTTCGATTGCAAACTGTAAGATGCGCAAGTAAGTAAATTAAACTAATCAAAAAGGTTTGCATTGCTTCGGCACCTGATTGTCTTCGTAGGTGATGCGAAACGTCGACAGTGCGTTCGTTATGTGCTCACTCTTCGAACGTTGAGATTCCATATGTATGAGTACAGCTAAATATGTTTCGATGACATTTTTACAAAAATCAAATAAAAAACTTTTATTGTCGTTTATATTGTGCTCCACATGACCGGAGGAAGTGTGCGATACAATTGGACGTAGAACAGCGGAGAAGGGATTCAGTTGATGTTCTAGGCGCTGAAATGAATAGAGTTAAAAATGTATTATAAAACACATGCTGTAAGATTATCAAAAGTGTTGAAATGTCTGTAAAATTTTTCATAAATAATTAGTATTCGTGGCAAGACGAAGTAATGGAGCGATTTCTCACGACATTCAAGTCTATGTACCGGAACGGAAACGGATTTTTATCCAACCGAGGAGTGTCAACTCCGCAGCATTCTTCAAAATTATTTGCAGAATGTTTTCTGATATTACAACAAAAACTAATGCCGTCCATTTTTATACTCTCGCAACATGTTGCAACATAGTATTATAGTTTTGTTCATCTAACGGTTATTTGTAACACCTTAAAAATTAAGATATCTTGATGAAACTTGGTACACATAATCCTTGGCACTCTGAGATCAGTATTGCAGTTAAGCGATAACCTATAAAGTTTTATAACTAAGCAACAAATTAAGATACCAACCTGTTATTTGTTACATAAAATTGGAGTAAGAAGGGACAAATTCAAAAGTGGTTCAAAAGTTTTTAAATTTTGGGTTTTGATCCCTAATGGGTTTAATGTGCATATCTCACAAACCACTAAAGCTATATCAACCAAACTTGCTCAAAGCAAGTCACATACACCTCCTTCGCTGAAGAAACAACTCAGAAACATTAAGTACAGAAGGGCTGCATAGGAATCTGTGTAAAAATCGGATATTGGGTGTGGCACCGCCCACTTATCGGTGAAATCCCATACCCCAGGAATGGGGTACTAAACTAATTTCAACCAAATTTGGTGCATAACATTACTTTGTATTTGCATATTACAGTGTGAAAATGAGCCGAATCGAACATAACCACGCCTACTTACCAAATAACACACTTAAATTCAATCTGATTCTTTCATTTTACAGTATTCAAGCTAATAACTCGGAATAGAAATTTACACAAATACTTGCCTTAAGGTATGTCCAAAAATGGTGGAAATCGGAAAATATCTTTTCAAGCCCGAAGATACCGAATATGTGGATCTCGGTGCAATATCTATCTGACTTTTTACCGAAAACATCGGTCAATCTGTGAGATATAATAATGAAATTCAGAGAGCGTATTTCTCTGGTAATTATATGACCTTGTGTAAAAAATGTATAAAATCGGGTTAATACTTCCCTTAGCTTCCATATACCTAATATAAAAATGTTCGGCCTTCTGGTAGAATAGATTAGTCAGTCTGCGAGATATTCTCGATCTTACTTTAGTTTAATGTCAAAAGTAAATGTTATCTGATCAGAGCTTCCGCTAACCCCAATACACTCGATGATATAGTGAATTTCGACTTTCCAGTTGACCTTAAACCGTTTATATAAGTCAATATGTGTGATATTTTAAAGGAACTAAGTGTTAACCATAATATGGTTTAGCGCTGAATATGACTGAAATCGGTCTAGACCTTGGTCTAAACCCCATACCTCTAATATAATGATATACTTTCTTCTGGTTGACTTTTTATCTTACACACAATATATTAAATTCACAGAAGATGTCTCAACAAAATTAAATGAAAACATTTCGAATAATATTATGTCATTCGGTAATAAAAATAATAGCTTTTGTACCTTCCCACAGCACTTATAAATAAACATAGATGATTTGTCTTGGTTAGATTGACTTTATGAGTATATGCCCTAAAGTAAAAGTTAATATGATGTCAAATATGATTGTAATCCATTTGCAATTGTGTCGAATAATAAATATTGAATTTGTTTGCAACATTTCTTAATATAAAGTTTTGCCAGTACCTGAAAGTATATCCCCACCTTTGATCATTGCAAATTATAGGTGCAGAAAACAGTATTTTTCGAAGGGTTTAGACGATATACTAGATGGTATTAGCTGATTCGCTTTGAGTGACTTAGCATGAGATGGTGAAATAGTATATTTCTTAAAATTTTTTTGAAATAGCAACAACAGTTTATGAAATATGATATAGGTTAAACCTGTTAGGGCAGAAAGTGTCGTTCTTAAAAATTTTAAAACCAAATGGATTTCTCTGGTGTCATACAGCTAAAATATCGCCTTTTCTGTGTATGATCCGATTCCAAACATATGCAATACCAACCTCCTCAGAGAGTGCCAAAGAACACATGTGCCAATTTTCATCGAGACATTATTCGATTACCCTTAACAGTCATACTTCTATTACCTATACTCTACCCTTAACACGGACAGACGGACATTGTTAAACATAGTTATCTTGACATCTTGATCATTTAAATGCATATAACTCAATGACTATCTCGACTATTTTAAGGTATTACAAAAAAAAAAAAAAAGTGTGAGTAAACTCTCATATTGTTAGAGTATAAAAATCCCTAAACCACCACTATAGCAGCATTGTTACTCACCTCAAGCACGCAGTGCCTTATGTTTGGTAGTTTCTCCTGTATGAAAGCAAAGTAGTCTACGGCGACTTGCGGCAAATAGGTGATTGTTTCGGCGAAAATTGGCTCACTCAAATTATACAAACACACATTCATCTCTGTGTACCAGCCTAACGTAAAACAGTTATTGTTCCTTTCTTGCAAAGAGTCTTTACGATATTTACCAAATTCCTGCCCCACAACGCTGGTCAGCGCCAAAAATGTGTCGGTACAAACTCCACGAGTCTTCGCCAATACCAACGCCGACGAGAAGAGACCACTCTGGCACAGCACAATGCTTGTCATATTGGTATGATATTTCGTATTGGTCACAAGGAAATTCCTAAAGTAAACGAAAATCAATTTCAAGCACAAGATCATAGTGAGGAAGCAAACTCACCACAATGGCAAATAGTTCTTATCATTTACGGCACGCTCCGCCAATGAGATCAACAACAAATTGGCTAAATGAAACTGTGAGGAAGGTGACATTTGTAGATTGCTAAGCGAATCATCCAGCCCATAGTTATAATCGCTTGCCGAAACACCCTCATTTATCACTACAGCGCAATTTTTATCGGGCATCAGAGAAAGTATTGTGCGCACATCTTCCGAATGACGATATGTAACATCTTTGAGTAACGTTTTTATTATAGGACTGCTAAAGTATTTCGACTTCAGCAGGTATGTTGTCTTCAGCGCCATAGCACAAAGATGCATAAGCGCGCATGTCTGTCCGAACATGGCCAATTTGAGTGCGGTGCGTATGGGCTTGATCCGCGCCGAGTTGTATGTGACCAGCGCCTGCGTGACACGCTTGCGACGCAGCAAATAATCGCCGGCAAACTCTATGCACGCCTCATAGGTGAGATCAAAGGTGTTGCAGAATTCACGACATTGCTTCCATTCACCCGCCAGTGCAGAATCTAGGAAGATGGCGAACGGCTCTTTTCTACAAACATGTAAAAGAAAGGAGGAGGATAACATGAAAATGCGTGTGTTGAACAAAGAATGCTTTTGACTTCACTTCAATTGTATGTAGTAGACATTTTTGTTGGTAACCACGTAACAGGGATCGTAATTGATTTTTGGAAATTCATATTTCATAATTTCCATTTGACGTAGCGAGTACTCCTCCTTAACGTCAGCATGCTCATAGAACTGCACATAATCCATGGGTGAGCGTATATTCTTGAAATCAAATGCTTTGGCTTTCTCCTCCTTCGTAATGTTTTCGCTGGGCTCACTCGAACGATACGTGGCCATTTGATACAGACTAAGCACAGTTTCATTTTCAAAACGAAATATGGTCAGCTGTGATGCGGCATTGAAGCACTAAAGGTGTGGAGTACACAGTAAAATTGTTAAATGAAAGGAGAAAAAGATGATTTAAGTGCATTTACTAACGTCATCATCGCCCGCGCGTAAAGTTGCCATTGCGCTGCTGATCACACCAACCGCATTTATTGCATTACAGTTCGACGAGCTTTCGTCAGTGGAGGGCACGCTTGTGGTCGCACTGGTGTCCGCACTAAGCGGGCCGGTCGAATTGATATCCGCGAGCAGTGTGTCGTTGCCTTCGCATAAATCGATTACTTCTTCCTTCTCCGTGTCTGTGTCGCGATTTTCCTTCTCCGTATTATGTTCGGCATTCGTCGTGTCAGCGCATTTGTTTGCCATATCGCCATTTATATCGACATATTGTATGGTGTAAAGCAAATTTGAACTAATTAAAATATCATAGCAATTATTCGGGATCTTATATAGAAGTAACGGTTTCAAATGAATATCAATATTATGTACGGTGAGATTGTTTGTTTGACTGTGTAGTGCACTTAGCAGATAGGTGTTGCGCAAATTCTGTATGGTGTAGAAGGAACCGCTGGATTTATTCAACACCTCGGGCGTAAGCGATGGTGAGTCTATGATAGCGAAGTTGCTCAGAGTATTTTCAGACACAACTGCAAGGAGAAACATGTCGGATTAGTTATGACTAGCATAAATTAAAGAAAATCAATTTCATAAACAACAACAATTTAAGCTTGTAAAGAAACATAATTTGGGGGGAATGAAATAAATGTATGTTTGGGTATATTTGTACAAAGAACGCCAAATCGCAGATGATGTGAGCGTTCACGCTAAGCGAGTTTTGAAACTGTTGTATTTGTATGTCTATTTTGGCTAACTGTTTGGCGAGAATGATTGTAAGCATGACAACAACACGTGTGTCGTAGCATAAACGTTGGCTAAACTCACCGCGTTTCGCACGCAATCTATTTAATAAAATTACAATACATTTTATAACTGAGAAATTAAGAAAGGAAAAGGTTTTAAAAAGCAAATAATATCCGTTTTAGAAAATACAGTAGTTACTGGATTAAATAAGTTGAAACAAAGTGCTAAATTGAAATTTTCGTTATACAAACGTACAAATTGTTTACTTACAATCTTCGAGTTTATGCCGATTATCGGAGAGACGCATTTTGATGGCGTTTAGCTTCTTTGTGCCCAGGCTCTTCAATGAGGCGAGACGTGCGCGCGCCGCAGGCAAAATGCCAGCACGTGCATTCACATCGTCTAATTCGGGCAGTTGTTGTTGTGTGAAACGTATACCTGTCGCCGATGTCCCATTTCCAATGCTGATGGTAGTGGGAACGCTGCCGCTGCCACTGTTTGCACAAGCATTCGTTACAGCAGCACTGTTGCCACCTAAGGCGGCGCTCGTTGCAGGCGCAGTGTCCCAGTGACGGTTGATAGCTACTGAATATGGTGGAGGCGGTGGCGGTATTTCAGTTTTCGACACAGGTGTGTGTGTACTAGGAATTTTGTCTGAACGGCGCAGTGAATGACACTGTTGCGTTGGACCGCCACAAGTCGTTGCCGCCGCTGATGTGGTAGGAATTTCATCGTTTCTTAAGAAAACATCTTCTTCCAACGTACTGTTGTCCGATGCTGGATCAGAGCAATTGCTATGTGTTTTAAGCGGCATTACAATTTGCCAGCCATTTTCGCGACCGTGAACAGCGCTGGGTGAGATCTCGCCAGGATATATGTATTTGATGGCTTTTTGTTCCAGTAGTAATTTGAATTGTTGCTTCAACGCTGAGGTAATCTGTAAACATTAAATTTTGTAGATAGTTTTTATTTATTTATACTACATATGTATATAGTTATATTTACCAGCAGCATTACGCTCTCAAAAGTGCTGTCTTTGCAAATGAGCAACTTCACTACCGAACCGTCATCAATGGCGGTGCTCGCAACGAAAGGGCAATTTGGACTCAAACCAACAAAACAAATGGAACCATCGGAATAGCCGATAACTGCGCGATTAACACCATCTATAGTTTGCCACCAAACAACCGCTAGCGGGTAGGGGCACGTAGACGAAGCCATAAACGATATAGTCGTAACCTGATAATTGCCCGTTTTATCTTCGAAAACATTGGGTGGCGCAGTAGACGCCAGCATACTGGCGGGCACATCATGGCTATATGCATCAAGACTAATATTTGTTGGCAGTTTCGGCTCTATATTCATCTCAACTTCTACGAGTAGTTGTGACCCTTGAGCGATACTTTCCCGTGAAGTGGAGAGCTTTCCAAAGCCTGCTTGTTGCTCACTTCCCGCTCTGGTTTCATGGTTTTCGTGCTCATCACTTGCGCTATATGCTTTTTCCTCTGCAGCACCAGCAGTTGGTATGACAGGCGCTTGCTTCGTGATGATTTCACTGTATGTGGCCTGATTTGGGCACCTTTTTGAGTTGGGACACTCATGTGGTCCCACAAACGGTATGATGTATGAGGTAATTTGTGTTGTGCTGTATGGCTGTTGCGGCGGGTGAGTGGAGTTCGATGGCTCCATGAAAGTTTTGTCAACCACAGCGAGAGCGGGTACAATGTGCAGCGTGTTGTCGAAACCTTAGCAGTAGAAAATTTTATTAATATTAATATTTAAATTAAAATTTTTTTTAATCACAGTTATTTAAAATAATTTGCGAATATTTATAGTTAGACGTATCTTAAATTATAAAAAAAAAAGAAATATTAGACCTTTATAGCACTAGCTACCTGCAAATTAGTTTTGCTTTAACAATAACATTACTTAGGGTATACGAATTATACGGACACATATGAATATATTTATAATTGTATTAAAATGCAAATAACAGCGAGCTATTATTTGTATGCATTTTATGGGGCTAGCAACTCTTCCTCATAAGTTGCTATTAATACTTCTGCTATCATCATTTCATTGATATGTAACTTGTGCAAGCTGAATTTACAGCGACATGCTGTCTAGAGTGTCTATGACGTTATTAGCGTACAAAGACATTGACGGCACATGCGATTGTGAAGACGAGGCCGTAAGTCTTTTGCATTTATCAAAGTTTTTTACACATTCCTCACCCCACATTTTCTTCCTACCCCGTTACTTTCATAGTTCAATGTACTCAAACACCTATGCGTAGATAGCACACTCACTTGCCGCAAAAATCAATTGATAAACAAATATATAACAAAAACAAACTAAAATACAAAAATCAATAGCATAAATAGCATAGTGGGGTAAAAAGTGTATTAAAAACTGAGTGCTATTTCTTTGTTTGGTAGTGTTAACTATGATACTATAATACCTTGCAGAAACTTATGAAGCTATATTTACATGCTAGTAATCAGATGTCTCTATGTTGACGTCACGCATATTTTGTGCTCATCGGTCATGTTCTAATGGATTTAAGGCTTATTTTGTTGGAACTGTTATAATTATATGTTTATTTGATTTGACATGGCGAATCGATTTAATCAGCTCATTGGCTATCAAAAACCAATACACTTATGATGATTTTATTTTTACAACTTAAATATTTGTATACTCACATAACACTAACAACCAAGTACCGGAGGGATCAAAGCAGACATCATGAATCACTCGATTGGTGCGTCGAAACCAGGAAACTAATTTCAGCACTTCCTGCCCACCTTCGCTGGTGTAACGCAGCACTATGTCATTTTCCTCAGAGACGAGACATAATAATTGTTTGCGTGCATCATACTCGCTGACCGTTGATAATTTGCAATTTAAATTGGTAATAAGCGGACACAGTTCGAAAATGTCTAATTCTTGTAGTAGCGCAGCCATTCCGATTATTACTACGATTATGGTGGGCTAAACGGCTAGGAGTAGGTGTTGCGAGTCCGTGTGCGAGAAAATTATCTCAGTTAATCAGCGCTGACACTTCTCTTACCAAAAAAATTTTCTTTTATCCCTTTGTTTTTTGCACACAATATTGCTACCACGCTACCCGATTGTATTAGAACATATATGGAAGGCCGAAATATTTTCTGCTGCCCGTTTCTGACCAAAAATTTTTCGCGTGCACCAACACCTTCCGCCCTTTTCTCTAGCTATTCTTTCTACTGACACCTTTCTTTCCCGTTGCCTGCTGATATAGCGCTGCTGGTGTTGGTGCTTTTCTTTTTGCCGTTATTACTGATTTATTTGCTATATCTTGCATTCAATTCACATTTTAACGATAATATTTTTTACTACACTTTATTCATATTTAAAAAGAATTTGGTTTGCTACAATCCTCAAATATTTTGTTGCAAATTTCTCTCCAACTGCACCTATTTTTTGATGTCAACCTCCGACTTGCACTATGAAAATGGTCTGCTCCTTTTATCACGAAATGTCAAGTGCAAGAAAACAACAGAGCGAAAATTCCAAATGTGACAAGTTCTTGTGCGGTAGGGCTGCCACTCCACCTTTATATTACTTATAATAAAATACTCTCTCTCTTTAATTGAAACTTTTGAAAATTTTGTAACTAATGAAAAATAAACTGCAAATTTTGATAGGAGCATATTTACTTTACTTTTAGAGTTACTTTAACTATTAACATTTAAGATAGGTGCGCTCCTCGTATTACTGCTTGCACTCATGTACTCACAAAATCGCCACCACTGTTAGTATAGGTAAAAACCATTTGTAAGGCAAAACAGTTCTCTGCTAGTGTTGGTGCAAATAAACGTCTGTATACATATGAATTATTTGTACTTATCGTTTTTATTTAGTTTTTGTTTTATTTAACTATTGGTAATTTAAAGCACTAGTGGTGGCGTATTCATGTAAAGCTTTCGTAAACAATTGGATATAATTTGTAATGAATACTACGCATGTTAGCCAAGACACACACCTTTTCGGTCAAGATTGTTTGTAAAACGCGTTTTGTTAACCGCTTCCTTTTCCTTTACATTCATATTCACAAGAAGCACTATTTGAATTTCAAAACATAACTCTTATCCCCAACAAATTCGTATTCCATACGCACATTTGCGCGTGTGTTTGTTTCATTTGCAGCGGAAAACTTTCGTGCCTTTGACACTTGGTAAAATTTGCTAATTTATTTTACGCGCTTTTCTTGTGGCATTTTTTAGTCAATTCGGTGTTAATTCTATTTTAATTGTACAAAATGTGTAAGCAAAAAATACTCGTTGAATCAGATAATAGTGCTGTTTATAGTTTTAATGTTTCTGCTGCGAATTTCGGTATTTTCTTCGTGAAAAAAATGGATGATGGAATATTTTGGGTACTGCACATGCCCCCCCATCGCATGAATGTGTGTGCCTTTAAATTTGCACATTAGTTCTTTCGCATGCTACTCCAAACGGCAAAGTTTGTGGTCTTCTTACCGATAGTAGGACTGTGTAATGTTATTACAATCTATTTACATAACATCAGTTTTATATAATCATCGCAGAACACTTCTGTATCAAAACAAGGTTATGTAGTTGCAACAATTACATGACTAGCACCACAAAGAGCACTAATTGTATATTATCTAGTGCGGTAAGTTCAATAAATTTTCTTGTAATACTTCAGTAATGGAACCTCTAATCATTGAAACACGTTAACTTATTTTGTTTGAGGATACAATATGTGATAAAGCCTTAGAATAAGAATAAATATTTGCATTATGAAATTACATACTTATAAATATAGTTATAAAGTATCTGCAAATCTTTTTCAGAAAGCAAAAACCATTGTAAAGCAGTTTGCTTTCAAGAAGCAGTCATGCGGTGATAAATAAGGTAAATGCGTACAATTAGAGGCTGTTTTGAATTTTAATGTACTCCATGTGTTGTGTAAGAGCTGGAATTGTCATGGTGAAAGATGATGAGCAGTTTCCCGACATTTTTTCCAATTTCGCTGAAGAATTTGGAGACCATAAAATGGTTGTAAAACCACTCAGAATTTGTTATTCTTGAATCCTGCTTATCAACTGACCTAGTTTTCCGAAAAATGGTAATTATGGTTTTTAAAATTTGTCTTTATATACCGTAAATGTCTTCTAAACACATTAGCCCTGTTTTGAGCTTTGTTAATTTTTCACTATTACAACCTCATGCTCAAGGGTGCCTCTATTTCGGATATTTTTGGAAAATATTGATTTTTGATAAAAATGTGATTTAGAAAAAGCGTTACCAAATAATCAAAACTTTTCGGTTTACTCTAAAAATATTTTAACTAATCAAAAATTTGAATTAAAAAAATTTTTAATTTCTTTTAGTTCTTCTTTATCCATATTTATTTATATGTATCGTATGTATATATGTATATGTGTGTTCAAAATTTTTTTACTTAATCATCTTCTATTAGGCGACTGGTAGTGCAAATCCCCAGATAAAGAGAAAAAGAATGGCTGGAAACTAACCATTGCCAATAATGCTCATTTACCGCTGTCGCAATCGTCTTGACATGCTACTTACAAATAAAATTGCGCAAATACTAAGTATTTCGATACAAGACGCTTCAACATAAACGAAAGCTTAACCAAACACACTAACAACGATGGCTTGACGCCGCCAGAATGAATCTTTACGCTGTTGTAGGGCTTGGTTATTGCTAACATTTTTGTTGTTGTTGTTGTTGTTGTTTTTTGTTATTGTATTGTTATAGTACTACCAAAAATGGGATGAACTCAATTTGCTGTTATTACAAGAACTTTATGGCTGCCCTTTTTAATGAGATTCATGAGATTTTGGCTACACACGCACACAAACACATGTAAACATGTGAACATATGAGAATTGGATGTCAAGTTGGGGGCTCCAGCGTCGAGCAACGTCCAGTTGTTGCAGAAAAGAAATAAAAGAGAAAACATTCAGATAATATATAAAAAGCTATAAAAATGAGGGAGGAGGATCTCCCTGTTAAAAATGTGCAAAAGAGGACAGCAAAAACATTTGGCTTTTGCCTTTGGCAGCGCCTGCCTGCTGGACGGTCAGCCAGTTAGCCAGCCTCCTTGTTGGAAGACACTTCTTCTACACTATGTGCGTGTTGTGGTTGTTGTTGTTGTTGGGCACTTTACAGTACTGAATTCTTCATGTTGGCTGTTTGTGCTATGAAATGCGAATGGAATTTGTGGTTAATGCAATAACAACAACAACAACGATAACATTATTAATCGGTCGCTGCAACAACTGACCATCGGAAATATGGCTAAACAATAATAGCAACAGTAATAACATTAACGACACGTAAAATAGCAACAACAACAAATAGTGAAGCGTAGTAATACAGTATATAACAATATAACAACGACGTCAACAACAATAAGCGTGTACAAGTCCGGCGATAATCGGTGCTCGCGCGTTTCGCCGCTGCCTGACAGGTAAACAATGCTGTGAATTTGATTAAAATCAACTGCGTGCCGCACTGCAACGGCAACAGCAACACCAACAGCAACAACAACAACAACAACAACGGCAACACTGAATGCGCACCGCCGTAATAAGTGCCTTGGCAGCAAAATCCCGAACATCGATGGTTCACAGTTGCCGCCACAGCACCGCATATTGTGTGTGTGTGGAGTGTTGTTGTTGTAGCTGTTGGCGGTTGAAATGTGTTCGTAAGCATAAATGCGTGCGTGCGTTTGTTTGTCAACCAGAAATTCTGCGAGCATTGGTCAAGAAACTAAATATTATGCGGTCATACAATATTATGGCCAATGCAACATACTCAGCCTGCGGCTTGTTGTTGTTGTGCCCCTTATTGTTACACTCTGCGCCGTTGCATTCGCGTTGATTTGGTGTGGCTTATTGAAATCTTGTTTGTTGTGCCTCAGGTGATTGCACGCACTAATTGTGAAACGCCGTCTCTGGTCGATCCTTTAGCGGTGCACTCGTGTACACCGAGCTTGTACTTGTACTTATGTGCATGTAGTGTGTTCTAAAGACCGTAGATAATGGCCGTTTTTGCCACATTCAAAACCGTTGAAAAAGCTGTAGTGTGCCATGTATGTGTGAGGCATTGTATGCATTTTTTAGTAGATATGAGTAAATATATACTTAAGTTTTCTTATACGTATATAATTATTTGATTGAACATTCTTCAATGCTCTTTATACTGTATTATTTAACAAGACTCCTGATTGATTTTGACTCCTGTCCTTGATTTTCTAGTTAAGTCGCTTGTTTTCTTAAAAAACTTCTAATAAGGTACTAGTGCACTGATTAACGGTACAGCCGACCAATCATAGAGGAAATTTAAGATTGTTTGCTTATTCTCTTCGAGATCACAACTGATTGTAGAGCCGGTTAGTTTTTATGATATCATCTGTCTTTACTATGATAATGTGTTCCAAAATTGCCTGGTTGTCTGACTTTTTTTAGTGTGGGTAGATGTCATATATCTAATGGTAGGACTAAATAAAGAGTTATTTCAATGGTGTTGGAGTATACAAAAGGCGGTGTCGTGATAATGTCTGTTATGCCCCTATGCCCCAATAAAGTTATGCCCCAGCAAGAGGAAAATCGAGCTTTTAAGTAATCTTCCAATTTGTTGATACCATTTTTGTAATACTATTGTCTTTTGCTTGAAAATAAGCATCAGTCTCATCGATTATTATGATTGCTAAATTTCTTTATAGCTAGCATTCTATTAAGACGTAAGAACAGGAATTTTTCTCTGGACAAAATTCCGGTATCGATACGGAATTTAGCAAACCACAAGCGCAGTGCCCGGATAACACTCATCAAGCAATTTTTTTAATATCAGCAGCAGTTTTTCATCAAAAAGTATTTTGTAGATTAGGTCTAACTAATTTTGCACCCTGCCGATGGTGCTGATGCTCCAGTAAATCGGCCTGTTTCTAGCATGCGTCTGCAGGAATAACTTTACGAATACAATAACATATATCCTGCTTTTATAGTAGTTTACTGGGCACATGTAGAAAACTTTGTATACACGATATTTAGATGAAATCAGTCGATCTTGTCTCTGACCGTAGTGTGATGTTCTGGCGATTTATCAAATTCGTAACACCTCTATCACGTATCTATAATAGCGGGAGTATAGTTGCCGTTCGTCAAGAGTATACCAAAATCACACAGTCACACAGTAGCAATTCTGGTGTATTATCGATTACTATTCACCGTTGTTGTAGTACTCAGTAATGTCAAGATCAGGACACTGATCTTGAACCCTGGCCTACACTAGTTTGCGAATTTTGCCATTTGAACACGTTGAATGCCTATAAGAAAACTATAGATTTTAATTTTTATTTATTTGCGAACGTTTTTAACTGAATAATTTACCAATACTGATCTTCAAAAAAAAAACGTCGATCTTTAAACGTTATGAATTTTTTGAAAAGCAATATTTATAATATGAAAGCAAAACTTAATTCACACTTTCTTGCTGTAAAAATTTGTTAAAGAATTTACTTTGTTTACTGGTCCATTAATGAGTTTAAACTAATATTTATCATTGTAATATGTGTATCTAAATGCTGCATTCTTATAAATTGATAGTTAGCAAATTATTTTTCAGATTATCAAAATTGCCACATTAATCAACTTGAAAAACGGAGTCATTTAACGCACAGAAACTTATTAATTTCACGACGAACGTCCAAATTAATTCAAACCTACTAATAGATTTAAAATTCTATTGAACGCCAATGTTTTCTATTTCTTTATATTTCATCTTACAATTCGTGTCACAAATTTGAACAATGCTACCAATTACTTTAAACATTGCTTCCCAAAATACAAACTCAGGGTTCTTATCTGAGTTTCCAAGTATACTGGCTTCAGTAGCCATCCGCAAAGCAAAATACTGTTATAATATCCAACGCAATTATACCGGCAATTAAAATCCAAAAGCCTTGGGCAATAAGGGTGCAAAAGAGATCTCGACTTTTTACGAGGCTATTTTAATGTCACAAGCCTTTTCTTGGAGATGTTGGGTGATATTGTAGGCGAATGGACATTTTCGATCCGGCGGTGGACTTGGAAGAGACGCTCTCATTATCGACTGCAAATCTTCTATACTTCAAACTAAAACTAACCCTTGTTTCTAAATATATGTTGAAGTTAAGCATAGGAATAATCTTTAATTTCATCATAATCTGTCTTTTTCGTTAAAATTGAGAGCTTTTTAAGAATCTTCCTGCCCTTGGTTAGACATCATATGCAATTAGACGAAGACAATTATCTTACAGCAGATTCAAGATAATATTGGTCCGGTTCATCCAACAACACATAAAAACTTACTCCAAAGTTGGCGATAGCTATCCGAAACTCTCTACTAATTTTTTTTATTCTTAAATATATACTATAATAGACAAGCTGGGCGACACATTTACTCGGTCTTATTATGGCAAAGACAGGGACTTTCAAAAAAGAAAAGAAACGAAAAAAAGTGTTTACTCATGGATCAAACCATAACCACTATACATTACCGATTCATTTAGAATAACATTTAAGGCTTCGTGCATAAGTATTCGTTAATTGAATCGTGTTAGAATTCTCCAACTTACTTCCATATGAATCTCTATTCTGAAACACTTGTGCGAGAAAGACATTTCCTTTCATCCGAACATCATCTGTTGCCAGCAACTTTTGGTGGTTACTCTACCGAAGAATTTCCTGCAAAGATAACCTCTTATGTTATTTTTTATCTATCTTAGGAAGTATTTAGACCTTTATAGGTAATATCCTGTTAATTCTGTAAATGGTAACAGAATAGTTCGTAAAAAGGGCTGCCTTAGTTCAGTCAAGTTAGTCGACATTCTAAAGTGGTTTACATTTTATGGAACTTTTTTTACATGCTTCGGGGATGACCTCGCTTCGAAATGAATATATATTCTGAAAGACAATATTACGATGGCCACACCTTTACTAGTAACGTATATACATACTCGGTGGTCTATCCGATAATGACTCGGATAAGCCCTATCAATCTTTACAGATAGATTAGTTTCAAAAATGTTCGCCACTATCGGCCAGGAGTTCTCTATCATCAAGCCAAGTAAAAAAAAGAACGGGTATCACCTCATCTAATAGAGTACATACTATTCAATAACTAGAAAAATGGGTGTGACATCTCTAGAAAATAAACGAACGAGCTTAACTTCTCGAAGCAGACATTAAAAATATAACCTCAATCTATTGCTCAATCAGCAAATTTTTTTCAATTTGTTCTAGAAACATATAATGCACGAACATACACGAACACCGTTATAGACTCTTCAGTCGCGTATTACACTCGTAATTTCATTCTTATAATGAAAATCTCTGTAATTACAAAGTGAATTAAATGTAAGCGGAAAATTGCATTTTCACGATTTAATGCGATGGCGCGAGTTCCGAATTAATTTCACGAATCGAAAATCCACTCACGCAAAGTAGTCGAAATAATACTGTATAATACATAGTTGTGAAATAAAAGGAAAAAAAAGAATGCAAGTAGAACGTAGGAGGATGCCGAAGCACAAGCCGAAGGATGGAAATGCACACATAAATTTCACAAATCGCTGCTACAACAACAATATTCAGATTTTTCGGTTTTCACCCACCAACAACAATCAACGATTGTCGCGTGCACTTGCCGCCGCTGTGGCACATTGATGTGTGGCAAATGGCAAATGGCAAGTTGCAAGTGGTAAGTGGCAAGTGGCGACAGCAGCTAAGTACTTGCTACACTGCTGCCACAAGGGCACAAGTGCACCATTTGACGTTTGCTGTGACTCCTACATGCAAAAACATAGGGATATATATTCGTATGCAGAAGTGCTTACGGCCGGAACGTTGAAGTTGCAACGCGTCGCTAATGAGGACCGCACAGACCGCAATTCACGTGAATTTTCAACAGCCCAAAAACTAATTAGCGCATATCTGCATCTGTTGTCATCACGTAAACCCCATGTTGCACTGCACATACACACAAACAAAGAGTTTCGGAAATAAATTGGAGCGAGCGGTTGTGTCACGAGCGTAATAATGTGTGCTGCGGTCGGTGCTTCGAAGGATCCTCATTCACTGCACACCTCCGGGGGAGTTATACGGTTACATACTCGTGGTTATGTGTAAAATCAACGCTTCGATTTGCACAATTTAGATCATTTGATGCGTTCTTCTCTGAGCGGGAAGATAAGCTAGCAATTTGGTAGACCTTGATTATGTGCGCAACTTCAGGCGTAATAGAACGTGTTGGGCATGGATTTGAGGCACAAGTACAATTATTTATATAACACATATTATATAATATTATACGGGGGAAATGACTGATGCAAATTTGATTTGATAAAAGTGGATAGAATATCTTTAAAGAAGCCCATAAATAAAACATGTAATCAAGGTCTAAGTTCAGAACGAACCGAAATTAAGATACTCTTGCAAAATTAAGGAAGTTATTATATTTAATATTTGTACGAAGTTAAGAACTATTCGCACTAATTTTCAACAGCAGTTAATGATACCACTACTTCGTGTTTTGTAGCTGCGTGGCCAAGGCGGAATCGCTGGAATCTGTTGAGCCAATGAATCGTAAGAAAGAGTACTCACACCGCAATATCATCAGGCTGAGACTGGCACTAGACCACTGGGACTTCACGTGCGTTTGGTGAGCGCTGGTTAACAACCAACAATTTCGTGACTGCCAGACCCTTCCGACTCCGAGTTGTAAAAAGGATGTCCATTGAACCCTTTTGATGGACATAAATTTTCAGAGATGTCGGGAGACAGATTTATGAGAGGGGTTTCATCGATATATCAGGATCTCTTGATTCATACCTTGGCGTTTTCGGCATCACTCACATATGACCGGTGGTCCAACTATCTAAGCGGGAGATTAGTTGTGGTAAGTGCAAGTGGTTCATTTAGTTTAATTGAAAGTCTCGAGCTAAGTCAAGACATGGGCCGCTGATATGCCCCTATTTGGTAAAAATTATCATACATTTGCGCTACTATATTTTGCTTGGTTCTATGTAATACGTTTCTTAAAGCTAGAGTTATTTATTATGGAGTGAAAGAAACGAATGTGGTTCAAAATGGGGTCTTAAAGCCAGTCGGGACTAAACCCATTTTGTCCCATAGTTACCATATGTGGGTCTCTGATATCTTCCTCTCTGTATGCCATATATACAACGTATACTAGAGAATAACAAATTAACAGTTAAATAATTATAAGCGTTGATGAATATACTACTTTTTACTAGAAAACAGTACATTCTTTATACATGTGTTTAGGATCATTTGTTTGACAGTGACTAAAAGGTCTCATTATTCCTTTACTTCTGCATTTTAAAAATAGTATTTATTGTGGATCATAGTTCTCATCGTCTCCAGAGGAATATGTAATGCGAGCTCGAGGCAAAGGTTATGTTAGGTCAAAATTTCTTCTCCTTCAAGGCTACAGGGGAAACCCGTTTTTGTGAATTTTAGTTTTGGCTGAAATTATGGCAGTAAATGATGGCTTAGTAAAAGGTTTAGAAAAAAAAATTCAAAACAACAATTAAGTTCAAGTATTTTTTTAGAAAACTTTCCTTTTCTCTGTTAATACTACCTTGTACCGCTTGCACACTTTCGGATATGGAGGCTATAAATCCCAGCCAGAGTTGCCGTTCATTTTTAATTCACTGAACTATGCTGATATTACTAGCAGTCTCGTAGGCTACGTTTGTGGGTCGTCGCAAATTATGAGAAACTTATAAAGTGTTTCGTTTTGTTTACCAAGTGTGAACTTTAATGCTGACATTATTTTCGGTATACGGAATGTTTCCCATATAGACGAAATTGTCCACAACTTATAATTGTCGACTGTGAGTCGAAGCGTTTACATAAAAATGGTAGCTTTAGACATCAGTTACAAAACTTGATCTTGCAGGTATTTGCGCCGTTATTAAAAATTGTATGAGTTAAAATTTTCGGGCACTACTCCTTTTAATAGCATTTGAAGCTCTTCACACTCTCGTCTTTTGGCTCTGAGAGAAATTGAACAGTGTTGCAGTGACAGCAGGAGTGAGATTTAAACAGTGAATCTGTTGTTTATGATTTCAGCTTTTCTTTGTAGAGCTTTATTTATATTGCTGCGTCGTTCGTATTGCTATCACGAGATCGATTTGGTTCTGGGCCTTTCGATCTGAAGGCAGCCACGTGGCTTTATGAAATGTTTTCGCGAAGTCGATCAGAAGTTTCGTCGTGGAGACTGAATTTTTTGACAGTGCCAATCAAAACTCGTTCTCTTTTTTTGTTACCATGGCGTTCATGGAAATAATCTTTAGTCGCGTCATCCTTTCTTTTTATCAAGGAGCAAGTCAAAATCAGTCAATTGTTGAAAATTTTCTCTTTTATGTGGATTGTGGTGAAAAGTTCGTTTATTGAGTTAGCAGGTCACGTTGTCACTTTCACCAAAAATCCCGCCAAAAATCCCAAAATCGTTTTTTCTTTCCCTTTTCTTGGCATCTCTTGGGTGGCGGTGTTGTCAGCCTTTGTTTTCCGGTTGACTTCAAACAGCTAAGGAGAGGTACACCTTCCTTATTCACAGACCGGAAAGAAGGGGAACTTGCCTGACGCTTTAAAGTATTATATTTTCAGTGTATATTATTTAAGGTTATTTAGTTAAGTTAGCAGAACTTCAAAACACAAACAATATTCGAAACGGTTTTCAGTTAAACATTTCTTTAGCAGGTCGTCGGTTCCAAAGCAGACGTTCGTTCATTTATACCATACACCTTTATGTGAGCATACCCTGGAGATCTTGGGAATCTTTGGATTGAGCTCTTCTGAAAACTTCTTTCCCATTGGTTGCAATTCATTTCATTATAATGTTAAGGCTTAAACTTTTGAACTAGTGACGAATTAGTCTTTAAGGGCCCAGTATATCCTATCACCGCTTGAATATATTACATACTCGCATTTTATAGGTATATATTATACGCATGCTCCACCTTCTGCTGTTCGCCAGCACAATAACAAGTGATATTCGCGAACAGCAACGCGCAGTTGTTGTAATGTTGCAAGCAACTCCTAAATCTACGTTGCAACGATCTGATTGGATCTGCGGTGAGTTGCTGTGAGTAATTTGACTGGTTGTTTTTCCTTCTTCCATGCAATATATTGCAATCATCCAGTTTTTTATTGCACATTTACACTCTTGCATTAGTGTGGCTTGCTGCACTTGCGCAACATACCAACAACAGCTATCGATGGCTGCCATGGTCTGCTGCTGCTGTTGCCGCTGCTGCATTGGTGCAATAAAATTGGGGCTTAAACGAATCCACTCACAACCGTTTAGCAATATCAGCAACAATAACAACAAAACAAAAACAAGGTAACAACAACAACAGCATGAAAAGTCAACCACACCAGCGTTTAAGCAACCAATTTTAATGGCAGCGAACGAGCGGCAAAAGAGTCAGCCGGCAACATGTTGTAAAGCGCACGAAAAAAAATACAAAAGCACATGTATATGTGTGTATGTGCGTGTGTGGTATTCGTTTGGCATGGTGTACAGGCTGTAAAATTTTAACGATGCTAAGCGGCCAACAACTAAAACCAGCGACAATGGCAGCGCGCGGCGAAGTCATAAAACAAAAATGCAAAAAGGGGCAAAAACAAAATATGCGCAGTGCAATTATTTGTGCCAAAATCAGGTGGTGGTGGCGTGCGCGCGGGCGTTGGCATGGGCGCAATTGGTAAGCGCTGATGCGACGACTTGCTTAAAATGGTGTTTACCATAAACACACACGTACATACGAACATTCGCAGCCATTTCGTCTGCACTTTGTAAGTGAGCTACACCCACTTTTATTTTATTTTTTTTTCATTGCTGCTTTTCTGCTCCTTGTCCACCTTAAATTCTCTTTGCATCTTGGCAAAAGCGAACTGCGCTTGCGCGCCTGCGCACTTGATCGTGTTGCGACCTGTGCAATATGGCCTTTATCACTAACGCGCTTTAAGTTGCACTTAGTTGCTGCTTTATTGGCATCTTTGTGTTTATTGTTCTTCCGATATTTTTACACTATCTGCTTTATATAATTTACAGTTTTTTTTCAGACAGACGGAGTGTTTTAAAACGGCTTTGCCAGCTATCTTTTCACAGTTCAAAATAATCATACGAACGTACAACATCAAAATAGATACAACAGCTCTATATTCAATCTATATACATAAATACATATGTACTCGCTTATTTACTTCACACTCGTAAATAAAGCGCATTAACTCAAAGGCAGCGCCGGTCATTTGTATTGATAAGTTGTTTCTGCTTGGGGTAGTGATACACAACATTGGTTGCAGTACACAACAGTCCTGGGAATATTTTTTGCAAACATGGAATTTACTTTACTTTATTGCACGGGCACAGTGTTGTATTTTGAAGAAATGTCGCATAATAAGCACTTAGTTGTTGTTATTCTTGTTGTTGTTATATCGGCAGGAAACATTCCCCAAATAATTTTTAGAAATGCTGTCGAGATGACAGTGCTTACACGAATGCATAATCCGAACACGTTCCGGTTACATGGATACGACTATCGTAGAAACGAGTTCATGCTTTTTTTTTTATTATGGAATGGTACTCAAACCACGCGGAGCTAACTTTTAGCTACTAAAATTTACGTTTTATAAAACCAGACCATCCAATGAATATATTAGACAGAGTTGCATTTAAAAGACCATGGTAATTTTGATAAGCACTCCTGGTCATTGTTTTAACAGTATTTTTCTAAAATTTGTGTATAACTTATAAAAACGATAAGCGAAATATCAAATATGACAATACTAGTTCTAGAGAAAGACATTAAAAAAGAATTGTTACCAAGTTGCTGAGATTAAATAACTGATTGCTAGATATGTAGAATATATTGAAAGTAACGTGTGAGTCCAGGAACGTATAATTTTTTGGTAAGAGATGATATTACAGAAATATACACGAATTTTGCATAACTTTCTGTTAGGTGGGGGCATTTTTTAGACTACTCTACTAATGTAAAATTTAATGTACACTATTATTTTGATTACCAAAAACTGAAATTGGTTTATGCTATATATCTTTTGGTTCGAATAACATGTTATACATCTCTCCTATTGGCATTATACTTGATATCGAAAAACATATAATATATCTAAATTTATGAGAATTTGAGATTTTATCATAAAGTAAAGTTAGTTAGCTTCAAATGTTTCCTTAAAGTAAATATCTGAGATCTTTGAGTTACTGGACCATAACTTCATTTTGACATTCACTATTTTCTATTCTATTATTCATCAATTTTCAGCATTATTTAATGTTCAAATTGAACGGCCATTGGCCCTGGTTCCTTGTGTTGTATAAGATTGCTGATTCTGGAAGTATTTCAATGCCTCATTGAATAATAATATTCTGCATCAATGTACATATCTACGGGGTGTGTTAAAAAAATAACAGGAATGTTCTTGAACTGTGTTCTTCGACTTTAATGACATAGTACATCATGAATTCTTGCCACAAGGTCGAACGGTCAACCTACCACAAGTTCAACGCCGAAAAAAACGCCCGGATTTGTGGAAAAACAATTCATGGCTTTTGCTCACTTTTGCTCAATTCTGCTCATACTTCGTTGTTTGTTCGTGAATTCTTGACCAAAAACAATACTGTAACGATGCCCCAGCTTCCATATTCGCCAGACATAACTAAGTGTGACTTTTTCCTATTTCTAAAAATAAAGAGAACCTTATAGAGGACATTAAAAGCGCATCGCTGAAAGAGCTAAAGGCTATCCCAAAAATCGAGTTGGTAAGTTTGTAAGAAAAGTACATAATATCGAATGGAGACTATTTTGAAGGCAACATTATCTGTAATTAATAATATAATATGAATTAGCAACATTACACATATAATGTGTAATTATTGTAATTATACATGTAACAACGTATATACATAAATTCTGAAAGCTTTAATCGATTTTGCAAATTTCAAATGGATATTCTAAATGGTCTTCTCATTGTCTAAGGCAAAAATGAAACATATATTTCTTCAGAACTTCAAATTGAATTCTTAAACGTTGCCCAAAATATTGAGCTACATCAGGTAGAAATTTTGTAATATTTGCTTCAGACGTAATGTATTCTATGCATCTTAATCGGACAAAGTACAGCTCTAAGATAATGAAAATATGCGCATACTCTTCAGTTTTGATTTGGAATAGAGTTGCCAAATAACAAAAAAAAAACGTAAATCAAAATATTACAAAATGTGTGCCAAAAGTTTGAGATTTAAAAAATTTTCATAAAATATTCTGGAAATGGTTATTTAAATATATTTTGGAGTCAAATTGACATTTTTCGAAAGTGGTGAAGCTAAGATTATTCCAAGATGTCTTCTAAAAATAGCAATAAACAATATTTATTTTTGTTCATTTATGTCCCACTGTGCTGTTTACTCACTTTTATTAATATTTATAAAATAATTGTAAAGAAAAAATTTTTTTAATTATTCTGTTTAATACTTTTCTGACTGACTTGTTTGGTTTCGCTGTGAATAAAAAATAGTGGCTTTTATTTTTCGTTAACGGATTCAGTAGGTGTTTAAGTCCATTGACTAGATACCTGACTAGACTAGATAGACCTGTAGGTGTAATAGGATATCTAATTCTATTCTATATTCTATTCATCTAATCTAATTGGAATATTCATTCTTATTGTTGGACTTATATTGGAACTTGTACACTTATTGATGCCTATAAATATATAATAAACAATTTGAGGATAACTCCACTGATTTTAAATAGCCCATTCTCTGATGACTTAAGATCATTCCCTGGTCAAACAAAACAGCACTAAGTAAAACTCATCCCCTTCTTATATTAAATTCCTTTACGCAACGCACCCACCGTACCGACAACGGAGGGCTCACTCGCTCGATCAGCGTTGCAAGAAATTACGAATTTTTCTTTACAAGCTGCACGATCATATTAATTTATTAATTTAATGGAAAATTCGTTATTACCAAACGATTTGTAGGCGTTTCTAACAATTCTTTTTGCCATAACCGCTGCGATCGGATGCTAACACACAAACGTAAACATACAAACAACTCACATACGAAGCACTCACTCACACTACTCGCTGGCATTCATTCGCCGATTTTGTGGCAACGAAAAACAACAGATGTGCGCTTGCGTGGACCGACAGACAACCGAAACATTGGTAAATTAAACCAACGAGGCTTAACCAGATCCACGGCACTTAAGCTACGAGCGATCTTCATTACCGCCACTCGAGGGCATTGTGTTGCTATTGTTGTTGCAGCAGCAGCAGCTGCTGTTGTTGTCGTTGTTGTTGTTGTTGGGAGCATGTTTTTGCACAGATTGGCTGATTTATCGTTGCAGATATTAAATTGGCAGTTGGTATAGACAACAGCAACCACAAAACGAACAACAACAACAACAACAACAACGACAGCAGCAAAAACAAGTGATAGTGTGGCGCGAATGGCCTGCAATGGGAGAGTCACATTGCCGATCGCTGAACTTTTGAGTCGTTTTAAACTTTTGAGGTGTTTATTAAGGTGCAGGACCGCGAAAGAGAGTGTGGCGCATGCATTTGGTGGAAGAAAGTCTTATTATTACCCGCATTGTTGGTGAATGCATGCGAGTTTTATTGCTGTAAATCGATTGTTGAGGTGTCAAAGGCAATCTGTTTCCACGAATTATTTGTGGAGAAGCAGAAAAATGCTGTAAATGCCCATTCATATGTTGCATGCAACAAATTTCTTTCACACACACACACACACACACAAAAACGCATGTGCATACATACATATACAGTTATGTGGTCCTCTACATTACCGTCAAACACACATAAATAATGGTCATAAATTGGCAATGGCTAAAAATTCAGTATTTATAGCTGCATGATAAAAATAAGATTTATTAACTTTTACGTTGCGCGCACCATAGCTTTGCCACGCTGCCACCCCATTTGCCACCCCACATGGTCGGGCGCCTAAAATATCCCGTCATAGAATAGTTAAATTGTGTGTTGTAATAACAAATCTGCGAATCGTCGCCGATTTCTCAGCGCCAAAAACGGCGTTCGTTTCACGCCACATGCCGCATGCTGCATGCCACGAAAATCCTTCGACCGGGATGCAACAGCGACGGCAACAACATTTCACACTTGCAGATGGCGTTGATGGCCTCCACTCACAATGCTTAAATTCATTTTTTCTCCGCTTCATTTTCATCCTCTTTTTAGCGTTCAATCCACTGTTAAATCCTTGTATTTTCCTTCACACCCACCATAACTTACCGTTAAAGTCTGCAAGTTTTGCCCTCTGCTCGGCAACGAAATATATTTACTATCGAATTAGTAAAACGTTTTACGCCATTTTGTGGTCGCTTAGCTCCTTTGGTTTTTCTATTCTGGAAATACGGTTTTCCCGTTGGCAAAAGTGGAATTTGTTGGTTAAATTCCTGAAGAATTTATTGCGTTCATTGTCAGTCAGCGCGTAGCCAAACCCAAATGGGATTTCTGGATCGGTTATATGAAAGAATATACACTTGTATACTTTGCTTTTGTTTTTGTATAGCTAAGTTCAGCGTATTTAATTTTATTTTGTTAACTTAAGGCATGTAACAATGCATTTGTGCAGAAGCTGGAAACCTGCCTTAACCGAAGTGAGGTTAGGTTACATTTATATAACTGTACCGAGCTTGCCATCTAATAATTTACTAGTGCAAAGGATATTGAGACTGAATAATGAAGAGCTTAACCTGGCATTAATCAAGGAATTCAACAAACAGGAAGTTTAGCATCAGCCGAATGTTTCTCAGACGACAAAAATCCACTTGAAATATCAAAATAGGTGGCCTAAGATGTTAACATTTTAGGTTGATAAAAACTCTATTTACTTAAACAAGAACTGAATTTGGGCGGGGTCCAAATGTCTTCTTTGAAATCATCATCACCGCTAATAAAAATTACTTATTTTGGTTAAAATTATGTACCGAGTGTGCTACACGAAATATTCTCGCTTAATTTCATTTAGAAAATTTATTTCTCTCACATTAATCGATATGTATAATAAGGCTGGAAAAAAATATAGTAAATAACCAGGGCTAGGGGAAAGTCTAAATAGATTTAGAATAAATATAAGGATATCAAGTTAACTAGAAGGATAATAATAACAATATTTTGAAAACCAGTACATACACATATATGTAAAAACATATATAATTCATTTCGAAAAGATATCTCGCAAAAATTGGTTTAAAGTCAGCGAAAGCTACAGAAGTTGACATGTTCGATGCTCGTTAACAAGGAGCTTAAAAAGGTATAGTTCAATTTCGACAATTTATAGATCTTAGTTTCCACCTATTAGAGGCAGTATTTATGCCTAGTTTTATAACGATATCTTGATGCTTGATTTATCTATTGTAAGGCAAAGTAATCTGACTACAATGAAAAATGGAATATTGCAAATTCCATTTTAAAACGCACCTCCATCAAATTATTTAAACTTACAAACTTTCTGAACGAATTTTAATGGGAGGTAGTTGTAGTTATAGTGCGATTTTCTATTCAAAGTAATAAGTTATAAGACTAGTGTAATCAAATTGAGAGTATTTACGTCTAGATTTATGAGGCAGTTTGGCGCCTCCAACCTACTTCGCCACTCTCAATTTTTGAGTGGATTTCTAAACAAAATCGAAAAATATTTTCTAATACTGAATTTCCGAATATATCATCAAATCCATCAGCCTTTCCTTGCGTGCCACAAAAAGAAAGATATTTATAGCAAACTATTTTATACCAAACTGAAAACTAACTCACTCGGTGTCCAAGGAACATGTGCAACGTTTAAGATTGAGTCCCATTTGCTATAACTGCGCGTTGTCCATCAATTATGGATCCTTTCTCTTCGCTCTTCTCACAAAATTAAGAGTGAGCCATAATAAATAGCTAGACATTTTTGAAGACTCAGTCCTTCATAAGCCAATGTTCATATATGACCTAGAAGAATTGCAACATATTTCTTAGAAATCTTTGTGGTGCAGTTTCTTGTACACTCTTCATGTTTGCTCAAAAACAGGACATTTTTATGGATGAGAATTTTCAATGGACACATTATTCTTAAGCTTCACATTACGCAGAATTTTTTCTACTTTATTTAGTTTAGGAATTCAGCATGAAATGCAGTGAATTATCACTAAGTGCTTTTTAACTATATGCGGTTTCTGCTGTCATCGCTTACAACTGGAGTCACCGTAGATATAACTCTGTTTTTTCCAATTTAATCATTTTATGCTACGCCATATACCATTTTGTTTAGCTGCTGTTCATTCTATTTTCCTGTTTTGCACGAATGGATTGCTTCAAAAGTCTATAAGGGCTCTTTCAGCACGAAATGGTAAATGTTCTCACCATGTCCTTAATATAGCTTTGCAACAATTACCGATGGAAATTAGGACCATATTTCATATTTCCGAATGAACCAGTTTTTGTTTTTGTTAATGATAAGCGTGATTGTAATATCGTAATATTTTATTCAGTCGTGCGTCGCATCACTTCGTGATGCCAGTTCGCTCTTCCAAAGTTAAAGACAAAGCTTTCAGAACTCAAATGCTTAATGAATATTTAGATGACATATCCTAACCAATGTTTCCGCTGAGTGCTAATTGGCTGAACTATGTTGATGCAAACATATAGGTCGTACATATCATCATTCATCATTGTTCATACCTTTCCTAACGCTTTAGCATCCGTGTAATTTACTCGATTGATATCGATGATGATGGATATAGAGAAAATCATTATTTGTTAGCTTTGTTTGATGAGTAAGGTTACATCTCTCATTCGCCGAGCTTGTTAATCTAATCTTGATAAAGAGTAACTAACCGTGCGGTCGTTTAAGTCTACAACAAGAGTTCTGTGTGCTTCAGCTCAAAGTATTTTTTCTAACATTAGAATAAGAATCATTCTTTCCCGATTCTGACGTAGCTGTCGTACCTTTCTTGCTGTGTTGATTTTGAAGTAGGCCAATAGAAGAATGTTTTTTGTTTTGTTCAACCATTTTCTACATAAGATTATAATAACCCAATTTATAATCCACTCCATGGCTCCTCGACTTCGTAGTCGTCTTCAATTTAAGGCTTGTGCAGTTCATTTTATGCAAGCACTTCACTGGCGAGTACAGACTTTATTAGGCAGGACCAATCATCTCGTCAGAATTGCACTCGTTAGACAGAAGCAATGGTCTCAAAAATAAACGTTGGATATTAAATTAGTGCTGAGAAAAAATATTGCATTTCAAGTAATTTCTGTAATTTTACAACAAACAAGCAATTTACCCCATTTACTGTTAGTCAAACAACACCTTGAAGATCTCGTCCGACTCCAATGAGTTGACAACGAAATTGCGGATAATTTTTTTCTTATCTCCCGCAAATACACTTAAGACGAAAATCATGACGCTTTCTTGGCAGAGATGCCTACGCTGAGATATCAAATTACATAATCAGCCACCCTCAATCGAATCAAAATATGCGGAGCATAGAGCAAATTATTGTTGTTTTTGTTTTTCACTTTGTTTGAGCTGAAAACACTCTGTACGGAGTTCATTTCACTTTTGAACAGGTCACGTGCTTGGGGGAGGATGCGTGCGACAACACACATCGACATATCCGGCGTGTGGCGTGTGGACCACACGCAGCGCCTGACACTTGGCACAATGAGCGCAATAACAAGCGCAGCTTAGAGATAGAGAGCGGAGGCTAGCGGTGTACAGGAGAAGTGAATGAAAATTAGCGCATCACGTGCCAACACTTTTGAATGACTAGGGGGTAACTTACTGGTGGCAGCACATAGTTATTGTAGTTGGCGGATCGATTTCACAATTTTAAATTACTTATTTGTAAAATCGCTTAAAATTACTTTCTAGGGTAGATGGAAAAATCTTCGATTTGATCATTTCCGCTTGATTGTGAATCAAAGCGTTGGCTAAGCTCATCTAAAGTATTTAATATACATAATACATACTTATTTGCTTTTTCAGCTTCGGCTTTAGCTCGCTTTTACTACGTGTTTATACTAATCACTTTAACTTTCTTCCATTGAGAAAGGTAATTAAAATCCCTGCTATCGTAAAACGCTGAAAAGCAGTGAAATGAAATGAAATAGAATGCCAGCGCCAAATTGGGAGGCAAACACGAGCAATATCATCAATTTTTCAGCCAGTTATCCAAAAATAAAGAGGAACAAAAAGCAGCCCGCCACCTCAACGCCATAACCGTTGAGTACGAAAAGTCGTTAAAATCGCATCTAAATGTTCATTATCGAATCGTAAAAATTTCATTTGTGGTCCAATGATTCTTTTTCCATTATTTTTTCTTCTTTTTTTTCTGCGTGTGTTTTTGTTGGATTTTAACTCGTTGCTTGTCGCCAATATGGAGTGCGGTTCGTTTGGTGGCGCGCTTGACTCGTTTGGCTTGGCCAAAATGCCTTCCAACCAAAGTGCTCCCAACTCGCCCATCGTTAAAACTTAGATAACAATTTTTATTATTACATTTTTATGCGCTAATAGCGTACTAAAATAAAAATAAGAGCAATGGTTGCACACACACACACGCACACACACACACACACACATACATACATACATACATACATGCATATATGCATGATTATAGCCAGTAAATATGTAGATAGGCGTTTGTAGGGTTTGTGGCTTACGAAAAACGCTTTTATGTGAGTACTCATGGTTTACTGGAAAACAAATGATATTTTTATGATTTTTATTTTAGTTGGTAGCTAGGCACTACCAAATAAGCACCCATAAAATACACACCTAGTAACATATGTACTAAAAACAATGAAAAAAATATATATGTATGTATACTTACACACATACACAGAGATTTAGTATCTAGTACAGTGGTCGGCATGAGGGGAACTGCAGCTAGATTCTAATACTATGCGAGTGCAGTGTTTTCTACTCGTAGCAATGTATGTTTGTGTGTTTGATTTACATTTAGCGCCTACTTTTTAACTCGAGCGGTTGGTCTAAAATTATTGAATCGTCTTCACCAGGTGGTGCAATGAAGGACCTTGATTAAAAAAAGTTTAGTTTTGCATAAGGTGTTTGAAGTAATATTACTCTCAATCAAAATCTACTATTTTAGAGGGAGTATGTTCCAAACGGCGACAGATAACAGCGAGACTCGAAGCAAAAATAAAATGTATAGCTCGACTTTTAACGTAAGGTATCTTAAAGGCTCTAGGCACAAAAGTATTTAAAAGTCGGAAAAGATTTTATAATGGTTTTAGTGCCAAATTATAATATCATTATAAAGTGTATAATGCGTATATTTGAAATAATGACTACAATTATACATAATATAAGCTGTTATTCTGTTGAAGTTTTACAGCCGCAGGTTTGCAATTTGACAGCTGTCAAAATTATTTGATAATTTCTCGATTCAGTGCCTTAACGCTAGTAAGAAGTAATTTTTGATGTTGTCCTCTTGACATTTTGACATTATTTGTTGTTATTTATAGACTTCCATTTACATAAAATCTAATCCACAGCACAACTAAAACGAGCTAAATCCAGAATAAAGTTCGAAGCTCGATTTTCAAAATAAATTACTGTAGTGGGAGAATAAATTAAAGTATTGTATTAGTCGTTCTGAGCATTCCCAAAAATGCAATATTTTTGGTTTTTTTTTTGTTCTTTTGAGTTTAGCTTCATTCCAAATTTAATTTCCTTCATATGTAAGTTTTAGTTCCTTGATCTGTATATGAGATTGACCGAACTTTCAATCTGAAACCACTTGTGATATCATTGATTTAATCTAAATCTAACATTATTTATATATTAATGATAAAGTGTTCCCGCATAATAAATTGAAACCGTCACTTTGTTTCGAGGAGGTTTTGGTAACTGAATCATCAAGAAATTGAGCGGTCAATTAGTCCCCAAAGTCGTGTGATTTGAGTTTGTTAGACTAGTTTTTGTGAAGACACATCAGGTCAGCGGTCTATGTTGATAAGCCAGGCACGACTAGCCCGTTAGAAAATGATATTCTTCAAAAGATGTAGTCATGTTGATCTTAAGAAATAACGAATATTTCATAAATTTTTCTGGGTTTTTTTAAAGAAAAGTTCAATACACCTTATATATAATATTATATTCACTCGTGATAGTTATTAAGCACGTCACTCGTTGAGAATTATACTTACTATATTTCAAAGCAGGCCTATTCAAAAAATATCTCCATTGAAAGTTAAAATTATCAATGGTGGAAAACTTTAAAAGTGATTTGATTACGTTCCATTTGATGAAGTTGGATTTGACTTGTTGTACAACTAATATTTTCACGATTTTTAGAGTCTGTCAAGTCATTACAAGGATGCTAGTGGCTAATTAAATTTCGCACTTTTTTCGTATAGCCCTCAACTCGGCTAATTTATTTTTATTATGCAATATAAACCGACTTCAAACAAACACTGTTTAAGCATTCAAAGATACAAAAAATGATTTTTATCGATGCGATAGATATAAAGTGTACAAAATAAAATACTATCGATAGTGCGTCTTCGATTGTAATGCATCATCGATAACGTCATTTATCCTTTATCTACACCTTCGCTTTTTGTTTGTTATTAAATTGTTGAAAACTTTGGTAAAGATCTCATAAGGTGTTCCAATTTTATATTTTTACCTATGCTTCAAAATAATAAATTTAATCCTCGAATAAAGAAATGATGGCGGGTACTACCAGGAACTACCATTCGCTGCCATTCCAGTAATTTTTAGATCACTACATGATAATATTAATATAATCTTCTTAATTCCGATCTTAGTTTGGGAAAACTTGTTTCATATCAATGATATTTATTTACAGGTTTTATACAGAAATATTACTTATTCTCTTTTTACTTTATTCCGAAATTGATAAAGGGCTTCTAATTACTAGTCAAAGATCCAATCTTGGATCTATCAGTCTATGTGATCCCACTTGAAACAACTAGAGGATTCCCAAAGAATATTTAATAGTAAGTTTATATATATATATATATACTCGTATATATGTACATTTAACGTGGATAATAGCCAAAATCTGCTTATAACACCGCCCACCAGCAACGTGGATTTAGAATTAAAAAACAGAGCAGGTTGGCTTCTGAAATTAAATCTTAATATTGGTTCGGTCTTAATTTAAAACTTTATTCAGGAGTTAGACTGGCCTAAAGCCCACTTAAATGGCCTAATTTTTAAATACAACGAAGGGAAACTCAATTTCTCTTTTTTAGGCTTAATAAAGCCTTTGAATGCATAAAATCGTTTTATATTGGCATTTTGACACAAAATGGCTACTACTCGTGCTATCTGACAGAAAAAAAAACAACGGTGTCTAAGTCTACATGAAACTTGCTTATAAAGTACGTACGTTTTCAATTTTACATGCATTTTTCGCAAAATGATAAACTTGTAAAAAATTGTTAAATTTTTGACTGAAAAAATTAACAATAAATTGTTTATAAAAACGAAAATTGGTAGTTTGGTAGTGAAAAGAACGGTAGAAAAGTAGAAAGTATTGTAGAAAACTGCTGAAAGTAGAAAAAGCTGATAGACCTGAACGTTTTAAAACTAAAGTGGATTGGACAAAGAAACCAGTTTTTCACTTATCTACTACTTGAATAGTGTTTATAGAACTCTAAAGTGCACTTAAAGGCAAAAAATTAATTTTGAAAATTTTGGACTGGGCTACCCATTAAGTGTTGAAATTTATATATTTTCGCATTTTAGCCAACTGTTTTATTGTAACTATTTCACTTGCAAGAAAATTGTTCTCAAATTATAGAATCATCTTTTATTGCAAGGTATTAGTTCACTTTATTCACTGGGTACATTTGGCGTTACCCTTTAACTACAAATATATGTATGTACATGTGTATGATATAGCACTCCTAGCATAGTTCCAGGAATTCACCAACATGCCCCAGACTATTTTATTATATTTATTTACATTTTATTTTACAACATACGAAGTACAAGTGAAAACAAGCCTAGCTACATTGTTTTACCGACTAACGCGACTGGAAGCGCCACGAGTTGGAGGCTGAAAAGTATGAACGCGACGCGAGACAGTTATCAGCGCGTTATCGGGAAAACTAATTACTGTGCTTTGCTCTGCTGTGCGGTGCAGAGGTCCCCGGGCGCTCACTGGCAGCTCGCCGCAAAAGCGAGTGCGAGCGTGTGTGTATGAAAAGGAATTGGCTGTTAAATACGGCTACACGTACATACATACATTTGAGTGTGTGTGTGTGTATGCGCTTTACAGCAATTTTCATTGGCTTTTAATTGCTTGGAAAAGCAAGGGAAAAGCGAAATACAGCCATTCGGCTACTTCGTGGCTTCATGGCGGACTTATGCGCGCGTGTTTGTTGGCATGTTTGTAATTCTCATGCTGAGCGGGTTAATGTTTAATAACTTTTTTATTAACAACATACTAAGTGACCACATTAATGAGGTGTTCGACGCGCTTGCGACTCTATAGGATTGTTTCCTATGTTCTTATGTCACACAAAAATGTTGAAGTGATAAAAAATGTTGTAAAGCACTAAATTTGAATAAAATGAAATCAAATTAAATTGAAGATAATAAAAGAAAATCATAAAAATAAAATATGTACTTAAAAAAAAGGCATAGAAGGAACATTCGTGTAGCGCTTACTACTTTCAGCACGATTTTTCAGCATATCGACTTAGGGTTCTTATTATATAATCATTTTTATTATATAATCAGTAAATGTGAGGCTATAAATGAGCTTAATATTAAGTACTCACAAATATTAACTCTTTATATCGATTTTTGATTTGATCGTAGATCAAATGTTTCTTCATAATACAGGAAGTGATATCTATTTTATGGTCTTTGGCTAGCTGCCCTTTTCTCAAAAAAAATGTATATGTGACAACAACAACAGAGTTATCCAGTTGAATTCAACACAAGAAAGTATGTATTACCTTATTAATAATAATCCCTCTTAATAATCGAAAAAGATAAGAACAATAAAGAAATAATAATAAAGAAAGAGTTAAAAATGGTAAGGTCATTTAGTGAAATGAAATGAAACAAGCTTTATGCGTAAGAGATATAATACAAAAGCTCGATTTATTTACAATTTTTCAATCGCTCAAACCATCATCTCACGATTGTTCGGATCCAATTCAACGATAATCAGGTTACATTAAATCTAAGAACAACTGTCGCTAGCGGTAGTTCGTCTGATTTACAAACTTGATAAAAAAAATATATTTTCTCGCTTAAACTATCCAACTAAATCGGGCAAAATCGCACATTTGGTCACTGCAGGAAACAGCAGGAATGATTATTATCATTATATAGAGTGATCTGATGATAAAAGTGAAGGAAGGTATTCATGTGCGCGTATCAGTAGGTTGAGTAGATGAGCCCTTTAAGAGAATACATTTGTTCCCATCTGAAAAATCTTCCTCCAAGCTTTACAAAAGTTGTTCAAAAATCCAAAATCAGAGAGGTTTACACAGCGGAAAGTTATAATGTTTAATTATGAAAAAGGTTAGTTGTTAATTATGAAACAATATATTTTAAATATATTCTAACTGTACATCAACTAAAGCTGGGCATTTTGGCTTTGTTCATCAAATAGATCTTAATACGACCCATCTCATTCAACTTAGGGCTTTCCTTACTGAGATGTAATCAAAAGAAATTTTGACTTGAGCCGGTGAATTTATATTCCAATTGCCTCACACTTCTGAGGTACCGTAAACCTTTGTAGAATTTGTTCCTGACTCCCTTTAAAGCAGATATTTCAGTCTGAAGAACTCTGCATTAATCAGTAAATATTATATATTTCTACTCATCTTAAAAACTTACACTCATATATGGACCTGAGACACATCCCTTTAATGAAGGAAATACTTTCCAAAGGGTTCGAGGATGCTAAAAAGACAAATATTCAATTATAAGTGAAATAAAAATCATTTAATTCCGATTCTGATTCCGATTTTTATGCAAATAAAGCGGTTTGGCGCTGCCCGCTACATAGGAATGTGTTCTTTCTTTAAACAGAATTTACTATGCTAGTAGACTCTGGTCTTTAAGTGAATACCGTTCACTCAAAAACTATTTTAAAATATATATCTTTTTGAAATAATCATCAAAGTAACTCAAACTAATTTTTTCATCATCATTGAGTCTTTCCCCAATAACTAAAAAGGTGACTCTATAGCTGAGGTAGAAAAATAAAAATTAGAATTTCATTTTAAAGCCTTCCCCATAGTAAATTCATACCTCAGTCCGTAATTGATTTACGTTCCTATATCCGATATAATTTTAACCAGTTAACCACCTTATCTTATTACGTGATTTGATTTATATCAAGCACCCGCAAATTGTTTAATAAATTTGTAATTTGATATGCCTGGTGTAAGCGTTGTTTCCTCCAAACACTTGCACATATATTTCCAAAATCAGAAGGTTACAACTTCTGCACCCACCACTCAATTCAATCCATCCTTTTCAATCACTGTCACTCGTCCTTATTGCTGCAGTCACTTAAACTCACTTATTCGGCAAGTAGCGATGGAATAAAATTGCATAAAATAGAAAAAAAAAATCATAAATGAATAAAAAAGTAATAAGCTGACAGCATCAATTGCAATGCCGCGCGGCACCACCAGTTTGGGGTAGCAGGTTGACACATTCAATGGCCATGAAAATGCGCCGCACCACGTAGGGCGATTAGCGGCAAACAGCATCATAAATTAGAGTGTATTCAACGGCACATCGCCCCAGTCCGATACGGCGCACCCTTCGTTGTGAGCGCCTGCATTGCGTGGCATGCCACTTGCCACACATAAGCGGATATTCATTATAGCAACCGCAGCGGCTCACGCACCAGCAGCAGCCGCACCAGCCTAACTGCCGCTCACTACACTTCCTCGCCAGGTTTGACGGAAAACTTACCCTCTTGTAGCTGGTTTATTACGAAAATTTTCCTATCCTTTATGCAAAAATCACTGCCACATAGTTGCTTGGTCATCGCGCCGTTAGCCGTTTGTCTGTCCGTTTGGTGACAGCGCACGCGTTGCCGCTTATTTAAAGTTTTAGCACCCTCTTGCTGCCGTTGCCGTTGCTTTTGTTGTTGTTGCTACCGGTTTGCTTGCTGCTGCTCTTTTGATTTTGAGCATTTCCTTTGCTTAAGGCTTTATGGCTTACATTTTACATATGTCATTGATATCCCCGTGGGAGTGTTCCTATTAAATTGCCCGAGTTCTGTGTTGGCAAATGTCTCCAATATTTTTGGTGAAAATGTCAACGACGCAGCGGTGGTTGAGTGTTTGCCCAAATGCATCGCTTTTGAATGATGATATGTAGTATTTGTGTATTAATATTATTACTTGAGAGTAATGCTATTGAGGATTGTACAGTGGATCGAAAGGGGATATTTTGTTGCACTTTTGAGTCTCTCGATGAAATTTTGTCTCCCTGTCGTGTACACTTCAGACAGTTCGAACGTTCGGACGGTTTTAAATAAAATTTTATATAAATATTTTATAAACATATGTCGAATTATTATCAAAAATCATATTTGTGGTCCGACTGGGCTCATGTCCGAAATGTTATGTTGTATTACTAAATATTATGTACTATTATATACTATTATACTATTATATACTATTATGTATTACTAAATATTGGGTTTATGTTCCCGTTTATTTATCCCGTTTTATTTATCAGAATTATTAATTGATAAGGGTAAGGGAGCAAAAGAGAGTTTTTTAAAAAAAATTTCGCTGTTAGATGGCGCAACGGCAGACTTTTTCCTGAAGTGGTCTGATAAAGCTTTATTTTGTTATTTGTCTGAATAGAAAAATTTGCATTTGTCATATTTTTGTAAAAATTCAATATTTTCTATAATTTCATTATATTCATGTAGCTTATAATCTAGTCAGAAATTCTCAAACCGAATCCTTTATATCTCTAACGAAAAACCTCATTTTCACCGCCAAGCTTTTAAGTCCCAGTAAATCGGGATGATTACTTGATAATTCTGTATTAAAACTGATTCAGGGCCATTTTCTGGAGTTTATATAGGAGGCAATGATGTTATGTTTAACTTTTGCCTTGAGGGGTATACTTCGCTCTATAAAGTTGGAGATCTGAACTAAACTGTGGAAAGGCAGGAGGAAATATGCTTGCCGTGGTAAGCAGATGGTCATAAAGACTCCTGTTTATTCCTCAAATGCATTAAAGAAGCAGATAAAGTCGTAACTTAAGATGCCGGTAGACATAAACAGCTCCCATTATAATGGGTACCGGAGTGGTCCGTACCACAAGTACTGTGATCTTTTGTCTAGGTATGGATCAGATCAATCATTTGTTGGTTGGCAATCAGCTCTATCGTAACGCCTGCTACGTTTTTAGGGTCCTACCGCAAGTTCTTCCGGCGAAGCATATTTATTCCCAGCAGTAAATATTGGGCGACTATTTCACTTTCGGTCTAGAGGAATCTCGGAGAATTGTTCTGGGGCCCGGCAGTGAAAAATTTTTCGAAAATTTAGATGTTAAGGAAATTTTATTAGAACAAAAAAATTATTAAAATAACCTTAATTTTTATGTATTTCTTGGATCGCCTTCAAATAAATCACTTCATATTCACTTTTGTTTATCGAATGTTAAAAATTACTAACACAATTAGAGAGTGGTTAAGCTATTATAAGATTATTTTAGATCTTCCGCCTAGGGCTCGGATGAGCCACCTGATGCGGGAGCATGGAATGAATAAAGAATAGTAAACGGTACTCGTACTGAAGGCCCACAACACATCTCTGTGTTATAAAGTCGAAATGTGATATGGATATCGACAAAGATATGTGACTTCACAACCTGTCTTCAAAGTGTTGAATACGGAATTCGGTTGTACCGAATATATTTACGTTCCAATTACGTTCTCAGGTGCTACTAAACGTACTATAAATGTTGAAAGAGCTACTCAAAATTATTTTATTAGTAACCAGATTCTCTCAATGTTATTTTGAAATATATCTCCCAATCCACACGACTTTTGCCCAATCACTAAATACATTCGGCTTTTAAAGTGTCTGCACTTCTGTGTAATTCAAGTGTAAATCGAAAAGAGCCCGTGCGAAACCCTTGTCCTGGGGTCGAGTGTAACTCTCGGCGGCTCTGTTCAAGCCATAGTTTGACCGCAGTTAGAAATTATTTTCTGAACCTTCTCTTGAGTTTTTCGGGAATTTTATTTTACGAATATTTTTCTGTGCATATTATCTTAATACTGAAAATTTATGAACTAATGTTATTAATTTTAACACACTGTACACTTTATACGCCAACTATTGTCATTACAGTTATTATTAAGGGATGCTTTTCCCAACACCAGAATTGTTGCCAAAGTGAGGAATATGCACATTAAATACTTTTGGGTATTAGAAAAACATTTATGAGCTGGCATATAAATGCAGCAGTTTATTAAGAGGCGACATCGCTCATCGTGAATGTGCGTATGTGTGTGTGGCACAAGCGCTTTCGCACATTTATTACACCAACAAACTGCTGCGAGGGTGCACTGTCATTGAGAGTTAATCCCCGATGGTGTAAATAATATGATTAACACGTAGAAATCAAGAGACAGACAAACATACCGTTAAGGCCGCGAAGTCATAAAGTCACACGACGATTGCACCTTGAATGTAATGAGATTTGTTCAAAGCGGCAGTGCTCATTGAGCTAAAGGCAAAGCGGTGTGAGCAAGCGCTTGAGTGACTGCGTCGGAGGCAGGCGTTGGAGCGCGGTGTGTGCGCTAGGCAGTGCCGCTGCGCTTTTGTTTACCAACTCATAAATCATGAAAAATCCAGTCGAGCGCTTACGCCTTCAAGGAGGCGTTAGGCAACTGATATTTTTGAATACTTTTCTGTTTTTTTTCTGTTTTTTTTTTGAGATTATTTCCTACAAATTCGCGCTAATCTTTGTGCGAACATATTTTTAGGCGCACGGCCACGGGCTTTTATTGCGAAACGATTTCAACGACTCTTTGGCGTACAAAAACTTATTGTTAAGCATTCGATTACAGCGGCCGCTGCAATAAAATTTGGTCGAAAGTCAAAAGCTGCGCAAACTTTTGCCAATTTTTGCGGTTTTCCATTCGAACTATTTTTGGTGTAATCTATTTTTGTTATTGGTAATATAATATTTTTTGCACGCGTGTCACGGTGGCAGCCAAGTGCAAATCGTTTCTTTTCTCCTTTGCTTGGCGAGCGTGGCAAATGTAACTCGCTTTCGTTGCACGCTCGCGCTCGTATGCGTATATATTTATGTATATGTGCGTGTGTGTGTGTGTGTATTTTCTGCTGTCGCACATTAAAATGGCTTTAGGCGATGCCGTATGCCAATCACTGATTCGGAAATAATTTTATTAACTTATGGCCTCGTCCGCACACATACTCGACGCTCGGCTTTCACTGCTTCCAGCGCTCGGTTTTACCGTTATGCTCTGAGTCTGTGATATTCGTCGTTCATTGTTTTTGCTATTGTTGGCTGGTATGAATTGCCAAAAGTGCACAATATAATCGCATTTTCGTTTGACACCCAGTGACTCGGTGACTGCTTGCATGAGTTATGATTAGATGTGGCAGTCTTCGTTTAGTGCGACTATCTTAAGATTTGCCGCTGGCATAGTGTTTGCATAAATCGTAAGGCATCCCTGATGATTTTACGGTGTACTTAGGGTGAAAAGGTTACCTTTACTCCAGCATCATATTTATTGTTTTGTTAAGGTGTTGCATTGTTTTTGTGCATATTTTTTATACTTCTTCCGGCAAGTGATTATGACTTTTTGTGCTTTAAGACTATGAAAGTAGCTATCTCAAGCATTGTAGTCAGCTGATTTAGTGCATTTTCAGTTCATCATTGTTAAATGTGTTTTAGGTAAAAAATATTTTTTTTGTAAATTAAATACATTGTAAAAAGTGCTCCAACAAAATATGTTTCGGCTATAAGCAAAACAAAGAGACAAAGCCACAAAGTTATTTTGGACGATCGTGTAATGAAGTTGATCAAGATGACTGACACTATATATATATATGTTATATATTAAAATGGAAATTTATTAAAAACATGTGCTTTCTGCCTGTTAACACTGACATACCTCTTAATTGCGGTGTAGGATCTGGTTTCGTTCCCATTTCCAACAGGCAAAAATCGGATCTAGTTCTAGTTCTAGATCTGGTTCGGATCTAGTTTAAAACCTTCTCTTTTGTCGCACACCGTTAAGGCGTACTCCGCAAATCGGAAGACACGCTTGGTCCCATAACCTTACCGACACCAAATGCAGAAAAGACTCTGTAAATAGATATTAAAAAAAAAATTTTAATGTAAACTGAACTAAAATTATCAATGCGCGTATTTAATTAATTGAGAGTGACTGTAAAAGCAGTATTAGAAGGCGGTATACATTTTTGGAACTCACTAAATATGTTTTTTTGCCTAATATTGCTTAAAAAAATTGATTATATTGAATATTGTTGTTTGCACCGCGTCCAAGTTATAAAGACTTAAGCCAATTATAGTCAATTTTTTTTTTGGAGTGAAGCGACAAAAATTGTAAGGAGATCACCTTATATACACAAAAATAAGTTTTTTTTTAATATTAATGGGTAAAAAGTAAGTAAATTTACAATATTTTGGTGGTAGGTGAACTAACGGTATTTATTGCAAAGTGCAGTGGTTTTCAGTTATGCCAAGCTCGCATAGGATAATTAGCTAAGGCAAATAAAATACTAATTCACTCATTGTATTCAAAAGTACACAATTTAAATCCTTCCTTGTGCTTTTGATTTCGAAAATTCTCGTGAAATCCAAACTATTGATTTACATCCAAATTACTTCTCCGATCAGTACAGCCGAGCTTCGTTTGTAATCTGACTCTGAAGGCGAAAAAATAAGCATGAGGAGGTAATTATTCAAAAGTTAAGGATGCAGTAGCTCTTCATTCTTCTCAGAAGCATTTCGTCAATATTTTTATTCTCTCGCAACATGTTGCTACAGAGTATATTAGTTTTGTTCACCTAACGGCTGTTTGTATCTCCTTGAACTAAGCGAGTTAGATATAGACATATATATATAGGAGGGACTGTCTGTCCGTCCGTCCGTCCGTGCAAGCGATAACTTGAGTAAAAATTAAGGTATTTTTATGAAACTTGGTACACGTGTTCTTTATCACCGTAAACCGGTTGGTATTGCAGATGGGCCTAATTGGACATCAGCCACGCCCACAAAACGCCATTAATCGAAAACAGATAAAGTGCTATAACTAAGCAGTAAATTAAGATATAAACATGTTATTTGGTATAGAGTGTAAAAGTGGTTATGGCCCCACCCCCAATAGGTTTAATATATGTATCTCGGAACCCGTTAAAGCTATGTCAATCAAACTTGCTTCAACTAAGTTTTTCTAGCATCCCCTCAGATACTGAGAAAATGAGTGAAAGCGGGTGATAACCACGCCCCCTTCCCATACAAAAGTTGTGTTGTAAACTACTAGATGCGCGTTAACTCGTTGAAGGAACTCGCCAGAAACACTAAATCTTGCAGCAAATATAATACAGAAGGAAAGAAGGAAGGAAGAAGTGCATAGGAATCCGCGTAAAGTTTTGGTGAAAGGCGTGACACCGTCCACTTTTAGGAGAAATCCCATATCTCAAGAATGCCTTAACCGATTTGAACAAATTTTGGTATGTGACTTTTATATTTTTATAAAATTTTGATTTTTATTTGCGATTTTTATATTTGCATTCTTATGTCTCTATGTATGTATATTGTGAAAATGGACGAAATCGGATAAAAACCGCGGCTACTTCTCATATAACGCAATTCTAAGTTTCAACTGATACTTTCACTTTAAGGTAGATAAATCGAACATCAATTAAGATATCGGAACAGAACTTTCCACGAATAGTACGTTCACGCTACGCCATCTTATGCGTAAAAATAGTTAAAGTCGGATTATAACTTTTAAAGTCCCAAAATACCCAATAAATGGACCTCAGTACTTCTATCTGAGTTTTTACCGAAAATACCGGTAAATCTGTAAGACGTTGTAATAAAATTGGAGCATTATCTTTCCTTGATAATAGTGTGCTCTGGTACCAAAAATGGTTAAAATCGGGTAAATACTACCACTAGCCCCCATATACCTAATGGACGGATTTTCAAAGTTCCGGTAGACTTTATACCATATATAACGGTAAATCTGTAAAAGATATCGTAATTAAATTGGAGGATTATCTTTCGATGATAATAGTGTGATCCGGTATCAAAAATTGTGAAAATCAGGGGAATACTTCCCCAAGTTCCCATATACTTAATATACGGATTTTCAACCTTCCTGTAGACTTTTTACCATATATTTCGGTCAATATGTAAGATATCTTAACAAAATTAAGGAACGTGTAATATCGGATATACAATAGTTTACTACCGAAAATGTGTGAAATCGGTCTACGAATTATCCCAGCTCCCATATACTACATACAATGATTTTCGCTATTATAGCAGACTTTATGCCGGCCTTTACTTTATATAAAGTTATGCCAGCACCTGAAAACATTTCCCCGCCTCTGATCCTTCCACAGAGGATTCCACTTCCACTTGCGAGAGTATAAAATGTTCGGTTACACCCGAACTTAGCGCTATCTTACTTATTTAATTTTAAATTAGTTCAATAGATTCTTTTTATTTTCTCACTAAAGTGAGTTCTCACCGACTTCAGTCGGTTTTATCTTTTAACTGAATTTAAATTTAAACTCTCTCTGAGAAGGCAACAGAACAGTATAATGAGAAAGCAGAATAATAACAGAATAATTAACGGAATAATGAGAAAGCAAGTGTGATAGAGGGAGAAAGATAATTTTTTTCATAGCATGTGTCATTCAAATCATGTCTAACCGAACTTGGCTCATTTCTTTGCTTTTTCTTGTTTTCTATATGAAAGGTCGGTATTTTTACCTCAATTGAATAACAACATCCTTAAACAGATCACAAAAGAAAATTGTTTCGAAGCTTAAGAAGCCATATTATAAAAATTATATCTTAATGGATTGAAGTAAGTTAAATAAATATTTACGAATAGCAAAAAATAGTCTTGTAATTTTTTTCAGTGTTAAAAAGTCTCCTTACTTCTTTTATACACAATCTAATCGCCATTTAGTATGAGCAGGGAGTAATCAACTCACTGGCGATGAAAATTTATATTTATTACAATAACGTTTTCGTTGAAATTTCTTACGGTTTCATCGCTGTGATGGAGCTTTGGCTTTTGTTTCAGCGCTTGAGCGAGCATCGAGCTTGTCCTGTCAAGTGTGTAAAGTCATTATTTAATATTTCTTCCTTTCTTCCTGAAATGTTGCCGCGGAAGTGTGCAAGTCAGAGATAATAAACTAAGCGGTAAATGATGCTTTTCATCTAGCGGAGTGTGGAGCAAAAAAAAAATAAAAGTAAACAAATAATGAAATAAAATAATAATATTACACCCAAATCATTGAGAGGAAGAGAAAGTTGGTTCTCACGAGCGGTTTAAGTTAGGAAAGTAACAATTTTGGGTACTTAATAAAAACATCGCATATAGTAGATCATACTTTTGCTGCTACAAGTGAACAGTACATTTATACAGCAGTGTGGCCAGCTGGCTGACAAAAATCGGAACAAGAAAAAATAGTGAGAACTCTACAATAAAACTCGCACGCGATTTAATAATCTGTTTTGCTCATTTATAAAGTGTAAAAACATATCATTTTTTCACTTTTGATAAAATCGCATAATCATAAATTTACACTTCGCACAGCCTCTGCGGCACCGCCTTCGAATCGTACAGCACTCGCTGCCCGCCGTTACGCCGTTACGCCGCTTCGCAAGCATGCCAAACGCGCTCTCTTTTCAATCGGCGGTGTTCAATACGATTTGTTTCTATTTCGCATCGAATCAATTCGATTTGCTTTTTGCTATTGTTGTATTTTGCGGTGCTACAACTCACACACAAATCATTCGGATTCCATACAACACTTGGAGGTGTTTTACTTGTACAAAGGCAACAGCAACAATGCCTGGCAGTGACATAAAGTACAAACTTAAAGTTTGGTGAATAAAAAAGGGGTGAAAAATATTGTAAATTTCAGAACAAAATGATATAATATGCGCGGAATGAAGTTGACTATTAAAATATGGTCATACAGACAAACTGCATTTGGATTCGGTACAGTGAAGTGCGAGAGTATTCTTAATGAATTGGTCGTAAACTGATTGACCCGTAAACTCATAAACTGATTGAGTTATCGTCATGTGCTCTATCGTTTTCATTTGTAATTCTATTGAGTGGAATACTGAAAGGAAAATATCAGTTTATCTTGTTTCTTAAGTTCATAAAAATCTCCCATACTTATATTTTAGTTCTTTATACTTCCGGTACGGGAGGCATTTGAACAATGGTTGTCTAACTGTGGAGAGCACAGTTTCCTCTCTCCTCTCCTTTCCGTTCACTTCTTTGGGAAGTCGCGTTAACAGTCGACAGTTAATTGAAGATGAATTTTGTCTGACTTTTTATTTAATAGAGGTGGATTTGCCCAGAGGTTGTTGAGAATGTGAGATGAGTGTACAAATCGGCTCTGGTTTCAATATTAGTCAATCTACTATGTCAGGCGATTGCAATTCTGAAATATCTATATCAAAATGTAACTGATTTGAATAGGTACCCTAGGGTAACTCCGGAAAAATATCATTGTATATGCTCCCACACTCCAAATATAGACTATCATGAAAATTCATTTAAGATTGTAGGTTAGACCTCCCGTCATGAAAGGTTCCTCCACTTAGCCATTTAAAACAACTAGTCACTATTATAATTCGGAAGTAGCCTCATGATTAAAAGTCCTTCGAATTCAGGATTTTGTGTTCACAGGCAGTTTCCACAGTAGTTTTAGGGTCTCGGTTACAGTTCTTATCTCCTAGTACCTGTCTTAGGAACAGTAGTCCTTTTCGAAAATATCAGTGTCTGGTTAAATTTTCTTCTGCATAAAATTTGTTTTGGTCATTTTGCATTTAGTTATATAATTTCCGTTCAGTCACAAAATTAACACACTGTTTGATTTTCTTTTGGGCAACAAAGCAACAGAAAACCCTTCCACAACACACATGGAGCGCCAAGTGTACAAGTGGCCAATCGCAAAGTATTTATTTCCATTTGCTCAAAAACCATATGGAACTGGGAACATACCACAAATATGCCGAAGTCGGCAGGTGGAGGAGGAAAGCCAAATGCGCGCAATTCACAAAGTGACTGCAGAATCGATATGCGAATGCCAATGTCCATGTGTCCATGTCCATGTGGATATCACGGCGAATGGAATTGTTTGGGTGCGAATGACCGAAGGCGAACGCCGACACCACCGTCGAAATCACCAGCAACAACAACATTTTCACAGCTATGGAAGCGATCAGTGTGAAAAATGTGAACGATTGGTGAAGTGGAACTGCCCACCGAAAGTGTGTTTGTTATTATTGTTGCAGCACATTATGATGTTGCTTGTGTTTCGTGTGTTGTTTTACTACTTCGCTACAAATCGGTGTCAGCTTTGTGACTGCTGCACGATCCCATACGTATCGAACACTCTATTGGGAAGTATTTGAAGAATTCGCAGCGAACATGGCAAATGATTTCGCGCACGAAAAACGAAGCAAATGAACCGCATATGGCCAGGCGGGCAGGCGGGCAGACAGACATTGATTGCCCGCTCGCTTTTACAAATCGCGCGAATATTTCTGCTGCGGCGGCACATGAATGCCGAATGAGGAAAAAAAAGCTGGTGAAATAAATGAAGTGAAGTGCAATAATAAAATCACACGCTTTAGTTTAAACCGCTGGCAGGCAATCGTCGCCGCCCAGTCGCAATTGGCCATACGAGGCCATTCGACGAGGAGTTATGCAGCCGATCGAATGATCAAGCGACCAACATCCATCGAAGGTGTCCGCCCGCCAGCCTGTATCGATGCCGATTGCAGGCCACTTATGCATTTCGCTCCAGTGCAGCGGGCGTGTGATTCGGCAACCGCCCTCTCATGAGCTCAACGCATACACTTGTGCGCTTGTGCGTGAGCGCATAAGTTTTGCTCGCAATGATTCGATAAGTGCCAAAGGTGTGAAGTTATTTAATTACAATGTAGTGTCGTAACTCTCAAAGTCAAGCAATGGTTACAAAGCGAAGCATTTTAAAGAGAACCGCAATTGCGGTGGCGGCATAATGCTTCAAGGAAGGTTACTGTTCTGGACTAAAATTTTTTCGCGTTTTTGCGGTACGAAAGTATAATGAGAGAGCAGTGGGGTTAACGCTACACTAATCGTAACTTCAGTCATTTATTTTGGTCCATGTTTAATTAAATGGGTCGAAATTGCGGAAAATTCTACAATTATAGAAAACGACAAACCTTTTAAACATATTTATGAAATGTGAAACCATTTCAGTTATCAACTCGCAGTTATTGTTCTATAATTTTACAACATATGGGTTCCCATCCATTTACTTCATTATGGAATAGCGTACAAAACCTTATGTGGATGTCTCAGATTCAAGCAAGGTAATGTAATTTGAGTTATTTCGAATCATTGAGGCATTAGGTTTAAGTTAAATTCGCAACGATATTAGACCTAATGATATGTTGCCAACACTTCAATGTTTTTTCTTTTTTTTCCGGATAATTAGACATAGAACGCAGGCATCGAGTGTAAACGTTTGTGACACATTGTGCTTCCACATTAAATCTTCAAGGCTGTAGTGTTGGCAAGGGATTAACCTAATCACGATTTTCCCTTGCTGCTGAATTTGCTGGAATTTTTAAAGAAATTAAGTGAATATGTTTTCTTGACCACTATATAACTTAGCTTTACGTATGAATGAAATCGATGAAGACCTTAGTCTAGCTCCTATACCTATAATGTAATGACTTCGGCCCTCGAGTTGACTTCTCACTCATATACCCAATATATAAGGTCTAGTAGAATGATATAGTTAGAATGATACGATTTAGATCAAATATGCAACGTTTTGTTCGACAACTTGTTGCCATTTTGAAGGTATTTTCATAATTCCACTCTGATAAAAACCTAGTCTAATTGTTGAAATTGCAGGTCCGAATTAACAGTTTGGCCGTAGGGAGCAGCTCTTAGTAGATGATTTCCTCCAAATCTCACCAAGCACTTAGCAAAACCTTCCTGACCTTCAATCCTGACTTGGCCACCGTTTGCGTTTTCGTGTAATGCTTAGCTCCTGGGCAATCAAATTTGCATAGCAGTATATAGCAGTGCACAGTAGAAGTCCCGGAAGGTGTATCTAGAAAGACAATTTAAAGCGTATTTAGTAAAGCATTTCATTTTAGATTGAAAAGATTTTTGTGCAAATCAATATGAATTGAGCAATATTTGTTTATTAATTTTTGATGTTTTTAAAATGATATACTAAAAATAATTTTATGGTATAGTGTTTTAGTAGTTTTTAATGAAGAAATAATGTTAATAATAGTTAATTAGTATTGTGAAAGGTGACTGAAAGTAGTTGAAAAATTTTTGTAAGAGAAGAAATTTTAATTTATTGTACCTTGTGTATCAGGGTTTATTAAATAGTAAGTAGTTATATTTGTTAATCTCGATTTATAAGAGTTATATAAGAGTTTTATAAGAGTAATAGCAGTGTATAATATTCTGATTCACAGTGAAAACATATAAATATTTAGAAGTCAGCGGCGTCTATAGGCGCAATTTTGAAATTCAAATTAATAACATCAGTATTTTCAATCATAGCAATAAAAGCAAAAATCATTTAAACGCATGATAAGGATACAATTTCTTCAAAATTCTTATTGTTACTATTTTTATTATTACTATTAAACTAATGCCATAAAAGGGTACTAGGATCCATCTGTTTGCAGGGATGATTTTTGAAGCGTGTGAATGCTTTTTTTGATAAGCAGCAGAGTGGCGCAGTGGAAGCGTGCTGGGCCCATAACACAGAGGTCCGAGGATCGAAGTCTTGTTCTGCTAGCAGCCGATTCAGAATTCTGTGGTTTATTTTTATTAAAAAGTAAAGTGAGGAAGCGCTAAATTCGGATCCAACGGAACATTTTTTACTCTTGGCCACAATTTGCAAAGGTCGGGGAAACATTTTGAGGTGTTGTCAAAGTTTTATATTAAAACCTGTTATATTTTAATTTGACATTTGTTATTACACAAAAGTGTGAATGGATCACAATCATGTGTGGTACCTTATTAATTTATATATAGTTCATTGACACAAATTGTTTCTTTGCCACATTTTGTTTTATATGCAAAATATTTATACTAAATCAACATAGCTAACACAAATTACAGTATTTATCCTATTTTTGCTGTGGTAAGGTACATACCGAATCTGTAATTATTACTACCGAATGACATAATGAAAATATATATATACTCGTTTAATTTTATTAAAATATCTTGCGCTCAAGCCGATATGTACATATCTATAAAGTCAAACAAAAAGTCGAAATTCAATGCATTAAATTTAGTTTTGAACACCGTTCAGAAAAATTTAATCGAAATCGGAAAATAAGTTTTGAAGTCCTCAGAGACTAAAAATTAGTACCTATGGCAGACTTTTTACCGAAAATATAGGTCAATGTGTGAGATTTATTAATCAAGTTCAGTGAGAATCTTTTCCGGATAATAATGTGCCCGTATGCCAAAAATGGGTGTAATCAAGTAAATACTTCCCTTAGTCCCCATACAGCTAATATGAGATTTATAAACATTCCGGTTAATTTTATACCGTGTATATCTGTCAATATTTAAGATATCTTAACAATATTAAGTGAACGTATAATATTGGATCTTCTATAGGTTACTGTCGAAAATCGATGCAATCTTGCCACAAACCCAGCCGTCATATACTACATATAGTGATTCTCATTATTATAGTGGATGTGTCGCTTACACCGGTCAACATGTGAATAATATTAACAAACAAATAATATTAACAAATATGGTTCCAACATATGCTCAAACATAACATGGTAATGCTGAAGGTAAAAACTATCACTCCGGATCTTCCTCCAGACTCGATATACCCAGTATAGCGATTTTCATTTTACTGTTGACCTTATGCCGCTTATATTGGTCAATATGCTCGGAATTTTAATGAAGATTAAATGGAAATGTGAAATAAAATCGGTCAAGACTTTTGGTGTAGCCTGTACGCCTAATATAATTATTTTCGGCCCTCATTTGCGGCTAAAACTATGACTATTGGTATGTAGCTTCCCGCAGTAATGAAATCTCGGATATGAGGCAAGATGTAGTAATGAAAGTATGTCTAAAATCTGTAAGTTTGTTTGGCTGTATTTCGCCACTGAAGGAAGAAATATCAAAAGACCTCTTAGCGCAATCGATATAGCTTGTTCGATTCGCTACTCTCTAATGCTCGGCGAATCGAAGACTGCTAATATTAAATTTTTTTTTAGAATATTTCAAATGATAAAGCTTCTCGTAAGATGCAATAACTCGTAAGACTTGACACGATATGACCTACATTCGCAACGTGACGTAAGTCTAGCTTCAAAACGTAGACAATAAGAACAGTCAAACAACTGTCAGAGATTTTGGTGGGATATAAATACATATGTACATATGTAAAAGCAAACGTTAAGATTAGCAAACATTCAAACAGCAGTCCACCTCGAAACTTGCACTTATTTATTTGTACGATTTACATATTTACCTGAGCATTTAATTAATGATTGTACTTGTTCTGCATAAATTACTCACACATATGTCTGTATGCATGTGCGAAATGGCGAAGCGAATCATTACAGCATGTGTTCGCATTGTGAAAAATTCCATTTCGTCTTTAATATATTGTTTCAGCAAACGTTATCAAATAAATTGCATCACTAAGGCAGACAGCAAAGTGCTCACCAACGCCCACAGGGGTCAGATAATGCCGCATATATGCTCATGTATGTATATGCTTGGGAATGTACATTTACATTTATGTGTTGGGTATGTGTGCAATTGTGTTAGTTGACAAGTGCATGTGGCTGCTTTGGGTATTTACGTTTCCGCGTTCGCTTATCAGATGGCAAGCTGCTCGTGTTATGTCACGCAACTGTTTGTGCAACAAAACACTCACATACATACGCATACATAGCGGCGCATAATTAATTTCCACAAGCTACACATTTGCATATTTCTCATTTCTCATTTAATCAAAATTTTGATTTCCAAAATTTCCAATTCAATTTGCAGTAGTCAAGGAACCAATTGCTCGGCCGCCGCTGCTGCCTACCAGACTTGCCACAATACATGGAAGTACATAAACACATACGAGTATCTGCAACATTTGTGCATACTATTCGCAATGCAATGGCAAATGTACCTGCCTGCCGTTGCTGCATGTTGCAAGTGACATTAACTGCTTGCATGCATGTTGTTGTAACATTATAAATAAATCAAAATACAATTTCTCAGAAATTGTGATTTCATATCCCAGCATCTCGACGTCGTCGTTGTCTTTCGGCAAGCGTCTCGGAACATCGCCTAGCTCCCACTGTCAAACCAATATGTGGCAAATGCGTAGTGGCATTGCAGTGGGGACTACTGAGCTGCGCATAGAAACACATATGTATACATGTATATATAGTACTTAGAAAGAGACATCGACAATACCAACAACAAAAGCAATATAAACATTAGTAATGACATAAGTGACTAGTTGGTTTCGAACGCATTGCAGTTGCAACCACTAAATATGCAAATATTTACACATACATATATAAGTGTATGTATATAATATATATGTACATAAACCAATGTAGGTGAGCATGTGCTGCAGCTAGCGTGTATGCTGTGCAATTATTTTGAACTGAAATTCGTATTTTGCAAATCGGCCAAATGTATCTGCAACAAAGCACAATGTTGCTTGTTTGCATGCTGCATATTTGTTGATGTTATTGTTATTGTTATTGTTGCTGCTGTTTGTTGCTGTTATAGGAGCAACTACAACACTACCATGTGACATGCAAAGTAGTTAGTTGCATGAACTAACTGGCCGCACGCTAGTGCAACATGCATGTATATATATATACAATTGCAAACAAATATACATACTTACATATATATACACAAATACAAACATACATAGATACTTATAGTCAAGCTAACAGTTGGTATGTCAGACAATCGAGTTTAAACTAACTGCTTTGCATACAACTTCCTCAATTGGATGTAGTAGTAGTACCTTAATGTTGTGCCATAAACTCGAGTTTATTGAAAATTGCTGTGTTAACTACTAAGCACTATTTACAGGGGTTTGCTATTCAAAAATCTTTACTTTAATTCGTATTAGACACCACATTTTGTGTTTAAGGAAATATAACCCTGTTTTACAACAAAAATTAGCAGAACAATAGAGGAATTCTGGACCACTTTTGGGCACTTTGATAGATCATCATCTTATACAAATGTTCATGCATCGTACAGACCAAACAGCGTCAAATTAGAATTAAGGAACTATTTTTTGGCAACTATTCTTAAACACATAATCTTGAAATTGAGTTTATGGCGTGACCCAAAAAGCCATTTCGGAAAATAATGTAAATTAAGAGTTTTATTAGATTACCTACATAAGGAAGTGCCACATTAAACTCAGCGTTTATTAAATATCCCAATGATATTTCAATGACCATTCGACAATATTTCTTAAACACGAAACCTTAAAGTCCTTTGTAAAATTGTTAAGAGAAAACAGAACTTTTAACTCGAGCTTATGGTGGAAGGTGGCACCTTAAATTCATTTCACAAAAATGTATTTTCGTAAGGATTTTTTTGAATGGCTCACATAAAAAGGTGTCATATTAAACTCGTAACTCATTAAACTCATTTCTTAGACACAAAACTTTAAACGCCAGCGCAATTGTTTTGTGAAAATTGTAATTTTATCAGAAGTTTCAACATGTTAAGCTAAAGTAAGCGGATTCGGATAAACGTAAAGTCTCGAGACCTCATTTACGACCTCAGGAATATAGAACTTGCATTCATGAAGTCAATATAAAAAACACTGCCACATCTGCTATTAGTGGCGAACCGATCAAACCTCTGATAGACCCAGCCCATCCCAACCACTTCAACCATCCCAACTTGCTCGCTCTCTCTACTACTATACTCAATTATTTAGAACTTCTTCAACTGCTTCAATTATATTTGAGGCGCCTTGTTCGTGAATCAATTCATCCGGGAGTATAATTTTGAGAATACTTTAAGGTCCTTTTTTAAGCAGGTCAACCTAAGCGTATGCCGCCAACGAGCCTTTGTTCCTTCCTTTGCTCAAGGAAATATCGTAAATTCGTTTAAATAATCTAATAATTAGAGGTGGCTGCTAATACAAAAATGTTATTACAGGTTGATATGGTCGTATTCGAGCCGAAGACCAACGAAGTGGCAATCCGTTTGGCTCACTAACTCTTTAAGTAATGACAAATCACCTACTATCCATATATGCACCTGCGCCTGTGTAACAGAGCTTGAGTAACAATAATATAGTGGTCCAATACGGGTAAGATTCCCCATTTACTGCACAATGTTGTATCAAGAATATATATACATCACCCCAATGTAATAGCAAAAACTCCAATACTTGCAAGCAAAACCTCGTCGCGCCCTTCTTCCATTAAAGCTAGTGTGCTTTGGTTTCTTGGTCCCAAGTTCTCTCAGAATTTTTTCTTTGCTTTCTGGAAAGTAAGCTTTCTGGACAACCCGAAGATAACTAACCTTCTGCAAGAGCATCAATGGACCAATGATCTCTCGACAACCGATGCCTTAATAAAGGCTTTCTAGAATTGCTTTCAGACTGATAACTGTAAAATTCAAAAAAATTCTGTGATGATACATATATACTTAAATAAATATGCAACTATTTTATTTTCCAAATCTATTTTATTCTTCAAATCTTTTTAATTCCGAAATATTTGAGAAATTTATTCAATTATGGTACTTTATACCTGCACTGTAACACTTGTATATAACTATTATGATTACAACGAAGAATCTCATGAATTAGATCTACACCTCTGAGTCCTCCTCATCCTCCTCGAGGCGTCGACGATTATTTGCCCGCGCGTTTCGTTCGTGTCTGTTGCAACAAGTGGGCAGGCACTCCTCCTCTCGCATAAAGCTGAATAGCTGTAGCAGCAAAATTAAAAACACCAACAACAATATGATCAAAGTGAGCACATCGCGGGTGGTGAAGTAGGGGTGAATGCCAGTGATATCAGTCATTGCTGCCGCTGACGATGCTGACGATGCTGCCGACATACCAGCATCGGGTGTACCGAAATCATTAGTCGAACCAGCAGTGGACGCGTAACGATGATGAGCCGCCTTATCGGACGACGAAAGCGAGTTCAATGTCGTGTCAAGGTGATTTCCCACACTATTGCCATTGTTGTTCGAAGTAAAGCGCACTGGTAGCTGAATGTTGTGCTCTTTCAAGTAGGCAAGCATTGTGTCCATATAACGGTATTCCCACTCATTCTCGAATATGCCGAACTCCTTCACGTACTCGTGCGTCTCAACGAATTTCTCATAATCGAACTTGTGCAAGCGATTGCCCTCTATGTAGAACTTCTCCAGATTGACGAGCGGTTCAAAGAGCCGCTGATCCAGGTTTAACAGACTATTGAAGGACAGATCGAGATGTGTTAGCTTTTGTAACAGCAGAAATGTCTCTAGCGTTAGGTTCTGCAGCTGATTGGTTGACAAGCTCAAGTGCACCAGGTTCGGCAGTGGCAAATACAGTGGGGACTGTGAGGTGCGTAGCGTTTGCAACTGATTGCGTGACACATCCAGACGTTGCAGATTCAACATGCCCACAACAGCATCCAGTGACTCCAACCGATTACCATGTAGATCCAATTCGCGCACGCTGAGCTTATCGGAGATTTGCAAGTTGGTTAGTAAATTGTTGGCTGCATGTACTTTAACTGTGCTCCCCGAAATGACGATGTCTTCCAGTGCGCCACCCTGCACCAAGAGTGTATCGACCGACTGCAGGCGCAGCATCTTCACATTGCTGCTGCTAATATCGAGGAGATGCAGATGCGACAAATGTTCCAAGGCGTTCGGCTCAAATGTGGCGAAGCCATTGTCACCCAGCAGCACCGTTTGTAATTTCGTATTGCGCGCAAAAGTGTTAGCATCGATCCGCTGGATATTGTTCGAGCTCAGATCGATATGCTCCAAATTGACGAGCTCATCAAACAGCGTCGCGGGTAGCTCGCGTATGTCGTTTTGCTGCAAGTCCAAATAACGTAGATGTTCCAGACCGGCGAAGGCATACTTATGCACCATATGTATCATATTGCGACCGAGCTGTAGCTCTTGCAGCGCGTACAACGTCACGAATACCTTTTCGGGCACATCGGAAATACGATTCGCCTGCAGCACTAAAGTGCGTAGTGGATGTCCGGTGGGGAAATCGAAGGCGGTGAGCCGCTGGAGTCCACAATTATGCATGAAGAATGCACGCAGCGTGGGTGCTTGGGCAAGTAGTGAGCGCGGTATGCGTGGAATCATCGAATCGCGCAGCACGAGCTCGCTGAGCTGCGGTGCAGTAGCGTTCGCCACGAGCAACGGATCGTGCAGCGTACTGGTCACGTTGGTCAAAGTGCAAAAGTACATTTGGTTGGCGACACAGCTTTCGGTGAGGTTCAGCGTGAAGGCTTTGGCTGTGGACCAGATGCTAAACTGCCCCAGCAGCAGTAAAAAGTATGCGATGAAATTGTTTGTTGACATTTCTGTTGTCCACTTATGGAAATATCGCCTCAGGTGTTAGTTCTGCTTTAGATAAATCACTTTGTTAGGTTATTTTTGCGATTCTAAATGTATTTTATAAGTAGCTCTACCTTCAATACTCTTCACCGTTCAATATTGTATGGATAATCAAGTCAGTTTTATTTTTAAATAATCACTTTGTCCGCCGTACCCTGCGTATTCGTATGTAATTCAGTGCAAAGTAAGCATTTTAGAAAATATTAAAGCGATTTGTTTACATTTAAGTCATGATCTCAGCTGTGGGCCGCTTATCAGCGCCGCACTGAGCATTCAGAAGCTTTGGTGATAAGGCATATTCTGTTCTTTGTGCCGAGAAGCTTTCATTTCTTTATCAACTTTGGCTCTCTCCAGCGTTTAAAGTCAAGCCGGTATTTCGAAAACAGCGTTCGAACAAAGAGAGTGTACTTAAGGGTCAAAATCCTGAAAGTGTTTATAGGAAAGTGTCGACAAGTATCTTTACCGAATATAATGTAATTTTGTTTGGGTGGAGTACCTTAACCTCAGGAGTGTCAAAATATAAAATGTTTTACAACTTTTTAAAATGAATTCACTGGAATTTCCTCCGGATGTTTTGTTTATAAAGAAAAATATTTTTGTATTATAATAAAATAAAGATCTTAGAAATAATATTGTATCGATATACAGTTAGATCTTTTCATGTATATGTAAATTTTAGGCAAATTTGCATTGTGTGAAAATGAATAAAAAATTCGTTCGTCTGTAAAAAAGTGATATCACCATAGAGTACTAAGCTATTCACTAGGTGGCGCAGTAGTAGAGTTACTTTATATAATGAAGCCATTTGACATTAGTAAGCTTTTGAAACAAGACTTGATACATGCATATATTATAGACTCATTAGAGTGTTTCTCTAACGAATAACTCCTCAGGGAGAGATTTATTCGACAACTGAAGTGAAGACAGACAGAGTTGCATAGCTCTTACAACCATGAGTCTATATATAATATGAATATATAGTTGATTACTACAAGGCATTTTAAAAATATGACACATTTTCAGGAAGCTTTAACTTATCTACCAGGAGCTTGATTTAGAAATATCCATATTACACTTTGAGAATGCGCCAAAAGGTAGGCAATAGTTTTTCCTTTGCTCTTGATGCTATTATACCATCCCCGAACTAAAATATTGTCTACATTTAACAATTAGAAGTAATTTCAATATCAAACAAGTTCTTGCTTAATATGTGCGGGGTGTATAATAATTAATCAAATAAAACTTACCGAGCTTTTTCGCAGTCTCAGTGGAAAGCTCAAACCAAACATCTAGAAGTTGTGAGGTTAAAGTTTCTTATATGTTATTAAACATATTTGTTATATTATATGTTGTGAACATATTACAAATGTAGGTGCAGGTATGTCATATATGCTAAATTTTATAATGGCAACTAGGTATGGCTCCGGATTTATCGATATTTGGTCCAACTTAGTCAATTAGTTTGTGAAATATGATATTTCATATCTCTGTCTTTAGTCCAATTTTACTTACGTAGGACTTATATATCATGCTCCTTACCTCATTTCAGGTTTTGGGAGCAATTCTTCAGAGGGCTGTAGTACTTTTAATAGTTTCGATAAAACAATTCAATGTTGGTGTGTTTATTCTCCGATATTTCCCATTTACGACGTTTTCACAAAGTTCTGTTCAGTGTATGAGTCATTAGGCTTACAGAAGATTAATTAAATCTTTTCTTAAAATTAATTAAACTTATCTTCTTTAATAAATATTAAATAAATAAATAAAAATTTCGATAAATATTAAAGCTACCATATTTCTTTAAATACTTTGTCAAATTAAAATTTCTTAAATTTTTTGAAGGCACCAGCTTCCTGAAGGGCAGACCCTAATTTCTGCGACTTAAAAATATTTAACTTCCTTCAAATAAGAATATATTTCAAATCAATTAAAAACTAAGGAAACGTATTTGAAAATGGTGGCAACATTGTATAAAACCCTTATAGTTAAAGCTCATTCGTATATCTTCCTTTTTATACCCAAATTTCGAAATGTTATGAGTCCAATTATTGGCTTAAATTTTACGAAAAGTGGCAGCGCCTTCCGAATTATTTCTATAACTTTTAAAACTTTTAAAATTTTTGAAATTCTCTTAGGTTCCAACCATAATGATATACATACATATATAAAAGTAAAAAACAAGTTCGCAGTAAGTTTCTGAAATTTTTTTTTAATTTTTACACCCTTTTTTCTAATGAAAAATTAGTCATGGCACCATAAAAGTCTTGGTGCAAGTTTACATTTCTATCCTCGCGGCTTGGGCGCCATATCGAATAATCCTACCTTCACTGATTATGAGGTAATATGTTGGGCTCTTACCAGGCTGCATAACAGCATTAGTCCGCTACTACGAGAGTCGGGTCTACGTAACCGGAACGGAGCCGGATTTTTATCTGGTCAAGAACTGACAACTCAGCAGCATTCCTCAAAATTATTAACTAAAATATCTCTTAGACACCGAAAATCGTAAACAATTCTGCTTCGCTTCTTCCAATCGTCGAAATACTTCTCAAACTCGACTTTTGGGATAGCCTTTAGCTCTTTCGTCAATGCGCTTTTAATGGCATCTATACTTGTAAAACGACGGCCCTTTAAGGTTCTCTTTATTTTTGTAAATAGGGAAAAGCCACGCGGAACCATGTCTGGCGAATATGGAGGCTGGTCCTCGTTACAGTATTGTTTTTGGCCAAGAATTCAAGAACAAACAACGACGTGCGAGCAGAATTCAGCAAAAGTGAGCAAAAGCCATGAATAGTTTTTCCACAATCCGGACATTCTTTTCGGATTGCTTCACGCAGATGGCGTTGAACTTGTTGACCTTATTGACCGTTTGACCTTGAGCCAAGAATTCATGATGCAGTATTACATTAAGGTCGAAGAACACAGTCGAAGAACATTCCCGTTATTTTCTTAAAACACCTCGTATATAACATATTTACCGGAAGGCTTAAGTATTGCCTATTGGCTATCACATCGCTTCAGTTTCAAAATGTTATCTTCTGTTTTCAACCCGGCGGTTGAAACTATTTTCGCCAAAGTTGTCAGCAAGGAAATTGATATTTGTTCCGAAACTTGAATCTCGAGAACTAGATCTTTCGAATAAAGTTAATTTTATTTCTTAGCAGCTTGGTCCGGTCTACCTTCAGCAATTATGCCTACTGGCAGATCTGCTAGCTGTTTGAGTCTTTAGTAAAAAAGTTAATAGATTGGAGGAGCTCCATAGAAGGTACATTTCCAAGCTCAGATATAAGACTTCATTTATGAGAAGAATTGCTCAATCTGCCTAGCTACATAATCTACAAAAGAGAAGAAGTGCCAGAATGAATGTTAGTACGACGGAAACTCAAAAGGCATTGTATTGAAATTTTCTAATGGTTGTTGTACCCCGAGAAAGAGATGTGAGCATTTTTAAAATCACCTTGACATATTTTAATAGCAGCATTCGACAGCGATGTCATTTGTTTTCATTCTTCAGAACCTGAAGTCGTGTTGCAGCCATTTTCCCAACGACATGACTATGCTACATAGCATTGTATAACAATTCCAGAAAATGTTGCACGTTGCAAGTGCACCAACTTCAATATATGAGTGCCGTGTAAATAGGATGGCATGGCTGTTGACTTACTTGTTGTTGCAACTGGACGACCATTCCTACATTTCACTTTCCAACCTTTTGTTATTTTCAACTTGCTGCGTTGACGCTCGTCCCACAACCTCGAGCTGAGCTGAGCGCTGACCGTCACCGCTTGCTTCACTTGCTTACAATTAACGCGAAATTCTACGAATTGTTTAATTAGAACTTTTGTGGCATGCAACAGTAACTGACATAGCCAGCATGGCACAACACAGAATGCCATGGAGGCAGGAGGTGTCTTCGGAAGCGAAAACCCAACAAACGCAGGCGCATGCAGGCACAAGTGGAGGGTCAGCTAAGCTTTCGTAAGCTGTCCGCTAGTCTCTTGCTCATGCATTGGTCACATAAGTGCACAATCTTTTGCTGTTAAACACGAGACTCGCGCCACTATTTCGCATGTTGCAACCTCATCCTGGAGCTTGCCCCGCGTCTGATCCCTCGAGATGGGAGATTTTTAAATTTACGAAATTGACAAAAAGCAAAGCGCAATCGAAGCTTAACGAAAAGGGCATTTCCACTTATTAGTTTGGGTGCCTATACATGTATATACAATATGTGTATATATATATACTTATGTATATATGTTGAATATCAAAACCGCAGCGAATGTGGAAAAAAGTGTGGCAAGAATCTGTGAACTTGTCGTCTGGCGTTGTTATCAGCGCAGCTATATAGTTTCTATGTGCATAGTATTAAAGTAAACATCCACATTAGGGTGATAATTAAATGTGAAAATGAATCAGAACTCAGATTATTCTATGAAGACTTAAGAAATTAAAAATATTTTTGCAAATTGCAATCAAAAAATTTTTACTGCTATAGTAGTACGTATTTAATATAGATTTTTATCCGGATTGGAGATGCTTAAGGTATGTATCATATGAGTCACCATCCAGATTAGCCTACGTAGGCTTAATTGGAATACAATTTATTTACAATATCTTCTACAGAAGCTGCTTGCATTTGAGCTATCAAATGGAATCAATTTAATATTAATATTTAAGGCCTTCTTAGAGTGATTTGAATTGCAAGCTTTTTATATGGAGCTTATAAAATATGATAACTGTCATCTGAATTTTTAATTCCTTGATTTCGAGTAACATGCATGCCTTACACCATCCATAAAAAAATTAAAATTTAGTTAAATTTTAAAGTTATTAGAATTAACAAGCTTGTCAAAAGTTCGTGAAAAAACAGTGTAGCATGGAAGAAAGTAGCCACTTTAATGTGGTACCCCCATACTCTCTTACATTGAATTCAACTCCCTAATTTTGTTGTTAATTTAACATGTAAATTTTTTGGCCAGAGAGCAGCGTCCAAAGCTAGCGAATAGAGAAAAGGCTATTATTAGCTATCTTCAGTTTGCAAACCTTGGAGGCTTGCGAATCGAACAAACAACTACTATAAATCAGATAGAGATAGGACACCACTTAAACGGATGATTCGCATACTCTCTTATAATGATTTTAACTAGATAAATTTGCTATTACTATTTCGTATATATTTTTTCTACAAGAAAGAAGAGAGCAGACATAGCATAGAAGTCGCGAAGAATCGAAGAAGCTGACGAAAATAAGGAAACCAATCTCATGTTTCACCATTTAAGCACCACCCTAATATAATATACCCACATTTACTCCCTGCGCTCTTGCAATTCCTCAACTCCGCAACTCATGCGCTGTTGCGCCTGTTGTTTTCGATTGCTTGTTTTGTTGCTTTTGTTTTTGTTTCAGATGCTGTGCGATGTGTTGCCACTGATTAAATCATTAAATATTCAGATTGTGTCGCGCAATAATGAAGTGTTTTTAGGTTTTGTGCTTTTCTTGTTGTTGTTACTTTTTTATAAATTTCATTTGCTGTTTGTATGTTTTGCGCTTTTGCTGTCCGATTGCAGTGACTCGCCGTTCGTTGTCTGATGGCGAATTATTCATGGAATTATTTGAAATCAACATCGACACGAGTAATGCTTGTTCTTCACTGGCGTATTTGAGTTGGTATTCATGAAATTATGCTTTAATCAGTGAGATTTTGAGTTAAAAGTGGCAACGTGCCACAAGCAACAAGTTCACTTGTTTAAATGCAAAAACATGCCACGACGAGAAGATTAGAGATTATTAGCATTGAGACTCTCTGTTGGTAGGTGCTGCAAATTTCATGGAGTGGAAAATGTAATTTATTTGTGGAAAATGCTTAATTTATGTCGACGCCAGTGCTTAATTGATGCTTTCTTAATGAGACGATATCTGGCTTGGAAGATGCTGTAGAATAGACCAAAGATTGAAGTTTCTTACTTACTCCTCGAATGATTCAAATATCCGACAAAAATGCAAAGACTGAATACCCAATAAAGCTGATGACATAAATTTGCTCTTTATGTTCAACAAAGTGATCACCTATTAAGCAAGTACTGGTTGGTGCGATGTGGTTTAGATACGAGTCTACAACAAATTCGAAAATATTAAAATATTTTTTGTAACTGCGGTCGTTCACCTTAATTTTTACATTCTCAATCCTTTACTCTTTCATCTTTACTTTCAGAGTAGCTATCTTTGTTCGAGGTTCAAAAAAAAAAAAATTGATGAAACAGCAGAAAGAAAATGGTAACATTTGATTCGAACGAACGAATTCCACGGTCCTTAACAATATAACCATATAGCCGTAGATCTTAGATCGGATAATTGCTGAATTTGTCACCCTGTCTTCTCCAAGATATATCTCTTATTATCTCTATTATCTTATTATATCTATTCTTACATTAAATGCACAATCGTAGACAATGGAAATGATAAGTTATACAACTTCCTAACCTAACAACTCGTGAAACATACAATACTGGTCTTATCTGATACAGTTATGTAGTTGTAATGGTATATTTAAAACTGTTAAAAGATATTTCTAACCCACCATGATATAAAAGCCAAATTTTGTAGCGATGGTAAGATATTAAAGCTGCATAAGTATTTTTTGAGAAATTGGAATGTGTCGTGTAGTATGATTCTATGGGCTGGGCATATTTGATACTACCAGGTCTATCCGAGAAGTATAAGACTTCAGCCTTCTGGTACCCAAGCGAGATTGGAAAATATCTAGGACAATGTTATCACACCAGCTGATGAGTGCCGTTGTAATTCTGAGATTCGGATTATGCTTATTACATATTTCTTTAAGTGCTAGGTAGTAATCTAATTTTAATTTTTTTAAGTTCCAAGTCCTTTTAAGTATTTTTGAGTAGAGTTAAAATCAGTCTTTTAAGTCTTCATATATATTAATTCGAGAACTGAGTACTAATCTTATTCATTTTTTGAATCTTGCTAAGTACTTCCGAGTTGTTTTTGAATATACAGTATCGTTTATAATGCCGAACAATACCAAATATAAATATTTGCGGTCTTCTTGGGTTTTAATAAGGGATTTTTGGGACTTGGTTGACTTCATGTGCCGTACCAGCCAGGTAATTTGTAATTCCTATGCAAAGTGGGTATCACGCGAGGGAAAATCGACCGTGACACAAATCAATCGATAGGGAAATAGCATGAATTTGGTTTCGAATTACTTGCGCATACACCGTATTCTCCGCAACTGCCCTCAACGATTTTTTCCTGTTCTCAGACCGAAAGCGACAACTCTCTGGAAAGAATCTTAACGGCAATGAGAGCTAACTGCCGAGACTGAAATCTATTTTGGTCAAAAAACAAATTGTACTACAAATATGGCATCGAAAATTGATACATCGCTCTAATCGATGGGTCGCCCTCAATGGCGCCTATCTTACCAATATTTCGACCAGTATACGAGATGAAAATTTTTTGAAAAAGGTTTCAGTCCATACCAAAAAAGTGCGATATCGATATACATCTAACCACCATATACTGTTCTCCTCATTTCATCTGACATTATTCATCAAATATTGAATTTATTGATTTCCGTCGCCCAATTATTCAATATAAATTTGAGCATAACTCTTAATGTAGTTAAATTTTCTTACATGGGTACAAATTCTCACAGTATAGGAAGTTCGTTGGCGTCTGAATTTAGTACCACCTTACATTTTATGCATGTTAATTATCTTCATAACACTCGATCACTCGATAAATGTAGAACAATTGTGGGTTGCAACATTTGCGCTTCTGCTCGTAATCGCTAAAATACAAATATACGCCTCTTCGGAAAGCAAACCAGGTATCATTTAATTTTATAGCAGCGCTGCTAAGCTAACCAGCACATCTACGATAAACTCCTGATTACGAGGACTTCCGCAATTCGCACTGAAAGCCATTCGCCACTCAAAATCCAGCTGTGCGCATTTCCTGCACTTGTGATCCTGCCTTCCGTGGTCGCTCACTTGCTGGCGACTTTTGCATAAAACTTTTTCAAATCCCTTTTTTTTTTGCAATGCGCTTTGCACGCAGCAACAAACACACACGCGCACACACACACACCAGCGCATTACTTACAATAATATCCTGATTATGGTTATTAAAGTACTTCATTGGCCAATAATAATCCGTTTGTGTCCCCCAGATACCAAACTGCTAAACACAGAGACACAATGCAAATGTCTGTCATTAATGCTCAAGGGAGCTGCACGGAGGGAGAGGGAGGTAGTACGAAGCGAAGCCATCGCAATAACTCGTGACAATTTTCATATTCATAAATGCAAGCCACCGCTAGAGAAGAGTATGCATAACGAGAACAGCAATAAAAACAAAAAGCAAAAACAACGAAGAAGCAAAAGGCAAATGATTATGTGATGATGGTTGCAACTAAATATGCTCAACAATGGGCAGGGAGGGCGCAAAAATAAGGGTCACAATTGAAATTATTTATCAGCGACAAAAGATCGACAGATGTTCGAAAAAGTACGAAAAAGTTGAGCACTTTGAGTTGTTGATTGTTTGGCGTTGATGTACGTGAGTGCTAGGCAGAGCATGGTTATACATATGTACATGTTAATATGTTTTTGCATATGTCTAGAACTTGATTTGTTGTTGTTGCAGCGGTCACTTGCACTGCCCAACGCATTTTTCGGGGCAGTCCAAGTCGTGGCAACCTGAAGCGAAAGCGCTGGTTATCAGTAACGCCTTCATATTTGTTTTAAATACATCTTAGACATAATTTGTTGTTGTTTTGCTACAAAAATGCTTGCCTCGAAAATGCCTGAACTTAACCCGAATCATCACTCAAGCGAACAATGTACTTGCTGTTGGCAAAAAAACATGAAAATTGATAAGAATGAAGTGGAATTTTGATCTTCCCAGTAAAACCAAAATTTTTGAAACTTCGCGGCTTAAAAGCGTTTAAAACTATGGGTGCATAATACGATTTTGCAATTTTTCAAAACAAAACGAAATGTAGAACAAAATATGCAGCCAAATTTCCGTGGCGCTCAACAGCCGAGCAAAAAAAATTAAAAAAAAAAATAAAAAATTGCAATAAAAACAAAACAAAACTTCCTGACAACTTCAACGCCAGTGAACTCTTCACATACAAAGTAGCGGAGTCGTTATTGTCTGCAAACGAGCTAAGCAACCGTTGATCGCCACCCGACCGACCGATCAGCCAACTAGCCAACCAGCCAACACAACGCCTATATGACATGCATTGCTGTTGTTGTTGCTGTTTGTGCTACAAACTGCCACTCCGGTTGCTCATCGCCGGCTGCGCATGCGTCCTATCAGTGGCGATTAATCTGCATCGCATTTGCTGATAAGCGACGATGCCGCGCAGCAAGGATCAACAAACGCACAACAACACCATTAACCATTAAAGGTCTCTAGTTGCTTAAGCGCTAATGCGCAACTGCTGGTGGAGAGGTATTTATGCATACAGACATACATACATATGTGTGATTATGTTTAGAGTGGCGCGAACGTACATTTGTTCTCATGCTGACATCACTGCTAACACGCACAACAACACCGAAAACATTATGACAATAACAATAACAAAAACAACAATAAAAACGCACTAAAGCATTGGCAACGTCATCGCCATCTTCATCGTCATCACCATCATCGGCACAAGCGCTGAACATACCGCGGCTGGTGCTCAACACGGTGGCAGCAACATCGACAGCGGCAACGGCAACAAGCGTCAACACTTCATGTCTTAAATTATGATGGCTGCATTTCGGCACTTTACACATGCTACGCCCTTCGCGGTGCGTATGCTCACCTCTATATATGTAAATATATGCGCAGTTATCTGCTCGTCGTCTACGCTGGCAGTTTTCCTTACAAATCTACGGTTTATAAGTTAGTTGAAAAGTTAGTTGAAAAATACAAATTTTGTTGTGTGTAAAAGGTTATGAAAAGATTCTATATCTCAGAATAATCACACTGATTGTGTAGATAGTTGTCAAAACTTCCCTTATAAGGCAACATTTATATGGGGTGTCTGAAGAATTGAAGTAGATTCGGCATAAGACTTTAGTTAATTGTCATTGTATTGAAATTTCAGAATCTGAACGAGAAGAAATCCAACTAGAATTTACATCGTTGCATTCCCTCTAAGTCCGAAATTTACAACTTTGTTTTAAATTAGAAGTAGAGTCCTTGATCGATCCTTAAATTCAAAAAGAATGAGCACCGTGGCTACACTCTGATCATGATGAATAAAGATCACTTTCTGAAACTTTTTTCCATTGATATCTTGATTCATTCGAAACTTCTTCTGCATGTTAAAGTTGTTGTGGCTATACTGAACATTACAGCTTTGCTTTCACACACCTCTTTGTAAAAACAGCCAAAGTCTTACTAAAAAGCCTCCTTATAATGCTGAACTAAGTCCTTCTCCAGTTCAACTGCTTATATAGGAAATTTCTATAAACTATGCCAAGATCACTGCTAGTATAACGCTTTATAATTCTCCATAAAATTAATAAAACTTTTTTTTGTAGATCATTTCTTAGATGAAGCGTATAAAATTCTCGCAGGATCTTCATTTTCCGCTAGCCATCTCATCGCATGTTGTCATGCACTCAATATTCGGACGACTGCGGTTAGAGACTTGTAGAATGTTACAGTTGTTCCTTGAGAGAGGACTTAACTTCACAATTGCCTACTCGGACCAAAGCAGCACTCGTTGGAAAGTGTGATTCTATGTTAGATTTGTCATTTTTTTCTGTGCATATGCTTGTTTCAAGATATACGAAAGAGATATTATCGTCTATAATACATCGGAGTTTGACCTGAAAAAAAAAATAATAATTTGTTTCTTTCGAGTAATTATGTAACCGGAGAGCCTGAAATGTTGAGATGGTTAGAATATCATTCGGAAAAATTGTGAACTTATGGCAACAGAGGTTTGATATCCACTTCATAAAGAAATACCACAGTTCTCTCTCCAGACTGAGATAAATCTTCGCAGTTTACTGGGGTGCTGCAGAGGGATTTTAAAGACTTTGGAACTACTATATGACAGAAGAGCAGATTACAGTCAGTTAAATCATTCGTTTAAATTCGAGTAACCCGAGGGTCTGAAACAGTCTCAAAAAGTTAATTTACGAAGGGTCTGGTTTCAAAATTCAAGCCCCACGTTCGATTGAGAATCTGCGACAGCCTCATAAGGTTCAAGTCGATTCGTCGATTCGGCAAGTGTCTAGAGTGCCTTTGAAGTTCCATAACTAGAGGTTTTCTATTCGCTCATTGAATTTTGATTATTTAATCCCGAAGCAGGATAACTGGCGTTAAACATCTTTCACGCTACTAATAACACTGTCGGTCACATAAATCTCCCTCCATTTTCGATCAAAGATAAACGGCCTGTTCTAACTCATTTTTATATGACAAGGACACCCTAAAGTGAAAGCCACTTCACTTCTTTTGCAGAGCGTTTGACACAGAAACACAGCGCAACCGAAAAAAGGAGTGGAAAAAAGTGAATGCGCTTTGTCATTTAGTTGAGTATTTATGTATATATATGATACATATATGTATGTATGTATGCCAACAAAAACATTATCATAATTTCAATGAGTTTATCATGATCAAAGATAAATCAGACAAAAACGAAGGAAATATGGGCCGCGTATGGATATTGTAGAACGGCAGCGAGAGCAGCGCTGCACAAAATCAAACAAAAAGGGGTCGCAGAGAAAAAAACACTAGCTAAAGGACACAAAAATTATGCGAGCACAGAGCAGATATGAATATGAAAAGAGCTCGCAAGAAGCATTGTGGGAATCTGAAGTGAAAGAAGTGCCAGAAGCAGATGGCCCCCACACAATCGGAAATGTATGCACAGTATATACATATGTATTAGTTTTGTATATACTATAGGTATGTAGGTTTGTATATACATAGATGAATGCAAAATAATGTTTGAAAATGTTTGAGTATATAGTTGACTTGCTCGGTTACCGGGTAAAAAAGTCAATGGTGTGCCCCAGCTTTTTGCCTTTCCTAAGTCTATTCCATATCTACTTCATCATCTATATTTAAGCGCTTTGTTTATTTAATTTTTCCAACCGCACCGATGAATGATAGCCGAAATGAGTAATTCATATAATTATGATCTCAATTTCAGTGCGATTTGTGTCTCTCGGTCAGACAGCTGGTCGACTGGGCGTATGAATGGCGGTTAGCTTACGATACGATTGCTTTGCGATAATCAAATAATCAGCGGCACGAACCCCGTCAATTGTGCGGAGCTTCAGCTGTGGCCAACAGCAGAAAGTGCGGAGCGAAATGTAATGAAAGGCAAAACTAAATGGTTGAGACAACAAAAAGAAATTAACACAGATTATCTATCGTCTCGCTCTCGTGCATAATCCAAGTCATCATTGGCTGGCTGGCTAACTTAACTACTAGCTGGACACAGATGGACGATTGCGATTTGATGTTGGCTAACTACTGCTGTGTTGTTGTGTTGCTGTGTTGCAGTGTTGCTGTGACAAGTGGGCAGCGCGGCGAGCGTGTGGCGAACTAAAGTGGCAAGGCTGTTGATGTGGCGATGTGCTGATATGATTGTCGGTGGCAACTGCGCTTTATGTCGACCATAAATGCCATGTATGTAGTTGTTGGCTTTCAAGTGCACGCTAAGTAGCTTAGCAGCAGCAGCAAGCGGAAATTTCCTCTTGTGACATCAGCTGTTATTTGGGTAACTTTGTTTGAGTTAACGCTTTTTTGAGCAGATTTTCGTAACTTTCAACATCGCTTTTTAAGCAGCAGGCATGAATGATTCAAGCGAGAATGACTTTTTCCATTAGTGGCCACTTGATTGGTTGCGTTCTGTAGCTGATAAAATGTTTGAGATTCTCCACTTTTGATTGTTAGATTCATTCGATTTATATCTCTCACAGTCGACTTATTTTAACAGGTTTGGCATCATGTGGTAGCAGCAGGACCTCATTGTAGATTTCAAAATAATAGCATATATTAAATTCATCGAAACCTATAAGGAACAGGGCCTGAACAGATAAGATATCTATGAGATTGTTAAAGATTAGATTTAAAAGACATGTTAGAAGAGCTTCACCAAGGATATTCGAGACATTTTATCGAAAATCGTTGTAGTTGCTTAAAATAACTTGAAATAATAGAGAAGTGTGTAGTAGCATGCATATCAAAATGAGCAGATGATCACGTTGAAGGGAAGAACTAAATTCGTGACGTTCATCTGCTCTTGCAAGATATAACCTAAGCAAAATCGAGATATCCAGATGATTCCTAACCAATCAAGCTACAAATTTGGTACACCCCGGCATATTACGTGATAAATGTTTAAAATGGTCTGAACCTATGATAGGATTAAAGTACGTATCTCAATAACTTTTATAGTAAAACCCAACTAAACCAACTAAACCAGCTATAATACTTTAAGAAAAAGGGCGAAATCGGATCGAATAATAACCACCAATTTTGTAGTGCTGCCAACTTTTTGGTGAAATATCACATCTCATCAACTTCTCAACCGCATAAAACCAAATTTAATTCTTAATATTTTCATAAAGCCCATATTGCGTGGTGTTAAAATAGATTAATACGAATTACACTTAGGCCAGCTTTTTGTAGAACGTAATTTTGTACCCGTAAACTTCATAGTAAGAGAAGACAAATAGATAACTCAAGTACCAAGGATTGCTGACGAGGGGGCAGCTTTTGGTCGTATATAAATTTAGGTCCGTTAATGTTACGTAGACCCGACTAATGTCGGCATGTGGATACCTTCTAACGTTTATATCGCTCAATAAATGACGTCTCTTTATGAATAAGTTGGGAATGCTTTCTTGGGCATAATGGAACATAAGAGAAGAAATCTAAAGATGCCTTAGTTATTAATAAAATTTTAATTTTATATCGACTATCAACTTAACCGTTGAAGTCACAAAGAATCGACTGTCGTGGGAAAGGTGATATGTTCTACCCTATACATTATTCTAAATATGAGATATCTTATGAATAAGGTGCTAATATTTTTTGAACATAATGGAACGTGAGGGAAGAAATATACAACATGGTTCAATCACCATTACAAATTCAGTTATAAACGCTTATTTATGAAATGTAGTGCGGATATATATTATTTTGAATGAGAAATAAAATTTGCTCGTGGGAACAATAGATTGTAAGTGATGATTAAGGGTTTGAGAGTATGATAATAAGATAATTTGGAAGAGACTTTTTGAACATCAAAAGGCATGCTCTTTACTTTCTGTTCTAGATTAAAGATTTATATTCGGAAAATGCTAAAATATTTTTTGTTTATTTCTTGTATTCACCTTTTATAATCTAACTCAGATTTCTATCTTCTCATGTTCTAAATTTGATTCCACTGTTTGTCCACTGATGCTGTTTTACTTCCGTTTTGGGGGGGGGGGGGGACAAAAATCGAAATGTCAAAACAATAAAAGTGAAAACACAAAATTGCCTTCCACTCTGGACACTCAACCGAAGCACCTCGCGCCTTCTTATTTTCGAGTCTATTTTGGTTAACAATTGACATTTGTGGCAGATGACAAATAAATATCGTACAACCGCAAACCAAAGCAAAGAAGACCAAATGCGAATATGAAATATGGCCAGAAGATGAGGCGAAATGAAGCAAATGAATACGAGTACAATCAAAAAGCGATCAACAAGCGTTGATAAGCGATGCCAGCACTGCCATATGAGCAGGAACAGTAAGTAGCAACAACGATTTCTATATATATGTGTATATATGTGTGCATGTATATGTGTGTGCATGTCTACATATGTTTATTGTGTGACTTTTTGTTTTCGAACACCAAAAACGGCTGCTTCCTGTAAAACGCATCCGGACGTTTTTTGGAATCGAATCGAATATGCACCTTTTGTCGTTCGATCACATACATACATATATATATATATATATATATATATAGATATATATATATTCGATATGCATGCATAAGTATAGACAAATCACGACAATGCAACACACATTGCATTTGGTGTTCATCATGATAGCTGCAACAGCAGCAACAACAACCACAACGGCGTTGTCCAATATTTCTCGTACATGATATCAATAAATCGTCAATACATACATCCATATGTGCCTGCATAAATTTGTACATACCCGTCGCCGTATACGTGCCATGATTTGTTGCAACAGCGAACGTCATGAATCCAGCGCTCCCCTCTCCCCAAACACTCTGCCGAGAGGCAACCAACCATAGATAGACAAGCACATTGAGACAGGCAGCTTAGCTCAGCCCAGACTAGCGAGGCATAATTATTTCATTATTCTCATTTGTTCCATTGGCATGAATCTGCTTACGACTGCTTCATCATCGATTATCACTTGGCGGTCATCGTAATTGTGTGGCACGCAGCCTCCCGATATTTATGTCTATCTGCTCATGTCTCTATAGTTGTATATGTCTAGCGTTTCGATTGTTTCTGCATTGTCTGTTTGCCTTTCTGGCCATTTGTTTGTTTGTATGTGTGTGTCGCTGCTGCCAATTTTAATGTCACATTGCCACCATCGTTGCCTCCTCGGCTTTATTGGCCATGTGTGGCAAGTAATAGCAGGCATACAAGCATACAAACATACAAACATACAAACATACATAGACATCTTCGTCTTGCTTCATGCATTCCTGCAACACTCTTCATCCTTGAGTTGATTACACAGAGATTTGCTGTTGATTAAACTGTGATTTATTGCTCTCTTTATATGCATTTGAAGAATAGAAAAATTAAGTTGACTGGAGGAATGCCTTCCTTACTGTCTGTATATGTGTGTATGTCCGTAGGACTAATAATAACAAATGTTTAGATTATATATTCTAAGCGTGCCATTATGTATATGCCTGTGTGTTTTTGTGAATTCAATTAGTCTTCGAGAGACATTTACTTATATATATATATATATATGGATGTATAAAAATAAATATATATAAATGCCCATCTGCTTTCTGCGGACTATGTCGCTTGTTTCTGGAAACGTTTGTTTGATTAAATCGGCGCGAGTAAAAACCAGTTTAGAGCTATCATTTAGAAACAAAGGATTCGTAGTAATCAATTTTGGTATAAAACAAAATCGCAGAATTAAGATAAAACAAGCTTAAGCGCTCTTTTTTCTCTCTTTTTGCTCTTCAGTCTGCAATGGCTTATGTATATTGTCATCAGTACAGAGGACGTTGCGCTTTACGTGGGTACCTGCCGTTGTACAGCCCAACTCCAAGGTGTTCAAAAACACAACGGATCAATACAATGCGTCGATCAGCGCCCCGTTAGTAATAGCTTTCGCTAAAACCAACTGTACCGATCGGCATTGTGGAATGGCACAATAACCACCTTGGTGGGGTTCGAGGCCTACCTAAAACCTCTGCCTTTATATGGGTCGGGCACCCGGTTGCAATGCAACTTCACACTGAACTGTACCGCCCCAGACAGTTCTACCCGCATTTAGGTGTTAAACCACAGCCACCACGATACTCCCCGAAGGGCTTACCGCAATGGGCAGGATGGAGCGACAAGCAACTCCACCGGGCCCCTGCTCCCCGTGGCACCAGATTATAGTTTCCGGTCAGACCTCGTAGCCTAAAGGCTACTACCAGTTGAGTTACCCATTCATCTCGACTGGTGGCATTTGTAGCTTGAACTAAAAGCTAAGTAATATAGCACTATTTCTGACATGGCTAAGCCTATTTTTTGAGCAAAGTCTATTTCAATTGCAGTGCATTTTGTGGATTTTAGTCGCCTCGTACGACAGGCATGCCTTACCGCGGGTTATTCTTATCCCCCGACCCGCAGGGGGTGTCATCAGTACAATTACTTAATCCTTAGGGACGTTGATTAATTGTTTGAACTTGAGAAGGTGATAACGCCGCTCAGTAATAATTTTGCTTGCACATACTTCTGGACTAGTAGTAATTTAATTTCATAAGATAAGATTTAGTGTTTCCTGACCATTACTTAAGATAAATACATTCTCTTTTCGATAGTTGCGCTGAAGATTAATCTCCACACGCCGACTAAGTGCGAATACCTCCGTTTAAAAGATATTCGGAAAATTGGCTATTGGCGCGGCTGTCATAGTAGTAGTCGATAGAAGATTGAACGGAGCTTTCACTGTGATGCAACATTAAAATGGGGTTCTTCCACTTAGATTTTATTCCCGAAGGAATAGTGAATTAAGTGACGTAAATTGTTGGTATTATTATTATTACCTTTCCTTTACCATACCCTTCCGCCGTCATGTGTAGTATGGTTCGTCGCGCCGTTGTTGATGTCTCTCTCGATTAATGTCCTTATAGTAGAGCTTTTCTTTTGATATGAGGACGCTTGTACATGTTCCAATCTCTATAAATCACAATATCGCAATGGATGTTTTCCAATTTTCGTCTTGCTAGTGCAACATCATCACTCGCGTAGCTTTGGCGTCGGATTCTATAGCTCGTAAACAGTTTAAAAAGCTCGCACGCAATAAGGCTCCTCATCAAGACTATTTACTTATTGTCCACTAGGATATTGGAGTAAGTTCTCTCGACCAATATGTTTCGATAATTGAAATTAAAGTCTAAGCAAGTCTGAATCCATGACCTGTCGTATTGAAAATAGAGAAAAATGCTGAAGTTCACGTCCACAAAATGAATCAAGCCAACACATTGACAATCGTTATAATATTCTGCGGTAACTGCTAATTCGTAGTAGAAAATTGCGACACGATATACTAGATATAACTTCCTATCCTTGGTTAAACGGGAAGATCTGGAAATCAGAAATCTTATTTATAGGCTTTGAATCAGTCATTCTGTTATAGAGCTTTCTTATGTGGCCAAAGGAACCAAAGAAGCAGAATTAGGGGTAATATTTCACTTAAAGTGGAAAGCGAATTGTCAATCTTAGCACTTTAAGCTAAGCAAGTTTTTATTAAGGAGAAATGATGCTGTAGATAATATATGAGAGAATTAACCTAAATTTAACAAACGTCACTATATTTTCAGACGGACAGGCAACAGGCATGTTGAATCAGTTCCACTCGACATTCGTCAAACATACTGTTATATTTTTAGGGATTAAGTGCATCTGGAAACTTTTTGTATATTTAAGTGCCTTACCAATATCCTTGATATATGAAGCGCGACATCCAGCTGACAAACTCGGCTGGACTTTCCGTTTGAGTTTCCGCATTCACAAAATAACACAATTAGTGGCGTGTCATATGAAGAATTTGTGGTTTTATTTATCATATAATATTTTATATTTACACACACCCATGCATAAATACATCTAAGCAAATGTATATCAGTTTTATTGGGATCACCGAAGAGATGCAAAAGGTGTTAACTTTCAGGCGACTAATCTGCAAAAACTAGTTTTTTATTGTTGTCCTTTCCGCTTATCAAAATGTAAAAATCGCAAAATAATGAAAGAGCGAGCCAGCAGAAAACAAATCAGCACACTTTACGCACACACACACAGCCACAGAAGCACAGGCGTGTGTATTTTTTTCGCTGGAAATGCATAGAAATCGAGCTGATTTTTCGACCAGATATGAGTGCATATTAACAGAATTTGAAAGATAAAAGGAAATGTTGAGTGCAAAAGTGGACGAGTGAGTGGCCGAAACATTTGTAAACAGTCGAGGAACATGTGTGTAGTATTTAGATATGAGATCGGAGATCGGAGATGTGTGTGGTTTGATAATTTAAATTTGTAGTTGTTTGGTGTGCTACTTACATATTAAAACAAATATTTCTCAATTTCTTATATTTTTTTAGGTGTGCTTATTTGTTGTTGTTGCTCTTTTGAAACTGTTTTCTAAATGTACCTTTGAGCTAACTATTGTTAAGTAATGTTTTTCCTTAGCTTCAACGCCGAGCTACCAAATGCTCGTAGTCACTCGCCGTTAAGGTCTACTTAAAGACTGGGCGAATAAGTAGAAAAAAAAGGGGAAAGAAACACAGTTGCATCCAATTAAATTAAATTTTTATATCAGATAAGCTACTGTGATAAAACAGAAAATAAGAGAAAATCAACAAATAAACGCTTCCAATTCAAATATAAACGAACATAAACAAACAGTACTGGTAGATTATCTTGAAACTGATAAGATCCAGTGGCAGCGCTTCAAGAGTTAGAAATTGATTTCGTTTTCTTCTCCGTCTACGACGCTGTTACTCCACCGAAGTCAGCGGTGGAGTTAAGTGGGGAGCAAGACTGATCGCTGTCGTTTTGTTGAAAGAGCATTAAATGTTATTGTTGTTTGTTTAACATATATATCTGTAATATTGTATTATAAATAGTACCCTATCTTCTTCTAACCAATTCGCTTACAAATTTTTATGGAAAAAACAACACTTGCGAAGTGTTGACTCGGGTGCCGAAGGTGCATTAAAAAAATGTTTAGCACCCTCACTTCTTCTTTCCCTCATATAAAAATGCCTGCTTTGTGCCTTCCATTTCTAATTGCTTAACAGTATTCTCTGTGGTTCGTTAATTGTAAAATTGCTTTTGTCTATTTTATTCTAAAAAAAATGCAAGTCATTATGGATTTTTAGTTAAAATAATTCTCAATAATTTTCTCTTAACTCATCAGAATTTGCTTGCCATTGTAATTTCTATATTTTTAGTATCAATTATTAGTTGCTGGCGCCATATGTATTTTTTCCTTACTAAATAAGCTATTCATTGCTCGATTTGCTCAATTGAAGCTTCTATAAATAAACGCGATCGGAATTTAATGGCAGCATAAATTTGTAGACCTATGAAATACATACGACCCTGTTATCCGAGTTATAATTTTATTGATTTCATATACACATTCTACCTATACCATAAATACCCAAATATAGACATGCCTGCTATAGGTACGTATGTTTACCAACTTCAGCGAGTAGGGGAGGCATATTATTTGAAAGCCGAATATAACTTAATCACTTCTTCGTAGAGCTTTGGGACCAAAAATACTTTTCGAATGAAATCCTAGTCTGTTTTTGTTGTTGTAAATTTAGGCGATCTCATCCGAATTTAAATTAGTTAAAAGGTGGCTTTAATGTCAATCAATGCGTAACTATAGCTTTAGAGTATTTTTGCAATAGCTTGCCTTAAGGGATTAGGGAGAGCCCTAAAAATTGCTTAACTTCGACAATTTATTCTAGGAGTATGGGAAAGGATATCGAATTCCTTTCCTCCAGCTTTCACCACTGATGTTTTAATAAAAAATGGTGGTTCGGAAACTTTCAACAAGAGAGAGGCCGTGGTAATGGCAATTCCAGGAACTCGTCCTATCTGAAATAAAATAAAAATTTGATCTAAGTCTGCATAAGAATTCCTGGTAAAGTACGTATATTTTTAGCTTTACATTAATTTGTTTGAAAAATACTACAATAATGTGTTAGCGACTTTTTCTGCTTGTCCAATGCTTTAATCGTCTGCAGGCTTCGTAATATAAAGGTAATAAAAAGTTTTTAATTTTAATCCTAAATAGTTGTATCTCTCCCTCTCAGTCTTATAGGTATAATCATCTAACAAAACATCGCATGTTTTGACATATTTACTAGCTGTGTTTAATTGCGTATATAGTATAGCTATAGTTAGACAGTCGAGGAGAAAGTGTCCAGATGTTTCCATCTCGCATCCCACCCGAACACTTTGACCATCGGTGTCCGTAAAATTTTTAAGTCTTTCCGCATGTAGGCCTAATGGGTAGTATCCGGTTTCATTTAAATTAGGAAAATTCGTTTAAAAGCTAATAAAAACTGATCCATAACAAATTTTAGCTGAACTGACCTTGCACTATCAACTTAACTCCGAACATGAGTAACTTTAAATCTTCAGTTTTGCCATTACAAAGCCGATAACCCATACCATGACCATACCATACCAAATTTCCACAAATAATCGCCCACTTTAAAGCGGATTTTGATACCTCACAAATCGGTTCGTCAGTTTCGACTAAATCCGGTATTTAGTTGTACTTTGAGCTCAATCAAAAATAAAACGGAATTTGATAAGAATATCTCACAATTATAGAGGAGAAGATCGCGTAATAAGTGACGTTGGTCTATGGGCAGGTATAAAAAATTTTCTTACTTAGAGAACAAGCAAAATATATCCATAACCAAAAACTTCTATATATATCCAATATTCTATATGTTACAATCCATATTCCTTAGGTTTGACTAAATGGGATATCATAAGTAGTTAGTAGAAATCGCAGCAAAAGAGCGACCATTGTCACTAGTGTATAAATACATATCTATCTATCTATCTTGTAGCATATTCCCGTAGGCGGATATTACAGGCAAGATTTCAGCCAAATCGGGAGATACGTGCTTGCGGATTTTATAAAAATTAAAAAACAGCGTTATTGGTAATTGATTCGATTCTTCTTTTTGGAAAGGAAATCGGGCAGTGAATTCAAAGAGCGTTTTAATGCTTTACATGGTGATTATTCTCTTTCGATGACGACCGTCAAAAGTTTGTTTAACGAGTTTTAACGGGGCCGCACGTCAGTTTTTGATAAGGCAGATAGCCAATTGAAGTTCCGCGAGATAGCTGAGATAGTAGATATATCAAAAAATCTCTTGATTCATATATCGCATGGAGTATTGGGCAAGGGAAAGGTGGTGCGAAAGCGATGGGTGCCGCCTTTGCTCACTCCGGACAATAAGCGCAACCGTGAGATCACTTTACAGCAGCGTTTTACTCGAAAGGACTTTCTGTCTCGTTTCGTGACCGTCAGCGAAACATGGATCCACTGGTACACACCAGAAACCAAAGAACAAATGAAAGAGTGGTTTTCACTCTTCGAACCGGCTTCGAAAAAGGCGATGACTGTCCTATCGGCTGGAAAGGTGATGGCTACAAAGTATATTTACAAGATGTGATCTGTACGATTTCCTGGAGAAGGAATTTTTGAGAAATTATTATTCAGCCAGACGACTCAGAATTGCAGAAAAAATTGCCGTCGCCGGCCGCATTGATCCAACTAAGCTATGAATGATGCCCGGAATTCTCTAGAAGTGCCCTCATGCGACTTCTTTTTGTTTTCAAACTTGAAAAGGCCACGCCCCAGGCAGAATTGTGAGTCGAATGTGGGACGCACTTAGATCTTATTTAGTGTTTACTTTGTTTATTATTTCATTAAATAATATGTTAATAATTGGTAATTTTTACTTTATTCTGGAAATCACAACTCAAATAACTTATTTGAGGACTATCGACAACACAATAAAAAACTGAAGGTAAATTTAAAAAAAAATACATTTCAACAATAACTGAGAATAACACCACATGTCGTTGTAACCACAACAAAAGCAACAAATAAACATAATCACACACCGTCAAACAAAAGACCAAGCCATTATATATTGTGACGCAACACCCGGTCGCTCACATCACATGCAACGTTCACACACCCACATACAACTACGACAACAACAATAACAACAATATAAAAACAAATATGCATAAATGCATATAAAAATGTCCGTAGACAACTGAAAACAAATAACAAATTACACAATGTTGCCATAAACACAAAGGACGAATGGCCCGGCCCGGCCCGGCCCGCCAGCGTCAAGGAAGCGCACAATGAACACAATAAATTCAATGACATTTCGATGGAAATTCAACAAAACAACAATAACTAAAGCAGACATGAATATGCTACAAATGTATGTATGTGTGTTTGTGTGTATGGGAGGCGCATATTTGATTGCGATTTGTTTGTTTGTTTGTTGATTGGTGTCGGCGAGCATGTCTTGGCTACCGCAAGAGCGGCTGAGAAAGGCGTGCGAGTCCGGCTGGATTTGTCGCTGCTGCGCTGAGCTATGGCGTCACCAACGCCTGTGGGCTAAACCGTGGGCGCACCACCCGCTGATCGAATCAAACGACAATTGCAATGCCAACAACAGCTAACCGAAATCCAAACGAAGGGGGAAGAATGGCAAGGAGAAAAAGGACAATCGAAGGGTTTGACAGGATCATCGCATGATTGCTGGGTAAAATACTTTGTGCGCCTAATTGCGGCAGTTCACAAATGCACACATGCCCTTACATACACTCACACACACACACACACGCACACACACAATACCTCGTAAGAACTAATATGTGCTCAGTTTGTGTCGCAAAAAGATGTCCTTCGTTGTGGTGTACAAACAGTGGTGACGCCTACGGCAGCGCTACGTATGCATGTAATGTACGTACGTATGTGTGTATTTAACGAACTTCATCAATAGCCGGCTGTTGTTGAGCAGTCAAAGCGGGTGGCCCCATTACTTACTGGGCCAATTGAATTTGTCTATTGAGTTATTAAGCTCACGACAGGCAGTAATCGAGGGTTTGTGGATAAATACATATATATATATATATATATATATATGCATATGTATGCGAATGTGAATGTGTGTGTAGCGAAAACCCTCCAGGTGGGGAATGAAGTGTTGAATTGATTGATGAAATGTTTCAGTAGAAAGTATTAATAAGAAATGAGATTTTCAGATGAAATTCGTAAATAGAAAGCGATTGAGTTGTTGCGAATGAGACTAAGTAGAGAGAACTGCTGAATGAGCTGTGCCTGGGGCAAGTGTTGATGTGATATTTAGTCCCAGTTTGTTATTTTCAGCGCCCGTATTTAATGTTTTCACTGGTTGTTGTTGTTGTAGCAGCAGAAAACATTCTTAAAAATTTTGAGGATAACTGTCGAGTTGAAAAACAGTTCCTGGTGGAATAAGGATACAGGTCCGTTCGAATTACGTAGACCCGATTATCGTGGGAACGGTGATTTTACCAGTAATTGGCATTACTGAAGTTATACGATGAATAACTTGAATTCCAATACGGGAAATCGACACCTTGGAAGCAAAATTACTGGAACAAATAGATAAGTTTATAACGGATTCTCTTCTCCGCTCATGCCGTACAGTGTCCAACTAGGACTTTTATAAGGGCCATTTGAGTAATATGGTGAGCGGCATACTTATGCATTTTCACTTCAAATTCCATATATTCTATTCCATCTCTGAATTTTAAAGTTATCTACGTTTTTCGGCTATTTTTGTACCTAAGCTCTAAACGAAAGTCAGCTGATGACAAATGATTGTCTTTCGCATTATTTTCCTATCGAACTCTTTTGTATTAGAGCTAAGCCTTAGATATAGCGAAATTGAATCAAAGAGATCAAACGGAATACGATATGCAAGAGAAACAGATTTGTTGTTCTTTGAGGCAACGATAGCTACACCTATTACCCACTCATTTACATAATAGTGGACGGGGAGAACACAAACTTTTTGGAAACTGTCGGGAATTTACATTAGTATATACTTCATTGTATTATTCCTGATTTGGTGATTCCTTCCTTGACTACAATATTCTACAAGTAGCAACGGCATAACAGTCAAAATGTGCCGCATGGTGCGAATATTTTACATATAAATTTTTCCGCATTTTAGGATTATTTGTTTTCAAGTTATTTTTTGAAAGTTTGCTTTTGAGTATATTTACACATCCAAACAAAGCCGACACTTTAGGAATTTGCTTACATATTTCGTTCAATTTTGGCAGAAGTGATTGAATTTTATACGGCCTGTCCATTTTAGAGGGATATAAAGAGATTGGAGAGATAAAAGAAGTTCGGGTTTCGTAATTCCTATGTTTCGTCACTCTTCGGAGATGTTCCAAGGGCGATATTTGAACAAATTTCTGTCACTACCGGAGTTACTGTTTTCTATTTATTTTTTCCCTTACGATCGCCGCTCTGCTAAAATCGGTATGGATATCATTTTCACTGCCGTCTTTACTGTTCTCACAAAATTCATCAATTTCTCAAATCTCTACCGTTAAGTTGTGAGGTGACATTCTGTTTGAGTAAAGCAGAAACCAAGCCTTGGTGCACTTTAATGCCTTGTGCAGCTCAATGTTACAAAAATGGTAAAAAAAAACAAGGACGAAACCTGATTCCTTTTCATTTCCAAGCTGGAACTTTGATTCCAGTACTATTTCAATTTTGTACAAATGTTAATGTAAATCTCTATTGCAAGAATTATAAAGATGTTGGACCGCTTTTGACTAGAGATTAGGGGTTATTCAGAAAATACAGATTTTACGAGATCTAAGATTCTGGTATTCTCTGTAGTTCCACATCGACTAGACCAAAGTTAATTCATTGCTGAACTAGCCTTCTCTAATTTTTACTCAAATTTACTAATCAATTGAATCGACGGCAATTCATTTCCTTGCAGTGAAGATCGCAAATATTTCGTTGCGCTATAATCGAGCTACGTTACACTAAGCATACATTAGCTACCTACATACCTCCTGTTTCACTAAATTTTTTTGACGTGAGATCAGAGCTCAGCATAACTACCAGAGTCGTGTCGAATGTGATGTTTAGTGTCTTATTCAGTGAGAAAGAATTAACGGTATCGCAAAGAGAGGAACGCTTTGTGTAACAACACAAATTAGAGCAAACTAATCGGCCAACGCCACCTCTAGACTTCTGCGGAGAATACAAATTAAGGTTTAAGTAAGAAGACGAGTATGCAATTAATCAAGAAAACATGTTTTTCCGAGCAGAAATTACTCTTTAAATCCTCTCTGTTCTGGGCTTCAACTTGAAGTAGATAATCTGAGACTGTTGAAATCGTTCTAACCTCAGTTACAATTATGGGAACTTGAACTTTTACTTTTTATTAATTTTTTGTATTTATTTATTTTTTTTTGTAAATACAATTTGTTGCATGAGGCACATAACAGTACAACATCAAGGACGTTAAGTACACATACATTCTCAGTGCTCTTTAGATTGCTGTGCAACTATTTTACCCACAATCTATACCGATAAAATCCTACCAAATTAATTATTTATCACAAGCGATGCGAGTGCTACATCTCAAAATGATTTTCAATCAACAACACCGAATATCGTTGATAGCATTTAATAATTGATTTCACGCTATCGCTGAGCGTGTTGGTATGTAGGCAGCTACTGAAATGCTCGAAATTGATGAAACGATCAGCAAACAACAAATCAACAACATTCTGCTGTGTGCACACACACACACACACACACACACACACAGACATGCATGCTTATGTATTGTTGTTGTTATTGTTGTCTATCAAAATGAATACAATAACAATTTAAAGCTCGAAAACGACAAGCGTCTTGGCGATAAGAATTATTATTTGCTTTCAACTTTTGATTTCATTTTTGCTATCTCCCCTCGCCACCCCCGCCATTATTTTACTATAAGCTGTGATTCGATTTCAATTTTGATTTCCTGTGGCAGAAATACTCGTTTGAAAAGCTTTCAACCACCTAGAAGAAAAAGAAGAAGAAGGAGAGAAAACGGTGGAGTAAAGTAGTTGGCTGATACACGCACACACATACTCACACACACACTTGAGTATTTATCAGCGCTGGCTATCAGCAGTCAAATGCTAGATGAATGCAAAGCCTTGTTATTGTTGTTGTTGTTTGAACTATCAGTTGTCTGTACAAATTGCTGGGAAGGTGATCGAAACTTTTCGTTTGTGTGTGCGTGTGTGTACACTGTAGCGAGATTGCGTTGTGAAAGAATCTAATCAAGTAATTTGAAAATTATTTTTTGGTAGCCGAAAAAAATCTAATTAGTCGAATTGTATGTTGTCATATCTGACGGTTTTTAACTGATTTGATTTTTTCTGAAATTAATTTTAAACACTTGAAACTGTATACACGTCTTAGTTTGGCAATACAGTACTTCTTTTTTATTGTTTTTGTACTACTTGTATGTGCTCAAGTGCTACCTTATTATTATCTCATACATACATATATATATTTTTTTTTTCTGCTAACTAATTTTGACCGTCCGATAAAACCCAAGAGTACTTTAGCCAAACACGTCTATTTTGAATGCACTGACTTGTTTCTTTCGCGTTTAATGCTGAATCGTTGGATCCCTGTATCTAAGTATCGCGAGTGTTTTGCGCAATCAGTGAAATCCACCAAAAAAAAGAAAAATTTTGTTTTTATTTACTTGTGATTTGTTAGCTTTCATATCGCAAATTCATATCTATCAGCCATCTGATGCATTATTTTCAAATAAATCGACATTAACGGACTTTTGTTATCGTTTTGATTGAGGTGCTAATTATATAAACTAGTTGTGGTGGTTCGATAATGGAACGATTTGTGCTAAACCGATTTGCATTGCATCCAATTTATTAACTTTAAAGGGAGTACTCTTTTAGCCTTTTTATCGTTTAACCTCTCGAAAAAAATGCATTTCATAAATAATATTTAGCTCGATCTCCAATGAGAACTTTAGTAGGATTCCGGCATAGTCCTCATTGCTAACTGAGTAGTAAAAAACACAGGTTTTTAATCGAATATTCCCAAAGGTAGCGCATTTTCCTCATAAGCATGGTGAAAAGTCCACATGGGTTTCTCGAGATCTAAAAACGTTCTACTGCCGAACCAAACTCATCAGCTGTTGAAATATTGGATATATAAGTTAAACGAATTCAAAATACCGTTAGATATTAATTCAGACAATTGGCGGAGACCGTTGGGATAGTTCTTAAGTCGAAATGTTGAAAGTTCTCACCTTTGGTTTTTTTATTACCGGAAATTTAGTATTAAATCTAAATTTAAGTTTGAGGTCCAATGTGCAAATCTGAAGAGAGACATGCCGCGCTCCGGGACATGGGTTCCTCACGACTCAATCGATATTGCTACAACATTTACTGATCTCTGCTCTATTTTGATTCTCTGATTTTCCTTTCGTGCACCGGGCTTATGTCGTTGCCTTATCCATTCTTATGGGACTTTCAAATAAAGCTCTTGTTTAAAGTTATTTTCTGACAGCAATACCCAATGTAAACCAACTGTATGTGTTAGTTTTTAACCATTTATTATTTTCTCACTAAATTTTTCTCAACATATAAATTTTTAAAAAGATTTTCACTTTGCCGGGCTGTGGACCAACCCGAGACCAATTGCATGAGCTCCCTCTCATTGGCTCTGCCAATCTTATTCCAAGGTCAATAAAATTTTATACCAATTCTAAGACTTACATAACTTCAGGTACTTATGAAGAACCATGTATGGCTTCTGAAAGGGAAACTTTTCAAATAAACCTTACCACCAAAATTTCCAGAGGCAACTTCTTTTCGTGTGGTGGAAAAGGTTAACCAGTTCTGAAGTCACTTCGCAATGATTCATTGAATGTGTTCATCACTTCGTACATCTCTTTCCGTAGTCTTCTGTTTGGGATGGCTGCGGTCGGTTTAAATTTTTTTATCAAATTCTGTGATTATTATTTAGTTCAGACTTTCTCATCAAGTAATCTCCCATATTCCCATATTTTATTTACTCAATATCTGCTATTAGATATAGTGTTCAAATCTGTTTAAATAAGATATATGGACGACCTTTCAGAGCCGAATGTAGATGAGCGGTAATATAAATCAATTTATGTAGAAAACTTTTACATAAGCTCACACATTCAATGCAAATTTTTGCTCTCTACAATTCACCCAACCTTAGAGAGTGGTAAGTCGAACAAGCAACTAGTATAAATTCAGTAGATTGGTATAATCAAAAGAGATAAAAAAAAGAATAGTAGTTATATGTTCTTTGTTTTTACATACACATGCAAATTTTTGCAAAAAAAAAGTGACAAATCGAAAAGGGTTTCGATCTCTGTGGAAAATCCAAATATATATAGTTACATATAATATATATAATATGTATATATATATATGTATATATTAGCTAATTACTATATTAATCACAATAACCGCATTTGGTTAGACGTATATAAAAGCACTCGAGACACAGCGCGTGCCATAACCAAGGCGCCCATTATGTCAGTAACTTAGCTAAAGGGTGTCACAATTCCGCTTTATTGTTTTATATCGCTTTAAACCTAAATAAGAGACGTGTCCTTTACCACGCACCACTTAGTAATTGTATATACTATTGAGGAAAGCATATAGACTTATTTATGTAGACGTATTGCTGTGAGTTTGACACAAGCCCTGTAGGTAAAATTTCTAATATAACTTACTCAACATTTCAATAATATTTTATATAAGGTATAGATTTAGATAAAAGGAAAAAAAGAACAAAATAAACATTCTTATAGATTTTAAATGTAGAATTAAAAAAAAAAACTTCAATTGATCTTTAAATATAAAACAAATTTCTTATCAGTAAAATTATTTCCTACTGGATACATCATCTTAAGGATGTTACTTTATCCATCCTTTATACATGTTTGTATTAAGTATAAGTATACTTGCAACCACCTTGTTTTCAATGCAAAAGTGCACTCGAACTTTTAAACACTCATATTAATTTAGGTTATGACCCGTTGTTGCAAGAAATGCTTAGGCCATTAAGCACCGTCGCCTTTGTTTGCATTCAAGCTATGGAATACAAACGCACTTACCCACACAAATGCTGGCACTTCAAAGCATTCCTGCGCAGCTGTAGGAGCTTTTGAAAGAGAAGCACATGCCACAAAAAAAAATTAAAAAAAAAACAAACAACCGACAGCCCACCAGCGTAGCACAGGCTACTTAAGCGTAATATTTGCATTGCTTTATATATGTAAAAATACAGCTGCTCCCCTTCGAATATGAAGGGTTGTAAAAATTCCGCAACTGTTGGCGTTTATGGCACGCGCATGTGCGGCACTTGATGTATTTCTTTACTTTCCGCAATCCATTGAGCTTCTATGCCGCAAGTATGCTTCGCTTTGTGTTACAATACTGAGCACTCAAAACAACAAAAACAAGTGAGAAAAACTTCATTTTTGGGATACTAATGTTATTGTGTATATTATTTAGGAACGTTCGCTAATAAGACGGTATTACAATGTACCGTTAGAGCACGTGGATAATTGAAGTAGCTGTTGCTGTTTTAGTGCCACACATGGTGCTGGCTTTGTGTTAATAAGTACGCCTAAACGCACTCTGCAATTTAATCGCTTTCCTTAAGTTGTTGTTGCTTTAAGCAGATTTAATTCGACACATTAAATTAAAAAAATATATACTTTCGGAGTAATAGAACTCTTTATACTTAGGCATTTTCTTGTGCAGCAACATTTTTGGTGGAAAGTTGTCGTTATTGCACCGAACATAAGTAGCAGATATCCGACAATGTGCTCGTAAAACTAAAATATCGATATTTTTAGGTGATTTACATTATCACATGAGCGAGATGCACCATAGACGAGATTCCTACCTATGGATCGTTTTCAAAGATCAATTTCACAATATTATGTCTTCCAATGCCCGTATCATCCTAGCTAAGAGTATTACGAAAAACCGGCACAATTATATAACAGAAGGGTCACTTTTTATAAATGGTTGTGTTGCTTTATGCCTAGTCGGTACCGGAGATTCAAAAAGATTCCGCAACTGGTAAGGGAAGAACTTCTGGAGACTAGCAGCTTCAACGCGGGCGACAGTAAACTCTAAGGGGAGGATAATAACCGTGCTGAAATGTTATACAGATACATCGATTCTTATGGAATAAAAATATATATGTATATGTGTATATATATATACCATATATATACCACCATATACCACCACATACCACCATGTATATATATATATTTATGTATATAAATAAATTACCTAACCTTGGACTGTAATTTCTCAATGGTCAATTTAAGATGTTCCGAAACGTGAAAACTCACTCTAAGTCTTATTACTCAATGGTTTCATTAATTGTAATTCGTAAATTGCACAGACCCATGATTGAACTCATGACCTAAACAAAAATCCATACACCCTCAAGCACATATTATATTGGAATAGACCATAACATTCGCATATTTTAAATTAATCTTTCAATAAAAGAAAAGTTGAACCCGAGATTAAATTGGAATGATTATAGCCAACTTTTGAAATTTTATCCGCTCCAGAGGGGATTTTACTAACCTCATATACTGCTGGCTGCATGATAATAAGAAGAAGTATATCAATTCCCACATGAACGATATCCATTTCATTGTATGGTTAAAAAGATCGTACGTTTTTTGAGTCGATGAGACCGAAAAATTTACCTTAAAAAGGGCATACCGGGACGAGGACACCGTCGACATCAGGATGCCGCTTAAACACCTTTACATCGCCTGCACAATGAGGCGTGCATGCGCTCTCTAAGTAGGTCAACTTAATATCTACACCGTTCCCTCTGGAACATCCGGTGCTAAAGCTTATGGTATACATTCGTCAACACTCTCTCTCTGCGAATGATATTCTGGAAGCTGGAGCTTTTTTTTATTATTTTCATTCTCTCTCTAAAGTCTCTCACTCTGCAGCTTTCTTAAAACTTATTTGACGAATATATTTTGCCGTTCACCCGTTCGTTTCTGGATCTACCGCTAGATGTCGTCCGAAGTGTTCGTAATTTCGTAAATTAAATGCTTTCGATATTCTTTAAAATATTGAACATTTTTTATTGGAAAGTAATGCAAACTCTCTTCTCTCTTTGCCTTTGCCTTTGCAGCTGGTTTCTTGACAATTCACTGAAAGAATTAGAAACAGGTGTTCTATTTGATAGAGATCCGACACTCAACATCTGTATGCGCATGGAGGATATTCTCATATGTATATATGTACATATGTACGATCTTTATTAGAAAGTGTATTGTTAATCGCCGTAACTGATCGCCAAACACTGATCGCAATCAGTTTGTTGTATAGATTTCTAATACTCATGCTTATTGCGAAGACTCTTCCAAATCTGTCAATCTGAAAATAAGCAATTTCCCAGCATTGGGAAAATGTAGGTACAATGTGCAAAATCGCATGCAAAGGAATGTAAAAAACATTTTTATTTTTACTGAACTTGGAATTGTTTATTTTTGTCATTGTCACTGCACATTAATATCGGCTAATCTTTCGACACGATCACAGTTACACATATTTACGGTACCTAATGGGTACTCGAACCACTCGAACTACTACAATGGAAATATCGGATTTATGCTAATGATCACCGATCAAAACTGGACTAGCAGATTTTCTAGGCAGAGACGCAACAATGGTTAGCTGGTAACAACAAAAGCAACAACACATTGTGCACGAAATTTTTTACCACTCCAACTCACACCCTCCCCCACCCCCCCGCCAAAAAAAAGAGAAATAAAAGAATGCTTAGTGTCTTCAAATGTCCATGGTTTTATGTCTAAATATTGCAAATCTCCATTCTTGCACCACAGCTCATCTTTCTACACCACTTGATTCTTTTTGTGCGCTCGCAACTAATGCCGCAGCAGCAGAGACGCGGATATCGGATCGGTGTTGTGTTGTGTGAGTAAGTGAAAATCTTTTAATCGGCATTGGCGACACTGTTCAAGAGCATTAACATGACACAGCAACAACTGCAACAACATCCATAATACTACAAATGGTGCAAAACATTAGTCGCACTTGCTGCACCGACGAAAATGCATACAAACAGACACACATATATATATGCACACACTTGCACCCGAACAATCAAACAAGCGACCAGGCGTACGAGGAGGCGGCCATGGAAAACAATGGCGCTGGAGGCACTTGAAACATGACAATATCAATTTGTACATACAATGGTCTAATCTGATAATCAGTGCAAACATGTCCTTTGTGCCCATTGTGCGTGGAACAATGCGAATGGAATAGTTTTGCGCCAGGATTAAGTGTGCCAAAAACACAAAGAGACAAGCCAGCGGTGCCCAAGTTGTAGCTGCGAGCATCAGTTAGTCGGTGAGGAAATACACGTACTTGCTAGTCGCTTGGTGGCGGTGAAACTGGTTGGCATGCCCGCACTAACTGTAAAGCTGGCAACCAGCATTAGGCGGTGAAGCAGGAGTAACGGTTAAATTTGTGTTTTGCTGACAGCTCCATGGCAGCAGGGAAAAGCGTTGTGAGTGGTTTGATCCAAGTGTTGGCATCGCTGAACCTCTCGTATGCGCTTATAATCAGGAAGCTGCGGTCGTACGGTTTGGAGCATAATTTGGCTACAAAATAAACATGGTATTAGTTAGGTAATCGTCTATTCTAATAAGCATACATTTTTGGATTGAGCTGACTTTTTGTTCAACACTTTCATTCATAAATATAGTGTCCCACAATTTTTAAATGTCGGCCTAACCAAACCGCTAATGGACTTTCATACGAGGTTTTTTTTTGTCGGAAATCTGTGATTCGATACTGTCTGGCGCAGGTTGACTGTTGTTAGTAGAAACTTTTTTCTTAAATTAAGATATAGCATCAGCTATAATAGCCAAATACTTACAATATTTTTTTGAATGAAAATATGAAAGACATCGTTGCACGTGTATCCAATATTGGGAAGTATTTACCCGATTTTATCTATTTTAGTCACACAGACACAATTTTACCAGTAAAATATTCTCTGTGTAATTCATTAAGATGCCTCACAGATTGACCGATATAAACATCAACCTTAAGTTCGAAAATTTTTATATTAGGTATATGGGGGTTATGGAAAGTACTGACGCCACTTTACCATTTTTTGGCACAAGGGCACATAATTGCCAAAGCAAAATGCTCTCTGAATTTCATTGATATATCTCACAGATTGGCCGATATTTTAGGTAAAAAGTCAGTCATAAGCACTGAGGTCCACATATTCGGTATCTGGGAGCTTGAAAGTTATGTAGCGATTTTCGAAATTTTTAGATGTGGGACGGAATAATTTGAAGGCCCTATTTGTGAAAAGTTTCATACCAATATCTGCATTGGTGCTTGATTAATATTCTGTAAAGTGAAAGAATCAGAGGGGATTTAAAATGGTGATGCATTTGAAATAGTCGTTTTTGTACTAAGATTTCGCCCACTTTCACAACGTAACATAAAAATATCAGGATAATGTTATGTACCAAATTCAGATGAGATTCGTAGAGTAGTTCTTGAGATAGGGAATTTCACCTAAAGGTAGGCGGTGCCACAGCCATTGTTCAATTTTTTTATCAATTCCTATGTAGCCCTAGGTAGCGTCTAGGCTATGAAGTTTAATCTTTCTGGTGTATTTTTTTAGTGAATTATCGGACTATTAGTAGTTTTCAACATAACCGTTATATGCATAGTGGGCGTGGTTATCAATCAATTTCATCCGTTTTCACACTGTCTAAGAAGGTGTCGGAGGAATTTGTTCTAGGAAAGTTTGGTTCATATAGCTTTAGTGGTTTGTGAGATATGTATATTTAACCTATTAAGTTAAAATATTTTATAGGTTTTCGTTTAACGGCATTTTGCGGGCGTGGAAGTAGTCCCATTACGTCCATATGCAACATCAACCTCTTCAGAGTGCCAAGGATCGTATGTACCAGGTTTTACTCAAGCTATCGCTTGCACGGACTAACGGCGGGACAGACAGTCACCCAGAATTCAACTCGTCTAGTCATCATGATCACTTATTATTATGGTTATAATTCCTTATCTATGTCGATTAGTTTTAGGTGTTACAAACAACCGTTAGGTGAACAAAATTATTCTATTCTCTTGAAACATGTTGCGAGAGTGTAAAAATTTACTTCCGAAGGTTGAAAATAAGAAAGGCCGATAAGAAATACGAATTGAATCATCATCAAAAATAGACAAAATGTACCACACAGTTATGTACCACAGACCTTAAAGTTAACTCTGTTCAAAAATAATAATACTTTCCTCTATGCATGCCGTTGAAAAAGAGTGTTTTAACCGATCACCTGGTTAAAGAGTTAAATTGAATTCATTAAGAGAGCAAACTAATAATAATATTACCCAAATGTACTTTTCTAATAAATATGTGCATCCTATGTGGAAAATAACAAGACCGGACCTCTATATTTTTTTTATTTCTCAACTGCTCAAGAATATATGGCTAAAGCCTCATTCGTTCAGAAGATGTATTTATGATGTCTCAAAAGTGAAACTCCAGGTTTTTTTTTCTCGATATTTTACATGATTACATCATATATGATTAAGACATTTCATTTGTTTTTAATTCTACATCGATGTTCCGACATTTTCCTTTTCAACTTTTCTTCTAAACCACCTTTAAATAAAAATCTACTTTTGCCGAACTTGAATGCTTTCTAATAAATGATGAAAATGAGAAGAGTGCCGACAAAAGCAACTACTCCTCTTCGTTGCAAGGGTAAATAGAGAGGCTAACAACAGCTGCTGCTTTAAATAGGAACCAATTCGGGAAAGGAAGAAACAACTGAAGTTGTAGACAGGGTTCAGTCGACATTGTTTAAGAATTTAAGGAGGCAATGAAGAGCAAAAATACCTCAAATACTAGGTTTTGTAAACTTTGTCTTCTTAGACAAGCCAATTTTAAATATTATATACCAGCAAAGTGATCTGAGAAGATTTTGCTACAAATCCGACAGTTGTGATTTGAGGTAAATTATATTTCTGTGCTATCGATTTATATGCATATAACGGTATTTCTCTATCGGTAGTGAAAGCATTAGGCACAACTTGTACATTTATATATATATATGTGTTCTATTGTTAGTTCGTATTGCAATCATCTATTAAATTGGAACGATTCAAGAACCCTTTAACATGACTTCTGTGCATTGACTCTTTCCTAAAGCACATTTCGGCTAAGACGATTTAAACTAGAGACTAATAAATACAATTTTTTTACATTCACAAAAATTTTATTCCAATTGGTTTTCGACGAGTGTCTAAGAAATTGAATTTGCTTGTTGCCTGATCTTCTAATTTTCACATACCAACATAAAACAGGACAAGATCTATGCACCGGTAATTGTCAAGGTAAATTATATTTGCCTATTTTTCTGTTGTTTTTGTAAATTTTTCTGCTCTCCACTCGCATTTGGTGTAATATTGAAATATTTAGAGAATTTGTGTGCCTAAATACTGGCGCCAGACAGGGCCGATGCCGATTATGACAGTCTGTGGACAAACTGAGACAATGGGACCAGGCGTAGAACGACATACACGCAGAGAAAATGGAAATAAAAGAATTGCTGGTACAAATTCAACCTGTCAACCTAACGACTTCTGCGAACACACCCCGGGCCAAAGGTACAAACAAGATGACAAGTATGTTTGCTTGTGTAATTGTTGTATGTGTGTGTGCAATGGAACATATTGGTATTACAAAAAATGTTAAACCGAAAGGGAAACAAGTAGTTACCATATAAGCCAAAGTGTTGCACTAATTTTGAGCCAGAAGAGCCTAAGCAACTGCTTAGAGAGGAGCGTTTCGCAATTCCTGGGACAATGGCTGAGATTGCGGGAGTTGGACTATAAGAATGCCCGAAGTTGCGGGAGGGCGTTAACATGTCCTGCTGTTTGGAATTTTATTGCGCATCCGTGTACGCAATTCTCTTGTTCGGGCTGAGCATACAGCGCGGCGAGTTGAGCAGTTTCGAGGGCATATTATTATATATTTTATTAGAGTGCGATTGCGAAAGATGTACGGCGGCAGCGTGGCTTTGAAAAGGGAAATTTGCCTAAGATGCAGGTAGTAGGGATGAGGGATGCGATTACGAGTTCAAATATGAAGAATTGCAGTAAGGATTTTACCAGCTGTTATATAATGGAAATGTTTTTACTTGAAAGGGAAAACATACTTGTAGTAGGCATACTATTTGAAATAAATACATACCTTTAAATAAAACTAAAAGTCTAATCCTTTATCCAGATAAGTAAAATCCCTCTAATCCATAAATTCATTACAGCGTCATTCATGCTACCGGTTGCAAATTTTTTTGTATAAATAATGTATGAATTAAAAAATCATACGTTTTAAAGTATACACTTACTTACCTACGTACATATTCTGCACATATACTAAAATTTCTAACGAGCCCTATTGGGTTCCAAGCAGGCTTATCGAGGCCGAATTGTGCTTTCTTCTAGATTAACAGTTTGTATTATTATATAACGAGTATATATTTCTTATTATGTAACAATGTGCAACCAAAAAGGAAAACCCCTGCCTTCGACAATATACCGAACGGCGCCAGCTCAAGATGTTTCCACAATAAGAGAGATATTTAAATGTAGGACTCTCTAATGCTGGACTTGTTATAATAGAGGACCAAATGAGGGATATGGTTCTTGAAAAACAGACGGTAAGACCGCTCTTGCTAAATTATTCACTATCTGCTGTCTTGTCATCTATTAAATAGCCACTTTCAAACACTAGAACAAAAATAAACTCCATGCTGATGTTACCCAAGTAACTTTACTGAAAGCTTACTAATGAGATTCCATACTGTGGAACAATGCATTATCCCTTTATATTGTTTAAATAGCGTATTTTTGAGCAAAAAGTTCCTCGTGGTCAAAAATCGAATTAGTGCACTCGCCTCTGATAGAAAACTTGAGTACTAGCTATTATTTAGTAAATAAATTCCTTTAGAGAAACTATAAATCATACTGGAATTATATTCCTTCCTTGCAATTCTGTACAATTCTTACAAGTTCCGCTACAATGATTTTACGAACTCGAAAACATGATTTTCAGAAAGAGATCCAAGATTGAACCAAACGTAAATGTTACTAAGGCAAAACATTAAATTAAGCGAATTGAACTAAAAAACAAACAATAAAATTTATTTATATTGAGAATTTAGAAAGTTAATTTTGGCAATAATATATCATTAATGTAGATCTCTATTACGAAAAATTAAGAGCTATCATTTTGGAAATGATATCCAAAAATACATTGATGTTATAAGAAACACTGAACATTAGAGTTCTCAAAAATGGAAAGTCTAAAGAGTATTAAAACTTAATGGAATTTAAATAGCAAACAACAGTAAATCTACTTTACCAGGGTTCTCGTTTATAAAAACATATGTGCTATATGAAAGAAAAAGATTAAGAGTTGAACAAAACGACTTTGAAAGCGAAACGAAAGCTTTACGGAGAACTCCATGTAGATATTGAGCAGCTAACTCAAAGGAGATAGACAGACACATCCAACTGTATGATAACCAAACGAAACAAATGACGATATAGACTCACATCAAGAGGAAATAATTATTCACCTTTATTGTCGTAACTGTAAACTCGAGGGGAATTAACTGGGAGTCTCTCATTCGGCTATTCATCGTCCAATAGGGCCGAAGAGATAGACTTTAGATAGCTGCAAAACAGTCTTCTAAGATTTTGCTATATATTGTTTCACTTAAACTTTACTTAAAAAGTTTTTTTTAAGTAAAAAACTTTGAAAAGTTAGAATATTGAAATTTTTAATAATTTTGATTTTGATACAATCTGGAGAATTCTGAGTCAAAAAGTTGAAAGTTAGAAAAATTTTATTTTGCTGTTTTTTTTTTGTTTTTGTTTGCTCAACGAGTGATTGTAAAGTTATTAAAATAATTTCAAAATATCAATAGATGGCGCTGTGGTAGAAATATTTGTAAAATAAGATTTTTAAAGCGCTTACATATACCAGTCTAAAAGGACTTTCCACAATTTCCATTTAATTTTCAAGTAAATAACTAATTGGCACTCATACTTACAACAACAAATTTTTGAAATAAATTTACCTCTTCGAAAATTCAAATTTGCCCTTGATTACAGCTACTTACACGCAACGAAATATCAATTGGCTAGTCAAGTGGCTAATACAAATAACAAATAGGCAAACAGACAAACATAATTTGAAAATATTTACCAACAAAACCAAAAACAACACACAAGCCAAAGAAAATTAACTCGAAATGTATTTATTACCCAAATTCCAGTGAAAAAGGCATCGACAATGTGAAGCAGGCAAGCTTTATTAAAGAGGCACTGTCCAACCACAAATAATGGAAATGAAATATTTTCAAAATTATTAAACAAAAAATTATATGCATATTTAGATATGTATGTGTGGGGGTGTGAATTGCGTTTGTTGCAAGTCACGCAGCAGTCGCTGGCACTTGAACCACATAAATTGGTAAAATTTGTGTTTATTCAAGAGTACGCCTATTTTACGTTGAACTGGGCAAGACGACAGTCGAAGCAACCTGTCGAACGGCAACGTCATCTTCAATTGGCCTTTTCTTTCGTGTGCCCAAAAATCGGGCAGGTACTTCATGCGACCGATTAGGTGTGTCCAACTGTTGTGCGTTTAATAAGAAAAGCAAAAACGAAACAAACCCCAAAAAAAAATATTCACGATTTACTTAACAAAATATTTTCAAATGTAAGAAAGTATAGCGCAAACAGCAAAAATACGCTAGTAGCCATTATGTTTATCTCTTTGTGAATTACAAAAAAAAAAAAAAAAATGACAAAAACATTGCTTGACATGCTAATTAAGAGACAAGTGTAAGACTGGAGTATGAGTTAGCAACAAATGACAGTTTCAGAGATTTCAATATGCAAAAAATACGCCTATGTAACATATGTATGTAGCATATGTATGTTTAGTTTGATCTACTGATATGTATACATATGTATGTGAATGGCTTCCAGTTCAAGTATTTACTGTCTGCAATTTGTCGTCTAAATTGACAATCAAAATCTGACTCACAAAAAACATTATACAACACAAGGCAACCCACACTGCGCTGACGGATTAAGCCACTTATAGTAATAAATAAATAAATTTCAGAAAAAAAGAAAAAGAAAGTATGAATATAAAATTTTTTGTCGATCACGTGTTCAAGCTTACTTGCAAAGCAGCAATGCCAACGCCTTAGAGAAAACACTCATACAACTTGTAAGGACAGAAAGACGTAAGAACGGACCCAATTCGAGTGGAGAGAAATATTTTATTTACCCGATGGCTCAAAAGTTCAAGACAAACATTTCATATTCGCATATAATATCCTTATAAAAATAAATCATACCGAAAGGATATGGTGGAAATTAAGTTTCAAGATTGATTTATGCAAAGCATCGTTATAAGGAAGGATAGACAATGCTGTTACCTGCTTTCATTAATGTTTAGGTTAGGTTTAGGCATTTTAGAGCAAATAATATGATTTTGATATTACTTGTAGTAGCAGAAAACATTCCGCAAATAATTTTAAGGAATGCTTTCGAGCTAACAGCGCTTACCGATAAATGCCGGAGTTCGTTCCGAATACGGAGATTCGACGGTCGTGGGATAAATTGATCATATTTGGATCACTAAACATCCCCTTTACAAAATTTGTCCTGATTACTAGCGGAAACATAATTTTTTGGGCTTCCAAATATAACGGCATACACAGTATTAGCTCATTTTCCTGAATTTTCGATTCGACACATTTCTTCATTTTTTAGTAACAAATTCTATTATTTTGACCATGAACCTACTTGAACTACTTTTTTATTGAATCGAATTTTTAATTCATATTTTCTTCACTAATGTCCTCTCTCTGGTCAAATACTTTACGAACTTTTTTATTTAACATTAACATCCTTTACATAATATAACATTACCATAACATTAAACTTAACATTAATTTTTGAACTTTACATACGAATAAAATCAAAGTTATGTCGAAAATTTCGCACACTTTTTCGAGTGTTATAGCATCGCTTTTACGAAACTTTGGCCTCATCGAAACCCAACGAAAATTGTTGGGTTTTAGTATCATTATTATTTTTTGAGATCGTTTGTATGGTTGCATAACCATCTTCATCCCTACAAACCCATCTAGGATTCTGGAGAATTTGTCTCTTAAGATCTTTTGATTAACTTTAATTTTATTTGATCTCCCTCCCCCTCTTGCACGGACCAACATTCAAAATATCAGAGAGATGGGCAATAACAATTTATTCAGATTCTTCATGTTAGATATCGCTGACTCGTTACTAGTTAAATTTTGGGAGAGACGAAACGAACAAACAACCGGTAGAAATTAAATGAAATTTCACAATCCATTAGAAATAAAATAGAAGGAAGCTTGATCATTTTTAACCATGTATCCACCAATCTCTTATATGAAATCCAATTGAACTTTGAAAACAAGTTTCTTAGGAAAACCTTTGCAACAGCTCGCATGTGGGTATAACAAAAAGCCATTGCAAGGCAACCGCTAATCCGAACGCCAAATAATTGCTTTTGTCATTCATTGATCCAACAATATCACAATCGAGTTACCCTACGCCCAAAGTTTCCATTGAACAAAATGCCGCAGATCGTCAAGTTGATCACTAGTTCGATAGATCAGCAAACACGATAATGCTAAGCCGCCCAAAAATCCACCACCAATGAGCGTATTAAATCTACAACAATCAAAACAAATCCCCAACAGTCGTTTTTCATTGGAACGCAAGCGCGCGCCAACCAGCTTCAATGAGTGTGATCGCATGTAGGCGAGAATTTCCGACGCGCAAGTGATCGCGATTGATCAGGCACAGGGCAGCCAGCATCGAGCATATATATATATATGTGTGTGTAATATGTATATCAGATGTGGCAGTTATTGAGTCAAATTTAAGTGGCTGATTGATCGTTGACGAAGCCACACAGCGTGTTGATTTATTCCCTGATGGTTTGAAAATGATCTTTTCATTTTATATAAAAGAACAGAAATTAAAAGGCGAAAAGAGACTAGGAAAATTGTCAAAGTGTGTTGCTGTTACCAACGCGATGGAAGAAGGAGCCATTGGAACATTTTCATTGCTAGCCGAGCATGCGCCCAAAAAAGAGTTATCGAGTTGTATTTGTCACATGCAAACATACACACGGAGGCAACCAGATAAGTACTCCACCTCATCGCCCGATTGCGTTAGGAAATCATTCTCGTAGACGACTACCGTCATACTATGCATGGATACTGTATACAGCAACTTTAATCCTTCCATGGCGACAGTGGTCCAGGATTGGTTTTTAATGAGCACACGTCCAGGTGCCCCGGAAATGGCTATTGTGGAGGATAATATTGCAAACGTCAACGACTTCGTATTGACAGATCACCGATTAAAGGAACGCTAGGTAGCTAAGACAGTCGGTATCTCAAAAGACCACGTAGGCCATATCCTCCTTGATATATTGAATATGAGGAAGCTATCGGCGCAATGGGTGCTGCGTTTCCTCCGTTTCCTGCGTTTGAAGCTGTTTAAACGCAATCCATTTCATTTCGAAATCTTCGACGAAACATTGAGGTATCAAAGAGGTAGAAGGACAGTGGACTTCGCCCGGTGAAGCTTCTCCTTAGAGGGCGAAAAGGTGATGGCTACCGTTCTGTGGGATTCATAAGGTATGTCAACATCGACTACCTGGAGAAGATCACAAGTCTCGACTATGCAAAATTATTGAGCCGATTCGACACCAAATTCATGAAGAAACTGACAATCTGATCGAATTAAGCTACGTACTGCTACTCCATCCATCCTATTCTCCAGATTTAGCCCCGGGTGACTTCTTTTTCTTGCCAAATTTCAAAAAGTTACTCGCCCGGCAGAAATTTAAGTCGAAGGTCTACTTGAAAAACTTTCAGACGGCTGAAAGACGTTGGAGAATCGCTGAGTCAAATTTATCGAGCCAAAAGGGGATTTTGTTGTTAAATAAAGCGCAATTTTTCTTTTAATCTTTGTTATTTCTTTTGTAGGCTAATTACTTATCGGGCTGTCCTTGTATATAGGTGATCTTTGTGACGCCTCGCGAGTTCACTGTGAAAAGTGAATGAGCAAAGTCTGGCGACGAACTTCAAAAATTCTACGAACTCGAAGGTGTTGCTTTCGAATCTTTTTGCCAGCCATGCCAACAACACCAACACACTGCCACAAACTTCCACACTTTTTTCACGATCCGCGCGAATGATGTTGCACTTCGGCTACGGCGACAGCGCGCAGCATTGGCGCATGCGTTGTAGCATAAGTGAGTACAACGACAACACGCGTTCAACCAAAGCGGGTGACAAGCAGCACACAAGAATAATTACAAATGTCACTGGCAATCGTGGCGAGTCATAAATCAAATCGATCGAAATCGAAATCGAAAAATCAAAATCACATTTAACTATGCACACACGACACTCTGACTGGGCATTTATGGGCATATTTTGCTGATGAGATTTTTTTCCCCCAAATCTCATTAAGTATGTACGCCTGTTTGTGTGTATGTTTGTGTGAAAGTGGTAAGTGTGCGTGAGTTTGTGGTTTATTTGGAATAAGTAATTTCTGTAAAATTCCTTTTTTTCTACAATTCTTGTATGTTTATCGTTATTTATGGTTTCTTCTTATTATTTATAATTTCACAAAAATAATGTAGGTATGCAGGCGTGTAGTTGGTGGCGTCGATGACACTGGAATTGTCAATGACAACGAAGGGTCTCACGTAGTCTCCCATATATTCTATTGTCGGTGTGTCCCCCCCCACCCCTTTACAAACACTCGCACGCAAAACCACCAGTTGGTTTTGTAAAATATGTTTTCTCATTTACATATTTGCTTAAGCATAATAATTTCCATACCTTTTCTTAGGCACATCCATACTTATTATACATATAGTATATGAATAAATTTTCTATTGTTCGATAAATATTTGTAATGTAAGTTTATCAAATAAGCATTAATGTCAATATAATGTAATATTTTAATTTACATATATACAGAAGTGCATACATACATAAATACTTAAATGGGCAATTATGACCGGGTGACTCATAGGACCCGAACCGAAATAAATCCAAACCGTTGTCAAATCGTTGAATACACATTTTATCAGTTACATAACATCCATACTAAATTTTTTTATGCATGCCTTTCTTATCAATATATAAAAGTGTATATATGTATGTTTGTAAAAATTATCTTTGTATGTATGCTTCCGCTAGAATTAGAAACCATGAAGTCGATTTTGAGACAATTTTCAGGTTAGTTTTATAGAAACCGGGAAGTGCTTCTTTGGGTATTTCTCAGGGAGTTGCCACCTGCTTGAGAAGAAGAATGTGTTCAATTATATGAATCGAAAATGGATAGGAAATAGAAGATATCTAAAAAAAACATGTATTTAAAAACACTTCAGTCTAAAAAACGTTTTGGCAGTGTTGCCACCTTATTTAAAATTAAAAATTTACAATTAATATTTTAATATATTAATTGACTGCAAAAGTAGTCGCAGGTACACAAAAGAAATTTGAGAAAGCTCCATCTCAGAAGGTTTTTGGAAAATAATATTCACTTATTTCAAAAAGTTAAAAAGCTATAAATAAGGGTTGCCATCTACGTTAGTCTGCCTAAAAACTAAACAACTGTAACGAGCTCTCAGTATTAACACAGATTATTTGATTCTTCCGCAATAAATATGTTGATGTAACTATAGTCTCTTCTATTGGCATTTTCAAATCGGGCGGAGAGTCGCTATGGAAACCCAGAGGGTGTCAGTGAGATAATGCTAAGTTAAATGTCACTTTTGGGTAGTGTGGTTAGTGGAAAGCCAAAAAGGCTTCTATTTTTGGAAAGAGGGAACTGTGTAACATGGTAGAGGTCACTTAGGACACTTACCTCTGATATCTCACCTTCAGAAACTAGGTCATGTAGAATCGACAGGGTCCAATGCATAAGCTGAGAATGATTAAACTTTAAAGCATTACTTTGAGAATCTCAAAACTTCAACCGGTTACAAAAAACTTTACAAAAAAACTCCAACATTTCATCAAATCCAGAGACTTGCTGTGCTTAGTACGGACTCACTGGGGAGCATACGGATCGCAATAATGCCACTTGAGTTCAAGTATTCTTTTCAAATAATAAAACGAGGTCTTTATTGCACAAATTACATTTTTCAACGAAGAATATCTCAAATACCTTATAGCACAAAATCGTTTCCGTGATAATATTGCTAGAAAATCTAAACCAATCAAGGCCATGTAATAGGAGAGGGTCGCTAGCTTCATTAAGAAACTGAAGAAAAATTATTTATAAATCATTTAGTTATAAGCCAATGTGTATATTAATAGCTTATGAAAATTCAAAAGAGGGAAAGAGAAGGCTTTCATTAAAATTATATTTTAATACCCAATAATTCGCGCCATAAATAAACATAGGTCGCAGCGGATAAGCATGATCTCAAATTCATAACAAAACCAAAAAAAAAAATAATAATTGTTTAGATCAAACCCTTCTAAACTCATATAATGTGCTTTAAGAATTATTATTTATGAAAGAACTTGAACAATTTTACAAACATATTCAAAAACACATAGGGAGGATGTGACAGGATGTGGAGGATGGGACGTGACATGTTTAAGAATATTTTAGTCACCAGAGGTGCAGAAGTTTAGAATTCCATCGTTTTCTGGAAGAGTTTTAGAACACTCACAGTCGATTTTTCATAAGCCAAAAAAACTGTAGACCCTGCAAACTGTAAAGTAGGCAACGAAAACGTTTTGTCTATGCACCAAAATTCTTTTCAATACATGCTCTTTTCAATTCTTTGGAAATACAAATGGTAATATAGACTTCAGTGATTTTACTTGCGAACTTTATAGTATATGGTATATGGTAAATGTCTTTACCCTTTGTTTTGGTCGAGGGAACGGTTTTAACAGAGTTCCATAAATAACTCTTCTCTCATTTGGTCGACTCCCGTCGCTCACCGCATGTCCAAGCTTATTTTCTACTACTGATCGTCTGACGGCGGCCAATCTCCAACCTCCGTGAGTGTTTCTGGTTGCGAAAAATTTCTCCTACACTTCGCCGATTGTTCGGAAGTCGCTAAAAGTTAGTGTCCTCTATTTATAAGAGCACAGCAAGAGGCTCACCTCATATTGATAAGCTCGGCCGATTAAGCAATAATACTAAATACTTAGCGTAAATAAATAATTCAGTACTTTTTAAATGCAGTGTAAATGTTGTAAAACATAACGAGCCAACCTATTTTTATTGCCCTCAATGTATTATATCTTAATGCTCGTTACATTTTGAAGAAGAAGAAGAGTTATATTACAAGAAGGTCATTAAAAGCAACATCGTAATTTGTTGAGATTTATAAGCGCACGCAATAGAGCGACAATAAATTTAAATAAATGTACATATTAGAATTCACAAGCACATTAATAGCAGTGAGGTCAAAAAGCGAAATAAAAAATACATTAGACTACACGACAAAAAGAATATACGAAAGGATATCCTACTCAGCGCAGCAGAGCGGCCATTTCCTTTTTATGTCTCCACATAGTTGAAAGTAAATCGTAGAAAATGGCGTGCTGAGGATACCAAAAAGCTACCGGCAGCAACAAACATCGCGTACAAAGCTCACTCAACAGTGACAACTCACTCCCGACCAGCAAGCGCGCTGCCAGGGTGTGAGTGCCATTTATGGCTAACAATTAAATGGATTCCACTCGTTTTATTGTTCCAGTGTGCCAGCGAGCGAGTAGCGGCACAAAAGGCATCAGATAAGCACATATATATTTTTTTTTTATTATTGTCCTTTTTTAAACGTGAAATATTAGAGACTCCAACCGCATGGCGTTTGGCAAGTGGCACGAATGCAGATGCCGATGATGTGGCGGCAAGCATATACGAAAATGAAATGAAACATTAAAATAAAAAGGCACACCGCAGAGTATGGCCATAAAATGTTGCCAAAATGGTACTCTGCAATCCAAAAGGATATTCGCACACATATATACACATACAAGCGTACACGCATTAGTGCAAAGGTATTAATGCGCAAGTGTGTAGCTTTATTTGTATGTATTGGTGGTGTTGGTAATAAAAGCAGCGAAAACAAATTAAACGTTCCAAAGGACAGTGCCGTAACTGTTGCAAACCAAATACATATGAGTACGCCCGCATATTCGTACAGTGGAATACAAAGCAGGAGTAGTGTCACAAAAGGCTTGCTAAAGTAGGTGTATGCGAAAAGAGTTTGGGTGGACCATTTTTTTCCATTTTATTTGATTTATTTTTTTTTACTAATTTGTAGTCGCATGTGATATATATATTTATATATACTATATAGTAGTGGTTAAAACAGAAGAGTATCATACTTTGCAGTGGGCAAAGGATTTTTCATGCATATTCAAATAACAGCAGCCAACTTCGCGCGAAACACAAACGGAGTAAACAAAACAAAAAAATCGAGATGAATAAAAATCTGAAGATCCCTATATATAGGTTAAGATACTGTTTTTCATTTTGTTTCAGATAGCACGAATTTCTGGAATACCCTTCGTCCGTTGTGACTCTCTTGAGAAAGGTGATTACGAAGATTGGCCCAGTAGCCGCCATTTTGTTTAAAAATGCAAACACAATTTTTTGTTGGAAACACAAATTCATACTTAGTAAAAGAGAGAGAGAAAAATAATATAAACATTTGTTAGCTTAGCGAGTATTTTTTTTGCAGCTTGCGTTAGCTTCGAGTTCAAATGATTTAGGACGTCACTTTAAACTACATATCCTTATGAAATGATAGAAGAGACATCCAAGATGATCGATTACCATGGCGAAAGCTGTAAGTTTAACACCGATTTTGTTTGAGCAACCCGAAATGTCTCATTTAATAAGACCGCTAACAACTCTTTGTTAAATTTGTCCTTTTCCGAGTGTGCTCTCTTGAAATTAACTTATGATTCGTGTGATGCTTGACCTCTTAAAAGTTTTTAAATATCAACTTGGATACGAATATCCGAAGAGGTTTTGTTAGGTTAGGTTTCGGGGCTTATCCTCGCGACGTAGAACATCAAGTGGAATCGGACAGAGCAAACATCAGTACTCTGTTATGCCACAACTCCCAATTATGAATCAAGAGCCTATCACGAATTTGTCGATTTCTGCCAACTTTCCGGTTCACCAAAGGTATGAGGCCAGGTCCTTGTTCGAGTCTTACCACGAAGTACAATAACTTGATGCAATTGGTAATAAGGCAAAACGCTCCTTGACTAGTCGTGAGTGCACAGTTAGATAGCTCAAGGCCAGTATTGCCGTCCTGAGTGAACGTTCATCTCTCTGTAGGAGACTCCAGCCTTTAACTATTTAAAATTTCGAAGTCGATTTTATAAAATTGCTTCTTATGAATTTGGCTACAAAGTTACCACCTGATTGGGAATTTATTTATTTTAAAATAATAGATTTAAGTACGCACTAAAAAATAAATTTGGTTATTTGCTAAAAAAAAAACAAAATTATGTAAAATAAAATAGAAAAGGAAAGGTACAACACTTTATGATTATTTTTTGGGAACACTGTTCCTCAATAATCACGTCTAATAAGTTTTGACTTACTTTTTGCAAATCCTTTAATATCTTTTTGCAAATCCAAATAGACTATATTTTATTTGCCTTTGATACATATTTATATGCACCCATAATTCTACATTAAATCGTTACCGCTCTCCTGAAAATTCAATGCCTCCCCACATAAAGCATTTCGCTCTACTTTTTTTATTGCTAACTGCCATTTTTATGACTGTGCAACAAACCAACGAAAAGAGCAAAAAGGACATCCCCCACACACTCACCGCAATACAGGATATTATATAAAGGATTAATGTTTGTTCTTTTAATTGCCTCGCAGCACCGAAAGGACAAAAAGCATTCCGACTATTCGTCGCTGAAAAACAAAGAAAGTTAAAACAAAACTCACAAATAAAATATAAAAAAAAATATTTTCGAGGGCATAAAGTATTAAAATGTGTATCAGCATAAAATACAAAAGCATAAAAAGGTCAAATAAATAAAATATTTGCCATAAAAATGTCAACTGCAGTTGAATTATTACGCTGCCTCATCGTGGTTTGCAATGAGAATCCAACCAATGCGCGATTGGAGTGGTCACATGGCCACCAAAATGAACACATGGCAAGACCACGACTCTGCCGAATAAGCATTTAACTTCAGCAAACGGACTACCTTTGCTTTTGTTGTTGTGAAAAGTGTGTGTAATAAAATTGAATAACAATTGCTGTACTATTTATCATTAGTTGAACTCCAATTCTATTTTATTTTATTAAACTTTTTCAATTTTTACGCACTTTTTGCCTGCGTCCCCGCCATTCCCCCCTCTGCATAGCTAGCGCCTGGCATTCTCCGCTGCAACATTTCATAGTTAATCATTTGTCAAGTTGTTGGCCGACCACCTCGACAATCTGAACTTAAGTCCAGTAGCTGAATTCTGTCCACAAGCATATCCAACATCTTCGTTGGCAACGCTGAAACTGCGGCCGCCAGCTGCTCAGCGGGTCCATCATTTGTTGCATTGATGTTTCTCGTCTGTTGCAACAAGCCTTAACGTATCGCTCTGTGTAAATATGTATTTCTGTCATTTAATTAATTTCATTGTCATATTTTGCAACGTGCAACAATTAATTGTGTGTGTCACTCATTTGTGAAGGTATGTGGGTACAAGAAATAAAACGGTGGTGGCAGTCAGTACTTGCAAAAGCTGCTCCTGATGCTCATTTTGTTATGATCATAGCATAAGTGGATATTTACTTGAACCAGAAACCTCCTGTAGAGGAACTTAGTTAGGGTTCCTTTCATTTTTAAGCAAGCAAGTATTTGAAAGATCCACATGTCACGAAAGTACTTTCATGTGGATTTCTATTGAAAAAAGCGTTCGCATATATAAACCTTAATATAATATATCCCAGGAGAACGGCATATTCGGCTTATCTTTGGTAAAAACGCTAGCGTCGACTCCGACAATTTTAAAAAATCTAGTCTATAACTATGATAATATTCGTAAAGATGTAGTTTCCTTGAATGTCAGGTATTTCTAACAAGTTATTAGAGTACTTTGAAATTTATTTAGAACTGCTTCGCTTTAATTAATATACAGAATACGGAATATTGGTAAACGGAGCACATTTCAAACTGTCTCCAATAAGCCACATCCTTAGGATATGTTCAGTCTTCGCCTCGAAAATTCTTATCCTACGTTGAGCAAACAGAACTTCAAAGCATGATACTGGTGAAGTTAATATTGCTATTCGCTTACAAGATCCATTTGGTTCAGTAATTGAAGGTTCACGACTCTCACGTCATTCGTCATGTTTTTTTTGCTTTCTGAAAATATTACACGAAACACCATTTTAGTCAATACTGAGCATTAAAAAGCTAAAATTAATGATTTTTTGTGACCGTAAATTGCTGGGCGCAAATTAGGAGGGTCTTTGGTTTCGTCTGAATGGTGTGATCTCCCACGGCGACATCGAAACTATGAATTCTGACACGATAGGACCATTTACTTTTACCATGTCGTGAAGGATCTATGTAATACACAAGTGTACTATAAACGGTTTAGGTCCATGAGGAGAACATCGAACAAGGATGTGTTGAAATTCGCAGAAAACTCTCTTAACCATTCGATATATTTCGAAAAATATTAGGGTGATGTTTGTTGGTTAATACCCATTTGGGACTGTTAGAAAACCTGTACGGAAACCACAAAAACACCTCCAGTTGGATCTCATTTATTGACAAAACGCCTTGAACCCATCACAAATTTGGTACCTGAAGATGTGAGATCCAAGATATTTCAGCCTTGACCTTGCTAAGTTCTGGGAGTCAAGAAGAAAGAGTTTAGAAGGTTTTACCTCGACTTCTTCCAAACAGTTGTGGACTACTACAACTGGTATCCGCTAAGATTTTGAACCTTACTGCGTGTACGCCGAAGCCGGAAAATAGCCATGAATATAACTGTGAACTTCAATCAGTAATATGGTTTGTGTCGTTACTGAAAAAAATTGACATTTCTAGTTATTCGAATGTGACTATAGTGGTACTAAACTAGTATATTCTAAACCTGAGCTATACCAAACGATTTTACAAACTTCTGGGCTTTTACGAAGCCTAACGAGGTCAATTAGGGATCTGTCACATCCAGGGTTTCACCAAAGTTCAAAAGCATTCAGATGTAAGCAAAATCGATCCAGGCATCAGGCAGAAATCCTTACAATGTCAGTGAATTTCTTTAGCAGAAAAGTAGCCTGAATCAAGGACGAAAAGTGCACAATTGCATCATTGCACAAAAAAATCCTCTCCAAAGGACTCTAACGACAAATACCAATGCTCTTCTATTTAGTTTGGGTATCGACTTTCAGCCAATTAGTCTGAGACTAATCAAGTCTAAAAGTCGCTATATATAAGTCTGACATATAGATATAGACATATATGGACATATATGTACATACGTATGTATGCGTATTCAAGTCACATTCTGACACGAATAAGTTATCAGCCGCAAGCACACACACATATATATATATATATATATATATATATTCGAACACTTGCGGCAGAGCATCCGCCCATTTTCGAGCTTATCTCGCGACAAACAATAAGTTTACTGCCAAACAGAAGCTGTTTACCACCGCAAAGTGACAATCAACAAAATGAAGATGAAGAGAACAACAACAACAACAATAACTAACCACATACTGAGATATAATAAAAAGTAGTAACACAATAATCAGAAATCGGAAATGTTCATCAACAACAACAAAGCAGCAAATGAAGAAAAGTCAAATGGCAGCCCAACGGCAGCGCGTGTGAGGGGGTGTGTTGAGGCGCTGGCAGGCCGACAGTTGGGGCTGTCAATCACGCGGCAGCGAAGCAGTTAAAATGATCGACAACACGTCGGAGATGCAACGCATTCCGCGGGATAAAAATCAGTAGCTACAAAGACACAAAACATAACAACAACAACAACAACAATGAGAGAAACCAAAAACAATTAAAACAGAAGAGGCAGAAAACTAGGCACTCACATATGGTATGCTTATGTAACGGTGTGTGCGTGTTTGTGAAGCCGGCGATTGAGCCACTGGAGGGAGTGAAGCTCGAGCGACCATAAAAACGATCATTTATCACACGAAGCGCGAATACGTTGCACACACACACACACATGTATTTTTTACATGTTTAAAGATAGATTGCCAGATATGTGTTGCCATAAAGTCACTCGCTTATAATTCAGTTAGGCAGTTAGTCACTCACGCCTGGACAGTCAGCCGGTCGGAGACTCAGCGATTTGTCTGCGTAGAAATCTTAAGTAGCCGAAGTAGGTGTGTATGCCATTGATTGCTGTGAATTAATTATGGAAATCGAAATAATTTTTCACATTTCATTTTGATTGCCTTTGTGAAATTAATGCGTTTAAATGCGCAGTGGCAACAGCAAACACACACGCACACGCACACGCACGCACACACACACAGATAACTAACGCAGTGCTCATGATGTATGTATGTATGTATGTTTATTGTGTTCACTTGCGCCACGCATGCTGTGGCATAACTAATTTTCCCGATATGTGCCACAAATTGTGGCAAGCATTGTGGAAGTAATGCGTGTACATGCATCCCCATGGAATTCATTGGAATCGTCGCGCTGTGCCACCCGAGCGATAATTGCATGCGTGCTGGTGGTCACACATGTCCTGGCTGCCACCGATATCGCTGCATCTATGAGTGACAAATATGTTGCACGACACAAGCCAAGCAATTGCTGTAGCCGACAGTGTTAAAAGAAGCTTGGCGCAGTTTTTTCGAGCGGTTCTAATTAAAAACAATGAGCTAAGTTCGAGTAAAAAGCGGTGATGATTAGTCAATAGTTTAAAGTTGTAAGTCTGTTCCGGAGGGAGTGGCAATCAATGATCTTTGCAATGTGGACTGGACTTTGAAGGTCAGTGGGGAGTTTTACCAAATGTGTTTCTAATATGAGATAGGTGTTCATCCCTAGTATCCCTAATATCAAGGTATCTTCTTCAACTTAAACTGGAATGTCAATTACAACGATAAACAACGAAGAGGTACGAATATATTAGTCTCATCGTGATGCCAACTTCCACTTAGAAAGACAACTATTGTCACAAAGGATTGTTAATTTTTGTACTCCATATAATTGTACCCCGAAAATCTCTACCGAGAAATATATCTTCTGCATTTTACTGTCAAAGCATTTCCTTCTTTTTTTCGATAATATAATATGTTATAACATGTTCTGCTATAATTCAAATCCCGTTAGGATGACTTACAGATTTATACGCTGAAGAAACGAGGGCTAGTTACTCATTATTTGCTTGGGAAATTTTTTCCCCTTTTGCATTTTGAACTTGCTGCTTCGAAATATTCCCCTTATATTTCTTTAGTCCTTATATTTATCTACTGATACAACTTTTTGGTGGATCAGAGAGAAAAGGGTCTTCATAGATCTTCGGACTGGAAATAGTTTTTCTTAGAAATGCGAGGGTTTTCGGACAATCGGTTAGTTTTCTTCGAGAAATATTTCGAGTGGTATAACCTTCTCTACTGTTCCATTGCAGACTCCGAGAAGTAGCTCACCACACAGATCATAATGTTACTTTCTTTATCAGAAAAAAAAGACACCGCTTATGAAATCTGAAATAGAACTACGAGTTCAGGAGAACGCTGAGGGCAAAACTGCTCTTTGAAGTGTCTTGGGCTAGAACTTCGACAGGCAACAATCTTTAATTAACGCAACGATAATGACTTTGGGTCATATTGACTATATTATGCTTCTATATTTTGAGGTTATTTCTCATATTATGGAAAAATATCCGACGCTGGCTTAGTTATGATATTTATATGTTTTTTATAGAATGAAGAAGTTCACTGAACATTTTAAATAGTTAATTTAAAAATATTAAAGCCACGGGAACCAACCAACCATTTGCGTAGTTATTTTCTCTTCATACATTTCGGGGTAAGAAATAGTTTTGTTATGGCACATCGGTAGTCATTATCGATTCTTGGAATGAGATTCTCACATAAAGTTAATTTTTATAAAAATCAGCAGTTTTTTGGAGGCGGCGTCTAATCTGTATTGTCGCCTAATTGTCGAATAACCAGATAGTTCATACCACAAATAGGAGCTGAAAGGAACTTTTTGGCCAAATAACTAATGAATAAATAGAATGCACTCGGCCTACATGAGATTTCAGTCAAAATATATTTTTATGGACTCTTTATTTTATTTGTAGTTATTTGTAGTTACACACTGTATCACACCAACCGCCATCTCGTTGAGCCCCGCTGTCTCTAAGTGGAGTTTAGAGACCACACATTCGCGCGCCACAGAAACGCAATCACAATATTGCAATCAAAATGACAATCAGCAGGGAATAGGCAGCTGACAAGAGTAACAACAGCAAATCACTAACACTACAGAAACAACAAGAACAACAAACAGCAACTAAAAATGGAAGTGCATAATCGCGAAGCAGCAATCGCATTGAATATTTTCACTTGCACTTGTCACATTTATTTTATTGCGGCAATTACTCTTGTCGAGCTGCCACCAGCCACACAGTGCCGCAGAGCCAGCGCCCTGCTACCAAGCCAGCGAAGTGCAACAAAGGGTGGCAGGCACAACCCACCCATTAGGCTGAAATCCTGTTGAGCAATTGTACAATATTTATATGAACGCACAGTTAAACGAGCGCAAACACACACACATACACATATGTGCCCACTTGTATCGCATGTATTTGCTTATATATTTGTGTGTGGCAAGGGTAATTTTATTTAATCCATTGAAGATTGTACTTTCGGCTGCTGTCAAGTGTTCTCGCGCCACTCAACCACTATAATTACCGTTGTTTTCGGCATGGGTACAACAAAAACAGGTTGCTTCACAACAAAAATCACTGCGATAGATTTATTGTAATAGTTATTGTTATTGTTATTGTTTTGTTTTTGCTTAGTGTAGTCACCACAAATTAACTTGTTTGGAAATTGATTTCGGTGAGTAAATATGCGGTTTCAATGCAGTGCCATTCAGCCTCAAATTACCACTCTAATTGAGTAATAAAACCACATGTTCAAATCACTCTTCGGCAAGGCAGCTTCACGAGTTGTTGTTAGTGTGGCGCTAGTTGCATTCCAGAGCTGTGTGTTCTGTGCGTTTTTGCTATGTATTTGTAGTGTCAAATGTAAATTACGGTTTTATTGCGCAATTGCGTATAAAATGTATATGAAATGTCGAATGCCCAAATTTTCCTCATGTTTGGGAGCGTGTGTTGTGGCAAGCAATTATTTAAATCTGTTAAAGACAATGAGGTTAGTTAATTATTGGTTTGGCATATGCCTGAATTTTTGAGAGCAAAAAAAAAAAAGATCGGTGTCTTCTCTTGTCAAAAAATTTACATGCGAAAGCAACAATAAATGTATCCAGTTGCATTGAATAAAAGAGAGTATATGGACACTTCATTTTGGGGATATAACCACTTGCTATTTCTATCCCTAATAAAGTATGACGGTATATTTGGTTTATGCCAGATTTAAGGTCTGTCGAGTAGAAGGCAATTAAATTTTTGGAAAACTTCGTTAAGATCAAGTACTTTGATAACAGATTAGAGAGCAACTCAAATTCAGCAAATATTCTAATGAATTACTTCTTTCATATGAGTTCGTCGATTCTTTCGGCTGGTTCGGCACTTGAAGCTGAAATTAATATATGCTCTGCAGGTTATATTCCTCGAATTCTACCAGAAACAGTGGGTTGCTGTAGAAACTTTTACTTTTGAGGTATACTCAAAGAAAGATCTATAAGTAAAGAAATAAACTTTAGCTCCGTTGGGATCCATTAATGACAAATCTTTTAAATTTTATACTTTTATATCACTTCTGGTTTGAAATTTTTGAAAGCTTCGTTCGAGCCTTTTGGAGAGAGTACTTCTCTTCGAATCTTGCTAAAATCAAAATTCTTGAATGAGATCTTTGAAATTCTGTAGTATCCTAAAAAAAATTAATCCATAACTAGGTCGCAATTAGCTATCGGTTCAATTTACTTTGATATTTACTTCAATTTACATGATATTCTGCTTAAAGTTTACGGAACCCCACATCAAAAAGTTCCCCAACCCCATAATAAATAATGTTATCAAAACGCAGTCAGCTGATAAAATGATTATTTAACTTATTTTGTCACAATGGCACTTATCACGTTAGAATATGAAGGGTTTGAAGGGTCTGAATGGTTAGAAGCGTCTGAAGGGTCTGATATGCAGTTGCATAGCCGTGGGAGAGGACATAGTCTATGATGTGCGATCATTCATAATACTGAAACGGTCGATAGTGTAAATGCATGTATGGAATTGTAATTTCCATTCACCAAAATAGTTTATTTTGCCTCTGTAACACCCTTGACGGTAATGGGCCAGTGATGCCACATCTCTGAAATTCCCCACATGTGCATCTCCAAAGCCGAGAACAGTCTGTTAGATTATGTTACCTACATCATATAACAGACGTCATAGAAAATTTACCCTGAGAAAAGTTTTGTTCAAGCTTAATGCAATTCTTTTCGTTCGACGGAAATATGATATGTCAAAATGTCTAGCAAGAAATAGCTACTACTTGCACTGAACTACCCTGTAATACCATACATTAAGTTATAATATTTATGGCGCCACAGCAAACCTCAAAGGTAGAATTTGTTCTCGGTTATAAATGAAGCAAAAATCCCCTCTATAGAAATACGTATAAAATGAGAATAACAGCTTGAAGATAAGTCATAAAAGTATGTATTGAAAACCCCTATTTTATCCGAAGAATTGTGCCTATTAAATAAGGTTCAAATTATAAAGGAATCAACATTTATGAAGACAGGATTTTGTCATCCTAGTTGACCACTGATTTCAAATCTACTCTTCTACTAACGTAGTGCAAGCCTAGAAGCTTTACGAGTTTCCGCCACAGCTTTTAATATGTACTAGAAGCGTTTGCAGAAAGCACTACTGTAATAGTACATAATTAATACATGAAGAATTTCAACGAAATTAACGTCTCTGAAATCGTTCAAATATACAATAACGGATAGAGAAGTAGTGAAAAGAGCAATGGTTAGCGTTGAGTATCAAAATTGTTGGCTGCCTCCTATGATTGGAGCTTTTGATTTCACGCTCTCTGTGTTACTAGTCAACATTTTCAACTCAACGGAGGAGACAGGAAGATATATTAAGCCCGTATAAGTTCATCCGATACATCCGAATATACATTTAAAATACTAGAGGGAAGCGTTCCATTACCGTATGTTCGCCTTTTGAATCCATGTCCGTTTTAATTAATTTTCAGGGGTTGTTTTGAAAAGAAGAGGGAAGCTCTTCCGTAGTCTTTTCATGGCTTGGAGTTTTTTTTAATAACATTTTATATAACAAAATTTTTTTATATAATAATTCCTATAATATAGTTTTAGGTTTTGCTAAATACATGTTTGCAATTATCTTAGAATCCAAAATTAGACAATTTATTAATTTCTATATTATTGGAAGTAACGAGATATTTGAATCTTTTTTCCGCTATCTCAACTATTTACTCTAACAAACACACATACAAGTGAAATAAAAAATTTTCTAGTTAAAAATTTAAGTTGTCTGCCTTTAAGCGTTGAAAGGGGAAAGAGTTTTGGAAATCATTACTCCGTTATATAATTTTTTATTTGATTTTGAACTCGTTTACTACATTTGTAACACAAAGCACAAACCAAACATACAACAAACGCGATATAACGGTGAATATCCTTGCAATTGTAATCTAAAAGTTAAACAAACAGATAACATTTAATGCTCGCATGCACATATATATACATGTCTACCTATGGCTGTATGCAACATTACTGGGGTGCGGATTAGGTTCACTTACATCTGCATTCGCTTAAGATATATCTGAAGATACAAAGTAAGCAATTGTATCAACAGCGAACGACATTAAAATAAATATACGTACATGTGCATGTATGTATGTGTGAGTGCGCAGAGATAAATAGATATGTGACACAAACACTGCCACGCTTTTAGTCACGCATGCCGTGGTCCCCAGCCCACTTTTGGAGGTGAACTCAAATGTCAGATCAAAAAAGGAAGCGAAATAAAAATAATAATAATAATAAAATGTTGAGAAGAAACATAAAAATGTAACTAAAATAAAGGCAAATAAAAACGTTCATAAAATAAATGCAAGCAAAAGCAATAACAAAGACGGCGACTGAGGCAGCGAGCGTGAAGCGGTAGAATAAGACGAAGAAGAAGAGCGGCAGCGAGTGCAGCAGTAGGAGCCGGAGCAAATCTGACTGCCACGAAAATAAAAGAAAGCATCAAAATAAAATAAGGAAAAAATGGCGTAAAGTCAAGTTGCACACATGCACACGCACACACATACAACAACAACAGCAACACAGTTGAAAATACCCAAACACACAGGCACGCAACAATACACATGCGCGCTTGCAAACATTCAAATTCACACACACACATGCACGCATACATATGTACACACATACTTAGGTACAAGGGTACATATTTCAACAGAGAAAGCTCGTATATTATCATAAAGCAGGGGATGCGCAAAGTCGGGTCGTAAATCTTTCCGATAACATTTTATGCGAAACATTTCTTTTCGTTCCCGGGGGAAGTTATGGAGCGAACGACAGCGAGCCGAGCGACAGCGGTGCTGTTGGTGTGGGCGGCTGGACGAGCGAACGCACTAGAAAACCCGCCAATTGCGGGAGGGAGTTGGGAGCTGAAGTCGCGCGCATCCTTAGCCACCTTCAGCGGCCATTCACACACACAAACACACATGTATGTGTGAAATTTACATTGTTGTTTTGTTTCAAGCTACACAGCTAGCCGCTCATCTGGCCCCGCCAGCGCACACAGCCTCACTGCACAGAAATTTATTTATTTTTCCTTTCTGTGCAAAACCTTTTTCTTTCCTTTTATTTACAATATTTGGCGTTGCGCTCTGTACTCTCGCTGAATATTGTAGGTGTTGGAGGCTATCGGGGGGGTTCATAACATTGTTGTGCTGCCGTGCGTGTTTGCGTGTATTTTATAGGTGTATGTGTGTATATATATGTGTGTGTGTGTGGGCTACGGGAAGCGAAGACGAATGGATTGTTTGCTGCTTCCTTTCGAGTTTTGAAGAATTTATGTGCCCGGCAGATGTATCTCGCATTTCTGTGTTACGCTGCTGCTATTGTGGCAAGGAAGATGTGCCGATTTAAAGCGCAGATACAGGCTTTACAATGTTTAGTTTACCGTTAAAATTTAGAGAAATAAGAAATAAATTTAGATAAATGTTATATAAAGTAATAAAAAATAATAATAAAATATTAAAATATATATTATAGCATAGCATCCACTACGAATTAGTCTACTAAAGCGAGCTCAAAGGTTTTTGAGGTGTTTCTCGCAAGAACTCCTGTGATGGTGCTCTTTTTAGTTTTGTTCTACAATTTGAACCTTTGAACCCTACCAGTTTAATTCTGTTGGATAGAGGTGACGGAAAATATGTTTAATCAGCTTTAGCTTTTAATTTTTAATGAATTTTGTTCATACGAGGTCGGCCCTATAAGTACTTATACTCACCGCCTGATGGCGCCACTATCGCAAGAGAACTTTAAGTTCTGGCAGACGTGTGCTGTCAAAATTTCTGCAGAATCAATTAATTCAAATTAGGCAGAAGAAACTGGGAAGGCACCTTGAATAAGAACTATGCTCACATAATTAAATCAATTAATTTTTGAGGACTTTCTCATAATGACTCAAGATGTTAAGCTTAAGATTATGTTAATCTTAATCAAACCCTTTGATGGCATGTATGTGGTTCAGGAGGTCTGGATCTTGGAGGTTGGGGAAATATATATTAGGCGACATATACTATGCACTAATGTGTGTAAGTGAGACAAATAGGTTTAGGAGCGAAAAGTCTTGATTTTGAAATTATTTTTATACTATATTTAACCAATTATCCAATTATATTATTTGTAGAATTAAACTATGACAGTTTTGAAAATATTTCTGTTAGAAAAAAATCATTTGCAATAACAATAATTATATGAAACGCAACTAGCGCCAGATCCTCATATTTCCAAAGTCAAACTGAGATCTTTTATCCTGGCAAAGAGATTGTGTAAAGAAAGCATTCTTCTGTAAAAAAAATTTGTTTTCAAGTCTTATTCACAGGTTCGTCTCACACTTCTCCAAAAAGTTGTATATTTGCTTTGTCTAATTATCGGTTGTTTAAGGCCACAAATTACTTATAGCCATGGTGTGCCCTATTTTATGTCGTGTACATACCGATGGATAGCTTTAGCATTCATTATCTGATTGAGTTAGTTAGATGTATTCTGCAAACCCCAATTCAGTGCAATTCCAACCATAGATCGCTTCGCGCCGAGGCAACGCACCGAAAGAGTTACGCATTTCACTGAAAAATAGTTGAAATTGTATTATCTAAGCGTGCATTTTGTGGCCAACAGGTACAAGGTAAAAAGAAAAAAATATCTAAAATTCGCTTATTTTCTTATCGGAGACCTTTGGCTGCGACCACAACTATTTCCCATTTAGCGCCATTTTGAATGAATTTGGCTTAAAGGATCTAACAATCTGTAATTGTTGCAGTATTAATAAAGCTTTGAATTAGATAATATGGGTCTATAACCTTATTTCCGTTGATCGTTTACTTTCGATAGAAAATTAGAAATGCGTCCGCTTAGTATTGTACATGTTCATTGCGAGGAGATCCCATTTTCAAGATCTCTGTAAACTTTGGACTAATCTCTGGTACACTACGTGGTTCTACAATTTCATTACTCCTTCGACTAAAGCTAAAAACTGCCTAACTAAATTGCTCACAAATTTATGGCCAGAACTCAAATTTTCCCCACAAGATTGTTCTCTCTAAACCAACGGCATTCCAACCCACCAAACCCTAAGCTAAAACAACAACACAGTAAAAGAATTACTAAAATAATTAAATGTTTAATTGCTGGCAATAAAAATTATAACCCTAAAGTTATAAAGTTATAAAACACACGCAGCTACCAACAAATCACAACAACAACATAATACAACAAAGAAATATGTACAACAAAGTGTAAAAAGTGGCTTTAAAGCCACCAATTAAATGGCCAAAATTAACATTTGCTTATCACCGACTTATACATAACAAATGTCAACTTCTTGAATGGCTGCTGAGATGCGAAGCTACTCGGTTGGGTTGCTGGGTGGGCGACGGCAGGAGTGCAAGCGCTAAGGATCAACGCTGCGAGAGGGGAGCGTCAACGGCGTTTGCTGTAGCACGCGTCAAACAAAGCAGAGTCTTACGTCACACATACATACATAATTATATATGTGCATGTATATGTGTGAGTATGTGTGTGTGTGTGACGGCAACACCCTCCACACGAGTTGGCATCGTACAAATCCAAAGGATTTGCGGTATTTGTGCGCATTTGTTAGCGTTGATGCCAGGGTTGTCAGCTGAATGCTTTAAGCATCGACGACGTTGCTCACTTCATGCCGAGGCTGGGGGAGCTGAAATCAAATTACAACTGAAAAATAGTAGAAATGTGCAGTTATATACAAACAAACCTACATATATGGATGGATGGTTGGCTGTGTGCGAGGGTGCGCTAACTGCTGCCGGTGTTTGTCGTTCGCCGTCAAATCGGTGGAAGAAACCAAAATAAATATATCGCATTTATCGCAATTGTCGTAAAAATCACATCAACAATGTTGTTGTCGCTGGTTTTATTGTTGTTCATCTTGTTGCCTTCGTGTTTTCCTGGCCGATGCCAGTGGGAGTAGCTAACACACACACATTCACACACACACGCACGGGTACATAAGCGCGCGTGCAAGCATCTCTAAACGAATTAAACTGCAACATTGAGATAAGATTTTTGATATGACACATGTATCCGAGCGAATCAACTTAGACAAAAATCTCATCAACTCACACACACACACACACACACATATCGATGTATATATGTAACTGTGGCATACAAAATTAAAGGAAATTCACTGTTTCGATTACGTGGGTGGTGACATACATACATACATACATACTACATATGTACTATTATCTAGGTACATAAGGGAGCTCCAAGCGCAAATCGCTTTTCTTCTACTTTATCAGCAACAATTTAAGCAGTAATTGTTAATAATATTTTTATTACATCATATTATAGTTAATTTTGTAACAAGAAAAATTTATAAATACTTTTGTATAAAAAAATTTATATATTACTATCTTCGGATATGCGGAACGACTTGTAATTTTCAAGTATGAAAGAGAAGTCGTATGCCAAAATATTATAATCTGGGAACTATTACATGGCTGAAAAGTCTTTGGCTAACAATTTGGTCTAAATTTTATTTTAACGTGTAACCTATAGAACAACATACGATAACATTGTTTATGCCAAAAATTACTGGCTAGAACCTTAAAGCCTAAAACGATTGTTCTATTTTCGGTGGCTCTAAACGACTTTCACCCAGCAAAGCTGAAACTGCGTATTTTATGCTGATACGGTTATGTCGAAATTCAAAAAACTAGTACTTGACAGTTGAATATGCTGAGGGGATTTCAGATCAGGAAACAATGTCTTATCAAACACACGAAATTCACTTTTTTGCATTGTTAACAAAAATAGGGGTAGTATTACTTTGAGTCTAAAAACTTGAGAATGGTTGAATGAAATGCCATGAAGCTGTGACAGTATTCTAGTTAAGGTTAATACTCTAAAACAATTATAGAAATTTTTTATTTGTAGCGCGATCTCACAAAACCCAAAAGAATTCGCAGTCCATATGGAATCTTGTTCATTTTATAGATCCTTTTAATTCAAATTTCGTTCAAGATACAATAAGATTTCCAGCGTTTTTCTTTTCGTAGCCTAAATAATCGATTAAATTCAAGTTTATTCTGGTTAAATATCAATTATATGTAAAATATATTAGGGCCATCAGATCCGGTTAGTCCGACAAGAAAATCAATATATCAATAATAATGTGAATGACTGATCGAGGCTATTAATGCGGCAGTGAGGAACAAAGTGAAGACGCTGCTTTCCAAAGTAGTCCTTTTCAGGAAATATTGGATGGTGTATGGGTAAGTCAATCAAATTATATAACCTTAAAAGCAAACTGCTTCGATGCATACCTGAACTCCAGCATATTAAATTTTTTACAAAGCTCCTTCCAACAAATATCTGTACGGGCAACATTATAATCATATGAGAGGTTTTTCTAAAGCTAGTTTTCATCCCGATATGCCATTACTGGTTTTAGACCTCATATAACTTTAGTAATCAATGACATCGATCGATTGGAAACTGATTTCGAAATGTTTACAAAAATCTCGACTGAAAAGATAGTTTGTATAACTATTATAAAATTGCATTAGAGACAGCAGAGCCCAAGTTGTTTTGTGCCATCAGCACCTTAGTTGGCGATTTGGAAATTGGAAGGCCTTTGTTTATCGAGGTGTATCAGTCCCGAAATACTCCAGGATATAATAATTTTTAATAAAATAATAATAATTATTTTTTATATATATAAAATATAATATAATAAATAAATATATAAATTATATATAAAATAATAATTATATTATATTATATCATATATTATAATTATATATATTATATATATTATATTATATATTACATATAGTAATAATATATTATATTATAATAATAACAAATATATAATACAAATCATTAAATATTGATCAAAAACTGGCATCACTATTTCAACAACATCAAAAAGCATCAATAAATATCTATATAAATGCACATCCAATGCATACATATGTACATATACACAAATATACGCCACATCTAAGAGTCTAAGATAGCTTTAGGAAAATTGCGAAGTCTCATTAAATAAGCTTATAGAGAAGCATATATATGCAATGTATGTATATATATATATATGTCGCTTGATATAGCTGTGTAAATATATGTACATCGACTTGCTTTCAAATATGTTTGTATGTAGAAGCGTCTTCTATTCATCCAAAGACACTGCGAAAATTGAATTAAGTTGCATTGAATGAAATTGCCGCTGAATCGATTCTTGTGAGCGTTCCAACCTGAGAGATCAATGTGATAAAGCATGAACCACAGCTACGTACAACACATTAAACATAAGGGGCATCAACAACATGTATTCTATGTATGTATCTATAATGTATCTTTGTAGATATGTATGTATATATGGCATGTTTAGACAAGGTAGCAAATTTAAAAATGCATTTGAGTAAATTGGCAAAGGCCTTAGGTGCTCATTAAAATATTCGACAATGTTGCCCTGAGAAGCCATTGAAAATCAATATGCAATTAGACTTGAGAAATTTATGACACCGCTATAAGGACACGCTTAAATTGCAGCAAAGTTAAAGTGAATTAAAGTAAATCGGTTTTATTAACAAAGAAAAGAGATAAATTACTCAATATTATTATTTTATTATTATTAATATTATAAACTATTTTCATATAATAAAAATTCGCGTGGAGAAATTAAAGTGCGTTTGCATGCTAGATACGGTCGGTGACTCTTCTCCTTGGACGACCCTCAAATACTGATTAACTAGTTTCAAAGTGGTCGCACGTCGGTTTTTGATGAGCCACGCCCAGATCCCCTGACTACGACGGAGGAATCGACCCTCACGATTAAAATCTCATAGACCGCGTGAGTCATGTACTGCTCGAAAAATTGGGGGTGGGAGAACTGCCGGCGCGATGGGTGCCGCGTTTGCTCACTCCGACAAGAAGGTGAATACCGTTCTACCGGCCGGAAAGATAATGCGTACCGTTTTCTGCGATCAAAGGTGTGATCTACGTATGTAATATTCCTTGAAGAAAGATCAAACGGTCACAGGTCTCTACTATGCCGAATTATTCGGCTACTTCGACGCCGAATTGCAGAAAAAACAGTCCTATCTGTAGAAGATAGAGAAGAAGAAAGTACTACTAAACCATGACAACGCACCGACTCATAGTTCCAACGTTGCCATACATAAATTGGTCGAATTAGATTCAATACCGCTACCCCGTCCACCATATTTTCAAGATTTAGCACTTGCTGCTTCTTTTTATTTCCAAACTTGGAAGCTTCACTCGTCGGGCAGAAATTTGAGTCGAATTAAAAGCCAAAAATCTCCAAAAAAATTTATTTTTGAGTTGAGTAAAAGAAGTTGGAGCATCTCTGGGCCAAGTGTATGGAGCTAAAGGAAGACTACGTGTTGAGAAATATTTCACAATTTTTTCAAGATTTTCGTTAACCTGGAGAACGCTAAATACTTTTTGAACCGCCTCGTACATATTTGAATAATTATATCTCGACGTAGACGAACTGATTGGCGTGATCGATGTATTTCCGGCTCTATAAAATCTACCACTCACCATGTGTCAGGTCTTTCAAAAATCACAAAGCATGTGAATAAACACGGGCCATAGTTTCACTCATTCCAAAGGCGCCCCCAACAACAAAGGGATGCTGTTATGGCGATATACCTAAATTTGGTAGTACCGCAAAACTGTTAGGGCGTTATAAAAACCAAGTGCCACAAGCACCCTAGATATTGGGAAGAACTCCATTGAATGATTTAATATACTATAGCAGATTTTATCCTTATAAACACTCCATCTTCCGAAAAACTCAATGCATATGGCGACACAAGAGTAATTTAGACTGAGTTGGAAGATTTATTAGATAGTTTTTAAGTATCTTTAAGGGGGGATAAGAAACCCACCACATAATTAGTATCACCTCGTTTTATTTTCTCAAATCTATAATAGACTTCTTCTATTCGCTATTTCACTGCTCGCAACAACATGGGTAAGGAAATTTCTCAGTAAAGTGTCATAATCGCTTTTTAATCTTACTCTATTTAATTGTGCCAGTGTAATTGATCTATACCTTATGATAGTTCGATTTGTCTCCCTCAAAAATTTGGAGACTCAGCGGAACTAGCTGAAACTTTTTGATGTCGGAGGTTTGAAGGTATTTGTTGTGAGATCATCTCCATTCCGAAAATCATAGCTTTCAAAGGGTTCGGAATTTCAACGCTCGTCCCACTTAAAGTTGCCTGCAATAATGCAACTTTAAGAAGCCTTAAGTAACTAGATAAGTTCCATGAATCCTTGGCGGATGGCTCTCCTTGTTTTTTACAATCTGCCCTCCAGAGAACTTGTAAGAGAAGGCACTTGTAAATGTGATCCTATCTGATGAGTTCGTAAACACGCTTCACCGATATTTTGACAGTTAGAACGAAACAACAACAACAAAAAAAAACAAATTTATTATAAACAAAGTGGCAAACAACCATTTCACCAAAAGGGGAACATCGTGCAATTGGTTGCAGCACAAATTGATTTACATTTAATTGCCTGCAACAACACCACCAAAACAACTCAACTATTAAGAGCTGCTGGTGCAGCGGATCTTTAATTGCGCTACCGCACATATATACCAACAATTAACTGTACTTGTGTGAATGTGTGAGTTTGTGAGTTTGTGTGTGCAGCGAACGGTTGATTCTGCTTGTTGTTGCGGTTGCTTTGTAAAGTAATTAAGGGTTCATATTATTTTGGGCACACAAACAAACATACATACATATATACAGTTATTTGTGTTTTGATTGTCCATTTGATTTGTTGTGACAGCTTTGATGGTGGGAAATGCCTAGCATCGCGTGTTGCACCAACCAAACAGGCGCTAATGGCGACATGCCGCATTTGAGTGACTGCACCACTGCTCGTGGAGCGACTGCTGCAGCGAGCGAAAATGTTGTTATGCAAAAATGAAGCGCATAATTTTATTGCAATTTTTATTTATGATTTTTCAGGCGCTGGTGTTGGTGTTGGTGTTGGTGGGAAAGCGGCGTGGCTGGTTGGAAAAGCCGCACGCCAAGGCTGTAAATTAGACGCTTGATGCGAATTTAATTGGCAAGGATTTGCTCTTGAGGCGTAGAAAATTTTTATGTATGGGAAGAGGACGCTCATGCCGCCGCGTAATGCGTAATTACTTACATTAACAAATTGTGTGACCTGAATTTTTATAATTTTTTTTTCCAAAGTATTAAAATTTCAGTTTCTGTTTTTTGCAAACTGCATAAAAGGATAATCCATTTAAACTAAGCCCCATTTACTAAAGCAATTGCACATACATGAACAATTGAACATATTTATATACACGCACACATTTCCATAGCAGCGTAAAAATGTTTGCCTTGCATAAAAATATAATAATTCTATGAAAATCCTTTTGCTGTAAATTTATTATTTAATTCTTTTTTCGCCGAATAGTTTTGTTTCGTTTTTCGTGCGCCAGATTTGTAACCATAGACACGAGCAAAGGCAGGAATCTGCGTTTCATCTAAATATAGAACGGACAAAAGGACAAAAGGACGAAATAGGGCTCAGGGGACACGCTGCTGTCATTTTACGACGAATTTATTTATATATATTTTTTTTATTTTCTTTATTATAATTTTTTTCTATTAGATCCTTTCCATTTGTCATAAATTTTTTCTCTTAAAAAAAACAAATATGTATACATGTTGGTTGTGGAAAAAATGCAAAACTGTCACACCATGTCACACCATGTCACAATTGGCATTGTTGTTGCCACACTCTGCTTTCTTTTGTGCGCTGCTCGTATGTTGTACCACATTACTCTTCATTTGCTTACTTCATTTTACTCGCTCGCTTCGAAACAAGTGATACGCACCTACTTTTTGCAGTTATCAAATTGAAAGATTGTGAAATAGCGTCAAAGGTTACTCAAAGGACCTCGTCAGCCAACGCTTTGTTGTGCCTACAATTACAGAAAAAAAAGCACACAAAAAAAATCGTAAATGAAAGAAAACATCAAAAACACAACGCCTCTATTGCGTGTACTCGCATACGCCGCTTTGATCCTTTTCAAATCTACTACTATTCGCATATCCTTTTTGAGCTACGCGCACACTGTCAACGTTTCAAGTGTCATCTGCAGCTCTGTTGCTTACTTGTTATTACTCCGTTGTTGTTGTTTTTGAACATATTTGTTATTGTTTTTTGTTGTTAGACGCTTTTTGTATTAACATTCAGCGCAATTTCGACTGCATATCCTGTTGACATAATCATATACAGCGCATTCTCCGTCACTCACTCGCTCACTCTCGCTTTTTTGCTTCTCTTTTTACGCTTTGAAGTATCCACTTTAACAACTTATTTCGTATTTTTGTTGGTATTGTCCGAAAAGGTACCAAAGCAATGCTTCAGCCAATGTATTGTGCATAGATAATTGCTGTTGTGCTCTAGTACTACAAAGATTCCTTTGGTTGTTGTACAATGCACTTTGTTGACATCATGAGCAGTTCCTTTGTTGCATAATAATTGATAATTGCTCTGTTTATGCTTCAGTTGCCCGAAGCAGATTGTGATCTCGCTGTTGTTGCATGCTTTATCAAAGGCACTATTCTACTTTTTCCAACAGTTCGTAATCTTAAATGTAATTATAGGGTCCTGCGCTGCTGCTATTGTGAAAACGATTCGATTAGCGTTTGTCGGCTTTTTGGTTGTTAAGTAAAGCGATGACATTGCAGCGATTTGAGCCATAAAATCCTAAACAAATTATCCAGCTACTACAAAAACTTAAACCAATTTCTATTACAGTAAGTAAATGTAACGGTAATTGATTTATGAAAATTTTTAATTTTACTACCGCAAACTTTTTTTGCATAGTTGAAATTTTTTAAAAGCTGGTAATATTCAAGGACTAAGGATTCAGACTTCAATTCCATTGAAGTGATTCAAATTTTTCTTCTAAAAAGTAAATCTTTCGAAGCTCCTTTAAATAAGCATTTTTTCTGGAAAAGTCCCTGACGGCAAATATATTTCCAGCTACCGTCGAAAGAATGGAGCCGGTGAACATACAAAGTCAATGCAGTCATGGAGACCGTTAACGTTTAAGGACCGCATAGAAACTAAAAACCGATCGCTTTGAATATATTTCCCTTCTAGCTTGCCGTACTTCTTCGACTTCTACTTCTCCTGAGAATCCATGGTGCTTTAAAGTAACTGCTTCTGCCAACATCCAACCGACTCAGTTCGTAAAACGAAGTGATTCCACAGTTAATACAACCTAACACTGTCCATTCAATTGATCAGTCAACGCAAATTATCACATATCTCACAAGTTGCGTGACAGAATTGAACGGAGTTCGGTTCTTAAAATTCTCATTACGTCCTCTTGACAATTTTTCAGAATGGGCGCCGGCTACCCACAACCACGCTCACTTCCAATACTAATGTCTGCATCATCTCTATCTTCAGGCATCAACAATGGTATCTCAATGAAGCTTAGTACAAATAGCTGTACTCGAGTTCAAAAACCGCATATCGAATATTTCGATCTCCTTCCACTCGGTTAACTGTATAGAAGTCTGTATGTGAAATATCTGACACATTCAGAATCTGCTGAATCTGCTGAATCTGCTCCTCATAGACCCCATATAAGTAGTCGGCAGTATTATTAAAACTTATTGAGATTCCCTAAAAAATTTATTCTAATAATCCCTTAGCGTTATATGGTTCGGCACTAAACCCAATGCTGAAGGTTTTTTTTTCGGATACAAAATTTCTTTCGTTCTAGCAAAAGCCGAAAATATTTTTGTTTTTTAGTAGCATATTGAATACATAATCGAAAAGCGGCCGTCAAAAACTCGTGTTCTGGGGCCCGGTGTGGCTCTCGACGGACCTGAGGATGGGATCTGAAAATAAAAGCAATAAAAATATCTAAAGTAATTTTTATTTTTCAATATATATACAGTATACTGCTATGTTGCAACACTTTTTTTTGTGATATTAAATAGCATAAAAATTTTTTTGGAATATAACCTAAGGACTTCGAACCTTATCTGTCACTAGTTTTCAAGCCATCAGTTTCTTAAGTCAAAGCATCCAACACGACTTTGTAAACGGACTTGGACTTGTAGACACTGACATTTTTTACCTTAGTTTTCAACACGGAAAGTACTATTAAACAGGCTAGAATAGGTTTTGAACTACCGTTACTTATAGGTAATTTACATTTTAATTATAAATTTATAGAAGTAATTTATGAAGGTAATTTACACTTCTGATAGGTGGTTGGTCGAGCTTCTACTCCAGTTTTGAGGCTATATTGTTATCCGACGATCGGACGGACCAGTAAACTTTAAGCCTACTCTGAACTCTAATGTCAGTTTTTTCATGCAAAAAGAATGCATACGTCTAACTTCGCCTCTGGGCGCCTCGAGTATTAAAATTACAAAAAACAAAGATTATTAAATTTCTGAAATTATCGAGCCTAAATTATGTATATTCATAAGCTTTATATACGAGGGCAGTCCAATAAATACTTTACCTCGCCGCCCGATGGCACAACTGTCGTAAGAGATAGTTGCTATCGGATAGTAATAGTAGACGACTACTGTAAAAATTTCAGCCGAATTGGACTCGTAGCTTCGTTTTGACTGTGTGTGGAAGCGGTATACGGGTTTTTCTCCGACCATCTTCGACCATCAAGAATTTGCTTAACTGGTTTCGACGTCGCCTCTAATTTGTTTTTGAAGAGCCGCGACCAGGTCCCCAGAAAACAGCTACCACGGAGAATAAGAAGACAAAGGTTAACGATCTCATATTCGCGGACCTCCGATTGAAGACGAATGAAATATTAGGCATGACGTTATTGAAGCGCAAACTGGAGTACCTTCTGCATAGTTTCATGACTGTCGACGAGACATGGATTCGCTGGTACACCTATCACCCGGAAAGGTGATGCCCACCGTTATCTGGGATTCACAAGGTGTGATCTACCTCTACTAAAAGCAAAACGGTCACTGGGCGCTACTGTGCAAAAAAAAACCACTCCATTTGCAAAAAATTTTTATTTTTCCATGAGAACGCACCGACTCACACTCCTGCCATCACCATAGACATTTAGTCTGAAGACATCCAAGAAATGTCTCTTTCAGACGGGTTAAAGAGCTTGAAGAGTTAAGACCATGTTTGGAAATAAACCGCAATTTCCCGAAATTGTTTGTTTCCATTGTAGGCGAAGTACTTATCGGGCCGCCCTCGTATATGTAAATATTAATTATGCTATTACAAATAAATAAGTTTTGCATACTACATGAACTCGTTTAATTGATTTAACCTCACAAATAACGGATTACTGCGCAAACAAGCATATTAACGAAGTGAGTAAAATTATTTTCAAATAATAAATTTATCAAATCAGCACGCCATATAACCGTTAGGTACTTTTGTTATTGCCACCAACAATTGAAATGTCAAAAGCATTGGCGCAAACAAAAGGTTAAAGTGGCACAATAAAATAATTGCATTGCCAATCCAATTCAAAAATTCACTGCACGCGATAAGAACACTTCCCCACTCTCCCCACAATATTTTTTTCTCCGTCACAAATTATTAATTAAAAAATGCAATGATTAAATTGAAATATGAAAATAAAATGGTAGAAAAAATGTGAAACTATTAATATCATAGCGGTACCAAACATTATAAGCTGCAGAGGAGAAGAAAAAAATGGCGGCTGTTGCTGACAAACCAAGCGACAATTTTCATTAAAACTAAAAATCCTTTGTTTAGCGCACCGAATTGAACTGCAAACGGCGGCAGTGCTGCCAAGCGCCAGAGCAAAGGCGGGCAACAACAACAAAGGCAGCTGAACAGCCACACCATTTGTGCTGGAACACAAAGGGGCCAAGTTAAAACAATACAATTCAATCAACCTGATGCACTCATGCAACAACTACAATTGGCAACGTTTGGCGCTGATTGCGATGTGAACCGCAACAATGAATGCGACATAATCTGCATGCCGAGGCGCTCTCGTGCAGCAACACAAAAACAATCAGCCAGCGAGCGTGTGTGTGTGGCAGCAGGCAGCAGGCAGCAGGAGGCATGCTGTAATGTTGATAATGCAAAAGCTGGGTGATGTGGCAGTCATGCGCTGCCCACAGTCATTTGGATTTGCATCAGCATCGGCATCAGCGCAAAGAATCGAAGCCATCGGAAAAATGTGAAAATAAGTCGTTTGAAAAATGAACTGAATAAAAATCCACTTTGCCTTTTGTTAAGACAAAGTGGCGGGGGGGCTGGTTGATCGACCTTTGTGTGGCTCGAAGAGTGAGCAATGTAAAATCATTATGAAATTGATAAGTGGCATCAAACGAAATGCAATTATCAAAGTGGGTATTTTTTTTGTGTTTGCAATTCGTACAGATTTTTTGTATCGAAAAAAATTGCTCTGCATTTACTGTTGAAAGCCTGATAAATGGCTTACGAAAGTAAAGGTCCAAAGAGTTTTATTGAATGAGGTGGCTGATAAGAATATGCTGGTTAATTTTTTTTGCTTTTTATAATTTTGGTTTTAATTGGATCGAATGCAGGTTAAAAATGGCTATTTTTGTATTTATTAACCGATATGAAAATACTAAGTAAAAATAGAATTTGTATGAGCATTTCACAAAATGTTTAATAAAATTTTATTTTTATAATTTGCTATTTATTTGTTTAATTTTTTTTTTTAATTTTTAGTTTGATGATAAATTTACTTTTATAATAATAGCAATAGCAATTAAGCAATGGATAGTGAAAAAATTTGAATAAAGTTTTACAATCTCTACAGAAATAAAGTTTCCTCTTTATGTTTAGGAATATTACTCCGTGATATAAAATATGATATATAAAATTTAGTCAATAAAAAAAATTCACTCAAATTGTATTTAGTTAGAATTTCACCAGTAGAATGATGAATGCCAGGGAATTTTGATTCTCCTATTTGGATTTATAATTTTCAGTTACATTTCATTCTATAAACTTTTTTCCAAATATGAATTTCTAATATCTATAAACGCAAGAAATTTAATAAAAAAAAATGTAAATATCAGTGCTCAAAATCGTTAAAAATCTCGAATGACTATATGAAATCTCCTCAAATACATTTTAAAACACCATAAAGTCAAATATTTATTTCAAGCTATGTTTATTAGCTCAAATAGTGAGTATGTGGTTTTTATATAAACTACCATAACAGGTAAACCGTTATCCTGTCGGGAGTCACATCGGAAGTAGGGAAATTTCTTAGTCGCTTTATATTGAACTCATTTTTATTGACTAGACCAAAAACATTTATTAACGAAATTCATATTTATTCTCACTTAGAGATGCCATTGAAAACAGTTAAAAAATTATATATGTTTCAAGCTTTTAGACGGAAGATTACTTTTTGAACGATGAATATCCAATATACGAATATAATTTATTATTATAACATTAAGATAATTTTTCAATTCTATTCATTCTAATCAATCTTTCCTTTCTCAACTTTTCTCAAAATTTAATTATTTTGATTATTCTTCATTAAAGAAAACTTTCGAGAAGACTTTAATAAAAGTCTTACATTTGTATAATATATTTATATTAATATATTTCACTTTTCTTAGCGGCAAAATTTTGGGAATGTCTTCGGTACCCACATTATACCATTTTTCATGCTTTGCAAAAATCAAATTTTTCGTTCAATAATAATAAATTATTACAATTCTCTATTGAAGTCAAGTTTTATATCATTCAATATCTGCATATTAAAAAATGTATGTTAAAATTTGCGTTCGACCACTAAAATACCTCAAAAATTCAAATTTTAAAAAATGTTTGTCATATATGATCTCTTATTTTAAAATTTATACACTGACAGTTTTTAGCCAACTTTAGTATTAAGTCCAATAAAAAAATTGTCAAAACACTTTAATCGGGAGCAATAACCATACATGGTTTGAATAAGAGGGGATCTCGAAATTTCAAGACCATATTCGGGTTCTGTAGAATGTTATAAAATTTTGAGAAATGCTGCCGAGTTGACCATCCTTGGCCGAATAAAACTTCGAATCCGTTCCGGTTACGAAAACCCGACTGTCTTAGGAATCTCTGTATATACATCGTATATTTGTAATTACGATATTAATTATTTGTAATTGTATATTTTGGCTTCATATTTGTAATTATTGATTGAAATAATTTGATTGAAATATTTTATTATATTTCATATAATATATTTATGAATTATTTTAACGACTTATATGTATATTTCATGGGCGCCCAACAACACAATTTCATATTTTAGATTTTTTTTAAACCAAAGTAGTACTATGCACCTAAACAAAGACAATCCGACAAAACCTTTTCAACCCACACTACCATCCTAATCATTACGGTGACGTGGCGGATATGTGGCGAATTTATCTCTAAATTTTGTTCTTAGTAGAAACATCCAATATAGTATGTATATAATAAGAAAACAGCAATTATAAAGTTGTAAATAATTAAGAAAATATCCAAGCTTTAAACTTAACATTTTTAAGAACGTAACAGTAAAAATATAAGTAAATATGTACTAAATGTCTGGAGCCATTTCGTAGGAATTCAAATGTATGTAAAATAACGGTACATTTTAGCTTTTTTGTTTATAAAAAAAGCTACATCTACATTTAAATTTATCCAAATTGCTTTGCTAACATTTCACAAAAATAACTAAAATTCTTCATCTGTTCTTGTAATTAAATTAATAATCAATAGTAATTAAATTTGAATTACTATATTGTCATAGTCTCATAAAACAATTTGGCCGATACAAAAAGAGATAATATGGATACTATGTGAGTATCAACAATCTACAAACTTTTGTCAACCAACTCTACTCTGGCTACTCCAATCCCATTCCCCTCGCTGCTCCGATCAATATCGCCATTAGTTACATGATCATTAACATTATTTAAAAGCATAATTATTGGCTAGCATACGCTTAACACAAATAGCAGCTATGTCTTTTTAGACAAGCGGCTAACGGCATTCATCAGCAACAGCAACAGCGACAGCGCACCAGCGCACAACTCCAGTGACCAGCGAGCAAGCAAACGACAACTGCTGCACAGCAATAAAGATTTCCAATTCTTTGAAATTTTCACATTCTCGACTAGCCGTTGCCTTGTGAAATTTGTGAATCTTCACATTTTTGTATATTTTTTCATTGTCTCTTTTTGTTTTCATCTCAGCCTCATAGCTGCTTTGCGCATATTCGCTGCATTTCCCTACTCTCCTATGTCCACAGCAACGACACTCACTGAAACCACTCTGAAGCGCTGTTTTACTCTTTCTTTGCACGTGTGAAACAAAGCTGCGAGAGAAGCACGGCTATGGAGCGTTCGTGCCAGCGCGCATATGTTGAGGCGAATTCGGAAGCGAGCGCCATTTTCATTTCTGGGCGGAGCTAAGCGCACGCTCTTCGATTGGCCACTGCGTTTGCGCATTGCGAACAGCATCAGGTGTCAGTTGGGTTCAGAGATTAAGAGACTGCATTGTTTGTTGCTCGTCTGTGTGTGTGCGTATTGTTGCTCAGCGGCAGTCAAGCAGCATAGCGAAGTTCTAACAGGCAATCGGACGATACATCAAGCAATGCAAAAATGGCACATTTCTCCTTTCGTTGTAGCGCTGCCGCTGCGGCACGACCCAACTGCTTGTTTTACATGCTAATGCAAAGGCTTATGTGTGCTTGCATATATATGTATGTATGTACATATATAATTACATATGTGTATTGGCTCCCTTTTGTTGCCGTTGTTTGCCTATCTGTCTGTGCGCAGTTTTTGAGTTTTTGCTGACCGTGGAAGCGTAAAAAAATCTTTACAGTCGGAATTTTTCGGTGTTGCACAAAATTGGTTACATTGTGTGGCGGCTGTCGCAATTTCAAATGTCATTGTTATGCGTTGATGTTGTTCTCTTCGTTATATTTTTGTCACAGCTGTCGGTGGCAGACACGAATGCAAACATTGTGGCATACCTATCAGGCACACAAATACCAACAACAACAAAATATATTTACATAATTCGCATGTGTATTTTTTTTAATTGAAATTTCTTTTCCGCTACTTACACTCTCGCTCAATGGCTCTCGGCCCCTTAATGCTCAGCCTAAAATCGCCACAAAGTTCAGTGAAAGTCGAAAGTGCGAGATTTTCCCCGCTCGCAGCCGCTAACAGCACTTTATTTGGTGAATTTATTTTATTTTTTATGCTTATTTTTTAATTTTCTCTCGCTGCCTATGCGCCAGTGTACTCATTCATGTTTGTTTTCAGTTGTTGTTATTGTTGTTGTTGTTGTTGTTGTTATTGGAGGTGTACTTTTTTATTTACATTTTTATTTTTTGTGTTAGCCAGGTATTTGCATCTTGATAAGCGCGAAACACAGCGGCACGTTCCGCTTCTTCCGCGCACACCTTTCCCCTGGTACTTGCGGGTATGACGCTTGCACGCATCTCTTCTCGACAAAGCATGTTCAATGCTGTGATTTTTAAATTTTTTTTTTCTAACTTTTTTACATTTTCTATTTTTGTACACAGGCGCGTGAGTTTATGTGGGCCGGCAAGCCGCGTTTACTCAAGGGCTTTAAATTGCTTTCACAGATATTGACACCGTTCGCTGCCAAATGTATGGAAAAATACTATTTGCGAAAATTAAATTAATTATTCTGTGTTTTGAAATTGGCATCTGCTAACAGATTTAACTTCTTAATGGAGGATCAAACAGGGCTTGGAAGTTTTCAAAGAACAGCTTAAGGAATTAAGAATACAAAAACGAATATTATTTTGAATATTTTAAGAGAGCATGCAAATTGTAGTGCACTCTGATACCCAAGAGGTCCGAGTGTTTGAAAGTGTCTCATTAGTTGTTTAACGCATTGAAAATGGAAAAGAAGTTTTTTATTTCACAAAAGCTTTTCAACAAACCTAACAAATTAATTTTATACTTTTATACTCACAGTGCCAGTGCACAGTAAATGATTAGTTTTATTGATGAAATTAAATAAATGTTATTAAATTATTTTATTAATGATCTTATATGTGAGCCGCAGAAAGAAATACTGCACTAATATTTTCTGCATTCAATCCTCTATATAGAAATGTAGTAATTCCCTTCCTATCATACTTTTTCACAAATTACTTTTTTAACCCGAATTAGCTCCGTTAATGTCACCGTTACGGAATGAATCACCGACTATTATTATTAAAAAATTGCGATTTTTCCAAATATGCGATTATTCCAAAAGGCAAACTTTTTGTTTAAACATTTTATGATTTACCATATAACAAAATATATGAAAATGTAGCACTCCATATTAAATGTCACGCCACAAAGACCTTTGCATAGTATATGAAAATATAAAGCACGAGCACTTTAGAATTGTCATTCATTTAAGGGGTTGGACAAGTGCAGAGCCTTAAAAACCAACTTGTCCAACTTTAACAATTTGTTTTGGGAATAAGGAGAGAGCAATCGAGTTTATTTCTTCCAGTGTTTGATAAATTTAGATTTGAGTGTATGAAAGAATGTTTATATTGTTATTTTGATATATAATGGCGTCTACTGGATCAATCTTCGAAATCTCCTTTTTCAGGAGGGCATCGGCGGGCGACAGTGATTTAAAAAACTCATGTTCTTAGAAACAAAATAAAGAACGATATATTAGGCTATGCAGGATTTGTTAGTAAAGTACGTACGTTTCTAGCTTCATATAAATTTGACATAAAATGGTCGACATATCAATTTATTATATTATATTTATTTATATCATTTTATTTTTTGCCGAAAAAATTAACAATAAATTGAAAAAATAAAGTTGCAACAATAAAAAAAAATCGTACGCAGTTTACAAGATAATGTTACTGAGAAGCTACAGCTAAAATTTTAAGTCGATACGTGCGAAGGTCTCCGTACCATCTACGCTCGATTGAAAAATGCAGTTTCGAGGAAAACCTTTATGATTTCACGTGCTGAAGCTGATTGGCCGAAACGCGTCGACACGACAGCGAATTTAACCGAGAAATTGCTTTCCACAATTCTAACGGTTAACAATATTTATAGGATGTTAAATTATACTTTAAGCCAAAAAATCGTTTTTTGTTTGAAAATTGTAGACTGACCTAACCCCTTAAATTTTAATTTTCCATAAATACAGTTCAATAGTTATAGCCTTATAAAGTAGCTTTATTTTCGTAACCAATAGTCGTTGCAAAGTTTCAATTGAAGATACCTTCGTATTTTTCAAACCATCTGGGTACACCATAAAGTCATACTTTTGGAAATAAATGCTTTCCTACAAACAAATCTTTTTTATGCATACTTTTTTTTTTAGTTTATATAACTTTCGATTAAATTCAAATCTCTGCAAACATAAAATATAACTAGCACTAACCTCCAACGGATAACTTATTTTCAAACAAATTTTCTTTTGTGGATTTTATACATAAATCCACAAATTTCTTAAAAAATCTCCTCGAATAAATGGTATCCTAGTGTCAAGCAAAACTTCAATACTTCTATTTCATTTTATGCCTTTATAGATATTTATTCTATCCAAATTCCATCAATTTTCTATTACTTCCAAAAATATCAAACAAACATATCTTTTACTACTCTTCTTTCTGCTAGCACGTCTACTTTTGTATCGACAACTATTTTCCAGCAGTTATTTACACGGCCGTTCGCTCACTTATTTGTCATGCTCGCAAAATTTTGTTATTGTTTTCGCCGCTTGTACTCGCTTAATTACTTCATTCATTTAAAGTAGTTAAAATCGCTTTGCAACTAAAGCGTTCATTTACACCAACAAACATTTATTGCCGTTGAATGCCCCACTCCTTGGTCATAAGTCAGTGCGTGCAACTTGTTTACTGTTATGTTGACAGTTGCCCCGAATTGGCAGTTTGACAGATTTAGTCGCCAGTTTGCACAATTACTTATCAGCAACATCGTTGTGTGCATTGTTATTGTAGTTGTTGGCATTGATTGTTTACTGCTGAGGAAGTACATGAATGCGCAAACATATATGTATGTGCGTGTGTATGTATTTTTCTGTAGTTTATTTAAGGAAAAGTGCTGTATTGTGTGGAAAAATACAAAACAATATTTCATAACTGTTTTTTGAGGCCATTTTTGTTGAGGGTGAGATGAAGTTAAAGCTCATTTCTAGTAGGCTTTAAGAGGGTTCACTGTAAAATTAGCAAACAACAAAAAAATTTTACGGCATTTTTCGGATAATCTTGAGTTTTTTTTGTATGAAGTGCTTTCTTTTCAAAAATCAAAAAAAAATTATTTTAATCTGTACCATCATTTTCTTTTTACATTATTTTAAGGCATTATCACACCTCTCTATTTTTGTTAAGGTTGTATGTGAGAGGGTTGTATGTGTGATCATATGTGATCGTCACATCATCTTGCAACCTTTGTACGATAGAATCGTTTTGGTATAATATTTTACAATTAACCGCCATATTTGAAGCAGTTCGTGAGAGTTAAAGCTTCCAGTGCTGAGGTCAACAGGAGATATTTATTTTAAGGTTTACAAAAACATCGACGTGAAACACTGATAATAATTCAAGCTGACCCCGTTTGTTCTTCAACAGTAACCATGGGCTCCGTCCATGAGCCGAGGCAAGTTGATTTACGGAACTGAATTCGCTTTTTGCCGTGGATTTCTGCACATACTGTTCTTGAATTTCCTTTCACAATTTCTATTAAGCTGAATGTAGCATGAATTACCCAATTTATTTTGTTACTACTCTACGAACCTACTTGAATTCCTCACGTTCTTTTGTAATCGCCTTAGTGATTTTTGCCGATAGGTGGCGCCAATGCAGAATTATAATTAAAATCGTAAAAATGGCCCCATTTGCATCACATTCGATATATGTATAAAGCAACCAAATTAAGTATGAACATATAAAAAGGTGGTACATTTTAAGAATTGGCATTGTGTTGACTTTTGCTGCAGTTTTAGACCAGATAAGCACAATTTTGTCATTTCTTCAATACAATTTGTCAAGTAAACGAAAACTAATGAAACAAAACTGTGTCTAAAATGTCGAATTGTCTCTAATATCTTATAAAGGAAAGGTCCGATCTACTAGCATCATTCCATTCTAAGCAGAAAATTCAAACAAACAACAGAACCTTTCAAATGACATATTTTGAAGCAAATATTGACAAAAGATGCTGAAAATGTCAATTAAATAATATTGATGTTTTTAAGATAAACTAAGATGTGTTTAAATGTTTCCACATCGAAGGTCACATTTAGGTCATTATATGTAAATTGTAACATATATTGTTTTATTCGACTTGTTCGACTTGTTGCCATGTTGAAGGTAATTTCATAATGCCACTCTTATAGAAATCCTCGCCCCTTTTGGCGAAAAGCTGGGACTGTCGCTTTTCATAAGCTTCTCTTGAGGCGAATTTTTCACCAGCGAAATGATTCGTCATAGACAGGAACAGATAGTAATCATTGCCAGGACCGTATTATAAGGTGGCTGGATAAGAACATCATAACCAAGCTTTCGGAGTTTTTGGCGAGTCACTATTGATGGTTGTGGCCTAGCGTTGTTCCATTGGAACACAATTTGTTCTCTATTGGCCAAAGCCGGGCGCTTCTGGGCAATTGCCTCCTTTACCCGTTTGCGCCCGTTCATCGCTATTCGACGACGATCATTTTCGCTTGACGTTGTCGTAGGTGACCCACTTTTCATCACCAGTAACCAATCCGTTTCAGAAATGGATCGGTTTTGTTGCCATTCATCAGCTATTCGAAAATGGAAAATTCAGTCCATGAGGTTTTTTTGCGTTAACTCGTGAGGCACCCATACATCGAGTTGCTTTTTGTATCCAGCCTTGTTTAAATGGTTCCAAACGGTTTAGCTCCTGGACAATCGAAATAGCGGTTACAAAATTACAGTAGGTTACAAAATTACAGGAACGGAATCAACAAAATCAAAATTGTCGGTGTTAGCTGTTACTGTGTTGGAATTATAAATCTTATTCATATTACCTACAACCCTATAATAGTCAATATTTTCTTCCAATATCGTCCCCCCCATACCCAACAATAATAATTGCCAAAATCGAACAAACAAAGAATAATAACATAAACAACAAGTAAGAAAGCGCTAAGTTCGGGTGTCACCGAACATTTTATACTCTCGCAATGTGCAAGGATCAGAAGCGCTGACATGTTTTCAGGTGCTGGAGGAATATTATATATTAGATGCATGAGGAATAAGTCAACCAGAGAAAAGGAAATCATTATATTAGGAATAAGCGGCTTAGACCTTGGTCTAGACCGATTTCTTTCATATTTAGAGCGAAATCACATTGTGCTTAAGAAAACATATCCACTAAATTTCATTAAAATATCACACATATTGGCCAACATAAACGGTTTAAAGTCAGATGAATGGTCGGGAATACTTATATGGGGCATTTTTGGGATAGAGAAAGATCTGCACTGATCATATTAACTCTTTTTATTATTCAAGTATATTAGGGAACATGCTTTCACGCAATTTTGTGAAGGTAACTCACATAGTGACCGTCATATTCGGCATAAAGTCTGCTAGAACAACGAAAATCATTATATTCAGTATATGGGAGGTGGAATAATTCGTAGACCGATTTCACACATTTTCGGCAGTAAACTATGGGATATCCGATACTACGGCATATCCACACGTTCACTTAATTTTGCTAAAATATATTACATATTGACAGAAATATATGGTATAAAGTCTACCAGGAGGTTGAAAATCCGTATATTAGGTATATGGGGGCTATGGGAAGTATTTACCCGATTTTACGCATTTTTGACACAAGAGCACATTATTATTATGGAGAGACAATCCTCCAATTTCATTACGATATCTTACATATTTCCCCATATTTTCGATAAAAAGTCATGTAGAGGCACTGAGGTCCTAATATTGGGTAAATGGTGGCTTGAAAAGTTATAATCCGATTTCGTCTATTTTTACGCATAAGATGGCATATCTTGAAAGCACTATTTGTACAAAGCTTGATTTTCATATCTCAACTGCTGTTTCATTTATCTATTTTAAAGTGAAGGGATCAGATGAAGCTTAAAATTGTGTTGTTCAGAAGTAGGTGTAGTTTTTATCCGATTTCGTCCATTTCCACAGCATAACATAAGAATGGAAATATAATGGTACGTACCAAATTCTGTTGAAATCGGTTAAGGCATTTTTGAGATTTTGGATTTTTCCTATAAGTAGGCGGTGCCTCGCCCATCATCAAAACTTTAGACGGATTCCTATGCAACCCTTCCTTATTATATTTTCTGCAAGATTTAACATGTTTTTTCAGCGAGTTATCGCACTTTTAGTAGTTTTCAACATAACTATTGAATGGGATGTGGGCGTGGTTATTATCCGATTTCACTCATTTTCTCAGGATATGAAGAGATGCTAGAAAACTTACTCGAAGCAAGTTTTATTGATATAGTTTTAATGGTTTCCGAGATGTGTATATTAAACATTTTGGGGGCGGGGCCATACCCATTTTTGCAAACATTTTTTCCCACAGATACTCCATCCTACTAGGTTCCTCTATACCAAATAGCACGTTCATATCTTAATTTTCTGCTTAGTTATAGCACATTATCTGTTTTCGATTAATGGCATTTTTTGGGCGTTGCAGATGTCGTATTACGACCATCTTCAATACCAACCGTCTTACGGCGACAAGGAACATGTGTACCAAGCACCAGGTTCATCAAAATATCTTAATTTTTACTCAAGTTATCGCTTGCACGGACGGACGGACAGACAGTCACTCGGATTTCAACTCGTCTTTTCATCCTGATCATTTATATATATATACGTCTATTGGTTGTTACAAACAACCGTTAGGTGAATAAAACTAATATACTCTCTAGCAACATGTTACGAGAGTATAAAAATAACATAATAATAATAAAAAAATATAAATAGTTTTAATAGTAATAAATATAAGAAATAAGCAAATTTAGCTAAATAAAAATTAGATTTTAAATTTTCTAAATTTTGGTTTGAAAGAAATTCCTATGCTTTATATAAATCCCAATATTAGGCAGGAATACTATCAGTTTGGATAATTAGCTCGGTATTTAAATTCGATTTCTATTTGAAACAATGTAGTTTTTTCCATATTATAAAAACATGAAGCGTACCTTTTTCATTAATTTTAAACACTTTTAACTTTTTTAAAAACCATCAATTTGACTAAAATTGACTTTTTCACACGCCCCATTTCCCATGACTGGAATTCACTTCATGCATCATTTATTTCATGTTTAGCCAAACTCGCCATTTTATCTGACGATTGCTGTGATAATTAAAAATTTGCATTTGACACCTACGCGAAGTGCAAACCAATCACGTGGCGACGCACGAAATCTTGTAATAAAAGGGAACAGACATAAAGTGGGTGGTTGAAATGCAAGTTATTTAGTACAAATAAAGGTTAGCGTTAGCATACTTACATATTTTTCCCCCACATATGTATGGAAGTTACGGATATTCTGTATAAATATGGAGTATGAATCACCCTGTAATATATACTAAAGAGCATGCGAGTCTCAAGGACACTATTTCAATATTCAATAGTCTAACTGTGAATATGTATTAGTCATAAGTTTTGACTATGTATACACATATATATGGGTATATACCGGGAATTCAAACAGTACACTCTGTAAAACAATCCACCTTTCTCCAACTATCTCTACACATTTTTTTAAACAAACTTTGCCTCACTCTTAAAGTTTGAACTTAAAAGTTTTTTTTAATAAGTTTTATTTATTTTATTTCATTTAATTTCAGTAATCGCCGTAATACGTTCAAATGAACTCATTAAACTCACAAATTTTCGTATCAATTTCAGATAAGCAAAAGAGCCTTTCGCTGCTAATGCCTCGGAGGCAATATAGAAGAAGTCAAAAGACTCGAAGAAAAACAAACTAAAACACAGTTAAATTAAAATGAAGCTAAAACCAACACTAAAAATTAAATTTTTACGCCGATTCATTGAGTCACCAGCCACACACACATACAAGCACACATACAAAACACACATACAAACGCACATATGTAAATGCACAGCATTGGAGGCGCACGAAATGAAATGAGCAATTAGAAAATGCTGCTCATGGACGGAAAGTGGAAGAAAGATAGATGGAAAGTAAGAAATTTCCCAGAAAAACGCATAAAATGATAAAATAGCTCGCGAGGAATTTAATTGACATTAGCGAACTGGAGCAAAGTGAGGCGAATGTATGGCGTACAAAAATAACGAAAATAACAAAAACAACAAAAACCACGTGAATAAAATTAAATACACAAAAATCAAACTAAAAACATCAATGATTGTATACGGCAGCGTGGCAGCAGCGGCAAATGGTCCGTGCGCGAGGTATGCTGTCGTCCGAGAAATTACAACAAAAACTCAATCGGCTAATAAAATCATTTGTATGCACAACGAATCGGATCGTTAAAGTAACGAACTACAGGTCGTAAAACGCAATTCCATTAAAGATCCGCTCGCAGCCGCAGCAATCACAAAAAATAAAAAAAATAGAAAACAAAAACAACAAAAACAACAAAAACATCAGCAATAAGAGCAAGTGTAATCGGAGCAGTGACTGAGTGAAAATAACAAAAGCAACAACAACAACACAACCAACAATAAGAATCAGCATAACAAATAGCAAGAATGACAATGAAAATAAGAGCACTTCCAACAACAACAACAACAACAACAAAAACAACAACAACAACAACAACTAAATATAATATAATATAGCACAGCGGTTGCGTACAAAACAGTGTCCAGCGTCGACAACAAAGGAAATGAGCCGCAATTACCGCTTAAAAGGTATGTACCAACGGACTTATATCTCACAAAAATCCGTGCAAACATATATACTTGCATACATACATATTTATATGCAAATCTAAAGGCTTTCCTTATATATTCTGATTGTAGCAGCATGTCTTAATAATTATTGTGGGCTCGTGCTCGTCTGGAGAGACTCATAAAACTTCAGATTCACGAAATGAAAAATATTTGCCTTTAGTTTTATAAAGGTAGCATAAAATAGCGCAAAAATATCAAACACGAATTTCATATATGCTATCGAATCAGTTAAGTTCTGAGCGTTAAGCCCATAAACGCCTAATGGTTGATTTAAATAATTTTCATAGACCAACTCAAAACAGTAGATAATTTTTTTTTTTATAGAAAGCTCCAACTGTAGTTAAGGTCTTTGTTATGCTTAGATAGCTGGTGACCCTCATTAGATTATTTTATTTATATTTTTTTTAAGAGGTGGAAACTTTGTTCGAGCACAAAGCTCACATACTTTCTGAATAGTACCCATGTTGTAGTATATCTAAATAATTTTCACCTTTTAAGAAGGGGAAAATTAAGGGGAAATTTCGTTTTTTGAAAAAAAAAAAATTTTTGTTCATTCATCTACATTAATGTTGTCGCCGCCAAAATAGTCTCCATTCGATAATGTGCACTTATGCCAACGCTTCTTCAAATCGTTGAAACACTTCTCAAACTTGATTTTTGGGATAGCCTTTAACTCTAGCTTTTAATGTCATCTACACTTGAGAAACGACGGCCCTTTAAGGTTCTCTTTATTTTTGGAAATTGGAAAAAGTCACACGAAGCAATGTCTGGCGAATATGGAGGCTGGGGCATCGTTACAGTTTTGTTTTTGGGCAAGAATTCGTGAAGAATTCAACGAAGTGTGAGCAGGATTGAGCAAAAGTCATGAGTTGCTTCCCGCAACCGGCGTTGAACTTGCAGGTAGTACTCCTTATTGATCGTTTCACCTTGAGGCGAAGAACATTCCCGTTATTTTCTGAACGCATCTCGTATAGTCCAAAATTGGTGTCCTCAAATACCTTGATTGGATATCCACTTTTCATTTACCCAGTGGTTTATGTTTCAAACAAGCGATAAATCTTTCCAAATATTCAAATTTCATGGCGGTACTTTTTATATCTACTGAATGAAGCTAGTCTGAAAATTTCGCAAAATCAGCTATTGATTTCGGAATCTATATGAGGGATCCATATATAGAATAGGTCTTTCTCATCAGTCATCCAAAATTTGCCCGTATTGAGTTAAAAGATAAGACGCGCCAAGTTCGCTTCCTATCTACTATCATCTACTACCTTGATTACCTTAAGATCTAAAATATGATCTTACTTTTTGGCTAAACTATTTAAAGCTCGATTTTCAAGTATCTTTTCCTGTCAACGGACTCGCTTCCAAAATCCATCTTTCGGAAAACTCAAAAATACTTTTCAGCTTATCGATCAAAGTAGTCTATTTACAGATAAAATTCGCCGTAAACGTGGACAGACTGCAAGAGCTTTGCCTCTATCGAGTTGCTACAACAATAACGCCTCATTTGTTGTCTCCGTCGCCCATCGTTTATTCCATTGTTCCATATACTTATCAAATATTTTGAATAATTCAAAGAAGGTTGGACGATATTCTCCATAACACTTTGTAAAAGGGGATTGATGGTATGGTCGTATAAGGTATCGAGGACATAACTTGTCACTTGAAAACTCAATTCATAGTTTGAATTTTTGGTTATAACTGTTACTTTTCATTGCTGATTGCCTCTCCCTGTAAACCATAATTCCAGAACTATGAAATAGATTAAGATGGCGGCAGTTATGTGCGATTGAAATAGGTTCTACTCCAAATAATGACTGCCATGAAGTAACGTTTAAAAAGTTCAACTAATATCTCTCAAATAGGAAGCTCTAGCCAACATCTCACTGGATTTCTTAACGGATTAAATTATTATTTAATAGGTATTCCTTTTATAGGGTCAATGGTTCGGAATATAATATATAGAGTTATATTCAGAAAATTAATAGTTGTTAAGGTCAACAGATATTAGCAAGTGATTCTCTGGAAGTTCTTTTGCTTATATAAGAAGATATGAAGCGAATTTCGAAATAAAAAAATGCTGCAAAGATATAATTATACGGGTTCCCATAAATCCTGAAACCAATAGCAAGACCAGCATTTGATTTTTGTGAACTTTTAAGCCATATCATCTAAGCATAAGTAGCAATTGGAATAGGGTACACTCAATATAGCCACCCGATTATCTTCAAGTTCAAACCATATGTATGTATATTCCAAAAGACTAGGATAGTCTTAGAGAACTATACTTAGAGTTAAATATAAATGGGTTCTTAAATTTGGGTTTTTATAGATAATCTTAAAGCACAGTTCCTTCTTTTCTTCTTTTATTTATACTATTATTAATAAATTATACACATATGCAGTAGTACATCATTACCTTGAAGAAAAGATGAATTACTGCTCAGGTATTCTCGCATAAGAACAGCAAAAAAGCAGTAACAATAATAAAAAAAAAACAACTATGAAAATGAGTCTGAGTAAACCATTTTCAGACATTTTTTTTCAGCTGGCATTAAACGAAAAGCAATGCCAAAAACCAAACGCATTAAGAGCAAAGCGAATAAGCGCACAAGTACTATAAAAAATAGAAAAAAAAAAGTGGATACAAAAACAAAAAACAAAGACGCCCGAAAATGTCGCTGCTCATTGACACCGCTGATGTTGGCAGCCAGATTGGAGAGATTCAAGCAAAATTATGTCGATGATGACAAAACGCGCCGCCAGCTAAGCAACGCAGCGACAGCGAGCGTGTTGCCGCATCGCCATGTGACACAATATGACATCAAATTACTTACTTACTTACTTGCTTGCTTGGTCGCACTTGGCCTCCGCCTCCAACTTTATTTAATGTCGTCCGTGCAAGTGAACCAACGGCGCAGCCATTGAGACGACACAACGACCGCTGTACACGGTTATACGCACGCCTGTCTGCCTATCTGCCTCTTCCCCTGTCCGTCCGTTTGTCTGTCTGTCTGTCTGCTTACCTCTGCATTTATTTGTCTAACTTGCTGGCATTCTGCGTTTGAGTATCTTTCGGACATATCGCATATCGCATCGCATCGCAAACGTTGCTGAATACTGAAGCGTGCGCGCTTAGTTGACAACAACAACAACAACAACAAGAGCAGTAACAACGAAGACTACGCACACAAATGAATTCACAGGAGCCGCACTTGTTTAAAAGCGGGTGTGTGCCTGCGTTTGTTTGTTTGTTTGTATGTGTATGTATGTATGTTTGTGTTATGTAGAGCACATTCCTTCATTGTGGCACGATGGATGACTTACCGTAAACATAATCACTGTCAAAGCATCTTCCATCGCTGCCACTTACTGGATATGTGCGCCACTCTGCGCTTTTTTCCGCTTGCTATAGCCATTCATTTTTTGCTTACTTTTATTGTCCTAATTTTTAAAGGTTTTTAATTTTTGTGTTTTATTTTTTTCTTAAGTAATTTGCAAAATTCTTCTTCAAAGCGTGTTTTAGTTCCTAACTGTCATGCTTGTCGCTTTTATTATTTTGCCGGAGTAAAAAGCAAATTAAATTTTTTATTGTTGTAGGTGTTATGATATATTTAATTATATACTCCATTCATTACTTTGATCTTAACCGATTGGGAAGACATTCGGACATAGCTCTATAAATACATATCTATATAATATAACATCTACTCTATATATGTGTATGTTTGTACATACAGAGCACTCTTAAATTAGTTCTTCTTCGTCCACATTTTGCCAAATAAGTTCTGGCACTGAGTTCATTAAATCGGTTGCATTAATGATTTTCCATAGAGTTGATGAGTTGATAGCGAACTTTCCAACGATTTTTTTTGCAAAAATAAAACTAAAAAAAAGCTAGAATTTTATAAATCTGAGAAAGAAGTGAATTGAACAGACAAATATTCTAAAAGAAAGATACACTCTCTTTTATTTGATTATATATATATACTATACTAAACTATATATATATATATATATATGCATATTTATATTTTACATATAAATCTTTTACAAGAGAGTAAAACTCAATACTAGCGAGAAGAAAAGTAGCGTTTCGAAGGCGTCTAATATGGCATACTTAAGTCATTTAACATAGTTCCAAAAGAACACTGCGACTCGGTTAAAATTTCATTTAAATTGTTAAATTGTGGTGAAGTTAGATTTGCATTTCTAAAAATTTTCATTGCTAGTACAATAGCTACAACACTTAGTACTCCTTTCCCAAAAGAATTTGCTAATAAAGTTAATTTTATCAACTAAAAGAATGGTATCTTCTTAGTCATTTATTCTTCTTTGTTGATCTCCAAAACTTCTGAGGCGTCCAAAATCATCCACCATAACCATTTGTGATGCAATAAAGTATAAGACACACTTTTCCTTTGTTAGTTCAGGCACAAACACGATATCAAACCCGAGCCTCTATTTTGCCTATACGTTTTGCAGACATCTTAGACTTAGATAAACTTGGCACTAGGAAGACTAAAGAAAACGTTTCATACATTTCGAGGTCATTCTGAATTGTCGTGCTTACTTCGAGCCTAAGCCTAAAAGTATTTTTTCTGTCTTTTTTCTGCGTTCATATCTCATACGCAGGTACGGGTGGTAAGGACCCGATCGAGGAAATGGCCTTCCTGATGACTACAGTATTTTTCCAGCTGAGGTGGCTGCCATTAAGGTATCAATAAACCTGCTGCTCCATAGGACAAGCTCTTACAAAGAAGTGAGCGTCGACTCCGTTAACAGGCGGCGAAACTGGACTTCATCTTCGGTAGATAAGGAATGCGTAGTCTCACTATCAATACATCGTGCTACTTCATGTAGCCACGTATGCTTGGCGAACCCAGGTCAGCTACCATAACTATTTTACTGGATTCTAATTTTCACAGTTATTTGTAAAATATGAGATGGAATCATATCAACACTTCCTTCATGACTGTCTTGCATTTGCGAGATAAAAGCTCAAATGTCTTGCATCCAACACCTCCAGCCATTCTGGAGAACTAGCAGGAATAGTAATAAAACGCCTAAGTAAATTTTTTGATGGATTCAAGCTGCTTTATTGATACATGCGGGGTGTTTTATCGTTACAGGAAATCCAACTAAGGTGTTAGTATAGCTTCATAAGGACTGTCTGTTCAGAGGACTTGTCTTTGGCTGTCCGAGTGTGATCCCCATCTCGTGGCTCAGACATAGAACATAACCTTAACTAACTATCTCAAATATTATTACCGCGTAACAAGTGCTTGTCTGAGGATCAAATAACAGAATTAGTTAACCCATAACCTAAGGATTTCTCTGGCCAATATAGAAAATATTGAGTTTTCAATTCTCCCTAGATTATCAATGCTTCATATGTCTGAAAATCTGTGAGAAAACCAAATCCGCAATAAAAGTCTAAACTTTTTCAAAATTAAAATAACTTAAATACATAAATCTCCTATTCACATAAGAATGTACATGTGGCCTGGCAAAAAAAATCTTATAATATTCACCAACCGAAAACCGAAAACTGAAGTAATGTAGACAAGGAAATAAATAAACCATTATGCGCGCATTATGTGCCGCAATTGCAAATGAAAGTGCGCAGCAACATGAAAAATAATTGTATAAAACCAACAACAAATACAACACAAAACACTGCAAAACCAAGGAACCCTTGCAGATCTCGAGAACAAAGAAAACCATTGGTCGACGACAGCAACAGCAACCGAAACAGCGCCCACTTCACATTCCGCAATCGCTGCCTATTAGACACAGCACTTGAAAAACCCATTTTGTGCACCAAAAGCAAAACGAAACAGACGAAGAATAGGCGCATATAGACGAAATGGAGAAGTATGAGTGTCGGGCATGCTGGCAGTAAAGCTTAAATCAAACCGGGAAGCACTCATGAGCGCTTAGGTATTCAACGAGAACGTTTGACTGCCTGCTCCTTGCACGGCGCTTTAGCCAATGGCACATTGATTGCGGCCAAAGCAGGACATTTGCATTCAAGGAAATCGTAAAATTATCCTGGCAGACACGTCGTAATTTAGCCAATAGAGCAAAGCGACAAGTAGACGACCACGAGGAGCACGAGGTCCAAAGCAGACCAAAGGCAAGAAGCTTCCAAAGCAAGCACTAGTTGGAGCGAGCAATAAAATTAGATGGCCTGAAAGCTGAAAGGCAGGGAACAGTTTCAAAGAAGTGGGCGAACAGGAGCAAAGGAGCGTGTGGAAAGTTGATGGAAAATATGTGCACATGAAGCGCAGAGTATGTGTGCGCTACAAAAGTAGTGAGTAACCTTGAAGCGCTCGCGAACAATGAGTGTCTAAGCTTGCAACAACAACTACGTTAACAACGGCCGTTAACATCGGCGACCGAGTGAATGAATGTGAATTTCTAGCCAAACATAAATTGAAACTCGATTCCCTCCCTATCCGCCAATGTCAAGCGGAAGTGGCTTTCGTTGCGGCAAGTTGACTAGTGTACCGTTATTTTTGCATTTACCCACATCGCCGTAAAGTCGGTGCGTGCTCTCTATTCCTTACTGCTACAAAAAGCGGAAAACTCACATGAATAACGCAACGAAGCAAAATATGTAAAAAGGAAACAAAATGAAATAGCGGGAAAAATGAAAAATTGTAGCCAGGATATTTGCACGTGTATGTGTGTTTGTAAATATGAGCGCACTTTTGTGTTTGTGGGAGAAATTGTGGATTCGCTTTTCCGTCTGGCTGCACTATGAAATGCAGTTTTTTTGGTTGCGAAATTTTATTTTCGTACGAAATTTAACTTCCGTCTGCTTTACGAGGGAGCATAGAACTTTGGCGAAAATTAAGTTGAGAAGAGCAAAATTCGAGCGCAACTGAAAGCTTTATTATATCAAATGACGGCGACGTAGGTCTTTCCAATTTTTTTAACTTTGACATCGTCGATTTTTCTTACAAGATCCTTAGAACCCTTTTTGTTTTTTGAACATAAATCGTAATCATTCTGTGCTGTTCAAAATTGTCTAAATTGCTTGTGTCGGGACATGTTTGGTTTCGATTTATAAATGACATATGAAATGGCGTCGTCTTAACTAGGATTCGCGATAGACCATATAAAGACTCTTTGGTAACAATATTTCAATTTCAACTTCTAGTTTGAATCCTTAGATTTTGTTGTGGTTAATAGAAAGTAATTTCTCGAGATTTCATTTTAGGCATTTTGTTTAAATTTTAAGACTGGGTGCAGTTTATATCAATGTAAACCCAAATATTTGCTATCCAATGCCCTTTTAGTGGTTTTCGGAGCAAGAACTCTGAAACTTTAGTTCAGCTTTACCGACCACGGGCGCTAAGGTACGCTTTCTAAAAAAAAAAACAATAAAAACATGTGAAAAAACATAACAAATTTCACTTTTTAACTGGTTTTTCTTTTGTCCTCAACCAAGCAGTAAGCTGTGATTGGATGCGGATGTAAACTTTTCAGCTTTGACTTTCAAAAAAAAAACCTAAATTTTTACTCTACTTGATTAAATTTAAGGACCAAGTGGGGAATATCAGAAATGAAATTTCAGCTCGTCCAAATATTTAGTTATGAAATATAAAACACAAAATTTAATCTAAGGAAAGTCTACTTTCCACCGATTTGTTTGTCCAACCTCGTATATATAAATTATACAAACAAATAAATGTCTGGTGCTTCATATGAAAGCCACGTGTTCATTTTCTACATGTGATTTGCTAAACTGTCCGACACATACGCTCCGTACCTTTTCAACCAACTTTCTGCACATTCAAACACACATTTCTACACACGTACCCGCACACCCATGAATGGCTGCTTGCAACGTGGAAATGAAAAACTCGTGCAGACGATGGGCAAACAATGACGAGCCTTTTGCCATATTTGGTCTACAATTTCGCCCTCCGCGTGCTTTCACCTCTGCGCCATCATATGATTGTTGCTGCTGTTGTTGTTCGAGCTTGAACCAAGTTCAGTTTGAGGTATTGTGAGTGGACACGCTCTGGTTGGACTATAGAACACGTTGTACACTCGTACTGCTGCTGGCGTTGAAGAGGACAATTACAAATGTGCAATTGTATGGAATTTATGAGAATGTGGTATGCCACAACTCTAAGTTTTCCTGTATACACACATATGAGTATGTGCTGAAAATGAAAGCACAAATATTGACTAAAGATTTAAGAGTTCGATTCAGGTGAAAATTGCTGAAAATTGTGCAGAAATAAAAATTGGGTTTGGTAGAGCGGCGTTTTCACATGGCTTTGCAACGCGAAAGTGAAATCCACAAGCAATATTTTGGCACTTGACTTCATCACACTTTGAGGATTCAAAGCACTTTTTCAATAAAATGTTTTGTCACTAAGCTCTCGAATACTTCAATGCCAACTCGTGGGATATGATTACAACTACAGAGATCTCTTATATATGGTAAAGTTTGTATTGTAGAATTTCCTACATAAAATTCTGATTACTTTGACTCCAACCACATTTTGAAAAAAAAATAATAATAAAACTGCAGAAAGTTTGAGATTGCTATTTGAAATTATACATTTTTATGTATTCATTACTTAGGTCATTTTATATTTTATGTCACTCATCTTTCTTTTTAATTTACATCGGTTAATGAGAAAGATATTTCCAAAGAATAAAATGGAAATTCTGCATTTATCATGAAGAGGTTTGGTGTCAAAAATTGATGATGTTCTCATATTCTCTTGGCCCAAATTTGTCCAGTTTCCCCAAGATTTCCACCCCTATTTTTGACTTGATAATTTCAATATTTTGCGTAGTATAAAATGATTCGGTAACAAAATTAAGTCCTACCGGTCCATACTTCTCCCTAATCCGAAGGGATCTCCGAAATAAGGTTTCATCAGTTTGGCATATTTTTTTTTTTTTAAAGGCTTAACTTGAAACCCGTCGTTAGCTGGACCATTTGGTTGATACACCCGTCTTCAAAATTCTGATCTGCGCTCACTTAAAATGCCTTCTTTTCGTTTTTAATGGAAAAGATGAAAGAATGGACGGATTTGATATGTTCATTTCGAAAAAAAGGTAGATGATACAACAGGGCCTACAGTGACTGTCGATAAGATTGTGTTTAAGCCAGTTGAATTCCTGGCGATATGTACATATCCTCACCGCCCGATGGCACCACTATAGCAAAATAAACTATCATGCAGTACTTTCTTAAGCTGCTGAATTTCCAAATTTCAGCCGAATCGGACTAGCAGCTTTGTTTTGGCCGCATATAGATGAGAGCATTTCCACGGATTTTAGAAAAATTTAAAAAGAGCAATATTGGTCCGTTTTCCATTTCTTAGTTTCAGAAGGGAAATCGCACAACATATTCAAGGGGTGTTCGGATGCTATGTACAATGACTTCTCTGCTTCGATGGTGGCCGACCAAACTTGGTTTAATGAGTATCAACGTGGTCGCACGTCGGCTTTTGATAAGCCAGTGCAAGGCCCCTCGAAAACAGCTGCTACGGAGGATAACGTGACACAAGTCTACGATCTCGTATTGAATCCTGCGCACACCAGAGACCAAGAAACAGTCGTAATAGTGGACTTCATCCGACGAACCTGTTCCGAAGAAGGCGAAGACTGTCCTATCGTCCGGAAAGGAGAAGGTCACCGTTTTCTGGGATTTATAAGTTGTGATCTGCATCGACTACCCGGAGAAGGACAAAGCTATCACAGGGCTTTAACTGTGCCGAATTATTGGGTGAATTTGATGAAGAATAACAGAAAAATTAAGGCAGGTGTTTATATTTCTAACCTTATTTAATATTGACGTTGCCTTAACTCCTTCTAGCTACGAAATTTATATACTATTTTTTCATAAATACCAAATTTTTATGGAGCTTCTCGCAGTTAAGCTGAAGATTATAGGAAAATTTGTAAAACAAGTTATTAAAGCTGATTAACACCCAAGCCAAGAAAAGTTTAAATTTAATATTAAATTAATAATTAAAAACTCTTTTTGATCCCCAAAGAACTCTCGAAGATATTTCCCTTAAAAGTCAAGCTTCATCAGAATAGCTGTAGTAACGAAAACCTTAAGTTTTAAAATGTTTAAGCTCCCGTAAGGACGTACACAAATATGCGAGCGCTTTCGTATTTCACTTTCACCGCAATCACATTTACATCTGCACACATACAAACCTACATATTCATTTATGTGTATGTATATACAAGGGTGCATGCGAGCACTCTCCGCACATCTGCATATATAGTGAACACATGCAAATTGTTAATTTGCATAATTGGCCACCAACATCGAACCCAATGCGGCAGCGTCGAGGAGGATGCGCAATGACCACTAAAATCACAGTCGCAACAAATTTGAAGTCAGTTAAAAATTTTGCCTTTCCCATGAATGGTGGTGATGGAGGCAAATTGTTGGTGGTGGAACCTAAGGGGGAGGAGCTGCAGTTGCAGGCGAAATTAGCATATTGTGCGCACACAAGGCAAATCGAAGGCAAATCGAAGGCAAGCGAACAAATCCCACACGAAGGTGAGTGGCCGACGGCCACTACGCGACAGCATTGCACTCATTTCGGCATGTGCATGCACACATATGTACACACGAACAAGCATACAAGTATATCAAAGTTTGTTGTTGCTTGTGTTTGTGGGCTGTCTCAATTTATGAGCGACGCCGCCGCGACTCCATAATTTGTGGCAGCTTCTGTGTGTGTGTGTGTGTGTGAGCACTCGTTTTCACAGGCTTTTCGCTTGGGGCGATGGTCATTTGCAAATACTTTGCTGCAACGCACAAGTGTGCGAAGGACTCGGATTAACGGCACTTTTAGCGGGCTACTGCAAATGCAAAATTGCAAACCGAAATTAGGACATGCACCATGTGCAGGTCCAATGCAAGCAGCAACTGTGTAATACGCACCGATGAGTGGGCGTTATTGGTGTATGTATGTTTATTAGTTTGTGGAAGGACATGCACAGCTTGTGAGCATTGTAGGCAGAGGCCAGCATATGTAGCGAAATATGAAATATTAAGCGTTTGGGTAAATTATTGCGCCTGTAATAACAACAAGTTTTTATGGATTAGTTGAAAAAATGTATAAAAATCAAACAACTTCTATAAATTATCAAAAAATCAAATATCAGGATTGTTTGACTATGTTCCAAGTAGTCGAGGAAGAGGATAAGTTTTATCTATGAACCTCAATCATTTCCTCCTTTAATCTGTTCTTTATACTTTCCTAATAAAAGATATAATTTGAACTTCCATAATTTAATTTTCAAGCAATAGCTAATAAAGCTAAAAAAGCAACATCTCCAATACAATGAGATAAAACTGTTATATACCTGCATTATTCGAATTAACATTTTGAAAATAAATAACTAAATAATAAGAAAACAATGCGTATAGCTGTGAAAAATGTTGGTAAATGCTGCTGTGAATATATGAGGTGTGTTCAAAATAGCTGGAATTTTCGTTTTTTTTGAAAAAATATTTATTCATTCGTCTAGATTGATATTGTCGCCTTCGAAATAGTCTCCATTCAATAATATGCACTTATGTCAGCCTTCTTCCAATTGCCGAAACACTTCTCAAACTCGATTTTTGAGATAGCCTTTAGCTCTTTTAGAGATGCGCCCTCAATATCATCTATACTTGTACAACGACGGCCCTTTAAGTTTCTCTGTTTTGTTTTTTTGGAAATAGGCAAAAGTCACACGGAACCATGTCTGGCGAATATGGAGGCTGGGGCATCGTTACAGAATTGTTATTGGCCAAGAACTCACGAACAAACAACGAAATGTGAGCAGAATTGAGCAAAAGTGAACAAAAGCAGTGAATTATTTTTCCACAAATCCGGGCGTTCTTTTGGATTGCTTCACCCAAACGGCGTTGACCTTGACGCAAGAATTCATGATGCACTATGCCATTAAAGTCGAAGACCGCAGTCGAAGAACACAGTCGAAGAACATTCCCGTTATTTTCTAAACACACCACGTACTTTTGCCTTCATATTATAAAAACAGTCAAACCCAGCGGGTAGAATTCAGTTGCATGAGTTTCAAACAAGACTTCATACATTAATGGAATCTTCCCAGAAAATTTTAAATATAGACTTTTATACTAAAGCGCGCCATACTTGTCGTCTCTGTACAAATAAATAATGAAAGCAGATTTATTATACCAGCAAGTTCACAGAGAGGTCTAAATTAGGACATAAATTTATAACAAAATTTTGTTTTGCTTTTTATGAGTCCTAATAAATCGATGACTCCGTTGACCGATATTTCGTCGATATTTCAACAACTCACCTTCCAAAATAATTAATTGATTGATACTTTTTTTGGAAAACTTAATTAAATAAATGTCATAAGATGTACTTCTACACGGCAGTCACTACACCAAATCTATGAAAATCCACAAAACTGTCACTGAAAGTAAATGGGATATCAGACATCATTTAGATGTTCTACATTGCTTACTGAATTGAGCATTGGGAAGTGAGAATACTGAACGAGAGCAAACTGTGTTGCAGACACTTTTCCTTCGAAATGGTTGAAATATATCGTCCACATTATTCCTGTAGGCACCTTATTTGATAGATCTGGCTTCCTCAGTTATTTATTTTTATTACTGGTCAGGTATTTATTTGTTTCAAGTATTGTCTTTTGTATTAAATTTATTTAAGTTCAAATGCCTTTGTTGGTTTCCTATACATATACATACATCACATATACACCATATATACCTATACATACACAAAAACCAAAATCTCATTCCTTATTTTATTTCAACTTAATTTAGAAAACATTATATTATTTCGTAAAACATTACATAATGCCTATTTATACATATACCTTTATACAGTTACCGTGGCAATTATTTCGCTAAATTTGTTTACTTTTCCATTTTGGGTTAACTTTTTCAGAATATACAAATATTTATATATACATATATATATATCGACCTAAAAGTTCGAAAAACGTTGCGGAAACTGAAACAAAATGGCTGCATTGCGACGGTAGAATAGCTAATAGTCATGGCTACTATTTTAATACCAATACTATATATGTACATATTTGTACATACATAGATGGCATATGCATACTTCACTTTATATATATTCATATTGTATATATAAATGAAACAGATTAAAAATATATTGATTTAGCCAGAAGGATTGCTGTATTTAATTATCTGGTGCCAGTGTCTTAGATAATGTTTTAGTCCATGGTTCCCTGAGCTTTAGTAAACGACATCTCACACACAACAATGTTAAGGCAAATTTTCAACCAATTAAAAATCGAACTTTTATCAGCTTCAAAAATGGCTGATTGACACTAAGGTTAGACCCAAGGAGGAAATGAAGGATAGGCTTATTATTGACTTGAATGGGACGTCGTTAGTGGTTACCTGGGTTGATCAGTTGACTTCATAGTAGTTAAGTAGCTAAGTATCCTTCATCTAATGATTGGTATATCCACTATATATAAATCATGTCAAATTAATTGAAAAATTCTCTTAAAGCCACTTTGAACAAAGAAGAGAAAGAGATCGAATCGTGAGAGAACTGAAAACTTATATGTTTTATGAAACGAAGACTTCGAACTTTTTACCCTTCAATCCGAATTATTTTGAAAACTCTTTACAACTAGTAGATTGGCGAATTTACTATTATTATTATTTATTATCAATATGACCCAAAAACAAGCTCATTCGAAATGAAATATGCTTCCATACTATTATGGGAGGTGTATTCAGAAATTAACGGGAATCTTCTTCGACTGTGTTCTTCGACTTTAATGGCATAGTGCATCATGAATTCTTGCGTCAAGGTCAAACGATCAATAAGGATTACTACCGGCAAGTTCAACGCCGTTTGCGTGAATTAATCCGAAAAAAAACGCCCGGATTTGTGGAAAAACAATTCATGGCTTTTGCTCACTTTTGCTCAATTCTATTCACACTTCGTTGCTTGTTCGTGAATTCTTGGCCAATAACAATACTGCAACGATGCCCCAACCTCCATATTCGCCAGACATTGCTTCGTGTGACTTTTTCCCATTTCCAAAAAAAAACAGAGAACCTTAAAGGGTCGTCGTTTTACAAATATAGATGATATTGAGGGCGCATCTCTGAAAGAGCTAAAAGCTATCCCAAAAATCGAGTTTGAGAAGTGTTTCAACGATTGGAAGAAGCGCTGGCATAAGTGCACATTATCAAATGGAGACTATTTTGGCGGCGACAACATTAATGTAGACTAGATTAATGAATGAGTAAATATTTTTTTCAAAAAGCGAAAATTCCCGTTATTTTTAATACACCTCGTATATGATAGATCCACTTGGAATGGTGCTATTGATTGCAATTTAATCAAATTCTGAAACTTTTGGCGTAAAATCTAATTAGCAAATTGACGAAAAGCTAATATAAAAGGAATATGTGGGATTATCACTAGAGCGGCTTAAAAGCATTGGGCAGAAAACTCGAAGTCACTACATTATATTAGAAGTTGATAGAATAACGCGTACGTCGAGGTACCAAGAATAAACAAAATCATCATGCGCGTTTTGAATTCAACGTAAAGAAAATAAGAATACCTTGCTTGCTCAAAGTAGTTCTCCAGAAAATCATAAATATTCAGAACAACCAAACTTTCATTTCGGCAACGATTTATTTCGGTTCAACACACGACACCTAAGCGCTCCTGGAGCATGTCTGATTATGAAACAAATTCGCATTTGCCGATTTACACGACGCGAATGTGACACCCTTACTTGTGCGTAACATGTCGAGTCGAAACTGCCAAAGCAAATATGAAAAGTATAACGGGACTTAGTTAACTTCTCTACGAATTGCATGCATTAATGTGAAGCTTTTTGGTGTTCGGTGCTAGACAAGAAAAGGTTGCAAACGTTTGGAAAGGTTGAAAGATCAGGAAAAGTTTTCTAACAGGCTAGCGGAATACTTTTAAACACTTACATCACCACAGTAAAATATTCCAAGTGACAGTTTTCTTTTGTAAATCTTTCCTAGAAAAGTAAGTTCATGGACATTTTTTATCCCAACTTGTTTGAATAAATTTTTATATCTTTTTTTTTACCATTTCAATTATAATAAATCTCTCCTTAAAACTGTTTGAAATCATAAATTCATTAGCAATATGTTATTCTAAAATAAATTTAATTAAAAATGTTTTTAATATCCGGAGAGATATATTAGAGAACGTTTATATGTTCTCTGGATATCGTACGCACATATATATATATAACTCACATTTGACCGAGCATAATTAATGTATGCTCTTTTCGGTTCTGCTAATTATTTTTATAATTTCTTTTATTATTATAGACACTAGCATCGAATATTAACATCAAAGCTAGTAATTGTGAGCTTTTGATTGCGATAAGCTAATTTTCTGTGCATTCTGTTGTTGTTGCATGCATTTGTGACATTGCCATTGTCGCTGCACGGCTGATGATTTTATGCTGTTCACCTCTTAATCGAACAGGCAGTATGTTATAAAAACAAAAACAAAAACCCTAGTACAACGACAGCAGCAGTCAACGAACATAACTTGTACGACGCCATCAGATACCCGCGAGAGCGAGCGCCCACAAAATCAGATCGAAAGCTTTGGTGAACAAAGCCGGACCAATGGTTGGAGCAAAGAGGGCGAAGCAAAAATAACAAAATTTAAATGAAATCAATGCTGTAACCAATAGTGTCTGGCGCACTGCCAACCAACAACTAATAAGCCAAACTGATATTGTCAACAACCGAACATTTGGTGCGTATGCGCATGCGCAACATTGCAAACGAACAGCAGCAAACATGCGCCCATGCATTTCTTTTTATTTTGTCCATGCTTTATGTATGTATATGCCGATGAATGTTGACAATCTAAACACTAACGACACAAAAAAAAATCGAAATAAAATATTGAACATGATTTTCTAAATAAAATAAAATCAGATATTTATGAAAATGATTTCCGTGGAAAATATGCGCTTCATTGGGCAGCAACCAAGCGAAGAGTAGCAGCAACAGCAACTGCAGCAACACATAAATTTGTTGCATACAGCAAATAAATAACCAAAAACGGACAATAATCGATGTGCAATGCCAGCATATGTTTGTATATGTATGTGTTTAATGCTAAGGCGATTGTTGCTCGTTGGTTAACAGGGAGCCCTTTACCATTTGGAGTTGATAGTAGCAGGAAGAGCAGTAGCGTCTACAGCAGATAATTGGAAAAAAGAATCGTGAAGCAATTAAAGGGCTTTAGGAACTTTAGATATATATAGGGCTTTAGATATATACATACATACATATTGTATATTGAATAATAGAAATATGCTCGCAAATGGGAACCACGTTCTGCCAAGCTGAAAAATCAATCTATTTGAATCTGATTATGTAATTAATCTCAAATCTCATTTGTAATTTATAATTCTTAATATATATTTATTTACTGAACCTTTGTACTTATTTTCTCTTTTATTGTCCATATGTCTGGACTTTAATCAATTAAAAGGGTTCTCTCGCTCTCGAGAAAGAAATCTGATGCATTCGTAAAAAAATCATAAATAAAAATGAATTAATTAGCTATAGAATGCGTATAAAAAGTATTTAAAGTTGTGGTATCATGACCACGTATTCGGGGAGCAAATGAAGTCTCCTAAATACCGTGTTTTGAACTTAAAAGAAATTTCCACTAATCGTAGAAGTATACCACTTTTCGGTATGTGCACATTATAGAATTTGTATTCTTCTGTGACATGTCATAAAAAAATTATAGACTTGATAATTACGTAATAATTAGCAAGCCTCAATTAAAAAGTAAATGCGTATAATGAGCTGCAAGTCCGAACAAAAAACGCTCTATTTCGGCTTGTACTCAATAACACAGATCATAAATTAGACCATGGTTCCGAAGGCTGACTATCCTCAAATAGCTAAAGGTTTTGTAACGACCAACGTTAAGATGGCATAGTTTGTAGACAAACTTGAATAATATTAAAGCCTAGGCGTGCCAAAGGTAGGCGCAATAACACTGGAGGCATTGCCTTTAAGGCTATCGGGGAACATCATCTACGAATTCATGAAGTCCGAACTTTCCACGATACTCGAATTAATGGTCATGAATACGGGAGAGTATTTTTAACTTCATTTAACCCTTTATGACAAATGATGTAAGAATATGATTCGCGAGCTTTAAAATACATCATTGATGAATCTTCAAGAACTGAAATCCCAGAAACTTTGTAAAAGCGGTCTTCCCGATTGCCGGACAGGGTCGAAATAACTATTCTCATTACGTATGACGGCTCAGAAGACGAAACTAGAACCATTCCTTTACATCATTGTGGGACCATAATATGAACAGGTATGATGAAACCAATAAAATAAATAAAAATCATAATTTCGGAGATACAGGCTACGAGTTTCAGCAGCATGAACATAAAGATAACGACGCCTTATCAAAAATATGAGAGTATTACGGAGTCTATAGTGTAAATTTTTACGTGTCTTCTTTAAGGCAGCCAGCAAAGCAGTAAGAAACAAAGATGGGATAAGTAAGGCCAATTATCTCAGATAGTTCCTGGATATATGCTCCCGACGTTGGCATCTTGATTAAAAAAAACTATTGAGATCAACCCGCATGTCGTTTGTTTTTTTTTGTTTTTTTTTTGTTTGTGTTACATGGGAATGTATTGCATTGGGGAAAGAATGATCTGACATGCGCTATCACAGAGCATTTGCGGTAGAAACCTAAATGTAATGAAAGAGTACCTCAGAAGTAAAATTGTCCAAATGTCTTGTCTTACTCTAATCCTTGCCTTGCTCTATTAAGTGGACAGTACTAAAAGGTTAATGTTTCCTCATAAATTATTAGTCGAAAGTCTTTTTTCAAAATTCGGCCTAAACAACCAAATTGTGTTTTACTTCACCACACAATCAATTTCTAAAATTATTTTTTGTTTTTATAATAACATGTTAAAAGAAGATTGAATTTGTTTAATCAAAGTAATTTTCATGCGGAAAATTATTAGAAAAATTTTTTATTTCGTACACATTGTTTTCTATATGCCACAACATTTTCTATCCCGAGGGGTTATGTATGTATTTATTTATTTGTTTAATGTGTGTGTGTGTGAGTGTGTGTGTTGAGGGGTATAAACGCATGTTGCGTGTAATTTTGATTTTAATCTTTTCAAAATGTTTTATTTACGACTACAAGCAAAGTTATGTATGTGTGTTTTGCTGTTGTTGTTGCTGCTATGTTTGCCGGTATAATTTTGTTACACTTGTATTTACTTTTTAGATTATTTTATTTACTAGAATAGTTCTAGCGTTTAGTTTTTTTTTGCCACCATCCGCCACGCTACGCTCCAGGCATTGCCGCAGAAAAAATCAAAACAAAACAACACCAATAACACACATTCCACAAAATTCCACAAATATGTGTGTCAGTTTGTATATAAATGAAGCTTATGCTTTCGCTATTGTTGTTTGTCTTGTTGTTGGGCTGAGTAAATTTAACCGAAGCAGCAAATTATAGACAACAATTAAATTCTATATTAAATTGTTGGAGTGAGCACACACAGACAAGCCAAAACCAACAACAATAAAAAACACATTGCATAAACATTTATATTAATACATGCTTATCTATGAGTTATGTAATTATGTGCGTGTATGAGTGTGTGTTCGCGAGCTTCTCTAATATTCTGCTATTTCTATTTGTTGGTTCGCCATTAATGGCATGTGTACAATCATATATACAAACATATCTACATCTAAAGTTTATGAGCTGTAATACTTGTACAATATTTATGGTTGTTGTTATTGTTATTGTTGTTACCGCTGCAGTTAGTGCTTTATTATTACCATAATTGTTGTAACCATTGTAGGCCATATATTATACACATGTGCTGCCGTTATTTGTGTATATAGTAAATAGTTTTTGTTGTTGTTGTTGTTACTAGTGTTTCAGCTCTCATGCGCATTGATATAAATCAAATTCATTTTTACAGCATTTAAATAGAGTGTAATTTATTTGTTTATGCGGCATTTAGTCAGGCCTCCATAAAGTCACGCATAAACATTTGTATCTATTTGTTCTATTTGTTATGTATTTGTATATTTGTATATTTGTATATGTAGATATGTAGATATGTTTATATGTATGTATGGGAATATGCGGACTTATAAGAGTTATTCGCATAAACGCAATTTTAAGCAATATAATTAATGCATATATCTGTTATAAGCGTGTACAATATATGTATATACACGAGGGCGGTCCCACAAGTACTTGACCTATAAAAAAAATTTTTTTTTAGAAAAAACTTCTACCTATTTCTTCTCATTCAGCTAAAATTTATGCCCGGCGAGCGATTTCTTCGAGTTTGAAAGGGTCAGAAAGAGTTCTCACTGGAAATCTGGAGATTACGGTTGATGTGGAAATAGTTCGTAGTCCAATTCGATCAATTTGGCCGTTGCGGCGATGTAGCTGGTAGCTGCCTGATCATAGTGGAAGAGCCCTGTGACCGCTATGCCTTATTCAGGTAGCCAATACAGGTCATCACTTGTGAAACCCAGAAAATGGTGATCATCACCTTCTTTGTCTTCTTCGCCCCAATTTCACGGTATGAAGTCGACTGTTTCAACTGTTCCATGGTGTCTCATATGTACCAACGCGCCGACAGTTTACTCATGCTTACTTTTCTTCCGAGATGTGACCCATTTGGCTTTTGAGATGCATTCTGTCTCAGTTATATCGCGCAGCATCAATCGGCAGTCTGCCAATGCGAGATCATAAACTTTTGTTACATTACCCTCCGTGGTGGCTGTTTTCGGGCAGCAGGGCGTGGCTCATTGGCTCGAAAACCACGATGGGGCTAAATACTTATCGGACCGCCCTCGTATACATATGCAAATGTTAGTATATTTGTATTATATAGCTTCTGCGGTGTACTCAGTTCAGAATCTCTTATCCAATTTCCAGAAGATTTGCTCCGTGGTGTAGACCTTATCGTTTTTATTTGCCCCTACCAAATTTTTTTGTTTTTTATCCTTTGAAGAAATATTGTCTCACGTATTAATATACATATATTATATAATATAAAGTCGAGATTAGTGTAATATAGAAAGACTCGGACGAATCGGACGCGTTTGAATAGAATTGCCTCAAGAGCGCTATTTATCTCTTTTATAACGCTTAACCTTATCTTTTGATCGGTTCATTGACCGACAAGAAGAACCAAAAGAAGAAATTCATAAGAAGCTCAAATTTTACACATTTTTAAACCTTTCTCTTCACTAGATTTCTAAAATGGCGAACCCATTTGAGTGGATTTAGTTTTATATCAAAATAGCGGTCTTTCGATGATTATATGATGTTTATAATGCCAAACAGAGTCGTAATTTAATGCCCAGAAGAGTAACAGAGTTTGTATATAGCCTGTTGAACATCGATACATATAAGTAAACTAGCTTCTTGATGATTCAGTAGTCTATATATTCTATTGCCTATTGCTGAAAAATAGGAATATTTGATCAAGTACTCAACTTCTAGATTTTATCACGCAGCCATACCTTACGAGTAGGTAATAACATGCTCAATCATGTCAATTAGCAGAGGCAATTAATGCCTTAGTAAAATACAATAAATGAAGCAAAACAAGTCGAAAATTAAGGAGACAGCAGACATTGACCCTTGTAACATTACAACAAAACTTAAAGGTATGTTAAATAATAAACAATAACATACCTTTGTTATAAGTGTAAGGTTAACAATTGCAATCTGTTTTTCAAAACCCTTTTTCACATATATGTAAAAGATTTAGCGAAGATTTCTCTTATTTCTCTTATTTCATTCTTATTTTATAGAGACTTTTGCTTCAATTTATTTTTAATTAAATACTAATGGACCCTTTAGTTACTTTGTGAAGCATATTGAGACAATTAAGGGCTTAAATTGCATGACGCCCTTAATTACCAGCAGAAATCTTTTTGGATATGTTTTAGTTTAGTGTAAGCGTCCCACTTATTATTATTATTATTATTATTGCTTTAAAGGCGAGATTATTTACTAATTTAACTGCGGCTTAAGTACGACACTATAGAGTTGTGACTATTTTTATTGCCTTACCGAGTTATTTATCTTCGTAAATGATTAATTTTAATGAAGGTAGTGAACAGGACTAATTTCGTTGGTTAATCGAAGCACAGAATTCGAGGGTATAACATAAGAGACCAGACTTAAGTCAAGAAGGAGCATTAATATGAAATTAAATTGAATAACTAATATGAAATTCGATTATAATGAGCTTTAAAAAGTCCTAAATTAACCCCTTTGGTGCTTTTAAAATAAATTTCTTTAATGTTAAAAAATATGACTAGTAGAAATTGATGTGGCTTCTCAAATGTTAGCATTTCTCCGCTGAGATTTTTTCTTTTAAGTACGCATTATAATTTCGCTTCCTTCGTTACGTGAAAAATATTGTTGATAGTTACTGTGAAATATTGCAGCGGTTCCATCTTGGAATAAAATGAAGACGATCCAAGGCCATTAAAGTGCTCATATAACTGTAAGGTTAAGTTGAATGAAAGCTCGCGTCATGAAATAAGAGGCAATCCTTGTTACAAACCAATAAGTATAAAATAAATTAGCGACCACCTTAAAACTCTTCTAGGGGGCTAAATTCTCAATAGCTAATTTTATAATGATTAGTAAAGCTTATCGTTGACCGAATCTTGTACTAATTTTGTGGTCTTATAATTTCAATGGTCTCGTGGTGTACCACTTTTTTATTCACACCTCCGATTGTAAATCTTCGTGCGTCATTTATAAGGAAGAATATATGAAATGTATAATCTTGTCTTAGAAAATGCTAAATATTATACTCTGACGCTTAGTTTAATTGTTGCAACAACCCAACAACTAATATCGTATTAAAGTCCCACAATTCGTTTATTGGCAGTTTCGAGTCAGGTGCAGCAGGGGAAGGGTGCAATCAATGTGTAATGCAATATGCCCTGTGGTAAATATCTTGAAAGGGTTAAATGAGAGTATATACACATAATTTACCATGAGTGTTTTGCTCTGCTTGAAAGATGCCAGAAATACGATTGCCGGGAGGGCGAGGGGCACCGAAGCAGCTATAGTGAAGCGTTCGCGGTAGCAGCAGCGGCAGCAAAATCGAATATCGTATTCAAGATGAGGGCGATATGCAATCTTATGCATGCAACATTGTGTTTAACTGTGTACATATGTGTGTATGGATTTGGAGGCATCTTGTTGCAAAAGCACAGAGACCGTGCAACACCAACAAAGTGTTTGTACATAATTTCAACGCGACGCTGTTGTTGTTTTTTCTACGTGCCATACGGATAGCTAGCTGCCCCTTGCAACATGCCACATAGCCACACAGCAAAGGTGAGTGCAGCATCTGTAGCATATTAAGACACACCACGAGCACATGTAAAGACACACACACACACACACACACACTTACATAGATTTATGCATACATAGGTGCAACGTTGCATATGTGAGCGCTCAGCGACAGCACTAGCTTAAGCACGCACTCAGCAGCTTTTTATGCTCAAGCGTGCATGTATGTGTTTGTGTTGCATGCAACATGGCACTTGTGCACATTCAGGTGTGCTCGAAACATGGGAAAAAGACAACTCAAGTCAGTCGATAATTTTTTATTTTCATGTTTTTTGTTTGTTCTTGTTGTTATACCGCTCCTCTGCATGCTTCTCCGCCAATTCGCATACAAAGGAGCCACTTAGAAACAAAGGAGATGCTGTTAAGCAGCAATTGCTGCAGAGAAAAAGTTGTGGCAGTATAAGAGGCAATAAAGAAGTGGCAGCCGCAATGCATTGCGAGCGAAGTGGTGAAGCGCACAAATGAAGTGGGAGCGCGAGAGGGGAGAGTAAAAACTCCTCTGAGTTGCTTTGGCGATTCGCAGCTTGCTGCAACAACATCACAAAAATCAACTACAATAACAACAGCAACAACAATCATGGCATATAACATGCATTGCTGTTGTTGTTGCTTGGTTGTTTCTGTTGTTTTTGTTATTGCTAAATGTTGTTGCTTCTTGTTGGCGTTGCTGTTTTGCTCTGCCTTTGCAGCAGATGTGCAAAATTCGCGAGTTGAGCACAAAATATGAGGTCGATATAAATAATTTGTATCTAGATATGGATTGTAATGCTGTTTCTCGGATCGTCATCGTCGTCGTCGGTGTCGTAGCTTATTCACGTTGAGTAGTTGTTGCTTCGTGTTCGAGTGCATATTCTGCTATACTCGTTGGTGTTTATGTTTGTAGGTGTGCGTTTGTGTGTATTCGGGATTGCTTTTATAAATGCTTCTTTCTATACGCGTATCTGCGAGATGGTTAGCTTGAATAACATCTTGCGTATACTAACCGCAATTTTTATTATTGCGAATGTATTTATTTGAAAAAAAATTCAAATAAAACTATTTGCTAATTTACATATGCCTTAGAATTCGAGCTAATTTGGTTTTTGGTTTTTTTTTTCCATAAGTACATCTTATCTCAGTTTTCATATCAATTTTTATGGGAAATTTATTAAAAATAAAATTGTGCGAAAGTCCCAAGAAAGCTTTTAGCAGAAAGGTAGTATATCAAAAATAAATATTTAAAATAGTAGTTTCTTGTATTCGATATAATTAAGTAAATCATTAATTTTAAAGTAAAATTTCGAATTTTTTTTTATACATTTCTAAAAAAGTTTTAAATCTTTAATTATTTTTAAAAATTTTAATTCAAACGCAGGCTAAGAAATGTATGATCAATAAGAGGATAGCTCTGCATTTGAAGACAATAATGACACGGCCAATAACTATATTTAATGAGAAGATAAGGAGGAAAAATCAAATAAAAATTAGAGTAATTGAACACAATTTTATATCGTATAAATATATCTGTAGAACAATTCCCTAGTACTCGAGATTCTATAAAATAAATTCGTACCGATAACACTTTACCTGCTTTTTTCTGTTTTTCTTCTAAAAATTTATTTAAATTTATTTTCTAAAAATTAGGGATCTTATAAAACTTCGTATAAAAACACTATTTGAAGGTACGTATATATTTACTTAATTATATTATACTATCGCTTACTATAGTTCACTTCGTTCGCTTGCTATATTCGTCCGCTTTAATAGCATTCTAAAAATCAAAAGCCCTAATTTTTCAAAAATGCTGCTGATCTTTATAACCCTTTTGTGGTATGAAAACACTGATCTGTTCCAATTATATAGAACCGAGTGCCATGAAAATGTTTAGGAATTCCCTCCAGCCCATCGCTTTTTTTACTATTCGTATTCACTTGATATATGTACACACTTTACGAAATTTACAATGTATTTTTCTAATTAAAAAGGAATTTAGAAAATTGGGATGAAGCAAAATATAATTTAGGATTAAAGAGCATATATACATATATATGTTGATACTTTATATGATCTTGTGAATGTGACACTACAGCAAGTATAAATGAACCTTATTCTCCTTGCTATATATCAGCATTTCCTACACATGATCTTTCACCAGTTTTTAAGCTGCGTTAATGGATTCAAAATTCAACCAGACCTCAACTTAATCCAACACAGTTAAAGAACAAGAAGAGTCTTATAATATTTTCTTTAAAATGGCACTAAACATTTCCGAAAGTATGAGGACTAAAACTCACTTATAAATAAAGTTTAAAATTTTAGGTTAGCTTGGAATAGATACTCCGACTGATTGAGACTCGATTGAGGGATACTTGTGGGATAATCGCATCCAAGTCATCTGTGATTCCATAAAATTCAAGAAAGCGATTAAGCCTTCATTAATTACTTATCCGCCACTAATCTGCTAAACTAATTGATTTCGATTCCAACCGCTTCACTTGGATGACATGAATTTAAAAGCAGGAAGAATACCTTTTCTCTTTCACTTTTTCGAAAAGCATATATACATATAAAAGAATATAAGTACATCTCCAAATGAAATGAAATGAAAAAATTAAAAAAAATTACAGGAAGTTGCTATTCATAAACAAATAAAGACATTTAACAAAACTAACAACTTGAAAATCAATGCGAAATGAGCAGAACACTCGACGAATTGGCAAAATAATAATGTGAAAGAATGAAACAATTCGAGAAGTGTGAAATGTGGGAAATGTTTACAGTATAGAAAAAAGCATAAAAGCGCCAACAAATTCCTCAATGGTAGCAAAAGGATTAAATAAAAGCAAAAAACGGCAGTAACAACAACAACGTGAATAACTGCCAGAATAGCGACGGCAATAAAACATCGAGCGGCAAAGTCTGCGAAAAACAAACAGAACCACATAGGGCTAGTGAGCGTGAAACGGATGGTTATTGTGCGGACGGACGAATGAACCAATGCGCAGCAGGAAGGAAGGAAGGAATGTTTCACACTGCGGTTGGCAGAGAGCTTCACTTATAGCTGGAGGCCGATGGCGGATGGTGGAATGTCCAGAAAGGATGCACCTCGCGAAAATAATGGCGACGATGGCAACGAATTTTGTTGGCAATGGCGACTTAGTGTAACTGTATACGTGCACATATGCACAAACACGCATGCCACTAGTGTGTATGTATGTCTATGGTTATCCGAATTAAATATGCTTTTTCAGATGTGTGGTGTTATCTTCATTTCTGCTCTTAGTTCTAGCTTTCGATCATAATCCTTCAGAACTACTAAATGTAAAGTATTTTGTTTCGGTACTTATATGTGGGCACATATGTATGCATATTATAAACCTATATTTTTCAACCTAAGCTATAATTGAAGTTAGAATGCCAATGGACTTATCGTAATTGAAACAAGATCAAAGAAAATGAAGTCGCAAGAAAATATACTTCACATTGGAGGCATTTTAAAATTTATTTTAAGATAAAAATATCTCATTAAAAAAGTTTCGCCACTTCTCGGCTCGTTATTTTTGAGCTTCCCAGTCTTAGATAAATTTTACTAGTAGAAGAAACAACAAATTTTTCCAGTTGAAGTTAATACAAAAAAGTATGCTTTGTAACCGCTTCATATTTTCCCAGCTTTGAATTCACTGTGCTCTTAATTCTCTATTTGATTTGGACGATCGATTACATTTATATCAGTTCTCTATTCGATTCACTAATCTTTAAATTTTTGCGAATTGGAGACAGCTGATATGTGAAAGAAATACTTTTAGAAAAAAGTTTTATTGACTTATTTAATCGATTTGCTTTTTTTATTTGAATGGAAATTAAGAGTTAAATGATATGTAAATAATACATAATAATATAATTATATAAATAATAATCCGCTATAGTTGGTACATACAATTAATTAACACAAATGCTAAAATAACACAAAATTACTAATTAAAGAATATACAACTGAAAAAACTAATTACTAGAGCAGATTGTGATATAATCGGTAAATTAATTTAATTAATTAATTTTTGTAGTTAATGTGCATTACATTTTGCTAAAAGTAAATTTGACTTCAAACAACACAAATTAAAAATAAATTTATCCTTAATAATTAGAAAACAAAATCAGAAAACAATTTGTAGTTCTTTAATAACACTTTTTTAATTTTGAAATTAAAATTTAACACAATTTTTTTGCCTTTCAAAAATAGTTTAAAAATATTTATTTATAAACTACTTTATTTATTTTATAAATAAGCAACTTCCCTAATTCCGATTTTTTTATAATAAGACTCAGTATGAAAATTAAATTTAAATATTGGGTTCAGTAACTTACAAAACTAAAAAAGCAGTATTGCAATTTATACAAATTTACATGTTAAAAGCCAATACTTTTTTTAAATTCTACTACCTGAATTTAAATTTGACTAATATTAAATTTAACATATTATCAACTGGTAAACATGATTTTTCAGATTTCACCACCTCGATCGGTAAAATCACGGATAAATAAATCGCACAAGTAAAAATAAATGTTGTTTTGAAAATGTTGAAATTAAAGATGTTTTGAAAATTTTTTATTTTTTAATTTCCATTGAGAAATCTGATCATTGACTCAAAACATCTTAACCGTCCCGTATTGTAGATTTAAAGTACGTGATTTCTAGAAAAACAAAAAACATGTTTTATGCGCTTTAAAATAATTATTTCAATGTGTGCGCCAAAGAAATTTTGTACACTTTGCAAAACCATTTCATGCCACTTTTTACAGCCAACATTTAAACGCTTCGAGCCAAAGCGGACATTTTGTACGAAAAACTTGGAGAATACCAACTAAAAACCAACAGCAAGAATAAGGTTAAAAATAGGCGAACAAAGCAAAAGAAAAACCAAGCAAATACAGTAAAGCGTAAAAATTATGCAAAGACTCACAAAATGCAGCAACGGCGACTATCATATGCAACAACAAAAACAAACATGCACATACGCATAGTAAAAACAAAAGCAAATAGTCACAGTGACGACACATATGTCGTTTCCTCGAAGAGATACCGTGGCTGGCCAAGCCAAGCCATACCAAGTCATACCAAGCCAAATCGAACCGAACCCACCAACTGGTCAATGGCAGCAGCAATGGAGGAGGAAGCTGCCAAATGCATGTAAAAGCGTAGCTATATGTGTGTATGTATGTAGATGAGCAGCACAACGGGGGCCCACTACACAGCCAACTAGCTGCAAAATCGACGATATGCATAAAGCCATCTCGCTTGCGCATATTTTAAAATGACTGACTACAACAAACACAAGAGCGAAAGCAAAAACAAAAACAAAAACAATAGTAGCAACAATTGAACGCAGCAGCAAAGACAAATCTGCACATGTTAAGGCCATAAATAAACCGAATAATCGCCGAACGGAACGATCGATTGTTGTCAGTGCCATGACAGCGTAAATATGTGTAAACATGCAAGTGTGTGAGCATGTGCACGAAGTGAAGTGGCAGTTGCAGTTGCATTGGTTGTGTTATTGTTGTTTCCGCGCTTGTTTATTACTTGTTATATATTTCAACCGAATGGGAAACACTAATAAATATGAGAGCTGTGAGAGATCTGCCGTTACGGCAAAATATTGAGTAGCATCGAACTTGAACGAAAGGGTGTGAGAGACAACATAGCAAAAGAGAGGCACACAGTTGTGCCCATTGAGTGAGTGAGTCAGTGAGATTTGAGTCGGAAAGTAAAATAAGGAAATTCTTTACTAACAAAAGCAGAACAATGACAAGTTAGTGGGTCGTTAGTATGCAAGAGCATGCAGTCAATGAGCAGTGACAATGTTAAAGCGTCAGAAAGAGACAATCGAGTGCAGCGATGCCGGTGAGTGACCAATTTCTATGCAGGCGTAATGTGCATCGGAAATTATAGCTGAGAGGGGTTGCCAAGAGAGCAAACAAAAAACGAAAAGAAAAAAAGCAATAACAAATCAAAATATGTGGAGCTTATTGAATGGGTTGGATTGCAGGGAAAATGCGAAACAAAATAAGAAAAATATTCTAACGTTCGGACAGTGCGATCGAATTGCATACATACATATGGATACATACTACAAATGATCAGCATTTATCGAGTTGACAGAGGTTTATAGTGCCCTATAATTTATAAATACATATATGCATATATGTAGATATGTAGATGTATTATGTATATAAAATAGATATGAATTTATTTACATACATAATAATTATTAGAAGATCCGTAAGTAACAGATTTTTATTTTTTAATTATTAAAGGAAGATAAAATAAAATAAAGTTAATGGAAGTAAAATAAAATAGTTGAATTGTTTTTTTTCATAATGTTTTTAAGGACAATAGATCTTATTAAAGAAATTAGTTATTAAAAATATCTGCATTACTACCAACAATGTCCCCTATTATAACAAAAAGTCCCCTATATTTTGGAACTATATTTTGAAACAAAATATTTTTCTTTGAAAACATGTTCTACAAAATATTGAAGTACGTAACCATAAATAATATTAATTAAACTGTAATTGGCACCATAATTTTCCAAAATTAGCCCCAATAAATTTGTAACAAAAATTTTTGCAGCTTAATTATCGATTTGTTGGTAGCACTGTCGATATGGGTTTAACGTTAAGGATCTTAATATCAATTAGATGCTTCAACTATGTCTCATTTTGTTATTTTATATCATTGCCGTCGCTTAAAATTGTAATAATATAATTCTTGTCTAAGCTAGCGGCAGAAGAAAATCACAGATTTTTTTTTTATTTTTTCGATTTCAGAGCCATTGGTAACAAAAATAATCAGCCGCTATGAATATATATATATATGAATTTAAAATCAACTACAGAAAAGGTTTCTCGAAAGTCCAACAATAACAAAGTACATCACAAGTTTAACATCTCATGTGTTACCCTTATTGTTAAATAATATAATATTAGGGAAATTGTATTTGAGTCGAGCATCCTTTTACTGCTCGCTTACATATGAAAAACCGAACGGGATCTTTACCCATTTTTGTATAATAAAATAATTTAGCGACTCACTTACCCTATAAAATGACGACGGTTTCTCGAACCTGTTTTGCTGAACTATGTAACATCATATAATGACAATACGAAAACTTCCTCATTCATTTGTTTTTGAAAACCTGGTACATCATTGCTATAGTTCTGAATTTATATTGGTCACCTATGCCGTCTACTATGCCGCCTCTCCACGACTGTTGCATTTTTAAATTTGTTTGGATTTGAAATACTGTGGTTCCACCTAAACAATTAAAAACATTTTTATAGATAAATATAGAGATCCAGCAACTTTCGACTTTCCTTGTGTCCTTTCTTTGGTGCAATATTATTTTACAAAGAGCTGTTCAAAGTTAAACGAAATATTCATGTTGTTTGGAAAGAATTTATAGAATATAAGAACTGACCGTATATTTAATAATTGTATAAAATTATTCTTTAAAAATCATTGTCTTTTTACATTATACCTGAATTGTCTTACCCTTTTGCATAAAATTTAGTACTGAAATAGAGATCTATAGTTTTAATGCATATACACATATATTATAAGTACAAATATGTGTGTAAATACGTACATAATTGGTAACATAGCAACTCAATCCTACATTACATGATCAATGAATACGATTTTGTTTGCACTGTGCGCACTATTGCAACGGAGTGCAGTTGCATTTGCACAACTACATAAACACTCATTCACTCACTCACCTTAATTTATTTTTCGGAGCTCAGCGCATTCCACTCAGAAAACTCCTCCACCAGCATTGCCAACTTAGAAAACTGCAGACAAACGCTCAATAAAGCGCCTCAACCGGTTTCTCAGAAAAAGCAAGTTTTTGGTCTACGCCCCAAATTCACTGCATAAGCAAGAATGAATTAGAAATACATAACAGTTCATGGCATGCACTTCCAAACATTACCAAGTGGCGCTTTGTATGAAGAGCGCACACTATTTCACTTCCAATTAGCGGCTGTTCGCTCGCATTCGCACTCGCACTCGCACTCGACCAGCAGTGCGCCTGTGAGCGCGCCAAGCCAACGTCGCTTTCGCTCAGCGAGCAACCATTAATGCGCTGAGCACACCACACGAGGCCCACATACGCACGCACACAACGGGCTGACACTGCAACCCAACCCACCACCGGCTGTTGGGCAAGCCAAAGCGCACGCTTGTTGTTGCTGTAGCTGTCAGCCAGCCAACATCGGCATTCACTTCAACACACACCATTTCTTATTGTCGCTGCACTCACACATGCGTCACCAGCATATACAGGCTGCGTGTGGATGCATGTGTGTGGGGCAGTCACTGTGACGGCAGGTTTTGTTTGTCATCTCTTTCGTGCCGTCTCGTGTTTTTCCTGAATTCAGTTGGTCTGCGACCGTTGACGTGTTTGCTCGAGTGTAATTGGCGTTTATGTGGCGCTCGAAAAGTCTTTCAACCGTTTTGCGTCGTCGAATTCGTGCGTGCGTGCGTTTTACACGTTTTCAGCTAACGCGTGCATTACTAGTCCGCCAAGCGGCTAAAAGCTTTTGCTCATACGTTTCATAGTGACACCATCCCGCGCGCGCCAAATGTTGGCCTACCAGAAGTGTAGACAAAACGAAAATCATAATAATTACGTTAGCAGAAGCCAAGCTTAGTTGGCGTTTGCTGGTAATTCAGTTTTGGCCAAATGCGTCGGCAGAAACTGCACATTGCGCCCGCAAAGCCAACGGCGGTATTCCGATCGCAACGAATTGGTTCGATTTGTTGTAAGTACTAAGAACGCATATTGTCGCGGCGAGCGCAACGTTACGCTGCGGATATTAGCGTGAAAAAGATAACTTTTGTGCTCGCGTTTGTTTTTCCGCGTATTTTTTTCTGTTTAAAATATATACACACACACACACACACACACACTTGTGCAAAGGTATATATGTGCCAGTGTGCGGTTGTGTGGGTGTATTTGCGCGCGCACAATTGCCACAGTTTATCTACGCAAATTTGACGGTATTTTTGGGCATAATTGCACCGGATACGGACAGAAGCTTACGGCGGAGCGATAAAAGCGCATAGCGATATCAGTACGATTAAGCATATCAGTGTTACGTAAATTTGCATTTGGTAACGGAAATCTACCATAAACAAAGTAACTAATAACGAAAACAAAATGCAGAATTTAAATAAAAAAATTAAGAAAATTAATGGATAAAAATAAAAGCGAAAAATCTGAAAACAAAAAAGTAAAGTGACAAGTAAAGCAATTGCAGAGAAAATATGCAGTGTGAAATCAAAAACAAATGTTAAAAGATAAAACTGCCAATTAGCTGCTAATGTGAAGTAAGTGTATAGCAACAAATAAACAAATAAGCGAAATTTGATTACTTTTATAAATTCTAGTGATGCCACACTTGAACAAGTGCGGACCTTAAGACTTATTACAAGCTCTTAAATTGTCTAAAATTTGCTAAAAGAAAATCGGGAGTAAAACAGATAAATACAGTAAAAAAGGAGTCGATAAAAATTAAAATAAAAGCAGAATAAATGTTGAAAATTAGTGATTCATTTTTTGCAAAAGAAATTTAGTGAAACATTTTTGCACACAAACTTAATGACTTACTCCGCTCAAGAGTAAGCATTTTGTCTTAATTTACAATAATTGTGATAAAACTCGTATCAAATGCGAAACTATTGTTTATGGCACAATTTGGTAAGATAGCACGGCAATGAAACCACAATTTTTTTAATCATCGCAGTACTAGCACATATTAAATATGTGGAGAGATGTATGTAAAAAATTATACTCTTACTATAAAAGATTGAAATTTGAAGGGCTTCAAAACGTATTTTTGACTCTGTGATTATATAAAACTACCCATCATGCACGGCAGCTTTCTTATTTAATCTTAGAATACATATAAATTTCAATCAAAATGGTGTAATATAACTCATGGAAAGAGGTTCTCATAAAAAAACAAAATACTGGATATAAAAATTCATGTTTTAGGTATTGATTGTATTTTTTTAGGGTATTAACTTCACTTTGTCCTTACTTTTTTAGTATTCCTTGTCAATTATGAAGCGTCCATGATTTGCGCAAGGAGTTTGTGACGTTCTAGTGTCTAGTTAACAAATGTTTGGTTGTATTCTTTTTGGCAGCGAAAATATAAAGAATTTGTTTCAATACATGGTTTACAGTATTCTTTTTTTTTTGTTGAAATATTTAAAGCGCTTGCTTCGCATATTTGTGACCTTTTCACCTTCATTTCGTATCCAAATTATTATAAGACAAAGCTTCTTTTGAAAATGAATAAAAAGATGTTTTGCAGTTTTAATAAATTATAAAATTATTTGGTTAAACTCTCAAATTTATGTTTTTTTTTTATTTAAGTTAGTCGAGAAAGTATATAATAAAGCAGATCTTCATGGCTATGCTGTACTAAAAATCGAGTGGAAGATTAAGACTTGTCACATTTAAAGCATTCACGCCTTAAAATAATCTCATTAACGGAAATATAGCAATCTTTGTAACCAATTAGTAAAAGTAAAACCTATGAAATGGTACCATATATGTTAAAATCAAGTTTTCGAAAAATTTTGTAAAAAACTATATTTAGAACAGACTTGCTATTATAATTGCAGTGTCTTTGAACGCAACCAGATTTGTGCTGGCAAATAATTCTGATCTCATCAGTATTTCACAATACTATTTGTGGTAGTACTTTTGATGCTAAAACAACAACAGCAACAAAAAATAAAATTTTTCATAATTTTTATACTAAATGCTATATAGTTCAGATTTCGATTAGGTTTCTTGACTGATTTTCTATCGGAAGATTACGCTTGAACAACTACAAGCATGTTCTTTGCAAAATCTCAAATAAATGTTGAATATACCTTAAATCTTTATATTTTTCTAGATGAAATGTCTTGAGCCCTTAAAAAGTTTGCTAAGACAGCGATTGGTTTATATAACGGCAATGAAACTCTTTTAGGTGTATTGATGCAATTTTATTAAACAAACTATTTTGAAACATAACTTGAAACCCGCAGAAGCAGCCTAACTGCTGCTGACGCATTTCCCATAGCAAAAATAAAGAACCGAAGACACTCCAAAATATTGATAAGAAGCCACATTCAGACGATTTGTTGATAAATTGCCTAGAGTCGACAAAATTCGAGTGTAACCAGCGCAAATTGGAGGCACTATTCATAAGAAAACTATAATACAACAACAGCAAAGCGCACAATATGTTTATGGAGTTGTACGCACAACGCTCTACAAAATTGAAAATTAAAAATTCCCTAAAATTGAAGACCGGAAACTTATCAAAAGCAAACGATTCTTCCTCTTTTTCCTTTTCTTCACCCTTGTTGGGAACATTATTATTGACAATAGCGATAAGTAAGTGACATTCTGGGTGTCAGCATACAACAGCTACAACAGCAATAGCATATTTCAAGATAGTGTGCAAACAAACCAGCGAAATAGTGACTTACATACTTATTTAGAGTTTTTCCAATTCCTTTGCACCAAATAATCAGTGAATCACGTTTAAGTGTCAATGTGAAGACACCAATTTGCCTTAGCAGAGTAATTTACAAAAACAAATATACATATAATATATATGCAACATACACTATTTATGATTTTTTCTGTGGCATTTTTGTGTGATTTCTTTATTTTTTAATTTTGATATGTTTGTGATAGTTACATTTAGTGTTGTTGTTGTTGATAAAAATACACTTCTTGTCACTGTCAATTTGCTACCTGTTCTAATATTTGATTAGTTCTTAGCGCTGCAGACTTTTGCTGCGCTGAGTGTTGTATATATGAATAGTATATATGTGCGTTTGTGGCACCTGTACGTTTGGTTGACGAAATTTTGAAACCTGTTGCCCGCTTATTGAGTATATCTAGATAGTGTATGAGTACTTGCTGATAAATGATAAGCTTTTTTGTGCAAACAAATTAGTTCCTCCACTGAAATATATGGTATTCTCATGCCATACACACTTACATACATATACATATGCAAGATCGTATTGATCAAATTAAAATTTTCACTTTGATTGATTTGGTTTAAACAGTTTTGGGCGCTGATAAAGCTGCCGATGAGCGATAATGAAATAATTGATTTAATTGTACAGTAGCTGAAAAGTTGATAGCCTTAAAAAATTTGAAAATTTTGAGAATCAGTAGGAAGAAGTATAGAAGATAAGTATATGAATATTTACTGCGATTGCTTAAAAATATTGAACATAGGTGTATTTAGAATGAGTAAATGCTAATTTTAACGATAGAAATTTTGCTGTAAATTTAACTGGAAATGATTTCGGAAATTTAAATTTTTTTCAATTGAAATTAATCAATTTTAATTAATTCAAAATAAATTATTAACACAACAATTATCTGATTAGTTGCCAGTATGCACTAGGCACAGCTATAGTCAAAGACTGCGTCATTAATTTTATTTGTGACTTTTTGAGAGGGAAAAAATTTTTGAAATTAAAATGATATATTTTTTATCAGCTGAAAGAGTTACAAAAATCTTTTAATATTAACTACTAAGTTAGTTGCGACATTAAAAAATAATTTTCAGTTTAACAAATCTCTTCTAATACTAAAAAATTACATAGTTTGAAAAAAAAGCTTATCAAAGAATTATTTTACTTGAGTAGTAAAGCTTCCACAGTGTAGATGCACTTTAATAACCTAAAAAAATTACGAAGTTAATAAAAGCAAATGACTTTTAAATATTTTTTAATAACTGAGTATGTGCATTCAAAAATAAAAATGATTCAACATATCTTAGAAATCAATCCACATTTAATTGATGTAATTGATACATGTAATTAATTTTTTATAAAATTATTGGTATTATTATTTGAAAAAAATAAATTATGCTCTAACATTAACATTGTAATTCTACATTTTTTCATTTTTCCGCTTTAAAATTTTTGCGATTTTCATATAAATAATATTTTATTGCGTAAAAAATTTATTATACATATGCATATATTAAGAATTTTCCTTTAAATATCATTGATCATTTCAGATCCATAAAAATATATTGATTTGCTGCAAAATATTTTTTTTTTTTTTGTATTTTCCGTATTATTTTACAATGAAGTCCTTGTAAGCGTGAGAAATATTTTTTGCATTGTACTTTTTCGCATCTTCTCATGTCTTTGTTATCGTTTATGTTTTATTTTGACTGCAATATACTAATGACATTCTAACATATGCTCACTATATGCCCATTCATACACACAAGAATACATGCAAAACTACTTAAGTGTACATGCATACATATGTACATACATGCAAGTGCGTATGTATGTCACTCTTTCATTGCACATTTCACATTGGCAGCCAAAAATGATTAATTGTACAGCGCCACATTTGCTGATTGTACCGAAAACAATGGTATGAGTACTCCGCTGCACTCCATACACATACACACACCTACATATATACATGCAAACATTCATATGCACAATGACACTTCACTCTCTCCATTGTCTGTTTTGTGTACATTTGCTCAGCGTGTTGGTTTTGAGATTTTGAAGAAATTTCGCTAAATTAGAAACCGTTTTGCTGCACTGCCTGCGGTGAATTGCAGTGACTTGCGAAGTGGTGGCCTCTTGCATCCTTTTTCCTTTTCTTTTCCTTTTTTCGGGATAAACGTTCCAAACTGTGACACTGGTTGTTGTGCTACACAGTTTGTGTGCCGTTATGCGACTCTGATTGTTTGCCATCCTTTGACCGGTTAATAAAATTGCTAACAATTATTTTTGTTTACTGTCAGAAATGTTGAGACAATTGCAAATTAGCCCATTTTTCTAGATGTGCCTTTAATGGCGCTGCAACATTGACATGCGTTTTTGCTATTGTTTTCTGAAGTGATGCTGTATGCGGTTAGCTTGTGTGGCAACTTGAGTGCTCTATTAACAAAACTAGGTGTTTTGTGTGTATAAAAATGTGTGCGTATGTGTGAGTGTGGGAATTCGGCGGGGCGTGAGAGCAATTGCAATACGAGGCCTCAGTTTGACAGGTTCATTTGCAGTTAATTGTGTTGTTGTGGTGAAATGCTGGAAAAAATTGTAAATTAAAAATATTGCCGTATTGAATTTTTAAATAGCTGCCAATCTAAAAAAAATACTTTTGTTTTTCTCAAAGATTTAAAATAATTTATTTACTAAAATTTTAGGTAAATATTGACATATCTTAAAAATTAAATGCATATCACCGTAATCTCTATACCAATGCTGCCACTAAGTCTCTAAAATTTTGAAAATCCATAATTCGCTTGTTTTAAACGGTATATTTAATCGTTTTAATTATTTTATTACCTTAATAATCTAACACTCGACATAATCGTAAATATCAGTGATTAGAAAAGAAAGCGGATGCGGTACGTACATAAAAAAGTATGGACTTTGCATTGATTTGATAAGATAAATATTACTTATATATAAAGTGTAATTTTTGTGTGTTATACACGAAGCGATTTTCGGGCATACGAAATGCTCATAAATGCGAAAGTTTTTGTTAAGCAAGTGAAAGCAAAAAGAGACCGCAAAACATACAGTTTTCCAATAAACCTAACTTTCTAATAAGATTTTCTAATAAGATTGTGTTTTTAATGTTTTTTAATTTTTTTAATTTTTAAATTGATTGTGCGCCTTAATTTCTCTAACTATATATATTCTCTATATATTCAAAATTAAAAAAAAATTCTGTTTTGAAAAAAATTGTGATCTAAATTTGTTTCTGTTAACATTAACAGTTTTTTAGTATAAATTTCACATGCATTATATTTCATATATATTTAGTTTTTTTAAGCCTCTTTTTCTGCTTAACATCTCCATTTATCAAACCGCTAACACATAAAAACTCATTAATAAATTCTGTGCCACACTTCATTGCACATGCAATTGACCGCACATTAGCTGACTTCCAATATGTTTTCCACATTTTCTCTCTAATACTTATAAATAACAGGAAAAATTCGTTAACACCAATGAAAAGTAGCAACCACCATCAATTAGAAACGATTAGCGCAGGAGTGGTAGCCTTAATAATTTTATATGTGCGTCTTTATTGTGTGTTCAATGTCTTCAATAATGAAATTAACAGGATATCAAGGTGTTATAATGATTTTAAATAACTTATAAATTAAACTAAGGTGATATATTGCGCGCTTCGAAAACCGTTGCAATTCGGAAAGGTTAGGAATAGCAAATTGCGGATTTTCTGTAGCAGTTTAAATAATTTTAAATATTATATCACCTTAAATTTGAATTTTTACTCGAAAAAAAATTTTTTTTCGCTGCGTTGATTTTAAAATTTTCACTTCCTTAAAACGCAATTAAAATGAGACTTTGGACTTTTAGTTTATTATACAAACAAATATACCAATATACCAATATTTAACTAAAAATCTTTAAATGCACTTCATGACTTATTTTAGAAGTGACATTTTTATTATTATGACACTTAAGCAGCAAATACAGTGATTCTTAAAATTGGACAGAGGAAATTGAAAGCGTGATAGTTCTCTTGAATTACTCTTGAATTACTTAATGATAAGAGAACAGGCCTTAAACATAACGAGCAGTGTAGTGCCGAATCGAAAACGGCTGTTGCAAAAATTGTTAGTTAAAATTACCGAAGACGCGAGTTTTGAACACTTTGCTCAGGTCATTAAACGTGCCCAATTTATTGACGGTCACAAATCAATTTACAGTTCAAACACTTATCATAGGTCAACAACAACAAACACTTTTTTTTTTCGATTTCCTATTTATATTTCAAACATAGTGGCAGTGACATACGGCAAACAGACTTTGTGTATAACTTTGTGTAGCTGGTGTGCTTGTTACTAATTTTATTGTTGTTGTTGTTGTTGTTGTTGTCGACAAACTGAAAAGTAAAGAAAAGCATTGAGAATGATACAAGTCTAAATTTTTAAGAATAGAGGTGTGAGTATGCTTAAATACTTACTCTAAAAGCAGCGTAGCAGTATACCTATATAATTACGAGTATGTACATATGCATATATATATACATACAGCTTACTAGCACTCAATGCAGAAGACTTCCATATCATTAATCTTATTTTATGACTCCAAAGCAGTCAATATTATCACCTTCTATTTACCGAACCCAGAAGAAGCGTTTACACAGGGCGCTTAGTACACACGTACTCAGTACATATGTATGTGCATATGTTATGTAGGTATGTATTTTATATTTATTTTATTAAATTTTGATGAAGTGCGCTAGAGGATATCATAAAAGTGTCTTATTACTCAAAACAGAACTTCACGGAAATATACTCGAAATTAATTTACTGTACTGATTCGTGATCGGCGTTGCGTCAGCACGAAAGATCGAAAGAGAGCAGCGTAACCAAAGTCAATACATAAAACTTGAAAGAATTGCTGCAGATAAAAATTTATGTGAACGCTTTTAAGGTGATTATAGTGATTTTGTTTTTAGTCATTTTATTATTATTACTTGGTGCTGCCGTGCGGCGTGATAAGCCACCGTAGCGCTTATCAACAGCTACTGTCCGAAAATTTAATGACTGCGATGATAAAAATCGATTGATCGCAAAGAAATCGTAAACTTTTTTTTTCTTTCATTACAAAGCGTTTGTTTCACTATCGATGGTTAATAGCGACGCTTCGTCAAGCAAAGCAAATCTTATCAAATTGTGCCGACGCCATAATTTTGGCAATAAATTGGCACATTTTATAATTACGAATTTATAAATATTTATTAATTCATTTCTATTTAATTTTCTCAACAGCACAAATCAATCCAACTACAGTTAATGCGAAAGAAAGCAAGTAAATAGTAATAAAAACAAAATTAGTAAATAAAATAAACTAATAAAATGTAAAACAGTGTCAACAGCGAAAACCATATCGAAATCAATCGATACAAAAGTGCGAAATATATAATAAAAAGAAAAAAACAACAACAACGACAAGAAACAAAATGTGTACTCTTTTGACAGACTGTGCAGTGAAATTCAATGAAATAAATCAGAAAATTTAACTGTGCAACAAAGAAGCTGGCGAAAACTTGCGCGTGGTCGTCTTCAATTAGCAGCAAATAAGCAACCACCCACAAGCAAAAACAAAAACACTAGCATACGAAACAACAATAAAGAAGAAGTCAGAAAGCAGCGCAAATCAATAGGAAATTTTTCTTCGCCCTCGTTGTTCATAAAAAACCTTCAAAATTATTCTCGAAATGGATATGACTTCAACAGCGGAAGCTGCCGCCCGCAGCTGGTATGACAATCCGCGTTTGGGCAGCTCTCCGCAAACGAACGGCCTGGGCGGTGCTGGCGCTGGCTTGGGACATCACGCCCTCACAGCCGCCGGCAGTTCAGCAATGGGCGGTGGCGGTGGCCTAGGCGGCGGCGGCGGCGGCGGTGGTGGTGGCGGTCTCGGTGGCCTGGACACCACCGATATGAGCGCCTTCTACGCGCTGGAGAGCAACGGCCATCACAGACGCTACTATCCGAGCTATCATCAGCACAGTAAGTACAATTTTACTAATAACAGATTATATCTAATTTATTTAAAATAAATATTAAAGAGTTTATTTGCAAGCTAATTGGCTATGAATACAATTTGAGTTTCTAAGAAACCTCTGCAAGGCCAATAGATAGGTTTGACTAATTTTCTATATTAAAATATTGTTTTTGTTGTTGTTTTCTCCGACATTTTTGAAATAAATTGTTTCTATGACATTTCTGAAATGATAATATATATTATATGTAAAATATAATTTTTTTTTACTTTTTTTCGAATTTCAGTACTTTTTTTTGTGGAAGACAATATGGGAATTAATATATGATTATTTTTAATAATGATAAATTTTTTTCATAAATAATTATCTGTAATCACAAACGCCACACATATCTTAAAATGGAATTCCTAAAATTGTTTCCAAATGTGCATTCATAACAATGTGATGCAATTTAGATTAAGAAATTATTTATAATTCGTATTTTATGGGCCAATCAGTTTTCAATAACGTGGAACTGTTCAAGTAAAGTATTTTACATTTACGCTATTTTAATAAAATTTAATGTTTCCAAAAATTTTATTTTCTTGCAAAGCTTTTTTTTATTTTAAATAATCGGTAAAATGCAAATTTAGTATATTTAATATATATATATTTAAAGTATATTTCTTATTGTTTTTACCACCAATATGTAATAATTTTTACCAAAAATATTTTTCATAAAAATTATGAGATACTTCATAGTAATTCCAGTCAGCTTTTATACATTTTATATTTATTATTACATATTCCAACTGCTTACCTTACATTCTGCTGCGTCATCAAATGAAAGACAGCTGAAGTGCAGCAGGATTGTTCGCACACACACACAGACACACACACATATAAGCATACAAAAGTAAATAAAAAAATTTTATAAGCAAATGGAAAAGTTCTACGCTCCCTTTCAAATGCAACCATGCCCATAATTTTATTTAGTTATATACATGCATCATCATATATACTCAAATATATGATTTTGTAAACATTTACATACGTCTATGCATACATTTTATATAGAATAGTAAAACAGAACTCATTATGGGTGCAATCCTAATGAGTTTTTAATGGCGTTGGCGGCGGTGTTGGCGGCGCCAATGATGGCGATATTTCTTAGCGAACGAAAGGCTAGCGAAACATTCAGCTAGCGCGCAGCGATTTCAACGCCAATGACGACGTCAGCGACCTCAATGATGCGTGCCACTTACCGCCAAAGTCTAGGCATGCACTGTGTTTGATTGGTAGGAAGGTCGCACAGTTGCACCCATACAGACAGATATATTTATATACAATATATAACGCATGTATATGAGTGCTTATAAGGTTATGTACATACACAATATTTGTAATTTATAAGTGAAAAAGGGACGCAATAATTTGCATTATTTTTTTTTTTTTTAATCAGGACATCTAATATTGGAAATATTTTCAGCGCTTATTATTTGTGTAAGTTAAAATATGATTTGCAGCGCCTAAAATAATTAAACATATAGCTTCCATTATATTTTCAAGCGCAAGCTACCGTAAGTTATTGTAAATATCGTTAGAAATTCATTTTGCCGTCGCTAATCAACTTGTAGGCTTTCTATAAGAGTATATACATATATACATATGTAAATAAGTATATAGCCTTAAAGCTCTAACCGTTATGTTAACGCCTATTTCATTTCATATATTACCTTTTCCTGACTAAGGTTTCACCTTCAAAGATTTCTTAACCCTAATTTTGTCGCTGTCCTTATTTCCTAGTTTCTTTCTTCTTATTGCTTCTTATTCGCATTTCGTTTTGCTGTTTATTATTTTTATAGCTTTCCAATATGCTTCTTATTATATAAGAATATACCCCAGCATATAAAATGGCTAAACAAAAAATTTCCTAGTATCTGCTGCTTATGTGTGTTTGTATGTGCGTGTGTGCCGCGCTGCCAAACGAAAACCAGCAGCAATTTTTTGTTTGTTCACACAACAAAAAGCGTTTTTATTTTCCATTTTTAATGGCGCTTTTCGTATTGTTTGGTTGCCACAAAAGCATTTGTATTGTTGTTGTTGTTGTTGTTGTTATTGCCGTTGACGCCATCGCTGTGCCACCGTACGCATGCTATTTCGGTAAATATTACATACTTTTATATACATATTAATAATATCTTAAGTATTTTCCAATAGCGCCACCGCGACGTATATACATACACACAAGTTCACATATTTTTGCTACCACTACACGCATAGAAATATCGCTTATTATGGATTTCTGTTTGCATTAAATTTTTAGTGTTTGCTTTTGTTTCTATTTTGGTTGTGTGTCAATTCTTTGACACTTGGAAAAATACTTGTAGGCAATGTTGCATGTAGCATTGAACTTTTTTTGAAATCTCATACAGCGTCATCACAAAAATTTACATATGTCACATGTATCTACATACATATACATATATATGTAAATGGTGTGTGTTTAGGGGTTTTTTTTTTTTGCTATGCCTGCCTGTATATACATGAAAATACCGTTATTGTGTAATAAAGCATGCCTGCTACTCATGCACATCCATATTTGAACATATTTATGAATGCGTACATCTTTACATACAATATGTATACAAATATTGCGGGCTAAGTATTCTATTGCATATTTGCTCTAATATGGCTGCCATAATGGCGTCACAATCGCACTTAGTTTTGTGTTGGTATTTGAGGTAAAAAAGTATAAAAAGTAAAAGTTTTAAGAAAATAATTTTTTTGAACTACTACTATTACTCAAATACTGCTTTGATTTTTTTATTAAATTAAATTTTAATAAATTTCTATGACGGATTCTAAAGCACTGGGTATTACTATTCAAACGTATAAAATATAAATTGTTATATTCTGAAATTGAATATACTCAATATTAAAATCTAAACATAAGTACTACTTTTTAATTAACTTTATATTTTGCCATGATTCTCACGCAATTTTCAAACGTTTCGTTAATAAGCCTAGGAACCTTTAATTAAAAAAAATAAGGTTCTGCAATTAGTGTGCGCATTTAGCATAAAAAACATGAACATAGTTCAGCGCAAATTATAGCTACTAACTGTTGACATAAGCTAAAGGAATGCGAAGTAAGATACAAGTTAACCGAAAAGAATTACGAATTTTTCTAAAATAAAATAAAATTATAAACAAATATTCAAAAATGTATATAAATTTAAATCGAAAAAATTTGTAGATTTAGGTTAAGAAAAATTTGCCACTATAAATTAAATAGCGCCACCCAAAATTAGCAGCTTCGGAGTGCGCAAACGCCTGGCTTTGTGGCGAACAACAGCAGTGAAGCGAAAAAAGTGGGCGCTACTGGCTAACTCGTTATTTTGTGCCGGCGTTAATAGAATTTTCAACGCAAAAAAGTTAAGCGCGGAAAAGGGGCATAACTATTCAATTGGCACAAAGCTAACTGTAATATAATTGTAATTGCTGTCATTGCTGTTGCAGTTGCTGTACCGTTAAAAGGTTAAACATTTTTTCACTTTCCAAAACAGTGGCATTACCTACAAAAATATATAATTTGTATAAAAGAAGAGCAAAACAAATAAGCTTGCTTGAAAATAACGCGCTCGCCCACCGCACTCACTCGCGTGGAAAAGTCAAGGTATACGCGCTTGAGTGCGCGGCGGCAACACTATATTTAATTTATACATATATATATATAAACATATTTATATATTTCGTACATGTCTGATTTTATATAAGTACATATGTACCCCCATCGGTTACCGAAATGCCAACTCATTTGTTTCACCTTTTTCCCGACGTGATTTCCATTGTGCGATTTTGCCATATATTTTCCGCATCATTTTTGAATTCATATTCGCTTGCTTCCTTATGCTTTAAAACCATAAAAATAACATTGTCACGTTGTTGAGTTACGGCGGTGGACTTCAACTAGTCTGCCAGTGGCTCCCACAATAACAAGTGCTGCCACTTCCTTCTGCGTCCGCTGCTTCTTAGCAAAACTGTAACAAACTGTCGGAGAGAACTGAGAAGATCGAGAAAAAGCGTCACTTTGAACTTGTTATAAAATTTTCTTATTTTTAAGCGCAATAAAATTTGCATATATTTCCCGTTAATGCAACAATTCCACTTAAGTACCTCTACTTTGCAATTCACAAGAAAACGGACACGTAAGTGTCTTGCAACTTCCAAACGACTCTTCTTCTTTTTATTTTTTTGCATATAATTTAAATATTCTCGCATATTTTGTTACATTTACTGCGCAAGGAATTCCCTTTAAATTGCCAGTTTTATGATGATTTCCAGTTATCTTTTGGAGCTTTCGAAAATAATGATTCTTTGTTCATTGTTGTTGGTTTCGATTTTATACCATTAATGTGATCAATCAGTGTGTTTGGCGCATGCGCATTTACTATGCGTAATTCATGCACAACTGTTGGGACGACAAAAACGCATGTAACCCAGTTAATAAAGTAATGGAAATGAAAGCTTCTTTAAATTTTATGTAATGAAACTAAAATAATTGATCCGCTTGAAAGCTTTATTGATTCCTAACCAAAAATTTCGCAGAAATGTGGCTGCATTCGAGCTTTCACTTTGCTATCATAAGCTCCCGCTTTTAAAAATAGCTTTTTATAGCTGCAAAGTGGTAACTAAACTCTTTTCTTAATAGTTAGATATACTTTAATTGTTTCTTTTGAAAAGCATATAATGTGAGCTGCATGCTTTCAGAACTAATATGAAGCTTTCATATAGAGCTTTATTTAAAAATCACCTTTATTGGCGTAACTTCAAATTTTGATTTTTATTTACTTTCCTTTATATAAAATAGTTGCTTTACTACTGATATTATTTGTAATTTCTGGACATGCTTCCAGAGATTTCATTGGCAAAATCTACTTCGCAAGCTTTCATATCAATTCAGTTTCAAATAAACCTATCTAGCTGACAACTGCTAACTACTCACGAATAATATAAAATGTGTATATTTCAACAGCATTCGAACGTAGCTTTCATCGTTATTGATAGCAGCAAACATTCGCACCAAATTTCAAACATTTTGATTTACTGTCATGCCAAAAATAAAAATGTAAATTTATCGCCAGCATTCTTTCGCATTTGCACCGGCTTCGTTTATTCTTTGTGCCAACGTAATTCATTCATGTGCGCATTTTCATTCAAAACCATTCAAAAATGATCGCTCAAGTTGCGCACAATCAATTCCAACAATTGCATATGCTTTTATTACAACAACAATAGTAACAATAGTATTTGCTTACATATTTTACACACTTGTTGTTGTTTTATTTAACAGTTGATGCTCGCATTCGGCATTCTGCATGTTTTGCTTTGTTGTTTTTGTATTTCCTGCAAAAGCTTTGACAGACATGCTGGCTGCTGCTAGCTGCTGCTAGCTGCTGGTGGCTGCCGACTGTCGGCTGCCGGCTGCCATTCAGCATATCACACTGCCCGCTAAGTCACCGCCGCCTGTCGCTTCTTATTGCCGGTGTGCCTGTCAAATCGATCAGCCAGTCTCCCCAAGCCGCTTCACTTGTCCCGTTTGTTAACTGTTTGTGTTTTGCATTTCAACCGATTTCGGTTGAATTTGTTCGTTTTCTTTTTTTTTTTTGTAAAAAGGAGATGGTAGGAGGGGTGTCGTGGTTTCAGGTTGAGTGATGCTCAAAATCATATGCGAATGGATTTTAAAATTCATTAGTCTGCATATGTCATTTGGCTGCGCTTGTAGCTGGTGATTGTTGGCTTTTTGTTGTTTTCGTTGTTGTTCTTGTTGTTGTCTGTCTCGCACTGAGCCTGATTGAAAGCGTAAGAAATGTCAAAAATTGATTTTGATGTTATTATTGATGATGCTGCTATTTGTTGCATATTAACATATTCACGTGCTTTTATATATGTGTGTGTTGTTGTCTTTATGACGCTTGTGCTTGTCGCAAATGGCCAGTTGACTGCTGCTGCCTTGTCGCTTGACATTGACACCGACGCTTATGCTGATCATATTAAAATGTTTGCTTTGACAGCATTGTTGTTGTAGGTTTTTTATAGTACATCGTATATATCGTATAGTTTACGCAAACAAATTTTTTAAATTTTTTGAATATTTTATTGCCAATTGAGTTGTTAATGAAATTATTTGTTGACTCGCGTTGATGGATGATTTATGTATATTTTTTATTGAAAAGTGTGCCTAAGAGGCGAAATAAAAAATTTTGTAAATTATGTTGTATAAGTGGCAGCCACAAAAACATTTTTTTATGTATAATAATAATCCGACTACGATAATCCGATTGATCCGATTGATCCGAGTTCAAGTTTTGAGTAAAAAGATTTTAAAAATTAAACATAGAATGTCATCTTGGACAAAAAAACTATTTTAACCGCCTAGAAATCTCTTAAAAAAATACACAAATTGCCTATATTTCTGCTCGTATTTATCAAGCTTGCAACCTCCATGCATCATTGATGCATATTTCGTAATTTCTAACCTCCCTCAAGCCCTTCAAAAACCCCGTTTAATAATAAATAAAATTTAATCTATTAATTAATAAAAAAATATTATATTTCATTTGAAAATAAGCCTATCATTCTTCTTAAATTTGCTTATATATAACTCGATTAGAATAGAATAGAATAGAATAGAACTGCTTTTCTAAAATTTTGGACACTACCGAAAACTCCATGAAACCTGAAACTGTTAGCCTTTAGTATCTTCGACAACCTATTTAACATAAAATAATAGATTTTATTTGAAAATAAACCAAGCATTATTCTTAAATATACACCCAAGTCGTCAATATCACACTTGCGCTTAACTCCGCTATAAAACACTAATAAGCTCCATTTAAAGCGCAATAAAACTATAAAATAAAAATTAAGCGTTTCATGCCATATTGTCCAGCTGGAGCAGAGCCAACAAGCAAACAGCCCACATGAGTACATATGTATGCATAATGTATACTGTATATGAAGTATGTACACACTCGAGCACATACACACACATACGCTCGCCTGACGCGCCAGTGACTACATAAAACGTAATGTTCATGTCCTTTTCATGTACACACTGCATTCCACGCCATGTCATTCCTCATACACACGCCCATACACACACACATACATATATATATATATATATACGCACACATGTGCGCTTGCACGTACGCGAGTGAAATTTGCATAATCCTGCGCGAAACTGTGCGCCGCACCACTTGCAGCACGTGAAAATGTTTTAATTCATTAATTCCCTGCCAGTTCATGTCGCGGCTAAAGTTGCGTTGAGCGCTAAGCTCAAGCGCAAAGGACGAACGACGCTAAACGCGGTAAAGGCCGATCAACTGGCCGCATACTAGAGCCTTGCGTGACAAGCAGGCATTTTTGTTTGGCCCCCAAAAGCATATTTATATACTACTGACAAAGTACTCGCGCATGCATACGTGTGTGAGTGTGTGTGTTTACTATTTTGCATGCCACATAGCGCACGCTGGCTGCATGTCCACGTGAACTTGCACACAATTATGGCTTTCAGCAGGACAGCCGGCGTGGCAGTGGCAAGCGGTGAGCTCAATTTGGTTCCAGTGTTGCGGTGTTGCGGTGTTGCGCTAGTGCAGCTGAGTTATTGAGTTACAATTGCAAAAACAACAATAAGTGCATGCAGAGTTCGCTTTGGCTTGAACAGCCATGACAGTATTTTAAATAATCAACGATTAAATTGCGCGGTGGCAAGGTTTTTTTTTAACTTTTTGCATTATTTGTAAAAGTAATTTATAAAAATATCATTATTTTTATTTGCTGAGCACAAGATTCACAATGTTCATAATGTTGATCTAAAACAGCCCAGTAGGCATTCTGCTGAGTTGAGAAATTATTTTTAAATAAATTATCTTTTCGGACAGACGGAAAAGACCCGCATACATTTTTTTACCGTTATGAAGACTTATGAAAAGTTTAGTTTGTTTGCAACAAATTAAGAAGTTGCGTTCACTTTTACAAACTATAACTTAAAAAATCAAACTATAATTTCTTCTTATTAAAAAATTAAAAAAATTTTTTTTTTAATATTTATTTTTTATTTATTTATTTCTTTTTAATTTCTTATTATTTTTTGCTCCCTTTGGCTCCTACCACCCAAGGGAGCGTCATATTTCAGCATTATTATGTTTAAAAAACGACTGAAGCTTCAGTGAACAAGAAACAAATTTTAATGTGAAGGAGTGTTGCCAGACTTGCGTAAAATAACATTAAAAAACTAAATGTTTTCAAATTAACTTTTAACTCAAATACAGTGAAAATTCTCTATATTCACGTACTAAAATGCGCTTTCCTAAAATTTTGAACACTTTCGACTTGGTGAAATTCGAAACCAGCATTTCTTGCTAGTTAATACTGCTAATTTCTTCAAATTCAAAATCTACATAACCGTCATTGATATCATATATTTTGTTTCTTAATACTTCAACCCTTTCACTTTGCTGCATACTCACAGAAAAAAATAAAAATAAAAAATAATAAAGACAGTAAATTTAAATAAAAATCCCCACCTCTCAACACATTTCAACAACAATTTGCAAATTAATTGTCAATTCAAACAATCAAAATGCCATAAAAGCACACTTAACATTACAAACGATTGCGACACATAAACTTCTAATGCAAGCAGCCATACACACATACACACACATTTACACACATACATACTTATGTATATTTCTGGCGCGGGCACATAAAATGCTGATGAGCAATGAGTCGAATTAGTAGATTCAAACCAGAATCAGAGCAATAAGTTTTTTTTTATTGCTATACGATATGTTTTTGTTGTTGTAATTCAGTGCGCTACACTTGCGCGTTCGAATTCCATGCACGTTTAGCTGGATTTGTGCCACAAATATGTGGATTAGAAACCAAAATAAATAAAAATTTTACTGCTAGAGTTTTTATGACGAAAAGCGAGCGCAGATAAAATAATTTTTGGTTAACTAAGCATTAAAGGTTTATGCAGAATTTGTGTGCAAAAGAAGCAAACGCTAATAAATGTTTATTTTAAATATTTCTAATATATTGTTAGATGCAATTTTTTGATGATTTTTTTTTTTGCTAAAATTAGTTTCGTAGGTTTAAAATTTTACTGAATTTTTTGTTGAAGGCTTATTTGGACTTTATATGTTTTCTGAGAAGTTTTTAATACTTAAATTTTTTTCAAAGTTTCTGTAACACTTTCGAAATAAAACTTTCAGCACCTCTGCTTTATTAGCAAGTTTGACCATTTCCGCTACCAAGTTTCACTATTCCGATCTTTGTGGCGGGTTTTAGTCTTTTGAAATAAATAAAAAATATCACAAGTGAAAAGGTTTCACTTCCTTGAACGTGATTTATACTTTATTTCAAAATAATGTTTGGCTTAACTTTATCTTATTTAATGATTCAAGATACTTTTTGCATGAAATATCACTTTTTAGAAGAACTATACATATGTATATGAAAAACATAATAACATATAAACACACAAAAATTTCCAAAAAAAATACTGGCTTGAACATTTTTATATTTTAATTTCAAGGTGGCACAATTTTTAAACAGTTAGTCTCTTATAAACCAAATGTTGTTTTATATAACCTAAAAACCAAATTAGTTTAAACACTTAAAAATATATACTTCTGTATATAAGAAAATTGTAAATTTTTAAAATGCGAAATCATGTAAAGTAATTCGGAAATATATTTTGAAATTAAAAAAATATTTAATTTAGTTAAAAAGCCTTTTTTTTATTAATTTTTAAAACAAGCTATAGAATAAAAAAATATATTTGACAATTACGTTTCTTAATTTTCCAATTTCTTTAAAATTTTTAAATTTTAAAATACTGTAACGAATTGTTTTAAATAATTTTATAAACCTTTCGAATTAATTTCTAAGCAAATTTTAAAAATTTTCCAATTTGCTTATAGTTTCCCAAAGTTGTATTTCATATTTTCGTAATTTTTTAAATTTTTCTAGATATTTAAAAATTTCAGTACTTTTTTGAATTTTATGAAATTTTCAAAAATTGGCTTGATTCTCCAATAAGAGAATAACTAAGTAAATTAAAAAACAAATAAAAATGCAAGTGAAAATGATTATGTGCTAATAACTAAACCAATTCTACATATAATGAAATATCTAAAAAAACATTGGTAACTTTTAACTATGCTCAATTATAACACTCAGTAATTAACTTATATGCAATATAATTTGCTGCTTTTTTCAAATCAACATTTTTGGTGAACATTTAAATTACAAAGTCTTCTGGGAGTATACAAATAATTCCCACTCGCCCAATGCTGCCCTCTTCGCGCGCTTATTATTCACATACCTATATATTACGCATAGAAGCGATCTCAGATTACCCACGCGCTACCGCTCTTAACGCTTAACACACGCACAAACCCTGTCAGTGACCAAACGACGCATGCGCAGATGAAGAATGCAAAGCCAAAGGTAGAAACAGCACCAGGTGTTGACCAATGACAGCAACGAACAACAACAACGAGCAAACTGAAATATTAACAGCAGTAGGCTACAGTGAAAACAAAAACAAAAGCAATCATCAGCAAGAATAACAAGCAGTAAAAACAATAATAACAACAACTAGCACCAGTAGAGCAGCATATCGTCACCATATCATAACAAGCAATAAATTATGCAGCATGGATTTCCTAGAATTTCGCAGGCTCGCTGGCACGCTGGCACGCTGGCACGCTGGCTAACTCGGCGGTGAGGCTAAAATGTGCGCTAAGAAGAGAATAAAAGTAAATAATATGTGTGTGGAAAAAAGTCATAAGCACAGAAACTTCAAAAAATGAAGAAAAGACTTAAGCGACAAACTTACTTTGGTTGGTGGCAAGAGCAGCTGAGCGCAACAACAAAAATTTTTGCAGCACATAAAAGGATGCTACATAAAATTGAATATAAAACACCTCTAAATAGTTGTTGCAATGCGTAAGAGTTGTAAGAGTTGTTGTTTGTGCACTGCAGTCGTTGCCTCATCATTGCGGCAGCGAGCGAAAAAGCTAAATACTTTATTAAACCAGCAGCAATTGTTGCTTGGCGGACACAAAGTGAAGATTTACTTAGCCATTTAAGCGCAGCTACATACATACATGCACATGTATTTATTATTTTTATCTGCGAGCAGCTGGCAATCGATACTTCTCCGCCGCTGCTGCACTTACCTATTTGTGCATGTGTGTATGTGTGTGTAATATCTAACAATCGCCACAAATCTCCATCCCGGTGCGCAAGTTTTCAACGAAATGTGCGTCGAAACGGTTGGGGGTAGCCACAACGGCTGAACAGGCGTGCAACACAAAGCTAACTAGTGTGCCACATAATGAATTACGAGCTGAGTATTGAATTGCTGCTATTGAACTGAGCGCACAGACGCATAGAAAAGGTTTTCTTAAAGGCAAATAATCGGTGAAATTCACTTTTTTCTCTTCCTCTTCCACAGCTTGTTTCTTGTACGGCTGTGCAACTAATGCAACGTGTAAAGGATTAACTGTGGAAGTATGATTGATGAGATTTTAAATATGTTATTGTGTTTTAATTTGATTGGACATTATTATTATTATTATCGTTATTATTATTATCGTTGGTTGCGCTGCAATGTTGTTTCCAACACATGAATGCGCATATTACAGGGACGTGGAAAATATTGAGTAATGTAAAACATAAAAAAAAAACAAAAACAAAAACAAGTAAAAAAATACTTTAATGAACTAATATTGATGACATTTCGTAAACTAAAATGAATAAGAAATTTTAATAAAACAAAATTAAAAGTTAATATTATTTTAATGCATTACAAATGCTACCAAATAAATTTTAAAGAAAAAATAATAATATAGAAATACAAAATTTTTAATGTAAAAAACAAGAATTGTAATAATGAATAAATTTTAAAATATAAGCTTAAAACATTGCTAAACATTGCAAAAAACAATACCTTCGTCATAAAAAAATTATAAAATTTATGAAATATAATACAAAGAAAAGTATATAAATATGCTTTAAGTTTTTTTACGAAAACATTCCAAAAAAATGTTTTCTGATCGAAAAATATAATAGATATCACAATAAAAATCACAATATGAAATATTATACAAAAAAAAAAGAAAAAACAAATAAATATATTTAAAAATATAAGTTAACATTTTGTTTTCAAAAATATAACAAAAAAATTATTATAATACAGTATAAAAAAAATAATTAAATATATTAAATAAAAATTTTTCGCCAAAAAATTGCACAAAAAATACTTTTGTATTTACACAAAATACACAAAATATATTATAAAAAATTGTAATGAAAAAACCAATTAATTTAAAAACAAAAGTTTTTATTATGCCGAAAATACATATAAAAAAGTATATAAATGTAATACAAAAAATAAATTAAAAAATATACAGTTATTGCTAAAAGTGTTGCAAAAAAATATCACATAATAACATTGTCATCGAAAAATATTATAGAAAGATATTCATAACTGTTTTTAATGTAAAATGTTGAAACTGTTATTTTGGTTAAACTAATGTAAGAAATACTGAAATATAAATGTATTTATTTTACATTTCACTTATTCTACTTGTCAAAGTTTAAATATTATTAAAATTAATTAAAATAAGTGTATACATGTATTTAAAAGGTAATTGAAGTATCAATGTTTTTTTATTTTTTAATTGTCTTCTACTTATTCTTTTAATTTTATGGAATTTTTAATAAATATTTTTTTGGAAAATTTTAATTAAAGTTTTCTTAATTTTTAATGAGATTTTTTTGGGAAAATCGTAATAATTTTAAATAAAAAAATATTTAAATATCTTCAATTTGTTTCGTGTTTACTTTCAATAATTTACATATTTTATTTATTGGAAAATATCTGTTTATTAAAAAGTTACTCAAATTGGAGATAAGTCCACCACAACCGTTTATTCATATGTACATACATCAATACACACACTTCAATACATCCGTTAATTAAATCATAAATGCAATCGCGAAGCTATTTCTATAAGCCTATATACATAGTTACACATTTTACACACATTTTACACACACAAATGCTGTTCATTCCAACATCAATTACATACTGCACACTTGCCACACAACATTTGCAACTCAATTGCTGCTAAACCGCTTGTTGCAACATCACAATTCCTTTTGATTAAAATATTTGCAGCAGCAAGCAAAAATATTGCTGTAAGAAAAAGAGCAAACGGTAAAATAAAAGCAAAAAAAAAAATCATGCCACATTAATTATGGCCCAAATTCTTGGAAAATTCTCATATCGTACGACTCTAACAATGCGGCAATGCTTTTTGCATTTTTAACTTATGACTGCTGGTAGTTGCTGTTTGTTGTTGTAGTTGTTGTTGTTGATCGCGCATTGACAGCAACGCGTGTTTCGAATGCGAAGCGCACACACAGTGGTGGTTCATTCATTCATGCCACCGACAACGAGTCACCGAACAGATGTTTATATGTAACCCCTCACACCGACATATATACATGTGATTGTTTGTATGTGTGTGCATGCAAATGCGCGAATGTGTATGCGCGTATGTACAGCGCATTGCAATTGCTAAATCGTCTGTCCAGTTGCAATAAGCGAGTTAGTGAGCATAAAAACCGCACATGTAATATTGACAACAAAAACTGTACAACAACAACAACAACAACAACAACAACAACAACGAAACATTATTACACTGATCGCCACTGTTCGCATGTTGGCATGTTGTTCACGCTGCAAACTCGCCGTTGACATTAGCAGCGCTTTTTTATTATTATTATTATTATTATTATTCGTGTTTGTGTGTGTGTGTGTGTTGCTTACAAGTTGAGCCACCGACCGCCACCTCCAACATCGTGCGATGTTTTAATTAGTTGAGGCACATTTATTCATTTATTAGCCCCAACTGTGTGGCGGCAAGTTTGCTTTATCTTTTCACAGCGCAAAAAAGTACAAAAACAACAAACAACAATAAAAACACATCGTTCATGACAACAACAATAGCAAGTGTAACTTAGAAAGCAGGAACATTCTTGAGTAATATTGTCAGCGTTTGCTTGTGGCATAGCACAGTTCAGTGAAAAATAACTAGGAACAGCAACAACAGCAACTACAGCAACAACAGACAAATGGTAACGAGTGAAATTGGCGCATGCGCTTAAACATATCTCCTTTCAATTGCGCTGCTGCTAATAACCACATATCTTCATGCAAGCGTACCTTCCGTGTACCCTCTCTCTCTCTCTCTCTCATCCATCTCATGAAAGCTCTCACTTGATGCTGCTGTCAGTTCAACGCAAACGACACCACGCATGCGTGGGGGCGCCGCACAAGTGCTGGCAATTTGCTTCTGCTGCTGCTGCAACATAAAAGTATCGCTACTGATAGCAGTTGTTATGCGCACATATTTATTGTTGTTGCTCGCATGTTGCACACTTATTGCCAGCTGCCATCGGTGGCCTGCCTGCCTGCCTGTCCGCGTAATTAAATGACATAATTACTTCAATTCGCGTTGTTGGCGAGCGGTTGCAGTGGCAAAAGCGTAGAAAAAAAAACGAAGAATGACAACAACAACAACTATAACAATAATTAAACGGAGTTGCAGAACGAGAAACAACAGCAATGACAACATTAAAACAGTGCTGCAACTACATTGAGCAGCATAGTGAGGAAAATATATGAAAATCATATATACAACAATAACAATAATGACAATAATAACAAGATCAAGCAATAATAAATACAACAAGCATAAATAAGCAACACTAACAACAACAATGTTATAGAACCAAAGATAATAATGAACTGCTAGCATAATGTTGTAATTAATTAGCCGGCAACAACAAAAACAACAAACAACAACAACAATACATGTAATGACAACAAAAATCATTTCATTCAACTTTAGCTCTTATTACAACCACACATACACCTCCCTATGTCTTTTTATGCACTCTGCTGCATGTTGCATGTTGTACTATTATATACAGTTATCGTGTTGCACAGCATATTGTTGATTATTTTGCTTGATACGCGCATACGATAAACGCTTGTGCACACAAAAGCAAACTCCCTTACATATGTGCATATATATATATATATATATATATATATAGAGAAGTGTGTATATAGTGCATTTGCATATAAATATGTTTGTATGTATTGCCCCTAAAATACGTGATGTTTCTTACACGCTGTTGACAATCATCGTTTTAATTAATTCATTGCGAACACCATTCGCTTAACCTGCCGGCGAGCGAAAAATGAAAAAAAGAATCTGCAATTCCTTTCCCATCATATGTACTCCTACCTCCTCCCCCATCCCCCGTCTATCCGTTGCTGTCATTCTCTTTCCGCCTGTGTCGCTTAACTGGCATTTTGCATGCGAAAATCCACGTGTGTGTGTGTGTGTTGCTCGTTATGTTGCCAACAGCGTGTGGCGCGCAAGTGAAATCCATTCGTCGTAAAGCAAACGATTTGGAAATTTTTCAAAATAAGTTGCCTTTCATCTGCGCCGCCTAAATCAGCTTTACTGCGTGTATTATTGCCTTTATAGCTGTTAGCAGACAATTTCATATGTTTTTGTTATTGTTATTGTTGCCGACAAACTTTGCATTCTAATTTGACAGCGGGGCAGTACATAGTGGTCGGCTGTTGTTGTTGGCTGTTTAGCCACTTATTTCATCTTTTCTTTGCGCGCAATTCTCTGCGTTCGTGTCTTCTACCGCTTGCTTTTTGGTTGTCAGTTTGTATTTTGCCCATTTTGCTTTGCTTCTTCACACCAGTGAGTCATGCATGCGATGGTGTGAAAATCTGCTGCTCAAGTGTAGCCGGACATCAGGAATTCTGTCTTTCTATCTGTCTGTCAGTCAATATCGCCAATCAATTGTCAATCCTCTAAGTGACATTTGTGCCTCGTGCAACAGTGTGCATGTAAATATATGTAAATGGTTATATACATACATATATAGTATGTAATAATATCAATGTCATTGTTAAGCGTTTAAATAATAACAACCGAAGTTGCAAGACCATATAGATGGTGGAACCTCCAACATTTTTAACACTGTGGATGAAATCTTTTCATCACACGCAACGCACGAAGGGGTTGAAATTTAGATATGTGTTAAGTGTAAAATTATACTTGTAATAACTTTCCAAAAATTTGAACCCACCATCTCTCTCGTGAAAAAAGTCATTTGGATACTGATTTTTAAACATTTGTGAATTAAATTAATTTGGGTAGCCGCTAGATGCTTAAAATGTGCTAGAAAATTATTCGTCATAACATTTTACTAGCTGTTTTCTCAGACGAAAACTTTGCATATTAGATATTAGGAAGCCTACAGCTAAGTATATTACTCTAATTTTGAGGTTAGGATGAAAAAGTGGACAATTTTATAGTTTACTAAAAAGGAAATTATTATGAAATAAATAGTAAATATCATGAATAATAATTCATGAATTTTCAAATTTGAAATAAATAAATTTGAGCAGCCCCTGGATGATTAAAATGTTCCTCTCAAACGAGATCTTTGTATAAAGAGGAAATAAGTTACTAAACAGTTATTTTGAGGTTAGGCTGAAAATATCGAAGAATAAAAGCAAAAGCAACTCGCTACTATATTAGAAAATTATCATAAGCGCCGTAGAAGTGTTCAATATTTGAATAATTTCCATCAAAAAACTAAAAAAATATTACAACAATTTTTAAGGGTTGCATTGCACCAAAGCGCGCGGTTATTCTTTTATGACAGAAGTTAGTGCTAAATTATATTTAATTAAACACACGCAATACTAAAGAAGCACAAGCGGGCGTTCAGCGTGTTAATAATTACAACAACAACAAACGTTGCTACCCGAAAAGCAACTATAATTTGTCAAAAGAATACAAAGGCAACTATGCACATATAAATACATCTGTATGTATGTATGTATGTATGCTTGTGTAGCCACATATATTTAGCTGCTTTGACATTGTCAATTTGATGATTTCCAAGAAATTCGTACCTACAATAGAAGGCACCAAGTTTTTAAGCGTATGTCTGTATGTATGTATGTATTCATACATGTCTGTATATCAACAAGTTTATGCAACGGGCTGGTCATTCAATGTAGCGCTTGGTCAATGACTAACACGCCACAAATAAGGACATTAAAATAAATGCGCGCTTTGTTGCAAGCAAATGTGTGTCTGCAACTGTATGTGCGTGTGCGATTGCCACCGCGCCACATAACGAACATCATCAATAATCACGAAACGGAGACAGACGGAAGCAAATAAAGCAGTTGTAGTAGCAACGCAACAACAATAACTACTACCAGCAACAACAAAAGCAATTGCAATAAAATACGCCATAAAAATACGCGGCACAAAGTGTGGCAGTGCCCCCATGTGTGTGTGTGTGTGTGTGTACGTTTGTGCCTGTACGCATATTTGTAAGCACATGAAAGCTCATATGCCACATATTGTTTCCATATTAATTTGCGATATCAAAATTGTTCAGCAAATGCATTAATAACGGACACAATGAGCCACCAGCTCGCAAGCGGAGCAACGGATGAGCTCAAAGCCAGCAAACTGAAGCGCTCAAGCGACAAAAGCTAATGCGCGCGAGTGATTCAACGAAAATAACAAATTGGACAAAAGCAAAGACGGCCAAAGCGGCAGAGCAGACCAAAGCGTATGCAAAGTATAAAGCAACAACAAGCTATAAGGTGAGCTAAAGCGGCGGACAGACTGTTTACCAAGGCAAACGACAGCTAAACAGCTGAACAAGCTTTACGAAACAATATAAAGCAATCAAAAACAAAAAAAAAAAAAAATCAAAAAAATCAAAAAAGTTAAAAACGAATGACTCCAGCGCATTGAGGTGGCATGCGACATGTGGCATGTCGCTTCGCGTCTCACTGTGGCTCATTACATTTGACACTTGTGCGCGCTTGTTGTGATTTGTCATTTGGTAAATGCTTGCTTGCTGCGCAAAAGCAGCCAACGAGTCAACAACAACAACAACAACAACAAAAGCGTATGCGTACATAGCAACATATGTATGTAATCAAATATGAAGCGTTTGACAGTGCGCGCACAACGTGCTTTTGTAATTATTATTATACTACACTTGTGTTGTTGTTGCTTTGTTGCCGCCGCGCTTTTCGATCTAACACAGCAAGTGGCCAGTTAATAAGCAGCGCAAATGTGGTAGCTAGCAACGGCGCGCTCGGGCGACAATAACCGCAAATGTGACAGCGTTCATTAATTTTCGACCGACGGCAACGGCATTGGCAATGAAATTGCACAGCAACAAAAGCAACAACAACAATAATGAAGCGTGCGCAATTTGCAATTTACAGCTGTAACGTCAGCAACAGCAACAGCAATAGTCGCAGCAGCAGTGCAGGCAGACAATTGCTATGATGATAATCACCACTGGAAATGCGGCAAAGCGACCAAGAGAGAGAGGCGCGAAGAGCAAGCAATGTGGGCAGTTAGTGTATTTCGGACGCATAGTTAACATATTGAGTTTTGCTATCAATATGAGGGGCAACAATGCCAGCCAGAACTGCTTGCAAGCATTCATATTGCATATACATGCGAACACTATATATATATATATATATGGTGCATGTATACATGCATACATACATACAGCAATATTTGTTGTTGTTGTTGTTGCTAACAACATTTATATTGTCACTAATAAAATTTTCGTAGTTTTCATTAGCAGTTTCACCAACCGTTTATTGTTATTGTTGTTGTAATGATTGTTGTTGTCATTATTATGGCAACGGTGAGTTGCAACAAAAATTACGTTGACAATCAAGTGCAGTGCGCAGTCTTCTGGGTGAATTGGCAATAAAGTTATGGTTGCTGTTGTAGTGTTGTGTACGGTGAGTAGTGGCGCGGGTGGGTGGCAAGCAACAAAAAACGCTCACCATAAAGCTATAAGCATTACATACTCGTAGTCAAATGCGTGTTTGCTGCCGTGAAAAGTTTAAACGCTTGCACGTTTGGCTTGCCAAGCATGCTACTCGCTTACATACATACAAATAAACCTATATATGTACATATATATGTGTATATATATTATGTACGTACATATGTTCACTAGCTGTAATTTCTTTGAGTGCAAAAGCGCACGACGCATGATAAATTGTTGGCAATTTGGTTGCTGAACGCGCCCATATGCACAAACACACATGCATTCAGTGTGTATGTGCGTGTGCGTGTGTGTGTGTGTGTGTGCTCATAAACCAAGGCGCGCAGGTTCGCTGAAGCAGCAGCAGCTTCTGGTGGCCTTTTGGCCATCCACACATACATCTACATACATACAAACATGTATAAGTTGTGCGGCACGGCATCGCATTTCATAGCTGCAGCATTGCAGCGCAGCACAACAACAAGAAATACAAATTATTGCTACTCCTGCGCTTCGAACAGCCTGTTTGCTTTGCGTCCACGCTGTTTGGTTTACAAATGAGTTGCATAGTTAGAGTTGTTGGTTGCCAAACTACTGCTGCCGATGTTGTTGCTTTTTATGTTTTGTTGTTGTGTAGTTTTTTGCTATGGAAGTAAAAGTGCTTGTTGCTTTTGTTTTTGCATAATTTTATAACGTTGCACTTGGTTTGTTGGCCTTTTGTATACCTACAACGTTTGTTGTTGTTATAGTTGTTGCAATTTTCATTGCTATTACTGCTACCACTCTTATTGTCACATTCTGTGTTGCAACAAATTTCACCAATCGTTGGCAATGACATTGCGAATTTCACACCAGAGCGCATTTTAATGGCATACATTTTGTATGAGGCATTCGAATGGATGTATGTATATGTGTGTGTGTGTGTGTGTGTGTGTGATTGCATTGCACTACGGGAATGTGAACTGAAATGCGTACTTGGTAAAATGGAATTTCATTTTCGTGGAATTCAATGGAAAATAGCGAAACTTTTCACACTAAACTAACGGCCACGGGGGAATTTTTTCATAGAAATTACCAAACATATTTACATACATATGTATGTGTATGTATCTGTTAAAAAAAAATATAAGCGAATATTTCTTTTGTTACTTAATGCATGCTAAATGTTTCTCAAAGTAATTAATTATTAAGTAATCAAAAAATATTTCAATTACTTACATGAAATTGGATAGCTTCAATATATTGCAGTTTTGAACAATAAATAAGTTAGAAGAAAGTAATCATAAAGTAACGATTAATTAAAGCAAATATCAGATTACGACTCGTACTCATTAATTTTCTTTATTGGTTATTATTTTTAAAATTTCCTTAGAACTTTCGCATTATTGTGTATTATCGAATTAGAAACGGAAAATTAATTCGTATTTAGAAACGGTAATTAAAATTTAATGTGTTAATTAAATACAACTCAAGATTCAAGTAATTTTTATAAAATTTGGAAGTGATTATTGTTATAGAAAATTTATTATAGTAAATTGCAGTTGCAGTTATTTTAAAACAAAATAAATTGTTTCAAAAATAATCATTACAAACCACTAGAGGACATCTCAGCTAAACTAAGTAGTCCCTAAATACCTTGAAAATAATAGTTATATTTAAAAATAAAGAAATTTTCTTTTTTAATAAGTTAGTAATTGCGAAGTAATCTTAAGTATTTGCTTAGAAAGAAAGCAGTTTTAATAAGTAGCTTACATGAAACAACATAATTGCCAATAAGAAGGATTAATTAATGAAGGATGAATACATTTTTAAATGCAAACTTTTAACAAATAAGTAATTAAAGAGTCATCTCAATTAATTACAGAGTAATCTCAAGCAATTACTTATAAAGCAAATTTAAGTTTTTATCTAAAGCACTTAAAGATTAGCAATTTTCATTAAAGGCTTGTATATCAAATAAATTCAAAGTAATCATTGAAAATGTAAGCAACACAAAGCTAATTCAATTTGTAGAACTTTAATTTCGAAGTAATTGACAATCAATTTAGCCAACGAAATATATGGAAAGAATGAAAGTCATTATCTATGTTTGCTGATTAATTACTGTAATAGATATGTGTACTGGAATGAGTAAAAGACTGAGACAAAAGATGAGCGCAAATTGATGTTAGAAAATAAAAATAAAATATTTGTTTTAAACTAATATATCAATCGCTTAGTAAATGAACACATTTTAAATTCATTTATGTAAATTTATGCTTTAAGCATCAAATATATATGTAATATAAAATAATTTGCTAAAAATAACTACAACTTTCAGCAACTACCAAATATTTCCAAGAAATTAAATTTGTTGAAAGCTTCAACTCTTAATAGCTGTCAAATTAGTTAATTACCCCACACACTCAGTATAGTCAAATTAGCACATAAACACTTATTAAGCAAATGATGAAATCAATCATGGTTTTCACGTGATTTTTAAACGTCCAAATCAGCACCTTCCTAGAAACGCGAATTTGCATAAAAAAATAGTGGCAATGAACTGATAAACGAAAACAAATTAAATGGATTAGAAATTTGATTAGAAAAAATCTTGTAAAAGCATCAATGTTAAACAATGATTTAATAGCCTACGACTAATTAGCGTTTATCAAAGTCACTAACGGTGATTCCTGTAATCCACTAAACGATTTTTAAAATCAAGGTATCTGTATGTATGTACGTCGTTGCTGGCAAAATAGCGAGCCGTAAGCAGACAAGCAATAAAACAGCAAATAAAGCGCTTAGAGCTGCAAATTTAGACGCATATATATGTATGTATGGATAAGTGTTGCTTAGTTTGTTGAATATGTTTATATAAATATGTTTTTGGTTACTCATGTAAACACTGTGGCTGGGGAACATATTAATCGGTAGTCAACGCAGCATTTGAATCTAGAAACGGGTTTCTTGCGAAGTAATTTGCCCAAGTGATTTGCCAAAATGATAACAAAATAAACATAAATACTGCTCATTTAACGGATTGTAATGCGTACAACAACAACAAAACAAAAAAATTTGTTTTTAAAAATTTCTAACTTCAAAATCAAAACAAAAGCTAGTAACAGCTAAAAAAAAAGGTAGTAACTGCATAGAAATGTTAGCTTTATAGAAAGTACAGCTAAGTTGCTTGTAAACAACCTGAAAAAAATACATATATGTATAATATGTATATATATATTTATATATATATTTATATATTTATATAATTACATACAAACGAAAATATGAGAAATATGCACAACTGACAGCCGCTCATCCCTAGTGCAAACATGTCATAACTCTTGACGCACTGCGCGTTGCATGATGCCGCGTCGTTGGCGCAGGCGTTGCAACGTTGGCATTGCGCGCGCTGACAGCAGCTCCCAAGCGCTCCAGCAAGCAACTCCCAGCTGACAAAACAAGCAAGTGTTCAGTTGCAGTTGCGCGCTTTGCTGTAGCCTCTTGGTCATGGCTGAGAATATTTTTTTGGTTTTTGCGTGTTCCCTTTTCTGCTTATTTGTATGTGTGTGCGCTCTTATAAATCTTGTTTTGCGCTGATGAAGCGCTTATAAATTGCCTTCTGACAATCATATTACCAACTGTCTGTTGCACGATTGATATTCCACTCTCAATCGGAGAAAAGTTGGTAGGCTTGTCGTGGCAGGTCGTCAGTCAACTCGTGTAGTCATTGTATTTAGTTATGATCATGTGGTTGTTGTTGTTGTAAAAAATACTTTTTGGGACAGTTTGAAGCAGTTATACGCGATTGAGCTTTTCTTTTAGAGGGTTTTTAGGGCACTAGGTTGCAAAAGTTGTGAGTTAAGTAGAGTAATTTGGTAGATGTTGTAGAAAGTAGACGGAGTAGAGCAGCAGTTCAAGATTACCCGAACAAATTTTGCAATCATATTACAAATATACAAACCAAGAACGAAAAGGTTCGCAAAAAAAATCTTAATTTAGTTAAATTAGCGCAACAGTATCAATGCGTCTTTACTAAGTGGCAACATCTAGAGAGCGGCTCAATCAAAACACACATATAGAATGTTGTGGAAAATAAACAACAACATCAACAATTTCTAAGCCCACTGCAGTCATATTGTGTTGTTACCTACGAATTGCAGACGAACGCTTTGCCAGTGTTGCTGTTGCAAGTCATGGCGGGAGATTGGCGGCTTTCGTTCCTGGAAATCGAACAGTTGGAGTTGGCAGCAATAAAAATATCAGTGCACACAACGACTGGCGTATGCGGAAAGTTGGAAAATAGTTGAAAGGAAATAGATATGTAGAAAGAAGCATGCTTGCAACAAAAGCGGTGCGCTTGCAACAGCAGACATTTTGTCGCTGCAATCGACGTACCGCCGTCTGTCAGGTTGGAATTTATGGATGTAAATGCGCAGTATAAGTGAGTGCGCACATTAACAACATAAAAACAAAATTAAATAACAACAACAATTGCGCATCTCACGATTCTGCGCATGCCACAGTATGTTGCCACAACGCGGCAGCCAATAAAAGAATGAGTGTGCGCGCGTTTCATTGCACGACAACTACACTAATAGCAACGGTTGCAACAACACAATAATGATAAAAGGCGGTAGCAATAAAACAATAACACTTTACATATGCACCGAAAAGACACGGATAGCAGCGCTGCGCGGAATATTGCTAATAAAATATGCAACATACTAACGACATAAAGTCCGACGGACAGTAGATGCAGGCAAATTAAAGAAATAACAACGCAAGCAAACAGCGTTATAAAAAAGCTCTGAACAATATAAATGTGTTGCAACAACTTGTGAACAGCGAGTAGCGGGAGACTGCTTGATCGATGAAAAAAAAGAGACAATAATAACAAAAAATATGCCAGCAAATAAATGTCATATGCGTGCGTTGAAATAGCCGCCGCCAAAAATTTGTACTTGCCACAAAGCGCTGTGCAAACACGCGCGCCTGCGCACAATGTGTGATGTGAATGGACTGGACCTCCACGATTTTGCACATTTTTGGGCCGCTATTTAGCATAACTTCCTGCGCCTTTCTGTGTTGCTGCTGCAAGCAAACAAAGGCACGTCCATGTGCTGGCCGTTGGACGGACAGCCGATCGTTTGGCTGTTTGAGCGTTTGGCGGCGGCGTGATGCGCATTATTTAATAAATAATATCGGTAATGGGCACCGCATAGCCGCACAAAAAGCGGCAAATAATCGCAAAGCATTTGCAGTTGAGCTTCAATGCTCATATTCGTCATAAAGCATATTTGTATGCAATATTTTGTGTGTATGTGTGCGAGTGTGTGTGTTCGTTGCACGACAAACAATTGAATTTCGCAAAATATGCGCCCGAAATTTCTCAGCATCAGCCGAAATGCTGGGCGTTCGTGTCAGCGTGCGTGTTCGCTTTAGAATTGCGTGCGCATGCGCATGCGCAATTCCAACTTATGAATTTATGCATTGCGCTCCGTGTGGTTGTGCGATTGTTGAAAGGTGCGCATACATTTATTATTGTTGTACACTGCTCGCCGCTCGCCAGTTCACATGCGTCGTTCTTCACAATGAAATTTGTCGCAGTTTGTTGCTGCAGCAGCCAAAAGCGGTTGCGTCCTTCGTTATATGTGTGTCTTGCCCAATTTTTTCCATTTCGTATTGTTTTTGCACATATCTGCGTTTTTGTGCGCCGTTTGCTTGCCACCGATTGTGATAAATGTCACAGCATAGTTATTTATTTTATGACATTCTTGTGGTCCACTTCCAGTCACCAGCCCGGCTGGCGGCCATTCTAAAGGCATTTCACGTAGGCGCTACATTTCAGCGACTTGTCAACGATTTTTTTTCCATTTCTCTGTTTCCCAACACAACTTCCTTGCATCCTTCGCGCCATTGTGCCGCTTCTTTGCTTAGCTGGCGCATACTGTTGCCACTGCTCGCTTTTGTTGCATGTTTTTCTGCCAAATTTGGCAACGCTGGTGGCATCTGCAGGCGTCTACACATCAAAAACTTGTCAATTTTAATGATTTCGCTGACGCTTGAACTGTCAAATCATACCGCGCCAGCCATGCCGTTGTGCGGCATTTGTGGCATGTAGCACGTAAGTAGCAGTAACAATCTTTACAAATCAACCAATGAGTGAAAAAAACATTATTTATTATTTGTTGTTGCTCATTATTAGTATTGGCACTTGTAGTTGTTAGCGGTAACTTTTTTGTTGCTTTCTGTATTAATATTTTTTCTGCATGTTGCACATTCACACTTACCACACTGTGTTTAACAAGTTAGTGCAACGCGTAATATTTAACGCCATGAAAAATGACGATCGCCACGTACGATTGCATTTTTGAAATATGCACACGCAAAATATTGTTGCAACATGTGCAACATACGCTTAACCGTACATGTACACAGCTGTTGGTGTGCTTTTTAGTTATTGGCTGCAATTGGTGATGCGTTACACGCACTCGTGTCATCGATTGCTGCGCAAACATGCCACAACCAATAATGCAGACAGCAACAAAAAGTGCGTGCATTGAAGATGGCATATTGCAACTGCTACATTTGTATACAGACAAATATTACTGCTGAGGAAGCCATCATCGCCGGCTTAACGAGGCTCAGTAGCGCTTGGCAATCTCGAATCTCCTACCTGTGTGGACAGCCTTGCAACGCACGGCTGTCTGCTTCTCTGCCATGTTGTGGCAACTCCCTGTGGCAATTGTTATTGTAGTTGTTCCTTTGCTAGCTGATTGTAATAGCGATTGCGTTGGCATTGCTATGATTTGTGCGCGCTTGCCGTCATTTGAGTGCGCGTCGGACACTCGGTCGCGGCAGTGCAACAGCTCACTTTGCTGCAACAGCTAAATGTTGGTATGTGTTTATGTATAACGCATTTATATGCCATATTTTGCAAGTATATGCTACATTTCGTTCGCTGTTATATACTTTTGCTGGCTTTGTGGCGACAATTAATGGCTGACAACGTGTGTGTGCCACGCCAAGCTTTTCTTGACAGAATTCTCTCAATCTTTTTATAATCTTATGCGCTTTTTCATTTTTCTTTTTGTGTCTTTTGTGTCTGCTTCCTCTTCTTTGTTCATTACTCCATCCAATAGTGACCATTGCAAAATGTTCATTGCCTTTCAATCACAAAATGGCGGTCGGCTCTTCAGCTGACAATGATTTGCTACTCATTTAAGAAGCGTTAAATCTTGTCAAGTCCACCCGGCGGCATACGAGTCATGGTCACAAATTTCTATGACAATAATTTACATAACAGTGTTGGCTTTGCTTTCTATTACCTTTAGTTTCTATTGTTGGCAAGCATTCTTGGTGGCCACTGCCAACATATTGCCACACGTTGATTTAAGACTTGTCCATTGGAGTTGTCAGCTGTCAACTTGTCACACTTCGAATGCACAAATTTGCATATAAATATACATGCTGAGTAGTCGTGTGCAATATTGTTGACAAATTTGTATGAGACAAATACTCTTTGACTATCGCAGTGTTGATTAGCGGTGTCGGAAGGAAAATTATTTTATTGGAAGCGTAGTGTTTGATTTGGAGTTTAGCTCGCAAATATTTTTTTTAGTTTATAATTCAAGTAAGTTGTCTAATTATCTGTTTCTAATGTTAGGAAGTGCTATAGTTTCCTTAAATTGAGGCTTGCTGTAGGAATTTGAAATGTATTACAAAATATATCTAGATTAATACTGAGAGTTTATCAGTTTGTATGGCTTGCGTTATTAAGAGTATCACTTGTCTTATTTTGTAAAAATTTTTTACATCTTTACCTCAAAGTTATTGTTTTAATCATCAGACTTTTTAAAAGGCATCTAAATGTAGGCATAATATATAAATGTTGCCTACAATTAGGCGCTTTGTTAAATATAATTAATGTGTTGCTACTGTATTTAGAAAGCACGCCTATTACGGTTATATTAAAAGCATTTAGTTATATGAGTGTTGGGATCAGGTATTCCTTTTTGTGTCAAAAATTCGGTAAGAGGCTCTTAAATCAAACCAGAATGTTTGGAACTAGTCCTTAACAAAATTAATGTTCCCCGTATAGATATATAGTTATAGATGTAAATATAAATATTGATTTAGATATAGTTATAGATATAGATAGAGAATAGATGCTTCATATATGTATGTAAATTTATGATTTAAATTCGGGAAATTTCGAAAGATAATAATATCGACTAAACTATGCCTCAAATTATATTAAAAACTATAAGTACGCACATATTTATATATATACAACCAATCAATCACATACGGACTTACATATGTATGCCACTGCAAACAAAATGGCAACAAAAATGGCGCATTCGCCTGCTATGCAACTCGGCTAGACTAGACTAGTGTCAGCAAAATGTTACACACAATAAAATAAAAGCAACGCACAACAAACAAATACATATAAATCATACACACATACATACATACGAACAACGCCAACTCATTCACTGCGGTTGCCTTCCTTGCACTTCCAGTTCCTTTGCCGCAACTACTTTGCATTGCATTTGCTTGCTTCAATGGTTTTTTTTTCTCAGTTGCTATTTCCCATTTACTATTTCTTCTACCCGCTTGGTATTTTTTCTCGCACAAATTCATTCACTAATGTTTTGTTTGTAACGATGTTGTCTGGCAAAATTGTTGTCGTTTTTTATGCTTGTTATTATTGTTGTTGTGCCTATATGTAATGCTTATTGCCACTTGGCTATGTTTTTGCGCAACGCACATACATATGTACTTAAATGTGTATGCAAAGAAGTAAAATGGAAAAAAATTCACACACAGCAAAATGCAACATGTCGCACAATGTGAAAATTGCCTCTGGCCATGCCCTGCACAGGGAGCAAAAAACTATTGGGTAAGTAAGTAGGTATATGCATGTGTATATGCAGTTGGGTATATATAAAGAGTTATATGTAAATGTTACTAGGCGGATAAAAATTCACATGTAGGTAGTACAGTGTTAATTTCGACTAGCTCCAAACTATATATTAGCAAAAGTGTTGTTCAATTACCAGACTTTGTTATAATGGTTAAAATCGAAGCAAACAATCTATATATTTCTCATAAGTCTAACGCTGCTTTTCTGGCATTTCTGGTAACTTTGAAAATATTATTTTAATTTATTCCAAAAAGTTGCAAAACTGTTTACTTAATGCCAACTACGCTGTTTGAAACTAGATTTTAACTAGTTATATCTTAAGTAAAAAACAAAAATATGTAAATTATTAACTCAAAGTAGGCCATTCGGAACCAGTTCTTAACTAGTGTTAAAAGAAGATTGTGTTCGGTGGCTGAGAATAAATGTATATAGACATTTGATCTATATCTATATCAATATCAATGTAGATAATAAGAGAAACAGTAACGCACTCGGAGTTTGCTAACAGGTTATATAGATACAAAAGAATTAACTTATATTAATATATGTGTGTACATATTTCAAAATATAATATATTATGGGAAGTAGTGTCATTCGCATTGAACTGGAGTTTTTGCTTCATTCGGACCTACACTTTGGTGACTGAGTCAACGCGAAAACATTTCGCATAGAGTAAATACACATTGCAATAAGAGCGATTAAAAAATGTGGCGAGCTAATAAAAAGGTAGACAAAGTACACAAAAAACTAATGCACACAAACAAACGTGCAACATATGTGTGTATAGCAAATACACATATAACCACTAACACATAGGTGGCACACTATGTACATATAAACACATCTATATGAGAAAAGCAAAAAAAAACAAAATCGCACCACAAAAAATTGCACGAAATAAAGTTGGCAAAGTTGTTGACATTTTGGCACACCAACACAGACGCTAACGCGCTGCTAAAGCAACATGCCAGGCAAACTAACAACATGTTTAGAATGAGACAAAATGCAAACACGCTCCAGTACAATCGTCCGCCGTTATATATACAAGTCTACATACATACGCATGTTCACAAGTGCTTTGCAAATGCGCCTGGCTTGACACAATGCGGGCGAATGTAGTCTAATATGGCGAACTTTTTAGGTGTCTGCCATGATTTACTGAGCTGTCGCACAAAATAAGTTAGCAATGCGATACAGCTATAAACTACAAATACATAAACCACCTTTTACAACAACACAGACAGTATAAACTAGTTGTGCTAAGCATTACTTGTGCGGCCATTCGCCGATGATTTCCATATTTTACTGACTTTTCCTTAAGCGCTCTTTGAAGTGCCATAAATTTTTGTATAGCATTTTGCATTTTACATTTCTCGTCGCTTCTAATTCACACCTCCGTAGATGGCGGCCTGCTGCCACCTATCGTTGCACTGTTGCACATCTGCCTGAACTTTTGTTTGAACTTTTACGCTTGCGCCGCGCCATTGTTCTGGGCTCTCGCGATTGTCTTCTATGCTAGCCCGCCTTTCTCTTTGTACATATATATATATGTATTTGTATATGATTGCAGTTAGTTTTATGAGATGCAGATAATAAATAATAAGACAGTTTGCATCATCATTACGTTGCGCATGTGCTCTCTAGCGACTTGTTAACTTTATCTGCTGAGAGAATTTAGAATGAACTTAAAATTTATTGTTGTTGTTGTTGTTGTTGTTGTGTTGTTTTAAATGTTATTTATTAAAGCTACCAGCGTGGCAGACAGTTATTAGAAATGTGCTATGGAAGTTGAAATTTTAGTGAAGATGTTTGGTTGGAAAATGAAGTTTTGATATAAAGTTGAGAATATTACTAAAACACATTTATAAATTTACATATATTTTGCAATATTGTGTCTTAGAATATAAAAATAAAAAGAATTTTATAGTTCAAGTTTCACGTGTCAAGTTTCTTAACATTATAAAAAAGTGCGGGGTATAAATACCAAATTCTTTTGAATTACGTTAACACACTTAATCCACACTAGTAAATAAAATTAAAAAAAGTGCAAGTTTTAAAGAAATATTTCATCTTCATTTTTCATTATTCTATTCATTATTTTATAACATCTCTTGTTTCACTGTTAATAATAATTTGTTTTACCGACAAATTGAGCTGGAGAAATAAAAAAACAAAATTAAAAATTAAATATTTTTTTTTAAATAAATTATTGAAATAAGTTTTAAAAAATTTTTTATTTTAATTAAAAGACAACTATTAAAAAAATTGTACAAAAAAGAATTTTTCTAAATTAAATTAAAAAAGGAATAATAAAAAATATGTTGGAAAAATTTTTTTTTCAGTGGAAAAACGTTTTTAATTCATTTTTTAATTCAAACACATTTTTGTCCGAAAATTAAAATTATTTTTAGCTTTAAATCAAATCATAAAAAATCTGAAAAGAAAAATTAATTTTTGTTAGAAAAAATTTAACAACCTCCTCAAAATATGATAGCTAGCTTTTTCTATTAGTGCTTCTCGCTACAAATATTGCCCTCCATACAATCTTTTGTATGCCACACCCCATTTTCTTAGCACTCTTTCGAACTCATTAACTTCAGTTGCTGCTGTCGGCGCTGTCAAAGGCACAGGTTCAACATTTATTTGAGTTCTCTCACCTGTCCTTTCGGAAGCGCGCGTGTATGCCAACAGCATACATATATGTATGAATTCATCTATGTGTATGTGTGTACACTTTGTACGCGTATTTCCATGTCGACGTGCATGTCCAACGGTCAACACAATCGCACGTCTAGAATCTGTCATTCAAATGTCATGTCTTCAATAGCCAGCTAAGTAAAGCAGAGCCGCCTTTGATACCAACTTACTTAGTTGTAAAAGTATATATATATATATTTATATATACATATGTATATATACATATATTCAAAGGTGTATATGTGTCTAACTGCGAGTGTGAGTGCATTATCAGTGACAGTGGCCATCGCTTTTTCCAACAAACTCAATTAATTATGTCACTCACGCTGGGCAGAGGAGAAGAAAAAACAACAAAAAACACTTCAAAGTGCGCTCAATGGTAAAAGAAGCCTAAAATAAAAGCTAAGCTCAGTTTCCTTCGTAGAAAAGCGGCAAACGTGGCAATTAAAAGGCGCTTCACTCCCTTTTTCAGCGGCTAATTCAGTGCCTCCATGCCTCTATGCATCAATGGCCGAACTGTATGCTGGTTGCCAGCTGTCAGCCCCTTTTGGCTACCACATGCGGCGAGCGGAGCTCGACTGACCATCCGCTTGTGGTTGGCGCAGCCTTCTAGTGCCTATGCGCTGAGTGGCACTTAGCGGAGGTAAATTTGAGGTTCTTTTCTTTTTTTTTTTTCTCTAGAAAATTTGAAGCTCAATAGGCGGCTTTGAGATGTCGTAATGTGCGCTACTTATTTACTGACAACAACAACAACAACGCACACTCAAGATGACGTTGTCAAAGCTTTGGAGCGCTTGGCTGTCAAATGCTTTTAAAATGTCAGCGCTTCCGTGGAAGAACAAAAAAAGTGAATACCGCGTAGCAACAACAACAATGCAAATCGAAAGCGGCTGATCAGGCGGTAAATCTGGAATTTAGTTATTTAGTTTTTCCGCAACGATTCAAATCCATTTGGCAGCTTGGTTGGCAGCTGTTGTTGCTTATGTGTGTACATACATCTATGCATCTATGTATTGTGCGCATGCGTACATACTTATGTAAATACACACATACATTCATATAAATGAAATTGTATTTATTTGCAAATACACATATTTACTACGCTTAATAAATTTATTTGTTCCAAGCAACTTATAAATATTCCAGCAGCACATACACACACACACACACACACACACATGCATGCACATAAACCGCCATTTATACAAATGTATATGTGTGTTAGTGTGTGCTTGCGGCAAAATCACTTTGATCTGTCATTTAAAGCGTTCGCTGTGCGCTCACTGATTTTTAAGTGAAGTCTAACAACAACAGCAGCAACAACAACTAACTTATTAGCAATAACAAAAGGGTAATCGTAACAAATAATAAAAGCTAATAACAATTGCTTTTATGGCTCGCTTTATTTGGTAGCCGCTCAGTTATTGTTTTTTGTAATTTTTACTGTTTTCATAAATAATTAAATTTTTGGGGTTTTGTTTTTGTGCCTTCTGTTATTAATATGTGTGTCTGATTTGTTTAACGACAGAACGTGGCATTTTTTGCCGCCAAGGCGTGCCTCAGTTTAGAGCTTGTGGGAAAATGATTAAAAAAAAAGAATAATATTGGATTTGCAAAAATGCTTAATTTTTAGAGATTGAAGAATTAAGTACACTTATAAAACTTACAGAAACTAAACAAAAAAAGTAATAAAAATTTTAATACCCATTTTTTCTTAATTCAAAACAAGAAATGTTTTAAATAAAATAATTAATAATAAAAAATTTACAAAACTCTTAAGTAATTGCAAACATGTTGTTAAATGCTTAAAAAGATAAATAATAAAATTATTAAGTTTTGAAACAACAATTACAATAAAAATTTTTTGACAGTAAAGATGTTTAACCCACCCATATTGCTGAAATGCCTAAAAGGATGAATATAAAAATTTTTTAATTCATAAAGATTTTAACTTTTTGAAAAACATACTATTAAAAACCTTAAAAATTTAAATTTTAAAATAGAAATTTAAATATATGTTGCGCGTGTAAAAATTTTTATCGCACCCAAAACGTTCTTAACATTTATCATTAATGTAATTACTTGCATGAAATAATATTAAAAGCTCCATTACACTTCACACTATTTAGTTATCGCAAATCTAGCTACTTACCATAGGGAAAGCATATGTCAATGCAGCATTTAATTTGGGTAAAAGGTATCATCAAATGCTTCCTACTGCTGCGAGATAATCGCCCCGAACTCTCGGCGAACAAATAGTCTGTGCGCGCGTCATCAAAAGCGGCGCACAAATCAAGCAAATGCATTTCAATTAGTGAAATGAAGTCGACACATAATCAACGCTTACATACAGTACCATAGTAAATAGCAGTGATTGGGAGCGAGAGCGATGCAAAGAGAAAGGATGGCGAGATGAATAGTTGAATGTATTACAAAAACAAAATCAGATGCTTTACGAGCACTCCAACTGTCAATGGGAGCCACAGAAAACTGTACAAAAATAATCTTTACGCTTTAAAATGGCGAAAAAACGCTGACAACTTCTTAAATGAAACTCGCAAATGGGAGCGTAGAAGAAATGAAGCAGATAGCAAATGAAATGGATTTGTAGAGGCTGTGATGAGCACCGAAATACACGTTATAAAGCGGGTAAAGTATGAAGTGGAACCTTTTCGGACACTATGCTATTGAAAAAACCCAACAACATACATACAAACACACACACACAAATGCCAGCGCGGGTCTACAAAGCGACGCTCGGCGGAGTAGCGCACAAAAGTCTTTTTAATCTATTTGATGAGATCTCATTTGAATGTGATAGAGCGCGCAAACGGATATCAGGATAGATTAGACTGTGCCACACTAATACACACACACACACAAATACACGAACAAAAGAATGGCAACACAAGCGTTGAAAATGGAATCCTGGCGGGGCACAAAATCAGTTGGCTGAAATAAAATTGTAACCGAAAGCGAGAAAATCGCGATAAGGCGTAAATGAAATTGTGGCAGCTCAGTAGCGGCAGCGTCGAATGCAATTGAGAAGCGAGCAGCGAGCGACGTTGGCTTGTGAAAGGGCGTTGCGAGTGCATGAAAGTGTTACTTGCCACAAAATTGAAGGAAAGATGAGCGGACACAAATTTAAAATCACTAAAAGGATTGCATTTTATACATATGCAACAAAAACAAAAACAACAACAACAATAGCACATAAGGAGTTAAGGCGCAAAAGTGCTGTGTAATAGCAGACTGAAGCAGCCACAAGGATATGCAGCGCAGTTTAGCAGCGCGACAGCGTCAACGCGGAGAGGGACAGCGGCGGCGTGACGGAGATAAAAGCAAATCAAAACAACAACTAGCAATGCTCGCTGCAGAAAGGGATGCTTTTCCACAAATTAAATTCACACTTTGGTTTCCATTTTCGCATTCTACTTCACTTTATTGTTATTTTTTTTTTATTAAACCCAACGCTTTCATTCCAAATAATACGAGTTTACTGTGGCAGCAATCTCTTGCGTTTGGCAGCGAGCGACAGCAGCTATGCTGCGCTCAAACGCTAGCCAGTCAGCTAGCTACCGTTATCAGTGCGCACAAATCAAATGCACTAAGCAAAGGATTAAAGTGTCATTGTAGCGAAATGTAACGAATGGCAAGAAAGGAATATAACCGTCCGACAATCAACGAAATGTGTTGATGAGATGTGAAAACAGAAAAAACGAATGCGATGAGCGTGTCATTGCTTGTCGCCGCAATCGTGCGATGCTTATCGGGCGGGATTTGCTAGTGACATGTCAGTTGATTAGAGAGGGAGCGCTGTAAAACGAGTGTTGCAAGGATAAAAACTAATTGTATTGCCGCGACGCACTATTCAGCCGTTACATACACACATATATATATATTATATATATAAATAAGAAAAATTCCCTTCTATTCCCTACTACTTAATACCGCAGTGGGCCAAAGTTCAGCTGCATCCGCTGTCAAGCAAGTGTAATCAATCATAAAGCAACTGTGCGATTGAGAAACAGTGAAAAAGTACAAGAAAAAGTGTTGACCTAAAATACACTTTACAACACCTTGTCCCCTAACCAACTTTCTAGGATATATGTGTGCGTTGTAATGCAATGCCATGCATCTGCTTAGCCGACTAACTCATTTTTCTGTCAAATATTTCCTTAAACGCAAGACAAATGCTCCCACTTGACCCTCATTCAAATTGAATCGTAACGAATTGTAATGAAATATTTTCATATGCATGCTTACATACATATATATATATATGTGTATGTGAATGTCCGTTTTTCTTGTTTTTAAAATTTATAACCTGCCGATATATAGCTCCTTGCTAGCACTAAGCGCTAGGCAGGATAATAAAGAGTAAGAAAAAAGTTGCATCAAAAAAGCAGTTTCACCTGCTTGGCCGCCCCGAATGAGTTGTAGGTGATCTTCGCTGCAGCCGACTGCTGATGACCGCTCACACGGCTCACTTCAGCTCTTTTAGACACTTGCATAATACACTTAATGGCTGGTAGTTTTTGCTTCCCGGGGCGTTGATGCGCTAATATGTTCAGAAAAAAAGCAATTTTTTATGAGTGTACATTTGTGTGTTGTAAAATGGCAAACCTTTTGTTGAAAAGTTAAAAAGGGAAGTAAAATAACTGTAAAATTTAGGAATTAATATAAATAATAAATAATATTTAATTTAATAGTTTAAATACTTTTTAATTTTAACCCTAAAAAATTCGAATAGCTTTTTAGCAAACGCATAGAAGTTCTCAAAATTAAAAAAAAAAACGCGAAAATAATTTTTAAAATATATTTAACTGTATTGAAGATTATGGAGTATGTATACATGCATTCACTTCAACTAAAATTATATTCAAAAATTATTGGAAAGGTTTTCTTTATGAAGAACAATTTTTTTACTCACCGCTGCACTCGTAGTAAGTAGTGAAGAAATTGAATTTAAAATGGTTATTTTTCGGCGCGTGCCACATAGCATACGCACATAAGTGCCCGTTGCTTCATTCATGCCACAACTGCAGCTGTAAGCGACGACTCTCTTTTCATGCAGCGTACCACGCAAACGCGTTGTCCGCGCCGACTCGCAGCTTGTCTGCTTGCTTACCGGCATCCGCTAATCCCCACCAAGCGGCAAATATTACACCTGCTCCAAATTAAAAACGCCTCAATGCTGCAACCACACGCTGTAGGCTTCGGGAGTCTTATGTTTTTTTTTTGTTTTTATTTCCTTTTACGACTAAGTTAGTCGCAGGTTATGCACCCCAAGCGCGCGGCACTTATTCATGTATGTCGGTGTGCTGTGGCAGTACCACCAAAGTGTGGTAGCTATAAAGTATAACGGTTTCTTGTTGGAGGCATGCAACGGCGTGCAGTAAGAGTATCGCATAGCTACCACAAAACCGCGCGCACTTGTCCGCCAGGTCAGCGCGCGCACACCTTGACTTTGAACGCGCACTCACACACACACCTACACATATATGTATATGTTTGCTGTGTGCGCTGCCTTACTTCCGACTTGTTTGTTTTAATTATTGCTATTATTCACTGGCAGATTTTTTTCTCGTAACTTCTGCTGCCGCACACCTTGCTGCATTTTGTTCGGTTGCACTTCTTCGCTGCATTGTTTGCATGTTTGTTTGTCGGCGGCGCATTTTGCGTGCCACTGCCTGTTGTTGCAAATAATATAAATATCACCCATTTTTATTGTTAACGGCGGCAAAACAAAAACAAAAAAGTGGCACTTATACATACATACTTACCTATGCAAGCAGCAGCGCGTTTGTTGCAAGTGTCTTCATGCTTGCGCCACGGCGCAATCCACATAAATGTTGCGTTATGTGCGCGGCACGCCTGCGCATACTAAGCAGCGGCCTGGTATTCATAATCACATAAATTATATTTATTAATAAAAGAACTATTTCAATTGAATGTGCGAAAATGTTATTTATCGCCTGATATTTGAATTTATTGCCACACATTTTTGCATAAATATTTAATTGTTTATCATTTACATGCGTTAAATTCCTTCTGCTACCACATGCGCCTGCGCTTTTCAACTACTTTTTTTAAATCTCTTTTGTTCTCTGCAAGCCGGTGCCTTCAACAATGCGTGCAAGTATGTGTGTTTAGCTGCTTGCCACACATTAATAATAATCGCACCTTTATTGCCGCTCAAGTGCAATTGCATGTCCCGCTATCTGCGCATGTCAATCGCATTTATGATAATTCAATCTGCCTCGCTCACACGTCACACATACATAACTGAGGTATTTGCATTAATTTACTTTGATTTGTTGTCCACACATACGTGTAAGTATGTGTGTGTGTTTGTGGGTGTTACTAACGTTAAACATGATTTATTCCATTTAAATGACTTGTGAATTAGTTAGATAAATAATAACTTGTATTTAAGCGTTAAATGAATATTTGTGCTGAATGCCGCAGAATGCCGCTGAAAGTCGGTCGGAAAGGTTGAGATTAATTGCATACAAAAGGCACGAATGTGAGTTATATGGGGCGTATATTAAGTGCGATTATGCGTAATTGTTCTAATTTCAAATTAGTATATTATACAATGGATGTGAGTGCTGAGAGTATCATTGCCAAAGCATGCCTTGAATTAGCTAACGCAATAACGGAAGCTTTCAAATAATGTTATCAACTGTAAAATTTCCGATTTTAAATAACACATAAATTTATTTGTATGCAACAAGCATTTTAAGATATTCCATACGCCCATAATAAGTGTTACACTTAATTAGAGTGTAAGCTTGAGCTTAATGTTAACATTAATGAGAGTTTTCTACATATACATGTGCATTTTCACTGCTCTTGTATAGCTTAAAGCACCTAAAAAAAACTCGAAATAAATTACTACTGATCATGAAAGCTTAAGTTTAACAATAGTGAAAGCTCATTAAATGTATGTATATGTGTTTATAATGCTCCTGTGCAGTTTAAAGTGCTTGAAAATATGTTAAAATAAACTCTTTGTGGAAGCTCATTTCTGTACGAAAGCTTACAGTGAAAGCTCTGACTGGAAATTTAACATTATACCAATTTACAATTTATACATTACTGAAATAAGAAAGGCTTAATAAAAAGCTTTAAATATTTGCCTTAAGATGCTCAAAAGAGAAGAAGAAATGTAAACTAAATACGCATATTTTATAAGCACAAAAAGCTCAAAAGCTCAAGCTTTCATTTTCAATTTTAAATTACATTTTAAGTAAATTAAAAAAAATTTTAATAAATATTAGTGCCAGAAGTTTCCTTAAATATTTTAGTTATTTTGAGCAAAACGAAATACAACAAGAAGTGAAAGTTAAATATGCGTAATTTATAGACACAGAAAGCTCTGATTTGAAAATAATCTTTAATCAGATATAAAGTATATATTAAAATGTTGCCTTAATTAATCTTTCGTCATTCATCCTCACTTATAATAGTTTAACTATAAGCAATTTTTCTTTTAAACCTCTAATTTTGCAGCAGCGCTAGTGTGTAATTCATACGCTCTTTGCATTTATACTGCCTTTAAGAAATAAACTGAATTAACAATATATTAGAGTTTAAGTGGAAGCTCAAAAGCTTTCTAGAAAAAAATTTTGGAGTGAAAGCTCTTTAGAAAGTATGGAAACCGTTTCAACTCCTCAATATTATATAACAATTGATTGAAAATATTAAAAGCTTTTGAAATCTCTAATATGGTCAAGTAAAAGCTTTATGCGCTTTATAAATACACTTCAAATACTCTCATACTGAGCGTAAAATATGTTTTTTTTTGTCTCTTTATAAAATGATGAATTGAAAGCTCTTTTCTACAACAACCAACTTAATTTTGTAATATTCATTGCACAGCAAATGGCAACAATTTCCAGTTTTTCCTCCTAACTTCAATGACATTCAAGCATACATATATAAATATATAATATATTTGTCTACATTTCAAAAGTGTGAAAGAAATTTTCCAGTGATTAAATACCTAACAGCGATTTTCACGCTACGCAAACCGATAATTTGCAGCGAAACTACAAATTGTACCCAAAGCGCGCACGCAACAAGGAAAATTTTGCTGGAAAAACCAATAAAATATGAAAAAAGCAATTTCTATGCACTCTCTAAGTATATATTTTGGTATACAATTACACAAAAGCAAAAAATAATACGCAATCATTGCAACACACCACACGCACAACCGCCATGCGCACAGTTATGACTTAATTTCTCACCATCAAGCTTATCGGCACAGCATCACACACATCATAAATTGACACCTTATTAAATTACGGTTGCGAACAAAGTTCCACATACACATGTGTCGAGTTTCGAGTATGTATGAATGGGTGCGTGCGTATGTGCCATTGCGCATGCGCCGCAAAAATTACCGTCACAATTCACACGTTGAGAGGCGCGATGTGTGTGTGTGCGTGTATGAGATGTGTATGTAATTAAGTGGCTGTGGCAAAAAAACATAAACAATTAATAAAAATACAAATAAGTTGTATATTTTTACACATTCCGCAACAACGACTGACAGACAACTGGTATTAATTCGATTTTGTTTTTGTTTTAACTATTTTTTATTTAAAATTTTTGTTTTGCTTCTCGCAAACAACCTATAATTTTCAACTTGCAACCAAGCCAAATTATACATCGAACTATTGCACTAATGACGCACACGGTTGTGGCAAGCTCGTTTGAGTGACGACTCCCTTTGCACGTCGAAATAATTCTTGAATATACGGTTTTTCTCGGTCTGAATTTCTTTTCCATGCTTAAAATCAAGTATTTCGCACTGATTTCCGCGATCGGCAATACAGTTGGCGGAAACGTGGCAAGTGTTGCGGCAAATGCGCCAACATGAGTGCGCATTTTAAGTGCACCAAATTATGTGCTCATATTTCGGGCATTTTTATAAATATTTTTTGTTGCTTTCTTGTTATATTTTTGTACATTATTCAGTGCTCATATGATCGCTTTGCGCAATAAACCAATTGTTAAGTCATCAACAGGCTCAAATCAATAGTTGTTGCACAAATAAATATATATGGATAAACATCAAATAAAACATCATTGCTTTTAAGCGTGCGTTGACTAGCGCTGAACGTGTTGAGACCATGCGATCTCGCACTCGCGCCCCTCGATCGATCAAGCAGCCAGTTGATGCAACAACAATTGCGTGTGCACAGCTATCATTGCAATAAATCCATTTGTTTGTTTGTCCGTCTGCTGGTTTAATATTTAGACAAGCGCAATAACTACCGCAACAACAAAAACAAACTACACACAATGCCAGGTCCGCGCTGCTTAAAGTCGTACGTGTATTTTAATTCAATAATCATTTTCACTGACGATCACCTGCGCTGCGCTACCCGAAATCGCACACACTCAGCGCGGCCCTAATAAAAGACGAGACAAAAAAGACGAAAATGTGTGCCTCTACAGTTTAAAAAAAAGAAAACAAAAAACGAAAAAAGTAATGTGTAAGAGCAAGCACAAAGCACCTGAAGCCACTTAGGCGAGGCGATCGTCGCAGCAAGGCAGCACAGCCGTGCAACAATTGCTGCCACATAATATCTATAATCAGGCACACGTACATATAATATTGGCTAAAGAACTGTTATTAGGATAATCAAATGGGAATTATCAAGCGCAACGATCGACAAGACGCAGCAACGGCACTCGCCGCATGCAATAACAGCGGCAGCAACAGCAGTTGCCGCGTTGGTAGTAACCAACATGCCGTCGCTTCAGCAGCTATGCTGCCAGTTAGATGAATAATGTTGCTGTTGTCCACTTTGCTGCCGTTGCTTTTGCTATTACTGGCTGCCGTCTTGACAGTGGCTCATCTTTTTCGCGATCTGTGTTGAAGTGCGTCGATGTTGTGCCGATATTATTGCTCCGCTGTTTTATGGCCAATATTAAATGTTATTAAAATTTTTTATTTTTTTATTTTGTGTTTTTCATACTCCACTACCAACCACATAATCAATCACAAGCGCATAATCCATCACGATCTGTTGTGTTGCAAGGAAAGGCATATTGTAATAGTTGTGCCACAATGCCAGTAGTTTGTATGTGGGGAAGTGTAAGGGGTAATATAAATTTCAAGTGGTAACAATGCAATTGAATTTCAAAGAAAGTTGCGAATAATTGTTATTCCATGATATTTTTTTAATATAATTCCAAATAATTATTTAAAAAATTTTTTTTAATTTTGTTTAATATTTATAGTTTGAAAATATAAATTTTATGATATTTACAAAATAATATACCTTTTTTAACCCTTATTTAGTTTCAGCACTTACATTTATGCATTTCAAAACTATTCTTCTTGCTATATTTAGTACTATAATTTTAATACTAAATTTCATAAATAATTTTGGGTTTATTTTTCACTTCTACTAACATAATGCGTAAAACGTTTTAGCACTATCTTTCATGCTGTATCTTTAATTTTTCCTAAGCTAAAACTTTTAGTATTAAATTTTAGTATTAATTGTCGTTTGATTTGGCCACTTTCTTTTAGACGGAACTTTCAGTATTATATTTTACTACTATTTTGACGCTATTTCAATCACTATGTTTCACAATCACAATGTTTCAGTATTATTTCGACTTACTTTTAAAGTTCTCAACCTATCAACCTATTCATATCAGGGGAATTTTGGTACTTAATTTTAGTACACCTTTTTATTATATTATTACTACTAAAAATTAATAATATCAATGACTACCACAATTGACAACTAGTTTTCGTTATATTTTCACTTACTATCCCTCAGTTTAATAATTAGTACGTATTTTAGTACTTTTCTGCGCTACTTTTATTGCTACTAACTAGTTACAGCTTCCAAAATTCCTGCTCTATCACTTGTTAGATCTATTTCTTAACTTTTACTTAGTAATTTTTAGTACTATTTTTCCCCTTTTTTAACCTCAAATATCAGGTTTCATCAGCAAAAGCTCTAAATTCTTAATACAATTTAGTTATTTTCTGGCAATACTTATGCACGCTTTAAAAAAATTCTAATTTTTTTTGTTTTTGTACTACCTTTTCTACTCCCTTTTCTACTACTATTTGTTTATGCTGGTTATTACGTTAAGTAATTGTCACTATTTCGGTAACAATTTTCGTTTATAACACAAATTTGTGTTTTGCAGACATCGCAATAATATTCCACCTATTTTATAAGTATTTAATGCTACTTTTATCACACAAGGGTCCGCAATTATTCAATAAGATAAGCTGGTCTAAGTACATAAACAGCAATAGCGTCTTTTTTAAAAGTGCACAGCAGCGATTAACCGTGAGCAGTCCACTTCATTTGCTATGCAACTCGCGTACAAACACTCACACACTCGCCCCACATATATGAATTGAAGTTATTATTTGCCGCTCGGGGCTTAAAATCAATGATAATAATGATAATAACATTGCATTTCGCCTGCCAGTCAACCGTTTGTGGTGTATTGCACGACAGGACCCAGGCAAATTGCAATAGTAGGACAGTTGATGCGGAAAACCATATTGTTGCAAGTTACTGGCACAACTGCACATGCATTATACTTTGCATTAATAGTTTGCACTCACCAATCTGTGGTAAAAGAAAAATTAAATAACATTAAAAATAAGCATAATCCAAATATATAATGCAACGCAAAGCGCCAACAGCATGCCACATAAATCTCACTTGGTGTCTGCTAAATTATACATTTCAAAAAGCATTAGCTTGCAACGCTACCAGGTACAAAGCGTATGCGCGCGCGTAAAAAGCGTTGGTGAGTTGGAAAAAAAAATAAAAATAAAAAATCAAAAGTAGAAATGGGAGCAAATGCGGCATGAATCATTCGAAGTGTCTGCCATATGGCCGGACAGCAGAAGCTGCAATTGGCGGCAGTTCTTGACAACACGCGGTGGCAGCTTTGTTGTTGTGGACGCATTAACACGCACACAACTGCCGCGCAGCAATCTACTGACCCGCCACACAAATGATGCAAGCGTATTAAACAGTGTGTATGTGTGTATTGGCGGCAACGGCGGCTTGATCGATCTCCGCATGGCTTTGGGATAAAGTTTAACGCGATTGTTTATGATACAAATTAAACAATTTATGACAATGCAAACGCCGCATAGCAGCGTGCAGCACCAAACACAAAATTCGCCACAACACTTGCCGCAGCCGCAGCCACAGCAGCGCCTTTGTATGCAAAACAACTCGCTGTCTACGAGACGTAGACGCAAGTGGTACACAGCGCATGGTATTGTGTTGTTGTGGCAAGCAAGTTGAACGACGTTCAGTGGCAGCATACATACAAACACATACAGAAGCTTCAGGCGAATTTCTGCTGTGTGGTGCGATCAATCGAACGATCGGCCGATCGCACGATCGCACGATCGACGGCTTTGTCGCTGCCACAATATGGGTTGTGGCAGCTTTGCATTGCGCCGCGCACAGAGTGCAACAATTGGACGGTGCTATACAGCCGTCACTATAAATTATTTATTGCACACATGTGTATATATGTATGTATGCATGTATGTATGTATGACTGGTCGCTGTTGCCAGAAATTTTTAAAACGTCATTTATTATAGAAATTTTATCGCTTCTGGTCTCGCACTTCGGTGACTCTCCTCCAACGCTTGCGCCTGGGCGGTTGCTTAAAATTGTATTGTAATTTTTCGCGCGTAATTTTATTATCAAGCCGAGATTTTGGCGTTGCTTTTTAAATAAATTTTCCCATAATTGATTTAATGCGCTCGATTATCTTTAATTTATGTAAACATATTGCTACAGATATGCAAAATAATTACAGCTGAAGGTTTTTGCTTTATTAAATTTCGTAATTCTTCATTGTTGTTGTTGTTTTGTTTTTATTTTTAGTATTGTTTTTGTGATATTGTTTCTATAATCGTTCGTTTGTTTTCTTGTTGTCGTTGCAGCATCCCGTATGCCATCGTCCCATACATCACCGCAAGTGTGTCGGCCGCACTTTCATCCGCCCCTCGGTTCGTGGCTTACCAGCGAGCATAAATCATTTGCACCCGCCAGCCCATGGGGCAGTCCGTTTGCATGCCCCCAAGATCCGCAAGTGGACCATAAGGTCGGGCAAATTGGCCAGAGCCATCAGACGACGGCGGGCCAACATTCGTTTCCATTTCCACCGACACCGCCAAAGGATTCCACACCCGATTCAGTACAAACCGGTCCATCGGAGTATCAGGTAGGCGAAATCAAAAGAATGCCAAAGAATAATTGTAGCAGATTGGGATTATTATTTGGGGAAAATGTTTGAATAGATAAAATTAATTTAAAAAAAATCAAATATAAAAACAATAATAAATAGTAAAATATGCAACAAAATATAAAATTAAATGAATTAAAATTTTATTAAAAAAAATTGAGAAAACAGGTATAAAAAATTTTAAGAAATAAAAATAAAATAATAATAAAAAGAAATATATATATATATGCAAAAAAACAGTTTAAATAAAAAAAAGCAAAAACTGAAATAAATTATTAATTCATTTTAAAACAAGTAAGGAAGGGCTAAGTTCGAGTGTAACTAGATATGGGGGCTAGATCCGACTTTGTCCATTTTTAGCATCACTCACAGATTGACAGCTTGAACATCTTTATGTGATGTATATGGGAGCTAGAAGAAGTATTTACCCGATTTTACCAATTTTATACACAATGGTACACTGTTATCAGCAAGAGATGCTTTTCGAATTTCAATGATATAACTCACATATTGACCAATATGTACTGTATAAAGTTAACCAGAAGTTCGAAAATTTTTATATGAGGTATATGGGCGCTAGGTGAAGGTTTGACTCGATTTTTCCCATTTTTAACACAGCGACGCAATATCATCGGGCGAAGATTTGTTTTGAATTTCAATAACATATCTCTCAGACTGACCGATATTTTCGGTAAAAAATCAGTCAGAATTGAAAAGTTATATTCCGATTTCTACAATTTTTAAACGTGATGTGGCACGAGGGAACTCTTTGTCCAAAGGTTTATTGCGATATCTGTATTGCTATTACAATTATATAATGTAAAGTGAAATAAAAGTCTATATTTTTCTTTCAAAGTTATATGAAATTGTAACAAATGGGAAGTAGGCGTGGTTGCATTCCGATATCGCCCATTTTCACATTATAGCATAAGGATGCCAATAGATCTATGTGCCAAATTTGATTCAAATAGGTCAAGTTGATGGTCCTGAGATGTAGGATTTCACCTAAAAATTGGCAGTGCTAGGTCCATTGCCCAATTTTTACACCGATTAAGTTGAAGTCCTTAAGTATCATCTCGGCTGTGAAATTTAGTGCTTCTGACGTATTTATTTAATGATTTTATCTTCCGATTTCACTTATTTTCACATGGTTTGTGGATATGCTAGAGGGGTTTGCCGTAAGAAAGTTTGGCAGCTGTAGCTTTAGAGGTTTGTAAGATACGTATATTGAACCTATTAGGCCCACATGCCCACTTTTTAAAAATTTCCAACTTAAACTGCCCTTCCCTTCTGCGATTCCCTATACCAAATTACAGTTTTATATCTTAATTTGGAGCATAGTTATAGCACTTTATAAGTTTTCGATTAACGACATTTGTGGGCGTGGATAGGCGGATAACGCCAATCTGCAACACCAACCTTCTTATGGTGGCGGGGAATAGTTATCGAGTTCTATTGAGATATCTTAATTTTTATTCAAGTTAACGTTTGCACGCACGGACGGACGGACAGACAGTCAACCGAAATTCAACTCGTCTCGTCGTCCTGATCATTTAATTATATGTAACTCTCTATCTACCTATCTAGTTTTAGGTGTTACAAGCAACCATTTGGTGAATAAAACTAATATACTCTGTAGCAACGTGTTGTGAAAGTATAAAAAAAAGAAATTTAGAATTTAAATTTAAATAAATACTTTTTTAAATTCGCTAATATTTTTTCGTTACTTAAACCAGATATTTTCTCATGATATTATATACTATGAAAGGAAAATAATTTATTTATTGTAAAAATATAGAAAAATTTATTTCTTAAAATTTTCAACAGAAATGTTAAACTATAGCAATATTATTGAATTTAAATAAAAACGTTTACATGATAGAAAAAATATCGCAAAAATAAGCTACTCAAATTAAAATTTTACTTAATTTAAAATTTCGAAAAAAATTTTTTAAATTTTTAAAATTTATTAATTATTGATTTTATGAAAAATTACGTTTTATTGCAAGATTAAAAAATAAAATAAAATAGAAATAATAAAAGTAAAATATAAAAATAATAAATAATTAAAAAATATATCTTAAAAATAAAAAACAGAATTCCATTTTAATTAATAAATTTTCTTTCTTAAGTTTTATAATAAAATTTGTTCACGAAATTCCCAAAATATTTAAAAACACAATCAAATTTATCAAATTTATTACAACAACAAAAGTTAAGTAAACTTAAAAAAAATAAACAAATGTAAAAAAAATATTAGGGTACAAAATTTGATTGCGGTACAAATCTCAACCAACCAACGAAATTTTTTTATTTAAAATAATCCTTTTTAATCCTTTAATACTCTCCTTTTCTCGCCAATAGGCCGTTGTGAACGCGTTTATGCATCAGGCGCAATCGACCGGCACTACCTCAATAGCGGACACGAGCTGTGCGCTGGACATAAAACCCGCCATACAAAACGGCCTCGGCAGCCTGACGCACAATGGCAGCCAGCAATCGTCGGCGGCGCCAAAGCAACGTGAAGGTACCAACAACAATAATAATAATAACACAAATAACAACAACAATAATACAGCGAACAATAGTAGTTCGCACAACAACAACAGCGGCAGCAATAACAACAGCAGCGTGAACAATAATAATAACAACAACAACTCCGCCTCCACATCAAATAACAGCAGTCACAATTTACACTCCAGCGCCAATACCATCTCCGCCCTGAACGGCTCCAGCCTGTTCGATGGCACTGCGCAAGCGCATTACGCCAACAGTTTAGGCAATAGCAGCAGCAGTAGTGGACTCGGTGTGGGACTCGGCGGCAATGGGCTCACAGCGAATACATCGCTTGGCAGTGCTGGCAGCAGCGCCAGTGCCATGGGTGGTTATGATGGTACCTATGCTTCATATGCGCACCATCACTTGGCCAACACCTCAGCGGCGGTGGCACATCATCAGGCGGCAGCTGCAGCTGCGGCGGGTATGTTTCAAAGTTCCTCAATGGCAGCGGCGGCTGCAGCGCGACACAGCATGTCGGGTGGTCATCATACGCATCATCATATGATGGGTGGTGGCGGGTCGGCCGGTATGACGTCCGGCCTAGGGCAGAGTCATGGTGGTATTGGTGGTGGTGGTGGTGTTATCAGTGGCGGCGGCGGCAGCAGCGGCGGTGGTAGCATTGGCTTAGGTGGCTTAAGCGGTGGCAGTTTGGGTGGCAATATGTCGGCTAGTCACGGTCACGGGCATAGTCATGGTCATAGCCATCATACGCACAGTCATGCGCACAGCCATAGTCAGGATGTGAAACCGGCGCGCACGAAACCGAGAACCAGTGCGGGTAAGCAAGACAAAAAACTGACCCATTTCATATGCAAACGTAATGGTGTGGGTGAATAATATTTGTATGTCAAACAGGAGCGGTGTTGTGCTCATGATTACTTCAAATTTATAAAAATTATTACAGAGTAATCATTTTTGTATTAGGTGTAATGCAATACTAGTGTGAAAGTTGCACAAATTTAATCATTTTCGGTACTCATTACTTGCCGTGCAATTGAGGTAATTAATGGTAATGCTATTGAGAATTGAACGGAAAGTTATTACTAAATTTTAATGAAATTAAAATAAAATTTTGTATACATTACAATCACAAGTGATCATTCAAGTAAGTTTAGTTCCTAATTACAACGATTATCTGAGAAGTAATATTAACATAATTACAAATTAATATATTTTAAAGAATATTTTTGCTATGTAATTGAAATATTAATTATTGGTATTTATATTGAAAGAGGGAAAAAAAATTATTACTAAATTTTTATAAAATTTAACCAAAGTGTTGTAATAATAAATACAACTACAGGTAAATTATAATAATTGCATTGGCAGAAACTAAAATTATCACAAACAAACATATATTTGGACCTAGAGGTAATAGTAATTGAAAAAGAATTATCAATGAAGTAATCATAAACACAACTATGCTCAAAACATTCATTACTAATACCATTACCCCTTTTGTTATTCAGTAAACGTTTTTACTAACACAAATATTATTTAAGTTAAAATAATTTATTTCAGTGAATTTAAGTTTTAATATTTTCAAATTATTTTTTATTATAATTCATGTGTATATATTAAAAAAAGTATTTATGACGCTTAAGATTTAATAATGCAAAAGTGCGATTAAAAGAAGAAGAAAAGTTAGAAATACACTACAAGAAGCTGTGAAGTTAAAAACTAAAATGACAATTTTATTTCGCAAAAAATTATCATATCTAAAAGTAAGCATACAATGCATAGAACAAAATACTAATTTGATATAATAATATTTTCATATAATTACACGAAGTAATCACAAAAATGCTAACATAAAATAGTAACAGTACATTTTGAGGCTAAATTGAGTAAAATGTTAATATGTTAAGGACAATTTCATTTATTATTTCGAACAAAAAAAAATATTTTCCACCCGCGTTCGTGACTTTTCGTGAGAATTTCACTCACCTGACTTTTAGCTCCCTTCAAGTACTACCTCTTTAAAGCAGTGATAAAAAGAAAAGCCCTACAAACATGCATCTCAACTATTTGCTGTATGCAGCCGCGCTTATCTTACACCCCACTTGTCTGCTCAAGTCAGTTTCCGTTCCATTTCTACGCCTCAGCAATGGCTCAACTGTCGCGCAGAGGAAATGCGAAAAATTTTCCCGCACTTAAACATGCACAATAAATCGCATGCGTTCGGGGCCGCTGTGAGTCTGCGCTCAAGCGGTTAGTATATGTGTGCGTCAGCTCTTCACCTACGCGCTTCCGCATGCCAGCCAACAAAGCGTTGCACGGCGCTGCAGTCAAGCTGTGCTTATGCAAATGGCTTTCGCCAGCCGCATAGCATTTTACGTTCATCTTTGTTTGTTTTTTTTTTTTTGTTGTTGCTGCTTGTAATATGTGACGATTTTTATGCGCGTGCGAAAATTTGCAATGACAACGCAAACACATGTTTTACTTGACGCTCTCGTTCTTGCCAGCTATGCACTTGCATTTCTTCCTTCCCCATTTGATTTGAATGCGAGCGTTTTGCCGCTGTGTTGTCAACAAGCGCGCGCGTAACAATGAAAGCTGCATTTCTTGCATTTTTTCCCACCACAAATTGTTTCCGTTGCTGTTCTGTAAATGAATGTCTTTTCATTTTGCTCTTGCAACAAATGCACTCAACGCATTCTTAATTACTGCAACTCCCTTATGCTCCTATTCTATTGCAGACCTCTTCATTTACTACTTTTTCAGTTCACTCTTGTTGTTATTGTTGTTTGTTTTGTGTATGCCACTGCTTGGCATTTGACAGTGCGTCCATTGTGGCGCGTCGCAATTCCGCTGCACCTGCTGCTTTAATCAGCTTTGCTACTCTATTCTGCTACAAGTTTTTGTTTTTGTTTTTGCCAGTGACTTTTTCTTCATGCATAACTTTCGCTTGGCCTTAAATGTGTAAGTTCAGCTGCATTTCATTACTGCTGGAACTCCTCCACAATATCGGCTCCCTTCTGCTGCCTTCCTTACTCCTCGCATACTTTTTTGTGTCTTGCTTTTGTTCTCCCTCGGCCGTTTTTGAAGGCTTGTCAGTTTTTCGGGGCACATGCTCTACATTTTTAGTTGCATTTATGCGTAGTCACTTTTTGCTCCTTTATGCAGCATCCTCTTTTTAATGGGCATTTCGGTTAAGTTAAATTTAATATTTAGTCAAATGTACGCAATTTCCTTCCAATAATTAAAAAATATAAATTTGCACGTATTTTGGCAAAAAGTTGGTTTCTTTCGGCATACATTTATACAAGTACATGAATCTTCGAAAATCGCTTTAAATAAGGTTTTGTATGAAAATGGGGAACTTTTTCGAAAACCTGTGCTAGCAGCCTTTTTTACAGCTTTCTGAAAATTTTAACTTCTTCCATGTAAATATCATTTATATTAGGGTTATATAACGTGTTTGAAAGCTTTTCGAAAAGACTAAATCGGGTTAAAACGTCAAAAGAAACTATTTGAGAATTGGAAGTAAACAATTTCAAAATTTCGACCTAGATTTTTGTGTGTAAATAGTCGAAAACTTTAAAAACTGATTGACCATCAGATTCATAAATTGTTTGTTTCGGGCACCACTCGATGGAGACTTCGGCACATTGTGCATCAGATTTTTTCTCTATTAATTATTAATTAATATTTTCATAAGAATATTTTTAAAAACGCAGATTTTCGCTTATATGGGCAATAAGAGCAAAAAATTCTTAAAACTTCACTCAATTAAAAAAATTTATATTTGCGCCATTTTTTTCACGAAACAGATACTAATTTGATAATAATAATAATAATTTGATGATAAAGTTTATAAATATTAAGCGAAGAAATAGTATTTTCAGCATTCTTTAGCCCTTGCCAATTTCTTCGCAATATTTTTAAGACAATTTCAAAAATATGACATATTGGGAAAAAAAACTTTAAACATTTAATAATAAGTTTCAAAAATGGTACTTCTTACAGCAAAAATTCAAAAATTTTCAAATATCTGTCATAAATTCGAAAACTTATTATTTAAATGTGTAATAGTTAAATTTAAATTTACCTAAAGTTAACGAAATGAAACAAATATTTATGAAGAATTTTTTTTGCTTTTGATGACAGTGAATTGTACAGTATATGATAATATGAGTTTAGTTAATAGTTAAGCTTCGCATTCACCCACATCCTGTTTTGTTAGAGAAATCATTTTTATTTGCTTTGTTATAATTTTCCTTGTTTGTTTAGCCACAACTTTTTTTTTCCCGTGTCTCGCCACACTCCCTGCCCTGCTTAAAGCATTGCACACTTTAGTTAAATGTAGCACAAATTGTCAAAGACACATTGCACCTGCACGGTTCCTGTAGAGGCATATTTAAAAAAAATTATAGTAATTTCGAAATTAAATTCGAATTTAAAAATCTAGAGAAAAGTGCAGATTGAATGGGCAAAAATGTGTGGAAAAATATGATTGCATATCTTTTCCATTGAACAAAAAACAATATATACAATAATTTCGAGGCCAGAAACATCAACTATTTTGCTCACTTATTTACTGGCTTCGTTCCGCCAAGCATAAGCATTGAGAAAGCAGCGAATCGAACAAACAACTGGTATAAATAACATACTACTCTAGCATTAGTATGTAGAGCTAGAATAGCAAACATTAAATATATTTAATGCAACCTGATTTTCTGCCTGAATATTCAAATTTTTCGACAAGCGAAATATAGCGGGCGAAGATATGGAGTTTGTAAATTCAATTAGTATTTTGCTACCTACGTTTGTTTCCTAAGACTTTTGTTTGGCAAAAACTATGTGAACTAAAACACCACTTACTCATTCGTAAGCTTAAGGTTGTATTCTAGTCTAGAGCCCCGAATTTCGAGCGTTTATTGGCAATTCATAAAAAAAAAAACAGCAATCAATATTATCGATATTTCAAGAGAGAGAAACAAAATGTGTTTAAAAAAAGTTCGCATCCTCCTCGTCACGGTTTCTACCCTTGTGGCCATCCAAAAACTAAAACAATGACGGATTCTTAATTCATACAAATGTCATTGAAAACTAAAAAAAATTTTTTTTCTTAAAATGGCGGCTACTCAAAAATAGAAACAATTTTTTTTACAGATTGTTTAACTTTCTCGAATTTTTTAAAAAATATTACAAATTAGAAAATTTCAGTTGTTGTTCAATCTATATAATATATAATACATAAATACTATAGAGAGATATTTAAAGAATATTCATGAGAAACTTCAAGCAAATCGACAAAATAGAACATGAGTTATCGTGACGATCGCATTGAAGAAAATAATCTCGGGAAAAACTAGTTATAGTACCCACGACAATAAAACGGTTATACCTTTGCAAATACTTTGAATTTTGAAAAATATTGAATTGAGAGATATTCTTGAATGTCTAAGCTGTCGAGGTATAAAAAAATAATTTTTTTTTTTTAATTAAAAGTGAAAAGATTTAAATTTAAAAGAATAGCCCCTTGAAGTCAAACCAAATTGTTTTGAATAGCACTAGGCCTTCACCTAGAAAGCGTATTATTATCAAATAATATTTTTTAATTGCTAAATAGTCCTATTTTCTGCCTGCAACTCCCTCTTAACATTTCCTAAATACTGTATACTCACTCGCTCACGCTTAAACAAATTCGAACCCTAGAAAAGAAGCATTTCAACGCAGGTTCGTCGCTTAATTCTTCAGTTAACTGCATGTATGTATATGCATAAAATTGTTGATAAACAACAACAAAGCGTGCAGCAAGTGGCGCAAAGCGTAGAAAATTTACAAAAAATCAATAAAGTGACAAGACAATGGAGCAAATGAAAAAAAGTTGGAGTAGAAAAAGCGCTAAAGCGAACGAGTTAATAAAAAAAACGAAAAAAATAAGTACAGTAGCAAAATAAATATATATATGTGTGTGTGTGTGTGTGTAAGCGTTTAAAATGCACGCCTGGCCCACCGTGTCGCATTTAGTCAGCGCTGTGCTAAGCGACAGACATCAAAATCACCATCAAACTCATTGCCACCAACAGCAAGGCAGTAAAAATGAAGAAAAGTAGCCAAGCAAGCTGCAGGAAAAAAGAAAAGCTAAACAATAAAGCATGCGTTATAAATATAAACCGAGTGAAGGCCAGTTAAAGGTTGTTGCAACGTAGGCCGTAGGCTTCTTGATTATAAACTTTTGCTTTTGTTTTCAACTTTTTCATTTTTTAATATTTTTTTTGCCATACGTTTTTTGCTAGCTGTAGCTTTTTGTTTTATTTTTATCTTTATTTTTTTGCAACTCCTCATTTTCTGATTGTTTGCGACTGTAGCTTGACAGTTTTTGCTGCGTCAACGATTTCATGCCACAACCAAAAAAATACAAAAAAAATATTAAGAAAAAAAATTTGAAAACATTACACACACACACATAAGCACATATACGAAATGTGCAAAAAAAAGGCTGCGGCTGCTTCATTGCCTTCCGAAGCGCCAAGTCCTCATTGTACGCTATTGTTTCTCGCTTGTCTCGCTCAACTTGTTGTTGCGCTCGACTGCTCGTCGGCTGCTAGTCTTGTCATTATTGGCTGATTTTATGGCTGCGACGACTATTATTGCAGCCGTTGATTGCGCGCTTCTGCTTTGCCTGCGATCTACCGGTGCGGCAGCAGCCACCCTCAACAACAACTACAGTCGGCCAAGCAGCCGGTGTCGCCATGCCACCAGTTATCCGTGCAACCATTTAACCATTTAAGCATTTAAACATTTTGTTATCGCTTCTTGGTGAGATAAGTTTGCGAAGGCGCAAGAACACGTGTTCTACGCTTGTGTGCAGTTGCAGTTTTCAGGAGATACATTTGTGTGATACAGGAGACCCGTTTTTTTTCTTCAACAATTCTATATTTCACTTTTCAACCGTGCCCCTGTTTTTTTTTTTGTTTGCTTTTCGTTTGCTTGTTTGTGGCAAGTGACTTTAATGATTGCTCTTGACGCTGGATTTAACTGGCGCGCGGCATCAAGAATTGTTGCTTCAGTGTGTGTGCGTGTGTGTGCGTATGTGTTTGCATTCTCTTGCTTTCATTGTCTGTCCTGCCCTTTGTCACAGGTGAAAATAAAGTATGCTTTGAATGAAGTTAAGTAATTGATATGGTTTGTGGTACATTGGTTTTAGTGGCTTGACTTTTTATATTGTGCTCACTTTTTGTTCAGCTTCTTGCAATGGTCAGTCAGCGCTTTGATTATTTGTAGGCTTGCGCATTACGTTCGCTTTATTTGACCAGTTGAACGAGCGCTGGCACGCTTTCAAATGCATTCTTGGAGATATTTAGGCAAATGAGGCAGGGATCTGTGGTGTGGTAGGAATCTGGCTTGTTTAGACTTTAACTACTAGCGTTATTTAACCGTCTTGCTAGTGAGTTAGTACCCTTTCCACCACTTTAGTTTCATTCCTAGCGCTATTTTAAACTCTTTTAGTTTAGATATGCGTTTTTTGTTGCGCATGCGCAAAGCAATATCTAATTTTTGGCTTCTGTAGCATACTTTCCTTTAATCACACTTATTTTTTACCATGTACATGTGTGTGTTTTCATAGTTTTTTCACATTTACTTGCTTTTGGTTAATTTTCAACGCTTGTTTGTGTACTTTTTTATACTTAATTTTGTTGGTTTTCGTTTTTTCAATAACAATATTATACAATATGTATTTGCTCACATCATGTGTTTTTTGTCTTGTTCACCAAAGCAAAAACAAAAAAAAACAAATTTAATATACAGAAAAATATTGAAAAAGCACTGTGTTCTTTGTATTAAATGTGTCAAATCATACATAACTGTTTATGCAACATTGTAAAATATTAAAATAACATAACATTTATTGTAGCTGCACTCATCCAACTAATAAGCAAGCAAAATTGCTGCTGCTGTTGTTGTTGTTTAGTAAGCATGTGCTGAAGCACCTGAAGTTCAGTGTCAGTGTGTTCGATATATAATATATACATGCATAGGTGTGATATTAATAACATACGTACTTATATTAAATTTTTAAGCCAGGACATAGTACAAAAGTTACAAAATTATTTTAAAAAAAATTGAAAACTAAACAAAAATTTAATTAAATTAAAATCCAAACTTTTCACTATCGACTTAAATTTTCCCAAAAAAATTCAGTTAGCAACAATATTCAAACAAAAAGAAAATATTAAACATATATTTCAAAAAATTTAAAATTCTTTTTAAGATATTTTTGAAAAATATTTGAAATTTTTTTGAAATTTTCTTAAATTTGATTTTAATTTATAATATATTGTTATACGAATTTACGCCCGTTCTTTCAAGTCTCGCTATAACCACAAATTTTCCCTGTTGTGCAGCGAATAACATTTGAGGTTTGAAGTTCGCTGCTTAAGTATATTGGAGCAAAGAACATATCGAGTCTCCGAAAAAAATCGAACATTTTTTATGTATAAATTCTATCCTAACCCTTCAATTTATTTTCATGCATCCTTCGCCTCACGATCTTTTAAAAAAAAAACAATTAATCTGCTGAAATGCGCCCTAATTTGGATACTAAAAATCATAGCTATGTGTAATATATACAGCTTGTCTCATGTAATATATGTATATTATAGCATAACAAATAAGGATCACAAAAAAATCAAAATGCTTTCTATGCAAATAAAAGTTATGATTTTAGATACAAAAGAGAAAGTAGAAAGAAAGATTATTTGTTTTATGTTGAATTTTATAGCTCAATTATCGCCTATAACAAAAATCATTAATTTTAAATAAATTATAAAATGTGACTATTTATCTGATTGTAGGCTTAACTAATGCAAACATTTAATTTTTCCAGTCAAAATAATGGACCCATTTTATGAGAAAAAAAATTCTCCCCAAAAGCCCCTTTCCTAATATGAAATGATTTAAAAAATATACAGTGAATATACTAACCAGAATTTTATAAACAGAAGATAATGATACAATGATAATTAAAGTAAAACTTCTTTCCTAAAAATTTTCGTTTTCATAAAAGGCATCACTTTTAACTTTTTATATTTTTTATTTATTTTTTTTAATTTTATATTTTAATTTTTTGGCACAAAAAAATGTTCTCTCATTAACAATGTCTTCCAAGCCCAAGCCATAAAATAATATTTGCTAAAATCTCCCTTAAAAATATTTTAAACGCATGTATTTGGTTGCCCAAACTTTCACCCCTTACTCATAATTCATATTCTCACAAGAATAACTTCATCACTTTAGTACTCCAATAAACGTAGACGTTTAACTACACACACGAAATTGCCATACGCTAACCCAAAACAAATACAACACCAATTACTAGCAGCGCAGCTATTAAAAAATTCTTAATAAAAATGAAAATCGCAAGAAAAAGTAATCAACGGACATTTTATTGCCAACGTATCAGTGAGAACAAATCAAAGTGACCAAAAGGAATTATACAGAATCAAGACAGATCATCTTATCAATTAAACAGACAAGCGACAATGCCAACAAACCGCTGCAAATGTGTATCTGTGTGTGTGTGTGTGACTGTGTGCGACTGCGTGTGTGTGTGTGTGTGCATTGGTTGCTGAGGGCAGACGCCAACTGTCAAATAAATGGCTTAAATAAAAATGTGAAAGAAGAAAACTGAAATCTACTAAAACAACGGGCAACTTTTTCGGAAAACAACAACAACAACAAAAATAATAATAATTTAAATGTGTAGTTAGGCAGCGACCACAACGCCAAGTGTCACTAAAATACTTGCGTTGCACGCCACTGACCCTACGAACAGGTTGCGCACACACACACACACACACACACACACACACATGCATACACTTACAAATGGAAGCGAAGATTTGTGCGCATACGCAGACTCATACCGAGGTGTGCACAAATTTCCGAGAAATCACTGTGTCATGTAGCAAAAGGGACAACAGCTAGCTGAGATTTGTAAGCAAGCATTACAGTTATAACTACTAAATCATAGTGGCAGGAGCCCCCAAAAGGGCAAGGCAAACCCTCACGCATCCCCATACATTTATGTATGGATATGTAAGCAATGGAAGAAAGAAGGGCGAAATTAAATATTATTTTTAAATCTACAACAACAACAAAAAACTAGAAGAGCCACATAATGGGAAATATTATTACAACCAACAACAAAAAATTGGAAAAAAAGCAAATATATAAATATAAAAACTGTCACTGCTTGCCCTCAAATAAACATCACACTGCTAAGCATACCAGCCACAACAACAACAACTAACATGAAGAAAAGAAAGAAAAAAAACGAAAAAGACAACGAATTGTTGAACGCAAATTGAAATCAAAACAAAAGTCAAAAAGTAAAATTATATAAAAAATATTTAATGGTCATGAAATACAAACGCACGCACACACACACACACACATACACACATGTAAGTTTATACGCAAATGTGGCAGCAGCATCCAGCGAGTATATGTGGACTTACCAAACCGTGTGGCATATCAAAATTTTACCTATAAATAGTGAGCATACTTCATGCAACAACAACAATAGAAACAACAAGAACAATAATAATAACAACAACAACAACAACAACAACAATAGAAACAACAAGAACAATAATAATAACAACAACAACAACAACAACAACAACATCAACAGTAGAATACGCACACACACACACTTAAATACCGTTCAGCCTGTACGCCTCCCTCACTCAACGCATCGCCTCATTGTGCGGCAATCCGGAGGCGCGTGGTGTCGACAAAATTCTTAATAAAATTACAAGCCGCAGAGAGTAAGTAAGTAAGAAGCATGCTTGTGCTAGTTAGCCGCAAAACGGTAGTAAGCGTAGTGGCCAAAAACAATGAAACTAAAACAACAACAGCAACAACCGAAAACATTGAAAACAACAACAACAACAACAACAACAACAAAAGACGGCAAAAACAACAACAACAACAAACATAAACAGTGAAAACGAAAATAACAAGAAAGAAAAAAAAAACTAACAAAAACAACAACAAGCACTAGAGCTCAACGTCCATGGTCGTACAGCCGGGCGGTCAGTTAGCGTGTGTGTGAATTGCTGCGGATGGCTAGCAGGCAGGCTGACCAACTAGCTAGCTGGCTGGCTGGCTAACTGACTGGCTGCTGTGTGCAAAGGTATAAACATCATTAACTCACTGATTTATTAGCGTTGGTCCAGCACGGCGACAATGCGGTCCGCCGGTCGGCCGGTCGTTCGGTTAGGGCCAGCGGTCGCGCTACTAAGTGTCGTCGAGCGTCGTCGGCTGTGACAACCACGGGAGAAACTGAAGAAAAAAAAGGACAAAAACCAGGTTTTTAAATACAACTCTACGCGTTTTTAGGTCTGTCCGTCCGTCTGTCTGCATTGGCTCAATTCGGTGGAATTTTCTTCATGACAGTTCCAGCCTCCGTCCGCGCTTGCGCCTTCCAACTTCTTTCTAAAATTTTTTTACTGTTCGGTTTTTTTTTTCTTGATTTTTTCAACTTTTTGCGTTACCTTTTGTCTTTCACTGAACCTTTTGTGCACCACAATGCCACATAACCGCACAGACTCACACAAGCACACGCACACACACATGCTTCGTAACGTACGTGAAACAAAACAACGGTGATGGCCGTATATTGTCAGCTTGTTAACAACAAAGCAAATATTGCTTAATTTTTATTATACGCCAACAAAAATACATGCACACACACATACATACATCTTAAGTGTATGGTGTGCGCGCGCGCACGTGTTTTTTGTTATTGTTTCTTTGGTGTTTCTTCGCTGTTTTGTGATTTTTAACGATGTTTTACTCGCTTTTACAAGCATATCAAACGCAGAGTTGATGACACACCAACTAAATAGTAATTTTAATAAAGTTTATGAGCGATAAGGTGATACGAAAGCACAACCTCTCGGCGGCTGACAAATAAAATTTAGACTACACATTTTTTTTTAAAGACTTTTACTCATGTTTTGCAATAAAAATTTTTGTTAAGCAAATAAACTGCGCTAGGACACATTGAAAGCCCGCTGCTGTGTTGGAAATTTATTTTTCAGCAAGTATGCTTTGTTGTTGTGCTGAATTTAATTGAATTATCCAACCTGTTAGGTTATGCGTCAGCACGACTGTAGGCTGGAATGTCAGCGAATATTTCGATTTTTACCCTCTCTCTCCACATGTCGCAACAGAATATAATACTTTTGTTTACCTAACGGTTGTTTGTAACACCTAGAACTAATCGGGATGGATATATAGAGTTAAAAAGTGGTTTTGGCCCCACCCCCCTAATAGAGTGCGAAAATTTGTGAAATCGGATAGTAGCCACGCCCACCTGCCGTATAATGGCTATGGTGGAAACTATGAAAAGTGCGATAACTCGCTAAAAACTCATCAGAAGTATTGAATTTCATATAAAAGATGGTGAGGAAGGGCTGCATAGGAATCGGTGTTGAAATCGGCGGTGAAAAAAATTGGACAATGGATGTGGTACCACCCACTTTAAGGTAAAATTGTATACCTTAAGAAACGCTATAACAAGTTCAACAAAATTTAGCACACACCAGCATTCTAATGAAACAGTCTGAAAATGAACTAAATTGGACCATAACCACACCTACTTTCCACATAACACAATTTTAAATTCTATCCGACACTTTCACTTTACAGTATATAATTCAAGCACCAATGAAAATTTCGGAATAGAACTTTGAAAAAATAATGTCTTCATGCTACGCCTTCTTACATCTTAAAATAGTACCCAGATACCCAGTAGGTGGACCTCAGTGTCAATGACTGACTTTTTACCGAAAATATCGGTCAATCTGTGTGATATATATTAATGACATTTAATAAGCGTCTCTCTAAAAATAGTGTGTCTCTGTAACAAATATGCGTCAAATATTTCCCAAAGCCCCACTTTCCTATTATAATGATTTTCAGAGATCCAGCTAGCCTTAGAATGCATATATCGGTCCATATGTACGATATCTTAGCAAAAATGAATGAAAATGAACATATAATTTTGGATACTACCTATAATGATTTCCGTTATTCTACTGGACTTTTATGGCCGAATATTTCATGGATGAATAAATTATCATAATAAGATAAGATAATTTGCGAGAGTATAAAATGTTCGATTGCGCCTGGACTTAGCCATTAATAACTTTTTTTTTCGAAATAAATTTGTAAATTTGTTTTTTTCATATAATATTTTTTTCAAAAAACGAAAATTCCCGTTATTTTTTGAACGCACCGCGTATATATAATATTTTAAATCGCAGCAAGTAAATGATATAAACACAGAGTTGAATATTTATTTGTATATATATGCAGTTATGTTCATATTAATAGCAGTGCGAATTGGGATATGCTTTAATGCAAAAATCTGATATATTTGCAACAGCAATTGCAATTAAAATTGTGTTTTCAGCTTAACATAACGGTATAGAAAATTATTACTGATTCGGGTTTGGTTAAAACAACCGTAAGTAACACTATTTGCATGCAGATTTCACTTGGATCGGCCTTTTTGAGTTGTTCATAAAAATAACAGCACTGCCTTTAACTGTTCGTTGTGTGAAAAGTAATATGTAACTCGGGCTTAAAGTGTATCATTATTGTTTAGACAACTAAGTCAGAATTGTTTAAAACAAAAAATCGAGTTGAGGTATCATATAATAAAGATCCCAGTCCCTATGAAGAATGATCTATAAATTTATTAAAAAACTTCAAAATTCTAAAGACAACTTGCGAGAATATATAAAAGATACTTAGTGTTCAACGAAAATATTGTCAAGTTGCCTAAAATTGAGAACTAAACTGAAAAAATTAGTGATAAAATGATAGAACGACTAATAAACTGACTGAAAAATCATTAAATTAAGTTAGAAGGCACCCAAATAATAGCTCTCAGAGAGTTAGAAACGATTTCAGGCACAAGGGACAATGAGAAGATATTTGCTAGATCCCAATTTAAAAACCAGCAGTCCACATAAAATTTCCACTTTTAGGCATGTGACACTAGAAAAATAGGTTTCCGTTTAAAGTGATCAAAGTCAAAATGCCGAAATATTTCGTGAATGGATTTTCAGTTTGAAATGTTATCTGTAATATGCTCTAATGATCAAAACTGCTTTAGAATGAGTCAGCATACTGTTAAATATACTGAAAAATAATGAGGTATACTGTTACCACAGAGAACGATGCCCTAAATAATGGTTTGGCGCTGCTTCTCTTACAACATTATAAACCAGCACAAATATATCAAAATAATATACTAGTTTATGCTTCAGTATATATGCTAAGAAATTCCGCAAAAATGGGCTTTACAAGACGACGATATTTACGATATTCAAAGTATGCCAGTGATAAAAATATTGATAAAAGAGAGCGGCCAGTTCAATACCCTAACTTGAACCATTTTATAAAAATTCTTTACGGAATGTAGAGCGACAGTCAGTCCGGGTGATAAGTGCGTGTGTTTAATAGACCATATGTTGTGAAGACGATATCGGGAACAAAGTCTATCCGACTATATATTATTAAAGTTATTGTTTTATTTTAGCTTATGATTGAAATTTTTAGTTTTTTTGTGAATTCTATGTCTTTTGTTGTTTCACTACTAATTTTATGAAGCCACATTTTAACCTATTTTTGAAATTTCTTTAAATTTATCGAATGAACGTAAAGACACATTATATAATTTATATGTAAATGTTATATGTTAATGTAGGTATTCGTCTGTGGCGATATTTGAAAATAGTTTTATTTAAATTTGATTTACACTTATTTTTGAAAATCTGTTCATTTTTCTCATTCCTAAATGGGCACTGCTATTATTATGAACATAACTGTACATCATCTACTATAAATTTATTTGCACATATATACATATGTATTTGTGTGCGAGAGTATACAAATTCAGTTGTCGTCACCTTCGTATCTCTGGCTTGTGCCCATTTTCTGCCTAGGCGCCTCATTTTATGATGATTTATAATTTTTTTTTAATGCTAATTTATTGAACTGCTACTGTGTCGCTGAAATATTAATAACAACAGCAGGAAAGTTAAAGCAGCCGCAAAAATCTTTTTTTTTTTTCAATTTGTTTTGGGGTATCAAATAAACAAGCGCGCTCAATTCGCGATGAAATACCAAATACGAACAAAACGAAAGACTCCAAAAATGGCGCAAGAAAGCCAGTAAAATTAAAATTTTTGCAAAACCAAAAAAAAGAAAAAAATGTATATATATAGATATATATTTTATACATTCGACTTTCGATTTCGAAACATACATAATTTGCGCCAAGTAATAAGCAATAATTTATTTGCAACTTATTGTTGCTATTAAGCGTTACAGACCACTCAACGCCGCTTAGAGGCAGCCTGTAATTAAAATTTATGCATATTTAATTTTCGGGGTGTTGCCTTTTCATTAGATGATGCCATATAATTTTCGGCAGTTATGTTTAAAGCGCTAAGCGGTGGATAGAATAGCCTTGGAAGAAGGAGGGTAAAAAACACAATTTTTTTGTTTGAAGTTTTGTCAAACTTGAGCAAAGCTCCATTGCTAGATGTCAAATGCAAAATGCAAAACACACCAAATAATAAAAATTAAAATTAAAATGCAAAAAATGCAAAACAAAATAAGTAAGAAAGGGCTAAGTTTGGGTGTGACGGAACATTTTATACACTCGCAATGTGTGAGGATCAGAGGCGGAGAAATGTTTTCAGGTGCTGGCATAACTTTATATTAAAAAATGTTGCGGAAGAATTCAACAATCATTATTCGACGAAATTGTCAATGGATTGCAATCACATATGGTATCTTATTAACCTATATTACAGGCCATAGACTCATGTACTTTCATTGTTATATTTAGCTTCGTGTCAGAGATATTTATATTAAAATCTATCAAAGTAACCCAAAAGTGATATATGCGATATAAACTCAACCAACGTGGTTTAATAGATATAGTAGATACATGAGGAACCAGAGAAAAGGAAATTATTATATTAGGAATAAGCGGCTTAGATCATGATCTAGACCGATTTCTTTCATATTTAGCGCGAAATCACATTGTGTTTAAGAAAACATATCCACTTGATTTCATTAAAATAACACACATATTGACCACTATAAACGGTTTAAAGTCAGATGAAAAGTCGGGAATTCTTATATCGGGCATTTTTGAGATAGAGAAAGATCTACACTGATCATATTAACTCTTTTCATTATTCAGCTATATTAGGGGACATGCTTTCACGCAATTTTGTGAAGGTAACTCACACGGTGACCGACATATTCGGCATAAAGTCTGCTAAAATAGCGAAAATCATTATATGTAGTATATGGGAGCTCGGATAATTCGTTTACCGATGTCACACATTTTCGGCAGTAAACTATGGCATATCCGATATTACAGCATATTCACTTAATTTTGCTAAGATATCTTACATATTGACCGAAATATATGGTATAAAATCTAACCGGAGATTGAAAATCCTTATATTTGGTAAATGGAGGCTAGGAGAAGCGCTAACCCGATTTTACACACTTTTGACACCAGAGTACGCTATTGTCATGGAAAGATAATCCTTCTATTTCATTGCAATATCTTATAGCTTTCCCGATATTTCGATAAAAAGTCAGACTGAGGTACTGAGGTCCAAATATTAAGTATCTGGTGGCTTGAAAAGTTATAATCCGATTTCGTCTATTTTTACGCATGAGATGGGATGAGATCTTAAAAGCGCTATCTGTACAAAGTTTGATTTTCATATCTTAATTGATGCACAATTTATCTACTTTAAAATTAAAAGATCAGATGAAACTCAAAATAGTGTTATATGAGAAGTAGGCGTGGTTTTTATCCGATTTCGTCCATTTTCACAGTGTAACACAAGAATGCAAATATAATACCATATACCAAATTTACCATATTAAATTAAATTATTATTTATATATATTAAATTAAATATACCAAATACCATATACCAACTGAAATCGGTTAATGCGTTCTTGAGATATGGATTTCTCCTAAAAGTGGGCGGTGGTATGCCCATCATCAAAACTTTACAGCGTTCCCTATGCAACCCTTCCGTATCATATTTGCTGCAAGATTCCATGTTTCTAACGTGTTTCTCCAGCGATTTATCGCACTTCTAGTAGTTTTCAACATAATTTTTGTATGGGAGGCCGGCATGGTTATTATCCGATTTCACGCATTTTCTTAGTATATGAAGAGATAATATGAAGAGGTAATTTTATGGTAGAATGTTTTAGTAGTTTTTGATGAAAAAATAATGTTAATAATAGTTGATTGGTATTGTGAAAGAAGATTGAAATAAACTGAAAAATTTTTGTATCCGAAGAAAATTTTGTTTGTTGTACCTTGGGTATCAGGGTTAGGGTTAGGTGGCTTGTTCTGGTGAAAATGTACGGGAATAGGCCTATGAAATTGTTAAATAATACTAGGGATAATACAGAGACGAAGATAAAGGTTGAACCGGGGTGGAGCACCTTTGATTGATATAGCTTTAACGGTTTCCGAGATATGTATATTTAACCTATTGGGGGGTGGGGCCATACCCACTTTTACAAAGCAGATGCCCGCAGATGCCCCACCCTACTAGGATCACCTATACCAAATTACACGTTTAAAAATTTCAGCACAAAACTTCAGTGAATATTTATTAATCATTTAGAATGTGTGCTGCTATAAACAGCGTTAAAAGTTCGAAAGCTATTAGAAAGAAATTGGATGATTCTCGAAAAACAATTGATCAACCTACAAAGAAAAACTCTTTGAAAACTTACATTTAAATAATACATAGTCACTATTTCTCCCATTTCTATAATATAATTATTTTTTACCTTTAGCACCTTAAAGCACATTAGAGATAAAAGCTTCATACACGTTTTCAAAAGCTCACTAGTTTCCGGTTTTCTTCCAAATACATTAACGAGAGTGACTAAATTTACAATTTGCTAGTTATTTGTTGTTGCTGTATATTATTTTAATTAAAATATTCGAAATTTTCATTCGTATTTACAATGTTTTTGCTTTAAAAACGATGAAAAAAGAACGAAATGCTTGAAAGTTGATCGTGAGTAACTTCCGATAGAACTCAAAAGCCCTACTTCTTAATAATTCTTAATAACAACAAAAAGTGCACTCGTAGGAGTACAACAAGATTACATACAAGCTATATAGAGTAGTATACATTCATTCATACGTATATGTGTCAATATGTATAAGGCTTTTGAAAACAACATGACAAGCACCTTTACTTTTGACAGCGCCAATTATATTTATGTTTGATAAGTGCAAGAACTGTACAACAACAATACAATAAAAACCGCAATTTACGTCAAACACAATCAACACAACAACAACAATCACATATTGTTATCAGCATCAAAAGGTGGCTTCTTAGCACTAATAACAAACAGAACACTCATGAAAAGCGAAAAACAATGAGAAGTGTAGCGAAAACGACATCAAATCATCAAGGAAATCAGCGGCTGACGTCCCGTAACTGCAAATAGATTAGGAACACCAATCCTACATATGTAAACAGATTGCCTTAATGCTCAAGTGTTAACAAGACAACAACAAGTCAATACAACAACAAAATGGAGTATGGCGAAAAAATGATAATTAAATGTGTTACAATTAAAAATGCCCAAAAATGGTATTATGTAATTTCCAAAAGCTTACCGAAACTACACAACCAAAATGTCATGTCACAATGACAGCGCCTTTGGGCGAAGCGTCGAAAACAAATGAACTGTTTATTTCACAATCCATTTTGTTGACAAAAAGGCGCACGAAGAACGCACGTCGTATGAGCACATGAGTGCCAGTTTGAAGGGAGTGACTGCTAAAAGTATGCTCTTCCCCAATTCGCCTTTGGAAATTCCTCCATTTTCACTTGAGCTTAATAGCAAACACGCAAAACGCTTAAATTAATTTCTTTGAAAGCTTTGAACACATAATATGATGTCGTTATACAATTGCAACAATAACAAATAACCGCTAGATATAACTGTTGCCAACTGTCTTACAACTAATTCGCCCTAAATATTTTTGTTTTTGTACTCATTTGTGTTTGTATGTGGCCTTTCCACGCACTCACACCCTCTATAAACCGAATAACGCACAAAAGTTATAAAAATAAAATATACAAATGTGAAGAAATGTGAAAAATGTGCGCGCACGTCGGGTATTCTTAATGTGCACTCGTAAAACTAAATTGAAGATTTCCACGAAAATCTCTAAAATGCACTCGAAAAAACGTATTAAGTACTATGCTATGGGAAATGTTGTGGAAAGTAGTAATAAAAGGTAGTTCAGCGCGTTTTTACGCTTTCATTTTGCAGTGGTATTTGCCGGTCGTAAAACGATTTACAAGGAATTGTGGAGCAAAGGTGTGGAATAAGGGATACTACATAATATATATAAACACTTACAAGGAATTTTCAGGAGACAATTTTTCAATCAAAACATGCCTTACTTACGAAAGATATACATAACTGAGGTCTTTTCATACTTTACTTTTTTATGTGAAAGCTTCATTGAAAGATTTCTATTAGAAAGGAAAGCATTTAAATTTTATCAACATGGCCTAAGGAGTTATTTTAAAAATTAGAAGGTTTATAAAAACATTATACAAGCATAATTTCAACTCAAATTGGAATTTTAAATTTTAATGAAAGCTCATTTACAATATGCAAAAAAATTTCTTTTGTTATTATGGTACTTTAAACCGTTTTAAAGTCAAACTATTTGATGGAAAATACTTTGATGAAAGCTCTTAAAAATAGTTCAAAGCACGGAAAATTTATTGTGTGCTTAATGAAAGTCTCAAATGAAAGCAATACATTTGCACTTCATTCATACTATTCAACGCTTTCAGTTGTTTAAAACTCTGTAGTATTACATATAAAATGTTGCATTAAGCTAATCCTTGTGTTTAAAATCGCCTTGCTCACTTTTTTTTCAATTTAAGCACAAATCTCAACACACCATCTTTGGTGAAAGCTCTACAAACTACAAACGAGTTTGAGGAACTATTAAAAGAAAGTTATTATTTATTGTATTATATTAGAAGTTGTTTTTCGAAAATGCTTTTAGTTTATTTGGAAAGCTTTTTAATGAAAGCTCTTTTAGTGGCATTGTGAAGATGGTGTTTTTTTTTTAAATTGAGCTCCTTGCAATTTTTAAACTAAATAACATAAAAAAGACACCAATAAATCTCCACTTTGAAAGCTTTAATGAAAGCTCTTACTTATTGATTTTCATATATTTCCTTTAATTTTTATTTTTTATTTATGAAGTACGGATTATTAACCCCGAATAGCAAATTTTTTGTTGTATAGACACATAGTATATGCTTAATGGCAAAAATCCGTTTTACTAGTGCAACTTTTATGTCTAAAGCACATAATAAAGGACATTGTATTTGGAATTTGCCTTGGCAGTTAACCTTAAATGATAGTTGGTCAGGAGATGTTAATGGATATAATGAAATGCGATTTTTATTAGCAGAAAAAATGCAATGGGGAATGCATGAAAATGAATGAGTATATGTAATAAAGTAGACGAAAACGAGTGTAAAAGATTTAACATAAATTATAGAAAATTTAAGAATGTAAATTTTATTAAATAATTTTTTTTTAGGTCTATAATGGCAAAGAAGTTTGCAAAAAGGCTCTGAAAGTTAGAACAAAATTCAAACAAAATATAGTGAAAAATTATTTTACTAAAAATGTTCATGGATTTTATTTTATAAAAAAAAAAAAATTAAGTAAATAGACCGTCTACCAGCAACCGGGCAATCAATTTACCTCTACAGTAACAATAAAAGATAAAACACAAAAACAATATAACCACAAAATAATGTACTATACGAAAACAATTGAATTAAAATTATTACTAAAGCACAGTAAAAAATAATAACGGTAATACTAAATGCGTCTAATTAATTTGTAAACGCCCAAAACGGCAGCGTAGCGGAAAAACCAACAAAAATATATTCAGATTTCAGTTTATGACTAAATTTCCACAATTATTGTTCGCTAACGCAATATCTAACAGTTATACTAGTATATACATAAACACATACATACTTACTTATGTACATAAATGAGGCAGCGAACTGCAAGCAGCCAAAAATGTAAAGAGCAACGAAAGAAAACCCTTAAATAATAATCAGCCATATTTAGTAGCATCATTAAGAGGTCAAAGTAACTACAATAACAATAACAGCAACAAATGCAATAACACGAAAAGTGATTAGAGTGAAAATATCAGTACACAAACAAGCAATAAAAGCTGTATTTAAAAATGATACTGTAACTAATGTAAAACGGAAAGTAAGTCAAAGCGTATGGGGGAGAATACAAAACTATAAAATGAAAAAACAAAAAAAAAAAAAAAAAATAAAAAATAAAAATTAACTAAAAATTACTCTAACAACAAGCGCGTTAATAGCGCGCGATACTAAAGCCATTTTGCATGCCAGCACAGGTGATACAGCATACATGTAAGTGTGTGTGTGTGTGTGTGTGCATGTGTATTTATGGCTGCGTTGTGGCATATTTTTACCACATTTTTACCGCTTTACTGACTCACAGCCGTTGGATTTGTTTGTGCCGCACTAATGGCACTGGCTGCGGGAGCGAACACCTATGCGGCTGGGGTAAATGGTAGCAGCGCTATTTAAATGAGCTAAATTTATTCGCACGCACACATAGATGAATGGGTACTAACATTTACGTATTTGTTGACTGCTGTTTAAGCTGTACAACGGTTTTAATTGCTCGACTTTTGTTGCCACAAACGATACGCCAATGCGTCGCTGGTGAGTGCGGTGGTGGTGGTGGTGTTCAAAAACTGTAAAAAAAAATTGAGGAAAAAACATGAATTTTCACAGGCAATAAGAAAAATGAATTCAAAGCAAGCAGCATTAGTGACAGCAATATAGTCATTAAAGTGCCCCACACACACACACATATATATATATATATATATATAATTGGCTTCATGGCAACGGTGTCTTTGCGCGCCTACTAACATATACATTTGTGCTTAACTAAATTTGTACATACAGTTGTTTGTATGTATGTTTTTTTCCTTGTACTTGCCACTAGCGGACCTTTGTCTTGCAACCACTGACCGCGGCACCACCTCTGCCACCTATTAACATGTACTGTGCGCTACTTCAGGAGCGCTCTATTTCTGCTTCTTCTTCGTTTCACATTCCTTTCTACTTTTGTAAGGTAGAGCGAGACTTTGGTTAATTAAAATTTGTGAAAATATTGCAGTAGGCAAATGCAAAGGGAAATACCCAAAAAAGTAATTCAATAAATAAAAAATAACGAAAAGTTGTTTTAGATGCTCGCATTAAATATAGTCAAACAAACAAGCCAAGTTAGTTCACATACTTTATATTTATATTTATATGTATGTATTGGTATGCCGTTTGATGGCCGGCTGGTGTCTACATAACTTGGTTAGTTCGTGGCAGTGTCAGCAGGAGTACTCATATGTTGTATGTATATACATACTTATCTACATATGTATATGTATGTACATATATTTATATGTAGTCGGTATTTGCGTATAATATAAGTGAAAAAATGCGCCGACCGCCAAATCCATCATTTCCGCTTGCATGCCTTTTGCTTGCAACAGCAGATACTATATTTGTGTGTGTTTGTATATACAAGATACTTACGTACCTGCGTTTAATGCTTTTGTATATGCAAACACACTAATTTGGAATTTTATATAAATTTTATGAATGTTTGTATGTATATACGTAAGTAATGATGTTTAATGTCTTGGAAAATATCTAAATTCCGATGCAGCAGTTTTTTTTATAATTGCACTTGGAGGAATTTGAAAGAAAACATTTTTTTTTTACAGTAATAAAATAATATTAATATGTTCAAAAATTGTATGTAGTTAAGAAAACAACATAAGCTTTAAAATCTTTAAATAATTTCCTTGGATTTCCGTTTTCATGCTTTTTAAAATTTTTCAATATTCCTCATTTAATAATACATTTTTATCTTCCTTTGCAGAGGGTCGTGAATGCGTCAACTGCGGTGCCACATCAACGCCGTTATGGCGACGCGACGGCACCGGCCACTATTTGTGCAATGCCTGTGGTCTCTACTATAAAATGAATGGACAAAATCGACCACTTATCAAACCAAAGCGAAGACTGGTGAGTTTTGCAAAAAATTTTATAACTTTAATAATTATGTAGAATTACGAAAAAGTATTAACCTTATTTTATAAAATAAGTCAAAAGGTGCAATTTTAATTTAAGAAACCCTAATATCTCACATGTTTGAAACGAGCTGGTAGGTTTCCAAGCAATTTCAAGAATACATCTAATAGACGAAAATATTAAGAATAGCTAAATAACAAAAATGTATTTATTATCATTATAGTACTTATTATTAAATGAACACAATCTACACAAAGTTATTTTTAAATTTCATTTACAGGATGAGAAAATTTACGTATATCTTAAGGGTCAATACTTCACAGAGAAAAAAAAGTTATTTTATTTTATTTATATCATTTCCAAAAATACATCCAATGGATGAAAAAATTCATCTACGTTACGAATTATTATAATTATTATTATAAATTATTGGTTTGAAAAAATAAATGTATTTCCGTCAAAGGTATATTTTTTTCATAAAAGCCATATAACTGATGTATGTAATACCAAATATGACAGTTAAACAAACAACTCCCTGAAGATTTTTGTACAACAAATATGTGCCTGGTCACCTTTAATACGTAAAATAAGTTTTTTAAATTGATTAACACTGAAGTTTCATTGAATAGATGAACTTTCATAAAAGTATACTTTGAACAATTTCTTTTACATAAAAAAAATATTATTTCTCATAAACTACAATAAACAGATTAAAATATTTACGAGGAAGAGAATACGCCATTTGAGTAAACTACATATATAAATAGCTGAAAAGTTGAGATAAAAAAATTCGGTTAACCGCTAACTATTTCCAAGCAACCTTTACACAAAACCGCACTTCAATATACTCACTTACAAAAAAAAGTAATAATTATTAGTTTAAATGCTCATAAATCGTTTACGAATTCCGAAAAACGTCATATACACATGTATATATACATATATATATATGGTATTTATAGATATATACACTTGTATGGTTCTGAGAAATACCAAATTTAATAATAAGTACTCAATTTACAATTTATGGACTTGTGTGCTGTCTCAAAGAAAATACAGAAGAAAAAAAAACGGTCGAAATCATTACGCGTTCATTTACTGTTACGCACAGACAAATTACAACAACAAATCGGGCAACGCAATAAAACATTAAAAATAAAAGAGACTAAAACTAAAGAAAATCACAACAAACATAAAAGACAGAGCTGAACAATGTCAACAGCAGCGAAACACGAACATAAACAACAACAATATAGCAGCAGTTATAGCTTGATATTTGTAAAAACTATAAAAAATACCAAAACAAAAAAAATTAAATCCAAAAAGTACGCAAGTCGTAGAAGTCTTAATATCTTCCATTTACATCTGTAAAATGAGTGGGATACGCACCCATACACACACACACACACACACACACACACACACCCTGCGGACTGCACTCATTTAAGCCACATCTACTTGACAGTACACGCATTCTAACAGATCCAGACATTATCGCCTAGCTGTGATCGGCGATAAGCGCGCCGCAGTGCTGCCTACTCAAGCAGTGGCGCCAACTACATCAGAAACCGCTGAAATCACAAAATCAATGCACCAAATCAGTATTACAAGAACAACAACGCAAAACATATACATATATGCGCGTTAAACAGCAATATTCTCACTAACCACGTCAATACTGCTCAGCCATTTGCCAGAGTGCCTTTACTGCTACTTGAAATTGTGGCAGCTTGGCTGCAGGGATGCTGCGCCACCAACTGCTTCATGCAGCTTCGAGATGAGCGGAGCCCAGCTAGTGTGTGAGTAAAATTTTTAAGGCTATCAAAATAACATAAATTGGTCTATTAGCGTGCACACGCATCTTACGTTTATACGTGCTTTTATATGCATATGTATGTATATGTGAGTGCGTACAAGGGCGCTGGGCGTTCGCCAGCAATCGACAGCTTCACGCTCAAGCAGGAGGTACACTTACTTTCCCACCTTGCCACATACTGGCGTAAAAGTAACAAATATTGATATGTTAATGCCTACATATTTATATGCGCACAAACACATATATATACACGTATATGCATATATGCATCTGTAGGGTATACGCATGCGCTTAGCTGCCTAGCAGCCTGCGAAGCGTTGATTTCCCTGTTATTGGCATTTAAATTGTACGCATTTGATTGCATTACATTAACATATATATGACAAAAACCATCAATAACAATAACAACAAGACAAGCATACCATCCACTGTATGCTAGCGCTGAGTGGCGCGCATGCGCGTTGGCGTCAACGGCCGAACGCCGGTTCATCTTCACCTTCTGCAACATAATTTTCTACCCTGCTCATCTTCCACGTCTCCGCACATACACACACACACACACACACATACACACACACACTGTAATATTGTCTTCACCGCTGCCTATCAGTTTCTTCTCTGCTCTGTGCTTTCGATCGGCACGTCGTTCGTTGTCTGTGCTAATGCTGCTCGCATTATGCTTATGAGGGAATTCCCAAGAAATTCACAGCTGGATATTTAGGGTTTGTTGATTTTTGTTGACATTTTTAATGCTGTTGACAAAATATGCAACAAATTAAAATTTATGTTGTGATTTTTATGTGCAGCGGAATGCTACGAGTGTATGGAGAGGGGTTGTAGTGGTGCGCGGGTTGTATTTAAGCTTGTAGGAGTAGGCGCTTAATTGGTTTAAAAGCGTTTTTCAACTTTTTTCCCACTATGTGTTTGTATGGAAATTAAGTCATGTATGGGCCTGTATGCTATATGTGTATGTGTGCATGTATGTGAGTGCAGATGTATGAGTGCAAGCATTTCTACCTCTCTAACACTACTCCGCTCTTATAAATATAATAGCAAATCAACTTCATCACAATGCTAACTGCACATCATTAGCATCAACTGTGATGAGTCCAGTTCCAGATTCACTTGCCCCAAACCGATCTTAACTCGAACTGCGGGACTCTTGCGACTTGCAATTGCCACCATCAATTGCTAAAATATATGCATACGTACATATACATTTATGTATATGTTTATAGGTGGCGCACACCACCGTTTGTTGTGCCACAACAGGATGCTCCACATCAATGGCCACACTACTGTCATGTCGTTAAGTCAATTTGATATGCAATTCAATTGTTCGCCTGCTCAGCATAAATGCACGCAAATACACACACCTACTTTCGAACGTTTAGTATAAACACTTGAGCTTATAAATAAAAAGCTTGTAGACTCTGGGTGGCACGCCAAGCCAACCCAAGCCAAGCCATCCAGCTAGCCAGCCATCGAGTTGTCTTATGGACCCCACTAAACTGCCACCAGCCGAGGCAAATGGTCAAACTGACTACATATTTGACTGGCATTGTATTGATCTCAATGTTTAACATACGCCATACATACATACATACGGGCATTTATGCCATAGCAGAGGCAGCTGAAAAGGCAAGGCGGCACTTTGTTGCGGCTGAACTTGAAGTGAAATGGCAACAAAAACGCCTAAAAAGCAATATATCTAAAGTGAAACGCGACAATAAAAGCATTACAATTGAAGTGAAAAAATAAGTTCAATGAAAATTTAAATAAAAGCTTATATGTGTGTGTGTGTGTGTGTGTGTGTGTGTATCTTGTATGTGAAAGCCGCAACTAACAAGTTTTTAAGCAGCAATTTCAAATGTTCCACATACGTGTGGTCCTTCTGCCGCAACTTGAGCATGTGTTTTTACCGCTAGTAAGAATGAAGTGCCTACGTTTAAGGCTAGTTTAAACTCTTTTGTTTGTAAAGGTTTCATACGTTTGTATGTCTGTATGTATGTAGTGCAAGTAACTACTAGTATTCTTTCTATTTTTAAGGAAAAGCTAAGGTAAGCTCCTAAGGTTAAAATCTGCAATTAAACCTCCGACCTAATAATTCTTCAATACTTGTAAAGGCTTCAAAAAGCTCCACTCTGCTTTAGGATTCATAGTGAAAGCTTCCCATGTTTAACTTTTCCTTGAAATTTGTAATGAAATCTTATGCCTGGTTATTTAAAGTTTTTAAACTATGAAAAGCTATACATTATTATATAAAGTTCTAAACTGTTTAAGAATATTTCACACTTTTCCAAAAAGCGTAGTCTTAATTTAGAAATAAATGTGATTTGAAAGCAAATTTAATTAATAATAGTAAGTAATAATTCAAATTTAATAAGTCTAATTGCTTCCCAAGACCAATATATCCTATTATTTTGCTTAAAAGTTATGAAAGCTCTTTAAGGATTTAATTCCTTATTTAATATTAGAAGCACTGTTTTGAATCAAAAAAAAATTTTAATTAGATTTTTATTTAAAATAAAATTCAAAATTGCACAAATTATTACAAATCAAGGATTTTGTTCATATCAATTTGTTGCTTAATGACTGAACTTACTTTTCTATAAATACATCCAATCTACAATTTCGATAAAGCTCTAAGCAAACAACCTTAAAAACTGTATTACTATAGCTTTTATAAGAGGCAGACACTTTTTTTTGTGTACCTTAAAGTTCTTAATTAACTTATTTAATTTTTTCACACATTTGATTTCCAAAATTTTATATTAAAATATGATCCCAAACACTTTCGAACTCTTCGAAAGTTTTCAAAAGTTTCAGAAAGTTGATTTTATTTAAAAACTTCTTTTAAAAGATTTCTAAATATTCTTAAGCTTTCAGGGAGCTTTCCCATACGTACGAGTTTTCATTTAAAAATCTATTTGATTATGAATTGTTGTATGAAATTAGCGTGAGAATTAAAATTTCAATTAAATCACAAATTAAAGCTCATTCGAAAGCTTTTTTTTTTTTTGATTGCATTATCAAAAAAGTGTTTCATTATTTTCGCATTAACACTTACCCTGATCTAGTTTGCTGACCACACTACAGCCACACCTCAAATTATGCACCCGTTTCTTGCCTGTGCAAGAATGCTGCGAAATGCCGAAAGCGCTTTTATGCTTAAGCTTTTAATGCGAGATTTCCTTGGATAAATATGTAAGCAAGAATGTTGACATGAAAAAAATACATACATATACATAATACATAATATATTGTACATATTGTTCCGATTTTTCTTTCGACTTGCCAATATATTTTGACTTAAGGCTGAAATACATAAATTAAAATGAAGAAAACAATAACAAAAAAATATAAAAAAATTGGCAACAAGCACTTGCATTGTTCTGTTCTGTGTGGCATTGTGCTGCTAAATCATTCATTGTTGCTGTTATTCGTTTTTGTATACTTATTTGCGCTTATCGATTTGCATATGCAAAATGTGGCAAGCAGTGAGTAATATTACAACAACTACTTAGCAGCAAGCCGTTCAATAATTGCGTTTAATTGCAAAGCAAAAATGCATTCTTCACTAAGATTTTTTCGCATTTTCGATATTTTTTCACATTTACATGCATAAACATATATGCGTTTGTGTACACGCACACTGCAGCATTTACATCACTTAATTTTGTGGTTGCTGAAAAAGTGAAAAACAACAAAAAATAGCACAAACGTCCGGCCGGAATAACAGTTGCCTTAGCCTTACCCGCACAGCTGACTTACCTGACCTCGGTGACTGACACACATCCATATGTATGTGCATACGTTTTGCTTAGAAATATTTTCAGAGGTAAATTGTAATTACACTTAACGCCAGTCAAGCTTAGCTATGCGCGCTGCTGCTGCCAGCGCCGCGTTGAGTGAAAAGCGAGAGTATTTTGCATATTACTCTGCAACTATGTACGTGTATGTGTGGGTGAGCGCGTGTGTATAGCTGTCTACAGCGTTATGTACTTTTTTGCTGCCTCCTTTTTGTTCTCCCATTGTGTTTAGGGCTTTTGGGGCGGAAATTGGCTGTAGGCAGGCAGCACGCTTGTCGGTATGCGCGTAAACAATTGATTTTTAGCATGACTTAGAAGGTGAACTGTGCGCTCACCTTGACTCGCTTGACCAACACTCGCATTGTGTGAATGTGTGGGTATGGGTGTGTGTGTATGTGTGTGTGTGTGTGCTTATATAGAGATATGTAGGGAACTTTATGAACAGTTGCAAGTAAAAAGTTTTTTTGTGATGGAAAAACTTTGGCATTTTCGGCCCTTAGGCTCGCTCGTCGGACAGCTAACTACGATAGTGACTTGTAAATGTGCAAAGTTCTGAAATTTTTTTGTTGAAAAGTTGCTAATTTATATTAGCTATAGGTGGGCTGTAAAAATATGAGGAGAAAAAGGTCGAGCTTTTTGTGTAGGCAAGGTAGCTTCAAGGTGACAAAGTTCTGTGGTTAGAAAAGATCTGTCTGAAAAAAAGAAAATTCTAAAAACTGTATATAACACAAATTTCACAAATTATTATAAAATAATTAAAATAAAAACAAATTTTGCTTACAAATTTTAAGCAAATATCTTTAATAAAATGTAACTTTAAATATTTTAAATTGGTACAATGAAATTTTTCTAACCGAGTTATTCAAAAATAAATACAATTACAATAAATAAGAATTTCACATAAAAATTTTATATAAAAGCACTATCTTTAATTAAATTATTTTTAACAAGATATTCAAAACAACAATAACTATAATCAATAACAATTTCATATATAAATATTGATAAAAAATATGTTGTTTTAAATGAAATATAAATTTCATTATTTTATATCTATATAATCAAAATTTTATAGCAGAGATCTTCAAATCTAGGTAATAAATATAATAAGGAAAAATTTCACATAAAATTTTTAATAAAAAGTTATGCTTTTAAAAAAAAAAAATAAAAACATAATTATCTTAATTATTCATACAAATTTTTATACTAAATTTTTCTTTTATTAAACGATGAATTTACATACATTATAGTTGTGTTATTAAATTATTCTAAGCAAACTATTAAAGAACAAATATTAAAAAAAAAAAATGTTTTTTGTTATTGTTATTATTATTGTGTCAATTATTAATTTTTTGCTCAAAAATAGTAAATGAAAAATTTATAAATTTACCCAAGAATAAAATATTTAACACAAATATTCAGCTCCACTGCGGCCTTCAAGTGCATACTTTAAATAAACTTCCTGCTAATTCTACACTACAATTGCGCTTCAAAGCATTTAACCGTCCAAACAAAACACAATTACACACACAAACACATACAAGCAAACAAATATGCAAATTATTGTTGCTGCTGACGCATCTTACATTGTTTGTAATTTATAAAACAATGCTTGCGATTTTTTTTTCTGTTTCAATTTTAATTTTTTATACCTTATATTTGCCTGCGTTTTTTTTTAATTTTTTCAAAACCCATAAATTACTAAAACTCAACAAGCAAATTAAATTCGTGACTTATGCTGTAAACGCTGAACAAATTTACAACATGCAGCAAGCCATAAACAATAATGAATTAAAAGATTTCATCGAAAAAAAAAAGCCAAATTAAAAAAAAGAATGCTACAGCACCAGCCACGCCAACATGCAGCTGCATAGCTGCGTCGAATGAATTTTGCCAAAAACAACACTTAGTAAATACAACAAACTTGCATTGTTGCACATTTTCACATAGTTAATTCTATTTTAAACGTTCATTTGGTGGAATTACTAATTTTGTTTTTGTATGCTGCTATGTTTCTTGCGTAAACGTGAGCGGAAAACGCTTGTCAAAGGCATATGCTAATATCTCGCGCTTATGACGTTAATAAATTAAGTAATCGAAGTAATAAACAAGCAAAGAGAAAAATCTATTGGAAATAATGGATTTTTGTGATAAGCTTTCATATGTGAAAGCTGGTACTTGCATGATTGGTACTACTTATGTATAGATTTTGAACTTGTTTGCTTAATTTTAATATGGAATTTTTCGATTTTGTTTTTAAAAACGTATGTAAATCCTTTCAATAACATAAAAGCTTTTGAAATAGCGAGAGCTTTCGTCATTCGCTCCTCTTAAATGTCGAATTTGGACATCGAACTTTTCGATTTAACTGTTTAAATGCGCATTTAAGTTCTTTTAATACTAAAGCTTTTAAAGTAACCAGAGCTTTAACAACTTGCATTATTCTGGTTCAAATTAGTTTTGTTAAAATAATTATTATTAATTTTACTTTTATATATAAAAATAGATTTGGTTCCCACTAATATATTTTTCTTTTTTGTGACGGCAATATATGAAAACCTTATTTATATTTAAAAGCTTTGCGTCGAAGAAACTTTCAAAAAAAATCACCTTCCAAGCTTTAACCAACTGTTTGTGAAAGCCCTTATGAAGGCTTTCACTTTAAATGCTGCTATGCGTCAAAGCTTTAAATATGCGAAAGCTCCAAAATTATTTCTAGTCTAAACTTTCGACAACTGTATGAGCGCTTACAATGAGCGGTGTATATGAAAGCTCTACAGCTTTCACCTTTCATACCAACTATAAGGCAAAGCTTTTATTGTAAAACAATTTACAGGCAAACAGTTTGAGAATAAAAACTTTATATGTGAAAAGTAAAAATTGTTCGTTTTTCTGGTGGTGGTGGTGGTTAATGGTATTCGCCTGATTTCGCGAATCATTCCGCATTTTACAATAACAATTACGAACTTATTTTTATTTACATATTCACCATAATCCCGTAACTTTATAACTTTGTTATAAGTAATGATGATGAAGTCGTTCGCATGAACATGCTCAGTCCGGGCGTTAATTAAACACGTGCTTTTACGCACCCCCACTGTTCTAATAAGCATACAAATATGTACCAAAAACTCACACAAAACGCGCTGCAGCTCCAGCTGTGCTCCATGCGCCGCTTTTGATGCTACAAATAAGAGATGTGAGTGAAATTTTGAAAAATCATGACGAAGGTGTACAAAGCGCTTGCGCTCAAATGCTTTCTACATGCCACTTCAGGTCGCACATACACGCACACACCCCCATATCATATATATGAAAAATGGTAAATGGCTTATTAGACACTTTTTTGCTGTTCTGCTTTTTAGCTTCATTGCTTGTTAGTTTGTTTGCTTACTTGAACGCGCGCGCACAATCATTGGCAAGGGCGCGCAGGCCAATCAATAAAATTTCCAAATCATTTCAGAATAATTTTTTCTATAGCGACTCTTTCCAAATCACTGTGCGCCTTTGTTGCCAGTGATGTGTGTTAAAAGAGTTGTTATGTAGCGTGAAATCATAACAAAATTTGTCCTATCACGCGCGGCGCGCTTCTAAACGCTGCGCTTGTTCAACGCGCTAAGAAAACAAAAGACTTAAGCAGGGAACTTGTTTCTCGAAATGAGCTGTAAGCATGTGGCATGTAAAGAGCAGGAATATAACAAGATTTAACCGCAGAAATGCTGCGGAATGTGTAAATTATAACACGAAGTTTCTTTGCAAAAAGAAAAAAAACAACTAACGAAAGAGCGAAACTGATTCTTATATATAGGCGGCCGACGCAATGTGTCGCCTTATTTGGATTTAACAACAAATTAAACTGAAGATTAACACATTTCAGACGCCGCATGGCACAGCATGGCATAGCAAAGCATATGTATGCGCTGCTGCTTCCTTGTCTTTCCTGTTGTTGTTTTTGTAATCTGCCTCACTCAAAAACCGTGGGAATATGCGAGGTGAGGCTCTTAAGCAGCCACTAATATATTGGCACAAAACGGCAGACCACATGTGGGCAGTAACGCCAAAAATTAACTGCCTGCATTAAGGGGCCGAAATGAGAAGAAACAAAGTGTATTAAATAAAAATCGAAGCTCATCAATAGCGCGCACTTAATCAGAATGTGCTGAATAACGCAGCGAAAAAAATGTAAAATGACGGAGGTAGTGAACGCAACGGCGACCAGCGACGTCAATAAAGGATTCCCCGCCCTAATGCAGGCATTCACTTATAATAAATCAAAAATTCACAATCAATGCCAGCGCGGTCAGGCGAACAGGTTGCAGCGAATTAAAATCAAAAATCTTTAAATACGAAACTCTAGCAATTAAGAGAAAAATGTGTGTGAGTAATGGTGCGCGGTAGTGTGGCAGCCGTGAAAGGGTTCGTTGCACACTGCAAAACGCAAAACGCAAAACGCGGACAGTCAGCGAGCGGAGTGACTGATCGCCACGCTGTCGCCGCCGCGGCAACATGTGCGGTGTTATTGCGCCGAAGAGCGCACAAGCGAACAAGTGAATAATATATATTTACATATATTATATGTATATACATTATTATATATATATATATATACATTTATATATATATACATACATAGACGTATTTGGGCTTATTTTTCTGTGCGCCGAAATTGAGTTTCGCCCGCAAAGCAGCGCGTCTGTCAATATTTCAGCGACAATGTGCCGCAAATGATGAGCAGACGCGACAAGCCAGCCGCAGAAAGCACGACTGACAACAGATCTTGTTAAGACCAAATTTCATGCTTTTGGTTTCGTGTATGTTGTTGCGTGGTTCCTGAGGGAGGAATGTGATTAAAGCAAAATAAGCACTTCGGAGGCGCTTGAAGCATTTGTTAAAGATTTGAGGACTAATATATCTTGAAAGAAACGCAACAACAATGAAAAAAAAATTTTACAAAATAAAAGCAAAAACAACAACAAAAAACTGTAATGTGTCAGAAAAAAGAAACTTACGTAGAAATAAATAAAAGATCAATTAAAAAGTAACGATACCAGTGGCGGTTGGCCGGTGCATTCGGTATGCCTCATGTTCGTTATGCAGCCGTTGCGTGATTAAATATGAAAAGGTTAGCATTTATGTTGTTCATTTTTATTAATTTTTCTTATTTTGATAAAATTTTTGTTTAATTCTTTTTTGTTTGTTCCTTTTTTTTTGAATTTCCCCTTCTTATTTGTTATTCCTACAACAACTTCCAACATACAACTTCCTAAATATGAAATAGTTGTTATTTTTGTTTTCATTTTCATTTTAAATATTCTTATTTTGAAATGTTTTTATTATCTTATATTGCTTCTTATGTTACAGCTTCCGCTCTTTGAATTTTTTTTTTGTTTTTTTTGCTCCACTTAAGCGAAGAGGTTTTGCACGTACAACAATTTAACTCATTTTGTTGACTTTATTTTCTGTTTTCTTTAGTTTGCGAAGGGCGTTTCAGTAAAATAATGGAATATTGAACACTTACTCTAAGGCAGTTAAGTAGTGAATTTAATGCAATTTAATGATAAAGAAATAAATTTTAAAGATATGTGCTAACATGCCAATAAAAGGCGGGATTTTTATTAATACACAATATTTGTAATTTTAATATAAGAAATAGTAATTAAAGAATAGGTAAAAAAATTGAATTCCACTTTTCCAAGCCCAATTTCCCAGAAAAAAAAAATTAACAAGTAAGAAAGGGCTAAGTTCGGGCGTAACCGAACATTTTTTACTCTCGCAATGTGGCAGGATCAGAGGATTAACTTATATTACAGGTCATAGATTCACGCACTTTCATTGCTATATTTTGCTTCGTGTCAGAGATATTTATATTAAAATCTACCAAATTAACTCAAAAGTGATATATGCGATATAAACTCAACCAACGTGGTTTAATAGATATAGTAGATACATGAGGAACCAGAGAAAAGGAAATTATTATATTAGAAATAAGCGGCTTAGACCATGGTCTAGACCGATATCTTTCATATTTAGCGCAAAATCACATTGTGTTTAAGAAAACATCCACCTAATTTTATTAAAATATCACACATATTGACCAACATAAACAGTTTAAAGTCAGGTGGAAAGTCGGGAATTCTTATATTGGGCATTTTTGAGATAGAGGAAGATCTACACTGATCACATTAACTCTTTTCATTATTCAAGTATATTAGGGGACATGCTTTCACGCAATTTTGTGAAGGTAACTCACACGGTGACCGACATATTCGGCATAAAGTCTATAGTCACCGATTTCACACATTTTCGGCAGTAAGCTATGGTATATCCGATATTACATGTTCACTTAATTTTGATAAGATATCTTACATATTGACCGAAATATATGGTATAAAGTCTACCCAGAGGTCGAAAATCCGTATATTAGGTACATGGGGGGTAGGGTAAGTGCTTACCCGATTTTATGCATTTTAAGCACACACTGTTATCAGAAAGAGACGCTCTCTAAATTTCAAAGAGATAACTCATATATTGACCGTTATATATGGTATAAAGTCTACAGGAAGTTTGAAAATTTTTATAATAGGTATATTGGGGCTAGGGGAAGTATTTACCAAAAAGTGTACCAAGTTTCATCACAATATCTTAATTTTGACTCAAATTATCGCTTGCACGGACAGACAGTCTCTCGGATTTCGAATAGTCTTTTCATCCTGATCATTTATATATATATATATGTCTATGTCTAACTCGATTAGTTCTGGGTGTTACAAACAACCGTTAGGGGAACGAAACAACACCAAACAAAACAAAAAACAAACTAGCATTATTTTCCGAGAGTACAAATATTACTTAATTTTTAAATTCAACTCACCTAAAATAATACTTGAAATAATAAATATGTTTTCTAACATTTAATTAAACGCAAAGTGGTTCTGAATAATTTTAATCAATATATAAATAAATAGTTATATTACCGGTAGGTCCTCACGCCTACTCTTAACCCATTAATATGCATAAAGTGACTCGAAGCATGCTATAAGCGCCATTTAATCAATTGTTTTCCAGCTACCACAGTTACACAACACTATTACATACATGCATACCTATATATGTATGTATGTAACTATTTACGGCGATATGTGTTTAGCCATTGATTAAAGCACACTTTACTCTCACCACAAAATGTCATAAGTCCACCGAAACCTTGCCAACTTACCCGGCACACGCCCTCAAATCATGCCAAGCGCTATAAAACACCTCTCCACACCCACAAACAAACATAGAAGAAGAAATAGTATGAGTATCGAAGAAATGCAGCGCCATCACACGCATATAAAATTAAGGAGAAATCAATGAAACAAATGTCGCACATTAAAAGTGTGGTCAATGAATTTTATAAGTGAACATGGAGTTTACATAAGCAGTCATATATACCAGACACATGTAATATTTGTGTATATGTTTGTATGTACACGTGAATGATTCTAGCACGTACACTTATACACTTGCGCCACATAAATTATATAAAAGGGTTATAAAAAGTCCAGCGATTGATGGTTAGGGGGGAGCGAAAACAAAAAGGATTTTGGAAAAATAGAAAATTACAAAAACAAAACAAACCACAATAAAAATAAATCGAACTGAATGTGTAACTCACACGCCAACGTGCAACGCCTTTACGCAACGCACGCATGTAGCAGCCACAATACACAGTGTTTCAATCAATTTCGTTTACAGTTGGCATTTTAGCATTTATACATACATATATATCACATATGTATATGTGTGTGTGTGTGTGGCTTTTTTCATGCATGCGTGCTACATCGAAGGTACGAAAATTGTCATTAATATTTGTCACTGCTGCCAAAGCTGCTGAAATCGCGCTCGTCGTTGAACAACAGCAGGAACAACAACAAAAACACACAATTTATAATATTGTTGGCGACCATCGGCTACTAAAACTAAATAAATTTCCTGCCAAGTTTTCGTTTTTTTTGTCATTTTTACTTTGACTAATTTTATTCGCTACTACTTTATATTTGTTTGTATTGTTTTTGTTGCTTTAGTAGCTGTTTTTATTGTGCTTTAGTAACTTTGGTATAAATAGTTTCATTTCATTTCTTTGTTTTCCCACCTTTTTCTATTACGAGTGACTAGGAAATGGATGTCTGCCAGGCACGCTCGCATTGTTTTCGAAGCGCACAAACACATATCCAATTGCAAACATTAAAATTCACTACATATATACAAATTTACACTATCATGTAACACAAAGTGCTGGCCATTGTTGTAGTGCATTAATTTTCGCATAACATTTACACGACGGCAGGACATGCTCGCCTGCGCACGCATCCACACACATACATTTATATGAGTACTAAGTTAGTGTAGGTCCTTTCATAACTGTTTTCAGCAGGTGAACCCTTTATTTTGCGCCTTACGCCACCCTCGTACGCTCATACAAATTTAATATGCACCCGAATGCTTATATGTTTTGCTGTTTTTGTCTGTATGTCTGCCTATTTCCTTTACTCCTTGCTGCAACGTCTACTAAATGCAAATGTTCGCATAAAATTATAGGTATTTTGTGCATATTAAATGCGCTTAACTCTATAAATTCTCTCGAATTGCTCAAAATTTGTTGATTACTTTGTTGCCCTCGTCGGTTGTGTGCACCGTTACTTGTGTTTGTAGGCTACGTAATTGTTTAGCTTCTGAATGGCTTTGAATGTATCCTGCTTGCCGTTGCCGGATATGTTAGCATCAAGCTATTTATTGTAAATTTCTTTTTTCTCTTAAGTTCTGTACGATATTTAAGACTCAAGGTCACTGGAGGAAAATCCATAAGTGATATAAGGAACTTTTTTTTTGGGAATAGAAAGGGAGTTTAGAGTATGTAATATTAAAGTTGTAGTGGTTAAGGAATAATGATAAATTAAAAATGTTAAAATCTCGTTTAAAATTAAAATTATTTTTAATTTTTGGAATTTGATTGCCAATTTCATTCCAACAGTGCTTCAATATGCATTCAATATGATATAAAGATGTAAATTCGTGTTGTATAAGGACTGAGACACGAGGATCTTAATTTTTAAATTTAAATATAAAAAATATTTTAAAAAATAAATGAGAAACTTGATTTAAATTTGTAATTTTTACAACTCCAAAAGCGATGTATCGCAATTAGAAAAGCGACACCTCTAAAGTGTTAAATAATGTGTCTTTCTGACCGTCAAATCTCATATTAAATTATATTAATCAAAGATTTCGACTAAAAAAGGGCATAGTGAAATTTATTGTTGCAAAAAGTAGTTCAAATTATTAAAAAAAAGCAGTAGTAAAAAATATTTGTAACATTGACAGAGGTTAAAAACTTTATTTTTAATATTCAGTTTTGTGAAATTAAAAATTTTTACTATATTTTATGTAAAAAAAAAGAATTTAATATTATAATATTAAACTATTGAAAATCAATCAAATTTAACAAATCATAATTGCAAGAATTAGTTTCGTAATTACACTGCCTGTCATCGATTAAATTCTGAATAAATAGTAGTTAAATTCATTCTGGTATATACAATGACGTATATTGAACAATTTTCAGCTTAATATTAAAACTAAAATTAAAATTCAGTCATTATATGAATCTGACTGAGCAAAACAGAGTAAAACCAAATTTCTAAAATATAAAATTTTGCTATTTACTATTACTAAAATTTACCATTTTGAAGACACATATATTTAGTTAAACTTTTTTTTCGGAAAATATTTTTATCCTAAACGCAGTATTTCATAATTTTTTTACAAAAACACTATAAAAATAGTTTAATAAAAATTTAACAAAACTCTATACTGCGCCCCTACGCCTCATATACATTTTAATGACGCAGATCCTTACACAAAGCATCCTTTATGGTCAGGAAAAGCTCAAAATATGAACATGAAAAATGAAAAGCATTTCTCGGCTATAAATTACTGGATCGCTTATTGTCTGCACAGAACAAAATCCCACAAAAAATGACAATACCTTGCCCATATATGTAAGCACGTCCATATACTTTGCCAATAAACACAAGCAATTTATTGCCACCACTGTTGTGCGTAATAGAATGTTAAACTTACGCATACTGCGTAAACGTTAAAGTTATTACATAAAACCCTACTGCGTAACTCAAAGTGTAATTTCTCCGTGTGTCTATACCAAGTGCTGCGCTACATAGCCTCCAAATATACGCAATACAGTAAATAGTAGAGTGTATATACATAAGTTCTATTATATATATTATGTATTTATATTATATATACATGTATGTATGTTTATGTATGCTCAGCCACCCAGTGTCGCTTGAGTGTTGGTAGTTAATTTAGTACTTCCCCTGTACCAACACACACACACACACACACATATGCACATAAAATAAACATCTTATCTCTGTCGCGCGCATCTCTATGCTATCCAATATAATGCAAAAGTAGATGCTCGTAAATACCCACCTAAAATCTGATAGAGAAAATTTTTGCGCCAGATACGTGCCATTTCCACACGAAAACCGCCCATTTTGCTACCAACGCTCGTTTGTATGCCACACAGACAAAAGCAAATACATAGGCGAAATGCTGCACAAATCCACACATACTGCAGCATATATATACTTTATATATATATATATATATATGTATGTGTCGCCAGTTGTATTGCCACTTGATTTTCCGTTGTAACTGTCGCCATCGCTCGCTCGGAACTCCACTTCACTATTCTATTTGTGTGCTGCTTCCTGCGCAGTAGTAACAACAGCAACAAAAAATGCATAAGTATAGCAATTTCCCTTTATTTTATTTCATTTCATTTCATTTTCATGCAACGAGGTACCAAATAAAGAAATTTTCCTACAACTCCCGCCAGCGTTTGTTTCATCGTGACGCTTGTTATTACAAACTGTAAGCCATATAAATATTTCTCTTTCTAAGCTTTTGTCTGTCGCAGCCAGCTTTATACAGCACTATGACTTCTATGTATGTGTTTGTGTGCCTTGGCGCTTGTGCAACATTTTATTGCTACCCCAAATGACTTTTGGCCGAATGTAATGTGGCATGTCTTTTTTCAAGTGATATAATGCCCACAAACACATCCCCTACATTTACACCCCTCTCATGTGGTGCGCCCCAATTCGGTTACTTTTAGATTTTTATATTTGTTTGCACAGCATCAAGATATGCCAGTGTTATTATAACACCCCAAACCAGGAGACTTTTGTATACATAATAAGCACATAAAAACATACATACAAACATACAAACATACAAACACACATATGCATATAGCTGTGTGCGTGTTCTGCCGCTTTCAAGTGGGGTCAGTTCAACGAGCTGGCACATTTATTTACGTTTGCCGTTGTTGTTGTTACATAAAGTTGTGCAACGTCTAACTTCCAGCGCCATTCATGCTGCCGCCTCCCACCCCGCCGTAAAATATATACAATCCTTGTGCTTATCTTTACGCTCTTTGTTTGTTCACCCTCCTTACAGCATCTCTGGAGTTTTTACTGAGTCCTTTTCCATTACGAACACATACACACATACATAGGTTGGCTTAGCATGCATATATAGCTTGTTTTTATGTAACCATATATATGTGTGTATTAGTGCTACATAAGTAGTACATATTTACCGAAGCGTACGCGCATTTTTATCTCAGATTGAAAAGGGCATTGCCATTTACGTTGTGCTTAGAAAATATATTTTTGTACACACACCTCTACACTTACATACATACATACATATGAATCTACATTATTCAGTGAGTCAGTCTGTAACTGTTTGCTTTTTCTTTTGTTTGTCTTCGTTCGTTTTTTGTTGACTTTAAAGAAAATCAAATAGCCATAAGTATGCTGCCTCTGAGTTTTCGGAAAATGTTGGAAAATGGAGAGATTGAGCTGAAAGTATAATAGCCGAATTGCCGTCGGTAAAATTTGCAATGAATTTTTTAAGTGTAAAATTCGGACAAAATATTAATTTTGCTTTGGTTTCAGTTATTTTGGACTAAAATTTGATTCTTTATTAATTTTTAAATAGCAAATTTATATATATATATAATAAAAAAATTTTTAATAAACATCAGACACATGTTCACAGTAAAAGCAAATTTAACATTATACGTTAATTCTTGTAAAGTTGTTAGGCTAGTCTGAGGTTCTCAAAAAAGCCTAAGCTTTACTAAATATTCTTTGACTAAGTATTATGGGAGCTATAAAAAGGTTGTATTTTAGTATATAAAATAGTTCTGTATTTACAAATTAAAACCTACCAAGTGAAACTTGTAGAAATAACTACGTAAGTTTTTAGCTTTTAAAATTCCGGACTTGTAAAAAACGGTTAAATTATTACCGAAAAAATTAGCAGCAAATTGTTTATGCAAAAAAGTTTCAACAATAACAAAAATATTATGTCAATTAAAATGTTAAGCTTTAGTTAAAATTTCAAGTGTGTATATGCGATCGAGCTGAGTACCATCGTCAGGCGGTTTGAAAGATGAAGTTTCGAATAAAAAAACGCCTTGAACATTTTAGACGCTGGAGCTGATAGATCCAAACGCTTCGAGACTACTGTATTGGAACTTAAAAAGGTTTGCGAAATATCAAATGACTGAAAATGAGAAAAGCAAAAAACAGTAAAAATAAATAAACAAAAGCACCGTTAAATTATTTTTTATATAACTTGGAGAAAACCATTAACTTTGCGCAAACATATTTAATCAAAATTAACTTAAGCACATATTTGATTTGTTTAAATATATTTTAATTAATTCAACACAGCAAACACAGCAAATCGCCAACAAGCAATACATTAAAAATAATATAAACAAAAGTGGCATTAAAAATTGATAAACCAAACTTCAATTTATAAATTTAGCGAGTGAGAAAACCCCATAAAAACACCATAATTCTATAGAATTAGTGAAGGGAAATAATTTTATTGACAATTGGCTTAACTCGCGTGGCGCCATTTGGGCATAAATGAGTGACGTTACAAGCTTTTGTCTTCAATTTAATTTCGCAAATACTTTTGGTAGCTTTTCATTGTCTTATAGACATAACAGCGTATCTTATCAGCAATGGGGCAATGGCAAAAAGGTATATCGATTAGATACAACAAAAAAATGTATGTACAGGGAACAGGTGGAAATTGGGCAAGTTAACTGTTAACTGTTATATATATATATATGTGCTATCAGTGTCATAACTTTCGCACATGATACTTGGCAATGATTTTTCATATTAAATTTCATGGCTAAAATCAAAGTAAATAATAAATACTAATTCGTAATTGTCACAGGGCTAAAAAACGGTAAATATTTATACATAAGATTTATGTATATAAAGAGTATTATTAAAGTTATTTAAGGTTTCTCAAGAAAAAATGCAAGTTCAACAACTGAAATACATACACATGTGTATACATTCGGCATACCTATATGTAGTTATATATAATATATGCAATTTATTTTTTATTTACGTAATTCGATTATTTGCGAAAGTCTTAGGCAAACAATAGCTGCTTAATTTTGTGTTTAAATTTGTAATCAAAGTAATCTGTTTAATTCAATGAATTGTCTTTTGGTGTTATTTTTGTGGCACGCATTCATTAATTAATTAATGCCGACATTTTGCAAATAAAGTAAGCTCAAATAAAATAAACAATACAAAAGGCATTATTTAATGCTCTTAGAAGGCAATAAATTATATAATACGCATTTTTCGTGGAACAACTTGCTTTAATATATGCAACGCTTTTTAATAAATAACTTTAAATAAAACTAACTACAATAAATGAAAAATATGCTTAAAATTTCCATGTTTTGGTTGCAAAAACAAATAAAAAGTAAATAAAAGAGAAAAATTTTAAAACTTTTAAACTTTGTGATTTGTGCAACTTGTAGTATATTTATAAAAATGTATAAATTTCTCTCTCGTGCTGCAATAACAGCATCGATTCACTTAAAATATTGCGTTTCCGGTTTCCAGCAGAAAAAAGCTTATATAAAGCTTCCATATCCTACACTGCCCTCAGTTTGCAGCTGCTGCGTGGCATGCACCTTGCGTTGACCTCAGGTACAAGTCATAAATTTTGCACACCGCAGTACCAAAGAATCAAAAGAAAAAAAAATATGGAAGAAAGCAAAAATTAAAATAAAAAAAAAAAATTTTCCATTCAATTTTTACTTGACTTTACATGTATGTGTGTTGCATATGAGCCACAACAAAGCAAGCAATCAAATGTGGCTTGTTTCGTTTTCAAATTGTTTTATTTATGCTGTCAACGCATAAATAAACCATTTAGGTGTGAATTCAGCAGTGCTTTGGGGAAGAAAATATAAGAAAACAAAACAGAAATAACAGCAAAATAAAAAGTAAATACACAAAACATGTGGCGTTGAAGAAGCGGAACTAATTAATTTTTTTTCATTTTTATAATTTTTGAATTATTTTAAAAATTTTTAATTTTAATTCATTTCCAATAATACGTACATTTTAGAAACATAAAGTAATAATTTCGAAGCTGAAAAATTAAAAAAAAATATTTCATTAACTATTAACTACAAATTAATTAAGTCACAACCCAAAATAAAATTTTTTTCTATTTTCACAATAGAAAAAAGCAGCTGTTAAGCACAAACAACCGGAAAAAATATAAATTTCAAACAAGTTGAAAACAAATTATAGTCCTTAAGTCACGTGAATCCTTGTTAAATTAAGAAAATTAATAACGATATACAAAAATTTAACTACCAACACATTTTTCATTTAAAAATTATAAATTTCATATTTTAATGCCTGTATGTCAGTTAACAAGCGCAAAAAATACACACACACATCAAAAATAACTCTGCGCCGCAAAAGACCGCCTGTCGCGCGGTCAAATGAAAGCAAATATCTAGTATATTTGCATATACAAATAAACAGACATACCAACATTTCTGCTCTACACGCCATCTTGTTTGCTTTTGCAAGCGTTGGTATGCGCCAGCCTATGGCGAGCTATCATGGCTGCGAAACAGATGTATTTACGCATATACATATATAAATATACATATTACCTTTATTATTCTTACTAATTTTGATTTTATTTTATTATTTGGATTTAATAATTTTATTTAAAAATCTCTTCTGCACCACTTGCTGTTCAAGTGCCTTGTTATTGTTGCTATGCTTACTTATATACAATATGATATAAGTAAACCATATACTTCTTTTCACTCTTTCAACAATCACAAGTGCTTTTTCTTGGCGCTTAGGACAGCCTACGCATACTCAAGTGTATATGTATGTATGTACAATATATATAAGTAGCACATACGTGTACACACTCGCATGTTTGCGTGCCTTTCAATTAATCTTGTCAATATTTGACAGTTTGTCATTTCTATATTCTTGATTTATTACATTTATTCGCTACTAGCGTATACTTGTATGTGCACACATACACAAACACACTTATAAGTAAACGCGTACGCTCATGCTCTTACATACGTAAATGTCGATACATGATTTGTGCGGTACTTGCAGGCGTTTATAGTATGTATGTGAGTTATATGTGCGTGCAATCGCTATGTGTTTTTGGTGTTAATGCTCACACTTCATTAATTTTTATTAGCTTTGTAAAGTGAGCGCATTGCAAGACAGCGATTGCCAGAGAAGTTCAGTAAATCTTATAAATCAAAAGAAGGGGAAGAAGAAGGTGGGTAAGGTAGTGCTGGAAGGATTAGACACTGATTAAAAGTGTATATGCTAGTAATATATGTTCGTTTGCAAAAATTGCACAAATAATAGAAATATAATTCATTTCTGTTAAAACAGAGTAAATAATAAAATATGTTGGAGTTCGACTTTCAATAAAAAATTTCTCTTTTCATTTTTAAGTTAAAAATACTTGCATTCATATACTTAATTAAATAGATATACAAAAAATAAAACCAAAATCTTCGAATTGTGGAATAATTTTATATTTTTTACTACTTAAATTATGCAAGAAATGTTTGGAATAAGAGAATGCGTACAAATCTGTAAATATGTAATAAAATTACAATTATTTATTATTATTAAAACAACAAATACCAAATACGTAAAAAGAAATAATTCTATGTACAATCTTGTACTTGGTTTTCTGTGCCTTTTATTTAATTTAATTTAATTTTTTATTTTTCTGCTGTTATTTTTGCTAAAAAGCACGCCATTTTATTTTACCTTTATATATTTTTCTATAATTTTTATATATCACAATCCACAAAAAGTAAAAAGTTGTTATTTGTAGGCAAAAAATTCTTCGTTTAAATTCCTAATTTGAAAATTGTTAATGCCACTAATTTTTGTGAACATTAATTTCGAAAACCAAACTCAATATAATACATTTTAAGTTTATGGTGTTAAGTTATTCACAAAAGCAACAATTCGTCTGTGATTTTATTGGACATTTTATTTTTTATGCACAGTAATTCATTTCCACATTTAATATTAGCGAGTAATTGAGTTATAATTTTGGAGCGTAGTTTAACTTCGAAACCGGAACATGATAGTTATATATAAGGACCAAGAAAACTTGAAAAGCGGAAAAAGTCCTAAACAAAAATTGAATAAATAGTAATATTCTACAAATTTTATTTAAAAAAAATCTTCACCATCACCACTGCTGCAGCTTTCTTTCACATTTCACTCAAATTGCATCAAAACAATTGTGTGTTTGTATGTGCTTCATAGGAATTTTATTTAACAACAGCAGCAATTCATTAAAATGACAATTTTACAAAACTCACATGTCGAGCAGCAGCTACTTGACATACTCGCATGTAGACATATATGCGGCTGTTCCTGGCAGTCGTTGTTGTTGTAGGAAGGGTAAGAAAAAATCACTGCAGCCAGCATTTTTTTCCACTAGCACTTTTTGTTGATTTATTTTACTGCCTGCATTGCGTTTTTCTGCCTTTTTCTGCCTTTTTCATTTTATCCACTACTTTTTACTTTCTTTGGTGATTTTCTCTTGTCCTTCCGAGATTTCCACGAATTGCCTACAACAAGAGTGCTTACATTTTTTTTCTGCTTTTAACTTCAGCCATACATGCCGCACTAACCGCTGCTGCTATTGTCGTTGTTGTATAGGCTGCAGCTCGCTGTGGCTGGACAATATTGCTGCGGCAGCAAAAGTTTGTCTTAAGCGTGAATTTCGACTCTTTTAATTTCGAATTTATTTATGCTCACTTTTTAAACGTGTGTATGTGCAATTTTTTACTTAAAAATACTTGACGCAAGTGCAGCGCCAAGTTACCACCAAGCCTCCAATATAGCCAGACTTGCATTCGATAAGGCGCACACGCCTAGTTGGTTGGCAGTCAGACTGAGCCACACATTATCTCGCCTCTTTTCGTATATATGTACGTACCTTTTTCTTGCCTCCTCTGGCTTTGATCATGTTCATGCAACACGCCGAAACGTTTGCGTTCCTCGCCTCGCTTCGCCTCGCTGTTGCACCGCAAGCCAGTTACTGCACTAAATGCTACGATTTCTTCCTATTTTTTCAATTCATTACTGTTGTTGTTACTGTTGTTACTGTTGTTATTGTTGCATATGCTCTATCTGGCGCGTTGCGTTCACTGTCTGCTATTGATCATGTTTGACGATGAACTTTTAATTGATGTTTTTTCAATCGCAATTGCATGTTCAACGGTCAGCATATCTCGCCTTACTTTGCACTTGCCACCACCTGTTCCGGCTACGTTTTGAAGGTTGTGGCATACACATAGATGTATATTTCTTCGTGTAGCGCATAAATTTCGTCACAAACGTTGTATTTGTTGTCTTCATTTCAGGCGTAACTACCGTTCGTTGCACTGTGCCACTTGTGCCACATATGCCTAACGAACTTGCCACAATTTTCGCTTACATAATTTTACACTTCAATTGAGGCAACAGCAATAAAAATAACACAATCGTATGCAACATACAACATGGCTTGGCCGCAACCATTTTTGAGGCAGCAACGGAAATCCACAAACCGTTTAACTTTTTGCAAAATGTGCGAAAATCGAAATTAATTGCAACGCCTGCAAGTGCTGCGTTCGTTTTTTGTGTAGAGTTGGTAAATTAGTTTTTTGTTGAAGAGTTTGTTTTCTTAAAGTCTCTCGTTCAATATATATATATATTATATTGTAAATATCTATTATACCACCATCTTGTAACCGCCAAATTAAGAAACGACAATTAACCGTTATTCTTAACAAGAAATGTAAGAATCGCACGACAATAAAAGAAACCAACAGTTTGGCATTTGTGACTAGCAGGCACATACACACTTATGTATGTATATATATGGAGACAAGTATATGCAAGCACGTGCATTTCTTTACGATTCGCTTTAAAACAGTATAAATTAAGTTGTTAACATGACAATTCGACAAAACTCTCTGGTCTCTGGTGTTGATGATGTTGACATTATTGCTGTTGTTGTTGCTTTTATTCCTTTTAACGTTTTTCAATGTTTTGCCCGTTAATAGCCATGTGCGTCTTACGACGTTGTTGCAACACATTTCACACCTCGCATACGAAATACAGCACAACACAGCAACACCAACAACTCCAATTAAAAGATATAAAATGAAAGTATAAAGCAAAGTTAATGAAAATAACATTTTAATGCTAACAAGGTCCATTTTAATGAATTCGACATTAACACTACGCTCCAACACTACTTCAATCTAGCGCATTATGCAACAATGCGCCACTAAACTACAACAACTCCAACGCACCGGATTCCACTTCACTGCTATCCTCCTATCCTGTCCACAGCAGCAGATTTAGCCAACTCCTCCATACTTGTCACACTGCTGCACATACCTATATAGCAACAAACACATCCATGCATACATACTCACATACATATAGCACTCTCAGGCATGCAATGAGTGGCCTATTAAAGCAGCGAGCGTTCGCGCGTCGATTACGATTGCACTGGTTGGGCATAAAATTAAGCGACATGTCACACGAGTGTGTGTGTGCAAGTGTGTGTGCTTGTGCACAAAAAATTGAAAAACACGATTTCATATTGATTTGTGTACTACGCATGCGAGCTCACACTTGTTGGTATTTATTTGAGAATTCGTGTTTTGGCATATTTTTGGTGTGCAAACTCGGTTCGTATCGTATATAAACATAGATGTATGCACATATATATACGCACATGGACAAAAATATTCGTAATTATGCTTACTTATGTACATATAAGCGTATATATGTATGCTTTGCAACATTGGCTTCTTGGCTTTCAATTTAATTTTGAAGAGTTCGTAATACTTGTAGAACAATGGGAATATTTAAACGAAACAGAGTTGCTGTGATTCAATGGTTTTGCCTAATTTTTTCTGAGTTTTTGAATTGTTTATTTTTTTAAGATATTTAATGCAAATACAAATTAAATGTTCAACAAAATGATTCAAAAAACACTTTTCTTTTAATTTTATTACTAAATTATTATTTTTATTTTATTTTAGCTTCAATAATATAGTTATACATAGTTTTCATAAGATATTTCCTTGGCTTTTCAATATCAATATTTATTTATTTACAATTTATAAATTTAAATATTATATATTTACAAAATTTCACACTTATATTTCAATTTGGTAAGAAAATATTTGATCGAAATATTTAATATGTATTAACAATAAAAGTTATTTTTATGTTTTGATAAGTATTTATAAGTTTTCATTTACAATGTTTATTAGAATTTGATTAATGTAAAAATTTAAATAATATTACATACGTAATTATAATACGTAAAAATAAAAATATATATATAAACGTGAATTTTTATCATTTGTATAGTTGTCAGAATCAATTTATTCCTAAAAAAAAATAATTTTTCTTACCTTTTTTAATTTTGCAAAAAAAAAATATTGATTGTGATGACTTATTTTTATTTTAACAATTTAATTTCTTATGTAAAGATGGGGAACATTTCTGAAAAAAAATCTAAAAATAAAAACATAAGGAAATAAAAATATAAAATTATAAAAAAATAAAAATATAAAAAATAAGTTTTATTACAAGCATCATTGTGATGTTAAAATATATTAAGTTTTTGAAATGGAAAATGTGCAAAGACATTCTTATAATTATAATAAATATAATTTGTAATAGTAATAAAAAAAAAATAAACTTTAAAATTTTTTGTATTTGAGAATCAACAGAAGGTCTCATTAAAGTCTAATAAATAACCAAGTGAAGCCAAATTTGTATAAAAATTCAGCTATTTATGAACTCATCTGTATGCACATGTATACATATGTGTAAAGCTCATTTCATACGACTCCCTTTTGCAAATAAATAATACAACGAATTGCATAATCAACCACAATTGCGGTTTGTTGTGAGCTTTTTTTCGCTTTAGCAGCCACAGAAAATTACGCAAAAACTTAATTTATTGCCAATAAAATTAACTTAGCGATTTAACCCTTTTTCTAAAAACAAAACCCTCTAAAAAACACACACACTCACACCCACTTGTTTATTTGTCTTTCTCTTGCAGACACTACAGTCGTTACAAAGCGCCGCGAAGCGAGCGGGGACATCGTGTGCGAATTGCAAGACCACAACGACAACACTTTGGCGGCGGAACGCCAGCGGCGAACCAGTGTGTAATGCCTGCGGACTCTACTACAAGTTGCATAATGTAAGCGAAAAAGAAATTTATTGTAAAATAGTAAAAAATTATTCATAGGTAATTTTATGCTTAAAGCTATACATATGTATTTTACAATATTCTGCCGCATCCACACACGCGCTTTCAACATAAATGACTTCCGCGCTATATTTCCTGCAAAACTAAAGTTTATTTCTAACATTGAACGCTATGCGTCGACATTTACGCTCCCGTGGGAGCTATGTCCGTTACAAGTAGCTGCTAATACACTAAGCTAATCCGCGCTGCATATGTTTTCGACTGCATCAGTGTGTGCGACGGCAATAAAAGTGACACAACGCAGCAGCGGCAAGCGATTTATGCCGACACAAGCACACAGCTACAGCTTCAGTTACATATGTATATTAGTATGCTAATCCTGTCAGAATTTATTTGCCCAACAATGCTGAAATGCGAACAAATTTTCTAAAGTCACACGCCCAAACGGCGTTGCGGCAACTACAACGGAAGGGGAGTGCAATTCCGGTATCAGCACAGCGTGGTGCTGCCGCGCCGTAAATCCGCTGATGATAGTTTAATGATATAAGCGTTTAAATCGTTTATAATGCCAGTAGAAGTAACTACAAGCACAACTACAAAAATAAAGCGGCACAATAAATTGGCAAAATGTTACATACATACATACAAATATAGGTTTGAGTAGCGCTAAGCGGTGAAACTGTATGGCGTGGCGCGCTTAACCCTCGTTAAGTGCGGCAGCGATTTCACACATCATTTAGCAGGCATGTATGTGTGTGTGTGTGTATGTTTGTGTTTGAAAGCGATACTTGCGCTTTAACACATACACACATACACATACATACACATATATATATTTTAGTATGTTTTCCCACACATATGTGCATCAGTGTGTAGAGCAAGTGTATGCGTTAACCCCAAATTTTGTGTTGCCACTGCGCTTTAGCTTTAACTGTAGGAAATCAAGTGCGGGGTAGCGGAAATGTGATGAGATTAAAATTGACACCCACTCACATACACATACACAAATATGTGTACATACACACACTTAGGGTTGCAGTTCTAAGATGAACGACGTGGCCAACGCACTTGGGGTGAACGCCAGCAACAAATACAGGACGCGCCGTGTTGAGCAGCGACCGACGTGCGTGCGAAGTAAATAGCTTAAATGGAAATCAGATTTACACTTCAGTCAGGCGGGTGCAATGTTCTTGTGGCAAGCACAACAAAAGTGGTCAGTCATTCTATTCATATGACAGTGCTGCATGCCACTCCGCCTGCGACGCGCAGTCAATCATACGACCTTGCCGCAACCCTTAACGCTTTTGGCGTTACTCGTAAACGTTTTGATGAATTGTTGATGATTATTTAAAGATGCTGTGCATTAAGTGGCCTTGTGTTTGTTATTGTTGATTCAATTTTATATGTATGTATGTGTGTGTGTGTGTGTGTATGTGTGCGTTTAATACCTTTGCTATACATCGTTTGCTGTTTGACGATAAGATAAGCGGCAAACAACGGCTGCCGCGTGCACTGCGCGGCCTGTAAAGATGCGATAAGCAGCGCGCGCTGAAAAATAAATGGGAAGGAATCGCTTACCGGCTAAATTGGGGTAATTTATGTGTAATAGCATTGACTTCCCTGAATACTGGTTGCCCTGGTTGTGGTGTATTTGCGAAGGTGTAGGTTGTGATGGTTTATGTTTTCGCCGCGCCAATGATGTGGAAGCAAAATTCAATTTTCATAAAGTGGATAACGATGAAGGCATAAATTCCCTTTTTTTGCTTTTGTACTTGAAACGGTTTTATATTCATGAGCATTCATAAAACAAAAAATGTGCAAGTGCATATAAACATACTAGAAAAACGGCAGAAAGTACCACAACAAACAAAAAGTTTTCCGAGTCAGTGCACATTAAAAATTCATTAGCTGGAAAGAAAAACAAAACAAGAAATTATTAGCAAAAACTTGCCAGTCAGTTTAGGGGTGGCTAAAAAGTTTATGGAGGTATTAGATGACGCCAAAAAAAGTTCAGCAACCATTTTCGTGAAAAAATTTATAAAGTATATATTTTTCTAAGTTACGTATGCTTTCACTTTTTATTTTTTTGAACTTTTTCTTCAATATTTGGCCTGACTCCTGTTGATCCCAAAGTTTTGAAAGTAAGCTGCAGGCATTTTTATTTTAATATTTATTTAATTTTGTTCTCTGTCATCTTTTATCATATTTGTTTGTTGGTAGTGGTTAGGAAAGTATCATTTACATGTCAGTAACTTAGGCCGCTTTAATTTACTACTAGTTTGAAAAACATTTAACTAATGCTGTAAAAAATATACTGTCAGTTAGTATACTATTTAAAAGAAATATTGATAATGGGCTTTAATAAACACTAAATATATCGAAATAAATATAAAAAGTATTGGAGAAAAATTTTTTCCAGTGGTTAAAAGCCATTTTAGCATACCTTTATTTACATTAATTTTCAAATCGGCTACATTTATTGAAAATATTTTAAAAAATATCAGAGACTTAAATAATATAATATAATATTTATTCAATATGAATAAATAATAATCGGTGTTAATAATAATATTTTAAACTCAAACCATACTTCAGTATCTTTTCTACTTGTAAACACGAACATCACTCACATGTCCACAAATCGCAGCATTTCTTTTTTACAGCAGCAGACGATTTAAAATAAATCAAACCAACACATAAATTCACACCCACAAACAATATGTATGCATGTACATACATATGTACGAGTACAGCAAGGGAGTCAGTGAGTAGCCAATAACTAACACCCGTCGTAAATTCACATACATCATCGGCAACGCCATCAACGCGAAACCAATGTCCATGCGTTAGTTGATTCGTCGTTAAAGGCAACAACATCAAATGATGTCCAACATACTAATGACCACGCAGAGAGCAGCTCACTGCACTCTTGTCAGCCGCATGAGCACATGCGAGTGTGAGTGTGTTAATGTTTGTGTGAGCATTCGTGTGAGTGCATTAGAACTGAATTATAACAGAGCGCTGCAGACGAGTGACTTCAACAAACGTACATGCAAGTAAGCACATGTATTGATATATAAATAAATATACACATATGTATATGTAGGTATATGTGACTAATAAGTTAGCAGGCAACAAAATTTCCATAAATCGCCAATCAGATTAGATATTAGACGTATGAGCCCACACACAGCTGACAATTTACGAGCGCAAAAATGTACGCCCGCGCTACCGAATGTTGGATATACATGTATATATACATATATATATATTTATATATATCTTTATATAGGCATTGCTGCACACATTTTGATTCAAAACAGAGGGATTACTGCCGACTGATATGCGCCCGTACAAACAAATCGACAGCTAACACACATATGTACATACGTAAAGAGAAATACGAGTACACGTGTTGTGCACGAAGCAAGTGTGAGTAGGTGGCACAGTGATGGCCCACCCGTTTGCGCGCGCCAAAAGCATGGAAAGGCATACATACACACACTCGCGAGCACCGAGTCAAATGTGTCGTTTTGTATTTGCTGTACTGCTGATTGGCATCTAATCAAGATGGGCTGGTGGCCAATTGAAAGGCAAGAAGTACTAGATGAAAAAATGCATGCATTTGAATATTTGCCACTTCTTCTGCGCATTTGATGTACACGCTGCGAGCGGCAAACTGCCAAACAGTGCTCTCATATAAATTATATTTTTACATTGAAATATGTTCATCGCAAAAAACCGATAAGCCAAACAAATGTATGTAGGCATGTGTGTGTTTTATGTGTGCTGTGTATATTGAATGTGTACTGCTATGTGTAGAAAATTAAAGCAAATGCACATTTTTGTTGCATGTCACATCATTAGTGCAAAAAATGCGTTGGCTGCAAACTATCCAAATCGCCGCTCGGCCTGCAGTTTTTACCATTTATTCACAAGCCTTTAGCTACATTTACATATGTACATACAGAGGTGTGCATTTTTCGTTATATTTGTTATTGCTGTGTTATTGCTGTGTTTTTGTTGTGTTTTTGCTGTTTTATTTTTACCTACAATTTTTGCTAATCAATTTTAAATCTGATAACGCACATAGACAGACTGTCGAAGTGCCAGAAGACAGATTGTGAGGCAATATATTTGGCTTTTCTTTTTATAAAGCGCATTCAGGAAGCAAAATTTGCTTACGTAATTTTAAATTTCTTGCAATTTAAATATATAATGTAGTCAAATTGTTATTTCGTTACTATATACTAAATATGTATACATACTCATATTGACATGACTCATATTGATACAACATTGACATATTGACAGAAAATTTGTAATTTGCAAGTGATAATAACTGCAATCAAAAATATCTTTTTTTTTCAATATAGTGGGACGTGTTTACAATTTTAGCGCCGTTACAAAATAAAACAAATTTAGTGCCGTTTTCTAATCCCGAAATCAATACCTGACACTCCTAAAATCGCTGAATCATGCCGATATATTAGCCATTAGCTTTCTCATATGTACATAATATACATTATCAGTTAATCCCGAAAGCAGTCGCGACAATCCCGAAAAAAATTCAAATAAAAATTTTTGTTTTTGATGTTTCTTGAATAATCCGTTCGTATATGGACATCTTTAAAGGCTCAGTGTACTTAAGTTATGTATGTACATATGTATGTAAGTAGATGCATATGTATATGTGTAGGTGATGTCATAAAATTTACACCTGTAAGCAAGCAACCGTTAATAAACGTAATACCTTTTCTGATATTCTGGAAAAAATAAAAATTTTATTTTATTAGATTATGTACAACAATAATAAAAACTAGGAATGTGAGATCCTTTTTCGTGTTGCAATAGAAAATGGGAATCAAATATATAAATAAAATAGAAAATATCCGAACACCTTGCAGCCAAATTGATATCCCGCTGTGCGACTGTCTACTCAAATAACTGTATTTTTTTTATGTACACACATCTATGATACGTGACATACACACACACATGGTGCGTATTTTTGTAAAAGGTATAAAGAGACTATAACTTGGCTGAGAATATTTTGAAGCAGAACGATCCTGTCTCACATATCCTGTTGAGTTAGCTGGTGTCACACACAGCTTGTTGGCGGTAGCGGCGGCGAGGGCGACGGTGTTGTAGACGGTTACAATGGCGTCACAATGACAAACGATTATTATATGTAGTTATTGTCACAGTTGTTGGTGTTGTTGGGACACTTTGTGAAGATGAGGGTAGAGAGGCGTGCGCGCGTTGCATGTAAAAATAGTTAGTTATATGAGTATATATGTGAATATATGTATATTGATAATGATCTAAGCAGCTAATCACGGTGTGTTATTACAATTCGATATGCGACGTTAGATAAGAAATGGGCGAATGTGTGGCGAAATTCGGCTTTACAAAAATAATAATGAGTGTTTAGAGTTTCCATATACAATACGTATGAATGAATATAGATATATTTTAATTTTAAATAAATATATTGCAAGCCCACACTTGACATTGGTTGGCAACAGAGTGTATGAGTGTCCAAAATATAGTAATTTAAATTGGTGAATTGCTGAAGCAGATTTTGTGATTATGTCATTATTGTATAGTGGGTTGGCGCTAAGCAAACACTTTCAATTGTTTTCATAATTTTTTATAAATAAGACAAAAAAATATATATATTTCAATTAGTTTTCATTTCATTTTTGCAAATTTTTGTCAATTAAGCGACCATGAAATCATTAATAAATATTAATTTCACCACAAAAAATACACTCAACACACAATCGATTTCATGTTAGTGGATTTGCGCGCTTATGTATATGGGTAAGGTCATTCAAACACCTACATGTCTGTAAATATGTATATATTTGCAAGTATAAATATATATATATATTTCCACGGATGTTAAAATATTTTCTCATTCACTTTATTTTATCTGATTTTTTCACTACATAAGCTACTTAGGACCACTGCATAGTAACTAGCGCATGCTCATACTTGAAACGCCAACACCAGCGAGCGTGTAAAAGAACGATCAGCACATATGTAGAGAAAAAACGCCGCTATTTGTTAAGCAAATATTTAATTAAATAACTTTTTTATGTAATAATCTTTGTATCGTCTTTTAAATTATGCGAAGGTCGCGCTCAATTAGCGCTGTTATATCCAATTCTGTTGTTGCAACATGTCCACTTACACAGCGTTCAAATGTAAGATGAGCTGAGCGCTGCTGAATGCCACCCAGTGGCAACAGCCATAGCGGCAACAACAACACGAGCCACTTTAGAAAACATTGCAGTAGCGCTTGTATATAAAACTGCCACTTGCTACTTGCTACTTTCTACACACACATACACACACACGTATACATAATGTCGCGTGCATGGCTGTCAAAAATTAACTTGACAGTCAACAGCTAACCGCCCAAGCAAAGTGCTAACCGAGCTATCGAGCTCGATCAAGTCATCGAGCGGTCGAACTCCAGCTGCTGCTGCTGCTGCTGCACGCTGTAGGCTGTTGCTTCCACGCTCATTGCTTGTGTTGTTGTAGTTGTTCTCACTGCATTGCTTGCGCCATTTAATTTATGCATAAATCTTTTTGACGGCTTCAACTGTGTCGAACACCATCACGCAGCCCGGCGTTGCTGCCTTCAGCAATCGGCAACTTATCTACTTTTGCGTCGCTGCATCGCATCGCTTTATGTTTTCATTTACATGTGTAACGCGCTGAACGATTAAGAATTCGCTTTAATTTATTAATGAGGCTGCATGCAATGCGCATCGCTTGCCGTCACTCGAGCGCATTGGCAGCAAAATGAAGCTGCAATTTATGTCGCCTTTGCTTGCCACACAGTGTGTGTGTGTGTGTGTGTAGCGGAATGTAGCGATCGGTAAATGAAGTGCAACAATGGCTTGCTGACATAATGTTCGACAAATTAGCGCATTATGTAGCTTTTGTTGTTGTTTTTGAAAACTTTGAAATCTTTTATGAAAAAATATCAATAGCATACGCTTTTTTTTTTGAAATTAACTTGTTCTTCTCCACTCTATCTTTACACCGACAATATATGTTTGTGTACTGATGAGCATACCGATGTAGAAAATATTTTTTGAGCGAAGGAGCGGTAAATAAAGAATGTCATTAAAATTCTCTTAAGTTCCTATTTCACTCTGTTACTGAAATATTATATTTTTGATACTTTAACTTAAAATTTATTGAGTACACTTCACAACTTTTAGAGCAACGCTTATTTTCAAATCAGATATAATCCCTTGAATACATTTTTAGAACTCAATTTGCTTGAAATATCTCCTCTCTCTTTCTTTCAACTAACAATAAACAAGTGCAGGAGCAACTTTTTGAGACTTACTCTACAATCATTTTAGGATAAATAAATTTTAATATTAAATTACAACCAATTTACCTGTTACAATTATAACCAGAAATAAGTTAATATATTTTGAGGGTCCAAATTTACAAAATTGTGGTTGTTTCTTAAAGGAATCCCTTACGGGTTTGGGTGCTCTAGAAAAGGAAAACTACAACTTTTTGAGACTTTTCTATAAAAAATTTTAATATAAATAAATTCTAATACTAAATTACAACAAAAAATACTACTATAATTATAAACCTCAAAACATTTAGTATGTTTTGAGACCCAAAACTTACAAAATGGCGGTTGCTTCCCAATATTACTGATAATATTACTGAATATGACTGATTATTTAAAGCTTTTGTGGAAATTTGCCAGGAGTTAAAAGTACTGTTTTTGAGAATTTTTTTATTGTAACAGTCAGAGAATTCAAATTTTATGAAAATAATTAATTAATATTTTCCACGTCTGTCCAGAAAATGGCTGTTAATTTCTACTATTATATAATCTATTTTTATTCATATATTAACCAAATTTATACATTAACAATGACAATTAACTTTATAAAAATGTCGTTATAACCACCAAAAGTACAAGAAGATGTCAGAAAAACTAAATTATCTTTCATGAATTTGCATATTTATCGAAGAAGATAGCATAAAGAAGCAATAAATTCTCCACTCACCGTTTCTACATTTTGAGAGTAAAAAATTTACAAAATGGTGGTTGTTTCTAATAAAAAAAGTATGTTTCTGATAAACTGAGCAGCAAATACTAAACTATTAAAATTTTCTATTTTTGAATATTCTCCGACCGTCATTTTATAGGATTCTTCACTTTGAGTTTTAAAGCAACATTTTATGAACAAGAAATTGCTACGCAAATTAATTAATTTCGCTTTTCCAAAATGTTGAAAAAATTGCAATAAGTTCTGAGAAATCTTCATTACAAAAAACGTACAAAAGTACAACAAAAAAATTTGTAAAATCACATTTTCTTCCATGAGTTCGCAGTTTCATCGGAGAGGATCTCATAAAGAAGCTCTGAATTATCTCAAAAGTACATGTACTTGTTTTAATATTCTCTCTGATTTTCATATATTTTTTTGAATTAGTGCGTTTTACTTATGCTTGTAAATATATAAATGCAGCGATTTCCATAATTTTAGCATTAACTAAATGAACTTGAATCAAATTCTCCACTCGTTTAACCCTTAAACTTCCTGTGAATCATTAAATACATTAGATTATGCTTAAGGCACAACTTTCTTATCAGGGTGAATAAGACAATGTTGAATTATATATGCATACCCCGATTTATGTGCAAATGAATGCATGTGTGTGTACACATGCCGCATCTTCGTGCTGTACAAGAAATCGCGTGTAAATTACTTACAAATTACTTAAAAGCGTTAATGATAGCATACACTTTAATAAAGGCGGAAGAAAAAATTAAGTGAAGCAAAAAAACGCAGAGCACATAAAAACAAACATGAAATTAAAGGAGAGCAGCAAAACAGCAGAACGTAATAGCTAATAACATTAGTGCATTAATGGCTGAAAAAGTAGGTGTTGAAGGCATGAAAAAATATGCTGAAATGCAACAACAACCAGCTGCTAACCGAAGAATCTTAGCTAATTCACTTCTTCTTAAACTCTTAAGAGCATAAACACACTTACGCATAATTAGACAGCAACATTTGTATATGTGTGTGTGTATCATATGTCGGCAAGAAATCCGCTCTTCAATTTACCGCTTGATCTTCGCATTGTTTGAGCAGAAAATTGTAGCAACTTCAACTGTCAACGCGCCAAGCACCTATCTACATACACACACACACACACACATTTGATATCATTTGACACATGATATATAATATATATATATATGTGTGTGTGTGTTATATTGTTATGTGCACCCCACTTAACGGCTAAGCGTCGACCGTCGATCGACGCGTCTCAGCTCACCCATACACGCACAACTACTTATGAAAAGAGTATCAATTACCCAAACAATTACTTACCTTTTCGCAAATCTCTTTCGCTTTTTATTGCAACAATAAGCGAAACAACAATGCGCACAATGCAACAAAGCCCTGCCGCAAAGAGCCCCTAATAATTGTCATCATCCCAGCAGCGGCATGCGGCATGCGGCTTGCGGCAGCAGCAATGCAGATGCAGTCCATTTATTAGGTATATGCCGCTACTGCTGATGGTAATGGTGCGGAAGTAGGGCGCAACTATTACATACACTTCCTGCCCCTGCCATTCAGGGGGCTCAAGGGAGTCGAGCGGCGAATGTGCGAGTATGTAAATGATACTTTGATACTTTTCTGATTTCGCTTTGATTTCGATTTTTCTCTTGTACTCGGCTGTGTACAATTTATTTGCGACTGAGTGATAGTTTTCAACTACAACAACAACTATCAAGGAGTTTACAAAATTTTTTGCTTGCTTAATATGTATTAGTTACAAAGCAAGCCACCGCTCTGCGCTGTGAAATTGTTGCCATTTGAAAGGGAATTATTGAAAAGTAGTTGAAATGCATAGTGCTAGTTATTGTTGTTGTTGTATAAAAAATTCATGGTATTTGAAAAAAATTGCCGCAATGCCTTTTGTTGCTCACTGCCATATTATGTGGTAGCTTTACATAAATTACAACAACAAAATCGCAGGCAAATTTTTAGTGAAGGTGCTCGCTTGTACGGCAGCAACAACAATTGCGGAAATATTCAGAAGAACAGCGGGAATTGGTTGGGTTTTCATAAAACCAATACGTTGCACCGTGGAGCCTGCGTTTACCATTTATTTTGGTGCAAGTAATAAATTTCTTATTAAAAATATTAAACTATTAACTAATTCATGTCGTTAAAAATACTGTAAATTTCATATCTTTTTTTAATTTCAATTTCATGCAAAAAAATTTTTTTTCAGCGAAATATACATATTTTTAATTATTAATTGTTAACAAAATTAATCCAATTTTGTTTTCTTTTCTTATTTTTTTATTGTTTGAAATTGAATCTCTTATGAGTAAAAACTAATTTTTAGTTTAAAAAATAATAAAATCTTTTTTTCCCAATTTTTCTTTCTTCTATTCGTTTTTTTTTTTTTGTTTGACAATGTCAGTGTTTTATGATTTCATTATAGTCTACCAATAATTCATATTAATAAAATTTGTGTAAATGAATATGAAACATAGTTTTACAAAATGATTGCTTCTTCCATTTTATAATGTTTACAGTCATTATTTAAACATTTGTTTCTTCTATTTAATAATATTTACGGGCATTATTTAAATAATTTGTTAGTCTACAAATATATTAATTATTATTAAATCTTCCTAAAAAATAATTTTAGAAGCTGTTACATTTTAATAGTAATTTTTTATATGTTTTATTTTTTGATATCAAATCTCTCATAAAACAAATAACAACACAATTTTTTCAAAATTATTCTTTTTATAATCCAAAAATCAATCCAATTCATTTTATAATTTCTAAGATTCGTGATTTAATTATGTAACTTCAAAAGTTTTTTTTAATACAATGTATCTTTAATATATCAATTTACATTTTTATTTCCCTTTTCTCAAATTATTGTTTATTTATTTTAATATTACTTACATTTAATATTTACTGTAAAAATTTAACTTTTATTTTTGAAGCTAGTCTTCAAATGCCTTTTTTTAATAAATATTAAATTTTTGCTCAAAAAAACCCACTGTACATAAAGATATACGCATATCGCAGTTTGAAACCCACTTAACTACGTAATTCACGCCCTGGTACTTGAAAGATACTTTGATTTTTTTCATTTCATATTTAACTGGTTGGTTGGTCGGCTCGCAAAAGCGAGTACTTTTTTGTTCGCCTTACGGCCTGTTAACGCTCCTTCCCTGCAATGGCTGCCGCTGATAAAGAGTAACTTAATATTGTAATTGTAGCGCAATGAAGCGCATTTCTAACATCAGCGCTGATTTTTCGCCAATGATAAGCCTATAGCGTAACATATGCAAGCACTTAAACACAAATACAAACGCACCACACTCACACATGCATGCATACTCAGCGCGACGCAGTACAATCGTCCTGCAGCGACACACCAGAAGCTCAGCGTCGCAAAAGAAGAAGCAGAAAAAAAAACTGAATTAAATAAATGAAAAGAAGAATTAAATAAAATAGTAGCAAAAGGTGGAGGCAAAGGTGGTTGCTGCAACGGTTCGTTGGTTGGTGCGTTAACAGTCAGCAGAGGCTGCTAGCGCCCGGCTCGACTGGCTGGTTCGTTGGTTGGCTGGAAATCTGTCGCTTGCCTGTTTTTGTGTGTGTGTGTGTGTGTGTTTGTTGGTACATATGTATTAGTGTAGGTATATAAGCAGCGCTAACTACCTACCAGTTATTTCCCGTTAAGGGCGTAGTACTTATGGTTGCGTCGCTGCGATGTAAGAGCGTATGAAAGCGATATCAGTCAAAATAATCGCATACCGCGTCTCTTATCTGATCATGTAAAAATATTGTAATGTTTCATTTTTTCCGGTTACACACAGTGCGAATTGCATGGTTTACTAGAATTCAGCAGCAGCGGCGACAGCAGCAGTGGGTTTTAAAGTGCTGAGCTGGTGTGGTGCGAGCGAATCTCATACGTACATGTGTAGATATATAAGTGTGTGTGTGTGTGTATGTGTGTGTGTGTATATGTAAATGCAAATATTGCAAATCGGTGTGGCAAGTAAGCGTTTGGTACGGTGCAACTGAATGTTAGAATGACAAGAGCGGAAGTGGTCTCGGTCGCCTTCGGCTTGCTGCAGATGAAAATAAATGCGTTTAGACAAATGTATGTGTATACAAAACTATATGGAATTGAATACTTACTGCAAAAATTGCTGGTGCTTAATATGCGTATACTTGAATACATTAATGGCCTTACTCTAAACTGCTGAGTGCTTAGCTAACTTCATTAAAATTTGAAGGTCATAGTATTTAATTTTTTTTTTTATAATTCAACTACTATTAATAAAAAAATTAAGTTGTATTTTAATTTTTTATAAATGTTTTTAACTTTATTTAAAAGCTAAAGGCTGGAACAAATCAATTTTTTTGAGAGATTGGGAAGTAAAGAAGTAAAAGAGCAATTTCTTTTCGAAGTTAGTCTCCAAAGTCGAAACTTTTGCCTTCGAATTTCGAAATTGAACTTACTGCGAACGTCATTATTAATTATAGTATGTAAACTACTAAAAATGTGAAACTATGAGCATCACTCACGTTTTCTTCCTTAATATTCGAAACAAATAAAAATGTTATTTTTCAAAATATAACAACAACAACATTTTTTAATATAAAGTTTTGCCAACACTTAAGAGTATTTCACCGCCTTTGGGCCACACAAATTGCGAGAGTATAAAATGTTCGGTTACACCGGAACTTAGCCCTTCCTTACTTGTTTTTATTTATTATATTTTTATACAAATATTTTAGAAATTGTGTCAACTTCAAAAATGAATATCATAACCAATTTGCTTCGCTTTCGCTTGCAGGTGAATCGCCCGCTTACCATGAAGAAAGAAGGCATCCAAACGCGTAATCGTAAATTGTCGTCGAAATCGAAAAAGAAGAAGGGTTTGGGCGGTCCCTGCCTACCCATTGGCAGTCACTTGGGCATGGGCGACTTCAAACCACTCGATCCATCCAAGGGTTTCGGTGGCGGCTTTCCAGCATCGATGGGTGAGCAAACAAAAGCAATAAGTTAAAATTTTTAAATAAGAAAAAGATAATAAAAATTAAGTTGAAAATTAAACTTGAGGACAAAAATTCCCTAATGCAATAAAATAAGAAAGCAAATTAAAAAATATGAAAAAAGGTAAAACAAAAAATAAATTAAATAAATTAAATTAAAACAAAACAAAGTAAATAAAAATAAAATAACATAAGTTAAAAAGAAATCAAATAAAATAAAATCGGATTGAATTAAATTTATTAATTTGTACTAAACAAAACGGTAAAAATTGTTAATACAATATATACTACTACACTACTACAATACTAAATAGTGAAACTAAAAATAAAAAAATCAGAAATTTGAAATTTCTGTAAAAACTCGAATCAAAGCAAAACTAAAAAGCAAATTTATAAACTTTTTTTTAGAAATAATTATATATTTGAAAATTATTTTAATTAACTTACAATATTAAATTCCTTATACATTATGCAGCAAAAAAATTAAATTATAATAATTCAATGCTCTCATAATATTTCAGAATCTATACATTTATTCCACAATATATACTTACCGTTTGTTAATATGTATTTAATTTGTATTTTTTCTTTGTTTTTCTTCAATTTCCAGCACAACATGGCCATCTTTCCAGTGGTTTACATCCCGCACATGCGCACATGCACGGCGGCTGGTATACCGGCGGTATGGGCGCCTTGGGTGCTTCTGGTGGTTTGCAGAGCGGTTTCTCAACGGCCGGTTCGCTGGGTGGCGGTGTGGTACCACATTCGCAACCATATCATCTTGGTTTGGGTTCGATGGTGAGTTGCAGAAAATTTCATTACATTACTGTATATAATTGAATGAGAGCAAGCGCGAAGAGAAAGCTAATTGAAAGAGAGAATTTTGCAAATTTCAAGAGTAGAGCAGAAATAAATGTAGGTGATTTAATTAGTAACAGGGTTGTCTCCAAAATAAAGTTATTTATATTTGAAAAAAAATGGAGTTTAGAACAAAATATATATTTTTGAGTTGTTTTCTAATTATATGTAAAAATTTAAGTTTCAAAACATTTAAAATATATTTTGTTAATTTTATAAAAATGATTTAATTTTTATTACGTTATAATACCATGATAATTTTCTAAACAACAAATTTTCATACTTTTGCAAGAAATTATATTTTGCTTATTTTTCCTTTTTTCTTGCAACAAATAGAAACAAAACATGATCTCTACTATTTCTCTAAATTATAACTTACCTACAACAACAAAATCAATACTAAATCCTATTAATTCATGCTTTTTCCGCCGCTTTCTCGTTCAAAGGGCACCTGGCGTACGGATTATACGTGATGGAGCGGGAACAATTTGAATAATAATTTATTCAATTGAAAGTAAACAAGGCAAAAACGGTAACGCAAATCGTACTGCTCACGCAAACAACGCGTTTAACGGCGAACCATACAACTACGTGCGCAAAAAAGAACACAAAAATACCAGTGAACCAAAAAGTCTTTAAGTAAAATAAATTAGCTCTACAACAACAACAACAAACAACTAAGAGCAGTCGAAGGAACGTAAAAACCGTAACCGAACGCCTACGCCTACAACTTAAGCCAACAGCAATAATATACTAATTACAACAAACATATGCATATAACCTACAACTGACTACAATAACCACTTGCCAAGCACAACAAAAAACACAGGAACTTGAAAATATTTGCAAACGATAATTTATGATGGAGTATTTGGGTTTCACCAAAAAACTATTGAAAACTCTTAGGGGCTCTCTCGCCCTCTCTCTCTCTCTCTTTCTCATACTCAAACAACGGTGCTTCGCATAACTGTAAGGCGTTTTGGTTTTGATTGATAATACCGGGATTATCCTGTCGCCGCCAACATTAATGAGTGCAACTGAAGTGGAAGTTCAAGTGGTATGCAACATCATTAGAGTCCAACACCGAGCCTACAAAGCAAACACATAAAGGATCCACACAAAACAGCATGCCGAATACCAAATAACGGCTACGACCAAGGTTTACTCAATTGAGCGTGAGATTGTGTACAACAAAAGCAAAAAACAAAAAACAAAAAACAAAAACAATTGCGAAAATTCAATTTCGACTTGGTCACTTTTCAGCCGTGCGGCCCTCGGTCACGCTGCACTTGTTGCCAATGGCTAAGCCTGGTTAATTGCGCTTCGACGACTTTACCTTCTCGAATGTTTTGCATTCAACGAACGATTTTACGAACGGCTATGCCACTGATCGGTCTGAACTACTGTTTAAACCGCAGCGTTGTGGCTTAGCCAAAGGATTAACTCAAATACGGAAGTGTGGTGTTGGTGTACGTCATTGTTTGAGGCGTGGCTGTGTTTGTGTGTGGAAGTGCCCGTGCTGTTCCTATGCGAAGACTTATAGAAGAGCGGGCAATTGCTTGGCGCCACTTAATTAGCATAACCTTAGAGGTGGAGGATTAATCGGATGCCCTTTAGAGTGTTCGTAAATGCAATTTTGAGGAAAATAACTACGTTAGAATGTATGTATATACTTAGTATGTATTGATGCTGAGAGAATCCCCGCTGAGAGACTGTTGCATTGTGTATTATGCAGAGAAAATTATATAGTTGTAAATATATATATTTGTTACGGTTAACATATATAATTATTATCAATATTATTGTTTTCTATTTATTTATTTATTTAATTTGATTTTCTTTTTTTTATTATTTTTTCTTATTATTTATTATTTATTATTTGTTTATTTTTTTCTTTTATTTCTTTTATTTCTTTTCGGTCTTTTCATTTTTTTATTTTTTTTGTTTTGTTTTTTTTTTTTGAGAACATAAAACTTATTTCCTTATGCGAAAGTAAGAGTAATATTATTTTTAGTGGAATTTTAGCTATTCAGCATCGCGTGCAATTCTTATTTATTTTAGTACTTTTGAATTACTTACGATAAATAGTACTAACTGTATATATTTATAAATTTATAACGTGAATATACATATTTACCGAAAAACATATTTGTAGGCGTAGAAAAGAGCTCTCAAAGCACTTTAAAGCTTTCATATTTTTCTTTAAATTAAAATTTCATCGGTATTTCAAAGAAATTAATATTTCCCTTTTAAAACAAAACACTCAATGCAAAAGCTCATAGTAAGCTCCAAGTAATTCTAGCTTTCACTTTATTATTTTCAAAACCTCAGTTTTGGTTATATAATATATTTGGTTTATAATATATTATCAACCGAAATTTGTAGATTTTTGTTGTCGTTTTCTTGATTACTCTTCATTTTCAAGTCAGCTTTCACCAGATGAAACTGTGAAAAGTGTTCAGTCAAAAAAATGTTATTTTGAAATTTAAAGTATTATATTTTTTCCATTTTGCTATATATGAATTTAGAAAGCTAACAAAAATTACAACAAAAAATGCGTTATTAACAAAAATGCTTAGCACAGTATTCCGCAAAGAGCTTATTAAAGCTTCAAGTGCAAAGATTAAAGAACGCTCATAAAAGCTATTGTTCTAACAAATATTTTTCATGCGTAATAGATTAAATTTTTTTCGTGCGGACAAGTAATGGAAACACACCACAAAATAATAGATTTATATGTTATTTTTAGTAATTTTTGCTGACATACAGCTAAATATGCAAATACCACTCTACCGAAAGGAAAATGAAAGCTTAATAATATTTCTCTCGAACGTTGTTTGAGTTTTAATTTAATTTTTTTATTTTTCGAAATTGAAAAGAAGTTCATGTTACTCTTTGTTGAAGTAAATGTTAACCCAATATGAAACAGCAAAAACAAAACACACTTACAGGGTCAAACTGCAAAAGTAATGAAAGCATGAAAGCTCTTTAGCGAAAGTTCGACGAAGAGCAAATTAACGTCCAAAAAACTAGAAGTAAAATTTTTATATTGCAAAGGAACCAACAACAAAGCACAATTTGTTACTGCAATGCAATTTCAAATTGCAAAAAATTTTAACATAATTAAATTTAGTAAAATAATAAATTGTAAATAAATTCATGAAAGTAAGAAATCTTAAAATATTGATACTTAAGAAAATCTGTATAAATTAATTTGTAAAATGAAGAATAATGCAAACAAAACTAAACTGTGGAGTGATAGCGCAAATGAAAATAAAACAAAAAATTGCCCGAAATAATAAAAAGAGTAAGAAAAACATAAATAAAAAATTAGTAAAAATATGTAATATTATTATAAAAATAAACATAATAATTCTAATCTAAAAATGTGTTGGAAAAGTCAAAAATAAGTTACTAAGCAAATCAAAAACGGATAAATATGAGTAAAAAGAAGAAAATCGACAAAGCGTAAGTCTTGTAAAAACTATTTTTTAATGTAAAAACGCTTAAGTGTTAAATAAGTGTTTTTAAAAGAAAAACAAATTAGAAGATATATTTGAAATGAGAAAAAAATTATAATCTATGTAAAATTTGTAAATAAATTTAAAACAAATATATAGAAAACACTGCACTGGTTTTTTTTATTGAATGTGAACTTTTCAAAATTGCACAGCCACAAAAAGACATTTGTTTTGTAAATAGAAATTAATTTCATTTTAAGTAAACAAACAATTTGATAAATAATTCGTATTTTATGTTTGCTACAAAATTTCATTTAATGTTATTCAAATTGCTAGTATTATTTATAATTAGTATTTTTAGTTGTAATTAATTTATGAAAAACTTCCGCCAATTAAAAATTAAACATTTTACTAATTTAAATATATGTATGTATTATAATATTGTGCGAAGCTAAAATAGCTGTGTCTGTACATTATTCTAAGGTAGCGTGTGTTTACTATGCACATAACTGTAAACTTGTTTGTAATTAATACGCTATATGTATGTATGTATAAGTGTAATTGGCCATATTGATAGTTAAAAAGTCGAAAACTTATTATTAAACAATTAAATTAAATTTAGAGGTAAAAGAAATAAATGTAATTCAACAAATTTGAAATGTGAAATACAATGTAAATGAAAATCATTATTATTATTACTATTATTGATCAATATTAAATTTAATGGCAATCACAAATGCAAAAGTGCGGTGAAAAATGTGACAAAATTTAAGTAAAGTAATTTAAAAGATATGATTAAAGAATAAAACAAAGAAAAAGAAATCAAAAAAAATAATAAAAATCATTTATGAAAAATTTAAACAAATGTCTTCTGTTTTTTTTTTACTGTGTATATTTAAACATTTATATACAACACTGGCAAATACCGACAGCTGTGGTCGTAGATCTACTATCTCTTGAAAACGGAATGCCACTTGCGTCTTTTTCGGAAAAGCTCCTTAGTCACCACTCCTTGTGAAAATAACTAATAAATACAGAAAATATAGGAAATACACAAAAGAATAAATACAGGAAAATCATACCTTGTCGACATTTATTGGCTAGCAGTAAAAAAAAAAAATTTATTCAGATTCATGCAAAAATGTATTGGCTACCATTAAGAATATGGTATGGCTGACATTGCTCAAATAGTTCATGTTAGAGATATGCATATTGAATCTAGGAGAGACGCAACGGTGACAAATCATCATTTATAACGTCAGCTCTCTATACATGTTTTCCCAACCACAAGATTTATTAATTTATCAGATGTAGGCGAATTAGATAACTCTGAACTACTGAACTGAACTACTTTGAGAGGCTTTCTGAACCAATCTGGTTGGCTGTCAACTTTCGTTTGTATTTTAAATTTTGATTCTAATACAAATTATTAGGCATGCATTAATATAACACTACAAAACATTCATAATCTTATCAGATAAAAATTACTCTTTAACATATTGTTTGCATTTAGAGGAAGGATATAGGTGAAATAAAATTACTATAGATGGTGCCGGACTCGTTTTGTTAGCAAAAACCATTATTTTTGACCGATTTTGCTAATATTCGAAATACGAGGTATGTTCAGAAAATAACGGGAATGTTCTTCGACTTTAATGGCATAGTCATAGTCAAACGGTCAATAAGGAGTACTACCTATAAATTCAATGCCGTTTGCGTGAAGCAATCCAAAAAAACACCCGTATTTGTGGAAAAACAATTCATAGCTTTTGCTCACTCTTGCTCAATTCTGCTCACACTTCGTTGCTTGTTCGTGAATTCTTGGCCCAAAACGATACTGTAATAATACCCCAGCCTCCATATTCCCCAGACATTGCTTCGTGTGACTTTTTCCCATTTCCAAAAATAAAGAGAACTTTGAAGGGTCGTCGTTACACAAGTGTAGATGACATTAAAAGCGCCGAAAGAGTTAAAGACTATCCCAAAAATCGAGTTTGAGAAGTGTTTCGACGATTGGAAGAAGCGCTAGCATAAGTGCATAATATCGAATGGAGACTATTTTGAAGTCGACAACATTAATGAATAAATATTTTCTTCACAAAGTAAAAAATCCCGATATTTTTTTAACGCACCTCATATATATACAAGAATAAGTATGACAAATAAGAATGGGCTAAGTTCGGGTGTAACCGAACATTTTATACTCTCGCAATGTGCAAGGGTCAGAGGCGGGGATATGCTTTCATGTGCTGGCATAACTTTATATTAAAAAATGTTCTGGAAGAATTCAACATTCATTATTCGAAGAAATTGTCAATGGATTGCAATCATATTTGGTATCTTATTAACTTATATTAGAGGCCATAGACTCATGTACTTTCATTGTTATATTTTGCTTCGTGTCAGAGATATTTATATTAAAATCTACCAAATTAACTCAAACGTGATGTATGCGATATAAACTCAACCAAAGTGGCTTAATTGAAAATATTAGATGCATGATGAAAATGTAAACCAGAGAAAAGGAAATCCCTATGTTAGGAATAAGCGGCTTGGACCATGGTCTAGACCGATTTCTTTCATATTTAGCACGAAATCACATTGTGTTTAAGAAAACATATCCACTTAATTTCTTTAAAATATCACACATATTGACCAACATAAACGGTTTAAAGTCAGATGAAAAGTCGGGAATCTTATATCGGACATTTTTGGGATAGAGAAAGATCTACACTGATCATATTAACTCCTTTCATTATTCAAGTATATTAGGGAACATATTTTCGCGCAATTTTGTGAAGGTAACTCACACAGTGACCGACATATTCGGTATAAAGTCTGTTAGAACAACGAAAACCATTATATTTAGTATATGGTAGCTGGGATAATTCGTTGACCGATGTCACAGATTTTTGGAAGTAAACTATGATATATACGATATTACATGTTCACTTAATTATGCTAAGATATCTTACATATTGACCGAAATATATGGTATAAAGTCTGCAGGAAGATTGAAAATCCGTATATTGGGTACATGGGGGCTAGGGGAAGCGCTAACCCAATTTTACACACTTTTGACACCAGAGCACACTATTGTCATGGAAAGATAATCCTCCAATTTCATTACAATATCTTACAGATTCCCGATATTTTCGGTAAAAAGTCAAGTAGAGGCACTGAGGTCCATATATTGGACTGTAACACCATATAATATGGACATTAACAAGCCGCGTACGCAATTAATGAAATTTTTAAGATAAGTAATTTAAGATACTGTTCCAAAGATTTTCTATTAAATAACCAAATCGGGCCATATTTGCTAACTAAAACTAAATTATGTCCAAATCAATCCAAAAACTATTGAAAACCACACTCAAAAGCGTTTAAAAATATTTTCCATATATATTATATATCTATCCATACAACATATGTTAAAACTGAAAAGCAGTATATATATATATATATATATATATATATATGAATTAGGAATAAATTAGTGTTATTATTATTACTATATTACGGTGTCAATTCTAGCACTTCGCACAACTTTATTACCGTGCATAATTAAAGTGAACATAAACACCATTAATTTGTATGTAGAATTATATACATTACCATCGAGCCATGATGTTGTCGTAAGTCAATTGTCGTTTGTAATTTGTAATCATAAATTCGTAATAAAAATCCAACGTTCGATGCATATTGATAGACTCAGCCGCACATGCGCAACACACACACACAAATACGCATACATGCGCACATCTAATAGGTAATTTTAATTCATGCACATTGGTTCGAAACACAAATATGCACGTAGAGGCATTTTTATGATAATTTAGTAATAACCAATTCGAAAGGCAATACGTTTGTACACTCACATATATTGCTCAGGCTTAATGGCTACTGGTGTGTTCCTGTTAAGTGTGTCCACTGATTGCCAACAAGCCAAGCTGGCAGCCTGTGCTTTTTCTTCTTTTCACCACATTATTCTTTTATTGGTGTGTGTTTATTACTCCTGTTAGTTGCTCATGCTCACAGGTGTGATTGTTGCCATTTTATTGATGCTTAATGCTATTCATTTCATTTTGTTTCTTTAAAATCTCTGATGCTTACAACATTGTTTATATGTTTGCTGGCAATTTCAAAAATACACATACACATGCATATATGCCTGTCCAGCTGGAAAATTTGCTACGCGGAAATATTGACCTATCCGCTGATTCTTATATTCTCAAAGATATTTGCTTCGAAGTGTAACGGACGGACGGAAATCATTATGCCCTTTATAATATTTACATAATATAGAGTTAAAAAAAACTCACGACCGTATAATGACCAAAATGACTTGACGGAAATCGTTATATTCGGTTTATGAGCGATCGGGAAAAACATGGACCAATTCCTTCTCCATTGACTATTGAATAGGTGTATGGCCAGTAAAATATCTCAATTATAATAACAATAATAAAACTCAAAATTGTATTAATAAGTCATTGCAAAAAGATATGCTAAATTTGGTTGAATTCGATCAAGAAGTTTGTGAAATACGAAGCATAATCTAAAAGTGAAAGGAGTCAAGTCCATAACCTAATTTTTAAACTGTTCCATATGCACAATTACTACATAATCCTTATCACAAAGTTAACACAATTTTATTAGGTTCGAATCGCTCAACTATTTCGTGGGCAATGCAAAGGTCTGAACTTATTCGAATAGAAAGGAAAGCACATACCTGTTTTCCCATGGCCATGGCCAGATATTTGGATAAACATATAATATAAAATATAAATAAACATGGCAGTTAATATTAGATCATTCCGATCATTTTGATAAAAGTAATCTTATACCTAGTCCGAAGATTTTAAGGTCTTACAAACCGCCGTTTGGGGAACGAAACGCATATATAAAAAACATAAATAATTCGATTTCTGCCACTTATAATTTCATATTATAATTTTATAATATATATCTATTATATATAATATTATATAACATATAATAACATATTAACGGAAAAGATGAACTTTTATGAGGACGATCCGATAAGTTCTTAGCTTATAAAAGAAAACTAAAAGTTTTTAAAAAAACGACAGTTTATTTGTCAACACAGTTTTCCTTTAGCTCTATCCCCTTGACCTAGCGCTGCGCCAATTTCTTTAATCCATCTGAAAAATACGCTTTCTGAAGGTCTACAAAGTAGGACTCCGTAGTGACAACAACTTCTTTTTCAACTCAAATTTCTGTCCGCCAAGTGACTTTTTTAAGTTTGGAAGTAAAAAGAAGTCGGACGGGGCCAAAATTATAAAATACGGTGAGTTGTCTTTGCCGAATGAAGCCGCTTTTTCACAAATTCGATGTCGAATCGGCTCGTAATTCGGCATAGTACAGCTTTGTTATGCTTCTGTCAGTCTTCAGGTAGTCGATGTTACATCTTGAGAGTTCAAAAAAAGGTGGCCATTACTTTTCGGCCGATAAGACCGGTCTTCACCTTCTTCGGGGCAGGTTCGCGGGGTGAAGTTCATCATTTCAATTGTTCTTTATTTTCTAATGTGTATCAGTGGATCCATGTTTTGTCGACGGTCACGACAAAACTATAGTCTGATTCTGGTGAAACTTTCTCAGTAGCCAACTGCAAGGATATACCTGAAGACAGGGAATTTCTCTTACGATGGAGGCTTAAAAACAAAATGTAAAAATGTATATAAAAAAACAAAACAGAAGAAAAAGCTTGCCTTTTTTAATTTCAAAACAACTCGCTTTATACTACCGCTTACTTTCATATATGCTCAACTATGAACTTAAATTAAAGGTTATAAAATTTTTTCCCAATTTCGCACCTTTAAAAAAAGCTAAAGAAACCATTTATATAACCAATTCATTAAAAGACTAATTAAATACTTTTTGTAAGCTAAACAAAATCTAAGCAATTAATTACATAATTTTATTCATAGTTGCTTATATCCATGCAGAAGTATTTATAAGTGTTGCAATTAATTTCTTTATGACCTTCTTATATTAATCGAAATCATTTATAAGGACTGAGTATTCGAATATATTAATTTAACCTTCGATAGCATCCGCTCCTACCTTCAGCAAGGTTTGTTATAATCACTAATGAGTATTTAAGCAAAACTACTCTTAAATACCAATACACAAACATAAATACAAATTAAATTGAAATACCCGTACTTGTTCTGTGAGCTGAGTAGCTGAGTAGCTGAACGGCAGCATGATTTTTGCAAAAGTCCACAACTGACGCCTAATTAAATTGGCAAAGTTCGTGTTTAGACCAAATAAAAACTCCTTTGATTTATGTCAATGGCAAAAATGGCAAATTGCAAGCTGAATATTTAGCACGCACACATATAAAAAGTAAATAAAGCAAACCTGTGTGCTTTGTATTCATATTGTGGCGACAGAGCCGTAATTAGGTTAATTTTTGGAGGGGTTTTTTTATTTAGAAGAATTTAGATACATAAAATCATTCGGATTTATACCATTATTTGAGAAGATCAGTTGTTGATTTATATTTAACAAGAGCTATTAATAATTTTTGATTAGATATTTCTTCGTTCGGTATATATGGGCGCTGCGCTCTTATGAAACATTTATACTTGAAAGCAACAACAATGTTGTCCAGCCTCTATTCGATCTACTATAATCTACTATATTTATGTGATTTATACTAGTTGTATAGTCGATTCGCAACTCTCTAAAGTGTTGAATTGAAAGTTGGATTATTTAAAAAGTGTTTAAATACGCTTCACTCTACGTTTAAAATGACATATGATACAATTTTTTTTGAATTTTCGCATCTCCGATGGAGGAAGGTTTTGTGAATGAAAATTTAATTGTCGAAAATCAAATCGCTTCGTAATTATTCGAAACATTAGGGATAATTTTGATATTTTGTCCTACACATTAAATTTGACGCACTTGTAGTTTCAAAAATTCCTTTAAGGAAAAAGTTTTGTTGAGCAAAATTTTATTGAGATAGTCAGTTGTTTCTTTACTAAAGTTATTTAAAAGTAAAGTTAAAGCTCATACTTAGTCGATAAATAATATTTGCTCACAGGTATACGGATACCATAACCGCTTTCGAGTATAACTGACAATACTTATACCTAGCATTTATTTCCATTAATTTCCACGTGGTTCTTAAGCGTGCTGAGTGACTGTGTGTGATTAACTCAATGTTCCATTTCCTCTCTATACCATACTCAATCGTTTCATGTGCTATAAGCTTAAGCCTTCTTAATATTTTCAGTAACGTATACTGAAGTAAAATCTAAACTTAAAGAAAAAAAATGTTTAATTCATCAGATTTATTGAGGAATCTTCATATTTGAAACAACATCAAGGTGCAGTCAAAAAGTAAAAAGTAGTAATTCAGCTTCTCTCAGCTAAGTCTCAGCTCCCAGCTTAGCATCAGTAGGTGGTTGAATAGGATATAAAGTGCATGGAGACATCATTAGTCTGAAAGGTTTTGCTTGAAGTACAAGAACCTTTTGAAAAAGTATTATGTACCGAATTATTTTTAGTCCATGTGAGTCCTTGGATAGAGAAAAATAGTACTGATATCATTATCCGCTTCACTATAGCTGAGTAGAGAGAGCAGATATTCTCCTACCTCCATAATTGCCGTAAATAAGCCCTTAGGGCCTTTAATTTTACTTTGCGAATTATAAAAGAACCATAGTTAGTTTGGCAAGAAATCAGCGTCCCGTTATTTTCAAAGTTTTTCTTCAAAAAACTCCAGGTATATTATAGCTCCACAAGAAAGCTCTCCTAGGCAGCTTATCAATGGTTCGGATTGCAAAAATGTCACCACCCCTCTTAAAAAATATACTCTTGTTAATATGTTCTAAATATGCAGAAACTATTCACCTTCGGTCAGCTGTGGAAAGGCTATGCATGCGTCGGTGTATCGCGTTTCTAATCAGTCTAAATATTCAACTGAATGCGCCCATATCCGTTTCCGTTTTGACTGCAATCACTGTTAACGTAGCAATTCTAGTTGGCGGAGCAGCTAACTTGTTATTAAAATCTGTTTACAGGCTTACACACGCAAACACACACCTCTACACATACATATACATTATATATACACACACTTATACATATGTTAATAGTTGTTATTGGTGTAGTTAAAAGTTTGTATTTTCGAAAAATGTATTTATTAGGCTCGCATGCAAGCAGACCAATCAATTTGTCAAATACAACAACAATGTGGATCTACACAAACGGAAAAAAAAGCACAAATACGTGCCGATTCCGAGTAAAGAAGCAAATAAGTCGAAAATAAAATATTTTGTGAAATGTTGGCGGTAATGAGTGGCAGGCATCAGCTGTTGCTGCTATTAGTGCTGTTATTGTTACTATTTTTGTTTCTGTTGTTCTTTTTTTTTTAACAGCAAGCATGTGTTATGTGCACTTGCAGACGCAAACTATCTGCCATGACGCGCAGCAAATAATAATTTTAAGCTGCCTTTGTGGCCCTTCAACACCTTTCCGTCGACACTCAATAGTAATTTTCAATTAATAATTAAAAAATCAGCTAAATTGTCCAATTACTGTGTTGTTGCTGCAGTATTAGTTGCACGAGAGAAATGCATTTTGAAAAATCGCAAATTGGACAAATAATTAGCGGACGCTTTGGAACAAAACAACAAAAATACTTGCTAAAATTAATGCTTTTACATAAATATAAATACATGCACACAATTTTTGTTGTAATTGCCAATGATGCTGGCATTTCCCGGCCGGCTATGTCCATGTTGTTGTCATAATTTTAATGACACTGTACTCTCGTGTTGTCATTGCTTGTTTCGTTGCGTGTTTGTGTTGTTGGCATTACATTGCATGCATTAAATTACAATACTCAAATTACTAGTTTGACACCGCGAAACTGCAATTGGCGCAAAAAATTCCATAAACTAATTGCTTCTCTATTAGTTTGGTTTATTTTTTTTCACATTAAAAATTCGCTTAATTAGCTGAGCTCTTTAATGTTTGTTTGTATGTTAATACAATTGCTGTATCTTGTAGGGGCGTGTTTCGTCTTAAGTATAGCTTAAGAAAAGTTTCAGCTTCATCTATAAACATTTGAATTTCAACCTCATAACAAGCTGAAAAAAGTAGTTTACTTCTAGTTGTTCAGTTCAGATGATTTCTATGAGAAGGTGTCACAAGATTTACATTGTAGTTAAATCTGACCTTCAAAAAACATGTGTACAAATCTGACAACTGTCAGAAAATTGGTCGGTGAGATATATTATTTTGGATAGTGAGACCTTTGATATTAAAAAAAAAAAAATTATAATATGAAATTCGTGTCTTAATTAAATACTATTTTTACGGGCTCTGCACTCTACAATAATTCATAAATGGTTTGCTAAAATCCGTACAGGCCATAGGAGCATTCAAGACGATGAACCCGATGGACGTCCAAAAAAGGCTCGTAAAGACGAAAACCTCAAAAATCTACAAAATGCTTGCAATTTTGGGTGATTGAGAAAAGATGTTAATCGAGAAATGAAGTTCGGATCTGGTCCTTAACGATAGAGTAGAAAAATCTTAGAACATTCGCTGGAAAGAAATTTAGCGATAAAAACAGATAATCGCCGAGACCTTGGTCTATTTAGAAGTAAAAGACAAATCGTGCTACAAAATTGGTATGAAAAATCCCTATAATTGCAACTATGATGAATAACTAAAACGAATTTCACAAAATAATATGTCATATGTGTAGAAAATTGAAAAAATCTTTTTTTTTGTAATCTCAAAACTTTTCAAGAATATGTCTTTAAAAATTAAAATTTGTCAAGATTTTAATTATTTCAGAAGATATAGCAAATTTGGTAACATGGCATCCAAACCGATCATTTGGAGGTTGCAATCGTGACAGGCTTGAAGCGCTATTTTTCCAAACTCCCACTTCCACAAATTTTGAATTAAAATTTTTTTCACTTTTATTTATGTATTGTTAAAACATAAATAAATATCTTGTTAAAATACTGATATTAAAAATAGTTTCTGTTTTTTATTTATAACACCCGAAAAACACCTCAAACCTCGATACGAACTTTTCAGCGTGCCTGCTAGTTATCTATCCACGGTGTAACATAATCTCTTGATTAAGTTTTTAGGTATCGAAATCCAACTAGTCCTCTCAGAAGTTATAAAACACAGCCGTTACAACCGCTAAACTATGCTGAGTTAATCATGAGTGCTATGTCTGTGTCTATTGCGTGTCTGACTTTCTACAAAGTTGGCTAAGTTTCTTTAGGATCGGTAATCAGAATCTTCTAATTCCCTCTCAATAATTATAGAATTTATCAAAAATTGCATATTAAATTAAAGAAAAAATGTATATATTTATGTAAACATGGCTCGAAGTTCAACTATAAAATCTACTTATCAGAGCTTACCTGATTTACTTTGCTTCAATACTGTTATATAGGAGTCCATTTTACTGAAACACCATTTTATTACCACCACTAAGGTTTATATAAAACATTTCCACATGATTGAGCAGTAAAATTAATTTCTAATGGCATAAGCGAGCACTACTATACATTAATATGCCTCTAAATATATATATATATGTACGTGTATGCATTGTTCTCTTTCGCTTTTTTCAATATACGTGTAAATAAATGAGAGTACATTTGCCTACAATAATCAACCACAACGAATTATCGAACGACTACTGTTCGTCAATGGCCTAAAAAATGCGCACATGCATACATACAAACAACAAATTGTATACCTCTCCATACACACATATCAACTTACATAAATATATGTGCATATCTATATTTAAATGGGCAAGCATGTAAATGAATATTCTATTGCTGATATATTGATTAATGTCCAAATAGCAAAAACAACAAACACCATCATCGCGGTGGTCACAAAAGGTGGCAGAAGTAGGCAAGCCATGCCACAACCACTTCGCCGCATCGCTCGACCGGCAAGCAGATAGACTACACTGGCGACCGTAATGCTTGAGAAGAAAGGCAACCCCAAAAGCCAAGCTCATACTAAAAGGTATATATGTATGTATGTAGGCAAAGAGTAGCAATCGTACCACGACGTGAGCCTTCGAATTAGTAATAAATAAATTATGCCCAACAAAATGACATCGCAGGCGTCGAAGCAGGGAGGGTCATGCGAATGGCTTGTTTCGGTTAGTTTTACATGCATGCATACATACAAACACACATACATACAGGTAAATATTTACAGATGTAGAATAATAATTTCCACAGTTACTAAACAGTTATAATGCATATGTAAGCGATTAAAAATCAATATAAAAATTTCCTTGGTTTAATGTGGATTTGAGTGCCTTTAGTTGGACAGTATGGCATGGGATAATGTGGCGCGCTGCTTTAATATTTATGTTTGTTTTCCTCCTGATTAGATCGAAATGTAATATAATAAAATATACATAGGTACATGACATGGCGCCCCAAAAATGTTACTCAATTGTTACTTACTAGTGCATACTAGTGTATATATAAACAAGCAAGCGTAATACTAATTATACGATATTAAAAATATGGTAAGGATGAGCAGCATTCGCGCGATTACAAAGATATATATAGATATAGCACGATTTAATGCCAGAGTTCTTATATAGGGAGCAATTTACATCCTGAAGACATTGTAATAATTACGCACTAAACTTCTAACCAAATAGTATGGAAATACCAGACATGTAAGTACGCTTTCTCTTCTGCTGTCTAACTTTTGCTAAACCTCGAAATTAAATCTCGAGGTTAAAATACCACGAATGTTATACCTTCGGTGAACCGGGCGAATTGGATGTAATCTATATTAGTCGCCTCAACAGATTTGTGAGAAATTTAAGGCGTTTTGTCCATACACAAGTGTTTTTAGTCCAAACTTAGGAGTTTTAGCATTACAAATTACACCGGCCATGTCAACTGTCCAAGCAACGGAGATCAGGGAACCAGCCACGAAATCCTACATAACCCGTCGGACCATATATTCCCCATATACCAAATATGGAGGTCATCGCCCTGCAGTTTGACTGTATATGCAATGTGGAATCATGCGAAAATGTTGAGTTGGTAAGATTGAGTATCAAAAGGCCCATTTAAAGAAACAAAGCGATAATTATATTTGGGAGGCCTTGTCTATATAATGAATTACAAAGAGTTAATAAAAATATCTTTTCTGAAATTTAAAACAAAATGGCGGCTGCACGGGTGGCTGACTGTAGCCCGGCGTCACTGGCCTTGGCAGCCGGAATATAATTCTATCTCAATTTTGACTCTGGAGTTAAATCCTATTATTTTCTTATATCAAATATAAAAACATTTAGAAAGGCGTAGCAGTATTATTTACACCACTTTAGGCACAAACCTAGAATATTTCAAAAGAATGGTTTTCTTGACTAAAAATATGCACGAAGCATGCAGAAAACAATTGAAATATGCTTAAGTATTTCCTTAAATAATCTTATTTGAAGATATTCTCAAATTTTCAAGTCAACCAATGATGAATTAAAAGAGTTGTGTCAGTTTTCAGTAAAACGTATCCCAGCACGCAACACGTCTCTGGTCGGGCCTAAAACACAAGCACATTACAAAATCCTACTTATAAATAACATTGTATATAATTTTTAAGACCATTATGTAGATAGATGTAGCTTGTAGATCAAGCCAAAGAAAAATTTAGTTAATATAATAGTTCTAACTCTGAAGTGCTATAACCCCTTAAACCATCTTCCCGTAATATCCATATGACTAATGTTAGAATTTTTTGTCCTTATGGTTAACTTTTTACCATATGTGTTTATCGGAAAATATTTGGCGTATATAAATAAAAATTTGTCGAAATATGATCTCGAAATTACCTCAGACATTTCAATTTATATATACATATATGTCTCGAATAATAGAAATCACCGAAACTCTTTAAATAAACAAAGTTATAATGCCATTGTGTCGTGCTTTGCCTTGGGTATAAATATAAGAATGAATAATAAATAATACGTTGATTTAAGTGATTCTCAGTATAATTTTTTTTGTTTTTTGTTGACAAATTGTGTGGTCTAAGTATTGGTTTAACAACAACATATGTATGTACATATGTACATATGGATTTATTTATAATTTTTCCGCTTATATAACTTGGGATTATTTAATATATGGGATAAAATTTCTACTTTTTAGTTTCCATTCCACATTACTAATTGGTTGATCTTTATGAAGACAAGCACTAAATCTATAAATTATAGTGGAGTTTCAGTGATATGACGCGATATGATAGTAACTTATTATTTTATTAGCTATGAATCGTTTTTGAAGCTTTTTCAACTAATACCTATATGTATACTTTAAGCATATGTGACAGCTCCAAATGAGTCGATGGAACACATGAGTATCATTTGGTTGAGCCTGTGCTCTAGTCTTGATTAAGGGAAAACCAAATACGATAGTTGCATTCTACCTTAACTTCGTCTTGAAATTGTAGGAACATCTCTCACCTCTCTTGCTCCGATTTCTCGAAGAAATGATCCAACAATCCAACAATTGGTCATCATGTGAGTCCTCTAGTGGTATTCATAGAAAATTTCTTTTGGAAACGCTCACCCTAACCTCCACTTAGACCACCAAGGTTGTGTAGTAAGGATAACTTCATAATAATATTACACTCGAGAGCTTCAAAGTAAATTCGCATCTGATAACATCGACTTCATACATTTCTGGACCACCCCAATCTATGTATGCCATAAGCATATGTATTCATGCGAGGAAAAAATGAAAAATATTGAAGACGGGCAATGTTTTAATGGTTATTTAATTGTAGATAAGTACATTACCGGGGTAATTGTCAACTTTTAGGTATGTGGGCACATGCATAATACATTTCGTTCATAGGTATATGTAAAACATTCCGAATAAAAATAAAATTATATGTCTAAGTTTTGATTGGGTTTCACCTTTTTAGAGTATATGGTACGTATGGTATGGTCGTATGGATATATGGGTTTTTTCTGCAATTGGAAACATCTAAGTTATGCCAAAACTGAATATTAGATATTTTCTCACTATATTTCTGAAATGATGACAGCCGTTTAACCTTTCAATAATACTTAATCGGGCGACAACTCATTTTGCAATAACAATAAATTTAGACTTAACTTGGGTGCCTTCCCATCAAATAATTAACCGAAAATCACAGTTCATCATCGTATTCTTTTAAGTTCTACAGCTTATCAAAAAAATTGATCAAAATTCTATATATTTACCTGGTACACCCAAGTTTGGATTTTCCGCAAGTCCTTTAGCAACAGCTAAAGCCACCTTTGTATTCACCACTGATGTATTAATATCTTAATATTAGATAATGTTAACTAATTCTACATGGAGAAATTAATTTATCGACCTGCTGCAAGATCTGCTTCCACGTCAGAATACCAACCCACATTTCTATGACTGGCTCCAAAGCGTGAATTCAAAAAGTAACTACGTTGACTGTTCATCTGATCTCTGAATATATTCGAATAAGACCTTTTTCCCTACTAGACTCATAAAATGTGCTTATTTATCTGCTCTGCAATTGAAGGAACCACCGGAACGTGTTAAGAGATCTAAATTTTTTTCAACCTTGGAATCATTATTTTGAAGATAAATTCCTCGGTAACAAGAGTAATATTATTATTACCAGTAATAATATTATTAGTATTACTAGAAATTTCTGTACATCTCATATATTTTATTGGAATTACTGAATTTACTTTATCAACTAAATTGAAATGGGTAGAACTTCAGATAAATATTTGAACAATCTTTCCATAATAATTCTGATAATGCCGGCCTAAAGGGCTGCTTATTTTCCTTAAGTAGCTTTTTAATATCGGAAAACTCAAAACCCACATAGCGGCTGTCTTTCACCACTCCCTCCAAGTTAAGGCCAAGATTTTCCTACACATATGTACGACCACGATGTAATGCTTGTAATTGCACTGAGTAATACATACTGTAATAATAATAGCATGTAAATAATACAACAATAACAAATTCGCCCTCTACATAATAACCGAATGCATTCTCCTAAGATAGTTTCCATTAAATATTCCACGAATGACAAGTAAAAGCTTGTTTACGGAAAATAGAAATGCGAAAAAAAAAAAAAAATAGAGTAGAACGCTCACCGCAAGCGCATAAATGGTTAGCCTGATTTGTTGTTGGCATAACGCACCAAATGCTAAGTACTTTGCATACAAAACGCAATGGCAAATGATCACAGACCACATGCTGGCTGGCCGGTCAACCAAGCTCCAACGAATTCATTACAATCGGAGCTGAGCGAGCTCAAACCAAAAAGGATCTGCACCTCAGCCGGGGGCAAGTAGCGAGAGATGAAGAACTTCTGCTTTGGCAAAGATTGCGGTGCATTTATGGAACTCAAAGTGTTCGACTGTACGATGGCAGCCGTAATATGAGAGCTGATACGCATTCGCTATATTGGGTTGTAGAAGTGTGCCGCGGTTCACGGATACTCTCGAACTTTGTTGACAGCAATTGCTTTGAAAGCTGAGTAGAGGCAGGTTTGGTCAGGCTTTGTGCTATCGAATTAACTTGGACACGGGGGTTTGCGTGCCTGTGTGTGGCTTGGAGTCAAACTATGTCCAAGTATATCAATGTAGTAACTAAGTAAATGCTGTCAATTTGCAAATTTCAGAAATGTTAAACAGAAATCGTGGTTAAATTGCCATAAATGCAAGACAATTGTGCCCGTACAACTATTTGTGCGTTAAATTATTTTTGTACGCATATGCAAAATGTGGTTTGGGCTTCATATATCTAGGTAACCGTTTAGATACTTTGTGTGTATATGGATTAAAATTGTCTGAAACTGCTTTATGAAAATATGTTTATAGTAGATCTAGGCTCCAATGTTGCTGATTGATAGCTGATGAGGCTATACATTTTCCTCGTTGCCTATCCAAATAATGGTTCTCATTAAACTAGCATCTTACAACAAAGGCAACAGACTGGTGTTAGAATGGAGTAGAGCAAAGTAAAGAAAATAAGTAAGAAAGGGTTAAGTTTGGGTGTGACGGAACATTTTATACACTCGCAATGTGCGAGGATCAGAGGCGGAGAAATGTTTTCAGGTGCTGGCATAACTTTATATTAAAAAATGTTGCGGAAGAATTCAACATTCATTATCCGATGAAATTGTCAATGGATTGCAATCACATATGGTACGAGGGCGGGTCAATAAGTACGTAACTTTTGGAATAAAACGCAGATTTTTTGATAAATAAATAATTTTATTTTTCAACATAGTCTCCCTTGAGCTCTATACACTTTGTCCAACGCTTCCCCAATTTTTTTATCCCTTCCAAAAAATATGTTTTGTCGAGGTCCTCAAAATAGGCCTTTCTTTGCTAGATGACTTCATCATTGGAGACAAATCTTTTTCCACCAAGCCATTTCTTCAGGTTTGGGAACAAGAAGTAGTCACTCGGAGCCAAATCTGGAGAATAGGGCGGATGAGGGAGCAATTCATAGCCCAATTCATGGATTTTTGCCATGCCAACTGCACACGTGTGCACCCTTGCATTGTCTTGGTGGAAAAGAACTTTTTTTATGGCCAAATGAGGTCGGTGTTTCTTCAAATCGTCATTAAATCGGTCCAATAAGTTGGCATAATATTCTCCATTGATTGTTCTTCCCTTTTGAAGGTAGTCAATGTGGATTATCCCGTGTGCATCCCAAAAAACAGTCGCCATAACTTTATTGGCTGACAAACCCACCTTGGCCTTCTTTGGCGCCGATTCACCCTTAGAAACCCACTGTTTTGACTGTTGTTTGGTCTCTGGTGTGTTGTGATGGATCCATGTTTCGTCCACGGTTACAAAACGGCGCAAAAACTCCTCCATATTGCGATTAAACAACGCCAAACCTTCCTGTGAAGTTGTTACACGATTGCGTTTGTGTTCGACTGTGAGCAAACGCGGCACCCATCTTGCGGAAAGCTTTCTCATGCCCAAGTGATCATTCAAAATTGAAACCAATGAGCCATGCGAGATCCCTACGGCTTCCACAATCTCTCGCACTTTCAATCTTCGGTCGGCCAACACCATATCGTGAATTTTTTCGATTGTTTCAGGTGTAGAGACCTCAACTGGGCGTCCAGGACGTTCGGCATCTTCAGTGCTTGTACGGCTACAACGAAATTCAGTAAACCACTTTTTTACCATAGATATCGATGGTGCAGAGTCCCCATAGTATTTATCAAGCTTAGCCTTGGTCTCGGTAATGGTTTTTTTTCGCAAAAAATAATGCTTAATAAGCACACGAAATTCACTTTTTTCCATTTTCTCCTCAAATTAGTGGGTAGTCTGATAAAGATAGCTGTCAAACACAAACTAACTGACGCAGCAAGTTCAAATTTTGACAGGAGTCAACTGACAGATGCCTGTTGACGGGAGTAGTATTGTTTTTTCAGTAAAGAGGTCACAAATTCAAAAAGTCACGGACTTATTGACCCGCCCTCGTATCTTATTAACCTATATTACAGGCCATAGACTCATGTACTTTCATTGTTATATTTTGCTTCGTGTCAGAGATATTTATATTAAAATATACCAAATTAACTCAAATAAGATATATGCGATCTAAACGCAACTAAAGTGGCTTAATTGAAAATATTAGATACATGAGGGAAAAATCAACAAAAGAAAAAGGAATCAACGTCCTAGACAATTATCTATATGGGGGCTATGGGAAGTATTTACCCGATTTTCTGCATTTTTGACACCGGATCACATTATTATCATGGAAAGATAATCCTCCAATTTCATAACATATTTAACATATTACATATTTATCTTACAAATTTCCCGATATTTTCTATAAAAAGTCATATAGAGGCACTGAGGTAATAATATTGGGTATCTGGTGACTTGAAAAGTTATAATCCGATTTCGTCTATTTTTACGCATGACATATCTTGAAAGCACTATTTGTACAAAGCTTGATATTCATATCTTAATTGCTACTCGATTTATCTAATTTAAAGTGAAAGTATGACATGAAATTTAAAATTGCGTTATATGAGAAGTAGGTGTGGTTTTTATCCGATTCCGTTTCCATTCTCACAGCACGACATAAGAATGAAAATGTAATGGCACATATCAAATTTGTTGCAATCGGTTAAAGGGTTCTTCAGATATGGAATTTCTCCTAAAAGTGGACGATGCCACGCCCATCATCAAAAGTTTAGACGGATTCCTATGCGACCCTTCCATATCATATTCGCTGTAAAGTTTTAGTGCTTCTAACGTCTTCCTTCAGCGAGTTATCGCACTTTAAGTAGTTTTCAACATAACTTTTGTATGTGAGATGGGCGTGGTTATCACCCACTTTCACTCATTTCCTCCGTATATAAACTGATGCTAGAAAAACTTATTTGAAAGTCGGTTGATATAGCATGGAGGGCGGGGCCATACCCGCTTTTACATAAAAAATGTTCATACAGATGCCCGCCCTACTAGGATCCTCCATACCAAATAACACGTCTATATCTTAATTTTCTGCTCAGTTATAGCACATTATCTGTTTTCGACTAATGGCGTTTTGTGGGCGTGGCAGATGTTCAATTACGCCCACCTGCAACATCAACCGTCTTACGGTAGCAAAGAACACGGGTATTAAGTTTCATTAAAATATCTTAACTTTTACTCAAGTTATTACTTGCCCGGGCGGCCGGACGGACTCGGATTTCAACCCGTGATTTCATCCTGATCATTTATATATACATATATATATGTGTTATATATATGTCTATATCTAACTCGTTTAGTTCTAGGTGTTACAAACAACCGTTAATTGAACAAAACTAATATATTCTGTAGCAACATGTTGCGAGAGAATAAAAATTGAATGAGTGATTTCGACATGTAGAGTTGGTAACAAAATAAGGCGAGTAGATCCTACAACGACCCAAGATGGCACCTATACGTTTACATTGCGCCACAGACTCGAGTTTTGTGATAATTTTGGTGTTTAGCACTAAACACCGCGGTCTATTACGAATATTACTAGATAAAAAGCGTTGCTTTTAGTCGTCGTCTACAAAATTTTTTTGATGTTTGTGGGATTCACACAAATTCTGTCGTAACGATAATGAGTTAGACAGGTTACCACCATAAACGTGAAATTAAACCCAAAATTTCTTAGAAAGCCAACCAGAATACTTGTTCATATATACATTCGAAAAAAAGTTCAGGTGCGAAATTAACTTGATATTACGACCTAGCTCATATTTATGTACTCTGGTTTGTTGGGACTCGCGCCACTGCATTTAAGATCCAGTACCCTTACTACAACCTTAGATAAGATTTCCAAAAGCAACCGATGAGTGATCCTTCAAACGCTTGCAGTTCTGATAAGCAAATCGAATCGAATAATCAAATTAGATTTCATGGCAGCAATTTAGAACAAAAACCCCAGAATTCTGGGTTAATATAAATATAGGCTGATAGAGAAGGTCTTCCAGAACAATACAATAATATGTAATTTTTTGCTGCGACAGGCTTATGGTTTTTTAAGATATTTCCTAGGAATGTTAACACATTTATCAATTTTGAATCACTAAAAATCACTTTAAAAATGCACACTAAAAGTAAAATATTGATGTATTTCAATATACATAGTCAAATTACATATATATGAAATGAAAAATGTATGTAAAGTGTATTAAATATAGTGAAATAGCATGTGTTAGTTCTGATATTTTTTAACTTTAAATTCTAATAACTTAACTATAGATTTGTGGCTGGAGATCCGCCTCTTTCATTCCGAATTTATCTTAACCTCGAATTCGGGAGTTACTTTCCTAGAGTTTACCCCACTTTATTATGCACCGTAGTTGCTACCAAACGCTATATCTATATACCGAATAAAGCAATCTTCCTTCTTTCTACTATATTTATACAGTATATATATGTGTAGTCATATATATTCATATTGTGAAGAAGGATAATATTTTATCCTCGAAATAATCACACATTTCTTAAATAAATATAAGTATATTAATTAATTTCCCTATTTTTTCTCTGCGAGATTTTCAGCGACAACTCATCTATTTGGCTGTCATCTATTTAGCAGTCCACGATTTGACTTTGTTACCAGTCTTAACTATGATATCGTGAGATCATTGGCTCTCTCAAGAAGCAAAGGAGGAAAGTTTGCAACATATTATTAATATCCTCTCATAGATCCTCGGGCAAGTGAGCTCTTCCTTTACTACCCCTTGTTCACTGAATCTCTCACTTGTTTAGAACAATTGAGAGATAGCCCTTAATTTCACCAAATCTTATAATTTCTAACTGATTTCTAACTTTTCCGATATGTCGAAGCATGAAGCATGATAAAGGGAATGTGAGAATATGAAGAGGAAAAGACATCTTCACGCCCTTTTGCTTAGACAAACGATAGGGTACCGTGGTTCATGCACTTGACTCGGAAGTATAGAGTTGCAAAGCCTCGAGTCAAAAATATCAATATCGAATGGAAAAGACATCATTACGATTTTCGTGTATATAGAATAAAAGTAATAACTCTTATTTTTTAGCCTCCAAAATGTTCTTTCCTTAAAAAATTGTGGTGTTATAAATTATCCGTTCTTTACCTCAATAGGGTTTAATAATACCCTACTCTCTGGAATCCCTATTTTAGCACTTCGGTTAGACACTTTGGCCATATATTTCTCTTCTATATCAAATTTGTAATTTTTTGCTGAATTTAACCAATTTTTCCAAATGACCTTGCAGGGTCTGCTTTCTAAATGCGATTCCACAAATAAGATTTAATATTTCACTTCACTGAATTCACGAATGAAGTGGAAAATTATGAAAAATTTTCCATGAAATTATGACAGCTAACATATGAGATATTCGTGCTGTGGTGAATTTTGTAATTATTCTAAAATTCCATATGCAGCTGAAATGCAATTTCGTTAATTCACAGCTGTGCAAACAAAACGCATTTACAAATAAAAATGAAAAATAAAATTAATATAATTGCAAACACATTACTTTATATTTAGCTGCATTATTGCGTTAATAACCAAATAGACAAGCAAACATTGAAGCTACAAGCCACTTGTATACACACACACACATATATATACATCCACATATATATGCATCTACATCTAATATACATATGTGTGAGCGCATTCATGCATTTAGCAATTTAATTTCATTAGAATTTAATTAGAATTATTGTAATTAGAATGATGGCTGCGCTGTTGGCTTATCGCCGATGGACAATCGCTATTGGACTTGCAACAAATAGGCGAACATTCAGGCATACCGATGGAACAATAGCGAAACCATTAACAAATACAAACATGTTCGCATTACATGGATGTGCATGTGTGTGTGTGTGTGTATGTGTGTGTATGTTTGCTGATAACGGCAAATATAGTATTACAACTGTGTACTAACTGCGCATACTTTCTGTGTGTGTGTTTGTAAGCAAATGTCCTCCATGGATTCACTGAATGTCATTATAAAATTAATGTGGTGGGATAATGAAACAGGTGTCTGTGTGTTCGTTGGTAAGCTAAACGGCACACGCACACAAATATAACACACTTACATAATTACATACATGTATACACATCTATGTATGTACATGTTAATGCATTTTGTGTGCGTATTTGCTCTCGATTGTCTATCTTTGCTTTTGTTCCACTAACGCATTGACAGTATTTTATCCACACACCTCTATCGTCATGCAACTTTCAACCATTCCCAATTTGTGCTGGTATTTGTTTTGCATTAATATACATTAGGAAATTAATAATAACACAAACGTACACATACACATACACAAACACACACTGATACCAAAGTAAATAAATAATTGTGTTGCATTGGAATTGGAATGCATTTCGGTGCCATTGGTTTGAATAAAAGCCATCGACTAATTACAAATATCAAAGCGATTGCAAAGTGATAAACAAATTGGAATTGCAATGGAGTTTACCATATATACAATCTCATATCAGCTTACTTATGTATATCTCCTATTGGCATGTATACATTTTCGTGTGTAGCCAAAATGTCAGAAGTAAATTGAGATTTAGACGAATTCCACCTTACAGAATTGCCTGTCCATGTAAAACAAAATTCTTCACACTTAACACACGAAATCCCTTTCCATCTATTTTTTATTTTTTATTTTTTAAGTATGAAAACATTCGGCACTCAAAGGGTTAAGTCTCACAAATCAATTGCAAAAAATTAATACACGTGCTTTCGAAGGTTAAGTCTAGTGCAAAGCGTATGGATTTATTCCTGATGAAGTTCTCTTATATAAGCGATGCGATACGATATGATACTAACCTGTCTAATATACATCTCTGCGTTGTTTGTTACTTAACGAGGTTTCAGAGTGAATGACCTTCTGTCTGGATACATTTAATCTAGTATTGAATAAGTTACTTCTAGCAGAAGATCTAAACCTTTTAGGTACAATCTAAGAGTGAAATGGAGAGAGAAAGAGTAAAAGATTGTAGTTCTCCAAATTGAATAAATAAGCTAGGCGAATTAGCGTGCTAGTAAATAAGCGCAGAATGCAATATCTCCTTTCATTAAATAGGCAGACTTCTGCATTAGTTCACATGTCAACCTGAACAGTCATAATTTTGTAGTCTATATCTTAGAATCGTAATAACTACCGAAAAGAATTGGAATGGATCACTTTGACCAGCAAGTACTATTTTGGACATAGCAGTCAATTGAGTGGAAAAGTCTCCTCACAAAGCACAAAATTTACACTTCATAAATTTCTCATCGTGCTCACTTATGTGCAGAAAAGTGAACATCACTCAATGAGATAATTCTTCGAGTGGTCGAAAGAAAGATGGAGTGCATAATTTTTTAACCGTTACATTAACATTGGCTATTAATTAGCGAATTTAGAGGAATCAGTCTTTTCCTTACTCAGATTTGGTAGAAAATCAATATGACAGTTCTTGAAATATTTATTATATACTCAATAATTCTCGCTTGTGTCTAGTCTCTTTCTATTGGAGAAGGTGGACTCTTAAAGTTTTTAATTACTTATCTCAAAAATTGGTAGCAAAATACCAGAGTATATATCAAAGCTTCCCTTAATTTCCTCTCAGCATTATTCCGAAAAGTTTATATTAAGTTCGATTACGTTAAGTTAGGGTTTTAGTTCTGTTAGTGTCCTCAGTACTTTAGACTTACGTCAGAGAGCTCTCATAGTTCTTAAAATACTCTGGCAGTAACGGATAAACATGATTGTTCAAGATCCAATTTTTTGAAGAAATTTTAATTTGAGACGTATGTACAGCCCCACCACATACCAGATGGAGTCAGCTCATAATAACAATTTATAAGTAATATATTGCACTCTTCTCCTTATAAGAAGACAAAATTATTAGTTTTTTAGTCCTAGCGACTTGTATCAACCTTGTTAACGGCCTTCACACAAATATATGTATTTGCAAATGCCTCTATATTGAAATGATATATGAACACGCATATATCTGCGTGTACTTCCATATAAAACCCTTGCCACTGCCCCAACCGAGACTACTCGAAAGGTGTCAAGTTTCACCTGAGTTCTGGGTTTTGCCGAGATTGGCGAACACCACTCAACACCAATGAACACTTGCAACTGCGTGCAAAACAGAAAGCCACCAAAAATAAAATTTGTTATTGCTTTGTTGTTGCATTTATTGTATGCAGCAGCGTTTAAATATCGCAGACACAGAGACACCAATAAAGCAATGACAACAGTTGCTTGTTTCTTGTAAATATTATGAAATGTTGCCATTTGGCTCACTGCTGACGATCGCTTGTTGTTCGCTGCTGGTTTTTTTTTTTTTTTTTTTCTGTGTGAGCCGATCGTCGTTGGCTGTTTCGCACTCGACTCCGTGATCCTTCGCTCGCACAGTTGGTTGCATCGCTGCATTGATGGCGTGCGATAAACGCGAAACGCTTCGTACTGCGTACCGTTGTGCAATCCGAGTTATTCGGTAGGCATTTGCATTCGCAGAATTCGATGCCATAGATGTATTCCCGGTTTTAGTGCGTACGCGACGACCGCGTGTATATATGTGTGTGTGTCTGTGTGGGTTTGCGTGTTGTTAACTTGAGTTGCAATGTTTTCATGTAAATTATGAACAGATTTGTAAGTTTTGTTGTAATTATGTTGAAAGTGATAATTTAATATGAGAAGCTGTTCGAGACGAATGCAAAAAAAAAAACAAAAAGAGTGACCAAAGGAAAAAAGCGATGACCAATAATGACATTGAAAGATACGAAAAAATGTGACACTGTCTCTAGTAAGGTGCTTATTTTTAGTTTTCTTAGTTACGCCTGGAAAATCAATGACTTCATGAATAACATCTCGAAAAATCTTTAAGTGTATATTTATTTATTTCAAAATTATTCTCTTCAGTCTTCTCTAGGCAGAATTTGGTTACAGAGTTAACCTCTTTTCCATATCTTATTTTCAATTAAGGGAATAAAAAACGATAGTGGGGAAGAAATTGTGAACATGATTTAAGCAAATTCCCATTTTCTTGTGATGGACTATGTGGAATGGCACCTTTCTCTTCACCAAATATGACAGTTTTCACTGATAATATGAAAGGTGATACTTACAATCAAGCCCGGCAAGCTAATTTTACATTTTCATCTATTTCAACGAAGACTATCTATCGGTTGTTGTTGATGTTGTAGGCACAAAATATTCTCTATTTAATTTTGTAGAATATTACCGAGTTGACAGTCCCTGTTCAGATTCGTAAGGATTCCACAGACCCAATTATCGTGGGAACGGTCAACTTATCGATCTTAAGAGGTTAGGCCAGTCTACAGATACAGTTAAAATTTCGAGTGAATACGTGCGATAGTCGATCGATTCGAGAAAATTGCATTTAAAGTTTTATATGCTGAAGTTGACTGACCTGAAAGCTTCTACACTACAGTAGATTGGACAAGGAAAAAATTAGTTTTACACTAGTCCGCCAATGGAATAATATTTTTAAAATCGTAAAGTGTAATTTAAACCAAAAATTAAACAAAATAATGTTTTGAAGTTCGTAGACCTAACCCTTTTGCAATTAAGCAGTAGAAAATTTTTATTCTATTTATACGTCCGTAACCCAATGAACTCAAAAACCTTTTCGACCTGTAGGCAAGTTATTTATGTGATCAGTAAAGTAAGCATATATAACATTCTTCGATGTTCGATGATAGTATTGAAAGGAGCTGATTCTGTCGACTCTGTGAGGAGTAAAGAACACAGTAAGTAACTAACCGCTCCTCAGGTCTTATTTCTTCTTAGTCCTCAAAAGGCACTAATTCAACTATAAACTCTGATAACCCTACATTGCATTCCGACTATGGATCCACGTTATTACTACCTTCGACCTATTAGCCAAGTATGGTGAACATTTGCTTTCAATTCTTAACTCCAAGGAAAACATTCAGGCTTCTGTTGACGCTGTTTGAGACTATTTAAACCTTAAATGGATGGTGAATTGGATGGTGAAACCTTAAATGGTCTCAGTGAATATGAAGAGGTCTCAGTCTTCAACCAATTAAATTTTTAGATAGTCTACTTTCCGGACTTGTTGACTTTGTGAGAACTCATAAAATGTTCACATTCAAGTTAGGGAAGACAAATTGGTCTTAGCTTATAAAGGAAGAAAGTTTTGATATTACTTCTTTTCTCTGAACATTAACAATACTGAACAAAGTGTAAAGGTTACCTACAACTTTGCAAGTCGAATTTTGTAAACCTGAGAGGGGTGCCAAAAATGGCTACTGATTTGATGTCTTCTGGACAGCTCCAGGTCACAGGTTTAGAGGAGGACGCCCTAAGATTAGCTTTAGTTTATGAAAATTTAGAGAGACCTCGGACCTCGAAATTTTGCATATGTATATCCCTCGGAGATCCCTCGCCGCTTGCAATTCTTCCCCATTACCTTGGACCAAGCCGAGTCCTTATAACACATATACCCGTATTTCCCAAAATTAATATTTTATTGTAATTTATTGACTCACACCTTCAACAATAAGACTATGTATATGACAAAGGACAAACGTGTTGTCTTCTCTTCATTCAAAGAGACACAAAGCAGAATTAACCCGCTGACCTGAAGGCGGTCGATGTGACAAAACGCCAACATAAACAACAACACCAAACATAGACGCTGTGAATTATGCGCGCCCACAATGCCATAAATTCTTTTTCTTTCGCCACGTAGTCAAAACAAAAACAATAACAACAGCAAGGAATTGTTGCAGAAGAAATTAAAGCGGTGCGGGCGGAATAACAACCACGTTTACACCGCAACCAAATTCCAACTAAACGACCAGCCAACTCTGCGCCAACCGCCGCAATAAAAAATTATTAAAACAATAATAACAAAAACAAAATGAGCGCTGCAGTGTGAAAGGGTGAAAACGTGTGGCTGGAACGCGCATGCGCAATCAGCCAGTCAACAGGCCAGAAGTAGCTAGCCAGCACGACGACATTGTTGACCAAAATATACCGCTGATGGAGTTGAAGAGAAGACAGCTGCCGCCACACCGCACTGCAGGGCGGTGCTACGAGTGCCAACGATGATTCATTTCATGCGCCTGCCTCAAAATCGCAACCCAAGACTCATAACTACAATTGCCTTGAGTTTTTCGAAAATTGCGCTTGTCGCTCGGCAGCTCGGCAGCTCGACGTCCACTCACAGCGCATTTCGTTAGCCAAGTTGGCATCCGATGCGGGCATTCCTGGCTCCTGGCACCGCGCATAACCAAACAAATATGTACAAATATTTGTATTTCGTTTTTGTTGTTGTTGTTGGTGTAGTTTGATACGCGCAGACTGCTTGGGGTCTCTATGAAATTCAGCCGAGCGCCTGCGCTTACCACGGTCCATGTTTTGGCGAATGTGGCATGGCTCAAATGTCCAAGGAGTTGCGCTGGCTTCGAAGCCCGTTTGTCTGCCTCGTTGTCTCCGGTGTACGCAGTGGACGCAAGCCTCATTTGGCATTTGCTTTTAAAGCGAAAAAATTAAAAAAACGAAAAAAGTGAAAAAAAATTAAAATAATAAAAAATAAAAAATAAAAGCAAAAAGAATAACTAAAAGCTTGGCAATCTACGTTTCCTTGGAAATCGAGTGCCTAGTTGCAACAATTGTTAACCATCTACACAGCAAACAATCCAACAAACAGACAGACAACAAAGATCAGTGCCACAGCGATCGGCAGCAAATAAGCGACTATAAAAACAACAACAACAACAGCAGGCAGCAAGTTGCAAACAAGATGCAATGCAATTCAACGTGTTGGCTAGCAACGGGAAGATGGTCCAAGCAGCCAGTTCGTCGTCACTCGTGCACAGTGTGCGAAGAGGGAAAGTGTTTTCACGCGTATTGTGAGAAAGGTTGAAGGAACTTCGTTGCTATTTATACTATAGTTCAGATATATTCAGATTCCCTATATTCAGATCCCCGAGATGTAATCGATCAACTGTGGCCACAGTCTTTATGTCATCTATCTATAAAAGCGAAGCTCCCACATATGCTCCTAGATCCTGGAGGGCGTCCACAGACAGAAAAGGGTGACGAAATCTCTGGCGGACTTTCTCCAAGCACACCATTTACTTGGGATATTTGACTCTTTCGTCTGAAAAACCACGAAACCGACATGAAACACGAAACATGCACTCTTGCATTCATTTCGCTCGTTTCCTCATCGCGGCTAAAGTCTTGACTGGGAGATAAGGAATACTACAGGCTTACCGAAATATACACATGCCGTGAACCGAAAGTTCGTTTTCCTGTAGGCGGACGGGTTTTTAAAAATGGAAATGCAACCAATAGGAATTCAATGTCCAACTAAATATAAAATGAGGGCAGAAGTTCAGAAGAGTAAATTTTAGCTGGGAAATTTAGCGAAGAACTTCAAGGGCTCCCGGAAAAACAAAGCGGGTTAAAGCGTCAGCATTCTAGCTTCTGTACTCGAAAGCGATCTAACGTCTGAAATTCTAATGAAACGGATATTGAATCCAAAGTCTACGCTGAGCTAGAAACCTCGAAAATGTAGAACCAATTAGTTTTCTCTTGTAAAAACTCAACATTTGTAAACAACGAAACTTGAGAAAATTTAGCTAAACGAGGATTTAAGTAGACAAATGTTTCTTCGACAGTACTCTTTGTAAATATCTCCGCATGCTTCAATATTCAAGAGAAAGGTCCTACGGAAAAGATTTAAGAACAGCTTCAAGTGGGTAGAGCTAAATATCGCAAGCAGTAAAATGAGTAGCCCTGAGGGTGCTGAACAGTGCCTGCTGATGATGTTGATAGAGAAAAGTTTTCCATAATACTCAAGATGGCTATAACTGAGCAAAATGCGCACATGACTTATGCGCTCTTGTGAATCAAATTCGATCTGAAGCGGAATGGAGTGGGAAAAGCATAGGAATGCAGAGCATAAATTCGGGCTTATTCCGATATCATAGACCGACTAGCGATAAAGAGTTAAAGGATTCTAAAAGTTAAGGAAGAGTAAAGGGTTACGCTAAACTAACCTCTCTTGCTTGAAGATCCACTAAATCGATTTATTGATTGCCTTTGACCTTAATTTTAGTGATTATCTCTTCGTAATATCTGCCTTAACGAGTCTTTTTTAATCACCAGCTTTGAAATAGTCAGTTGATGGAAAATTTACTTCGTCGCAATACATTTTTTAATACATTCCTATATACCTAGAAATAAAACGGGTAATCGTTGGAAAGTCTTCGCAACCGTTTCGTCAAGATCACAAGATATTAATTTACTAACCACGAATATAGTTTATGCCCACTATGCTACTACCCTGGCGACCTGCAGACTTGCTCCCAACAACGACAGATAGCGAAGCAACTTGCCTGCTGCCGGTTACTGCCACAGTTCCAAACTGTTACACACAAGCCAACAAACAAGCACCAACAGTTGCTGGCTGGCTTATCATTACCAACGTAGGCAAGCCAACTACAACTGTGATCAGCAATTGGAACGTTAGCGTTGCAACCACGCAATTGCTGCTGATGCTGTTGCTGTTGCTGTGCTGCAGCTGCTGTTGCTGTTGTTGGCGTGATCGTCTGTCTGCAGCAGCGCATCTGGCATTTCAACTTAGATCGCATTTGCCATCTTTGCCAACTCACCAACTTACCAACACGAACACAAACCAACCATTGGAGGGACAGACAAGCTCACAAGCCAAACGACCGCCCACCCAGCTCAGCGCCCTTCAGTCCAACCGCAGCTACTTAAGCCAAATACTGAATATTTCTGCAATTTAAATTCGCAGAATTGCAAATTCTATGGAATCTAGCAGTCAGGCGTATGATTATTTGGAAGTCGTCAGCATTGCGCTCGGCTGTATGTTTCTATGTTGGCAATACTGTTGTGTCGTCAACGGCTCTTTGCTCTACTCCTACCTCACTTGGCTGGCTATTTTGTTGTTGTTTTATTTGTCATCTCCACTGTTGTTGTTTGCTGTTATTATGCATTTTATTTGTTGTTGCAATAAAGGCATTATTGTTTTTGTTTTTATCTTTATTGTAATTGTTGCTGCAGCATCTGCAGCGTCTGCAGCTTGCTGTGGGGGCCCTTAATTCTATGCGCTGCACGAGTCATGACCAAACGGCTGCGCAACAAGCCGAATAATCGCTAAAAGCACACACTCCCACACATATATACATATACATGGTATATGCGCAGATAATTGTAATAAAAACTTATGTAAAAAATAGAAAAATTGCTGGCTTATTGCTGCAATTGTTAACATTTTATTAGATCAACATGGCCGATTGTGTTTCACACTCATTTCAATAGTGTGCTAACATTCCTGCCACAGAGCAACAAAGGTCCTTACAAACATAACTGCCTAACTGCATAGATATGTATATATAAGTGTGTACATGAGTGCTGAAGTGGCATTATTTCAAAGTTTCATTACGCGGCAAATTGCAACGGTATAAATTTGAGTGTTTCGCAAAGCTATAATCGCCAATAGTGGCACACATAGAACTGTACTCCTTGTGTAAAGGTTACTACTTGGTTGTACGTGTAATAATTTAGAGATTTAGAAAATATTTAAATGTTTTGTAGCTTTTTCTTAATAACACACTTATTATTCGAAACTTTTATATCTGTGAGAAGAAAGAATAATCTCGCTGAAAGGACTTGGCCTCCGAAGTCCGTATGTATTATTTGGTGATTTCGTAGGCTAATTCTACTAATTCTTAATGTCAAGCACATCTGGTTTTATTAAATTATCTGAGAAGAACAAAAGGTATACCTACCTAGGTAAAAGGTAGGTAAGGAAAGAACGATATACCAGCTAGGCTGAAATGTCCACAACACCTCCAGGCCTTTAGAATTGCTTTGTAGTCAGATCTAACGGTGAAAAAGACTCGGGTGTAAATTCACAATTGGTTCGTAAGATATAGCATTTGGAGTAACACAAAATTTGGTATTTGAAAAAACTGTAAACACTGTTTTTTATTGGATGAAAATGCGCTGATACCAACATTTGGCTTGATAACTGTTGTCTGGATTCTGTGCCAGGCGAAGCAAATGCTCCGTAGTGGTTCATAAAGTTAACTAACTAAGACGATGAACTCAACACCCAAAAGGCTAACTGCGGACGAAAACTGTGAAAAAAAATAGTTGTCAAAGGAAGGAAGACCGACCGAAGATGCGACTACCTTAAAAAGAGAAAAACCATCAACAGCATTTTTACGTAGTGTTATTGAGACATTTGAAGGGTGAAATAGCGCAAAACGGTCCTATTTGAAGAATAAGAAAATGCTGTTTCATCAAGACAACTCAGCGTGTCACAAATCATGGAAAACGATGACAAACATTATGAACTGGACCTCGAACTGCTTTGACTTTCTGCTTCCACCGTATTCTTCGGATCTAACTCGCGGAAACTTTTTCTTGTCCTTAGATCTCAAGGGAAGGATGCTAGAAAGAAGTTTGACGACAATAAAAAGTAATCGCCGAAACTGAGGCCTTTTTTGAAAGAAAATACCAATCCTTACTAAATAAATGTTATCGAAAAGTTGTAAGATCGCTATAATCTTTATATCGCCTTAGACTATAAATAAGGCAACTCAATTGAATAATGCTGAATGAGGCTTAATAAGCTTCCACTTAGGAATGCAATGGGTCTAATGATGGCTTAAGTGCGGTCGACTGCAGTCAGGCGCTCCTGCAACTCCCTTTTCAACCAACCAACCAACAATATTGATTAATAAAATCGTATATGGCCAAAATACTTATTTTTCTTTAAATTGATACTAGTTTTGATAACATGGCTATTTTGCGGTACTATATATACGAAATTTTTTTACCAAATATTGTTCAATCATTTCAATAGTTTGAGAAGTTCACCGTTTAGATAGCGGAGGTAACCCATATCCGGTGAAACTCAAAACAACATACACCATTCTTCTTTGTAAGACTGTGTTTTAAGTTCTATATTTTTGATATATACATGTACCTGTTAAGCAGATAGGTAGGCTTAGAGCCTACTGGAGATACTTTTAGACGGAGGAAATTGAGGAGATTTGACAGTGAAGTGAGGAGACAATTTTAGAATTTACCTTAATCGGAAATTACACCCGCAGAGTACTAATTCTGAAATCCATAATCATTCTTGGATTATATTTATTGAGGACGAACAAATCCAAGGGTATTGTAGTTAAGTGCCCAAAGTTTTAATTTCAATGTGACTAAAATATTTTGAGGAATCTCAAACACACGAACTTTTTTTTGCTAATAGTATAAGCATAAGTATAAGCTCTTATGTCTTCCTCATCTTTTATGCCAATGTATATAAGTTTTCTATTCGACAGAATGGATTTGAGAATATTAGGGAGCTAGTGCTCGTATTCGATTGAACAACCACGCAAGTAACTCTAAACCTGGTATCCTGATCTTGAACTGCTTAGAGTAACGCTCGCCGTTGCCGTCGCTGTATTAATTAATGAAATGTTTCCTAACTTAAACGCTTTTCAAAAATATTATTAAAACAAATATTATATATATCTATATATATATATACATAAATTGAAAAAAATGTGTTGGAATTGCATATTATGACCTTGGTCAAAATACATTTCAGTAGAAAAGTAATAAATACACATAATAATTTCGGCTTTACAACACTTCAAAACCGTATTCAATGTAAAATTTAATAGGCGACTTCCACATACCAACTAAATTGTAAGTCCACATACATATATGTATGCGTGAGTTTGGGAAAAAAGCAAAGGTAGCTCACACGACGCTTTCGGATGCGAGAGCATTACATACATGTACATATATATATATATATATGTATATTTCTGTGCATCGGTGCAGGGACACTGAGGCAAACAGTACGCGCGGTGAATCGCTTATCTGGTGTAATCTTCATACTTGGATACACGCGGCCTTTTTTAATTGCTTTAATACGACAGAAAACGGCCAGAAGCTAAAACTAAACAGAAAACAACAACAACAACGACAACAACAAAAGAAGGCAAAGAAAAGCGAGGAAACTCAACGACAAAACGTGAGTAAGCCTGAAGGCAGCGAATAGCAAAACTAAATGCATGAATGCTAATATATATATGTACATACATATATAAACATATATGTATACATGCAGACTAAAATGCAAACAATTAAAAGTATAGTCTAAAATACAATTAAGTGTTGTGAAATTATGGAGACAGGAGACAAACTTGCGATTGTAACCCATAATTTATTTTGGGCAAAAATGCATGCAAAGTAAGCGCACACACGCATATACACACACACACACATGTATATAAAGAGTCCATTTGAGCGCAGTTTAGCCGACCACCGCTTAATGATCCTGCAGGATCGCTTCGTTTTACCAATTTAAATACTTTTTTTTTTGTTTTTGTTTCCTAAACTCGCCCTCTATCTCTCTATTTCGCTCGTTGGCATTCATTGCATCTAAATTATGTACGTTGGTCAGACTAGGGCTTCAGGAGCGTCGTTGCTTCTGCGCAGATCGCGCGCTCGCATTACAAATAATACGTGTAATTATGTCGCTTCGTGTCACCGCCTTCGGTGACAGCCAGTGAACTGCAAGCGAATCCAGCTGTATATATGTAAGTTTGTGTATCCCTCTTAGTGGCAGCTCATGCCACACTGTCATTAGCGCCTGCGCGCGTGATTCGAGGCTTTGTCAGCCAACAGAGGCAATGGCCAGTGTCATCGTTTTGTGGTTGTAAAATATCTATAAATGAACATATATATAGAACAATGCATCAAATTCCATTGCATTTCATGCGTTTACAATATTTCTACAAATGCTTTTACGTACTCCTACGAATAAGTAAGAATGTGTATTCCTTTTGTTGTAATATGAATTGTTATCATAGTTGCAATTCTTTTTGTTGTATATTGTAAGGTAATGCAGCTTATTGTTGTACACATATATATTCACACATGTGTGTACATATACAAAATTATTTTAGACTACTCGATAGTGCTTGCACCCTGATGGAAATTTTACATTTTCAGATGAGCGCTCCAGGTTACAAACAATCAACAACTGCACTGTTCGCTTGAATGAGATCCTCACCGCTATCTGAATGGAATGGAATATAATACATAATTTAGTATATAACGAAGATAAATTCAGCAGCACCACCCAAATAAATTCAAAAATTGTGATAGGACCAGAGAACCAATACGTTCTCCTCTCGGATTTATATATTTATTTATATATATTATATATTTACTCCTTCTTCTATTGTGTAAGACACAATCAGAAGCAGTACAGAAGCAATCATATTCAGATAAGACTATGCTCATATTGTGGAAATGTCTCCTAAGTCTGCAGTGCCATGAGTATATTTTCCTTAGAGAGGTTTATTACTTTTTAAACCGATAGTTTGCAGCCAATACTCGTCTCTCTCTACCCTTTTTTCTTTCCAGAACTATACATTTTAGTATGGGGACCTACTACAAATAAAGCTTCTGGTCCCATCTGCCAAACAGCTGCTGAACGAGTTTGGTCATCTGCCTGCTCATTTCCGGCCACGCCTCTATGTCACGGAACCAGTGTCTTCAATGCGCTACAGTAGCGATTTAATCTCATAATCAAAAATCATAATCAACAGACTATCACTTAGTTTGCCGCATTAGAGTGAAGTCCTTCCACTCATATTTGCTTGGTTAATGGTAAGCCTCTTGGTGAAATTGGTGCATTTGATGACATTATTCTAGGATAGGGTGGCCTCTAGGATTCACTGACTGAATTATTTCTTCTTTTGGAACGTTATCACCTTTACCTTTACCGTACCTTGCGCCGTAATGGTAGGTGGGGTGTGAGATCCCATTGCACAAACTCATATGTGGTTCAATCGACGCTGCGTTAAAGTATATTACAAAATAGATATTGCAGTTTCTTCCAACAATGCATTTTTTATCCCCTCATTGCTAACAAATATCCTTTCTCTTATGGGTCTTTAGAAAGAGGAAAATTTCCAACTTTGTATGATTGCGAATTCAAACATATTCAGAACAATCTTCACTGACACAGATCTTATAGTACGTCAGAACTGGAAACATATAATAAACGGGATGCAAATTAGATAATTAATATATCGATTTTATGCAAAGTTTAATCATAGTAAGCCAAAGCCAAATTTCCTAAAGGGCATTTCAACAATTTTCTAGCCACATAAGTTGGTGTGTGCACCTACTCATGTCATTGCAATGCGCCTGCGCCAACGACGCAACAACATAATTACATTCTCGTGTTGTCAATGTCCAGCGAGCAGTTGCTAGCAAAACAATTAACTGTCAGGGCGCCAACCTTTGCAACATTAACATGCACTGTTAAATTGTTACACCATACCATGGATACATATGTAATTGCTATATACATACAGCTATTGTTTGCATTTTTCCATGAATTATTATGTATTTCATTATGTTATTATGTTTATAATTAATACTCTTATATTTTGTGCTTAACATGTCATTTTTGTTTTTATTTGAAAGATTGTCCGGAATGTCTATTTAATGGCCGATAAACATCGAATATTTGTTGCATATCCATTTTCTGTTAATTTATATATATTAACTTTTAAAAAATACAATCACTGCTATGTATTATTTTATCTAAGTACGTGATTACAGTTAACATATAACAATTATGTATATCATCTATACTTACATACATATATGCATTATTTTATATTCACAGGTTGCTCTCTTGATAGGTAGATATGGGAAGCATAAAAATGTTAGCTAATTGTAATGAAAATGTCTGGTTCATTTCCGGAAAATCTAAAGAAAGAAGTAAAATTTAAAAAAGGAGTAAGTAAGAATTTAGTTTCTAATTTCTAAATTTTGAAACATAACCGAAGCTTGAATATTAACCGACCTTTAGTTATAAATGTGATCTGTCTTCGTTTCAGTCATCTTTGGAGAGTGAAGAATCGAACAAACAACTGGTTTAAATCAAATAGACTGAAATAAGCTCTTTTCGGCTAGCCTAACCGCGGAGAGTAGATGATTACCGAGAAACCATTCCCTAACTTATCCATTATCCCAAACCTATTTGTGCTTCTTGTTCTGGTGCTTCTTGTTTGGTTGTTTCAGTACCAAAAAACATTTTGATAATAACTTGGTTTCTAGCAGAATCCATGTCTTGTGTTTTCTATAAATATATTAATTAAGATCTTTAATTATTAAGAACAATAAATAAATACTCTTTTGCTTAACAAAACATTTTTATTGACATTTTCGACAAATATTTTACGTTTAAAACATCCACAATAGTAAAACTGGTCTAAATTCTGTAAAAAAAAACTTGGTAACCTTGAAGAGCAAATTCAACTCACTAACTTTGTTTTTTTCTTTAGTATGTATCTTTTTTGATAAGTGATTAGGGCCTTCTATAGATCTATATTGTTAAATTTTGATGAAACAATTGAATTGCCATAATACTGTCAAGCTCAATATAGGCGGTTACAGCTTAATCAATGTTGGCTTCAAAAAGTTTGTACCAAACAGGTTGGATCGTGTGTTAGTACCATCTTATATATTCCAATATCGCTTATTAAACAGTCCATTAAATTAATTTCCCTATATACTTGTAAATATTGAAAAAAGGTACGAGAGCGAGTTCGGGGCGGATCCGATTTACATCCAACTATTCTATAATACAATACAATTATTTAGAAATTTACTATTCGGGAAGTAATACATTGAGTTTTAAAATAGCAATGTGAGTTAAAATATTTTAGTTGGGTAGGTACTGGAATATTATATATTTAAAAAAAACTTTTGTGATCGGTTTTCTCATATGTAACAACTCTTTAAACTCTTGGTCTAAAAAAAGCACGTCTACAAAGTTGAACCTTAGCAAAGTGTTAACCAAAATTTTCAGTCTTCATTTTTTTTTTGGATGAGTCGAGACCTACTTGGGTGATATCAAAAACTCTAGATTTAAATTTTTAATTATTTTAAAATATATACTAATTGAGATTATTTAGCATAAAATAAACGTACATACATACAAAGGTTTATTAAAAAAATACTAAATAATTTTAGTAAAACAAAATAAATATTTGTTTATTATTATTTATTGTCTTTCATTTGCAGCCCAACCACAAACGCAAGCAATTAAAGCGTATACCCTCGTACTTGTAGCGATGCTGCGATGGAAGAGCACCTGATTTGTTAAGGCGGAGCATCGGAACAACAGCAACAATGCGCCGGTTGCATAAATTATGATTTAAGTTGCATGTGAAGCGACAGTCTGGGATATTATTGGCTGTAAACGGCGGTGTATAAAATATCCGCTAACAAACAGACATATGTGGTACATATATTATCATATGCGCTCGCGTATTATGTATGCATGTAAACACATATGTATATGGAACCCCACCTATGAAAGCAGCAGTTGATCTTATATTGCTTGTATCTGAAAAGAGTATGTGCAGAGGTGATTAGAGCAACAATTCATCAACGAAATTGTTTATATAAGAAAATCACAAAAATATACATAAATACATATGTATGTATATTAAATAAACGAAAGCAGAAAGAAAAAAATGTCGAAGGTATTTTAAAGGTGGAGAAGTAATACAAGAGGTATAAAGTAAGAAACTGGGTATAAACAAAGAAACACCAGAAATTGTTGTTGTAATATTTGGGAATGCAAATAAACTTAAGCGTGTGAAATGTTTATACATTTGTTAAGTTATTGCTTGCTTTTTAATGAAAACTATGATGAGCATATAAATGTTATAATATATACAACAATTTATATAGACATGCACATATATGTAATATATTTACGTAACATATATATACAATATATATATATAAGGCCAAGTTATGCTGATTTCTGTTATAATTAATGTTAATATATTCCATAATTATCTACGGATTGTAAAGAGTCCAGGGTAGAGAGAAAAAGCGAGAAAATTAAAATAATTGTTAGGTTATACAAAAGTACTGGTATGTGAAATATAATAGATTTTTAAATTGAGTACTGTGTGTGACTATTTGTTTAAATCCCAATCGGCCTATTTTCTGGGGCAGTGGACAATGTGAACTATAGATCAGCTGACATGATTTAAAAATTTTTGATCGGTATTTGAACCCACTGCACACTAAGTATTTGCTGGATACTATTGTTGTTTTTAGAGCAAAAAACAAACATTATCAAATAATTTGAGGATGACTGTTAAGGCGGTATCATAATTCGTTAAAAATAAGTCTTAGTAACCCTAATTTTGTAGTTCTATGTAGTACTATGCACTTGGCTATTAGGCAAACACTTCTACTTCTACATATTTCATTGTTCCCCAATTGTAGATATGTTGGCAAATAACCAACCCATTTTCACATAAGGGGTACCAGGAATACGCTTTATGCAAACAAGCTACGGAATGTCCCTCTATAAAACCTTTGAAAATAATTCTTGAACAGCTTCTTGAAATTCAGCTGGGTAGAAACTTGAAACTACTCTAGACTGGATATGTGGCCTAGGAAAGGTGATTTTCTGCAAGAAGAAATTTACCAACCCAATATTCTTACCGACCTGCAGACGATCTGGTTTGTCTTGATCTGGATCTCATCATACCTGTTGGAAAAATTTATAAATAGAGTGAGGAGCTATTGCCTAGTTATATAAACTTTCAGTGCTTTCGAATTTTTCAAAACTAAATAAAACTAATCGAAGTGCTTTAGCAGACTTAGCAGACTTAGAGTGCTCATATTTGACTTATCTTGACTTATATTTGAGATTCAACTTCAAACGTTAGATCGCGAAAAATCTGCCAAATGTAAGGCCCTCATTGAGGATGACGAATCGTTACAGCATTAGCCTTGCGAATATCCAACTAAGACCCGACAGAGGTCGATTCAACCAAAAATGGGTAAAAACATTAAGTGACTTACGAATAAAGTAAAAATTTGGAATTATATACATACACAGTAATCCCTTAATTCTAAGAAACCGTAATTTCTTGCCTTTTTCTAAGGAGTAAGAATCATATAAAAAAAGATATATATAAAGTAAGAATCATAATACATAAGAATGTATACTAGAGTTCATATAAACATGCACAGGTATATCGCAATTTTTAGCATATTTAACATCCATAATCTGCCAAAGTTTCTGCTTATTGCATCCGCCGGAATCAAAAAGTCCCGACTTTACATATATAAATGTATGCTTGTGTTTTCAATGTTTTTTTCATTTTCATTTCTTATTTGTTCATTTGTATTTTTATTTTATAAAATTTTGTTTGCATAAATTAATTGTTAGACATAATAAGATGCATGCGATTTATTGCAAAAGCACGACGTTAATCTTCGTTCGCTGGCTTACTCATGTATTCACGAATTATATATGTAAGTATATAGTATAAGTACATGTACATATAGGCGTCTTGCCCGTTGAGTCTTCCAATTGCACCAACGAGCAGCGAAATGTCAATTTTAATTGAATTTGTGTACGATATGCCATCGCGCGTACCCCCAGCATATATGTTTGTATGTATGTATAGAGGTGCATGTGTAAATGCTGGAAGTATTTATGCGATGTGGCACGTTTGGTAATAAACATGTCACACTGTCGCACATCGCATCAGCATGTGTCAGACGCGTCTATTGCGACATTCGTCTCAGCGTCCGGCGGCTAGAGAAGCGCGCCCGACTTGGCAGATGCGGTCAAATTGTGTTGTTGCAATGCATACATGACATGACACATAAATGCATACATACACACTCGTGCATAGGTACTGAGTGTTGTTAGATACTTGTACAACAATGGCAATGGCAATAACAACAGTTCACGCAAATTGCTTATAATGTTAATAAGAAAAAACTGCGAAAAGTTGCGATTAACAACCAAATGGGTTAACAACATGTAAATGTATGCAAAACATTGTTAAATAAGATATTGGTAAAAATTTTCCATTAATTTCGAAACGTCACAATTGCATGTGTATTGAACAATTGAAGAAATATTTGCAGTAATATACGTGTATTTTTTTTGAACAAGATGATCAGTTGTATTAAAATCTAAGTAAAATTAGTACAATAAAGTCACATCGGTTCCATATTAGACCTCAGCGAATATACCTTTACCAACCTTTTATGAAAGTGTCACAAATATATCTCTCAACCCTTCTTAAATTCAAAAACAATTAAAGCGACAGTCGCAAGGAGAATGGGCTCTAGTATTAGGCACAACAAGGATATATCTGGAAAAACGACAAAACTTTGCGTTACAAAATTTGATGAGATATTTTAAGGGGTATTTTTAGAGTATTATCATAATTATATCTCCAAACAAAATATTTCCGATCTTCGTAATCGAACTTAAAGAAAGTATTAAGCAGTTTTAAAATATTAGGTCTAGTAAAAACTCCAATAGATGGCTTTAGTAATCTGTATCTCGGCTCAGGCAATTGAAAATGTGAATAGAGTTTGTAATCCTGATACTGTAACAGCCATTCATGCGCAATTTTGGTTTCGTCAATTCCATTCCAGTAATTTTGATGTCAAAAATGCATCATGCTTCGGAAAACCAATTGTCGAAAATATCGATAAAATTGTGGAAATCGGCGAGTCCGACCGTCACGTCAGCACTGTTTCACTGTTTACACAGGAGCTGAACATTGCACAAAAAACTATTTGGAACCATTTAAATAAGGCTCGATATATGGATAATACACGAGTCAACGCAAAAAACCTCATGGACAGAATTTCTATTTGCTAATCGCTACTGAATTGCAACAAAATCGATCCATTTCTGAAGCGAGTGGTTGCTGGTAATGGAAAGTGGATCATTTACGACAACGTCAAGTGAAAACGGTAGTGGTCGAATAGGGGTGAGCTGGCGCAAACAGTGGCCGAGCTAGGATTGGCGATCAGGAAGGTTTTGCTATGTGTTTGGTGAAATTCGCAGAAAATCATTTACTATGAGCTACTCCCCTACTGCCAAACTCTTAATTCGTCTATATTGTCAACAATTGAAAGTATTCGCCCAGAAACGGTCATCTCTGGACAATAGGAGAGAAATTGTGTTCCATCAGGACAACGCCAGGCCACACACATCGATAGTAATTCGCCAGAAGCTCCGGGAGCTTGGTTGGGAGGTTCTTAAGCAACCAATTTATAGTCCGGACTTCAACTTCAACTTATAATCCGGCACCAAGTGATTACTACCTGTTCCATTCTATGTCGAATGATTTTGCTGGTGAAAAATTCGTCTCTTGAGAAGCTTGTGAAAATCCAAAGACCCATTTTTTTGTTAAGAGGGACGAAGGTTTCTATGAGAGCAGCATTACAACTAACAAGTTATTGAACAGAGCTATGCATATTTGACCTAATTCTGATCATTATAATTATGCTAAATAAAACCTTGAATTGAATGCAAAAATAATAAATTTCTTTTTACTAGATCTTATATCAGGAACTTGAAATTATCAATAGCGAAGAGTTCCTTATAATGCTGCGAATACCGGAACACAAATTTTAATCGCAAGTTGGTAAAGAATGTCAAGTTAATTCGGTATTATGGCGCCATTTCGCAAACTAATTCAAATAAATGTATCATTCCGGCTTAGGTCCTATGGCTGATCCCAAAATGGAGCTCACACTAGGACAGTATTTTTGAAGCAAGAAAAACAGCTATAGTTGGATCTCAAATATCGATAGAGCACTCTGAATCCATCAATCTGCTTAGGATTTTTATTTCTATTCCCACTAGTTCACCTGGATGTCTGAATGTATGAATTCCGAGATATTTTAGCCTTGATCTATTCAAGAAGGATTCAAGAATGAGGGCTAGCCTTGCTGACGGCGAAGGTAATACTAGATCCCTGACGATTTATCTAGGGACAGATAAATCTTGTAACTGCGGAAGTACCGGCAGTTGACCAGCGCAAGCCAAGTGCTTACTATAACCAGCATATGCTTAATGGAATACGCTGATTTCTAAGCACGATAAAAATAGAGTTTACGGATTTCGTTACATTATTTTTTTTTGGAATGCATTTGACAAGTAGTTAGTACATTAGTTCGTGACGTCATGGACAAGATGGAGAAGGCTTTCTTTACAATTACTGTAAAAGTTTGACAGTTCGTTCCGTTTGTGAAGAAGTATCTCCGAGTTCACCGACTGGGCGAACGAACTATTTGTTCTCATTCAAGGCATACTTTTTTTAAATTTATTTGTCTTTAAGCTATTGTGAAGAACCCATGTTTTGAGTATGAATGAAAACATTTTCCGTTTTGACGGTGTGTATTTCAGACATAATCGATCTTAAGTAATTTACCACACTTGAACTAGGTTCGATCTCAATTTCTGACCAACGCAAAACAGTATTTCGTTGGTCGCTTGTAGATTAGCAATAGAATACCTTCAAGCGCATTTCAGCCAAGAAAAAGCTTCTCTTAAATTGTTTAGAATATCGCAGTCGACTTAAAACTTGTAGGCACCTCTATTGAAGGCATCCAGTTGAGCTACAAAATACATATGACTCTATGTGGAACTCCTAAGGTGTTTGCTCGAAAGTACATTAAGTAAAAGTACATTGGCAAAGAAATGTGCCCTGAGAGTTAGTAAGAGTACCAGACACTTTCAAGAATTTAAAATATATTTGCTTTCAATTCTTAGACACAGCATTCATCACAGAATCCAAATCCAAGCACAGGAAAACTTGTCCCGCCAACACATTCTAAAAACTTATAACTAAAAACCTAGAGTGGTTGATGGATTGTATGTACTTAAAGCTCATTCATGTTATAAACACAAATAATTTCTCAACATTACCGCTATAAAGTGTTAGACCAGCTTAGGATTTTCTAAAAATCAATTATTTCCTTTGGCTTAAGGTACATTTTACGCTTCTAAAATTATTTGAATCCATTATTTGAATAGTGAAAAAAATTGTCTTGTTCAATACACTGTCTTATGTATACTAAGATACCGTGTTTTATTTCGTTTCAGTTAACAGAATTCAAAAGAAATTATCAAAGACACAACTTTTTTGTAGCTCTGGACTGATCTAATCCCTTAACGAAATTTTTCTTCTGAATTTTCGATTTTGGAAAATGAACGAATAGTTTATTCGATCACTTTAACGAATACTCTGCGAATTTGTTTTCAGTTACTGACAGACAACAGGTGTTGCAAACCTGGAAAGAAATAAACTTTTCTTAGGCACCAAAAGATTCAAAATTACGACAGCATCATCCTTTCGCTGGTTAGAGCGGAAGTATGCAAGTACACAACCTTCAGATACTCCTGCTGACGTTGCAGAGGGTCAGAGAGATGGCAGAAAGAATGATCTTCCCTTTCAAATGATCAATAGGTGAAGGACTAGTGGCAGCTTGATAAAATGACTAGCGCGAAGTTATGAAACGTGCACAGTAACTCAGGCGGATGGAACGCCAAAAGCAGGCAAAATAATATTTACCACTGAATGCTGTAACTCATTTAATTATATAATAGTTATACATACACTATAGTACATATATACATATGTATGGACTTAATATCCAACAGCCGTCGGCAATTGAAATTGATGCGCTAAATTTGAAATGGAAACGCCAGCTAATCCTAGGCGCCTCATCAGCTTATGGTATATGTCGATTTCAGAAATGCTTGGAAATGCTTGCGCTTCAGTTGATGTCAACACAATTTGAGAAGCTACATACTCAGCAAAAACAAAAAAGAAGTACAACAAATATAATACCTACAATGCAGCGAAAAAATCCAAAATCGCTTTTGAAATTGTCACACAATCGTTTGCAATACTTGCCTAGTCTGTAATTCCGAAAAAAGGTAAATCAAAAGTTGCTTGCCACCGAATTGCAATGAGGCATGAGAATGCGATTGAAGAGGCATGCGAAACTGCACAAGCTGGCGCAACATAATCACATAACATCACATTTGTGCACACATACACACATACACACATGCATACGTACGATTTCCACATATGCGCAACTAAATGCCATATTCCCTCTTCGGTGATTTTACGCTTCGCCGGCGCCGTCGCGCATGCGCAACAATATCAATGCGTTGCATCGCGTCCAATCAACGGTGCATTGGATTTGGATTTGGCACTCGCAACTGCAAATGTAACTGATCACCGCCACAATCGTTCAACCGCATTGATCGGATTTGCAAAACAATTTAACAATTATTTGTATCAATAGCGGTTTTATTTATTCCCTTCTTTCATTCAATTGGCAAATCGAATTTTGGTAGTGGATTTCTGTTTTCTTTTTTGTCAATACTGCATTTTTGCGAATTTCTTGCAGACAGCTTGACAATTGCTTTTGCACGGAACAAAAATTTCCAACGCTTTTATGGTTGTGGACTAACAATTTTATGCCGAATCGCTAATACATTTATTGCTTTTGTATTTTTTGTCAAAACAAATATTTATTCAACGGTTATGGCGCGCTAACTCGCTTTTCACTCACTTAATAAATAAGTCAATTATTTATATATGGACATTCTATATACTTTTTATATAATATATTTACATTCATATATATGCAGTGTTTGCTTTTCTATATTAATACTTACCATAAATTTTAATTAGTATCGCTTTTTATATTTCATTATTCATTGGTTGTGACCGCAGCTTTGGCGATACGATCTTTATGTCCAGCGAAGTGTGCTCATAAATTTGTTGGCGCAGCTGCTTTTTTATTTATTTATTTATTTTGATAAGTTTTCTGTTTTATTTTACATTAACACTTGACGTTAAGCATTGACAACAATTCCAACAAATGCACATATTAAGCGACAACCAGTTAACAAATTTGCCCAGTATTAACCGCTTTGGTTTAACCGCAACTTGGAGAGTGTCGAATCGAACAGGCTACTCGTGTAAGGTAAAGAGACTAGTATAAACAAAGTTGTGTTAGAATAGCGTGACAAACTCTCTGCTTTACTTATTAACTGTTTCCATATAATTTCTTTTCCAAAAACGCAACACACAAACATACCGAGTGGCGGATCAGGGCGGATATTATTATATGAAGGCATGTACAGTCTAAGGAGTATACGGAGTATTGGATATAACGAGATATCGAGATATCGAGATAAATTTATGACGACGAATCTTGACACAGGAATCAGAATAATATTTAGTTGTTTAGGCCCCTTTATTGATACCGATCATATTTTGTTAGATACAATAAATTTTTTTAGTTTCATTAAGATTTATCACTTACTTTCCTGCAAATTCATTGTCGATAAAGCGTTATATAGCAAGTAGGCTGGTTCAAAAGCATTGCAGTAAGAAAACATTAACGTCAAGTAGTTTTCGGAATATGAAATTTCAAATGAAAGTGGGCCGGCGTCATGTAGATTTGTATTTGTGTGAGCGCGGTAGTATTTCGATTTTTGCGACTTACAACGCTGCTTACCCAGTGTTTCAATGTATCTACCCAATTTAAACTAATGAAATGTTTACCCAACTTGCTCCATCATTCCGATTAGGGAATATTATGGTGTTACAAGCGACCTTTTGTAAGAAAATATCGAGTATGGGAGAACATAATTTATAAAATTCTTGCTAATTGTTTTATAGGTTCGCCACCCTAGTAGCCTAGTAGAAATATTTCCAATTGTCGATATTTCTTGTAAGCATAATGCAAAGGACCAATGTGGCTGGTCTGGTTCAACACTCAGCTGTTCATATCGAAGGTGCCTCATTTAACAACCTCGTCAGCCTTTCAGCTCGTTAGCCGCTTTGGCACTAATTGAAAGTACCCACATTAAGTCTATATTAAGATCTTCCAACCTTGAGAAATACACCAAGCATTCGACTTATTGACCTACTTTGACCAGTTCTCACTTGGTTCTCAGAGTTGATATTTACATCCTTAAGAGTGTAAGCTTGCACGAGATTTTGACTAACCGCTTCTTTAATATATGGTACTTATTACAGCTACATGCTGATTAGTCAGCGGATCATAATCGATACAATGACTTCAAAGAACATTCGACATTATCCAGTTCAAAGAGTAAGTAAGAGTAGATGTGACCGAAAATACACTTTTTGTCATGGCTTAATTTTCAACTTTGTGATATTAATTCGTGGTGCCAGTTTAGATGGAGTTATGGACGAAAGACGAAATAAGAGATTGCGTTACGCTTGAAGGCACATCACTGCTTGCTAAGGAGTGGCCGCAAATAGAAAAAATTATTGTTGATCAGAGGCTGGGATAAAACCCAGTGGAATGGTAACCACAAAACCACCGCGGACGTAGAACATAGAAGAGAGACAGAAGTATTACTTCAATATGATTTTAAAATAAAGATCATTAAAATACGTGTATATCTACACTTACGTCCCTTAGAAGCTCGTTTCTTACCACAATCGAAAAGAGAGAGCCAGAATATAGAACTCTCACATTATAAGTGTCCCCTAGGCAAGGGTATCATATAGGTGAAGGTAGTAAAATAGAAAAAAAAAACGGATATAAATAATTAAGGAAGAGCTAAGTTCGATGGCAGCCAAACAGTAGATACTCTCACGTAATGAGAATGTTATGACCAAGTTTAGTTCAAATAAATTGTGATAAATTACTTTTCACAAATTACTTTCACATTTCTAAAATTGATAGCGGTTCCGCCCATTGTCCAATTGTTTAAATCCATGTTCCACATGTAAGCCTTCCGTACCATTCTTATCATTACAGTTAAGTTTCTGAAGTTATTCGTTAGGGAGTTGCAATTACTTTAGGAACTTCGAACATAACCGTTATATGTAAGGTGGGTGTGGCTATTATAGATGGTGAATTTTTGAAAATATGACAATTTGCTTGGTGGGTTTTGTTTATCCAATAACAGTTATATATAACTAAGCATATTAATAAAAGTATAAATATTTGTACGCATTTATTTCGCACTACTACTTCATTTGTTACATTAATTAAAAATTAATTGTTATTGCTATTTGGATATAAATTAGATCTACAGTCGAATGCGTTTGTGTCAAACCGCTTCAACTATTATTGTAATTGAAATTAATTCGCTTTGAAATATGGCGAAAATGCAGTGCCACAATTTGTGCTATAACAATTTGTTGTTGTAACACAAACTGCTTCTATGGATAAGTGTTCACTTACGTGCGTATGTGTGTGAGCGTGCACTGTGCGCTTGCAGCATTGATGATTTGATACTTTGCATAGTTTTATCTCGTTCGCAGATTTGTCATTACGTCTAACATACACGTCAAATAAATGTCATACTCAATTGATATGAAAAAGTTGATAGATTATTTAATTAGTAGCACTGAATACATTCAGATTGATTAGTTTGATTATAGCGAGTGGTTTTATTAATTGTGTAAAATATACTCACACATACACACATACTTAGACATATGTATGTGTTAATCGTTAACCTACTTACGCCAAATTGAGTAATTAATAAAGTTGGTATTATACATTTGTTAGTATTTAATATCAATAATTCAAAGAGTTTAATTGAAATTCAGCATTAGGGATTCATTTTGATAACGAATAAGAAGAGAGTATAATTAGTATCGATTATTTCAAAATATATATATTTTGAGTTCCAAGCTGTTTTGCTGATATATTTACTAAATATTAAACATTAATAGTATTAAAAAATGTCATATGGAACATCAGTATATCGACTGAAAAGCATTTGGCCTGACCCTATACTTGGCTTAAAGTACTGACCTTAACTAGAATGCTGTCAAAGTTTTATGATATTCCTTCCAATATTTCCCGGCTTATTGCTCTTAAAGTGGCGCTAACTCTGCCTTTTTTTGATAGTGTTTTGATAAAACATTGTTTCCTGATGGGGAAAAAAGAACCGTTGGTGCAGAATAATAACTTGAAAAGTGCACCCTAGCATATTGGTCGTAACTGGACCAGTGTACATGGCACACCACGTGCCAGACGCCAGAAATATGGGGCAAATTGGTGAAAATTTATTGAACGACCGTAGGTCACCGTAAAACGACACACACATTACCACATTACTCTTTCACCAAGACAACGCTTCAGCTCGCATAAATTGTGAAACAACCGACGTATTGAAGGAATTACGATGTGACCAAGTCCCACATCAACCGTATACGCCAGATTTGGCCCCCAAGCACTATTTCTACGCTCCACGGCTCAAAAAGTGGCGTTCTAGAAAAAGATGTTCTAGAAAAAAAAAAGAAAAGAACTTAAAAGAGCAGGTCAAGATAGAAAAAAGTCTATTTTGAAAACCTCATCGAGTTACAAGTTGCTTCTACACCTAAATTCATGGAGGTATTATGATTTTTAAATGAGTTAACGCTTGCAGATGTGGGAAGACTGTCGTTGCCTCACTAAATATTGGTCGTAGAAATGAAATCTTAAGACCGCTTAGTCAAAGGCTAATTTTAGGTTCAACTCACAAACGCAAGAAAATGGCATAGCCTTCACCCGACATTGCTTTAAAAATAGAGGCCTAACCGATACGATGAGAAATTATAATAGGAACCAAAATATTGGATACAGCCGCATACCGGAATGAGGCGTAACTTTATTTATATAAAGAGACTAGCTGACCAGATTTATAAAATGGCTGATATAATACACTGCGAGGTCAAACTATGAGCAAATTTAAGAAACTTCGAAAAAGTGATGAAATCTAGAGATTATACAATAAATTTAACTTTTTGCAACAATGTATGATTGAGTCATCATATTGTGTCCGCTGTCTATCGCGGTCTAGCACCAGTTGGCGGTTTGGCTTGAGTTCCCTAAGCGTCAAAAACCAATACTTGCGCGGCTACAAGATCATTCCGGCCAAGAGCATAAAGCAAGAACCCATTGAACTACTAGCTCTCAGCAAAGTTCATCTTGTCTCCGCTGCAGAGATTTTAACTTGACGCTGTTCAATAAACATTTTACGCACCCCAATTGTCAAAGTTGCTGCAAAAGATATATTAATATATGAGGGTCTCTTGATACATGTCTAGGAGCTTTGGGATCCAGAAAACCGGTATTTCAACTGTCCCAATGGGAACCCTGTAATCTCCACCACGGAGATGAGATCTGGTCAGAAACCTAACCAAAGTTTGATTGAACAAAATTGCATTTATGAAATATATGAAGATTCAAACATGAATTCAGACATCATGATTCAAACCTTGAGGTGCTAGAAAGCAAGATTTAGTAAACGCAGAACCTACACAGCCTAACCCAGTTGCCTCAATCTAGACTAGCCACCTGATGGTGGTAAAGACTGGGAGGGACTCGATCAAAATCGGTTAGACAGTTATAGCTGGAACCAAGAAGAAAATTGTGAAGCTAGTCATATTGTAAACACAGCAATGGTAAAATTTAATTAATTAACCAAGAATTCTAAGATTTTTCAGAAACGCTACTCCTTATGCAATATAACCAAGCTGTGATGGTACTTTAAGAATTTGTAAATTAATAATAATCAATTAATAAATTATATTTTAACTCACGAAATATTTTTGTTTTTTTGGGGAAAGGATTAGCTTTTACAATTTATTCTGCGATTAAGGAGAACGGAGTCGGATTTCTCTCTTTCAGGCTTTATTAAATATATATTTGAGTATATAAAAAAAATTTATTAATATTTTGTTACAAAATGGCCAGCACGGGCGACGGCGATTCGGGTGCTCGTGTTATCTGAAACAAAAAATAAAAAGGGGATCTTAATCTACTAAAGGCTTGCTAGTAAAGTGTGCATGTTTTTAACTTTGAATAATTTTTCGCTAAATGGCAGAAAAGTTTAATTATTACCGAAAAAATTAGTATTAAATTGTCTCTTAATACAATAATAATTAATAATTTTACTGTGAAACTAAAGGTAAAAATTCTTGCGAATATTTCATTATATATTTCGAATTGTCCAGGGTAAATTTCTTTGACTCCAAACTTGCCTTAACTGAACTGATAAATAGTATACAAATCGTTGTTGCAGCATGATAAATTCAGTCATCTGGACTGGCATCTGGTTTGCAATATTCTTCTTAAAAATATATGAGATCCATTAATTATGATAATTTTTATTCTAAGGTTTTACTACTTAATAAAAATTTATTAAAGCTCGATTTATTTTATAAAAATATAAAAGTTAGCTGCAAGATAATACCGCATTTGTGACACATTAACACAAACTGCTAAATCCAATAAGCACCTCGAAACAAATTAGTTGCGCACGTGCAAAGATATTGCATTACAATATTCAATTACCCACACAAACACATTAATACTCGCCAACGATGAGCGCCAATAACACGAATTTATCAAGAAAAGCAAAGAACTTCAGAGGCCAAACATGAAAAAATGTGGAAATAAAATCGAATTATCAACCCTTTGGCGAATCTGCGACGAAGCACAACCAATCGGCCAACTAACGGTCATTGGTCAACGGCCACTTCGGATGCTGCAAATCTGAAATGAAATGATGAAATTTATCTGCGCATTGAACAGAGAAGTAAGCAAACTTCTTCACATGAATCCTACGCTAATCCTAAGCAATAAAATTCCGGCGAAAGGATGCCAAAGCGGTTCGGGATTTTGTGACAGCAGAAAATGTACAACGAAACAACTTTGACCAACACCCACACACAAGTGCTTGAGGGCACAGTTATTGTAGGTGGTTGCAACTAAAAGTAAGTGCCGTTAAACACTGTTGCTGTTGTTGCTGTTGTTTATAAATAAAGTAAGTTCGCTCGATGGTCGGGATTACGAGTGAATTTTACTTTTCAATTGGCAATTTGTGTGCGCCACATAAATTTCAATGGCTAGCTGCCCATCGAGATTAGGTGACACATCGCCGTTGGACACACAGCCCTAACTCACACAAACACATACACATGCACGTATGCTTCGTTAAATGGTCCGCTTTATATGCTTACAAAACGATTTTGTTTTATTTTTGTGAATTTTCTGTCAGTTGCGCTATAAAATAAATAAGAATTCTTCAGGTTGAGTGAATGCAATTTCTCTTATGTTTATTACTTTGACATTTTCATTTTTTTTTGTGCGCACACTTTTATCATCAGTCGGACACATGCTGGCAACACTCGGCAACAAGGATATGGCAGGAAGGCATGCAGAAAGTGGTTGCAGCCATTGGCAGTTAGTGACAAGGTAACGGATTGTCTTGCATTAAGAAATGTTATTGCTCCTCTCAACTATAAGGATTTACTAAAGTAATCAAGGGTCAAATGTAGAAAATTATTGAGGATTATTCTGGAAATTTCAAGTATGGGAACGATTATTTTAGTAACTACTGCACCTAAAGTTACTGTACTGTACTAAAAGTTTTATTTTTCTATCAATCACAAATAAAAACTGGAAATGTACTAATATTAGTATAATATTACATAAGAAAGTTCCCATTTATATCACTAAAAGACGTCTGGTTAAGTTTCTTCACATACTTGGGATACGGAAATATTTTGATTTTATTCTGCAAATGGAGACCTAATGTGTAAGTTTGAAATTGCTTTCGGATTCAGCAGACGATTTTTAAAATAAGCTTTTTACTATCCGAAATAAACCGGAAAGTTCGAAACTGCGGGCGAAGGGAGAGAGATTTTACAACACGAAACCTCCGATAAGTAATAGGTCCCCATAAAAGATGAAAACCCTAAAACTAAGACAAAATTATCATTAATCAAATTCATAAAACAATTCCATTACAGAAGCTCTCGAGTTTTTTAAAAATATAGAACATTTTGAGATCTACTTTACTTATCCAAATACAAACATTCAACTCATTTACATAGCCTGTATTTAACATGTATGTAACAGGTTTCTCAAACGAAGAGGCAGCTCTGGGGCTTTCGAGATCTCTCTGGATCTTGATCTCAACGCATTGGCAATGATGAATATCGCATATTAGATCTGAATGGACCCAGCTGATGCGAGTCTTAAATTATGCATTATACTAGCAGCTGTTGATGGTGGCATGTGAAGAGGAAAGCATCTCCTATGCTGGAAATATGGGATGAAATGAACAACGTCTTAACCACACTTCACATTTTGAATTGGCGCAAACTCAAGAAAGCTTAGCCAACCATAACATCAAAAACAGAAGTTAAAACCCACAGTTTCACTACTTCAGCAGAAAATGTTCAAGAGTTGCTATGTTTTTATATTCAGCTCCAAAAAAGCGTTAGTAATATTTTTAATATTATTTTCTTTCCTCGTACAAAAAGTTTTACACTATAAACATTAGTACCCAAAATTGAGCAGCTCATTTACAGTTTATATATAAAAATCTAAGGAACGAACAAAGAGACCAAAGGGAGAAGCAATTACCACTATTAGAAGGAAATACCACTTTAAAAGGGCTTAAAAGCAAAGTCCAACCACGAAAATATCATTAAGTACGAAACCCTCAAAGATGAAATCTTCGTTAAGTTTGCGATTCTTTCCCTAGTTCTTAAAATTTCCAATTTTCCAAATCCAAAATCCAGTTGAATCCGATACAAGGGAGTATATGGGATAGCTCATTGCAGTGGTATAACCGCCTACTATTGTCTTTCACTGATTATATAATGAATGCCAGTTATTTGTTCGATTCGCTACTCTCTAAAGATTGGAAAGTCGAATACAGTTGGTTACATATAAATAGAAGGATTTCATTCTGTTATCATATGTCTTCTGTCTTCTGTCTTCTGTATTCTGTCATATGAATGAGGCCGCTGAAAACATGAACGACTCGACCCGACCATCCTTGAGAACCGTCTAAGCCCTTCATCATCGTTGTTGCTCAGGTGATTACTCAAAAAATTAATGTCTCGTTCGATCGGAATGACTTTATAGATAGTAAATATTCTCCAATATTGCACAGAATTTTCATGAAAAAACACACACTGACACACACACACAAACACAGCAAGCCGCACACACACATACATGTTTCGTTCTACGTGCGGTTCTGTGGTATTTTTTAATCGCCGCTTCAACGACGCTACGAACTTGGCATGATTATCAAACAGTTTATTAACATTGAACATCAGCATATTGTTGTTCTTGTTGTTGCTTTACTGCCTTTGGTGTTATTGGTTAGTTTTGTTGGTGTTGTTGCGTTTTTATACGCTCATTGAGTGCCCAATTACGATTTGCCCACCTTCAAGCGTTCATTGCGCTTCCGGAGATTCAAAATCTTGATCCCAATCCCACAACACATCGAAGAGAGCGTTTGTTGCGCATTTGCTTTTGACTTCGTACATACAATATTTCGATATTTTTTGCGATTTCTTTGCGCGCGTGTGTGTATGTTGCACGCCAACAGCGGCAGTTATTAATTGCATCGAGATCATCGCCGTCATTATTATCGATTGACGCCGCTGCAACGCTGCAACGCTGCTGACACCACCTATGACCGGGAACAGGGGCAGAACGAAGTGCGCATTTACAACGTGTAACCTCATTTATACGCCGCTGGGCCACTCGGCAATAAGTCAGTACGTTGCTGCCGCGCCGTGTGGCGTGTTGCGCTCAGCGATCGTTGGCCTTGCAATCGCTCAAAGTGATCTGTGTTGGGCAGTGCATGAAAGTGGCGTACGCGCCTCCAATCGCCTTCACACATACACACACACACACACGCACACAAATATGTAATTGTGTACAAGTTGTTGGACCCTTGCAACAAAATGGACGTTCAACATTTATGTGGCGTTAAAAATGTTTTGAAAAATTATGAAAGTTGGCAGGTGAGGGAAGGAGTTCCTTGGTTCAGCTCAAGCATTTTTTGCATGTATGTAAGTAAGTAAGCATTTTGGCTGTATCTTTGTAAGTAAATTTTCGCTAATGAGTATTTGCCTTCGCGGCTTCGCCTCTTACAGTCCAACATCCTGATCATACAAGCCACAAGTTGAATGGCCCGTTTGAGGGCGCGATTACACACACATACACACACACAGCCATACAATGCCCGCGTTATGGTTACATATGAGTATTAAATGCTTAAAACTAGATTTGTATCTTTTATTGTTACGGCCTCCACACTTACACACATACACACACACGCCTTGGTATTAGCGGCAAACAAGCGCTCGCTCGTTTCACAGATGATCGCAACTTTCCGATCGACAGCAACAATTCTGATGTTATGTTTGAAATTAACGAAAACTTAACGGCTGATCGCTCATAATTTTAATCAATCTGCTGCGGGCTACCGATGGGCAATAAACGTCTGTACGCTCACTAAATATATGTGCGAGTATGTTATGTTATACACTTATATATGAGGATAGATCATATATACAGATACATCTGTTTATATGCGGAAATATTTCGTGCAAAGGGCTTACACCTATGCTCACACATATATTCAATGTATGTTTCGAATGTACCTATTAATATTTTCCAAATTATATTATTTACCCATTACTGATTATCTGTAATTGTATTATCGAATTTCTCATGTGCACCAAATATTAGCGTTGCTAGAAATTTCCGAATTTATGGAAAGTAAGCCGATTTAATATAAGGAGAGCACCCGGGTGGAACGCGGCCTGCAATGACCTCTGGTATCAAAGCTAAAAAATTAATTTCTTATATTTTTAGGGATCGACCATGAAGAGGGTATCGAACCCAAAATGCATCGTCTGAAGGCCACACAGCTCTTTATGTATATATATTTTCTTATAAAATTGGTTTCATCTGTGTTTTGATAAGTATTATTTGAAGAATCTTATTCCTTGGCGGAAGAGAAAGGAGTGTTTATGGAGTAAACTTGAAATGGCAAGGAAAGTGCAAAAGCGGACTAAAATCACGCCTTTTCCCCATATGACAGCGTTTTAAATTCTATCGAATATATAGAACAAATATGTGTAAACTCTCACCTAAAAGCTTTCAAAGTTTCCGGACCACCATGGCTTTGTCTGACTTTACAACGAAAATATTAATCAATTTGTGAGACATCTTAATAAAATTAAGTGAGCATCTTTTCCTGATAACTATGTGGTCTGCAATTAAGAATGAATAAATCGGTTTAGTACTTCTCCCGGCTCCAAGTATTCCATCTTCGTTATTCCTCTAGATTTTATACCGTATAGACATATGTGTCAATATGTAAGATATGTAATAGCAAAATTAAGTGAACGTGTAATCTTGAACATACTACAATTTAGTGCCAAAAATATTTAGCACCTATTTACTAAAATATTTCCACACCTTTGATTCTTATAAATTGTGAGTATATATAATGTTCAGCTGCTTCCAAACTTAACCCTCACTTATTTGCTAAATTGGAGGTTTTCCGAAATTAGTACCAAGCACTCCATCCGCGCGAAAGTTCGCTACAATTATTTGACTATGATTGGAATCTACTAATTAAAAAGATGACATCCAATTATGATAATAAAGCTTTCTAAAACACCCACTGACTTATAATTAGCTTTTGTCAAAACATCAATTATAAGTTAAACTTTTTTAAACTGTTTCATTAAATTATTCTAACTTTATAATTTTTTAAATATTTCTAAGCTATGTTTTCTTAACACTTTCTCGTATTTAGACGATAAGTTTGGTTTTACATGAAGACATAACAAACTCAGACCTATGAGGTGCTAAAATACAACTCTTCGGAATTTTAAATCTACCTTATATCTCCGATTCATTATTAGGAACAAAATCCAACTTCGTGCAATCTCGCCGAAGTTATTCCAGAAGAGTATACAGTTCGTTGGATTTTTCTTCACCTGCTTTCACTTAAAATCCCACGTACAACATTAGGTATTAAATGAAAATTAGTTAAACACCCTTTGTGTTTAATTTTTAAGAACTTTATACATACCTCCTTCAAAACTGGAGGGTTATTTTGACTATTAGTGTAGACTAGCGACTTAAAGAAATTCTTCAAAAAGAAGCTTGGTAGGAGATTGCTTTAAAATTGCTTTGAAGAATGTAAATTTGATGTTAATGAATAATTCGAAGACTTTGTAATGTTACATTTGAAACACACCTCGAAAAGAAAAAAGATTAAAATGATGTCTGGATGTTCTAAAAGAAAATGACTATTCTTCCTTCTTATTCTTCCTACGCTTAACTTTACCGAGATGATTAATTAGGTGTCGCTATATAGAAACGTATTTGCAAAAGATGGTTTTACTACAAGTGTTCACCACAAACAACTCGACAATCACAATCAAATACGAGTACGGCTAAGTCTCAGTATATAATGAGGTATGTATTTCTCTTTGGCCTATAAGGCACTTACATATGCATACCTAATTTGGACAGAGTCCAAGTCTGACATTTGAACAGATAAAAAATAAAACATATGTCGCAGTTCTAATAAATCGATGTCAAATGCGATGTCGATGGCCGCTTAGCTCATTACTGCATTTGCATATGCTTTAAAAGGCTCACCCACAACGCGTAAGTACACATACATATACTTATATATGTATAAATGCTGCAAAACTGCTGTGAAGGTTCATCAGCGCACATCACTTGTGACCACCCATCAGCTGTGATCTACACTGAATCGCTCATGTTGACAGCTTGTTGCGAACGTCACGGCAATAAACCAACTCGCCGGATCTCGTCGATTTTATTTATATGTGCGTATGAACAGTAAATTGACAGCGAGCAAATGCCGACACACAAACCAAATGGTTCCACCACATATGTACATCTGTATATATATCTATCTATCTATATATCTATATATATATATAGATGAAATATAATAAAAAAGTACAACAACAACAACAGTTACAACAGACTACACAACAAAGCAAAGTGAAAACAATACGAGCGCTCGCGAACTCAATTTGAATACACACAGAAAATTGGATAATTTCCCGTGACTATCGCCAGAAGACAAAAGCAAAGCCAAGAGGACACTCCTTCCTGAAACGCACAATGAAGCTTCGCAATGTTTTCCTTTCCTTTTTCTTCGCGCTGTCCAAAATTGTCTACTTTGACTTTCAGCGTTTCAGCTGCAGCGCGATTGATATATGCTGGTGGTGCGCACATTCCCATGAGCATCATTTACCCACAAAACAATAAGATCCCACAGGGTCCGGGTTTTTGAGTAAAGTGTTGCCACATGTAGTAGAGTCAAAAAAAAAAAGAGGCTGCCGAAAACAAAGGTACTTAGAGCACACCACAGCCGTCAAAGAAGAGACATGCCCACAAACTTAAGCACCGAAAATACCTACTTTGACCAGCAACAGTTGCTCCTGACTGCGCAGCCTCGTCGTCGTTAAACTCCAATATGCAAAATTCAATATATTTCACTTCCGAATCACACTGTACTTGTACGATATTTCTTTCGTATGCTGGTGCGCATGCGCTTGGCACCCACCTTCGCATGCGCGTATTTCTGCTTGTTTTACATGTGTACGCACCACACTGTGTTCAACGTGCGTCTCGATGCAAAACAATATAACAATAGGCCGAATGTATGTATTTCGCTGGTGGCGTCGCCTCTACTGACCGCACATCCCCCAGAGACGTGGGCAATAACTTAAATGAATCCCTTAAAAAGGCAGGCATTGCTGAGCGAAAGAAAAAAAGTAACTTTACTGTGGGGCTCCCAACAGTCATTCATTCATTTTCAACATTGTACATATGTTTGTGACTCAAACAATGGTTTCTCCGAAATGCACTTGAATTAACCCGATATGGTACTCGGTGTACTGAAGGTGATGGGACCACACGAACGTAATTATCTGTGCGACATTTTGATTTTCAGGTGGTCTTGCAGATCAATAGCACCATGGTAGGCGCCCTAATTTGATTGTAACGAACGTAGGCCATGACTAGGTTAGGTTAGGTTATATGGCTGATTCCCAAGAAGGGTGAATATAAAATTTTGACTGCTAAGTACAATCCTTTGTGAAGCCAGTGAGGCTTCTCTTGACCTTATTACTCGGCGCCTTGAACTGATGTCAGTTTTCTCTATTTCTTTTTTTCTATTGTCGCAAATTCACCCAGATGTCTGCAGATGTGAGTTCCAAGGTATTTCAGCCATGACTAGTTATATTAAAATTAGCCAACTTCGATTCGCAGTGCCCGAGTTCTGCTCAATTGTTAAAAATTCTACACAAGAAAGCAATTTATTCAGCGCAATTCAATAGCCTCTTTGTTGGGAATGTGTTATAAGAAATGAATCTATCTAAATTCCATTAATCTTTTTTGGACCGATATTCAAACATATTCCCACCATCCCTACGAACTCGAGTGTCGATATATTATTACAAATGTCTATGGACAATTATGTTATTTGTTATTTTTTGAGTAAAGATTATTTTTTCTTTTTACCTTTGAATAAGGTCGAAGACCAAATGAAAGAAATCAGGATTCGGAATTGTCTAAATTTTTCAATTTGAGTCGTAATCATACGAGGACTGTTCAACAAGAACTTATACTCACCGCGCGAAGTAGCCACTATGGCAAGAGAAGTTTACTCACGTATGGTACAATCTCGTAGACGGCTTCTTGCCAAATCTCAAGCGAAATGGAATAGAATTTTGGTTCTGGCCGGGTGTGAAAACGAGCAAGTCCCGAATTTTAGAAAAATGGGAAAAGAGCAATATCGGTGAGTTATTCGATGTTTGTCTTTGGAAAGGAAATAGCGCAGTGAAATCAAATCGCTTGGATGTTGTAAACGGTAACTGTTCTCCTTCGATGGCTTCTCTCAAAAAAATTTTTATGCGAATTCCAAAGTGGTTTTATATCGGTTTTTGATGGGCCACGCTTCGATGCCCTGCCTTCGTGACAAAAGATCCCGATCTCATATAGAGGGACTGCCGATTGAAGGTGCTCGAGATACCTGAGATTATACTGCATGAAAAATTGGGGATGGGAACACTGTCGGCGAAATTGTTGACACGTGTGCCCACTCCGTACAAGAAGTGTAACTGTGAGTCCACTTCATAACAGTGTTTAACGCTGTTTAAACGCAATCCTTAAGAGTTTCTACACTGCATGACCGGTGACGAAATACGGGTTTACTGGTACACACCAGAGGCCAAGGAACAGTCAAAACAATCGAAACAGTGAACGTTATCCGGCGGTTCTATCGACCGAAAAAGAAACAAATTCGAATGACAAATCCTTTGCCGTTAAAAGAATTCGAGTCAGGGATTATATCCTCTTCCTTGCTTAGAATTTAATATGACTTCAGCGCCGCCTATTTAATTTTTGCGAACATATCCAATGAATTGCAAATCAATCGTTGTAGCAGTTGTAACTGAAAACATACAAGACCTTGTCCAGTATCAAGCGGCTTGGTGAGATTTTTTTCCGATTCTTTGAGAGTTAAGGGTATTCCAAAATTCTGTTTTATACATTATACATTTTTTGGATTTGGGTATAAAACTCAATGCAATAAAGTTAGGAAACCTTAGAAAATTGTAGTTGAAGAAGGAAGGAAGAAAAATCAAAGCCAAATGCACACAATTATTGATAACTAAAACACTACCACAATCCGAATCCAATAGAAAAAGGACACCACTTAACGCGATATATTCAATATCTAGTCACAAATGCACAATTTTTAAAAAGTTTGCAGCAAATGTAGACACAAATATACATATATAATGCAAATGTATATGCTATACACCTGACCTATGGCACTGCACTTGAATTAAGACAATGAACCGAATTCTCGGTATCTGAACCCAAAAAACAAAAATGTTTTCACCAAAAAAAATTAAGAAAATATTGACTGCTGGCAAACTATAGAAATAAAGAAAAAAATATAACAAATAAATAAGCAGATACAATGAGGACTTTAACTAAAGAGATGCACGTATCCTTAATTGATCGGATTTCGATCTGGCAAACAGCGCCTTCGCTACTTCGCAGCAAGCGGAGAGTCCGCGCAGGCGTGCGATTGAATATCTTCGTCACATCACAAGCTGAGTCTCGTGCACAGAGGCAGGAAACCTCTGCAGATGCAACAACAACAATATCAGTGGCAACAATACCGCTCGCTTGGACCTCAGCTCCCTCTGCAAGCGTCTGAAGCGTCTGAAGCGAAATTTTTGCGCGCGATTAACGTTCACTGATCGCGAATTCGCAGTGCTGTCCCGTTCACCAACTGGTTGTTGGAAGTCTGGCGATTTGGATTTGCCTTTACTCTATTTGATTTGCATATATTTCGATTTTAATTAGTTAACAAGGTGCTTTAAGTTTGTTCGCATTGCATGTTATATCAGCATATTCATGTTCTGGCCCCGATGTATGTATGTATGTATGTATGTATGGATTTCGTTGTCATGTATTGTTCGTTGGCAAGTGCTTTGCTATATCGTACTCGTGTGGTACTCCTTTGTACGAGTGTGTGCTGTTTGGCATGTTATTAACTGCAGTAGCCAGCGAACAGAAGCAATGCGATAAAAGGAAACATCAATATATTTTTAGGACACAATTATACGGAAGGACATCCAAAGCTACATAGAACCCTATCTATACATACGTATGCATTATATACGAGGCTACTTGGTAAAGTCTGTGGCTTTCTTTAAAAAAAAAAGTTCTTTTTCAGTCATAACTCCCATTTTAACGCGTTATATTGAAAGAAGTCTTGTTAAAGTTGTTTCTTAAAGACACAATTATATGAAAGAACATCTTTTTCTTTTTCATCAAAACGACTCCAAAAGCGATTTGCTTTGATGATGTCCTCCCACCAAACAATTCAATCAACAAACCATTTTGATAACAAACAATAGAATTATATAAGAATAAGAAATAGATTAGAAATAATAATAATATAGCATTAAGAAACCTTTTTATAGAGACTAGTAGATTTTTGGTCCTGGACCACAGTTTCTTCGCGTCAGCAGAGCATATTCAAAATTCTATCTCGACGCCAGCGTTAACTTCGAAAAAAAAAGACCAGACTTTAATTACAACTTATAATAAATCTTACTAAAAAAAGACTATATTTAACTGGATTAGCCGTAGTTAAATAAAAATTAAAATATTATCCAACTTTAAAAGTTAGAATCAAAAGTTTAGATCTTTCATTTTCAGTAAATAGTATTCGGCTAAATATTAGAGGAATAACAAAAAAATTACATTACTTTCGAAATTTTTAATTTCGAGGAAAGCTGTTAAATTTGATGTATGGTTGGATCTTATCTCTTAACGAACTGAAATCCACTTTTGAAGCCTTTTATCATCCACCTGCTCAATTATATGTAGTATAAAATAAATGAGTACAAACAAACAACTTCTGAAATTATTCGATCCGAGGCCAGCAACCGAACGACCTTCAATTATTTCTTCCAATTGATACTCATTTAAAGAAACTTCCCAAGGGGATTACACACTAATTAAGTTTAAATAAGTACTTGGTGCATTCTCTTGGGAATTTTCCTTCGGATAATTTTTCAAAACGGTAGTTTTCCATAACATCTTTCGTGAACTTAGCTAATTCGGATATATCCACCGGTTTGATTTTATCTGCCCAAGCTTTCAATGTAGGTAACAATTTTAATTTGAAATATTTGTAATTACCGTGCAAAATTTTGATGTTTCAAATCAAAGCGGGATAAATTGTCTATGTATGACCCTTCTGGAAAGATATTTCCTTTCTGGAGGTAATTTTTGTATCTTTTTAAGAAAGTTTTATTAAATATATTAACGATTACAAAAATATTATAAAATTTATATTCTTCGCAAAAAACACTGTACAATATGCATATTTAGAGCATTCGATTGCTGAATCGTGAAAATTTACTCCAGAAGGGAGCCTGACTGCATTGCAATCGAATATGGCGAATATTCGATACCCGATGCCGATATATATATACGATACCCAGTCGTTTTACTGATGACGCGGGTAGCTTTTTCGAATTTAAATATTCAAACAATTGAAATTGTCTCAACCAGTGACATTATTCGATTTACTTTTAGTCTGCAAAGTTAAACTGAACTCCCCATTGCATTTGTCGAGCACAGTATCTTCCACATATTACTCGTTTTAAGCTATTTTAAAATGTTGGATCAGTCTTTAAGAATGTATTCGTCGTTCCGCCCATGACAACTTAGAAATTAGCTTTTAAAAAATTGTTTTATTTTGTTGCGGCTGAGGGACAAATGCGCGATCAGCGGTATTAATGCGCTTAACTCACTCCAAATGCAATAATCGCCAACTTTTCTATAATCGATTATTTTTTGGCTTAAAGTACACTTTTGGGTTCTAAAAACATTAACCAATTGCGACAATAGCAGAAACGATTCCTTGTCCAATCAGTTGTAATGTCGCAGCAAGTTTGATGTGGATTAAGATCCCATTTAAGATGTGGGTTCAAGCTTCCCGGGTTCCCAGAATCACTGTCTAAAAAACACTGTCACTAAAAAATGGTGATTCTGAATATCAACACACTTTTTATTTACTACCAAAATAAATTGTCAAAGTCAGCCTTTTTTGAGGGCTCTATACAGAGCCAATCCCTTAACGAATATTTAATTTGAATGTCCAAACTCTCTTTAGCACTTATCAAGTATTAGTATGGGTTTTTACGCCGATCTTTTGATGGCAAGTATATCGCGAGCACACAAACGCAAAATTAATACAAGTAAAGCCAGACTTATCGAACTGCCCTCGTGTATGGACACACGAAGTACAAACAAGAGTTTGAATAAAATTTGCGTGAAATTAAAACCGAGTTTCGACAGGATCCGTTTGGGTCATTAACGATTCCTAGAACTGTTTTTGCTCATTGAAGAAATGTATGCAGTGCAGAAACAATGCAAACATATATTTTTATGACAGGCTTTTTTAATAAAAGTGTTAAATACCATTGGTGTGTGGTATACATATAAATTATGAAACATTTATGCAACAAATACTTTACTTTTACATTTTTAAATGTAACACTTTAGCAGTCACCAAAATATAGAATGTTTTTATTGTTGCACTATAACTTCATCTATTGCCGTAAGCTGTTGCACACACCCTTAAATATAAACAAAACATAAATAAGAAAATTAAGTGATTGCAATCGATTGACATTGTACAAAAATCTGTACCACAAATACCTCACAACACCGCTGCTGTGGCATGCCACAAGCACACATGCACCTACTCAAAACGAAGTATGTGGAATCAACAAAGGGAAAAGCAACAAATGAACACATTGTCTGAAAATAAGAGGTGTCACCTACTACAATACATTCTCTGTCTTGTTTAGCAAACGCAACAAAAACATAAAAACAAGAACAAGCAACTATGCTACACAACGTAGCCACATGAAGTATGTAAGGCTGTTCGAATTCGATTTGATTGCAAGACTCCAACAAAATGCCATTGGAAATTCCTTGGCAATGTCATCAATTAAATGCGAGCAATGAAAACCTTCACACCCGAGAACTTAATTTAGACTTAAAATAACTTGAAGTTGATCAAGTAAGTCAGCGATGAGTAGGAATTTGCTTATGTAGCGTGTGAAATTCTTGGTTTATTGAATTAAATCGAAATTTACTGTTTAAGTTGGTAAAAGTTGTTCAATTAAAATATTTCCAAAGTTTCAACAATCAATGTAGCACCGCGGTGCACTGAAGAACTGAAACCAGAAGGTGTGTTCTTCCATGACGGAGCCTCTTGCCACGGCAGTCCGATCTACATAACCGAAGCGGGTTCGCATTTTTATCTGATCATGAACTGTAATTTGGGGGATTAAGCCATGCCACTGCAACAACAACAAAAGCAGTTAGAGTTTTCCTAAGTATCTGAGAAATATGATGTTACTTCAGATCCTCCAATCAACGAAGGTCAAAAATCATATCTAATGCCAACAGAACTGAGAGATAAGCCTTCAAATTTGTCAAATTATCTCAGCTACAGCCCCAGATGTAAAGGCTCACCTGTTCAATAGTGAAAAGTACCTTTATTAGTCGGAATTTCTCAACATTGAATATGAAATTTCCTAGAAGATCTACGCTCAGTAGGTTTATCTGCAATAAAGTTACCGTGTACAGTGTCTTGTACTGAAATCCAAATAAGCTATATAAATAAGAATATATAAACCAAGGACAGCCGAATCGGAATGATTTTTTTTTTTTCGACAGCGTGTGGAAGCGGACATGTCTGAGGGTTTTAGGAAAATGCGAAAAGGAGGAATATCGGACAATGATGCGATCGTTGTTTTTGGAAGGGAAACTGCGCACAGCGCTTGAATGCTGTCTATGGTGAGTCTTTTCTTTCGATGACTGTCGTCAAAAATTGGTTTAACGAGTTTCAACGTGGTCGCTCGTCGGTTATTGATGAACCACACTCAGGTACCCCGAAAACGGCTATCATGGAGAAGACAACGCACCGACTCACACCATGAATCAGACCACGAATTGCAACCCCATCCATTGCATTTTCTATGTTTGGGCCCCAGTAATTTCTTTTTGTTTCTAAACTTGAAAAAGTCACTCGGCGGCAGACATTTCAGTGGAATGAGGAGGTTATAGCCACCACGACCTACTTTGCAGACCTCCAGAAAACGTAATTTGAGAAATAAATCGCCATTTTTTCAAAATTTTCGTTTTTCTTGTGTAGACTTAAGTACATATCGGACTGCCCTCGTAAAAATAGCACAATTTACAAATTAACGATTCGTAGTTGAAGCGAAGGGAACTTCCCACATAATTCGCTACCATTCCAGAAATATCCTGGAATAAGTAAATTATTATAATAATTAACAAAATGATTATAATGTATTCCTGATTTTGATGGTAATTTTACCACTTTTCCTTTCACCTGCAACTGGCATTCTCGTCTAAAAATTTGTAATTTTGTTGTTGTCATAATTTTATATTTATTTTTTATTTTATTTATTTTTTTCATATATTTATATTTACGTATCTAAAAATGTTATCGTATTTAGTTCTATTATTCTATAAATTCCTAAAATATTTAGTGCACGTGAGCAAGTTCGTGTCTTAAGTCTTTTGTTAACTTAATTGAAAATGCATATGCAGTACTTTAAATGAAGTGCACGGGGTTGCCAAGGAACGGATATATTTTATTTTAGTTTTTCAGGTTTCTCTATCTGCTGACGATGCAGAAATGTTTGCCCTTGCTTTCTTGTTTTGAGTGACTTTATATATCCGCACTCTTATTAGAAAAACCAAAATACATGATTACAGACAAACCGTTCTCATAATGATAATTATGTAACTTCGACAAAATTTCGATTCAGAGTATTGAGAATTTCCAAATTTGTTGTAACAGTCCTGCAAGGTTTCGATACCGATTCGATAGTGTGAAACTTCCAGGCTTTTAACGTAGGCATTTGTTTCCATCTTGACCTCCTCATTGGAGTTAAATATTTTTCCAGTGAACCACTTTTTGAGTGTGGGAAAGAGGAAGTAGTCACTGGGGATGAAATCCAACGAATACATTGGAGGGGAAATAAATCATAGAGTTATTAATCGGTCATTAGAGTTGGTTAATTACTGTACTGTTGTAATTACAAGTTCAAAAAACGCGGCACTTATCTCGGAAAAAGCATTTTCATTGTTTCATTTGTTTTTGACTTACACATTGCCTTAAGATGTCAATGCTGTTAATTAACCCACTTAATTTCATTTTACTGTCACCCAACATAATTTCGCGAATTTCCGCGATTCGTGTTCTGGCTTTACTGCCCCTTGTGACATGGTAAACAAAAATAGCAGATATAGCTTCAATTTGAGACCCATAACTCAAGAATGATTGGCTGAAATGTCATAACACTTTGACAGTACTTTAGTTACGGTTAGTTAGTTAGTCTTAATGTTATCAGGCGAGGATGGAGATTTTTCTATCATTAACTTGCGAAACCCCAAAAATTCGATACTCTTCTGGTATCACCACATTATTTGGATTATTTGCTCTTTTTACATTTCCGCAAAATGGTAGCATGCATTTTGTCAGCTGGAGTGAAAAATTACTTTTTGCTTTTTTTCTGCTATAATGAAATTTAAAAATTTATGCTTTATGCTGTATGCTGTAGGAAGCACAGGGTGTCCAATATTTTAAGGCTGTAAGTAACCATTTGGAGAACAGAAAATCCATTTGATCCCCTTTCCCTCCCTTTCATTACTGTGCGTGGTAGTTAGACCTAATCTACAAAAAAAAAAAAAATTCGCCCGTTGTCGATAAGCGTGGTGTGTTCAAAAGATAACGTATATAAATATGTATATGTTATTGGAGCATTTGAAGAACAAACTCATGGAAAAACGCTGACATTTGAAGAAGAATAAAATGATGTTTCATCAAGACATTGTGCTTCTAATTGCCGTCGCCTCCACAGCACAGATTTTTTCTTGTATTCAGAACTCAAGGAAATATTAACCGGAAAAAATGTGTAAATAATGAAGAGGTAATCACCGATAATAACGCCACCTTTGAAGCAAACGACAAATTGTACTACAAAAGCAATATTGAAAAGTTGCAAGATCGCTATAATCGGTGTGTCGCCCACGACGGCAACTAGTAGACAAATAAAATCGTATTTTAGAAAAAGACTTTGATTTTCTTTAAAACGATATGCACTTTTTGGCCTGCTTGGTATATATAGTTAACATGATGCTTGAATATTTTAAGAAAATGCAAGAACACACACAATAACAGAATCATATATACCATATATCTGAAATACGAAAAGAAAAATATAATATTGTATAGAAAAATGTTCTTTCTTCCAATATAAGCTTTTATGATTTAGTAATTTTTTTTTTTATTATTTATTTTTTTTTTTTTGCAATGTCTAATATATTGCTGAGCTGACATGCCTGTAATTAAACAATAGATTTATATTTACTCCAGCAGAAAGCGTTTAAAATAACTTGCATATGTTGCATACATATTTACATAATATTTTAATATTAACATTGAGACACAGAATTATAATAATTCACGGCTGCAAGCAAAATCGAGCGAAACAAAAAGCATTCAATTTTATTTGAAATTTTTTTTTACTTTTTTACAATTAAAATTAACAACTACATTTATGCGATAGAAATCTCAAAGTGTGACCACAATTGTACCAGTAAATTTATTACGATTTCACGGTACTTCTAAGACACAAGCTAAAGCCATAAGACACAATAATGCCAAGCGCACAAAAGTCTCGCTTGTAGAACAAGCCGAAAGGCAAGTATAAACCACAAAAAAATTAGGAAAAAATTCAAAAACCAGAAAGAATTATTTAATAAAGCGACATAAACTACGCGTACACCCGACAGTCACGTAACCTCTTTATACTAATTTTTTTATGAGACAACTTTTCGGCAAAAAACTTAACTACCACAACATGAAGCATTGGGTACTAAAAAGATTGTATGCAAAATTAAAAGAAAAAACGAAAAAATTACTAGCACTTAGTTAATGAGATGTGTAAATGGTGTGCCATATGCGCGCGATTTCATTGTTTTCTTTTGTGCCACACAAGTTCGCAACATGTAAAGGGAGCTTTACACTTATGAAATCAGAAAAAATTACTTCTTTTTTTTTTTAATATAAAAACGACACACACGAATTGGCGGTGACATTTAAAGGTGCGCTGCTGGGTCAGCCGCGGACGCGTGTGTGCGCATGCGCAACACACAACGCACAATGCGCCTGCCGCCAAATTTCGGCTTTTTCTTTGACATTTTGCTAATATTTGCAATGGAAATGCAAATGCAAAGAAAGAAGTATAATATTAAATAAGTTTTCGCATGCATCCAGCGTATTTTGCAAGCGCTGTTATATCGGCGGCAACTGCAGAGACTTCAAAAGAACGGTAGCGCCAACAAGGCATAGAAATACAACATGCACATATTGGCACATACATACATACACATGTATGTACATAGTAAGCTGTTTGGGCGTTTCTGCCACACTTGGAAGGTAACCAAAATTACTGGCTAACCACGCATTAAATACGCTTGAATATTAATAAGTCAGACAGACGACTTACACCATTACGGACTATGCGCAAAGTCGCACAGCTAACTTTTTACTGCTTCTTTTTAATGAATTTTTTTTTGTTGTAATTTTTCTTTGCGTTGTTAGTCATTACCGCTGCTTTAGCAACTCTTTGTGCTTTCTTATGTTTATTTCTCTAGAATTTGTTTGCGTAAAATCATCGCCGAACCGAAGACATCTCAGTTCATGCGAAATTTATTCAAATAAATTTGGCAGCACGTTGGACAAACTTTTAAGTGCTAAATTTGCATACTAGTTTTGGGTTATTGCCGATATTATGTTTGGTAATGTTGCTTGTTGTAATTGTTGTGACTAACAGCTTGTTTAGGTCAAAAGGCAAAAGGCGTTACCTACCGGCCTAGGTTTAAACAAATTTATTTATATTTATATATTTTTTTTTTTTTTTCAGTTTGATTTTGACACCGATTCCTTACGGTTGCTTGCAATTAATTAACAGTTAAATTTGTGGACGTGAGTGTGCATGTAAGTGTAGGGATGATTTATTCTCTTCAAATGGATTTTGGCTCGCCCTAATTGGTTAGTTTTTCATCTTTTTGGCGAAACTTAACCTAAAATATTGAATACGAAAACACGAGAGCAAATAAAGTTATGATTATTAGAAGTAAGTTGTGAAGGAATGCTAGATCTTCAGAACACCATTTAGACAAAATGAAAAACCCTGAAAGTAGTGTATAAACAACAACAGTTGAATGGTCAGATAAAAAAAGTCAGCAGTTTGGACTCAGGCATTTATGCCAAGGATATCCTCTAACTATTTCTTTCTCGTCACAAATATGCAGTTTCCGGCTTTACTCCAACAGAAAATAAAAAATATTAATATCTGCGAGATTAATCTATAGAGCAGCCTTACATGTTGATCAGTTCAAAATGGGTCGAGACTGGTACACCGCCCGGTTTTGGGAAAAATTTCATATCTGACAATAATGGTTAATAACATTTTAATTAAGCCCTCCCGCAAAGTTTAAATATGGACGCAATCTGCAGCAGCCACATCCACTTCCCATAGAACTCAGGTTTGAACACCCCAAGTTCCTTTAATTAACAATTGATAACTCAAGTAGTAATGATAAAATCAGAACAAAACTTACCATCCTATCATTTTTGCCTTAAATTACTTACCATACGTCTATACTATTTGTTATATTGAAGTGAAGGAGAGCTTGAAGTGCTAATTTCTTTCCAAAAACGCAAAATCTTTATAGTTCCAATCAGTATGCACCTACAACTAGCTCATTTAACATTTCTTTTTACCCCATTTATCACGATGTTACTACATTGCTGCAACTTTACATGCGACTTGAAATCAGCTGTAATTTGCAAAGATAATGTAATTTGTATTCAAAATTCGCAGTTGTTTTCAAAATGCACTCTGGCGATAAAACTACGTAATTTTAAAATTGCCTACTACCAGAGAACGTAAATATTCAAATTGTGCCTTTTCTGAAGTTTAGAAATTCACTTACCATACACAATAAAAACAAATATGTGTACCGAAATTATGAACATCGTCAATTTCTAACAAACTTTCATTTTCAGTTCATTAAGAATATTCATTACAGCTAACTTCATTAATAATGTAGAACATAAACTGTTATACTGGCACACAATAATTTTATCAAATGACGATTAACTCACAATCGATTGGTAACCTCATTTTAACATCTGTTCTTTGCAAAAATTGCATCCAACTTCGCCATGAAACAACCGCCTTTATAATTTGAAAAACGAAAAACCGGCGCTATATTTGTATTATTGCTATTTTATTGACTACAATAATCAGTAAGCAGCACTGATATATTCATCAAATATATGCAATTATTATGGGTGCTAAACAAACGAAAATTGAGGGCACTTACTTGCCAGAGACACCGATAGTTCCGACTGGTACATCGTGTGTCCCGTTTGCCGGGGAAGATGCATTCCAATATGAGGAAGATAATAATGTACGGGATCCCCGATCGCCAAATATGTGCAGAACACCTATTAATGTAAGTATTCAAAAGTTAGTTGTAAATTATATATTTAATTATCGCAATTTACAACTATTCTTTTTAGATATTCTCAACGAAAAATCAAGCCACAGGCGGTTTACAAAGTGGGGAAGTAAATCGAGATTCCGAGAGTGCAATGGCCCAACTACGTAAAAGAATTTTCAAAGGATTTTCCTACAACCTATGCGATCCACGTTCACCTGGTTATCAATTCAATCGCACACCGTTACCTTTTGACGACTCTCAAGATAAAATATTAAATCTAGATGATACATTTGCTGATTTATTTGCCGACACTCAGTCACAACCTATCACAACAGAGGATCTGAAATCGAAATGTGACATAGAACTCCCTTCAGTTAAAAATATAGAAGATATAAATTCAGTTGTATCCGAAAAAGAGCTCAATAATGCGATGCATGAAATGACTAATACCATAGATTTTGTAACTAAAAATACTACTTATGAAGCAGAAACAAAGATAGAAAATATTGAAGAAGTTGCTGATTGTTCAGAATCTTATAAAGAAAGATCTTTAACTAAAATAGACGGCGCTCTAATATCTAAGCCAGTTTTCCTACAACGTACACCAAAGATTATACAGGATAACAATGATCCACGCTCGCCCACAATTGGTGTTGACCGTACACCTATAATTTTCAACGATGATGACGATGAAACAACCGAAAGTGTTCTGTTGGAAAGTATATTAGCCACACTATCGCTTGATATGAGTGATAGCAGTATTTGCTCAATTAGTTCAAATAATCAGAAGACCGCAGTGGATACAAACAAAACCGATCGACAAGGTCAACTATTTAAAAAAATTACACATAGACGGTTGCGCCGCACACGCGCTAATGGAAAAATTCCATTATCCACACGCCGCATTACAAAAGAATTACAAATGTCGCCAAAGCGTGTAGTATCTGAAAATTCTGAAAATGGTCCAAAGAATATGAAATCACTTAAATTGAAACAAAAAGATTCACGTGAAATTGGCATAAAGAGAACACCACTTAGCTGCATTAAAAATAGCGAAGAATTCCACTCAAGAATAACGGAAAAAAGTAAAATGATTAAGTCACGTCTGGAATATACCAATGATGAGAGTATATCTAACAGAATTGATATCGACACATTAACCAATTAGCTATGCACTCAAAGGTTTTAGTAATTTATTTAATTACTTTGGCAAAGCAAACTATAATTACATTATTTACATACCTACATATATATGTTTACTTATGTTGCACTTACTTAACTTATTGTCAAATATAATATAAATGTTGAGGCTGAGATGTCATATTTTATAAGTTTTTTCCATAATTTAATTATGAAAGGTTCTTGTAACTGAACCATATCTTTTTCTACACGTTTACATAATAAAAAAAGTTAAAAGTAATACATACTTAGGTATTATTTTCTAAGTGGACGATGGAAAGAGCCATTTAGCTCTCATAATTTAAAATCTTAGTATGATTTTTATCACGACCATCATGAACATTTGAAACAGAAAAGCACATATTGAAAAAAGTTTACTAATATTTTACTAAAAATATATTCTAGCAGACAATAGGTCTAGGGTGATATGCTTCACCAGCTCTATTGCATGCTCATCGCATTTAAACAAATGTATGCCGCACATTCTTGAATGTTTTGAAGAAGTGACACGCGCTTCGTAACAAAGATGAATTGAAACTGCTCAATAAAAATGAATAAGTAGCGGAATTCAAAAGCAATAAATGTACACGCATATATTTATGGTAATCGAACACAGAACGGAAATGCCTTACACCTAAATTCCTTCACTAAACATTAGAGAAATATTTATGAGCTCACTACAGTCAAGGCTATGCATGCAAACAAATTGCCCACCGTATCCAGTTGCACCACATCGCAATCAGCGAATTCATGCGAGTGTATTTGTGTGAATTTCCTGGAACCAGGCAAAGGCAACACTGCTATCTGCATAAATAATTAGTCATTGAAAGACATGTCATAGGCAAGGTAGTTGTAAATGCAACTCAGTTTGTGTCAAAAAGATGTTGGCTTCCTGAATTTATTCACATCGACAGGCATTGCGCTATATGGGTGGCACAGAAGGGATTTCACAAAATATCCTTATGTATTTGCACCCAGTGTGTGTGTTGCATTTATTTTTTAAGTAATGATATGCTTAAATGATTTCACATTAAATAAATATTGGAATTTATTTTTATGCTAAATTCCTTTCAAGCTACGAGAGCGGGTCAATAAGTACGTGACTTTTAGTAGTAGTGTTTAGTAGTGTAGGAGTAGTGTTGTTTTTTCAGTAAAGAGGTCAGAAATTCAAAAAGTCACGGACTTATTGACCCGCTCTCGTATTTAGAAGCGATGGTTAAATGGCAATGACTTTTACACTGTTGGTGTCTGAGTATTACACTTACTAAATTTAGTTCAAAATTATCAACAATAAGTTTATGAAAACATAAATAATTAGTTATCAAAACAAGTTTAATTATTAAATCAATTAGAAACGTATTATACAATTACTTATTAATAACATTTATAACCCTCTAATTATAATGCACCGTTGCACAACTGTCAGTTTAAACACATTCCACAATATAATACCTTCTAATAAGAAGCCGATAGAAGACACTTGGCAAACTAATAAATCAACAACACCTTTAGAATAAATTAATACTAAACTAAAAAAATTCAAATTAACCTGTTAGGAATAAAAATAGAATGTGGTTAGTAGTTAAAATTTCATAAATTATATAAAGCAGCTGCATAATTTAAGAAGAGTAAATTAGGAATCCATGGGTGTCAAGAAGCATTAAAAATAATTGTTTTTCATATGTTACTAAACAAATGTTTTTCTTTTTATTTATTAAATAGGAAAAGTCAAATGTGATTTTTATTTAAAGTTATTTATTTTACTTAGAATTGTTCATATATAATCGTTTTGTTTACACTTTTATTTACCTTTTTTTTGTTATTACTAAGCATTACTATCTCTTGAGAACTTTCCGTGTTTTAAACACAATGTTATGAGTCCTTGTGTGAATTTAGGAAATGTTGATGAGTAAATTGTTTAAACCATTTCATCGTGTGTGGCAACTGCATGTGCACACTTTTTACAAATTGCAATGCTAAATAATAAAAGACAACAATATAACGCATATCGTTCTTTGTATTTTACTTGAGAAAGGTTTTCATGAGTTCTTTTTTTTGTTTTTTTTTATAACGTGATTAAATACATATAATAAACAATGCTTAATAATTGTGTTTCACATTTCGATATCAAACGGGTAGTGATGCACTTCGTACAGTGTCTTACGATTATAGTTGGCTTATTTTCATTTGTCAATATTATTTCATTAGCCACCAGTTTGTGTTTACTATACAGTAGTTATCAAAAAATAATATAGTCGCGTGCTCAACAAGCTAGGTTCTTAGCGAACTTTCGTAAGAGAACATGTAGCCTACAAATTCGAATTAAAAATATACATATGTATATATAAATGAAATTTCTAAATATAGCATTTAAATGTAAATAATAGTTATATATATATTTTGTAATCACACCGAGCGCTAGAAAAATTATTCTGGTTTAGAATTCACTAAACTTAAGAATTGAGACACTGAAAGTGGACAAATGAGTTTTAAACTAAAAGTTATACATAAATACAATTTAGTGCATGTTCAATAACTTTGCTGCATTGCATTTTACAAATTGGATTTCATTTCTAGTATTAATTTCTTGCGTTATTTTGTACTAAATGAGCTAAACGTGCAAAAACAATTTTCACATTTTTGAATTTCAAATTAAAATTTGCTTCTTCGAATACAGCAATTGAAGTATTGATCCTAATCACAAATGCGCGATTGGAAATGTATTTTTAGCTAAACATTTTGTGGTTTTCTGTACTCCTAATTTTCGCTTAATTTCATGTTTGTCAATTCACTTTAATCGATACATAATTTATCGTGCGTAATTACACCTGCATATATTTATCTCATTTGATTTATGCAAAGTGTAGCAATGGATATTTATTTCTGTTTAATTAAAATGCCTAATTGTTTTGCAGTTTTCTACGGTTTTATCATTTTGTTGTTCCTTTTAATTGTTATTTATCTTTGTTTTCATTCTCTTATAATTATGCTCACGCCACATAAATTTTGCTTTCTACAGCAACAGCACTTGTAAACTTTAGGCATAATTTTCTAACGGCTTTGGCTTTTTGAGTGTGCGATCAACCATTGCAGCGTTATGTCGATGTTGTCCTTTTCCTTACATGAAATGCTGTAACAGCAAATTTCTCTATCTTGTATACTTGCTAGGTTCCTGAAAAATTCAAACAGTTCTTTTTAAACACACTTTCAATATATATAAATTAAGCTTACATTCGCTCAATTAGGCCGGTTTCATCAAGAGCACCTGGAAGATCACGTTTGTTGCCTAGCACCAATACAGGTATACCCGCTAATTGTGGTTTATCTAGTAATGAATGTAATTCATTTCTAGATGCCTCCATTTTATCCAAATCAGCTGCATCCACCATATACCTAAAATTTATTACTGTTGTCAGAATATTTTACTAAATTAATTAGCAATAATTTATTTACACAATAGCATTTACACCGCGACAATATCGCTCCCACATCGATCTGAATCTCGGTTGACCGCCGATATCCCAAACTTTAATAGTAACATTGCCTTTGGTGATTTTACGCATATTGAAGCCAACAGTCGGTATCATATCCTCGGCAAATTGTCCAGACTGGAAAATGAAATATTAAGTCATTTCAATATATATGTATACACGTAACAATCATGCATATATTAATCTTTTCAGCACATTAAATGGGTAATTGAGATCAACAGTGTAATCAGCATTTAAATAATACAAACAAATATACATATACACAATGGATTATATTTACTGAAGTATGTTATCAACAACAAATGCAACAAAACTATATGAGTCATTGGCAAACCTTACAAGTTTATTGCCCCAATCGCTTGATAGAACTAAGTAGGGAATAAACTTTACTACTTGTAAGCTTTTGCAACTACTCAAATTAATATATGTACATATTGCAATACAACTCCTATATCAAAATAAATTTTGTATTTATATGTAACGTCCAATTAAATTTTTGACTTGATTTCCTGCCAATTAATAGGCAGAGTAATAGTTTTATCTGTTTTTTTTTCTTTCTTTATATTGCGTGTATATATTAAACATAATTAAGCCAAACAAATAAAAGTGACCGTCAAAGAAGCGATTGTCTCTTAGTAGAGGGGGGTTGGTCAGATGTTATTTTGTGCGATCAGATGACAATTTATTGATTTCTATTAAAGGCGTCTTTTATATCTAAATTTTCTTTAACTTCATAGTCTGTTTTGCAGTAGCTGAAAGTAACCTAATCTCCAGACATAATTCGTGCAAGTGTGCATTACAGTAAAAACATATAAACAAATCACAGAACAATAGCCCGAATGTTTGTAGTTTGATAGCTGCAAAGTACAATGACAGTTATGGAAGCAGTGACGCAAAGCAACAGCAAATACTATAGTAAGCAATAGAAGCATATTTAATGAAAAAACTTCGGTGGGGAGTGGCGTTAGTTGTTGGTCATAAGGGATCTTTTTTCGCTCAAAAAAAAACAAAATTGGAATTGTCTTAGGGTGTCACTGTAAATGCACATTATTTTTGTGAGCGTTAACGAATACTAAAGCAATTAGAAATGCGGGTGTACAGCAGTAGGTGGTTTGAAAATGTTTTCGCACACGCACTATCGCAAAATACTCACTGCAATAACATTCACGAACGTTGTTTTGCCTGAAAATTGCAATCCAACCAGCGTCAGTTCCATTTCTTCTTTCCAGAAAATGCTCTTAAACCAATCCAATATTCTGTTTATTAATGCTAACATACTGATTACGTTTTTCTTTTTTATAAATTTGTATAAATTTTCACTGGTAATTGCTTTGTCGCAGCCTTTTTTCGCTTTTTCACTTTTTTCTTTACACCAGATGCCTAATGACAAATTTTCCGTTCTTCTCCTACTGCGCTGTTGGCTTGCAGAGAAGAAGAAGAATTCTCACATTTGACAACGATGACATTTGCCAAAAAGTAATGCCAACATTGTTAAAAAGGGGATAACAACTCGAGGACCCTCAAAGCAGATTTATTTTGTTATCATTTGATTTGTTAGACAGATCATAATACATTTATGCATATATCAATAATATATGCATAGCACATCAATAATAGAAAACAAAATACACATTAAGTATCAAACTTCTGGTAGGACAAACTGAATTAAGCACCTATGGCTAAGTTTTCAAGTCTTGAAGTTGAACCCAATTGGATTTTCAAGTACATTTATTAAAAGTGCAGGTTCAAGCTGAATAAAATATATTTTACAATTTAATTAATAAAAAAATATAAGGTTACACTCATAACTACTTTTGAAGTAAGAAGATGTAATTATAAAAACAATTGTTTTATTCACTACCAACATATTTTTCCAGCAGCTCTTGTTTTCGTTTTTTCAACAATGCCTCTTCAATATCTTTTTGCGTTGGTACGGGAACATGTGCTGTGAAACGAGGTGCTAACATTTCTAAAGGATCAATGCCAACTTCTGTACTCGATACTGTTTTATGTGCTTCCGCGTCATCCTCGTTAACATCAGTGGGTGTTTTTAATGAACCATATATTTCCTCCTCTTCTTCCTCATCTACATGACCGTCACGTGCCATTTTCTCTTTCCATTCTTGTAAAGCCTTTTGTATGGCTATACGTTCAATGCGCTCTTCTATTGGAATTAAAGTTCCATCGTCATCATCTCGATAACCATAATATTCCGCATCTATATCTTTCATTAGCTCAGCACGAGTTTTACGTTGTGGGGCTGGAGGTTCTTGCTCAAATAGTTCACGTACTCCGGGTAAATCTTTTGCAGCACCAAAATATTTATAGCCACGATTTCCTGGAACTTCGCGTCCTTCTGCATCAAACATCTTTGGGCCATATCGCCGGTAATGAGGACCACCTAAAGCAGAAATTTGGTTTTCCCAATGTCTCTTTTCACGTAGCAACTTATTTATTTCATCATTTAAATCTCGTATCCGAAATTCGCCCAAACCGGCTGTAAAATAGAAAACGTAAAAATCACTCTAGTTTATTTTACCACAAACATCAACTAACCATTTTGTATTTGCGCTACCTTCTTAGATATTTCGCGAATGATTTCTAAGCGGTATTTTTCACATTTTGGTAAACTCGTGCACTCTGAAGCTAGGTACGGTCGCCTATCTTTTTCTCCTGATTCGGCCTCCTTAGCTGCGCGCCAACGCGCCAACGTCGTCCTGAAAATGCAAAACAGGCGGCATTATTTTAATTACATACATGTTACAGAGTGAAATGAAAGTGATTATTTACATTGCTTTCTCTGCGTTACGTGCCTGTAATGTAAAAACACTTGTTAATATTATTTATCAAAAGTATATCTTTATTCATATATTAATAATTACCATTTGTACAATTTCTAAAAGCACTGTCTACAGATATCTTTTAGTATAAAAATCTGAATTTCTTTTCAGTAAATTTTCTTCTTCTTGTATACATAGTTTGCCACCATTCACGGTACAATTAAACGTAAGGTCCGACGTTTTGAACATGATAAATTATATTTAAAATTTTAACGTCAATAAAATGTAGTTCGTTGAGAAATGTTTCTTATTATAACAGCTGAGAACCAAGAAAGAAGTTAATTTTCTTTTGACTTGCAACAAATATTAAAGTGTTTGAGTAACAAATTTTTTTACACTTTAGTTTAGTTTTCGCCAATATTCTTCTAACAAATTTTGAGCGACGGTTGTTTATTTTTAAACATGTAAATCTTAATTCTCCTTAATGTGCACATTTCATAAGCTTTAGTACATTCAATATAGTGAATACTAAATGCTCATTCCCGCCTGTTTTAAAATCGATTGACAGCGTCTGCAAATATTTGTACCGAGGTTGCAAAAACCTTTGTAAATTATTGTAAACCATAAATCTTTGGGAAATCTTACGGATAAATAAAATAAAATTGGAAATAATTGTAATTAATTTTTTGTTAATCAAAGCAAGTGAAAATATAAATTAAATTATGACGGGCATAGCTCCTTTATCGACTGGCGCTATAGAGGTAAAAATTCCATTCCTACGTTGTGAAATAAAATAAAATTAATTGATTAAATATTATGAATCTATTCATATAACTTTACACACCTTATTTTTTAGCGCATTATGCGAGGGGAAGAAGTAGATAAGCCTGTTTTGCAGATTCTGGGTACAAAGAAAATTACGGGGGGTGAAACAGATCGTCTGCGTCTACTTGTTTCAGATGGAAAATTTATCAACAGTTATTCCATGTTAGCAACTCAACTTAATTATTTGCAAGCGGAAGGTAAGCTCTCGGAAAATACAATAGTTCGTGTGGACAAATATATAACTTCAGTGGTCAATGGCAAGGATACTGGAAAGTATGTTTATGAAAGTATATTCGAAACATTATTTTTACATTTATTTTATTTGAAGGCGTGTGCTCATAGTACTCGAATTAAATGTTTTAAATCCGGGCACTGAAGTTGGTCAAAGGATAGGAACTCCCGTTTCATATACCGAAGAAGCCGCAGCACAAAGTAATAAAGCGACTGCAGTAAAACCTGCTGCTTCAAGTAATGCAAAGAAAGCAGAGACCAAACCATCTCTTTACAATAACAATAATAATAGCACATTGAATCAATCATTGACTTCGGGGCTTACTCATCCTATCTCCAGCTTGAGTCCATACCAAAATAAATGGGTTATTAAAGCACGTGTTACGGCAAAAGGTCCAATGCGCACTTGGAGTAATGCAAAGGGCGAAGGTAAACTTTTTAGTATGGATTTAATGGATGAATCTGGGGAGATACGTGCGACCGCATTTCGCGAACAAGCTGAGAAATTTTATGATATAATTGAAGTTGATCGTGTTTACTATATATCGAAATGCCAGCTGAAACCAGCGAATAAACAGTTTACCACGCTGAAAAATGATTATGAAATGACTTTAACTGGCGAAACACAAATCCAAGCATGCGAGGAAGACGATAATGATATACCAGAAATTAAATACGATTTGGTTCCCATATACCAATTGGCGGACCTAGAGGCACGCACAAGTGTTGGTGTGTTATGATGTGCGAAACTAATGATTAAATGATTAAACTTCACAGCTTTTCTTTTTTAGACACAATTGGTATTTGCAAAGAAGTTGGTGAACTTCAAACATTTACCTCTCGCACTACCAATAAGGAATTCAAAAAGCGTGAGCTGACACTGGTTGACTCCAGCAATGCTGCTGTAGGCTGAAATCAAATAAGATATAGTTATGAAAGTAACCTTACTAACTTTCAGGTGAATTTAACATTGTGGGGTGATGATGCTGTTAACTTCGATGGCTACGTACAACCAGTGATTTTAGTTAAAGGTGCACGCGTGACTGAATTTAATGGCGGTAAAAGTATAAGCATGGGTAGTGGCTCAGTTATGAAAATAAACCCGGATATTCCGGAAGGTCATAAGCTGCGCGGTTGGTTCGATAATGGCGGCGGTGAACATATTTCAAATATGATTTCCACCAGGTTTGTTGTTTCTGAAAAGTGTTATTTTATTTCGGTATTTTTCTTACTCACATAATGCATCTATAATATTTAATAATAGAACCGGTGGAGCTGGTGGTGGTTTTAGCACCGAGTGGTTAACATTTGATGAGGCTCGCAGCCGAAACTTGGGGGCCGGCGACAAACCAGATTATTTCCAATGCAAAGCTGTTGTGCATATAGTTAAAAGTCAGAATGCATTCTACAAGGCCTGTCCGCAGGCGGATTGCAACAAAAAGGTTATCGACGAGAATAATGGACATTATCGTTGCGAGCGTTGTAATGCAGTTTTCCCCAACTTCAAATACAGGCTATTAATTAATGTAAGATAATTTCGTTTCGTGTTACGCTAGTTACGCTAGTGTTGCATATTTCATTTCTGTACGTATGCATATAATTTTATTCTCTCCTTTTACCAGATGAGCATCGGCGATTGGACATCAAATCGTTGGGTCACTTGCTTCAGCGAAGTGGGTGAACAATTATTGAATCGTTCGGCACAAGAAATTGGTGATCTACTTGAAAACAATCCACCAGAAGGAGAAGAAGTTCTCTCTTCTATCAACTTCAATTCGTACATTTTTAAATTGCGCAGCAAAATGGAACAGTTTGGTGTAAGTACCTACTGTTAGTTATTTGCACTTAAATTTAAAAAAATTTTTTTAAATTAATATAATTTTGTTCGTTTTCCTTCAGGATATGCAACGCAATAAGCTGACAGTACAATCTGTCGCACCATTGGATTACAAGGAGTACAATAAATATTTGATAAACAATCTTAAAGAGTTAACTGGCATTAACAAAAATTAAATGAAATTAGAATTTTTGATGTTTATGTCTATCTATTGTTCATGTTGCACATTAATACATATTTTTATTTTATATTCTTAAAGAACTTTTCCAAAACGAAAATAAATTTAAGTTAAATGGATTTGTTTAGAAAATAATTAGTGATGGATGGTTGTAGTTACCAACGCATTAACCGTCATTTAGTCTCACGACTATTGGGTGAAGGTAACCCAAGGCGGAGCCAGTAAATCCAAGAAATAATTCCGTTTCGACGTGGACAGACAGGTTAGGGGTTTGAGAAGTCATACAAGCAGGTGCTTAGTGTTACACTCTGCCGGTATCTCTGCAAGTTCGTAATTAACTCTGAAGAAGACCGAAGAAGGTTATTGGTTAATCGTTCGTATTTTGACACATCGACTTTAACATTATAATGCATTTTCCGCTTCGCCCTGGTTCATATGCAGAAGTGAGAAAGGTCGAAACTTATAGCACAAATATAATATTCAAGTATAAAGTACAAATAGACTTGAAGCATTTTGGATTCCTGTAATAGCTTTAATTTCGTTTCTATGGAGAGTAAGCGTCGTGGAATTTTTCGGCGTTATGCGCAGTCACTTGAAAAGAACTTATTGAGGAGATAAAGAACGTTTGAGGATTGAAAGACGCGTTGACAAAAATTGCTTTCTATCTGAGGAGGACGCGCTTTGAAAGGGCCAACATTACTATTGATGAAAAAACGAAAGGTTGTTGATTAAACTTCAAAGTCACCTACTTTTTGAACACACCTCGTACAAACCACACACAATACCACACACAAACGCAATTTTTCGTTCGATTATACTATATTTTCATTTGTGGATATACATACAAAGATACGTTAAATAAACTAAATACACACAGTATTAAATAATAGTACTTATTTACACTTTTTATTTTATTTTAAATATAAAATTTTAAGTTTTAAAATCATTAGAAATAATATACAAATGACCTCAAATATATAACTAGATTTTTGCCATTCTTTTTTATATCGAAGACCCATGACTAGTCGGCATCCATAGAATTATCAATAAAAAAAAAAATTATAAAAGTAAATAATATACAAATTACAACAAGTGTGATAAGCTCTAAAAGAGTATTTTAAACTTAATTACATAAAAAATATAAATTTAGCTTAAATATTTTTGACAAATCGGTTCAAATTACAAATTGCTAAGTGCACATACATTTTTATTTTTGGAAAATTTTAAGTTGTTGCATTTACAATAATATTTTTGCATGACACATCACTTATATAATGTATATATATATATATATGTAATTACAAATGTACTTGCATGCAGCTCTGTGTGTGTATGCACATTTCGTTTATATTGCGCACTCACAATCTCTTAGTGAGATACTTGCATTGATATTTGACAATATTTTGTCATCATTTTCAAATAGTTTGTATTATATGTAATTGTTGTATAATATATACGTATTTACTTTTCAATTGGTTATATAAAATGTGTTGATTGGTGTTTTGATTACGTTTCGATTTGTTTTTTTTTTTTAGCAAGTTTTTTGTTTTTCTTTTGCTTAATTGTTAGGAGAACTTTGATTTCGTAACCGCAATAATTTGCTTTACTCACAACTTTTAATTTCATCATTTATGCACATTGTATGTATGTAGGTATGTGTGTAATTTTTGTGATTTTATTTCCTTTTACTTTTGATTTTTTAGCTAAGTGTGTCACAATTCACATTGATATCATTAGGCTAGTTTTTTATAATTGCATATAACCGCGTAAATCTATTGGAAGTATATTATATACACACACACATACGTATGTATTTATGCACATATGTATTTAGTAATTAGTACATACATATATAAAATTCAATTCGCTTTTCGCAATTCTATGGCAGTTAGTATTTATTTAGTTTCGATTAGTTACTTTATGCGTGTTTGCACGTAGTTATCTATGTATGTATATCAGAATGCAGTTTAGTAGCATCATTGTTGTTTTGTAAAATGCAACATCATAAGTAAAATATTATAATTCGTTTATTCATTCCTATATTCGTTGAGGATTAATTTGTTGGTAATTTTAGACTTTTTTCCTAGATACATGTTTTTTTAATTCATCTTGCTCAGCGCTGCTTTGTATTTATGTGTGTGTGTTTGCGTGTTTTTTTTTTTTTTTGTACATTTGAAATGATCATTATTTACCGTTTGTGCAGTTAGTAACTCATTGTTTCAGATCAATGCTGAAACTGAGGTTATATTTGTAATTTGCAACAAATTGCAAAGCTGCTTATTTTTTACTTCACTTTACTTTAATGGTGTTTACATATGAGTGTATATATGTATAAATCAATTTTAATAATTCGCTTAAAATTAATTTATGTTTAAATTAAACCTAATTACAAAATTCAAAAAATAGGATATCAACAACCACAAGAGAGGAAATTATGTAAGTTGTTTTGGAAAAAATATAATTTTTTAATTTATTCCCTCCCCTATTTAGGGGGGCGGTGTTTTTTAACAATTATTGCAAAATAAAATTTTGATATTACTAATTCTGACATTAAAATATTAAAAAATTTATTAATGTTAATTAATAATTAATTAATGACAAAAAAATATTAAATGATACCTCACGAAGTCTACATAAAAATTGGAGTACCGTTTTCACGACAGTTTAGTCTACGTAGCTGGAATCTGTTTTTTACCGATAAAAGACTTTGACTGCATTCCCTGTACCACATTTCACAAAACTATTTGCAAAATGTTTTATGCGCTACAACGTAGGAACAGAAAAAATATGTCTAAGTGTATATATTTCCAAACATCTCAATAAAACCTAAACCAACTGTTCTTAAAAAAAAAAAAAAATTCAAAACACCTTTGCCCTCGATTAATTATTTATAATATAAAATTTAACTAATAAGTTGTATAAAGTGTTAAATGCGTGTACATATAGATCATTAGCATTGGTTCAATCTTGTTTTCTTCTAATAATTACTAAAAATAACTGTTGGTCACGCCGTGTTCTTAAAACTAATGAGTTCTGACGTTTGTTTTGTCCACTCTTTTACAACCTTTTCAAGTTAGGGATGACTTCTGTCAAAATGTGTTGACTTTTTGTGCAAATTATAAGTTTGAGCTCCTACGGGATCACAACATTTAAATTCTCCCAGGTTATGTTTGAAAATTCCTTAGCCCAATAACTAAATTCTTTTAAAAATGAGATTTTGTGTTGGTTTCGGTTTAATTTTTGCTGAGTAGTTTAATGGTCACTGTTTCTAAATAAGCGTCAATCAAATAAATCTCTTAAATTTTTATCTTCCGAGAGGCGACCGTTACAATAAACTTTTCCTATGACACTGGTGCCATCCGAAACCAAAGCATATTTATATCAAATCATTTACATTTAAAATTTTATGTATGTTTGTATCCAAAGAAATAACTTTTTTTGAAAAATTAAATGTTTCATATTTTCTATTTTGCACTTTGCCCTTATTCCCTTCATGAGTGTTATTTTTTGTATACAGCAGTACTACAGTAAAACATTCGAAACAAATTAAATTATTAAAATTGTTAATTAAAAGTTTCGAATTTGGGTTCGCGCAGTTAAAACTTTTCCAGGAAGTGTTATTTTTATATATTTATTTTATTAATAAAAATCCCCATATAAATATCCCATGAACGCCGAACCATTTGAACATCATAAAAAGAAGAAACAACTTAAATAATATTAAAAACTCATAATTGGATGCATGCTCCAAAACCTATTAACTATCCTTTTAAGAAAAAATATTGATTTTTAAATTTTTTAAAGTCTTGTGTGCAAACATAATTTTCTTATTGTTATTTAATTCTTAATTGTCTTATTCGACATAAGTAACTAATGAGTTCGGTGTTCCCATGAGAGTCGGAGTTAAGTAACGGAATGGACTCGGATTCATGACGGCTTAAGAACTGAGAAGTGTATATCAGAACTATTTTTGCAAAATTTTATTGCCTATTTTATATTACAACTATCACCAAAGTTCTGGAACGGTTGCTCGCGTCATTCACTCCTTTGTGGATTAAGTTAAAAAGTTGTTTGTTATTCCGATCTGTTCCAGTTACGTAGACCCTACAGTCGTGAAAACAGACAGAATTCCTTAATATTGCTTTGATAGGGATTTCGGCCGTTACAACAACAACCGTTTTAATTTGTTAGCTCTGGTTGCTATATTATATGTAAATATGTATGTATGTGTGTACCTAACTAAGCTAACTAATATAAGATATTATTTGAGGTTAAAGATGATGAAAACAATAATATCGGATAATCATTTTTTATGACAACTATTTTAATTTTTAAAAAGTCCAATGCTTACGTTTATATGTGTGTATTTACTAAGAAGACTTTGGGATACGTACATATGTATTTTACAAATTTTCGACATTCGAACGCAATTATAATTAAAGTTATTCATACATTACTGCTAATATACAACATTAGTAAAAGTTTCTCCCGCGTTCGCAACTAGTAAATGTAAACGTTTCGCGCTTCACTTTAGTGACTTACAACATATGATTAGTATATTCTAATTCATTTGCATATATGTATGTTTGTATGTGTATATATGTAGGTATATATCTAAGTGCCGTTTGGCGTAATTTTGTTTGGTATCGATTAAGAGTTAGAATATTTGGGTTACAATCTTATTTGCATGAAAAGAATGTGCGCTAGACGCGCTTCTCCCCCATACCGTCAACAACATCATCGCTGCTCATAGGCGAATTCAGTTTGTGCATGCGCATTGTTCCGGGCATGCTGACAACAGTGCGCATGCGCATGAATATGTGTTGTTTGAACTTGCACTTTGCTCGCGTAATCTTCACTCGAATCGTTCGTTGTCGACTGTTCATATTCATATAAATTACTACTACTACTATATACACTTTGGCTGCCGTATAGCGTGGACTGTATGGGGGATTCAAAGTGTACCGCACGCGGCGATAATTCGTAGACAGGCTCCGGTTCCACGGTGAATGTCAAGCCACAGGAGCAGTGTTCCAGTAAAGGCGCAGACGACGTGTCGGTTTGTGTCAATGGCTTTGGAAGGGGTAATAATGGTGGCAACGGTGGTGGTGTGACCAGTGAGGACATAGACGAGGATGCATGCACCACGGCCTGCTCAGTTATGGTGGCTGCAGCTACTGATGATATTGCTGGTGGAGGTGGTGGTGGTGAGGGTGAGGGTGAGGAGAGACAGTCATGACAAAAATGGACGCTATTATGATTGTAGCGCTGGTGTATGTATGATGATGATGTATGCCATGGACTTATGCTTGTTGGTAGCGATAATGAGGCCGTGGTAGCAGCTACGCCCGCATGTGCGGTGGCACTTGGTATTGGTGGTATTGTTATTTTACATGATCGCCGGCGCAAAGTTTGGCCGGGTGCGTGCCCAATATGTGTGGTATGTGTGTGGAGTAAGGGCAACGGTGGGGGTGGTGGTGGTGGTGTTGGTGAAGGCGTTTGTGTTGCTGTTGTTGTTGATGAAGTCTCAGTTTCGGTCTCAGTCGTTGTGCTGGAGGACAGCGGTAGTGGCGCAATGGGTCTTAGTACTGGCTGATGGCAGCGACATATTGCAACTCAAAAAGTGCCGCCATCATTATGCGTTTCCTTGGCGGTGGCATTCTCGGCGTCGGCGTCATGCGTTTTGGGTGTCGTATAACTATCGTTGTGCGTGTTGATGCCGTTCGTCTGGCGATTCGCATTGCTATGATTATGATGTGGATGATGTGGGTGAGGTGGTAGATGTGAGTGTGCATGATTGTTGATTGTGGTATGATTTTGATTTTGAGTAGCTTTGGGTAATGGCGAATGCTGCTCTTCGAGGGAAGATGAATCCGTTGTGTTCTGAACAATATTCAAAGACTTGGGTGGTATGGGTGGTGGCGGCGGCATTGGTAGATCTTCAATATCAAAGGAATTTCCAGAGTTTTCACGTTGATTTATATTGAATGTGGTGTTGATGGTATAGGCGCTGTCAAGACTGCCATTCGATGTCACACGACAGTGATCTCGGTGATGCACGGTGCTTTGTGAATTACTTGATGACTCTTCACTTAGATTATTCAAGTTATTCAGCTCGTGTGAACTTGTCGTTGAGATGCCGGAATCACGAAAATCATTTGGGCCGTAGCCGACCACATTCAGTTGTTGCGTCTCGCCAACACTCGTTAGCGAGTGTGGTGGTTGATCAGCTTCGGGATCGTCAAAACTTATATCCACCACAGAATACTTTTGACCGTGCTCATGTTGTTGTTGTTGTTGTTGCTGCTGCTGCTGCTGCTGCTGTTGTTGCTGATGATGTCCCGATAATGGGCGACGTGGCATGGAGCCAGCCGACGGGTATTGGCAACTTGTGAAATCGTTTATTGCAATCGGATTTGAAGCGCGTTTGTCGGGTGTTATGCCACGTGGTGGTAACGGTGGTGCGCTTGGTGAACCAAGCTGATTTGCACTACGTTTGGGTGGCACCTCCGGCCCATCCATGCTACCCATGAAGTTCTGCGAACGTGGACGATTCGGTACAGGTGGCACTTTGTCACGCGCAATTATGGTCATGCTCTCATTGCTCAGCATTTGGTATGAATTATTTATAAGCAATGAATTTGCAGTTTCAACTGGACGCAGTGTGTCACCAGGCCGTGTATAAATATCATCATGCTCATACACACCATAATAATTTGAGAGTCCAGCATTTGTATTGGGATTACCTAGGCTCATAGTGCGATTTTCCGTTGGTAGTGGTGGCAATGGTGTATTTACTATACTCTCCGAATGTTGACGCTTCAAGCGACCCAGTCCTGATAGGCTTTGCTTTAGCTGTGAGAAGCGTTCGAGCAAACGATTATGTAGCGGTTGTACGCCTGGTGGCGCCAGTGTGCCGTGCAACTCCAAGGCTTGCTCCAGCACTTGTATTTGCTCCAATATAAGCGCTTTCAATTTTTGCACATTTGCTTGTTGTCCGTGACCTTGTGGTGATTTGAGGAACTGTTCGGAGAAAAATGCCTCTTGATATTTACTTATACCGCCCATTACATTGGCATCGATTATGCCCTGCAAACGCATTGAGAACGGATTTATATTGCGCTTTGGTTCGCTGCGATACTGTACAATCAGATCCCACAACTCTTTGCCGACATTGTTCATTGTCTCGCAGGCGAATTCAACTGGTGTGATTTCAATTACTGACTTGTGTTTCACTTCAAACCAACGCAATATACCCGGCAGTGGATTCGATATTTCCAGTTTTGTGCGTTCGATCCAAAGTGATTTGAATTCGTTATCCTTATCGATCGGACCCTTGTAGATGGGGCGATCGTAGATGAAGCGCGTTACATCGTTGACCTTGAAAAAGTAGTGAAATATAATGGTTACATATGTAAATTAAAGTAGTTTCTCATGAAATCGAATGCTCGGTTTTTAAGTTTTTCAACTTCTAACAACAAATATACTCACTTCATAGAATCTAGCAATTTTCTCTGGCACCGGCACCATTGCCGTCTTCAACGCCTGCGCATCGCCAACTGGTCGCACATTACTTATCTGTATATACTGTTCTGGTGCAGTGAGTATCGAGTTGTCCGGTGGACTGTTGTTGGTCAAAATCTGTGCTGTAGGAAATTCAGTTTGTAAGCGTTGTGTGAAAGCACCAATACGTTCGTACTCTAATCCGCGATAGACGAACTGTTTGTTCTGCAAAGCGAATACAAATATAATACTTAATTTACAACTAGTAAAACACAAAGACAAAGACACTTACCCGCACAAAAAGTGGAAAACCCAAACCATAAAAACCAACACGGAAATACTCCGGCTCCGGCCGCAATTGTGTCAGAATATTTTGAAAGAATTTCGCCTCCAAAATAAGTATTTCACTGAGCTTATTATAGTCGAAGCGACGTGTTTCGTAGAGCACAGCCAATTCTTTGCATAACGGTATACCCTTCTCCCAACATTTGCCCTTGTCGAAGTATTTCAGAATCTGCAACCAAAGAGAGCTTACAATGCCTTAAAAGCTAATGGAATATAGTTGGTATTTTACCTCATGATAAAGCCGTTCTTTGCGCTGCCACTCCGGCTGGCCAGTGTTATCGCATGGCGCGAAGCAGAGTGATTCACGATCCCAACTGAGCATATTGGCATAGAGTTTGAGCGTGTAGCCGGCCTCAGTGTAGTTTTCAGCTTGCAAGTGCAAGTCGTGAAGTTTGTAGATATATCTGTAAAAAGTTGTTATATACATATTATATTATTTCGAACTTATAAATTATGTACATGTAGAGATATTTGGCGCTTGCCTCAGCTTGAAGTTCCGTCATTTAAATTTTATTATAATTTTTAAACGCAGGGTCGGGTGTGGTTATCTTTCAGTATCACCCCTTGAGACATAGTTTCGATTTTAGAGAATTTTAGAATTTTACCATGAATCGGAGCGTTGAACTTGTATTTAGTACGCCTTATTGAGGCAAGAATTCATGATGTACTATGCCATTTTTTATGCTTTATGCCATATTTTAAAATTTCCGTTATTTTCTGATCATTGTAGAGTAAACTTACAGTTCACGAGAAAATTAAATCCGAGCATTTTGAAATTTATTTTAAATGTGTTATGAAACTATTGCTTTTAGTAAGTACAATGGGCATTGCAACAGTAAGAATAACAATGAAAGACTTAAATCTTCTTTTACTCACCTTAAATACATCTCCTTGCGATTGATTTCATTTTTATAGAAATTCAATAAGTTCACTGTGCAGGACATACGCTTGTCACGATTCTCCTCGCCCTGCATAACGCTGCGATAATCCAACAGGCGTTCCAATAAACGCGTCACAGATGCTATAAATGCAATGCCCGAGTCTTTCCAACTGGGATTCTCCGATTGTACTTTCTCAAGTAAACTAAATAGAGAGTGATTTTGAAAACCATTATTTTATACAGAGAAATAGAGATGTTTAACTTGAAAGAAAAAATATTTGAAATAAAATTACTTAGAAACTATAGATTTGTAAAATTTTAAATGTTATTCGACAAGATGGAAAATAATGTTAGCATACTAATTTGCATTTAAATATATGGAAATGTTATATAACTAATTTCTTAAAAACTTTTGTTAATCAGCAAGCCACATACATAAATATTCGAATGATAGAAATATAATTTTGAAATGTCTATCACTCGTTTAGTTGTGTTGAAAAAATTCTTTGTAATATTTTATGATAGAATTTTACAATGAAATGTTAGCAAATCATAAAGAATAGATATACTACAATAACAAAGGAAATTATGATGACAGCATATGAGTTGATATTTTTCACTTACACCAAGCTTAGATGTTCCCTTCGTTTGGTTGGTTGCATTTTGAATTTATTAATTGTATGCATAGTTAACATGTTTTTTTTTTTATTAGGCGATTTGTAGGCGATGGACAGACATTTAACACGATAATGATTAGTATAAAATATGCATATGTTTACGTATATACAAATTTGTTTAAACAGACAAACTAATAATTTAAAAAAAAAAAACAAACACAAACACATTTACAGACATCGATATATAAAAGTTTAACGCCGCAGAATAGGCTGGAGCAAAGATTAAGGAATATTTAAATTGTTATATATAGATTGTTTGATTAAACATAAACTAAAAATTTCAAAACCGAGTTTTCAGAACGAAAATTTGTTTCAAATCAAGAAAATGATTTTTCAATTAACAATTAACTTCAGAGCAATAATTAAATATATACTATTTATTATGAAGAGGCTGAGAAGTTCGATATTTAAAATTACGATCCAATGATGATATTATTTGCTAACCTGAAGTTTTATAAGAAAATTTGCTACTAAACTTTCTAGTGAATAAATATGGCAGAAAGTTCAAACCACTACATTGAGGAGTGTTCTCTTTAGGTCATAAGTCGCAACTCTTCAAAATGACGTCGACTCTTATCAGCCGCTGTTCGAGATGTCTATAAAAAAATTTTATGGTAATATATGGAGTGATTTTTTATTATTAGATATTATTTCATGTTAGATATGCTCGCTTATGGCCAATAAAATATTTTACATATTAACCGACATATTCGGGATATAATAGAAAAGAGGAGCGAAATTTTCAAAACTAGGTATTGTGGTCAAGAAAACATGTCCACTTAATTTGATTAAAATATTACACATATTGACTCATGTGTACGGCAATCGGAAGGGTAAATTTATTATATTAGGTATATTGGAGCTGAGGTAATTCATTGCCCGATTCAACTAATTTTCGGCACTGACCACTATATAATATGCTATGTAATATAAAGTCAACCAGAATAATGAAAATATGTGATCCATCATAAGTACTGAATCGATTTTATCCATTTTTCTTACATCGGATCACATTATTATAAGGAAAAGATGAAATATTATAAAAACTTATGTCTTACGAATTGACTGATATTTTCGGTATAAAGTCAGCCATGGGCACTGAGGTCACGAAGCGGTTTTTCGGTATCTAGGGGTTTCAAAAGTTATACTCCTATTTGTATAATTTTTAGAAAAACGTTTTTGCACCTTAAAGGAATTATTTGTGCAAAGTTCCATTCCGATATCATCATTGGTGTTTGATTTATATATTTTAAATTGAAAAAAACATATGTCATTTAAAATGTTGTTATGTGGTCCTGATTGTAACTCGATTTACCGACTTTGACACTGTAGCACAAGGATGTTAAGATAATGTTATGCATCGAATTTCGGAGAGAAGTTGCTAAGATATAAGTTTTTATCTAAAAGTGGGCGGTGCGCGCCCATTGTCCTTTTTATATACCGACCCACTTGCAACCCTGCTTCCTATCTTTGCAATTAAAATTAATGCTTTTGACTTTTTCGTTACAGAGTTATCGCCCTTTCACTTCATGTATTAAGCTTCGCCAAGATATCACAATTTTTACGCGAGCCATCGCTTGTGGAAAACAGACAGACATCCCGAAATAAAATAGTGTTATAATTTAAATTATTTTGATATATATAATCCTATACCTATCTGCATTATTTGAAGGCGCTACTTCCAACTGTTATTTCAACGAAATCGTTCTACTCTTGTGCACCATGTTGCGGGGTATTAAAACTATGATATTTCACTCCAGCCTACTACGCATGTTAGTTGAAGCAAACATTTATTGTTATTTTCTTTGTAGAAAGCTTACATTGTGCTGAAAAGTTCACGATATTCATCATCGCCCTTATTTTCACTAATGAGCAAATCCAACTTATCGATAAGTTCACTCTCTACTAAGCGAAAGGAACCGCGTGCGCTCTGAAAAACAATTGAAATATAACTTACTTTTATGCTTTATGCTTCCTCAAAACAATATGTACTTACTTGTTCACACTGCATCATGTCATAGAAGACCGTTAGAGTCGCTTTTCTCAGCGCCTGTTCTGGCACTAGTGTCACCTCCAAGAACGGTCCGACCATTGAGGGTATGAAGTGTAATTTCTGTTCGCCCAACTGTGACCACATGCTTAGTATCTGGAAGCCCATTAGCACACGCATATCACCATGAGTATGCAAAATCTTTCTGCGTTTAGGTTCGCGATATTTCTCCAGCTGCAGTGAGGGCTGTGTTAGAAATGTTACAGCTAAACTAAAGTAGGACCACCAAAGAGGTGAATCAAAGGATTGCGGACCAAGAAAACGATAAACCAATGGTTTGGCGAATTCCTCCAAAGCCTTGCGCAACACATCGTTGCAAGCCAATTTCATGACCAACCAATCGGTTGGGAATACTTGCCAATCCTGTGAAAGCAGCTCCTCAAACACCAACAAAGACTTGCTGAGGAAATCTTTCAAATCGCGTGGATCCTTATTGGGACTCAATTCGTCCCAGTAGTGTTTGTAATGTGTTTCATCGAGCAGCTGCAACAGACCCAGTAGACAAGCGACCAATTGTGGCAGCACAGTGTTGGCACCTTCCATCATTATGCTTATGGTTTTTATCAGTATTCCAAGAATGTTTTTACACAGCGAATCCAGATCATGTTGCAAAGTGTTTGTGACTTTCTCGCGCTGCTGACGCTGCAAGTCGTATAGGTGATTGAGAACTTCAGATATTATTTCGGCACACAAGCGGAGCTCATCGCGGCGTCCCAGGTGCATGCGCAGGTGTTTGCAGGCAACTGAGAGGACCACAGTGCGTGAATCTAGAAGAACAGCAAGACAGTGAAAGATTATTTGAAAAGTTTGGGAGAAATGAATACTAGAATTCGACCAATATTTTTCAGTCTACTTATGCAGATCGCGCAACTCACCATCTTCGTGAAACAGCTCGCCAGATACCAGATCCTTAACAGCATTTAATTTAGCTTGTACTAGACGAACGGGTGCATCTCTGGGTATGGCGTCCAGCATATTGCGCGCCAACATACCCAACTCCGGTGCGGGCAATGTGTCCTTCAACTGTTCCAGCACCACGCCGGTGGAGTTCAGCAGCGCCTCTTGTGTTGGTATGATTACATCGTAGGATGGCACTGCCAACATTCCGTTTAGCGCTGTAAAAAGCGAGTGCAAATCTCTGCGAAATGAGTCCTCATACTGGCCGCCGGTGGCGCGTGCAAATAATTTGCGTGATTGTATAAGCAATTTGAAGATATACTCTAGCGAACTGAAGCATTTCTGGAATGGATCGGGATGTTCGGCCTTGGTCATAAACACAGCCATATGCTCAACCGAAGTGATCAAACCCTTATAGACGAGCGCGGCAGCGAAGTGATTCTCAATGTAAACATTCATAACAGGACGAAAATGTTGGAATTTGTTGCTTTGCAAGACACTAAAAATGCTGACGAGCACATGAAAGACAAGACCTGAATGCTCAGTACTGTTACCCTCCTCGTTGGAGAACATTGCGAATAGTGCGTCGAGCACATCCTGCAGGAATTTAACTAGCTCCTCGTCGTTCAGGCGCAATACACCTGTGAGTGAATCTTGTATTGTTTCGGGATTTGTGCGCCATTGGAGTAGCGACAGTAGATCGGCGTTCTGTGTGAGTTTCGTTGAACATAAAAGTGACTTAATGACGAACAATTCCTTTGAACTACGATGGAAGATGGAGCTGCAATCTACTTTGGCGAGTGGATCCTTCGGTTTGCTTGGCAATTTCAGATAATTACCTGCATGCAATTTGGCCAAATCCTCACATTTGTAGACGTACAGCTCGTGTTGACCATCGGTGAGTGTCGCACCACTGGGATCCATGAGGCGCGCAAAGCTGAAACCGAACAGTTTCGGATCCGATTTATCGCGTGTGGAACAATGACGAAATTCGAAACGCACATGCGCGGCGGAGAACTTATCGATGGGCACACTCAGCCGTAACATTTCGTTCCAACAGGGAGAGTTCTGATGATACAGTATCATGGACTTGTAATAACTCTGCGAGTCCATGCCCGAAGCGCCCCACAAACATTCCGTTAAAATATTACCCGTTGTATCGAGCACAACCACTGTCGTGAGTATATTTTTTGCGGTGTTCTTGCCGCCACGCTCGAACTCAGCGCGTTCAAGTGTGATAAAGAGATCGTTGCGTACATCGCCGGGCATGATGACATCGGGAAAGCCCATTTTTCGCGTGATTGTCGTGCCTTGAAAGAGAAGCGGTTGCTCTTGACGCGCCTGCCCGAGTCCGCCGTGCAATAGCTTAAGCGAAACTACGATGCCCTGTGTATTTTGATTGCCTGAGGTTATTGGTGAGAATTTTCCAGTCGATTTCTTAATGATTAATTCGTGTAGTTGATGGAAGTCTTTTTCTTCGCATTGGTAAATCTAGGGATAAATTTTGGTTTGGAGTGGAAAGTGGTATAAAATTCGTGTTTTGTAATATCGTTAAAATAATAAAGGTTATATGTTGAAGGCCCCAAACTTGATATATTAATCTCAATTCTCAAGAGGTGTTCACAAAACAAAAAGAAAACAAACAAAAAATTGTTAGATGGCAATTCAGACTAAATGTTGGTCCGAATGCCATGAAATTAAAGTATGTGACGTTGTTGAAGATATTAAATCTTAATCAGCTGAAAGCTCTGCTTAAAGACGATAATTGGTCTAGGAAAGCAGACAATGTTTCTTCCTTTATTAGCGGCACCGAAGCAATTCACCACACACACCAAATAAAAATTATTGAAATTTTACAATTTTTTTAACTAATAAAAAGTCAGATAGAAGAAAGTCCGGTACTATGTATAACTTCAACTTCGGTGCTTAAAATATTGATAGCTAATGATAGCTAAAAATACGTCACAGTTTTTATTGACCGTATTAGTTATTGGGTAAAGATCTAAGATAATTTTGAGAATTTTGTATGACTGGTATGTGGATGATGATAAGTCAAATATCATTTAATTACATTTTCGTTTAATTTAATTTATAAGCTGTACACTACCACTATGCAGAATATTCAGTTGACTCCTCATCTTCTTGTGGGAGGGCTCAGCTCGAAACCGAACCATTGACCCATATTATGGAACCATTATTTTTTAAATAATAATCAAGGATTTGTTAGAGTTTACTAATCAAAATAATCTGAGGTTATTGGATGCAACGGTTTTAAATTTTTTTTTTTTGCTTTTTCCAAAGAACTGCAAAATGATCTGTGAATACTTCTTGAACTACTCTCTAAAGAAGTCATATATATTTTGTAGAAATGTTTTCTTTGCCTACTTTTTTTAATGACCCACCTTAAAGTTATACTCTTTCTCCTCCGACTCAATAGAGCTATCATAGTGCGTTATATCGTTTAGCGGCAACACGCCCACACCAAATGGTCTACGATAGGTTAGACCCGTGCAACAGAGGCTATTATTCTTTTCCACTTTTTTGCCCGTTTCCGAAGGATTAATTTTGCCCACGCGCATTACCACAGCCACTAAATGTAGATCTTCGTTTAAATCGACAGCACCTGGAAGAAAGTTCAGGGAAAAATATGAGTAACTTTTATACTTAAGTCTAGCAGATTTCTTATTAGTATAGTAGTATTTTTTGCGGACTTACCCAAATCCGTGAACACGGTACAATTACTATGCAACTTTTCTATGTAATTTGAGAAACCGTCTTTGGAGATTTTAACCAAAAATCGCTCGGATAGCGCACGCATGCGCATCGGATTAGCATCGTACAGGTAGAAATATACCTCAGCATCATCGCCGCCGATTCGGTGGCCAAAATCACGCATACAAAAGTATAAATGGTGTGTGAGTATTTTGCGTTGAACTTTGCGACGCAACGTACCTCGGTTCTATAAGGGAGGAATGTAAGAAATTTTCATAGTTTTAATATGTAGTTGTTAAAAGCGTATTTCAAGTCCGTCTTACCGAAGATGCTTTGGCGTTGTCTGCGCTAGACACATGCACATTGTACAGCCCTACAATTCCGATGTTGTGCGGATCTACTGCCAGTGGACCAATACGTGGCACTTGATCCAAGCCAAGTTTCCTGTAAGTGAGAAAAAGTATCGATTCGATTTTTAATACTTCTGTGCATATTTTTTTAACCAACAAATAAATCCAAAATTTACTAACATCAAATTCAAGATGACTATAAGGCGAATATTTATTTAGGGGAACATGCCGTCATTTTAGATTTCAAAGACTATTTATGAATGAAGCCAGCATTTTTACCGAGACCGAGACCGAGTATTGACTCATATTGACATGTATTGTATGTCGTTAACAAATACAATCGTATACAAGTGGGAAGTTCGAGTTTAACCGAACATTTTATACTCTCGCAATTAGTGGAACTCAAAGGTGAGGAAATATTTTCAGGTGTTGGTACAACTTTATATTACAAAATGTTGAATAAGAATTCAACATTAGTTATTCGACAAACTTTTTGAATTGATTGCAGTAATATTGAGTATCTTATTAAGTTATATTATAGGTCATAGGCTCTATTAGCTTAATTACTGCATTTTGTTTTATGCCCGAAATATTTATATTACAATCAACCTAATTAGCTCAAATCATTATATTCATCATTTGCTGCGGGGAAGTGCGTGCTGATATCCATAATTTTTAATACCGAATGCCATAATGTTAATCGAAATATCCTCGCTTAATTAATATTTATATGTAGAGATAGATGCGATATAACTCAACTTAAGGGACGAAATTTAATACATTGAGTACATGAGGAAAGCCAACCAGATGAAATCATTATATTAGAGGTTAGATTGGGTATATTAGGGCTAGGGGAAGGTCTGAGCTGATTGCATTAACTTTTGGCATTAGGTAAAGTATGCTCGAGAAAATATTTCCATCCAGTTTTATTAAGATAACTCACATCTATATTCGGCATAAATTCTACTATATGGGAGCTGGTGCAATTTGTGAACCGTTTTCAACCATTTGCGGCACCTTACATAACTCTATGGACGCGAAGGGAAGTACGTGAACGGAGATATCAGGGATTGACGAATATTTTCAGTAAAAAGTCAGCCAAAGGCAATGAGGCTCTCGTATTCGGTATTTTGGTTGAAATTGGTCGAGTAATTGCTGAAATCTTCCCAAAAGTGGACGATGCCACACCCATCATGCAATTTTTATACCAATTCACATTCAACTCTGCTGTAGCATCTTTACAGTAAGCTGTAATGCATCTGATGTGTTTCTTTAGTGCGTTATCGCACTTTTAATAGTTTTTTCAGTTATTATCCCATTTCGTCCACTTTCACACTGTTTGATGAAGTGAAATGAGGAAAGGGAAATATTTCCAACAAGTTCCGTTGATATAACTTTAGTAGCTTGTGAGATATATACATAAAACATTTTTGTATTTTTGGGGGCGGAGCCACATCCTTTTTACTTCGTAACTTAGTTAGAATTAAAAGGGCTTAAAATTCTAGAGCTGTCTGCAAACTTTTAATTTATAGACCGACTGCGTTTATTTTTAGTATCGGATTATTTTATATTACAGATGTTTAGCTTGAATTATATAGCTTGCTTGGTTTTTGAAATGTTTACTTTAAATTCAACCTAATTAATGGAAAGTGTTATATTCAGCACACCAGAGCTGAGAGAACGTTCCGACCGATATCAATTACATCATCAATATTAGGAGAAGTTCTGAGGTGACTTCGTCCATTTTTGATACCAGAATATATTATGCTTAAGAAATCTAGTTCGCTTAAATTCTTTAAGGATAGGAGAAGATCTAGACCAACTACTACTAATTTTGACACTAAAATCATAAATATGTAAGAAGGAACCTTAGTTATCAGTTCAGTGAGCAGTTGCACTCATACGAAAGATAGTCAATGAAATATTTAACGCGGATTTTATAGAATAAGTTCAAATACCGTTGAGAATTTCACAAAAACAGCTAGACAGGCGTACAATATACTAATATATATAGTTATATATGTATTACCAACGCATGTATTGAATTAAAAAATGGCCTTAGCTGACTCAAGTTCAGCGAAATGTAACCAACATTCGGTAGGTACTACGTCATATACATTTATTTCGAAGTAAATCACAACTACCAAATCAAATATTGAAATACTGAGTCAACAATACTCTATAAGTGAGCACACCACGACGACATTCCACAGCAACGGTATACAAGAATTCGCTGAAGATAAATTTTGGTACGATCATATGGGCCGATTGCTGTTGGTGTGGAGTTGTTGGCCAACTACCACTACCAATGCAGTCGTTAATGTTCAAGCGGAACGAAAAAGCGATCGGCAGTGGCCGCTTAAGCGCTTACATACAGCAGCAGCAGAAGCAGGCTCGCTGTCGCTGTTGTGCTACACAGCGGGCTGCCGTTCTACGCTTACGTCGTCTACCTGGCTTACGCAAAGAAAGAGATGGCCAACAAGCGGCCTAATGATCACGACGACGACAATGACGACGGCAATGAGGGTAGCGCGAACGCTACGCGAGTGCATACATACATACACACTCGTATAAGTTGGAGCGTAGACCGAACTTAGGTGGCGATGACCACAACGTGTAAAACAACAACTACAACTACACCAATAACAATAATGTAACGTGTGTTGATGAGGAGCTGCGCGTGCGTGAAGCTCTCACTGCCGCTGATGGCCCTAACGAGGTACAAATATGCAATGACATGAGGATGAGGAGTGGCAAATATGTAGATATGTATGTATATACAACTCATATACATAAATACGATTTATTTATGTATGGAAATATGTACGTAGCACGGGGGTTCTTGCTGCCATCTCAAGCAATTCATCACGTTCCCGTTTAGAGGTTTCGAACATTTTTCAAAGGCGTGGAATGCATTTATGTCGCTTTTACTTATTTATTTATGCTTCTTCGGTTAACTTCATATGGGAGCATATGAGAGTTAGGCAATTTGAAGAGCGCCTCAGAGTGGCAAGAGTAATTCAATTCAACAAGCACTCGCATTCGGTTACTCGCTTAAGAACTGCTGCTCGGTTCCACTCGACGCCAATACCTGCACACACACACTCATGCATATGCATGAGCATATGTATATGCATGTATGTATGTATGTATGTATGTATGTCGGTTAGCACACGAGCATACTATATGTAACTCATTATATTTATGTATGTGAGCAACTTAGCGTCTTGGTATTCAGAAGCTTTTGTGGCAACAGGTTATAACTTCATTTTACCGATTTTGGCGACAATGTGTATGCGCATGTGCATGTATTTGTGTTCGCGAAGAGCCATTGAATTGCTTGCTACAAAATCAGTTAGCAGTTTTTACCAACAGACAAAATGTAAATGATTCGATGTTGGAAACACACCCTCCCATACACTTTTTTATACATTTGAAGTTATGCCATCAACCATCATTAAAAGGGTTGCCAAATTGCAAGCCAATTAATATCCGTTAAGCATCACTGGGTGCATTATGTATGTATGCGAATATATAGTGTCAGTTTGTCGTGTTAATAAATAAGTTTATCTTCATGATTCATATTTATTTTTATAATCTCAACAGCGCTAGCTTTACTCACATAATAGTTCTTTGTGTCAGCATAATATAATAGAGATACGTAGTATATGTAGCGATCACTTAAGAGGATTAACGTACGAAGGCATATACGAAATTTAAAGCAAAAGGCAATTTGTGAAAATAAAACAAATCGGTAATAACCAAATACTCCTCCCATATACTGGTATTATTCAAAAATTCCAAAAATCAATCAAGAAACGCATAAATTCGTAGTGAGGATGATATGGCAGGCCCACATAAGGATTCGTTCAAACACTAAATTATTGGTGAAATATTATATCATAGCTCACAAACTACTTGCCCGAGTTGAACCAAACTTCTTCTTAATTGAGACCGACATTCAATAAAATAGGACGAAAACTAAGCGTTCTTCCTATAGCAAGTTATTTTAATTAAAATTTTTTATTTCACTTTAGAATACAAAATTCAAACATCTCCTCCAAAAATCGCTTAATATCACATTTTAACCCCCGTATATCAAATATGTGTCTCTTCTCCTTTTCAGTTATCTTTGTACTGTATAAAATCAAGTTTGTAAATACGTGAAATATTTTAAAAAACAATTTCACCCTGATTCTGATCAAAATAAGGGCGAAATCAGGTCACACCTACCCCTATCACTCATATGTCGAAGAAGATCATTTTGTACATAAAAGCAAATATGACAGATATATCAATAAATTGTGTGAAATTTTGTATTTATTTTAATCTGAGTCAGTATTTAAAATAAATGAGTTCGGCTAATAGTATTTCATAGCCTCTATATACCGAATATAATTACTTCCATCGATGGACTTTGTATGTCTTTATTGTAGAGGCAGAGAAGTTGATAGTTCTTAGCCGAGTAAAAATTTGGGTACGCTCCACTTACGTAGGGCCGACTGTCGTGAAAACAGTGATAATCATATATACCGGTCAATATGTGAGATATGTAGATCAATTTCGATTGGTGTATTGCACCCAAAATGGATCGATATCGCTCTATACTTTTGTTTCATATCCATTACCGAAAACTTAAGAGTATGCAGCGACTATTAGAAAGCAATTCGCCGTTATTACACCTTTAGGAATTAGACTCTGCCTTGCCTTGACTCTGCCACTTCCTCAAAATCGGTTTTGATTAGTCTTGCTGTAAACTTATAATGAGTTATTAAACACAGAAAATCACTATAAATCGGTAAAATCTAAGCGGCTCAAGATGTACAAAAAAAAATATGTTTTTTCTTCAAACTTTATATGTACCGTAAACATTTTGTCTACAAAGGTTTAAAAATCCGTGTAGACTGAGTATAGGCATAATATTTTTAACTACAATACATATTATATTTTTCAAATTTATGAAATCATGGCAGCTCATCGCTTGAAAGACAAGTAGTTATTCATGCGCATTTCCATACTCTTAAGTAAATAGTAGATTTTTTGATAAAAACTAGTTTTCGATTTTGAAAAATGGCTCAATAATTAAGTCCATTTGTTCGTAGTTATCACCTACGCTTGAGTCTGCAAAGAGCGATAGAGAAAAGTAGAGAGTGCTAAAGAGGCTAACGGCAGCACTTACACATGGAAGTGCACACATACACACACACACACACTCACCTAATAACATTGGTACATAAAGTGGTATAAGATAATTTATTAGACTTAGCCAAGGCAACAAGCCGAGCAAGGATTCGAACTGGGAGATCAACCAACGATCATTGTAGAGATGCGCTCATGCGCATATGCATACGTATGCACACATGTATATGTATGTATATATAAATATGTTCATGCTTATTGCTTGCGCCGTGACTCTGGCAACTGAACAGTAGCAGTTTGAGTAATGAACTCTTTAAGTCGCTTTTAATTGAGCGCAGCAACAGTGTATTATTTTCGGATAAATTTAAGGTACTCGAATTAAAATAAGAACATCTTATGAAAAGAAGACGTCATTTTCAAGTGGAAAATATTAACAATAACCACACACAACAATAACCAATAACACTTTGCTGTCTTTAGACATTTCAGTTGAGTGAAACGAAAAGTGTGAAACGAAAATTATGTATAGATATAGTAGTATGTGTGTATGTATGTATGCACATACCTAAAACTAGCGGTGTTGACATTTGAGCAAACAATTTCGATAAGAAAACTACAACTATTTACATACTGATAAGAAAAAGACGGGTCATCAGTGTGCATTTAACTTCTCCTCGGTTTTTGTCAATTGCATGAAATATGCATCACAGATAACCACAGATAAATAATGAGAGATATGGTATGTATGTATGTATGTATGTATGTATGTGTATAATGTGGAACTATTCAACTGCCCCACGCAACATGTCACAGACTTCAATGGCGCCGAATTTCGTAGACCAACACCGGGTCCACGGCTTTTTAAAGCGCACCCTTTGATTAGCAAAGCAAACGAATGGAAAGTGCAAATAAACAAAGAGAAAATGTGACAATTAAACAAATTACAAATACATAAAATAAAATGGATAAGACGTGTTGATTTGCTTGCATTCTGTCTGTTTATATGTGATTTGCTTATCGGCATACCGCAAGACCTCTGTTCTCTAAGTACAGATACTAAGCTATGTTTGCTCGTATGTATGTATGAAGATGGATATCTCCGAAACTAAGTGCAACGGATTTCTTTAGAGAGTTTACTAATGGTTCTGTCTATGCCACCAGCAATCAATCCTCTGGCGACAAGTTCCTAGCGGTGATATCTGCTTTACTTGACGTTGTCGCGAACTGCTGCGCTATCGTTATTCGCATCTACATATATACAGCTAAATATACCCAATGGGACATTGTGCACTGTAATGAAATCTAACCTTTATGAAGGGAAAATAAATAATTAGGTAAAGAGAGAGAATAGCAAGCGGTTAAAATATTTACATATTCTCTCGTAATGAATTCAACTGAATAACTTGCCCAAGAGAGATGTTTAAGCTCTAGTAAAGCTAATAAAGACTAGTTTGAAAATAACAAAATTGTGAAAATATGAAATTATATCTGTTTTCGATCAGCCAAAAACCTCCAAGCGAGTAGTGAATCGAACAGAAAACCGTTACAAACCAATTAACCAGTCATAATCGTTTTTAAGTAGAATAGCAAGCAGTTACTGCTCTTGTATTAAATTCAACTGGATAAATTTTTCAAGAGAGAGCACAAACATAAAAGTGATAAATCGATTGGGGCTAATAACTGCCCTCAAATATGCCTCGAATCGGGAAAAAATCAAGCAAATTCTAGCCGATTCATTAAAGACTAAAATCGAATACTCTCTAAATAATAAAAATGTAAAAATGTTTAATTATATTTGCTTTCGGTTCGGCAAACCTTCAAACGAGTGCTGAATCGAACGGAAATCTGATGTAAACCAAAAAGACCGTCACAATAAAACATATGTAGGTAGAATAGCAAGTTTTTAGATCACTTAAATAATATATCCATCTACTCTCTTGTACGATCTTCTTACTCTCCACAGCAGATGTACTTCGACAGTGGAGAGTTTAAAGAGGAATAATTTGAAGAACACGAAATATAGGGATATTATATATATATGTATGGTAGGCAAGCATATACAAATGAATTTATAATTAGAGCTTGAACTTTTGATAGAGTTTAACCGAACAACTTCTCCCGCTCAGACAAATGGAGGGTTATACACAACGGCGGTAGTCAATAATATCGGCAGGAATATGCGCAGCTTCAGAGCTTAGGGTGTTCAACAAAAAATTTTAAGTTAGTAAAGTTAGTAAAGGGATGGTTTAAGATACATAAGTAAACGCGAAACTGAAATTATAAGATACAATTATAAAGAATGAAGAATACGTACGAGAAGAAATATTAGAACCTTCTCCTGGATGAATCTTGTTAGCTGGCTAAAGGTTTTAATATTCATTCGATTTGTATTGCATATGTATTCAATGTCATATAACAATCCTTACAGACTTCCAGCTGCTTTGTCACAAAAGTATGCATATATGTACCTACAAATATTGTCTGGATTTCCAGAAACGGTGCGTCGACAACAAAAACCAAATAATAAATAACAGGCATACAAAAGTGGTACGAAGACAAGATTGACAATAGCAACAACAATCGAATAACCAAATAATATTACTAATAGTTGTCAGCGTTGCTAAAGTTTAAGTATAAACATATGTACATACCCTACAACATATATATATAAATATATATCGGTATAGGAGCACCGATCGTGAAAATAAGTTCAGCGCAAATGGAATTGTCTACAAACCCATTTTATGACCTGGTTTGGTCTCCTTGCATAACACATACATACCTTCTTATATATGAATGTAGATACATATGTAAGTGTCTACATAGTATGTATGCAAACTCGCGAAGATTATGTTGCACCTCACCAAGTTTACCATTAAAACGCGTGAAATCGAAATCCGTTTTTTCAGTTTTATGACTTTACTTTTAAACGACCAGTGACCAAAAGGCCGACACACGAGCTTTACACGATGACTATAAATGTTCATTAATACTAGAGGGAAATGTGAGGTTAGCTTCAATAATCTTTTTATGAGTAGTTAAGTAAAAATGAGTTAAATATAAATAGTATGTTCACAAATACTTAAGGGTATAGTGCAAGAATTTGGAACTCACTAAAAATAGAAACAAGGATGGAAATGAATAAAAACTGAAATTTAATTATTAATTAATCTATGAGATTTTTATCAACCACATTTTATGCTTTTTTGAAATCTAAGTCATATCTGGTACACATTTTTTCAGAGTGGCGGAGAAAATGGAAATTGGTTTCAAAAACCACACTATATTACCACATTCGCAGAGTTTGGTATATCGAGGAAACAACTTCTTTTTCTTAGTACTTTAAACTAAACAATATACCAAACCTAACTAGTAGATAATCTATGATATCTATATCTAAAACTACCTACCCTATTATTAGACTATCTTTAGTATTGCATGTTAAGGTTCAATTAGTTCATAGACGGTGGAAATGGATGCACAATTTTTATAACACGTCATATTTACGTTTCTACGAAAGTTGGAATAACTAGTTTTGGGATCTCCTCACTGGTGGATACGTCCATATTGAGTATAATGTTTACATGTTCCCAATCAACTCCTCAGTACTACCTTCATGGAAAGCATTATGGATATTGTGATTCCAACTTGGTTCTGAGACAATAAAGCATAAAACAAGTAGTTTACTAGGAAAGTAATGGGTTCTTTGGGTCGAATTGCCTATTAATAAAACTAGGGGACCTTCCTTCTCTCAGCCAGCGTTGAAATTCATCAAAGCTAATGTAAAAAAAATAAAACTGCTTTTTGAAAGCTAATAGCAAGAATATATAGACATTTATTAAACGAAGTTCTGGGTATGTATGTATATATGGACATAACGTATGTGATACATTTATATTTCGATGATATTTTAGATATCACTCATGAGTCATTACCATAATTTGTACTTTTATTTTAGCAAATGGCAACAAGCTCGATTTTCCATACATCGCTTTGTAAATTTAGTTATGTGTGTGTGCATACATTTGTGTGTAAAGATGGAGAACTACTTCTTAATGCAATTTAGAGGAAAATAAAATTTCGCTCGGTTGAGTAGAAATTCAACATTCTATCAGCAATATGCAACGGAATTTAAGGTAGCAACAGGTAATATGTTTACATACTTAATAAACCTAGCTACTGACTACAAGAACTAAATAATGTTGGAAACATACGAGTTGAGCGGAAAAAAGTAGAGAAGCATACTAAATGCTCAGACAGATGCTCAAAGCATTGTACTGCCAGGATCGACGTTATAAACACACACACGTACATGCAAATACATCACTGGCATACATATGCACACACATTTACAGCTTAAAGATGCACTTCCATAAACACACTCGGCTGAACATGACTTTAATTATGTGCCCTGAGATTGTGCAGTTTCTGCGAGTCAAAGAAAAATGGAGTGCAAAATGGAAAGAATGCTGAATGTGTTAGTGGTGTTTTTGGCGAAGTAGGGGAAATGCAACAATGCACATTTCTCTTACATTTCTTAACTTTGATCACGACTTGTGAGCTATTCGCAAAGTTATAGCGCTGAATGTGGAGGAAAGCGAGCTCAATGCATTGAGTGAGCGAACCTTTTTTCTGCACTCGCGGATACAAGTAAATATATCTACTGTAATACGCACGGGAGAGAGCGGGAGAGTTAAGTTCGCGCTGTGTTGTTAAGCGAGTTTTGGTATATGTAAAAGATACGAAACAGAGTAGTCAAGGTTTAAAATTTTTAAATGTTTTTATAAACAAATGGAATATGATATTATAATAATATAATAAAATATAATAAATATAATATAATATACAAATATTAACATGTAATATATATAGCATGTATAATAAATATTAATTGAAAATTTTCAGTAATAATAATATTAAAAAAATATGAGAAGAGAAAAATATTACCAAGACCTTCAAAAGGACTTTTTTTGATAATAAATTTCATTTTATTACCTATAAAATGTCATTGGGTTATTTAATTGATTTTTAGAATCATTGTCAGTGAAATACCTATAATTTCAAACCACCTGCAGCCTAAGTTTTGAAATAACCAATATGTCAACGCTTTACACTACAGCGGACAGGTAGCAAAGTTTTGAGCACTCTAAATTGTACTTAAAGTCAAAAAGATCAAATTTTGAAAATTCTAGACCGGCATTAGCCCTCATTCTTTTACTAGGCTTCTCCGTGAAACTCATGGTGTATATCTTTCTAGTTTCTCTTTCCCAAACGAATCATTAATATTTATGTAAGGTTTGGTTTTACCAGAGGGAAGAACATACTTTTTTTTTTTGCCGATTATGTAATGGCGGAGCTTCGAACTTCCAGACGTTCTATAGAAAATTGCAATATTATCAAAAACAAATTAACTGTAATTATACTATCTAGTTAATTAATTCATTCGTTTAAAAATTTGAGAATAGGAACATACTATTTGGTTTTTTTTACATGAATTCATTGTAAGTTTGGCTAAAAAATAAAAACAAAATAAAATGCACAAGCAACAAAAATTCTGCGCCATCAAAGCACTTGGCAACTCTGCGCCCAACCATTACCCATTGAGCATGGCTAGACAGCACTGTTACCGTCGAAGTCAACGTTGACGTCGGGGGTTTTCACTCAGCGTGGGTTTTATGAGCCGCTTATTGAAAGTACATTCACCAGTCTGATTTGAGAAGGCGAAAAGATTGGTAGAACTAGTCGGACGATATATATCCGCAAGCACGATCAAAGTGACACAGCCTACACTGTGTGTCCGTAGTGTCACCAACAGCAACGATAATAATAATACAAAAACAAAAAAAAAAAAACAAAACCAGCCACTAACTTTACATTATCAATAGCTTCATTACTCAGCAGTATATCCAAGACAGTCAGCCAACAAACGAACGAACTAAGCGACCAGCAACCAAGCAAGTAGTCAAAGCCGAGTCAGCCAAAAGCCTGACACAGTAGCAAAAACGTCCATTTGTAATTTTTTCCATATGTAATTGCAATACACACGCACGCGACGGAGTATTTGCTTTTGATTTTTAAAAGCTTAGACTGAACAGAAGCTACTGTAAGAAATCAAAAAAACAAATATATATATTATATAAATAACGACAAAGTAGTGCACGGAATGATTTGAAAAGTGTTGCAAAAAAAAGCATATAACAAAAAAAAGTGGAAAAATTTTAAATAAAATTTATAAATAATTTTTAAAAAGTAATTTCACAATTGGGACCAAGTATCTGTTATAGCATATGTAAATGGCAATACTATACAGCTGAAGAGCTTGGAATCGAAAAGGTAAGATTAAAACTAGCCGGAAAATAAACTGTAGATAAATAAATTATTTTATGGCTGAAATGTGGTAGAGCGCATAAAAAATTCGCAAAAGTTTTTATGAAAATTTGCATAAACGAAACAATAGCAAAGTAAAACAACAAAAATAAGAACATTAATATTCAATAATCATAAAAAGAAAAAAATAAAAAACAGCAAAAAGATTTGTGTTAAAAGCAAACGCTGGAAACCTTGCAAAATAACCAAGAACATCTCGTTTGGAGTTTGGGTCATAAACCACTCCAACAAGAAGAACACACACATACACGCACACATGTACAAGTGGTGCCATCAACACCAAAGCAACAGCGTGCGGCTTTCTATGTACAAAAACAATGGCAGTGTGGAGCAGAAGCTGTGACAGAGGCAATACATTGGGGTAGCACGGCAACACTGCCGGCCACAGAAGTTCGCTAGTAGCACCGGAGAGACAAAACTCAAAACCAGTTTCGAAATTCTGGCAAAGCATAAAAAAACAAAAGCAAAACGACGTTAAACCGAAACAGTCAAAAAGGAGTGCGGCACAGGAGAGTCAAAACTCAAAACTCGTACTTTAATACAAATATACATACATACATACATACATATATAGATATGTACACATGCGTTTACAGCAACACACCATTGCGCTACCTAGGACTCAGTTCATATACACCATAACGTGGTGGAAAAGCCAACACATGTGCATTCGTGCAACTGCAACATATAGCATACAATGTTGCCTCATATGTGCATATGTACGTATGTACATAGGTATATAAACAAATAAGGTTAGAATGCAGAGAGCGAGACAGCACGCGCGAGAACTGACCGGCCTTAAAAACAAGACTATAAAGTAGTCAGTCCCTCGTACAAGCAGTTAGCAACATTTCAAATACAAAAGGAGAGCAAAAGTCGTAAATATTAATAGAACTGGAAATGAAACGTTCGTTTTGACACCTTCAAAATGTACAAAAGAGTTGCCTGTCTGCTGCTGCTAGGGTTTGTAGGTTCAACTTGCGAGCGATATACACACATACATAGATATGTGGCTGGATGCCGATGTATGGAGGTATCTGCTGAATAAATTATGTGTATATACACTTGTGTGTATGTGTGGTGAAAATGCAAATTTCTGATCTTGAATAGCAGTAAAGCGAAGAAGTGAAGCAAAAAGAATTAAAGAAATATAAAAAGACTTTAAAAAGTGTCAGGTTCAAGCACCCATATAATATACACACATATTTATATATGCATAAACCCACGTTTGAGTATAAGAGAGAATGTGTGTGCGAAAGCATTCTATTATGTCGTAGAAAGTGCAGAAGAGTTACCTTTAAAAGCCACCTATAAAGTGTCTACAGCTGCAGACATACACACAAAAGAAAATAGTCATGTTGCTCGAACATACAAACATAGCATATCGAATATATATATTAAACATCTGTATATATGACACAATGACGTTTAAATATCGATAGTTGCCGATAATTAAATTTAAAATAATTTGCACATTTCGGAATGTTTTTGTATATATTAAGCAAGGCAAAAAGCATATTCCGAATTTGAAGTTAAAAATTTCAGTCAAATACTTCTACAGTATGGGTCTTCTAAGATCAATTTGAGTAATACGCAAAAATTTCTTAACTTAGATGGCTTTCATGCTACCTTTCTCGAGCTCATAAGCATCAGTGATATTTTATGAGTACGAATTAAAGTCAAAAATTGATTGATTGATTGATTTATATATAATATTGATGATAGACACTGTACTAATTGTTGTTTACGTGACGCTAAGCCTTATTTAAAAATTTTTATTTTATTGATTTATACTTCAATGAATTGCTAAAGATTGCATATAAATTATTACACATGATCTCTTCTGAGACACTGGTATCTATATTTTTAATTGGACGACCGATGGACTTATAACCCATACGAAATTCGGTGTCAAACCCTTAATATTTTATAGTGTAGCACGTTTATTTTGGTTGATAAAAGCTACTATCGATTTAAAATTGATCATTTAAGACATTCGGGAGATATAAGATTATGGCCCAGCTTCGGTTCCACACTATCTTCCCGATAAACGAACGTTATCCATACTCGTGAGCGGAATTAAGTTCATGTTGACTTATAAATAATACAACTGTGATCAGAATTGGTGGCATTAGTATTAAAAGTTTGCGAAACTTTCAGTTTCAACAGTTTCAACTTTTTTCAAAAATTATAAAAATCTTTCTCAAAACGGTCCTATATAGAAAGCTCTGAGCATCTAAAGGACATTGAAAACTCAACAATATTTAGCGCGAGACATTTTCGATTTCAAAGCAATGGTCCTAGCACATTTTTTTAATATAAAAACATATCGGTTGCAAACCATTATGCAAAAAATCATTCCAAAATAACCAATTTACAAAAATTGCTTGTACAAAAAGCAATAATAGAACACATTTAAGAAGAACTATGACAATGAAAGGCACACCTTTTGGGTTAAATTGTTTGAATTTCTTTAACAAATATTCCTTTGTGCCAACTCCGAGACTAACTAACGGTAACAAAAGATAATGTAATTGATTCTTAATTTGTAAAGCTAAAAGAAGCTTTAAGAGGATTTAGACAAATTTTGAATAAACATCAAAAACAAGTATCTCAGATCAAGTATCAGAACAAGCATCAAGTAAAAAAAAATTTTTTTTAATTTAAAAAAAAAAAAAATTTATTTCGGCCATTCTTTCTTGCAAATGTTATAATTAATTAAAATATAACTTTAGGCAAAAATAAGTTTGCAAGTAGATTTCATTTGCGAACAACGCTCAGTCAAATTCGAAGAACAAGCATTATTTAAAGCAACAACTTCAGTATAAAATACATATCTTTTGGCGTTTATTTTCAATTATGACTGCGATACTTTTTCGAATAACCGCATCAAGCGGTTTCTTTAGGTGGAAATAAAATCACATCTGATTCAGAAAGACTGCGACCGAATGTGTATGTATATTTGAGTCACAATGTCTTGCGAAAAGAAATTGCAAGACGCGGAAAACCACCGCCTGGTCAATGAGGTCCCTGTACAGTGCCTTCTCAGCACAAATTATAGTAAGTGTGCGTAATATAGATTATGCTTTGGCTGTGACCTCATAAATAATTGCATAAAAATGCATGAACTGCTTTACACACATGTATTGTGATGTACTTCTGCTTAGTAGATAAGTTGTACGAGGAAATATGCGCAATGATATGGATACTACAAAAACAAATAGTTGGGTAAATTTTCTTTGGCGAATTGTAACGAAGAGTGAAGTGTATAGTCTTAATTTATAACAATTCAAATTTGAGTAAAAAAGTAAATAAAAATAAAAGTATATATGTACATATATGCAAACTCATTCAAACCACTGTGAGAAAGAAATATACTCATAAGTCTGTATATTTCAACCCTCACTATTTAACAGTCTACTCATTACTGCTGTGGGAAAATCATGTCTAATTATAAAATCATAACAATTATTATGCAATCTAAGAGCCGTTTAACTATGAACGGTATCAAATGACAGTGCTTACGGAAGGTATGTTCGTACATACATACGCGTAAGCATTCACATACACCACTGCAAATTGTTTAGCTAAAAAAAAGCCGGCATTATTTAAACGAAACTGTGTTATTAATAAACAAATTATTAGAAAATATATAAATAAAAGGAACAAACTTTTATGTAATAATTAATTTTAACCATTTTTATTAGAAGTCTCTTTTTACATTTATTTATATATTGTTTTATTATTGCTATTTTTACAGTTAATACGCATGCGAAAATAGGATAAACGCGAGTTGTACGTTATATAAGAACACAAAACTTGGAAAAGTGATAATTCGTGCCTCTGCAGTTAATTATTAATCCAAGGAAAAGATGGCTCTTTATGGGATGGTGTCAGCCGTTTCAGGCTTTATAAAAATTCGAAATCTGTTGGATCGTGCGGTTATCGATAACATGGTCTTTCGTTGCCATTATAGAATTACTACAGCGTTATTATTTGTTTGCTGCATTATTGTAACGGCAAATAATTTAATTGGTGAGTATTAATAAAAGTGAGTTAATCATAAAATAACTGTGTACGTTGGCCACTTCCATACCCCTTATATTTGAGTAATGCTCGCTTGTAAAAATAATTTACGGGTGAGAGCAACAACAAAGTTATATAGTTGAATTCATTACAAGAGAGAGAGGGAGTGGATACTTTAGCATAGAAAGTGGTATAAGCTCTATAAAGTATAACTATAGAAATTTGATTAATCCTAGTTATTTGTTCGAGTCGCCAATATGTGCAGAGCGGTTAAGTGACAGTCAATTTAAATAAAATTAAAATTAAACTAAATTAAACAATTTGAACCAATCTTATAATAAAAATTATATAAGGCAAAATAAAGTATGAAATATATGGGAAATAATAAGGAGAAATACTTACTTACTTAAAAAAAATGCGACATAATAAAAAAAAAATTAAAAAATAATGCCAAAATATTATAAAAAAAAAAAATAATATACAAAAATATTAATGACTCAAATAAAAGTAAACATGTAAAAAGGTAATTAAAGGAAATAACGTAATTAAATCACTACAGTATAATTAAATAACTAAATTAAAAAGAAACAATAAAATAAAACACATAAAAATAGTATTAATTTAATTTCTTAAATTACTATATAATTAAAAAAGAACTTAATTATATTACAAGAAAATTAATACACTATTAATTAAAGTAAAAGAATCCCAATAAATTGGTTAAGAAAGATAAAATAAAAACAAAACATTTTAAGAAATAAGAAAATATAAAATATATACATATATAAATAATTAACAAAATTTAAAACTTTTTAATTTAAAATTAAAAAAAAAACTTAAACAAATAATTTTAAAGTGAAAGAAATGTGTAATTTGAAACAAAACTATTTTCAAGTAATATGCGATTATATAATAATTAATATAAAAATTAATATAATAAATAAACATAAATAATATGAAATATGAAAGTATGCGAATAATGAAAAAAATATAATAAATAAAAATAAATGAAATGTAATACAAATAAAGAAAAACTAACATAAGTAACATAATATAAACTAAATAATATAGCAATTTAATATAATGGCTTAAACATATATAAGAACATAAAAAACTTGAAAGATACACCAGGAAAAATAAAATATAAAACATAAATAAATAACAAAATAACAAAATAACATATATATGTATATGTATATATAAATAAATAAAAAATGTGGCCAAAAAAACAAAAATCAGTCGAATAGATTCCGCGTAAATTAATAAAATAGTATTAAAAAATGGTAAATATTTGCTACTGTAGAAATATTTTAATTAACATCTAACGAGATCTGCTATTCTTCTAAACACCTAATCAAATATTTGTATTTAGATACAATATAGCAATAAATTAACAAGTTCACACACAAAAATTAAATCGAATTTGATAAGTGACGGGATTACAAAAGATCTTGAGTGAAAAGCGTGACTTATTGCGAATTTGCGCCGACAAAAAGCCGCTAATAAGCCAACAAGCCGGCATAATAGAGCCAATGCTCAAACACACACGCACGCACACACACACACACACACACATGCACATGTAAATACGTATGTAATAATTGTTGTGCTATTGCACGCGGTGACGCGCGTTCGATTTATGCTAGACAATCAACTTTCACCACATACAAACAAACAAATATGCGCTTACATACACACACACAGATACAGATACAGTTGCATTTTCAACGCCCAAGCCACCCATAACGCCGGCGAAACTAACTAAGCACCCGCCTTCAGCATTGCACTTGGCGCATTTCAGCTTTTGACAACTTTTTAAGGTATTCGAAATGCATTTAGCGCGAGCATTTCGTGGTGGTGTGTAAATTGAGTAGCGCACGTTTTTTCAAAAAAAATTAAAATTTTTGTTCTTTCTTTTGTATACTGACGAGCTTGCGTAAAAATGCACAATTAGCAGAATGCTGCGAGTATTTTGGGTATTCGAGTAAAAGCGACCAACAGGGGTGGGTGGGGGTAGGTTTGTTGGAGGGAGATGTTACTGATTTATTGCAATTTTAAAGTGCGATTTTTCAAATTTATTTTCACAACACAATTGTTGTTAAGTGTCACTTTTGTTGAATTATTTTTGTTTGCTTAGTTGTTATTGCTATTGTTGAGCTTTTTGAAATCGATACTTGTTTTAAAATTTCGCAAAACAACAATTGCAAACAATTTTCAATAGTTAGTTTTATCAGCTGTTTCTTTTTGAAATCCAAACGACACACATATGTACATACATATATATATGTATCTATTTACATGCAAATACCGCGCTTGAGTGAAACCGCGATTCCGGCTGTATGTAATATGATAAGCGAATTTCGTTTTTTTTTCTGATTTGTTACGTTTTCATTTATTTTTATAACTTTTTTATATGTATATATACAGTATTTCTATGTACATACATGTGCATATGTGAGTGTGATTTTCTTTATTTCTGTCGACGCATCAATGAGTTGAATGTCACGTAAGTGGCGCAAACCACACATTTTAGTGATTTATCTGACTTTTTAACGGTGTTATGCCGCTACTCGAACCGTGAATCATTTAAAATGGTCGACTTTGAATTAAGCCAGAGTTGGGTATATAAATGTATATACTAATATATTTAGTGTTATCAAGTGTTGTTTGTGTTTTTTTTGCAGAAACTACCTTTTTTTTAATAAATGTTTCTATTTTTAACTGGAATATTCCTGGCTAATTTATATTTGCATACAATTTATTTTAATATTTTTTTAATTACAAATTTCAGTTACCATTATAATGATTAAAAGAGCATATATCATTTTATTTTTTTTTATTTGTAACTATTACTAGTTGTAACTAATACCATTTGTACGAATTAATTTTTTCATACATATTTTACTGTTAACCTCCAATTTAAATTTTCGGTTCGTCTTAAACTTTCTGATTTTAAAAAAAACCAAAACAAAAAACAAAAAACAAAAAAAAAAAAAACAAAAAAAAAAAAACAAAAAACAAAAACCAAAATTCTCTCTGAGTGGGAGAACAAAACGAAAATAAACTAAATAAATACTTTAGTTTTTATACAATTTCAAAACAATTCACATTCTTTTGTCAACAAGTTACAGCCAATATTTTGACAGTTTAAGAAGTTTTCTAGCAAAACTTTTCGAAAAAGAAACTTTTAAATCTTAACTAAGACATAAAGTCGTTTACTATCTTACTTGTTCTCTCATCTACAATGTGATGTAAAACTGTGATTTACTATCATATTTCTTGTCTTATCTAAAAGAGAATAGGTTAAGGGAATGTTTTCTGGCAAAATCTTACAACTTCTGGAGTCTCAAAATTACAAAAACAAAAGTAAAAATTGTCAATCAATTCGAAAGCTAATTTATATAAACTTCAAAATCATTTTTCAGAATCCGTTTTAAGTCTTTTGCATAGGAAATATAAATTTTTGTCATCCGAAATTTACGGGACTTTTTGAAACTAGACCCTACAATCGCTAACAATTTGATGCAGAAAAAAATTAGTGGTCATGAGTGCAACAACAAATGCCACATTTGTTTACTATAAACAAGTAAAAAAAAGAAATAAAAAAAAATACACATTCCCCACGCACATAGATAAACACGCAGTCCCAATGGGGAGACACTCCCTAAATTCAACTCGACTACTTCAATTCTAATTTGGCTTAGCTTTCATCAAGCACCGAGAAAAAGTTATAATAATAAGAGACAAGTGCTAAGCCTGGGTTCCACTCCACATGCAATATTTTTCGTATATCTGCACACATATGTATATATGTTATATATATATATATATTTATATATATTTCTTATGATATATGTTCATACGCATATGCGTTCGATATATGCACATATGTACATAAGTTTGTATCTGCTTGACACACAATGTTTAGTTATTATTTTCCACAGCATATCTGTGAGTGAGTGGTTTGGCTCCGTACTTGCTTGGTAAGCCACCAGCGAGTCACTCGACAACTCAAAAAATCAAAACTGGATTTCACACAATGCTTATTAATTCAGAGATAAGCATGCATAAATGTTGGTTGTATGTATTTTATTCCGTCAGCATAAAAACTGAAATAACACAATTTTAGAAGTACACAAAAAAGTGGCTAGCACTTAAAAAAAAATACAAACACAAAAAAAAATTTTAAATTCTAAGTACAAAAACAGAAAATATAAAGAGAATTTTCGAATATAATATTCCGCTAGTATGCCAAAAGACTAAAAAGTTGTCAAAGCGAACTTTAAGCTTATCTGGTTACAACATGCAAGTTGAACTAGTATATAGCATACAAAGAAAAAAATAAATAATAAATACACTAAAAGTATATTATATAACAAAAAAAAAAATCAAATGAAATATGGAAATAATGGAAAATGTATACATTTACATCTGTATGTACTTATATGCAATTACATGGATCTAAATATGTGACGACTCGGTCTACAGTCCAGATTTTGGTAAAAAAAAAATTGTTGTTCTAATATACATACATTTAAATCCCATGTATATCCTAGCCATGGCTAAATATAACGAGCGTTTGCTATTGCTTAGCATATACAAACATATATATGCGTAATTGATCATGTTGATTTAAAAATTCTGAAGTCTTACGAGTAAATAAGTTTAAGCACAGCTTAGCCTAATCACAGCCTTCCTAATGACGACGCGTGGGCGGATTAAATCACAGCGGCTGCGTAAAATTTAAATGCAAGCTGACATTAGCCGCCACAGCGGGCGAGTGCAATGTGTGGAATTTTTCATATACACAAACATAAAATTATTTACATAAAAGCTTAGTGAATGGAGCGGTCGCTTAGATATGTAATACTTTTAGATCAAGTATGAGATAAAAAATGAAGAACTAATTAAGCTGAAATGAGCAAACGAAAACGGTGCAGCTTGGAGCATAAGATTAATAAAATACAAAATTGAAATATGAAAACAAAGCAAGATATTTTAAATGAAAAATTAATAATAAATATAAAAATAAAAAATAGTACCAATGATTTATATTTCTCTAATAAACAATAAAAATTTAGATTTCAATTTGAAAATAAATAACATTTATTTCTGCAATTTATTGGATTTACTATAACTAAAAACTAAAAAGCATTTTTTTTTAATCTCAGGAGTATAAACGCAAATTTAATAACTTTACTAAAAAGAAATACTTCCAAAACTTCATACGCACCCTTTATCATAGACAAAATATACTTCCATTCAAATTAGGTAAAACATAACAAAAAAAATATAAAACTTTTCTTAAATAGTTACATGCCTGTTGAGAGTTGAAGCTTAAAAATTATTTATTTTGAAATTAAATTGGCGACTGAGCGTTTGTGGAAAGATTCGAAACTTCTGACTTGGTTTTTATTATTATTTTTTCACAGTACAATTGTACTTTGAAGAATAAATAAAACATTTAAGAAGCATAATATATACAAATGTAGCACGTACAAATGATTTTAAAGCCCTTTAACGTGATATAAACACGAAAAACCTTTTTTAATTAACCTATTGAGAATTAACGAGCTGAGCTGAACGAAAACATAATAAGAATATTTTGTATTCTCTTAAAGAACATGAGCCGAGACAAACTTTAGAATACTTTCACTAGGAAACGCTAGGCAAACAAAATTTTCGATGCGCATATTTCATTCTCAAATTTCTAGTCAAGTCTAAAATATATATATATATATATGTATTTATATTCTACTATATATTAGATTTGAGCAAAGTAATTATAATTCACTAGACCATAATAATATAACTGACATAAGCTGAATTTAACATCTTTTTAATTCTTTTTTGGTGGTTTGATTTATGCTGCCCTAGTTGGAAGTGACACAAAGTTTGGTTATATATCTTATATCTTTTAATTTAAATAGTACCAAAATTTGTTAAAACTTTCATAATCCTATCAATTTTGAAACAATTTCGTAAGATAAATCGTTCAAAAAGTAACATATTCTTTCTCTTTTTAAGGCGATCCCATCGCATGTATCAATGATGGCTCCATACCAATGCATGTCATCAACACATTCTGTTGGATTACGTACACATTCACCATACCTGGCCAGCAGCACCGTCAAATTGGTACCGATGTTGCAGCGCATGGTTTGGGCAATGAATATGGACAAGAGAAGCGTTACCACAGCTACTATCAGTGGGTGCCATTCGTGTTGTTCTTCCAGGTTAGTGGGAGCGGTCACAAATTTACGCATGAAAATGAAATTAATTTTAGATTTTCTATGCTAATCATTTCAGGGAATCATGTTCTATGTACCGCATTGGATTTGGAAGAATCTGGAAGATGGCAAAATTCGCAACATCACCGAAGGTCTACGCGGTTTCATTACCATGCCTGAAGATTATCGTAAGGATCGGCAAACACGCATCATAAAATACTTGAAGGATAGCTTAAAGTCGCATAGCAGTTACTCGTTTGCTTACTACTTTTGCGAGGCATTGAATTTCGCCAATGTCGTGTTGAATATCTTTTTGGTGGATAAATTTTTGGGTGGCGCTTTCATGACCTATGGCACCGATGTGATTAAATTCTCAAATATGGATCAGGAGCGTCGTTTCGATCCGATGATTGAAATATTTCCACGCTTAACCAAGTGTACTTTCCGCAAATTCGGCCCGGGTGGTTCGCCACAGACCCATGATACGTTGTGTGTGTTGGCATTGAATATTTTGAATGAGAAAATTTACATTTTCTTATGGTAAGTTGTTGCTAGTGTTGTTGTTTTTGATCATGCTTTTGAAAAAATACTATTTGCGCTTGCAGGTTCTGGTTCATCATTTTATCCGTGATCTCTGGGGTGGCTTTAATTTACTCACTTACCGTTATAATGATGCCGACTACGCGCGAAACCATCATCAAGCGTTCATATCGTTCGGGGCAGAGCAAGGAAATCCAATGCTTGATTCGCCGTTTGGATGTGAGTTGTGGAGAATATACATATAGTTATATATTCGTATATATACTTATATATTCTTATATATAAATATATATACTTAATAATTATATTATATTCTTATCTTACAATATATATTATCTTTAGACAAATTATTTATTTTTACGTTTGCACAGATTGGCGACTTCCTGGTTTTGCACTTTTTGGGACAGAACCTCAATTCAAAGTATTACTGTGAATTGGTGCAAGAGCTTTGCGTCGTACTCGACACTTCGCGTACTCCATCTGCGCCCTCCACCTTGGAGATGCATCCCATGTATCCGCAAGTAGATCGATTCGGCAAGGAGACCGAAACATAAATCGGTGCACAGTTGGCGAAAATGAGCGAAACAGTGCAAACAAAAATCAAAATAAAACTTAAAATCCATAAAAAGAAAGTTATAATGCCATTACAAAAACGTAAACCCACAACAAAGCAAAAAAACGAAAAAACCCATAAAAAAAGCGGAAATGCCAACGGCAGTCAGCTCTCAGAGTTCTGCTGGTTACTGTTAGTTTGACACTTCGGGAGAAAACATCCAACTACTCAAATCAATACATCTTTGCTCCACTAAAAATCAGAAAATCGAAAGACAGATAGCCACATCAATAACGGCGTATACTTATATTTCGAATTATCTGGGAAACAGAATATTTTAAAAACACAAAATTAGCGGAATTTCGAATTCAAAATATAAGAAAGCATACAATTGTGCCAAGCAAAATAACGAATAAAACAAAAGCAAATATATATTATTAAAAAATGAAATTAACTGCCAACACAATGTCAGCGCAGCAGTGCAATTGTTACCATTTGCAAGCCTATTGCAACATCGTGTGCGTACACATACACACGCGCACACACGCAAAATAAGCTAAGCACAAACATTATAGAATTTATTATATAAAAACATAGCTTACGCTGTCCAATAGTTATTGCACAAAGCCGATATGAGCAGAACTAATGCCTGCTACAATATAATATTATAATACTGATAATTGTGTAAGCCACAATTCCCTTCCATTTTCATACTTTTAACTTTTTATATGCGCATTTCTTACACTTAAACGACTTTTTAGTACATAAATTAAATATTGTAAGCATTTAGATTTTACTTGAATGATCTTTTACATACATACATAAATACGAAACTATTGAAAGCTGGAAATTTATTTAAGTTAAATTGTAAAAAAGCAACAAAAAAACAAAAAAAAAATACAATTAGAATACATTTGATAAATTGTTTAGATAAGCTAAAGTTTAGAAATTCATATGCGAAAATGCGAATATTGTGATTGTTAGGGAGACTTCTTTAAATAAATTTTTCTATTTTATGAAGCGATAATCAATAGCAATTGTGTTTTCATTAAGAAATTATATGAGGTATTGGCCGTGATCGATACGCCACCATTTCTCTGCTCTCTCTCTCTCTCTCTTGTAAAGAAAAATGTACATGAAAAAGCAACAGCGAAATTAGCGAGTTGAATTCGATAGAAGAGAGTATGCGGATAGCTCCTTAAAGTGGTATAACCGGTTTCTTCAAGGCTACCATGTTTTTTTATCGATTTTAGAATGATAGTTGCTGCCAAAAATTAAAATACAAAGAATTTTTTTTTTTGATTTTAAAAACTTAACATCTGAAATAAAGTATAAAGTATAGTGCTGGATGGATGCTGCTTGAAACCAAGGGGGTTAATAAAATTTTATTCGGCACGGAAAGAACATTTTTCCACCAAAGAAAGAAGTGTAAAACAATTGCGCATGCGTCAAAGGACATGTTAGCGTAAGATTGTACAGCAAGTATTACCAGTCAGTTTGATCAGTTTGTTTGATTCGCTACTCGGTAAAGCTTGACGAATCAAAGACAGCTGTTATTCGGTAATGACCTAGCTTCACTCTTCTGGAGATGAATTCAGAACTGATGCAGCAGTATCTCTCTAAAAAGAGATCAAAGTAGGTCGGACACACCCGACTATAATAACAATATCTTTGATAAAGTCTGTACAACGAATAGCATTTAACCTTAAAGTGGTAAGCATTTTCATAGACTGCAACAACGACCCATTCATTATATGGTCATTACGATCACCAGGATATCTTTATGCTTCATTTTCTGCAGATTATTCATATCAGTTTCACCAGACAAGCAAGTTCGCATTGTGAGAGGGTGCAACCTTCTAAAGGCACGTGTACAAATTTCACAGCTGTCGGACCTTTCATTGGTGACATATGCAGTCACACAAACGCAAGTTTCGTAATTAAGAAAAATTGCCAAATTTGGTCCCTTGCAAGTATTTCCTGTTCTCACACATTAAAAAAATGCTTACTGGGAAGAAATTTACACTCCAATTGTGTAAAATGACTGGATATAGTCCTCTACTGATAAGGGGGATAATAACCTATCTATATAACGTTAATTATTATTATTATTACAAGAATCGTAATAGTACTAGCCTCCACCCTGTCTAAAAAAGCAACAGCAGATCGAGAGAAATGCTTCCCATTCGAGTGCGGATATAGTTGCCCGTAGATAACAACCCAAAGTTTACATTGCCATACTATATACTATTTCAAATATTTGGCAGCATTGCTCAAATATGTGCAAGAATTCGTAAAATGATAAAATGAATCAATTTGCACGTTCGCCGAGAAATTACTAGATTATGTGAAGCGCATTAGGTATAATTATAGAAATTGTAGATTCTTCAAAAATATTTCACAACAGAAAAATTATGCAACGAAGGAAATATTTTTTGGAAAAACACGTTTTCATAAATTATTTCATCAAATTTGGTAAATTACTAAATTTTAAACATTCATAAAGAAATAAAAAATAAAGTGTACAGTAGGCAACTGATCTTGAGCAGATTCCTGATTTTAACATTAATAAATCAAAAATGGCAACTTTGTAATCGGTTGCTCATGATCACTAATCGGTTGTAATGTATAATGCAAATTTGGTATACGGTTCCTCCAGCGACTACTATATTAGCACTAGTCGCCATACACATTAGGGATGTTAGCAATAACGAAGAGGCAATCTCCGAGCCTGAGGCCTATTACAAAATAAAAATCATGGTATAATAATCACACATATCTAAAAATTGGAGCATCACTGTAACCGGTTTTTCCCTCCTTGGCAACTATACTGGATTATAAAATCGAATTTTGCCAAAAAATAAATGTTTTATTCTTTAAAATAATACTAACTTTTTAGTTTAAAAATTGTATAATCAAATAGTTTGATATATATGCATACTCACATTCACCAAAAGAAGGCGAGTCTACGCTCAAAATCGAATTTTTGAGTTAAACGATATGAACGGTATAACCTAACGGGGTACTTCTACCCACTTTCCAAATATAAATCTTATAAATCAATAAATCTTGTGGTCAATAGGAGCTTTCAACTTAGTACACAAAATGAAATAGTGGTGAATTTCGAAAAAAGATTGCCTACATTTCGACGCGGGTAATCAAATCATGATCTTCAACCATTATAAAACTAGATCGATTTGAAAGCGACAATGGGGTAAATACAGCATAATTTATACATTTTATATTTTTATATATATACATAGATACCAAGTATACAGTACTCATGCACTCAATCCTGAGCATTCACTTACCGATTCCCCCAATCGATGCGCGAAACAACCAAAGTCTGCAATTCCAATGTTTGATCCTGCGTCAATGTGGCGCCTAAAAGTTCTCGTCGGCACTCCAAGATGGATAACATTACCTTGCGTAGTGTGTGAAATTTGTACGTTTCTCGATCCTTTACCAGTGAAGAGAATATATTAAATAAATGCAAGAAAAAGCAAGCATTAAATACACATATCCCTTTTGTTTTTGTATTGTATTGTACAAACCACATAAAGTTTCTTCCATATTTCCGACCATTCGCGCAGCACTTGTGTACATTCGGCGACAACTGGATCGATTTTCGATAGATCCTTAATGTGTATATAGGTTTTGGGGAAGATGCCGACTGCGCGAGACTTGCGCGCGCATGTGCCACGATACCAGTTTTTGCATTCTTCCAGAATTTCAACGGAATCGCCCACGTCGAGTGCCAGACCATAACGGACATCACCAAGCCAATTGTGTATGGCTGTAATAAGAGATAAAAGTTCATCTACATTAAAATACGTCATATTTATTTTAGATAATAATTATTAGCCTAGTGTTGTATAAAGTTATCAAATAATATTTCAAAACCAATAGGTTTGGAACCAATGATAAACGTTAGGACGACTCATACATACTAAAAATTCATCAATTAAGACAGCGCTCATAACCTTTCAGGAAGTACAAAACTGAATCGCACCTAAATTTATAACCGTCAAAGTACTGTTTGTCCTGCTGCAACAACAACAACATCACTTACAACCGATTTCAAATCCAATTAACACTCATACAGTGATCATTAGCCTAAAGAGGTGAGGACATGACTACCAAAAGAGCCAAAGTTTAAAATTAATTGCCACCAATTACAATGTTAGGGAGCGGGTTTGTTAGTCAGTTTAGCCTGTGGTCAATTCGAACAGTACTTAAATTATCGCTATTTCTGATATATTAAGTATAGTAAAAAGGGCACTATTTTTGCATTAAATTGAAGGTTTTATTTGGCATAGTTAAAATGATTCGATTTAGATAAATATGTACCCTTTCGATAACTTATTGCCATTTTGAAGGCAATCCCAAAATAATATCAAGCTCCCGGAGCTTCTGGCGAGTCACTATCGATGTGTGTGGTCTGGCATTGACCTGATGGAACACAACACCTCTCTTATTGGCCAAAACTGGGCGATTGCTCAGACGGTCTAATTATTGACAGTACAGGTCCGAATAAAGAGTTTGGCCATAGAGGAGTAACTCATATTAGATGATTCACTGCTGATCGCATCAAACACATAGCAAAATCCTCCTGACCATCAATCCTGGCTTGGCGCGCGATTACTGTTACAGCATTAGGACTGTAAACACCATTCACATTTTCAGCCCCCTGGCTTGCTCCAGAATAGAACAGATTTGAACACCTTTCTAAAATATGAACAAAATGAATTTAATATTGCGGTAGAAGCATATGGTGTTTTTAGTCAAAAATCTCAAATAAGAGATGTATGTAAAAGCACACCGAAAAAAGGAAGTACATATGTCACCTTAAAGTATGTTGAATATCTTTTATGCTTCTTTCAACAAGCTTACACCTTCAAATGATACAGCGCAAATGTTGCTAAAACACATGGTTCAGCATGTACCCGGAAATACATACTATCTATATGGGCAAACAAATATTAGAATATCATATTTTATGTTGCTGCAAAACAACATAAAAGTCCAAATGAAAGTACTATATTCTATAAGCTTTGTGACGATATTTGTGGGTCATCACCTAGAAACCAAGAAATGGATTATTGTAATTTCTTATACATTGTAGAGATTGTATACTTAGTATATACTAAGTATACTATACTATGCTATACTATACTATACTATACTATACTATATTATACTAGGATACTATAGTAGAACAAGATGGAACGGATTCAGAGCAAAAAATTTTCATACATACAATACTGGAATAGTTTATTCAGTCTATATAATAAAATATTCATTAATAAACTTGAATAAATACGTAATTTCTTCGATACCTTTTCATACCTCCCTCCCTTCTTATTATACATTTTTTATTTATATTCATTTCACTCATTTATACAAATACTTAGTATAATAATGTGCGTATGCATATCAGCATATGCTTTGTAAGCAGTAAGCTTTATTGTAATATTGGTTCAACGCTCCGATAAAATAAACGCACTTTAATTATATAAATATTTATATCATTTGCATTCTGCCTCAATGAAGCTGCGATTACAAAGCGAATGGGTCGAACGGCGCCTACTGCCAGCTTAGTCATTGCAGCGCAGCTCAAAGTATACAAATTAGAAAACAGACGCTGCGAACTTTGTATGTACATACTATCATCCATACTAGTGGGAGTTAAGAGGACGTATTTGTGCCGTTATCTGCACTAAACGTGTGAGCGAGCTTTGGCAATGACATTGAAATTATTCCGGAAAATCTAAACAATCGATTAGTGAATATTGGAGTTAAACAAGTGCAGTCAAATGTGAGACATCACATGACAGAGGCAAAATTACACACACCCATATTTACATGCCTACAGTTACATATATTTACGAAAAGGAGTATTATGAAAGTCATAAAAATTAATAGGCAAAAGAATCGAATGCGGTTTTATTAAACAATTTCTGAATAAAAACAAAATAAAGACAAACAAATTTGGCAAACCTAAGAATCTTCAGTTTACATTCGTAATATCATTCATATTAAATATTATAGTCGATTCTTAAAGCATGACACATCGTTGTTTTCGTCTCGAGGCGGCAATTTTTGTATCGCGCTACTTACTGACATTGGGATATGACGTTGGGGTGATAAGAATCGGTTTGGCGAGAAAAAATTTCGTGTCGAAAACATCGATGCGTCAATGGAATATGTATAATATATCTTAAGGGTTCTCCTTCTCTACACAAAACAGAAAATTAAAATTTACTTTCATTTATTGACTATTGTTATCGAATATGTTATCGGAGTTTGAGGAGGTTATCCCAACGAGAACCAATTCTACGAAACAACCAGAAAAGACATTACTACTTAGTAGTATGATGCATGATGCATATTTTATTTTATTTTATTTTTTATGTTTCTCGATCAAAGTAACGGGCGCAAGCATTCGTATTAGAAGGAAGTTGTAACCCCTTTCATAGAGCTAGTGCTGTTAAAGAAAACTGAGCTGGCGATAATTATAGTTATGTAAACGATTGCGAAAAGCTGTTTATTGAAATATTTATTGCATTCAATGGAACATTTAACAAGTAATAAATGATGTGGTGCATAAATTTGAAATGAGCATGCGAAAAGCGGGCGCCAGGATGTCAATGTATGGGTGTCGTAAGCTAGAATTTACTATTTAATATTTATTTACGCAAACAGACAGGTATTTACATGCATAATAGGTACTTGGCAACAGCGGCTTAAAAGCTAAAACGCTTCAAACACACACACACACACACACAGTTATTGTATGCGGCAAGGCAAATGCGTTTGCATGCAGACGGAAAGTGATTTTTTAGCATATTTTTTGCCTGCTCAAACTCTTTAGCAGCGTTGCCAATTATGGATTCAAAGCGCATACGCGTCATTGGCAACTGCAATCAGCGAATTCAGCGCAAAATAAATGCAAAGGAACGCAAAACGCGAAAAAGAAAGAAAATAAGGTGAATAGAAGAAATGCAAAGCAACGGGGCAGCCGTGCAAATGATATGCCAAGCAAGAAGAAGCAGATAAAACTTCGTGGAGTGCCATAAAGCATACTCAGGCAAACACACACATGGGAGTTGCACTTGCATGCTTCATGCGTTTGTAGAGGCAGGAAGATATATAAAAATATTGTAAAACGGCGGGAAGTGCAGATAAAAGGCAGTGAAGCAAACTAGCAGTCAGCCGCTCAGACAGCCGGCAAGTGCTGAAGCAAAGCAGCAACATTAAATGCTGCGCACAAAAACAAAGGCATCAAGCTTACGACAGAAAGCGAGATAGAAATGGAAAGAAATAAAAGTCAAAAGAAATAAATAAAAATCAAAATAAAGTAAACAGCGAAGAGGAAAACAAAACAAAATAAAATCAAAATAAAAGAAAAGAAAAATAAAAATCAAAATAAAAGAAAAGAAAAGAAAAATAAAAAAGAAAAAAATATGCGGTTTCCTGTTTTGGAACGAGCGCACTTGCCGTCGTTCAGTCAGTCAGTCAGCCAGCCAGCCAGCGTGCCAACCAGCCAGACGGACAGCCGCACCGGCTGTGCGGCCGGCAAAGAGAATCGTCATTCCCAGCTGGATGGTGATATGGGTTTGGCAAACACCGTTGGCACCGGCAATATTTTCCAAGCAAAAGACAGGGACACAGTAGCCGCTTTGACGTTGACGCTGGCGCTGCCGCCGGTGACGGTAGTGCACTGCGAGGTGTTTACTAAGCCGACAGCAGACACACAGACTGACGGACGGACATATTTAATGATATTAAAATGTTTTATAGCTCTTTTATTGTTAAAATAATAGCGGCATGAGTTAATTTTAAGCATGAGAAATTAAATAAACGGAAAATAATGCGATATTACAGAGAATAAACACAATTTAATTCTTTAATTATTTCTTAAAAAACAAAAAATAAATTTTTTTTTAACAATTATATGTATTCTGTATTTGTATGAACAAAGGTAGATATTTATGCAGCGCTGCTAATCAATTAATACTATTTAAACATTATGGCAGAGTTGCAAGAGCTACCATATAATTATTAAGAAATATCTGTAAAATAAAAATTGGGTAAAATATTTGTTAAATAAATGTATTAATTTGTAAAATATATTAAAAAATAATTTTATTTCATTTATGACCCCGAATTTTCACGTATTTTTTAAGCACTTCCCGACAAAATTCTGGAATAAAGTTTCTCGAAATTCACTGAAGTCACATGTTTAAACGAGCAATCGGTGGCAAAAAAGCATATTTTATTTGTCGATTAATTTATATTATAACAGAATTACAATTTAATATTGTGGTAATATAGAGAAGTTTATATCGTAGTACAGCTAACTGATTTACTCCTGTATCCTAGTATTCTCATAACAGCTAACGCTATCATTATCGATTGTACCTACGTATGTTATGGACATTTGATCTTGGTATAAGGTTTCAGTATAGATAATTCTTCCCTAAATTGAAGTCAACCAAATATTCGGAAGATGATTCTTATGAAGACATTTGTCCATGTGATAGTAGAAAAATGTAATCGTAAAGAGTTCTGGTAAAATAATCAAACTGGTAAAATTAAGTAATCATAATAGAGAATATTTTGTATTTCAAAATAATTCGACCAAATTAAGGATATGTTACCAGGAACAAACTAAAAAAGAAATAATATTGCAGTGGTTTATGTAGTGAAATGTTATGAAATATCTCGTTATAGAGGCATTTAACTTAATTATCACCCCCTAATAGGTTTAATATATATATTTCACAAACCACTAAAGCTGTTTCAACCAAACTTGATGAGCACAAAGTCCTCCGGCAGTTTGAAATGGGTGAAATCGGATGGTAAACACGCCTACTCCCCATATAAGGTTTATGTTGAAAACTACTACCAAATAAATAAGTAAGAAGCATTAAATTTCACAGTCAAGAAGTTACCAAAGGGCTCCATAGGAATCGATATGAAAATTGGACAATGGGTAAATTGGACTTTAGGTAAAATCTCTATCTCAGGAACTACTAAATCAAATTCAAATAAATTTGGTCGATAACATTATCTTTTATATTTGTATAGCACAGTGCGAAAATGGGGGAAAACGGATAACAACCAATGTACTGATTCTTTTACTTTACAGAATGTAAATCAAGTACCAATGAAGATATCTTTATAACACTTTGCACAAATAGGGCGTTCAAGTTATTTCGACTCACGTCTAAAATTTGTCGAAATTAAGTGAACGCATAATCCTAGATAATGTACAGTTTGGTGGCGAAAATGGGTGAAACCGGTCCACGAATTACCCCAGCTCTCACTTTGGTACTTTTTACTTTTAGTGGACTTTATGCCGAAATAAATTGGGTGAGTATAAAATGTTCGGCTGTACCTGTTCAAGGACTAAGAACTTAAACTACTTAAATCTGAATAAGTCTGCGGAAAAGGTGTTTTGAGATATTTGTTGTTATTTGTTTTAAATAAATTTTTTATTGGGAAATTTCTCAAAAGAAAAAAACATTTCTCCAAACAACTCGTGTCCCTTTAGTCCCATCCTGCTTTAAGCATTTAATTTGTTTACTACACAAACACAAAGAGTCACTGAAACGTGAACAACGACGAAACAAAGCGAACATGTTACGAGTTTTACAAGTTACATGCATTTATAGACGAGACATTTTTACTGTCATTTATTTAATGTGTTTATAATTTAGTGTTGTTTTGAGCTTGAATTGATGCAATTGACGCTTGTGCATTCTGAACTGCACGCCACAGCAATATGGTGTACATATGTACAGACGAGTAAATGCTCAAGTAAAGGCGGGTAGTCGCTTGTTGGTTGTGCGCAACTGATGGCGTAGCAGTCTTTAATGATTTAAAATTAAACAATGGCACAGCTGATTTGAAGCATAATATAATGGGCCTTGTGGTGGTTAACAATGATTTAATATAATAAACACAAAGTGAAGGGTATTAGTGTCAACTAGTCTCTTAATCTTGATGTTATGGACTTTGATATGAAGGAATACGAGCCAACAAAAACACAAGAGGTACGAGATGTTTTAGTTTTCCAAATACAAAATCAGTTTATATTAACTCTTTAGGGAACAAGACCGAGTATAAACACGGTTTATTTTGATGAATAAGTTTGCTCATGACTGGTAGAGTACTTTTTCTTCTCCAAATGGTCGTTTTTTGCAATTCCGTGTGGCCGTTTTGCCTTTCTCTAGGTAATATACATATGTGGAAAAAAACCTTTTGGATCCCAGAAAGCAATGATAATCCTGCACCTTTCCGGTCGACAGAACTGTCTTCCCATTATTCAGAGTAGGCTCACCATGTGAAGTCCACTGTGTCGGCTGTTCCTTGGTCTCTGATGTGTGCCAGTGGATCCATGTTTCCATGATCGATGTCCAGCAAAAGGGGCACATATCGCGCCGAAAGCTTTCTCATGTCCAACGCAAGCAAGATATGTCTTGTCTTCTGAGATGCCTGCTTCCAACTTCAATCTGCGGTCTGGCGATGCGTGATCGTGGACCTTTGTCACGTTATCTTCCGTCGGAAGGTGAAGCTTAGTGCTTATCGGACCGCCCACGTAGATCTAACACAATAATTTAAGATAAACAGTGAGACGGACAGACAAATTACCATTCCCTTTTGCCTTCGAGATGCATCTATTTTTGCCATTTCATTTATTTCGAATGATCACTAGTTCTTTCATTAAATTTCCTTTTTTAAACGCAATCGACGCATTTTCCGAAGGGGACATTTAAGTTTGAGGAACAAAAAAATTTACATTGAACAACAAAACATTGAGCCAAATTTGTGAATCATGCGATTAAAAGATTACTTTTGTTCAGTTTTTGTGTATAGTTATGTATATAAATATACTAACTAATGGTATAGCTTAGGCACCTCAGAAGGTCATAGAAATATTCTTTATTGACTTTTTGACAACCTAGAAACCTGGTGAACCTGGTCATTGAAGTTGACGAAAATTGTCAACACCGCCTTGATTTCCGAAGTACTTTCATTTGATTGTTTTAGTTTCGGTTATTTGTGGAATTTCGCCGTTATATTCATAAACTCATATTCAATAATTAATTTTCAATATTGTTGTCGTTGAGAGAAGTCAGATCAGATCACGACATTGATGAAGTAAGTACTCTACGATCTCACGACCCACTTTCTTAGCCTTTTCCATCAGTTTTTAGCCGCTTTTGCCATGTCGCCGAAGTGTGCCATATCATAAATGTATGGTTCTTTCTGCACACTTTAAGATGCCTCTGAACGTTTAGTAATATTTTCCTTATCATCTACCAGAAAATTAATTTTGTAAATAATTCATTTTTAGATGCCTGCTTTGTTACGCAGCTCGTTAGGTCACCACACAAGCGATGTTTGTATGTATAGCGTTCTCATTTACTTCAAAGTTTTGGGTCACTGTTTAGGTCAACTTACTAGCAATAATTAATTTGTATAGCAAAATAAACCAAGCGCTATATACACATACTTGCAACCGAAATAAATAATTTCCCATAACAGATACGCCTGGATCCCGCTCCGACTCCTGCACCACTGACAACTCAACAAGGCCTTTTGCGAAGCGTTGCCGCAAATTTGAAAAGCTAATAACGACGCAAAGGAGGATAAATGCCACCAGTTACCAGAAAGTGAGTATTTAAGATAATTAAGTGCGTTCCCTAAGTAAAGTGGGTGTGTAATACGCGTACTTAGCGCGTAAGTGAGTGGCAGCGGCAGGGGGAACAGGAAAGGGCGCCATCGCGGCACAAAATGGTCGGTAGTCGGTATTTCATAATTAAAACGTACCACTAGCACTAATTGCAACAAGCGGCCGACCGACCCGACTGTGCCACACACTGACAAGCAATTCTACAGTGTTTTTGCGTGTTTTTTTTTTTGTTTTTTTTTTTTGTGCATAAGATATTACATACATACATATTTGTGTACAGGGGTACGTGGTAGTGCTTGAAGCTGGCTGCATTTGGATGGGGGAAAAGTGATTTGCAAAATATGCGGCTGGCAAAAAGGCGACAACAAGCATGTCACACACTTACCTACAACTGGAAAATGGCAAAAGCAACAACAACAACAACAACACGGCATACACTATGCGCAAAGCAAAGCGCAAGTGGCGCAAATAAAACGCTCCTAAATAGGTCAGTCACATTAAGATAAGGGCATGGTTGTAAGTGCTGTTGTCGCCTTGTTGTTGGTGTTGCTCTGTATATATGCATGTATGTATGTAGTTAGTGGCAAAAGCGCGTTGAAATGCCAGAAGGGGCAAGGAAAAGACCCAACTGTTATGGCACTCCAGAGGATTTTTCTCACAAAAAATAATAAAAAGGAAAATAGAAAAAAATAAACAAATAAACAAATGTGTAATAGAAAGGAACGTTCTCCAGCTTGGTATTTAGTGACAATATGCACAATGGAACATAACGTGCCACTTCTAAGTGCGCTGAAACATACATACAACTTTATAAAAAAGCACATAAACCCTGCAGTGAATAACAGGGTTTCCAGTGGAGATGAGTATCACTATTCACTTGACGTACTCTTCAAGTTAAGTGCTGGTGGATATCACATGTTTGCTAGCATTGCTCATCTATCAACACTTTGAAGAGTACGAATCGAACATGCAACTGGTATAAATCATATAAATCAAATAGAAGGAGATTGACTAGAGATTATACCACTTTAATGAGGTAACTACATACTTTATTGCATTGAATTCAATTGGACAACTTTTTTTTGTCCTTTTAATCCTTTGTAAGCTTTCTGAAATCCCTTTTGCTTGATATCCGTATTGTGGTGTTATTTATATTACAAATGTTTTGGTATAAAGTTTAAACAGCTGACAACCCTTGCCAATGACTGAGAATGAAATATTTCTTAAACCTGATCAATAACACAATAACCAATTTAATACCATAAAAAGCTTAGACAGTAAGTAAATTTGAGAACTTTTTAATATCTCCAGTTTTATTGAATCAATATTTTTATAAAGGTGGTAGTATTAAAAATCTGGTTGGTTTTTTCTTGATACTGCAAGAAAATGTAAAACAAAACAATAGCGTGTAGTTGGTTCGATATGTTCAAAGCTTCACAACTTCACTAATATGGGTAAGTTAGATTAGGGATCCCTGTCGAGAGATCATAATTGGACAAATGCAGTTATATTCTTTGTCAGACTAAAAATTTCTGAAAACGAGGTGTAAACACTCATATCTCAATGAAACGACTGGAGTCTTTTACAAAATGGCCAATGCGATCCATTTCAATATCAGATGATTCCTTAAGCCGTTTTAATCTTAGCTCAAAAGTGGAACAGCCGAGAAGGAAGTGCTAAGGTCCCTTTACTTGTAAACATATTAGCCTTATCGAACGAAAATTCGGACGAAAATTGGGGATATTCTTTATTAGTTTCGCGAGCGGCGCGATTGGTTAGCTCAGAGCCAGTATATGCTAACGAAGTGTAATTTCGCTGACAAGAGTGGGTAAATAACACGTCATCTATTAAATTTTTGAAACACGTCGATTTTTATTGATACTCTTACATTATAAAACTGAAGAAGCCTGGCAACAACATTGTTATAAACCCCTTTAGAGGCATATCTTAAATATGAGTAAACGCGGGATTTATTCTTTTATGATTTTTTAATCCAAGTTTTTTACCTCCAAATATGCTAACCTATTAAGGGCAAACACTGTTATTAATTAGTGGCCAATTGTATTATCCGAAAGTTAGTTAATATTTTATAATGAATCACTCCCACTTTCATTACTTTCCTGCTTCATTGGTGGCTATTCATCGAAGATGGAAAAACTTTTCCATACAGAACATTTCAAGATTCATTTCCAGTTTTTAGGGAAAATTGCGCATATATACCGGCTCGTTGTTGTAGTCCGAATAAAGGAAGACATTTCGAAATTGGCGCATTAAGGAACCACTGAGGTTAGGTTACACTGTGGGTAATAAACTACCATAATAACTGGTTCTATTTTTAGCACAAATGTACTTACTTACATATGCACAAAGAAAATTTTTATTGTTTTTCTTATATATATATATATATATATATTTGTACTTATATATGAATACAGTTAGTTCTGTGGAGCAGGAGAAATGTACATATTTCCATGCCGTTATTTGCGCGTGCAGAAATGCCAGCTGAGCTGTTGCCAGGAATGCAAAAATGCTGTATCCTTACAATATACAAACAATACAAACATATAAAGCATACGAACACACAGTAATGTATGTAGGTTTATGCATGCCCATGTAACGTGTGCAAATGTGTTTGTTTAAGCATTTTCGTAATGTGAAAATACTTGTGTTATTTGAATTATGAAAAGCTGTGGAAAAGCACTCATTTCTACACTTGCACACACACACACACACACAAGCGCTCCTTTAAAGTTGATAAGCATTTAGCAAAAAAGAGAAAAAACATACGTAGCGTCGAGTTAAGGGAAGCAAGGAAAAGCTGGGATTTGACATACGTGAAAATGGAAGAAATTTTTAATAAAATAAAATGCTCGAAGGAACCTCCACAAGAACGCAAGTAATTTTTTTATGAATTTCAAAAATTCTCCAATTCAAATCATAAATAGGGACCGACATAATTTCGCCGGCGTATGAAAAGTTTTAATATTCTGTAAACAAGAAAAAAACATATACTCGTATTATGATATGAAAGTTTTAAGGGAGGCGTAATCTAAAAAATTACCTATAAGTCTTTTTAATGTACAATATAATTTCACGAGTAATCCGAAGGAATGCTTTAAGTCAGTTGATATTTAGTGGTACCTCAAATAATGTAACACTCTATAGACCGGAAATTATAGAGCACCTTTTGACCACTGTTTCTCAAAATGTTTCGCATTTCCTTGCGAAAATATGCAATTAATTCTTCGAGCGATACCGAATTGCTCTTCCAAATTTCATTTTTAAGGTTTTTAAAAATCAATTGGGAATACCTTTAAACTCCGAAATAGCTCGTAGATTTCACCTGTAGTGTAAATTATAATTTTGGCCGAACATTTCGCGAAATACAAACAATGGTTCTTTGGAGGTCCGACATGTTGAGAGATGTTGCAGAAACTACTTAGTCAAAAACAAAAAGAGTTGGACCAAAAAATGTGCAACATGGAAATAAATCGGCACCACGCAGTGGCCTGGAGGGAGTACAGTGTTGCTCTGATATTGCAATTAGGATTGAGTTCATTTCAATATTAGCAATTTCGGTTATTATATATTCGTTTAAATGAAAGTGTTGAAAAATTGATAAACCCAGTGGTTTACCTCTCCATTATTATAGTATTTCGACAGAAAACTAGTGCCAAAGAGTAGTGCCCTCGGACATTTTTTCTGTACCATTAGAGTTTTGAACGAATATTTATGTGACGCCTTATAAAGAATACGATTTTAAAATTTACTATGCCCATTTTATCAACAATTAAATTAAAACGTTATTGCGATTGAAACATCATTGTATGATCGAAGAATCGTTATTTCAATCGTTCTACTGAAACAGTTAAGACTATAAAAATAAGTAAAGACTGCAATATAAACTTGTCGCATATTTTGAAAACGAACCTTTTACCTTACCTACCTTACATTACCTTGAAAACGTATCTTTTACGAATACAGCATTCAAAAGCAATGAACTGCCATAAATTGAGCAATATTTTTTCAGAACACTACAAAAGGCGAAGTATCATATACTTTCCGTTAACTGTAACCCAACACCGATGCCTCACCTCACATAAGCATTAATTATTGTAATATTTTAACTCTGCACAACCTTGACGGCATAAATTACGGAGACCATACCTCAGGGAGTGATTATTATAATAAGCTCGTACGACGTTGATTGCATCATTATGACGACGTGACAAAATAGAAGAGGACTCTGAATAAATATAAACAGTTACCTCATCTATATCAACGGGAACGCTCTTTATAATTTGGACAATTTGGACAACAGGGAGAGTTGACCTAAGCGTTGACATCACCATAGCCATTACTTTCTACAAATTTCTAACGTTTCCTGAGCAGTTCTAAAGTCATTCGTTGGCAGTACTGGGATCAGGGATAATGGAACGCCAATTACAAACGATCTTGTTTAGTCCGTGGAACCAGTGCCACGCGGTCCATAAACCTGTGAGACTGGACAACTCCTTATGGCCTTTGTCTGAAGATGAGGTTACTCTGTCCAGTCTGATGATAGAACACCAAATGGAAGGACAGATACAGGACCCACGACGAACACCCTGACGCGTCATGCTGCTATGGCTAGTGCAGTTCAATCATCACTAACATGGCAGATGGATGCCTGAATCCATAATGAAATTGAGTCCATTGAAATCAAGAATATTATATGTTATATCGTATTTTAAATAATTTAAGGGAAAAGTGACTAGGACATATCGTTCCGTCATCGGTAGACTTCTTTACCACCTTGACTTCACACACCATATAGAAGATTTCTTACACTTTCGTTAAATTTCTGACAGAAATTCGACAACAAAAAGTATTCTTAAGTGACTTGAATTATTGAAGCAAAGTTGCAAGGTTCTCTTTTTATTCTTTTTATTCCGAACCAAAAACAACAAATCAAACGAAATTGCGGTCGCATCTAATATAATATATAATGAACCGAGTAAAACTGGAGTAATCTCACTTTATAAAGCCCTACATTAATATGGCAATTTGTGCACGTACAATACGGAGTCGTTGACCGGAGCAAAATAAAACCAATAACAACAACATGCTTAGTACTTAACACATTTGTATTGTAGAAAAGATGCTGAGCGGTGTTCCAGTGCTATATTTGACCTAGAGTCGATGGTGGCGACAACATGGTTGTTGTTGTCATTATTGTTGTAAGTCAGTTTGTTAGCACTGCCGGCATAGTGAGTTCAAAACATAAATTAAATTTGTGTAAAGCGCATAAACACATTTCTACACGCACTCACACACACGCACTTGAGTTCGAGTGCGCAAATACTTGGGAGGATGTCACAGAGAGGGAGCATCTTCTTACTATATCTTCTAAGAGCGTACGAAGGCACAAATTTCTGTCCATACACATATGCATACATACACGTGTTCATATGTATATTTGTATGCGTCAATTTACAGCAAATAGGCACGAACGTGTACACTTTACTTGTACAGTTTATCATAAGCCCATTGCGCCGCAACAAGAGAATTAATTAGGTTAATTAGAATAAAGTATGCCGCGACCACCGCCGATGATGTATGGTGATATGCATGTATGTAGCATCTGATATGCATTTGCGTTAATCGCTAAATATTGAGGAACAATGGTGGAGCGGAGGTGGGAAGGCGAAAACTTGATGTAAATACTTGTATAAATACCATTTAGGAACCTGAAAGGATGAAACGAAAAGTTTATACAAGTCGCGAACTATTCATCATCTCAAAGAACAAGACAGATACAGTACTCATTGCGATCCCGTTTCATCTTCCTCGTGGAATTTTATACAGCTATCTGCGGATAAGATCACAATCAATTTAATTCATATATAGCTTTATAAAGCTTTCCAGAAATAAACAAGCGAAAATTTCAACCCAGCTCCGACATTTGCTTTGATACTCCTTGAATATGCGTAATAATTTAGTCCACAGAAAGCATGGTTAGAGAATTACTATTGTATAATATATAATTGGCGCTTACACTTTTACTATATGCTTGACCTCGTACGGCTTTATTTTATCCAATGGTCTGTGCATATTGACATAGTCTAACGAATGAGGAGTTGACGAGTTTTAGAATGCCTATGAACGGCTGACGGATTGTTGAAAGAAGCTTTTTCATATCAGAAAACTCCCTTTCCCTCTCCGTTATACAAAACAGAGTAAAGTCTTTATGCCTACCTACACAATTAAGCTGTAACTGACTTCGTAGAACTAGCTGTGAAAAACTTAGAATTGCTGGTCAAAGCATTCGAGGTAACTTGACTGAATCTGAAGACCACATAAAAACTATTGAAACTTGAGAAATCCAGCTATATTATTTTGAAACATTGAAGCATATTTAATTTTATTTAATTAACTCATAATGATCGCATTGATGCTTAGTGGACTATTTAAGAGTAATTCAAATCATTCAACCTAATTTAACTATTACGTTTATTATCAATTATGAAATCAGATGGATACATGGAAGTTATTTCTAATTCAATTTCAATTTGATAAAGAATATTAGAAATAAATATGCGGTTACGGAGTATGGAAATATGGAGTAAAATACGAGCAAATTATAGCAGAATCATGAAAACGAATAAGTTCTATATAATTCCGAGAAAAAATAATATGAAAACATTTCAAAAATCGAAGTTCCGAATCTTTTTATGTAAGGACTACCCAACAATCCATTGGTTTTGTGTGTCTTTTCGAATGTTCCGAATTTATTTAAGGAAAGTTCAGAATCAAATAACAAACAATCTCCCCTTTTGAGTACATTCAGTTTGGTCTTTTATAGACAAATTAAATACTTTAATTAGGTTTTCTGAAACATTAAACCAGAGTTTATTTTAAACGACAGATTTGTACAGTTAATTGGTTGACAAAATTGGAAGAGAAAAACTATTAAGTAGAGTTGAGTTGTTTTGTTAAATCATCGCAGATTGTACGAAATTCGGACAAAATCGATTAAGTTCCTGAAATATTTTCAATTTTCTAAAATAACAAGTAAAATTTATGTTTACGTTGCTATGAAAGTACATACCAAAAATATTATAAAGCAAAATTGTTTGAAGTAAAATAACATTTTATCATCATCGTAGCCGTCAATTGTCAGTGCAACCAATCACAAAGGCTGAAATGTCAAATTAACTACACACCTACAAATCGAACAGAGAGAGCAAGTCAAAATTGTATTCAGTTTTGTATTAGGACCTAATAATTAGGTTCACATCTTTAATGTTGCATTAAAGTGAATCTTGTTTACAGCTTCCGATCGTTGGCCTGCGAAATACAGCCTATGGTTTTAAATATATTTTAAAACATTTGCCGAAATTTCTTCCTCACCGTGCGAATTTCCTACTTGGTCCTTTATACTTATGTAAATATCATAATTTACAAACATTATTCTGAGTAATGGTATTTGCAAATTTAAACTATTCATATCATATTTAGACCATCAGTGCGAAGCCTTTGCGTACGATGTTAATTAATTAAATGGTAATTTAATATTTGGATTAAGTGGGTATCATGCTTCCGGAATTTACTAACGGTATTACCTTTGTAATGGAGATATTTATATATATTTGTGTGTTGTGTATGTACATAAAATTTGTTTATTCCCAAATGAAGTAGCACATCCACTTATACTTATGCTTATACGAGAACCCATGAAGCAGGGAGTCTATGTGATTAAGTGGTATCAAGTTATATTGTTACAAGCCGAAACACTGAAATTATTAAGGCAACAAGATAGTGGTGGTCAGATACAGAAAATTTCCAAAAAGGTAATTTCGAATTAAATAAGCCGTGGTCTTACGGTACTCTGCACAACATTTTAACCTCAGTCTCTTAGGAAGTTGTTGTTGGCTGTAATGATGAAAATGTAAAATGTCTACTGTTAAAGATTTGTTAAAAGTTGTTTAAGAAACATGATGGTATTTTTCTTTGCTTTGCTATTTTACTAAATATTTCAATATGTTTAGGTTAAAAGTCGTATGGACCATATATGTAGAAACAAATCAACAAGTCCATAATAAAGCAAATTATCTTTGAAGTAAACCCTTAAATTTTGTTTTGTTCTTCGCTTAATTTTATTAATTTTACCGCTACTGTACGTATGACTTTAGTTGTTTGGAACCATGAATTCTTGCAAAGGAAAGTAATGTATATAAATGAAAATCTGGAAAATATAAAAAAAAAATCAGGAAATGCCGCAAAAATAAAATCTTTTTAATTTCCGGAAGTTGAAAAATTTAAACAAATCTGATTTCTGCAAAATACAAATTCCATAAAAGAAATTTTTGAATAAATGACTATCAAAGCCCATCATTTTCCAATATTATAAAAATTTGTGAGTGGAAATAATTTAAACTAAAGTCGGCGTTATAAAGAAATTGTACAAACAAAAACCCCAGTTCGGGCAAAATCGAATATGGTAATTCATTTATTTGAAATTTCGTTTTTCCATTGGAATCATGGTCAGAGTATATTTCAAAATGGTGAAAAAATAGTTTAGTTAGTCCACTTTAGCGAGTGGGAATCGTGACATCATATCTCACCTCGACGAATCGTTTTTCTCTCTCTCTCTCTCTATTAACGACGCTAACTTAATCGGGCATCTCAACGATTCGATTTAATTGACATGGGGTGTCAAGTCTTTTATCATAAGTCTCATACAAAAGTACCAAATTTGTTGAAAAAATGGTCTGAGAATCAATCTGAGAATCAAATTAGTTGATAGACCAATGTTAATATGAGAATTTCCTATCCCAAAACTTAAATACCAAAACCATTGTTCACTACTTCGGCATACTTGTATACACAACTTTATTACATTTTTCAAAACAATATTGCATTTATCTTCAATACGACAATATTTTTCAAAATTTCTCCGGACGAAAATTTCAAACTCTCACGCCGCCTTTATTATTATTGAATTATTTTTAATGGTCACTACTTCAATGCTTTTTCTCCTGTAGTATCATTATTGCAATTATAAATTTAAGAATACAACTCTGGGTCCATTTCGTTTACGTTTAAAAGAAGTAATTCGCGGAATTACGGTGAATCGAAAAACATATCCGGATTGTATCTCTACATGAAAGAAGCCTGTATTCTAAGACGATGGCTTAACCGCAACCTAATGTTGAAGAGAATCAACCAATTAGTCTGACTTTAACAACAATGTTAGTGACTCCGAGCATCAACTGTAAACGTCAAAATCGTACAATCAAGATAATGTAAAATACCGATGCGACATCGGGTACGGAAGAGAAAATTAATGAGAGAACCATTAAACCCCATTGTATGACCAAAATTATTTGATTCGACGTTTCCAATTGGATTTGTGCCAATATAATTGGGTTAAAATTTTTAACGCAAAACGAAACAGTCCTTGAAAGACAATATCGACGAATGCTGACTCATATTGACGGTTACTAATGTCAACAAGACGGGGCGCTATGGCGCACCGCGAATCAAACTATTGAGTTTCTGACACAAATCTTGACCACCCAGACCTCTAGACTTGACTCCCCTTGTATTTACTTACTTACTCCCCCTATTTTTGTGCGGTAAATTGAAAAGCAAAGCGTAAACTAACGATTCTCGAACGATGAAAGCGGCAACTTGATTGTTTTTGTATTCAATAGTAATCCAAATAAATTATAACCAAGTAATATGATTCTACAAATTATATAACCAAAGAAAAAAATGTATTTTATTATAACCCCTAAGAAAGTATCGGGATCCCGGAAAACTAGAAAAGCAGTTTCGGGATTTAAAATTCAGCTATCTGCAGCCTTTCCTAATTTAATTTTTCACTTCCAGTGAATTTTTAGATTTTGCTTTTCTCCGAAGACTTGTACTTTGCGCTCCTCGTAAATAGCTATCTAAGTATGTATATATATATATATGTATGTATAGATACCACACACATACAACAATGGGCACTTATTTAATGCCCTGTTTGCTATTGTGCGCCGCCTAACGTTCTAATCAAACATGCAACACATGGAAGACACACACACACACACACATGCATATGTATGTGTAGATGGATGCATATGCGTGTTGAATGCAAATGCAATGTCAAATATATACAAACAAGAATTGTAAGAGTAAAAACTCAAAACCGTAGAGGGTAAGTGGATGTACTACCGCTACGTCTGCGATTCCCACTTCCACTTCCAGCAGCTATTGTTGCATGTATGCATATACATATGTACATACATACCTACAAATTGCAACACTAACTCTAACAGTTGGCTGAGGCTTACGCTCACTAAACGCATTTGGACATTATTGTTCATGGCCTCGCTGGGAGTTTGCTTTATCCAGCTATTCTTCATCCGGTTGAGGAGTCGGCATGTATTGTATGTCATGTGCCGTACTGGAAATCAAATAAAAATTCTAAGCAAATATTTCCATGAATATGTGTATGTGTATGTGTATGCTTTAACACATGCTAAGCATGCCATGCTTATATATATATATATGTATATATATATAAGCATACATATACATATATATGTATTAATGTGTGTGTGCGTATACATACATATATATATGCGTATACATATATATATATGATCGTATATCATAATCACATTAGTGAATGTACATCAAAGAGCACATAGCTGTACAAATGTATGTGTGTATGTGTGTGTAATCGAATGCGGTGGCCTCTTGACACTTGTCAACTGGCATTTGCATGCGATTTGTCTTTCAAAATGTCTTTGCCGCTTTGAAAACTAAGCAAAAATCGAAAATGAAGTTCTCATATTCATTTTATGCAAATAAAAATAAAGAAACAGAAACGTTGTGCCCTTAGCAGGCATACATGTAGATATGTACATATATATAAACAATTGTGGTTGTTTGTTTGTTTGCATGTGGTGCGTGTCGTTTGCTCATCCGGCAATGCTAAATTAGCTGACAAAACAGGAACTGAGTCCGCATTGTCAATAAAAACAAATTTATTTAAAAAAAAAAATTAATTAATTGAAAAAACCGAAGAGAATATTTAAAATAATGCTAGTGGAGTTGTGGGACATGCAGAATTTTCGGGAATGCCAATGCTAACGCATGGTCTGTATTTACATATATGTGTGTATGTATGCGTGTTGAGGTGAAAGCACCCAAATTAGTTGTGCCAGGCATAAATTAAATAATGAATCAACTTGGCATTAAATTAATGACATGAATAAATTAAAGAAACAAAACGGAAAAAACGGAATTGATACTTATTTATACACACATATGTACACATACATAGCATAGTTGGAAAAAACTTTTCCAGAGTTGGAGTTGGAGGATATAATAAGCATGTGAATATATAAATATAGGTACATACATAAGAACACATATTTTTAATAGAAATATTCTGAAGGTTGAGCACAGCATGGTTTAAAAAAATTATAAAATATTAGAAAAAAAATTTTAAAAAGAAAAAATATTAAAAAAAAAAATATTTAAAAACGAAAAAAATATCAAAAAAAAATACAAAAAAAAGATATTAGGTAATAAAGATATAAAAAAAAAGAAACCAAAAAATATAAAAATATTAAAAAAAAATATAAAAATATTAAAAAAAAAATAAAAATATTTAAAAAAATAAAGAATATTAAAAAAAATAGAAATTTTAAAATAAGTAAAAATATTAAAAAAGATTTAATTATTAACAAAAATAAAAATATTAAAAAACAATTTATAATTAGAAAGAAAAAAATTGCAAAAAAATATCGTAAAAAAATATTTGTATGTAAAAAACTAATTTTAATAAAATCTTTGATAATACAACAATGGAAATTTTTTAAAATTGATGTTGAATACTTTTAACAAATTAAGCTCAAAGGATTCATGCGCGATTGCCAAACTGCTACAAAAATTAGTTAGAAATGAATTCTTAATATTTTAATGCAATATATATACAAATTATATGACTTCAAATATACTCATATAATCATGTAAGGATCAAAAGGAAGTATGTTTGTTTGAATGATATTGTATGATATGTATGAAATTGTTTTCAAATTCAGATAATTTTTTTTTTTAATTTTAAGATAGATATTTATGAATATATTTATATTGGAACCTTAATATCACAAAAATAACAGAGAAAAAGGAGGAAAATGGAAATATACTTGAAATTATTATTTCAAACATATCTTGAATACAGCTGAATCTTATGGAAGATATGTGAAACTTTTAAAAAAATTTAGAAATGTATGCAAAACATAAGGCGTTTAAGGCATACGTCTACACAGTACTCCGAAAATCTTTAATTTATACATATTTTCCAGTAGAGATGCCATCTACCGAAAAAGAATAAATTATGCAAAACTTGGTGGTTTCAATTTCGACATATTACGTTTAGCTTAGAGTTGCCACCTATCGAAACTTGTAACACTAAGCAAAGCATTAGAGAATGTGTGCCAATATGAGGCATTTAAGATTTCCTTCCACAAAATCTTTAGATAAGCCCTCAAAATTATATAAATAGATAAAACTTATCGAAAAAAACACAACTAAGAATATTATAGAATTGAGATATTGAAATAATTATTCGCTATTCTTAATAGGTACGTTCATTCAGTTCATATCTTGCCATTCTAGTAAAAGAATATAAGATCAGATAGTTCTTCGAAAAAAATTCGAAATATTCTTCTTCTACCTATAAAAAATACTGAGAGTTCATACAAATATTATTTGGCTAAAAAAAAAAAATATTGTCCCAATTGGTAATAATTTAATCTTACGCCATATAAGCCAAAAGGCAGTAACAATTTGATAACAAGATCAGATCGATGAACTGAGCTAAAGTTAAACTTTTACCACCTTGTAAGTTAATATATTAATAATATTAACTGGCTAACAAAGGCTTCAGAAGATCATAAATCATTTAGGAAAAAATTACTGTGTGATGAGGCATATGGCATCATTGGTTCCTCTTTAGCAAATTTAGTGAGTTAGATTCGAACAGATTAATGTGGTAGTCAGTGAAAATTGGGTAACTCTTATTTTACATTTGGTCTTTTTTTATACATTTTTCAACATCTTCTCGATTTTATAGGATATAAAGGAACATACTCTTCAATATTTGCACTAATACCATCAGATATCCAGCACTCTTTGTGTCCATTTATAGTTATATGCCTGTATAGGGATGAGCAATATAAATTTTTTCCAATATATTGCTGATCTTTTTTCTTTAACTTCGTTTAAAGGGATACTATTATGTTCGAGAATCGAAACCGACCAACCTTTTAAAATATTTGACAGGTTGATATTTGCAGGATTTAAATTTAAATATTTAATCTGCTTAATTATTCTGAATTTCTATGAAATATGATCTCTTAAAAAGCCAAACCAATTCACCCAACAATAAAAGTTAAGTCATTAAAACCAAAAAATTTTACAGATATATGTATATGAAAAATGAAAAGTGAATATATATATATATATATATATATATATATATATACTTTCCTCTCGCCATCAAACATCTGCTATTTTTGTCAATAATCTACTTAAATATTGAAGTATTATTGAAATAAATTTTCCGCTATGCAATCCCCGTAAGGGTTGAAAAATAAAACAAATGAAATACTATGCGGAGAAGTCATTCGAATAAAAAACACCCCTCATAGAAATGCTCAAGCATACATTGATATCGACCTTTAGTAATATTCTTGCGCCATTCAATTCGATGAAGTCGCTCAGGAAGCAACAGCCGATAGACCGGCGAAGGAAGTGAGCACGGTGACGGCAACGAAAACAACAGCAAAAGCAACAGCAACGTCGACCGTATTTAAGTGAAAATAAAAGCATAAGTAATTTCTAAATTGAATACAATTGTACGGCGAGCGACATAGTAGAGAATGGCAAAACGTGCTGCCGTCGACTGGTCACGTGAATGAATGCCACTAGGGTGAAGGGTGAAGAGGCGAAAGATTTTAGCAGCATGACAGACAGAGTGTGAAGAGATTGAGCCAACAAACAAAAGCCAACCACAGATCGTAATGCAAGTAGTGTACGATTTCATGTCACCGCTACTCTAAAATCGGCAAAAAAAAGAGGAACGGAATAAAACTAAAACCAAACTAAGAGTCAAACGCATGCGAAGTGGGGAAACCAGACCAAATAATCGTTATTCACTTGCCACAATTTGCAACAAAAGCAGTTATGGAAAGAAGAATAAAAGAAAAATTAAAAATAAGGAAGAAAGAATTTCGAGTGAAACCAAAAAAAAAATTGGAAAATTGGCGGGGTCCGTGGAAAAAACACTTCATATATTTTGGATTCGAATTGATTATTTTAAATTTTGGAAATTTTTGTCCATATGAAGTTGCATGGGTTTTGGAATAATGTCTCTTACATATATATATCAAATCTTCATTTCAACTGGGAACAAATTTCTCCGAATACTTTTATTTGAGTACTTTAGCCTATTCGTTAAATTTCCAAGATATGTTTAGAACAGGCGATTTGCATCAACGGAATCAAAATTTGGACTGCAGAATTTCATCTAAAGAAAAAAAAAGAAAGGCTAAGGCAAACTTACAGTAAAAAATATTTTTGAAAGGGTTGCCATCTGTTTAAAAAAGATTTTCAAATAAATTGTTAAGTGAAACTAATTATTGCGGTGGGTATCAAACAGTTTAAGTTGAAAAAATGTTTGAGAAGAGTTGACGCATATTTGAAAATGTTTAATAAAAAGTTTTAATATAAAAAACAATGCAATATGATTCTAACTAAAACTATGATTCTAACTAAACCAATATGATTCTAACTTATTTTAAGAATACATCTAAAATCAATTTTCATAAAGGCTGAAACATGTTAAATTAAAAAAAAAAGATTACAAAAGGACATCGAACTAAAGAATTTAAAGAAACAGTTTTGTTGAAAATACAAAAATAGGGATGCTTGGCATCAAAAAGGACCGGCGTTCTTAGATGCAGCAAGTGGGATGAACGCGAGGATCAGTTCCACTCAACACTAAAACATGAGTATCAAACTGAAAAAGATAAGGGAAACTACATTTCGAAAATTTGTGAAGCTCTGGTTTAAATTTTATTTCAATTAAATTGTTAGTATAAACGAATTATTGCAATGGATATCAAACTTATAAGGTTTAAGAAGGCTTACAATCACAAAAATGTTTGAATAGAGTTAACATCAACTTAAAAATTTTAAATAAAAAAATCGATGAGATAAAAACACTACAATATGGGCAAAAGCAAACTAAACAAGTAAGAAAGGCCTAAGTTCGGGTGTAACCGAACATTTTATACTATCGCAATATGCAAGGATCAGAGGCGGGGAAATGTTTTCAGGTGCTGACATAACTTTATATTAAAAAATGTTGCGGAAGAATTCAACGTTCATTATCCGACGAAATTGTCAATGGATTGCAATCATATTTGGTATCTTATTAACATACATTACAGGCGCTAGACTCATGTACTTTCTGTGTTATATTTTGCTTCGTGTCAGAGATATTTATATTAAAATCTACCAAATTAACTTAAAAGTGATATATGCGAATAAACTCAACCAAAGTGGTTTAATAAATATATTAGATACATGAGGAAAAAGTCAACCTGAGAAAAGGAAATCATTATATTAGGAATAAGTGGCTTGGATCATGAGATAATTCGTAGACCGATTTCACACATTTTCGGCAGTAAACTATTGTATATTCGATATTACACGTTCCCTTAATTTTCCAAAGATATCTTAGATATTCACCGTTATATATGGTATAAAGTCTACCGGAAGGTTGAAAATCTTTATATTAGGTATATGGGGGTTATGGGAAGTATTTAACCGATTTTCCCCATTTTTGCCACAAGAGCACACTATTGTCATGGAAAGATAATACTCCAATTTCATTACGATATCTTACATATTTCCCGATATTTTCGATAAAAAGTCATATAGAGGCACTGAGGTAATAATATTGGGTATCTGGTGACTTGAAAAGTTATAATCCGATTTCGTCTGTTTTTACGCATAAGATGACATATCCTGAAGGCACTATTTGTACAAAGTTTGATTTTCATATCTTAATTGCTGCTCGATTTATCTGCTTTAAAGTGAAAGGATCAGATGAAACTTAAAATTGTGTTATATGAGAAGTAGGCGTGGTTTTTATCCGATTTCGTCCATTTTCACAGCGTGACATAGGAATGCAAATATAATGTTAGATGCAAAATTTTGTTGAAATCGGTTAAGGGGTTCTTTAGATATGGGATTTCTCCTAAAAGTAGGCGGTGCCACGCCCACCATCAAAACTTTAGACGGATTCTTATGCAACACTTCCGTATCATATTTTCTGCAAGATTTAATGTTTCTAACGTGTTCCTTCAGCGCGTTATCGCACTTTTAGTAGTTTTGAACATAACTTTGTATAGGTGGGCGTGGATATTAACCGATTTTACTAATTTTCTCAGTATATGAAGAGATGGTAGAAAAACTTAGTCGGTGCAAGCTTTTTTGACATTACTTTAACGGTATTCGAGATATACACATTAAACCTAGTGGGGGGCGGAGCCATGCACACTTTAACAAAAATTTTTGCCCACAGATGCCCCACCCCACTTGGGTCCTTTATACTAAATAACACGTTTATATCTTAGCTTAGCTTTTCTGCTTAGTTATAGCACATTATCTGTTTTCGATTAATGGCATTTTGTGGGCGTGGCAGATGTCCAATTACATCCACCTACAGTACCAACCGTCTTACGGTGACAAGGAACAGGCGTACCAAGTGTCATCAAAATATCTTAATTTTTACTAAAGTTATTGCTTGCACGGCCAGACGGACGGACAGACAGTCACTCGGATTTCAATTCGGCTTTTTATCGTGATAATTTATATATATATATATATATGTATATGGCTATAACTAACTCGTTTAGTTCTAGGTGTTGCGAGAGTATAAAACGGTAGAGAGTATAAAAAGAGGTTTAAGAAAACATCCAAAATCTTTTTGGAAAGGGTTGCTATCCGTTTAAATTATTTATTTAATGAAATTGACAGAGTAAATTACATATTACAATATAGCAGTCAAACTAAACTTGTTTTTCGAAAAATTATGTTGAATTTCTTTTTTAAAAAAGTTGCCATTTAATTAAAAAATATAATTCAAACGAATTGCTTAAATAAGTCTTACAATATTAGTATTAAATTAAGGCTAACTGGAAAACATTTCTGTTATTGAAAACCCGTTTAAGAAATTTTTAGCCCTAATAAATTTAGTTCAATCCTGAAATCTAACTTAAGGAATATTTTAACTTTCAGCTTTATAAACAACACTTAATTAGTTGAGCCCTGGTATAAAAAAGAACAATAAGAAGATTGTTACTAGTATAAAATGACTCGAAAATCAGTGAGCGGACAAGTAGTCAACAGCCCTTGGGCGTTAGCTTAATGTGAGGAAAGCGCACGGGCCGTTCGAGTGCCAGCCCAAAAAATCCCTTCACTTTACAACGCTGCGAAATAGTTAAAGCAGTACAACAACAACAACGCAACATATTAAAACCAAAACCAAATACAAAAGAGGCAATTGACGTTGACCAGCGTCAAGCCAAAGCCAATGCAAATACAAATTTGCAAATTTGCAAATTTCTACAAATATATGTACGTATATACATATTTACATATATATGTATTATGTGTAGCAGAAAAAGAACATCAGCTGGTATTTGGTAGCAATACTGCCAGCAGAAACGTAAGTTTACTGAAGAGCACCGCAAGCGTGTGAGGTTTCGGGGGTGCGGTTGTGAATGGGCTGGAGGCGGGAATGCAAATAAGTAAGAAATCAACTAGCTTAACCGGAGTCAACACAAATGTTGCCAGAAGAGTGTATAGACATAATTGCAAATAGCCGCTGGAGTGAACGCTGAATAGCTGGAGATATGTTCAAGTTTACATAGTGTGCGCCCAACTGTGGGGTGGTGTAAAAAGTACACAAAATTCTTAGCTTGATTTATAAAGAGAGAGCAAGCAGAAGATCGGGTAGTCGTATGAAATTAATGTTTTAAATGTGTTTTAAAATGTTCACATTTTAGAGTTAATGACTAACGATATTGAGCTATCAATATCAAACCCTTAATTATGGTAGCACCGGAAAAGGAGCTTATTGAATAACTACGTCCACCTTAATGTAGCAACTGAATTCAGTAGATGGATAGCAAGACTTAATAAGTTGTTAATAATTGTAATAAGTTAAAGTTGAGAATAAAATATTATTGATGCCGTCCTGTGGTCAATTAATCTCCCGCTTGGTGAAGGAAGCTTGATTCGTTGACGGCTTTAGAGGAGGTATAGGTTTTTAAAGGTATTTCAGGATGTACTTAGCATCATGCGGCCATTAGTATTGTGGATACTGCTCGATAATAACATGTGGAAATAGGAATTTAACCTACTACAATATCCCGAAAGCAGCTTTATTGGAGTATCTAGAGACAACATCAGCTCTAGACCTAATGGATTCTTTTTCTCATAATTTCTTGAACGGGAACTAGCTGCTCTCCTTGGTCCTTTATTAGATTTATATAAAATTGAAAGCTGACATCTAAGGGATTCAGTGAGCTTCAGCACTCAATCATGGTTCTTGTATCAAAATTCGTAAAGAATGTGTTACTTAAGCAACCTATTTATATAGAACATTCTGCATCTATTAGTTGTGGTGTCTTGCCTCGTAGGTAAGGAAAAGCTCAAGTGTCCATACTTCAGGAATATGAATAAGAGTTCTTCAGAGAGCAAGTTACTATGAATTTTATACGTTTAGGTTTTTGCACTTAAAGAGAGGAATGCTACCGAGTTGACAGTTCTTGGCCGGTTAAAAATCTGGCTCATTCCTGGTTTCGTAGAGCCGATTGTTATGAGAACGTATCTTTAAAACATACTTTGGTGGACTGTTTGATGATCTTGCACAGAGTTTGGATGTGTTGTTGACGGATCCGTTCCGGACACGCAGAAACGTCTAACGTGAGAACAGCAGATAACTATTGGCAATAGCAATGTCTACCAAAGTGTTCAGGTTAATAGAACTTTATCTCACCGAAACTTTCTTAGTGCCGAATAGTATTTCAGCATCTCTTTTTCAGCAAAATTCCTCAAAAAGTAGGAAGACAACGTCAGAATTCCAAATATAAGGCAATAGTGGTTAAATTTTCGAACCACCCTAAATATTTGCAGCAAATTGCTTTGGTAGTTGTTGATTTTTGTTTTTTTTAATTTTCGGTTGTTGCTTTTTGATGTCTGTAACAACGACTAAAGCTGCTGCAGCAACATCTTTTTATTGCCGCATATACTTACATACAGATATACATACAAACGTACATATTTGTTATAATTGTTGTTTTCACCATTGTTTGCTGCTGTTTTATTATGGTCATTCTTGTCATTTGCAGAAGTATTAAATTGGAACAAATGTTGACCATGTTGTTATTGCCCGGTTGTTGTATTTTGGTATACATGTTTGCACTTATGTAGTATCTGTTGGCTGAGTACACACATATGTGTGTATATATGTGTTTGTATACAACTGGCGGACAGGCAGTTGCCTCAGTTGACTTGACGGCTCAGCTTCTGTTGTTAAATGGAGTGAAAATAGTCAATTTAAAGAGTTATAAAATAAAAGAATAAACATAAGCACAAACAAGAGGAGTAACTTGAGAGAAAACTAAAAAAAAAAAAAAAGAATGCAAATTTGTTATAGAAATCTTTTATCAAAACAGAATGCAAAGAATGATAGAAAGAGAAACTTCAAGCACATGTGTCAACAGATTATAAAAGACATAGACACTAGCGAAGATACCCCCTCATACATACATATGTATATGTATGTGTATAAATAGACTCATGTGGCAGAACTGCCACACACTTTGCCGTTATAGCTACTTGACTTGTGGTTGCGAGAGGCTTAACTTTTAGTTCTTTTTCTTGCTCGCCAGGCAGCTACTTTTGAGGCAGTTATTTTAATAGCACCTCTCGAATATCACTTTTGGTAGTAACCAACGCAGATAAAAAGTGAAAATGGTGTTCAATAACAAATTAAGGGTACAATATAAATTGTACTCTTATTCTTGGTATTATCAGGAACTGTTTTTCCTCGACATGCATAAAATTATGTCAAGGTCAAGGAGATCTTAATCGATGACTTGAATTTTCTACTCTTCTTTTTCTAGTAATTCTCCTAAATCTTTTCTTTCGTAGTAATAATGAATCAGTAACTTTTGGAATATAATTAGTGTGTTCAGTGTTTAGAATTCCCAATATATTACTATTGTACACTTTGAAACCCTTCTAAATTGTAGATTTTCTTAAGCTTCTTATATGGAACTTTTTAAAATAAGCTTGCTGAGAGCCAAATACGGTCTTGTAGAATATTTAAATCATCTTTTTACTTTTGACCCTTTTCTTTACGTGAAGGTTGAACTCTGCTTTTCTTTTATACCTTAAAAATTTGTTTCGACAGTTCGAAGCTTGAAACCTTTGGTCAGAAGTAGAGTGAAATTGCATGAAAAAACATTTATAAAAGAGAGTTGAAGGCAGATCCTGTCTGCAGAGATCTGTACTTGGACTTTCTGAGAAATATTTCCCGGTATAATTTTAACCATCTAACATAAACTTTATGGGTCTATTTAAATTTTATTAAAAAAAAAAATCGTAAAAGTAATTTAACAGTAATGTAAAGAGTTAAAATTATTTACTACAATATTCTTAAAAAAAAAATTCGCTAAGTACTGGCGAATGGTAGATTTTGCTGGATCGAACAAACAACCCACTTAATGCAATAGATTGGCCTAAATAGAGATAGCAGAAAAAGCCGCCACTCACGTTCTTGAGGAATCGCAGACGGCTACAATATAATTTCTGTAAATAAAGCAAACAAGTGCTCGAAGACAAAGCTGGTACAAATATTTCTGTGAAATCTTTATCAGCAAACATACATATGCACACACTCGTTGGACCATCGAATGCCGGAAGAATCACCAAGCTATTTCTATACAAATGGCGACTTCCCGGTGTAATAGTACGAGTTCTTTGTTCCATGATACATATAACCATTGAGGTATACGAGTAGGCACTCTTATCAATATTTGGATTCTGCTATAACAATTTGTCAGCAATTAAAGCAAGTGATAATAAATAATAGCATACATTGTACGTTTGTATTGTATATATTAGGGTAGTACTTAAGATGAAATTAACGACTTTTTCAGTTTAATCTCTTTCTCGAAAGTAACGAAAATTTTTTTTTCAATCAGAAAAAAAGTATATGTGGTGAGTTTGGTTCTGAGGTTTCGAAAATCAACTTTAATAAATTTGCTATACTTTAGGAACATCCTAATGCACAAATGTATATACATTTATATATGCAGTGTTTGAATATTATCCGGTGTGATTGCTTTACTGCCGATTATTTACTCATCCATTTGCATGTTTACATACATTAACATACATTTTTACATATTTATGAATATCTACATTTATTTTCATACATACTTTCCTTGATTGATTGTTCTAACCAATGAATAAAGCGATAATGATTCGTAATGCAAACATAATTTTTATTGATTATATACTTATTTACATAATTACTAGCAAGTATTATTCCGACTGATGCATTTATAAATTGATTTCCGCAAACAATGCAGTACATGCAGTGTATGTATATACGTATATAAGTGGATATTATAATGTGAAACATAATTGCTTTAATATCAATGCTTTTGTGTTCAACTCTTACTGGGAGGGAATTTCGAATTTATGGATATACATATGTATACTCATACATATATATGTACAGATGCATGCAAATAGTTAGTTATATGCATATACATATGTAAATTCAATATCAGTTATTAACCCAATTGTTGTGGAACTGGTTCCAAGAATGTCGTAGTAAAAATAGCACATAATACTTTCCATTTCTGAATACAACAAAGTGATTACTAGAAGAACGAACATCGCGTTACAATTTAATTGTCACTACTAATTCACTTATTATTGCATACAGTGTTTCCATGTAAAACGGGTACTTTTTCACGATTTTATAAAATAAACAAACTAAATAAATTTCATACTTTAAATTGTGAAGCCAATGATGACCAATTGAGAAGCGAAATATGTTGTTATTGTTTTTGTTGTTGAATTTTGAAAAACGCTCAGATTACAATCCTTGAAAAAAATCCCTGTCCGTTCCGTTAACGTATACACGACTATCGTGGTAGCGGAAGTGGAATCTGTTCTTCGATCAAACTGACAAGCCCATTCCATATTCTGAATACCCGTCGGTGCAGAATTTCGTGTGATAATGAAACTTAACTTAACAAAACTCTGAACTTAAACAAAATTTTGAAATAAAACCATAAACTATATTGATACCGATTAAATCAATAAAAACCAGCATTCGTCATTACAGTTAAATTTTTTTTTTTCAGTTTTTAAAGGGGTTACTACTTTTAAGGTATTGACAATTTTATATCGAAACTACGTGAGGTAAGTGATATATACTATGTATACTGAGATTTTTCAAATATGAGGCTCCAAACCGAGGCAACAACTTACACTCGATACCAGGCCTGCTAACGCATACATATTTAATACCACATGTAACCAAAGTTTGTCCCTGGAGAGGTTCACATGAAGGCATGAAGACCAGGCATATGCCCAGACAAAACATCGCCACATATAAACCATTAGTAAATCCCGTAAATAAAATTGTGTTCCAAATATTTTTGTAAAATGCTGACGTGATTTTAGTACTTGGCCAGAACTGGGACTTATAGGGTTACATAGGACTTACTGTCGTGAAAACGGTGCACAGAAACTTGTATTGTTTACTTAATTTACTTTAAAGCAGGTAAAAATATTTTTGTGGTGGTAATGGAACAATTATTGTAAAAATATCTTTATACACAAACTTCATCCAATGACGAAACGAAAAAAAAATCCTTAAAACTATTGAGAATAAGCCTGATTGAGTAATACCGCAGCAAGTATAAATAAACACACATATCATTATAAATACACTTAAATAAGATGAAATCAGCGCTAAAGAATCCGCTAGATGAAATCAAACAAAACTATAATTTAATAAAATAAAAGAAAGACACATATTCTGGTGAGTATTTACGCACGTTCATAGTCCTTCTATTGTACATAGATGCTGCGAGAAAACACCTCGGGGGTGTTTACATTTCCACATTAGTTTACTGCTCTCGGCAAGCATAGAAAACACAATTTAAGCAAACAAATAGTGTGCACAAGCAAACTAAAACACGCTGAAAACGAGATAAAAATATAATAAAAACAACTGAAAAATTGAGAACCAAAGACTTGAGGTAGAGGCGCACGGCGGAAGATAAAATGCTGATGACTGAACGCTTTTCCGGGTCTGCGTATGGAAGCGCGTGCACGCCACATCAGTATTCAACGTCACTGATTCGCGGAAAGCGAACGTGAATCACCGAAAAACGGGTGGCACGTTGCTACACAATACACAATTCCAAAACAGATGCAACCTATATACTATACACCACCTCAACACACCCAACCACGCACATGTGCACACACACACGCACACACACCAAGTGACACATACATAGTGTGCATGCAAATACGATGAGCAGTGTGCATGAGTGATGCTTTTCCACCGAACACTAACAAATTCGACACCACCTGCAACTGGGGGTTGACTGTGACCATCCAGCATTTGCGAGTAGTCGGCTTTTGGGCGCGTTCGCTGTACTTACCAACGCCGTATTTGTTGTTGGATGATATCCACATTTTGGCTATGCTGCAGTAGAGACAGGCGGCGGCGTCACTTCACCGCTTGGTCCGCGTTTGCTTTTATCTGCTTGTAGCAGATGTGATGCTAAACCGTTGCTTTATTTGGCACTAGACTTCAATTGTAAAGTTATTTTCTACAAATTGCACATTTTAACTAATTACGCATAGTACCACTTATTCCTGGTATTAATTTTTTTTATTTTTCACAAGTGATTATTTTGTGGATTTTCCTTTTATTCTACATATTTCTTATTAAAATTTTCACCTTATGTTATTGCTCAACATTCGTTGTTTTTTGCACTGTTCGCCGTTTAACGTATTGCCTCTTATCGTTTGCACTTTACTAATATTTGCTTCTTGCTCACTTTTTTGTTTGCAAATTTTCCGCCCTTTGTTGTTCAACTTTTTAAATTTCTTATTTAAGATTATTTCACCTATATTTTACATATATTTTATTTATTTTCGACTTAATTCACATCAACTTCAATAATGTTAAATGGAAATCACTTTTGGGCGTTTTGCGTTGTTATCCTAAACGAAAAACGGACCACATAACGCTCCGTCTGCAAAACAATCATCAATTGCCGTCAATTACGTCCACCCGTACAAATAACAATAACATTTTGCACTTGCCTCCATTTACATTTTTTTTTTTTTTGAACACAATTGACTGTCAAATAAAAAAAGATTTTCCACTCAACTCACTCACCACTGGCTGTCGATGGAAAACTAATCGATAAACTTCCCTTTTGTGTCTGCTACCGCAATAAATATGTTTTGTTGTTGCTGTAGTAGTTTTTGTATTTTCTTTTTGTTGGAAAATCAGCAGCAGTCACAGTGTGTGGAGGATACGGAATGGATAATAACAACAGCCAGCACAACCATATGGAATAATTCAGTGCAAATAATCTAAATTTACTATAAACTAAACCTTCACGAACGCGCCGAACAGAAATACTGAAAATGTGAAAAACCAAACAGTTGAAAAGAAGGGAGCGAACGGTGGAGCTATGAATACCACTTCAAAGGGAAACATGAAATGACAGCAGCTGACTGTGTGGCGTTGCCATTTGTGTGATAAAATGCATTTCATTGGAAATTTTCAAATAAACAAAGGCACACAGTGAGCGGCATTTTATTACAGCACTTGTAGTTCGAGCATATGACCACTGAGCGAGAAATTTCATATATCATGTAAGGAAAATTAAGCATAATGAGCTAATTTGCTAACACTTTTACATACATTAGAAAAATTAAATAAATATGCGAAATCAGCAGACATTTGAATAGTTGCAGAGACACTAGGAAAATGCTACGACCTTCTGCAGTTTTAATAGCAATGGTTAGTGGTGTTTGCATTGGTTAATATATAAATACACTGCAATTAAAATGTTGGTTTGCAAACGTGATGTAAGATGAAATTAAGCAAATTGGGCAACAACAAGAATTGTATTTGTAAAATAGTAGTCTCAGTGCATAACAACTAAACTCGGTTTTAATCAATTTTGAGCAAAGCGCAAAACACATATTATGCATTTAATTAGCATTTAAGCAGGTGGAAATTCAATGACTTCCTCATCTGATCGCACTTCTTACTTTACTTCTTACTTCTTACTTTCTTATTTGGAAATACATATATATAGCAGTTGGTCCGCTGGCGTTTGTTTGTTAAACTAGTCTTAAAACTTGAAATTAGTTGATTATTTCATACCTCTTGTTGTTGCAATAGATATCCGATTCTATCGGTTGAGTAAAACCGTTGAAATGACGATTATAGGACAGACGATACTTTCGATCAGTTAAAACAGATTATTTGTCGATGATATCTTAATCTTTTTCATGGTCATCTTTATCGAAGTGAATTACACCGTTTGGATTGATTGTTGTTGCTATGGCTGTTCCTTCATATCCAGTGCATTGTGATACATTCATATATGTATGTATGTATGCACATATTGATCACGTTTATAGAATTCGTTCAATTTGCGTTTGAAAAATATCCTTGTTGTGGTCACGTAGGCGAATTATATTTGAGTTGGTAACCCGATACTTATTTGGAGGGTGACTTTAGTGTGACCAAATATTTCTTTGTGATTTGAGAATGCTTATGTATTTTCACTATCACCAGGTTCAATTACATGGATTTGTGGAAGAAGTCGGGCGTGTCACTCTTTTGGACAGCCTGATCGCTCAGTTTAATATTTGCTGGCGCGATCAAAATGAATTTCAAAGAATTTAACAATAGAAATCGATGATAATAAAGTCCATAAATAATTTATCAATCCTTTTCTAGAGTATTTGTTGGCTTCAGCAAAAAATTCTTGACAAGTTATTTAATTTTTACCATTTTTCCATTGTTTACAATGGCTGTCAAACATAAGCTTGATTTGCTTGATCAAAATTTGACCAATTTGACAAAAATTTTCATTCACAATTGGCCGATTTTCGTCGATTTTCGGGTTTATTTCCTCACCTAAGGGAAAAAAAAATTAAATTTGCAGTAAGGCAGGTAACAACAATAAAAAAGAAAGTAGCCATGCGCTTCATTATACTTGTCTATATGTATGTAAACAGCTGTGCGCTGAGAGTGCGGCCCTGAAGTTATGTCGGTGCTCCGTGTTGTACTTATTTGTGGCGGGAATGCGTTTCTTTTCAAAAACAATCGATGAATTTCCGGTGTTGATAGGTCGATTGGCAACGATGGCGAACGCTATTGTTGCGGTTGTTCGAATATAATAAGACAATGCCTGCTAACACAGTACACCGAAAGCATACCACAACATGATATACATACATGTGCATGACAAGTATATGATTATATGTATGAGCGAGTGCCAAGTACTGCATGTGAGCCTCGCAAGTCATCAGTTCCACACAGTGGCCTTGAGAGTATGTATGAATATATATATATATATATATTACCAGGTATATATATATATATATACATATGTGTGAAAATACGCTTCCTTGACTCTTTCTGTGATTTCCTTTTTAGAAAATTGCCTGAAGTTGTTAGGTAACTGGAAATCGATTTTGTGGCAACGCAACGAGACTCCAATCAATTTTAACTTTCGACATGCCATATTGCGGACAAGCACACCAAGTTGGCGGAAAGACGAAGCAAGTCGGTGGTGAATGGCAATAAATTTATATGCACTCATTTGATAGCACTTGCTACTAAAGTGTTTCAAGGAGGCAAACTGTGCAGTGCCACACAGACACACAGACATGTACATATGTATGTACATGGTAGCAATTTATCCCCGGACGTTTGTATGTATGTGCATGTGTTAAGTGTTACATGTGTGTGTGTATGTTTGGCATTGGTGCAACACATTTTTCGACTTGTTCGTTGTAATCTTAAGTCGAATTAAATTTTCGTTTTCGAGCGCAGTGATTTAAATTCTCATTTTATGACAAAGATGTATGAAAATGTAACGACTGCTGCTGCAACAATTATATTCGTGATATGATTTTATTAGATTTTGGATAAAAATGGCGCACTAATAATATTTATACTCTCGCGACATGTTGCACAAAGTATAATATATAATAAAAGTCGATGTAACGGTTGTTTGTAACACTAAAAAATAAAACGAATCGACAGTCTAATGTGAGATTTTCCCACTATCCGTCTGTTTGTTTGTCTGTCCGGTATTGCATATGGGTGGTATAAGACCAATGCCAGATACCGAATTCATATATTAGGAAAATCATTATGTGCTTTAACAAAGTCTTCAATTAAGCAACTAAAAATTTGATATCGGCGGCCAATAAGCGGACGTGGCTGCACCTTCTGTTACAGTTATGTTAAGCAAGCAGTATATTTTGCTGTTTCATACTATAGTGTGAAAATTGGCGAAATCGGGTAATAACCACCCCCATCTCTTATGTAACGATTGCGTTCGAAACTACTAAAAGTACCACACCTCTCTAGCGAATAACCTCAAAAAGTTAAATTCAATACCAAATATGATACAAGATACAAAATTTTGCATGTGAATTCGTCTAACAATTAGACAAAGGGAACCCACGGCCACTTCCAATATGGCTATGGTTTTCTAATGTCGTCAGCTTATTTACCATTACAGCGGTATTTCAGGCATCTACAAAGGTATAGAAGGCGAACTTTGCTCAAATATTTTGTTGCATGGCAATTCTGTTCTAAAAATGGTCGAAATCGATCCGTAGGAGGATCTCCGCCCTTCCGGTTGACTTTACCCCGTTTATATTGGTCAATATGTGTGATGAATTAATGAAAAAGATTTAGCGAATTTGCTTGAATATAGCACGGTAAGATAAAAATGTATTAAATTGGTCCATAGCCCCATTGTATTCAATATAATGTAACTTATTATTAAACCTGAAACAACTAAATATTATAAATGTTCGGCAAAGAAATTACACGAAACCTGACTGTCTAAAAACACGACCACTTTGTGATACATGGAAGGTAAGGATTAGAATCAATTCGAGGACCGAAATTCGACTCGCAGTACAGTTATCGAATGACATATATCTCCAAAGAAAAATTTGGATTTTAAATCAAAGGAGAGGCTACAGGAAGGGAAAAAAGGGTCTGACTTTTTGGCCACTTATGATAGGGCACAATATGTTAGTGGGAAGAGCTTGAATTGTACAGTTGAATACATTGAATACAGTAAGAGTGTCTGAAAGTGCTACGCATAGGAGTTGTCAGCACTAAGTACATTCTAGTAAGGATGAAATTGAGGTCTGCTGACTGTTGTCCAAAACATGCTAAAGTTATCCCACCATAACATCACATGTTTTCAACTTACTGAAAGAAAACAACAGTGCATCACACAGAAATGATGATGAGATCCAATTATATTACTATAAAATATTTCGTTGCTGATTAAAGTTCACCACCCACAGATTCGTTTTACCAGTTTCTATCTTGGATCTTGGATCTTACATTGAAAAACAAGACGAACAGTTTAGCAGTACTTGAAAAAATATCAAACTACAAATGGATCGTTCTATAAGAACTTATTCGGTTTCCTCTTTTTTCACATCTACTCCAATACCTTTTAAAGTGTCTTCCACAAATGCAGAGGTATTTTAGACAAAAAAAAGTCTAAAAGCACTACTCATACATATAGTCTTCATATATTACCTATATATCTACACATATGTATATTCATCTGGTATGTATCAATCCCTTCCCAAATGCTTCCCTGCTACCACAAAAAACTGTAAATCCACCTAAATCGATTTCATTTTGTTTACGAGCAACTCAACTGTGTAGCCATTTAGAGGTCGCCAGTTGGAGCCGCACTGTGCCACATCTCGCATAAAGCGGATTTTATCAACAAAGGTGGAATTGAATGAAAAGATGAGCAAACGTGGCAAAGAAGCTTAAAATGAAAATGTAGAAAAAAATGCGTATGGACCACCACATCGGCACAAAAGCGCATGCGGATCTGCGTTGCATAGTCACATGGGATTCCAACACAGCTCGAAATGAACAAAGTGGTTGGAGATCAAACGACTTTCTTTCGACTTTTTATGCTGTCAAATTTGTGCCTTTCGATGGCAAAGCAGAAAAGTTCATATTGGAATTTCGTCAATATTACAAGCATACCTGCGAGAGTGTATAGGTATGGAAACAAAATAAGTTCGATTTAGCCTTGATATCCTTTGCTTGTGGGAGATCTTTATGCATGCGGATTGTGGTGGCTCGTTGGGGGTTAGAAGCGACATTGATACCCACCAAATCAATATACAACTCGCATATACCATATATACATATATTTCGAATATATGGTCTGACATACTGATTACTTTTAAAGTCAGTTTATGGAATACGTTGCTGGAACAAGGATTAAAGTTTTTTTTTATTTATTGCATTTGAGCCAAGTCAAGCATAGCATGAAGAGCAGTTCTTCTCTTACCTTAGGCTGTGAGTGGCAAATCGAACAAGCAACTGGTATAAATAAAGTGGAGATAAAATAGCAAGTGGTTCCATAACTTTTATCTGGCAAGGAAGAAAAAAAGCTCCAATATGATAGAGCGAGAAGTAGCGAATCGAAAATATCTATTACAGAATATCTGCTTGCCCCGATATGACTTTATTGCGCACTGACAAGTATTCATATAAATTTTTTATATAAGAATATGATGATAGTTTTTTGCTTTCTTACAGAGTACTTGAAGTTTGTAATATATGTCTTAATATTATTCCACAAAGAGTGGGTATTATCTGCTCTAATCCTCCTAAGTATGCATGTTTAAAATTTCATGAGCATCAAAATTATGCTTGATTGATTATTTCCAAAAGTTCCAACTTCCTGGCCATTCGCATGAATTAACACACGGAGTTAAAAATATTTAACTATCGAACTGAATAAGTCAGCTGATTATATATCTAATCTAGTATTTAGTGCAGTATAAAGTGATATAAATCATTAATTGAGAGAAGACGGTGGCGTTTGCTCAAAGAAGCGAAGGGAATCAGATGTATTAAATGCGCTGGTATGAGAGTTGAAATTCCGGCTTAAACAACGCAGAGTCTCATACAGTTCAAAGTTTCCAAGCTTGCTGGAAAAGAGTGTTTGGTTACCCTTGATAGAATTTCACTTCAGAAAAAATATGTAGACTTCAATTATATTAGATTTAAGAATAGAAATTATAACAAATATTCCCAGATCACTGGCAACACCAGGCAGAGTAACGCATTTTAAGGTCCGTTTATATCAAAAACATTTCTCTGATTGAAGAATACGATTATAAGAGTATGATTATAACATATAGTTTAAAATCATCCACATTTATTACAAACTTGAAATTTTTAATATGGTGGAAGTATAATTTATAAAAAGTGAGAACAGAACCGGGCTTAGTTGACTACCTAAATATCAATGATATCCGAAAAGCTGTTTTGAAACATAACCCTGCGGAATCTGTCAAACAGGTATGAAGAGGTCCTTTGTAGAAAAGAAGGTTGAGAGCCTAGAAAGGGTCGATTACGAATTCCTTTGTGAAAAATGTCAGCACAGTCTGAAATATTAGATTGAGGAGACCAAATGTGTTAACAGGTTCGTTAGAAGTGCTTCAAACATAAACCATGTTTTGATAGTTTTCCATTGAAGAGCTGATGTTATTGTGAAGAGGTGTTCCTCCATGCGTAGGAAAATTTTATCTTTCACAAGGAGACATTTAACACAATACTTATGAATACTCGCAGGTATCAAGTAAAGCAGAGAGCTGGTGTTTCTGGAGTACATATTAAATGCTTAAAATTACTATTATATTGTTTTTCGCTCATAACAAATTGTGCGGCAGTGTTGTCGAAGGTTCCAAACCACAATTGCGGACAATAAGCGGACTGCAATTGACCCTAAGCCAATTAAAACTGCACCCAACCGTTTCTTCACTTATGAATCATTGCATTGTGCAATATCTACCTCCTTCGAAATCGTAACGCTTGGACTGTCATTTATGATTGGCAAAATAACTGAAGAGTGCTACCTTTGATGCTACGTATACGCCATGTACGCCCTGAATCGTATCATACTGTTCATAAGAGAGTAAACGGCACACAAAGCCATTTAAAACAATTTCTTGACTTAATTGCTTTGACCACACAGTACACATATGGTACACATATGCACTGTATTGCTTTGTAATTACGCAACGCTAGGGTGAAAATTTCAATTTAATACGAATTTCGGTGATTGTCGCTTGTTTGTATTGTGACAGTCGACAGCCGTTGGCCTTGCCGGAGAGGAAACTCAGCGATAATATTGATGAAGATTGCAAAAGCACCATTGCATTGGTTGGCAGTTGGCAGGCGGACGAGTAAGTGAGACGCATAAGCTGATCCTTTGCATGCGAGTCACGTGCCAAGCGAGCCAACGTTCGATTGCCCATTGTGCGGGCGCTCTCGAAAAGTTTATTACGAACGCCTTTCGGCGCGCTATCCCCTCGATGTTGTGGTTATTGAAAATTCACGCTTTGTTTGGATTTCGCTTCCAGCGCTGCGCCTCCGATTGCCGACTGCCTGCTAATCGTCATTGAATTCAGAGAAGGATTGCAGAGGGGCAAGTGCAATTTTTATTTTGATTTCAGCAAATATCATTTTATGTTGAAATAAGCGCGCTGCGAGTGTTTGTTTGTAAAGTGAAAATTTAAGCGAAAAGCGGCCGACAGTGTGCAAATGTTTAGCGGAAGCGGTTGAGTGATTAAATGGAGTGCAGTTACACGTGTATATACCGTGAGGTTCGTTGTTGGTGTGTGCTTGTGTGCATGAAACAAATGCATGATGAGTTGGCAGCGCACAATCCACTCGACTTTGACCGCAATTTGCTTTTATTAGCGGTTTTTTGTTGCAGCGTTGCAACGACACGTTTAGGAATTAAATGAAGCGAATTCCATGGAGTTCGATAAAAAAGCTAAAACTATTGGATAATAAATTGAACCTCGGTGAAATTGAATTCCCAAAACGAATGTTGGCGTAGCTATGAGAGGGTGAATTACTTTTTCAAAGTAACCTCATTTTGATAGCTACATGTTGGCAAGCTAAGGTTATAAGAATAGCTGTCAAACCTCCATTAGCATTTCTGAGGAAATTGGAAATTTTCAATATCCATCCGCCATTTTGAGCCAGTTTAAGATCCCCTATATAACGAAAATCATGAAAAGATTGTTCAGAAATACAGGGTTCAGACAATTTTTATACTCTCGCAACATGTTGCAAGACAGTATAATAGATTTGTTCACCTAGCGGTTATTTGTAACACCTTAAACTAATCGAGGTGGATATAGAATTATATACCATATCAAATTAATCAGGATGATAAGACCAATTGAATTTCGGGTGACTGTCTGTTTAGCGTTCAAGCACCAATAAGGATGTCGAAATAAAACTTTGTACAAATAGCGCCTTCGAGTTATGTCATCTCACTTACAAAAATGGTCGAAATCGGATGACTTTTCAATCCCTTAGATAGCGAATATGTGGACCTATCTGTGAGAAATATTGCTGAAATTCAGAGGACATCTTTCTCTGATAATAATGTGCCCTTGCGTCAAAAATGGAAAAAATTTATTCAATAATTCCCACTAGCCCCATATGCCTAATATAAGATTTTGAAACTTCCATTTGGCCTTATACCGTATATATTGAAAATTAGTGAACTCGATCCACGAATTACATATAGTAGTTTTCGTAATTCTGACAGACTTTGTGCGGCAAAAAAAAAAAATTTGTAGAAATATGTTCCCGAGCATCTCGAGTTGGAAACAAAAAGAAGTCACTGCGGGTAAAATGTGGAAAATACGGTGGATGGAGTTACCGTTCTGAGCCTAATTCGACCAGTTAGACTGTGGCGACTGCGAAGATTTATCATTCATTTTCATTTCATTCATTTAATTTTTATAGCATAAAAGTCAGTAATCTGTGTAATCAATCGTTACGGCGATGTCATTTGGATACTCCAGCTAAACCGAGCAGCACCCTAGCTATCTTCGATTCGCTACTTATCTGTTCACTAAGTTTGAATATCGCTCAGTTTTAAGAAAATATTATTGAAGCTATAACACTAGATACCTTTGTCGTTCAATAATCTATGGAAGTCAAAAACAGATGGTATTTGCTACCCCGTAAACAGGTTTGTATTATATTCTTTCTAAGTTTGTTTAGTTTAGTTTATTTGATTTATGCGATACTTATAATAAAAATTATTGAATATTTTGTGTGAGACTACTGGAATTTCGAGTATAGAAAAATTTAAGTTACAAAGGATTTTGACTTATGTTATATAAGACATAAATAATATTTTTGTAAAATTTTACTAATAATCAATTCTGCTGACCGTTACCATTTTTATTCTTTCCCCATTTGCACCTCCATTGTTAATGATTAGAATATATGTATATTCATAGAGACAGATTAAATAGCTATCCACAAAGAGGAACCATTATGTGGAACTTTCATAGACGTCGAAAATGAAATGATATTTATTTGAAGGAATTGTTCCGGCAAGTTCGATATTTACCCTTTCTTTCTATCTTTAATGTTATATCGAACCTATAAAAGCTTTTTCCATGCTGAGAAAGTACAGCAAGCATGAACGAATTATTGAGCCTGGTCGATATTTTCTATATCAAAATTTAGAATTTATATAGTTACCTATCTACTGGCATTTTGGCAACTCCGTAGAAAAATGCAAATTCGACAACTTTGAAGTCATGAAGTTGAATTCATTACAAATTAGTACTTTCATGCCTGATAACCTTCTCTACTCTATCTCAATTTGATTAAGGTAATTAATTTACTTTATGCGAGTTTTTGTTTGACTCGCCACTCTCCCAGCTTTGGTGAATTAAATATAATATTAATCAGCTATTGCGATTTCTTTTCATGTCCTGCTTACCTATGAGTAGGGTCTTTCTTCCCCCAATTTTCTATGCTCCTTCTCAGGTACCAACGCTCTGAGCAACTCTTCATTGGTAATTGTTCTAAGTTTCCACATTTCCCCCACAATTGATTTTCTTTCAGTTTTAATTATTCTAATTGATATCTGAATAAAAATACGTAGTTAATTTCTCCCTTAGGGTGTTATTACGCGTCCTCCTCAGGCATAGTCTCATGCACTACTCAGCTGTAAACATTTTTATAACAACAGTCACACACGTGACCACAATAAATGAATAAATAAATTCAGTTACTCTAACGATGATTGCACTTTAAGTACCTCCATGCCACCGATATAAAATGCAAAGTGGTAAAATTGCAGTTATATTTAGTGTTGGAAGCAAAACTGTATGTAACATGCACAACTTTATACACAAAAGCTAATTTTTTTTAGTAAAAATAACAAAAATATTAAATTATTTTCACTGAAATTGCAATTTATTGCATTTCCGCGCCTTTAGGTTTCTATCTGGTTGTTCTTTCCTCCATTTCTTTGTATAATTGTTTTGCTAACATTTCCACATTTGAAGATAGGGCGTAAGAAAAGCTGAGTTCAACTTTGCGCACAATAAAAGTTGCTTTTACTAATTTTCTATTATTATTTCACGTTTTAGTTTTTACTCATCAAAAGTTATCAAGAAGAAGGTAGCAAGGAGATTTTCTTTTTCCATATTCGCTTAATATTTCTTCTTCGACGAATGATGCTTACAAATTACGAGCACATTAGGGTGTACGTGTACCTTATAGCTCGAGGTAAAGTTATGAAAAGGGAAGAGTGATAGAATGAGCAACGAAATGTCTTAGTTATTTATAGAAAGGAGGCGCTTCTTGTAGCACTGGCACTTATAAAGTGAACTTATGCGTTGATTTTTTAATGGTGAAACGCACCATTGCACCATCTTTTGAAAAGCTGAAGTTGTTCCTTCATAAAAAACATATTTTGGAGTATTGTAATATCAGCCTTAGATTTAAGAAGATCATTAATGAGCCGGGAGAGAGGGATCGGAGTTTGAGATATCTGAGAGAGAGGGAGTAACGAGCAGCTGAGAGAGGGCTGCTGAGAAGAAACTAACTTGCTCAGGCGAATGTAACATAAAAAGATAAAGGTAATTGTTCGAATAGTTCTACGGCTAAACGGGTTTTCCTTCAGTTATGATTTTCTATTTCTACATGGTGAAATGTTATATATGCGAAATGGATATATATCATATCTGTATTAAAAAAAATATATATTTAAAAAAAAAATATATATATTTTTTTATAACAATTATAACGATGAGGATATATGATGAAATATTTTTATAAATAAAATTCCAGTAGGGTTGCCAGCTTACTGTAAGTCGGTTGTAATTGAATCGACATATGGTAAGAATTATAATACGATTACAAAATAAAATTGTTTGAAAAAGCTTACAGTTGAAGCGTTGCCATCTGTTAAAAATTCGGAAAACTCGCATCTTCAAAAGAGATTAGGAACTACGTAATTCACGATTTCGACTTTTAAACTTAACATATTGGCTCAGTATTGAGTATGAAAATCAGTTATTTCTTAATAATCCAACAAGTTATATAAAAATGGTTTAAAGTTTCACTTCACAAAGAAATTTCACATAACTTCACAAAATTAATAATCTTTTTTGAATCCGAAACTACTTTCTCCACGAATAATATTTGAAATTAAATTTTTTTAATTTAATACCCACCCTAATAATAGTTATATCTGTACAATGATTATATGTATAATACGTGGTATGCAGTTTTGTGCTTTGCCACCTGAGAACAGTTTTCCTGTAAGCTCTCCGCGTTGTCTCCTTGCGTGCCCGCACAGTTTCATCACGTTTAAATGGATTTGCTTTCTCTGCCTTCCGGGAGCACGTATACGTAGCGTAATGAAAAATTCCCCCCAGAGATACTGCAATGTCATCGCTCAGTAAATGTTGTTGTAGTGGAATACTTTATTTCCTCCTTTTGATTTTTCCATTGCTCATTGCTCACTGCTCACTGCGCACTGCTCCATGCAACAAGAACGGTAGGTTAAGACAATTTTACTTCCGATCTACGCGAAATTGCCTGCATCATCTGTATTGCACAAAATGTTACGAGTATATGGGGAAGTGCTTCAAGTAGTCACTGGTATACGGTAGTAAAAACTGCAGCCAAGTTCACAGTGATGACTGGAACCGGAGTGTGTAAAGATTGTGGGCCAACTTGCTTTACACAGTATTATACAACATTTTTTATTTTTTTTTTAATTTTTCTTTTTTTTTATTTAATGTGCATTATCAGCATTTCTTTAGTGTTTTCTTTCACTTATGTTGTTGCTGTTTTTGCCTGTTGATTGGGCGCTGGTGCCTGCTAAATTGCACAATTGTGTGTGGATTTTGAATACTGTGCGCCTGCGCATATACTTATATACTACCAATGTAAGTATGTGTATATATATGGATGTGTGCAAGGTAAATGTCACATTGGGGAATTTCGGTGCATTCGGTACATAAAAAATATCATCGTTACATCGCTTTACTTCTTTCGATTTTTCAAAAGTACAATGTAAAGAGCTTGAATTGCGGTTGGGTAGCATGTATGTGTGCACATATGTATGTACATGTAAAAATGTGTGTTGATGCAGTTTCCTCGAGTTATTTGCATAAGCAAATAAGTATGCACTTCATTTTTATATTACTATGTAAATGATGTGTGTAATACGAGTAATTTATGGTGAAGTCAGGTGTTTTGAGTCTGCACATAAAATTACTTTTACATGGTTTTAAAGTTCAAACCAAGAAGAGTATCTTTAAAAATTTTCATAGTTTTAAGTGTAATGAGCCTCTTGATTCCTTAGTAAACTGACTTTGATCATTCATGACATTATCATGGGATAAGATATGACTTATACGAATGTATAATATTAAGGTGTATGAAAGTATACTAACACCTCTATTGCGGAATGCTCCTGGATTACAGTTGCCGGTATACTTGAGTTGGGCACTATAACAAGATTTTGCTTTTCGGATGACCACCGAAGCCAGTGTGCTTGAATACATATATTATTATAAAAACCAAATCCAATCAAAGACTGCAAAAGCGCATAAATATCAGTTTAATCAAATATAGTTTTGTGTATCAATGTATCAATAGAGAGTGTAAATACTTAAAAAATATTTCACAACAAAAAGAGTAAATATTACTTAAAAAATTTAATTATATTAAGAGCAATGGTTTTTTTGAAGGTAAATTTTGGTAAATTATTCAGTTGGAAACGTTTGTAAATAAATAAGAAACGAGTATGTATATTTTCTTTAAATATATTCAATGTATTCAAACTCCAAAATTGGCAAAATACTGTAGGCAACTGCTGAAGACCAGTTACCTGATTTTGATATTTCTGCATACTATAACAAGGGTTGATAGTAATAGTTATAACACACAAAATGGCGACTTCCGACCCAGTTCCCTGCGGCCGGTTGCCCTTATCCACTCGTTATGTATATTTTGGTATATGGTTACCGAACAGCAACTATACCCGTGGTAGTATAAGTACGCAATAGGGTTGTAAAGCTCAATACATAAAAATGTGTATGAGGAAAATTGTCTGTATTGGCTTTGTAAAAATATACGAGAAGCTAATACATTTAGTAATAACAGGTATTGTTGATGCGAAAAGCTTGCAGATTACTTATATATTTGGGTTCAATCTGACCATAGATTTGTAATAAGATGCGATAGGCTATTAGTACTAATTACAATATATTAGCTCGCATTCAAATAATAAAATTTCGAATTATTTTACAGAGACTTCCACAAATGAGTGAAATATATGGTATATGGTCCACCCGGAGGTTGAAAATCCTTGTATTAGGTACATAGGGGCTAGGGGAAGTGCTTACCTGATTTTATCCAAGGTAAGGTATCCAAGGTATCTTACCTGATTTTATCAAGCACAGGGACACACTGTTATCAGAAAAAGACGCTTTCTGAATTTCAAAGAGGTAACTCATATATTGACTGTTATATATGGTATAAATTCTACAGGAAGGTTGAAAATCCTCATATTAAGTATATGGGGGCTACGTGAAGTGCTTACCCGATTTTCGCCATTTTTGACACAAGAGCACACGATTATCATGGAAAGATAATCCTACAATTTCATTACGATATCTTACAGATTTCCCGATATTTTCGGTAAAAAATTCAGGAAAGGGCACAGAGGTACATATATTGGGTATCTGGGGCTTGAAAAGTAATAACCAGATTTCAACTATTTTTACGCCTGAGATGGTATAGCTTGAAGGTACTATTTGTGGAAAGCTTTGTTCCAATATCTTAATTGGTTCGATTTATCTGCTTTAAAGTGAAAGTATCAGATGAAACTTAAAACTGTGTTTTATGAGAAGTAGGCGTGGATTTTATCCGATTTCGTATATTTTTACAACGTGATGTAAGAATGGAAATATAATGTCATATACCAAATTTTGTTGAAATGGGCTAAAGGGTTTATGAGATATGGGATTACTCCTAAAAATGGGCGGTATCAGGTCCATCACCAAAGCTTTACACGGATTCCTATGCAACCCCTGCGTATCATATTTGCTTCAATATTTAATGTTTCTGACGTGTTTCTTCAACAAGTTAATGCACTTTTAGTAGTTTTCAACATAACTTTTGTATGGGAAGTGGGTGTGGTTATTTTCCGGTTTCACTCATTTTCTCAGCGAGTTTGATTGATATAGCTTTAACGGTTTCCGATATATATATATTAAACCTATTGGGGGGCGGGGCCATACCCACTTATACAAAAATTTTTGCCCCTTCCTACTAGGATCCTTTATACCAAATTACACGTTTATGTCTCAATTTTCTGCTTAGTTATATTTATATTATATTTATATTCTATTAGTTATATTATCGGTTTTCGATTAATGGAATTTTTTGGGCGTGGCAGATGTCCAATTACGCCCATCTGCAATAGCAACCGTCTTACGGTGACGAAGAACGCGTGTACCAAGTTTTATCAAAATATCTTAAATTTTACTCAAGTTATCGCTTGCACGGGCGGACGGACACACAGTCTCTCGGATTTCGAATCGTCTTTTTATCCTGATCATTTATATATATATATGTCTATATCTAACTCGTTTCGTTCTAGGTGTTACAAACAACCGTTAGGTGAACAAAACTAACATATTCTGTAGCAATATGCTGCGATAGTATAAAAAGCTAATAAATCTCCATACAATTGAAGTAAGGATAATGGTGGTAGTAAATACAGGCCACTGCAGTCTTGGTAAACATATGTTTGCCCAATATGGGCACATTCTCATCACAATCCTATCGTTTCTTGGTAACAGAAACACCATAGCTCCTATGACTTTACTGCGAAGCACACGCTGAAAATATGTGTAAAGTTCTCCGATACATAAATCCGAAAACGGGGTACATGGTTTCTCTTGATCCAAGTACAATCCAAGAATTTAATGCAGTGTCCGTTCAGACATTGTGAAAAAGGGAGAGCACAATAGATAACAGGTCGCAGTGCAAACCTCTCTTTCATTTCATAGAGTAATGTATCTATAAATTCTCCGAGTAGCACAAGTTTAAGATTTAGATACCTATCTTTCTTTTGTATAAACTAAAACGTTTTCGGAATTGTTCCTCGAATATTATAATCTTGTTATATGGGGTTTACTTTGATCTCTTGGGTTTACTGTTAAATACTTGCGCTTTGGTAATATTCAGTAGTCGTTGAAACAATGCAAGAATTTTTAGAGTTTCGGAAAACTTGTGACTAGGATTAAATCTGATTAAACCACAGCCCTCAGTTTATGATTGTTTCCGCAATTTAGTTATCTCTTCTTCTTCCAATTTTTTCATATGTTTATCCGCTTTTAGCATAAAAGACAATGAAGCCCTAATGGTACCACTGCTACACTTTTCTTTCCTAACCTTTCTTAACCCAACAGCTATATCGTGCCACACAGTATAAAGCAAGCAAAGCTTATTACGTCAACAATAACTGTTTTATATAATTTACGTACTCACCATCTTAATTTAATCCAGTTAAAATGGCACAGTCCCACTTGTTTTTCACCAAAGCCTGCAATTGTGCTGCAATGGCTCCCGGTCGTTTTATGCTTGGCACGTTTCCTGGTTATTGATATACACTTCATGTGCAGATTAGTAAATATGCGCTGAGTTTCTCGTTTCTCCATTTCCTCTTGTACTTCTGTCGTTACAATTTCTGCCACTTTTACGCCATTTTGCACACACGTGCACATTTAAATGCAATTTCAGTCGCATACACACACACACACACACACACACATCCACTTGGAGCTACAAAGTTATGAACATAAATGGTGTAAGTGCACAGAGTACAGTTAAATTTAATAAGGGTAAGCGTGTATATGAAGAGGTATGCGCGTGTAAACGATACCGCAACGAGCAGTGTTGCCACCTTAATGGCCGTCTAAAGTGTTAAAATAGTTTTTCTTCATTACGAATTACCTCCACTCCACTCTTGACTTACAGAACAGCCACAGTATACTCATGCATACATACTGGCGGAGAAGTATTAAATTTCAGCAATAAAAGCTCAGTGGAGAAGCTTGTGTGTGTACTAAAAGAATGAATTAAATGCTGTCAAGGGCAAAAACGTTAGAAGCTTGGGAAAATACAAATGCAAATCAGAGTATACTTACATACATGTGCATATATATGTGCATATATGCATATAACTTATGAGGATTAAATGAGGTGAAAGGGCTAAGTGATAAAACTTGACTTGAGTGATAGAAATGTCGAAGAGTAAATTGCATTTAATTACGAGAAGTCAACTTGTTTATAAATACTTCGTTTTATTATTTCCACCGGCAAGTGACTCATATATAGTAGTCGCACACGTACACAATCACTTACTTGACAAACATTTATAGAGTCCTATGAGCTCTTCAAAGTCTTCTAACAACCTGCGGTAACTAATCCTTGTAAGTCCCACTTTCTAAAACAACAAACCAGACGGTTTCAAGACGACTATTTGCGGCATGCCCCTAAAATATCCGTCGCCGAATATTATTTTCCCGTATTTGTTTTGAAGAAATGCATCACAATTAGACATTAGTCAAAATCAGAGCTGGATTCTTCAGCAATTCGCTGAAATGTGCTCGCACTCTGACAGAGGACTTCGGCAAAGAAGCTCAGTGAAAAACAACAAAAGTCGAGGAAGTGAGGAGCCTCATTCTGCTGTAGAAATAAATGCGCTGTCTATTTGGCCATACTGCAATCGAGGGCAAAACAAGAATAAGGGAAGATGATCGAGAGTTGAAAAAGAAAACGATTCATAATTGCCAAATAAAAAAAGAGAGATTCTGAAATATATGAGTTTGTAAAAATTAAGAGTAACTGAAAGTTATGCGAAAAGGTGTGGGAACTCATAGAAGATTGCACAACAAGACAAACTTATGTTCAAAGAAAGAAGACATGTTCTTAAGTCTGACATCTGCGGAAAGGAGAGAAAGGGAAAATATCCAGTGAAAATGATAAGACTGAAACCCTATTCTAACCCGGAAGAAGTTTCAAGCAGCGAAAGACCGGCTAAAGAGCAACAAAGCTGCAGGTGCTGATGAGGTACCGACGGAGCTATTCAAATACGGTTGCTGGGAATCATATAAGACGGTGATTCGTCATTTATGGTATGCGTCTGGGTGTTATCCGGCAAATAGTGAGAATTAACTGTTTAAGCCATCTCTACGGATGGGGTACCGCTACCAGAAAAAAAAAGTTTGACGTCCGTCGGATCAAGGCTCGAACCAAGTTCCTACACCAAGGCGACCATTATGTTAATCAAATGATTTAACACAATCACCTTCGGTTAAAAAGTCCTTTGTAGCACCAATTGAACCACTTTTAAACTAGTAATGAAAATGTACTACTGTGTGTATATCAGTAAATCGTTCACTATTCGCTCCAATTATTATTTTATTGTGCTTGTGCAACCAAGCTGCCGAAGCGTTTTCTATACAAAACCACAGCGCAATCACTGCATTAATCCACTACACTGACTCTATTCATAAATACTTCCAGCACTTTTGGCTATACATACAAAACTAGTAAAAGCAATTGCTATTTTTACTTCTATCGTCATTTTGTTGTTATTGTTGATACTCACACCTCCGAATCCCTGCATTCTTTTGTTCGTAATAAAAGGTTTAGCGAAAATGGAAGCGGAAGAATTACAAAACGAGATGAGCACGAAATATTCATACGTTCTACGTGCCAATCACAAACAAATTACGAGAGGAAAAATATTTGCCAAATATAGCGAGTGATATGGGTAAATAAGGCGAGCAGTGCTTTAGGCCGTATGAAGAGAAGAGTACACATAGAGATAATATATGTGTGTACCTTTCTGTAAACATAAAAATGTGTGTGAACGTCTTAGGGCGTTGTGGCCTGAAAATCTTTTGGCGCAAAAAAGAAATTGTATTGAGACTTGAATAGCAATGCGAACAACAGTTGGAGATAAATTTTATTTGTAGGTGCGACAGTGTTGCTTCGAGTTCTTTAGTTGGCATGCAAATGTGGATATAAATATGCCAAAAAACATATCATTTTCTTTTAATATTTTTATACCTGCACTCTATTTGGTAGGGAATTGTAACTTAGTTTATGTAACGGTTGTTTGGGATAGTAAAAATATAATTTTCTTATTCATTACTGTTCAGCTAAGTGTAAATTTGGAATATTGGGTTAGGTTAGGTTTAGCTTCAAACTTTGGCTTGGAATAGAATTTGTCAATATGGGGACCCCTTTGTAGTGGTAGATTAGTGATAGACAGTTTGAAGAAAACAAAACATTTGGATGAGAAAGCAGCTTTAAATTTAAAGTCAATATTTCTCTCACCTCAAGACTGTTTGAGAAACACAGTAACTTTTCGAGAACCCTATAAGAAGTCATCTCAAAGATCAAAAAAAGCCAGGCTCTATTATGGAATGAGCACTGCTCGATTAATAGCAGCATTCGAGAATTTAGCATCTGACCCCACCTGCAGTCGGAATTATTAATACCTCATTCAAAAAAAGCGGCGTCAAAAATTTCTCACAAGACAATTATGGTGCAGAGAGATTCACTTCATTTAAAATTCTTTTTAAAAAATCAAAGAAATTTTGTACTGAATTCAAAATTATTTAATGGTAAATAAATTTTAAAAAATAAAAATTTGAAAACCTTAAGTGTTGCTCTCTACAATGAATCGGTAGAAAAAAAAAAGATTTTGTCAAAGGGCACGCCGATAACAGTACTTGTATTTTTGAACAATAAACTTGTCTCTTCTAACGGAATCTTATTATTCCAACTTCTCACCGGTGTATACATATAAGTATAACGGAGTGTGCGTTTCTGAGTCTCCAAGTAGTATTTTCTAAATCACAACTTCCCGATAAGATTCTGATACTAAGTGCATACTAAGAAATCTAAGGAACAAATTTCAGGCGAATAAAAATATTTGCACTCATGTTTCAAAACAAGTGTAGATATTTCAAATACGATTTTCGGAAATATTTCAGCACCAGCGCAATATACTGGTTAATTTGCCAATCATTGCAATATGTTTTAAAACTAAAAAAAACCAATTAAAACTTAGGTATGCAAAAGAAACAAGTCTTTCCGAATTGATATCACTTGAAGAACTAATGGCATGAAAGGATTCTATTTATATATGCATCTCTTTTTCAGCGGAACCCGGTTGTCATTTGGCAGTGTGGTGCAGTGGAAGCGTGCTGGGTTCATAACACAGAGGTCTGAGGATCGAAGTCATTTTCTGCTAAAAGCTTACTTCAAAGTCAATAATTTCTTTATTAAAAAATAATTTTAGAAATAATGATATTCATTTGTTGAGATCTTGCTCTAAATGTCAATAAATGAATAAATTAATACATCTAATATTTTTAGTTGGGGCGTAAATTTTATATAAATGAACCAAGCTACTTGATGGTCTTTTTATTCTGGAGTTTCTTGTATTTCATTATAATATAAAAACTTAATTAACATGGTATTTTCGATATTTTGATTGGTGTTTGGTATCGCAGATTGGCAAAATCGGACTATTGTCATGCCCACAAAATGCCGTTAATCGAAAAAATATAGAGTGAGTTGTAAACAAACAAAATCGAACGAGATACAGAGGATCGCAATAGAGAGGAGTATCTAAGTACACGTATTTTTTAAAAGTGGGCGTGATCGCTCATATATGTATATCTCCCAACCATTAAAGCTGTATAAATTAGACTTAGTTTGCTTGTGAATTGGAATCAAAATTGAATATGGGCGTGGCTTCACCCACTTTTAGCTGGAATCTCATATCTCAACAACTAAACGACCATCACCAAATTTGGTGCATAACTTTACCTTGATATCATTATGTTACAGTTTGCATATGAAGAAAATCGGATTACAATCACGCCTACTTACCACATGACATCATTTTAAAACAAACCAGATGCTTTCACTTTACCATATATAAATCAAACCGATATCATATATCAAATAATAAGATATCGGATTAAAACTTTGCAAACAAATAACAACAACAACTAATGATATTGGGTTGTGGCATCTAGAAATGGTCGAAATCGGATTATAACTTTTCTAGCCTTCTAATATGAGAAGCTCCAAACACATGGCTAAGTTTCTACCAAAAATATTGATCAGTTTGTAACAAAATTAAATCAACGTATTATCTTAGACATACTGCAGTTTAGTGCTAAAAATTTATAAAATCGGGCCACAAATTCCGGTAACGCCTATGGAAGTACTTAATATAAGGATTTATATGCACTTATGAGGGTTCATAATATTTGGCTGCACCCGAACATAGTTCTTCCTTATGTGTTGTGTAGTATGTGTATATATTTACACCTTGAAATGTTTTTCGCTAGAGAGCGGAAACTATTGGGTTGTTCGGAAAGTCATTTCGTTTTTTCCCGCCGGAGGACTTAATTACGTTTTTTCGAAACTAACTTCACACTTAAGCCCCATAACCATTATATGTCATGAGAGCTGATATTGCAAGGCTTGTGTGTGAAAAAGTTCTATTAATTCTACCCAGTAGTTTTTGGTTGGTGCCTTTTTAAATATGGAGAGCAATAAGCAGCATTTTCGTCATATTTTACTTTTTAACTTCAGAAAAGGTAAAAATGCTGTCCAAGCGAGAAAAAAATTGACGGATGTGTATGGAGAAGGCGTGTTAACAGTACGCCAGTGCCAGAACTGGTTTGCAAAATTTCGATCCGGCAATTTTGATGTCGAAGATGCACCACGGTCTGGAAGGCCGGTCGAAGCTGACAAAGATGCGATAAAGGCATTAGTTGATGCAAATCGGCGAATCACCACACGAGAGATCGGTGAGAGGTTAAATTTGTCGAATTCAACTGTTTATGGCCATTTGAAAGGCATGGACTTAACCTCGAAGCTCGATGTGTGGGTGCCCCATGTCCTTACCGAGCGAAATTTGTGTCGTCGTGTTGACGCGTGTGATTCGCTCCTCAAACGTCTAGAAAATGATCCATTTTTGAAGCGGATTATTACTGGGGACGAAAAATGGGTTGTATACAACAATGTTAAACGCAAGAGGTCATGGAGCAGAAAAGATGAACCGGCTCAAAGCGTGTCAAAAGCCAACATTCACCAAAAAAAGGTGATGCTCTCCGTTTGGTGGGATGTCAAAGGAATCGTTTTTTTTGAGCTTTTGCCGGACAATACAACGATTAATTCAGAAGTCTATTGTCATCAGCTGGACAAATTGAATGATTCACTTAAAGAGAAGAGGCCCGAATTAATCAACAGGAAGGGTGTAGTGTTCCACCAGGATAATGCGAGACCTCACACAAGTTTGGTCACTCGCCAAAAACTTTTACAGCTTGAATGGGACGTACTGCAACATCCACCATATTCTCCAGATCTGGCGCCTTCCGACTACTATTTGTTCCGGTCCCTGCAAAATTTTTTGGATGGCAAAACCTTTACCTCAAATGAAGATGTCAAAAACCACCTGGACGAGTTTTTTGCCAGCAAGGACCAAAACTTTTATGAGAGGGGAATTATGTTACTGCCAGAAAGATGGCAAAAGGTGTTGGACCAGAATGGCCAATATATAATTTAATAAAATATTTATTCATTATACGAAAACTGTCTTTCATGTTCCCCAAAAAAAACGAAATGACTTTCCAAACAACCCAATACTTTGTACTACAGATAAAGTCAAAGCCATTCAAATGTGTATCTGATTAGAAGAAGACCAGTGTGGCTACATATTTTGAGTTGTCGATAAAAAGGTGAATGCATTAACACGTAGACATCAACAAATACCTAGCGAAATAGTATATGTTGTAAAAAGAGAAGAGAAATTTATATGAAATGAAACAAAAAATAAATATAAAAAAAAACAGTGAAGAAAAGGATAAAGGAATAATGCAATTCGTATGGAAATCAGTGTCGGCTCGATTATGTTATCGCACACATGCACAAGCTGTGGGTAAAAAAATAACATACTTATATACAAAGAATGTATATATGTCAGTGCATGTACATTAATATTCGTTTGAGCAAATGTTCGCATTTTTATTTCGGTGTTCCCTTTTTTTTTTGTGTTTTGCGTTTCCTTCCCGAGAAACCTTTTTTTTTGGCTCATGCAATTTACTGTTTTTTCACAAATACAAAATTTATGGTGTTTTCCTCTCTTCCTTGTGAAAATCACAAAATTTATTTGCAACTAACAGAGCGAGAAGTGTGGCTATATACATATATACATACATATGCACTCGCACACGCCTACCGGAAAATCAGTTTAGCTTAGTTATGCACTCACTCAGTCAGTCTCATATCTCATGTTGTCACTGTCAATGCATAAAATGCCGACTAAAAATGCTAGAATGTGCTGAATTGCCTTCGAAGCGCCTGATAGTATGCCAACTGAAAGTACTAAAAATGAAAAAGGATGGCGAGGAACCAAGAAACAAAAAAAAAAACAAAAAAAACAAAAGCGAACCGAGCAAACACTGAAATTTGATTGAAATTTCAATAAGTTACGGCCACAACGGAAAAAAACACCTCCCAAATGGTTTCATCCGCACAGCTAACTTGCAACATTTGCAACTTGCATTTCATTGACACAAATACATATTAGCCGGGCTGAACTTGATCTGAATAAATATGTATGTATGTGCTCGCTGGTGATTTCATATTAGGATGCTCACTTCATTTTTCGTTGCACACAGTTACTTGTGCATACATATGTGCACCTACCTATCACACACACACACACATAAGCATTTGTGGCCTAACGTGGGCAACAAGCAAAAACATTGAAATGTCCAATGGCATTGTAGATGGAAAAATATATGAGTTTGCAAATGTGAAAGTGAAATTCAATTTCTTTGCTCCCACATGGCGCTCATAAATCATAATCATTTCCAGCAAAAATTTTGTCAGCAGAATACATACATATTTATGGTGAGTGTATATACTCCTACACATATAATATACATCAAACATGCATACAAAGTTGCAATTGTGGAGTTAGGAATATTATCTACAGGGTGAATTGCTAAATTGTACTTATGTACCAAATAAGGGCTCAATATCAAAATGTTTATATTTCGAGTTGAATTTCTGCAGTTACATTATCTAATTTAATTTAAGAACTTTAAAGTAGTAAAATGCTTTAACAAGTTAATAAGTTTGGAGGTTGCCATAGACAGATTAAATAAGAAACTTAAAATAATATAAAACTGAGCTTAATTCTGTAAAATATGTGTATCTAACTTGCACGGATTTCAAAAATAAAATTATATGTTACCGAATTAAAATATCAATTATTTTAAAATATATAATAACTTAATAATTTGGAATACAATGTGTGTAGTAAACCATAAATGTTTTTAAACACTCAAAATTAAGTAATTTAATTAAAAACCCTAATTGGATATTAATTAGAGGAATAAAAAAATGCAATATTCATGAGTTTTATGAGAGTATTTTCAAAATATGATGATATAGCAGTGTTGGCACCGAATAAAAAAATTAAAATTACTGAAAATTTAAAAAACGAAAGAAACATATTTTATAGGGCGCTAAAACAATTAAGTGGCTGTCGGCATCGAGTTGCCAGACTTATAATATTTTCAGTTAAATAATAAAGTGAAATCTAAAAATAGACATACTGGCGATTTTGAAATGATTATTTTCTTAAAAAGGTGGCCTTACAACGTTGCCACCTGTTTTCAAAGTGTTGAGATTTAGATCACGAACAACCCTATATTTACATTTACGTAGAGATATGTATGTGAAAAAAATTTGATTTGTCATTCTTCTTTATCTTTCCATATAGATACGAAAATATCTTGTTCTCTTTAATACCTACATAGAAAGTGGATAATAATAAGGTAATAAAAGGCATAACTAAAAGAATAGTAGTTCAGAAATGTTTGAAAACATGAAAGGGGATTTTATTCGTTAAGGAAATGTAACACTTTCTGCCGTATTAAGAGTTATAACATCCGCAGCTTTCTACAAAATTTTCAAAATATTTTGCAATTATATGTGTACATGGTGGATAATTTTCAGATTCAAGTCTTTGACTAAATTTTTGGATCTATAATGTACGATTTGATTTTCTAACATCTTCAATATTTTAATAATTAAATTTCTATTTGTATGTAAGCATTTGCTTTTCGCCAAAGCTATGAGAATTTGCCAGACATGCATTCGGTTTATATACATATATGTACATATGTACGATGTGTATATGTAACCTAGTCGACTTCATCTTTCATTCTTAAAAGATCAAAAGAATTTTAACCAGAGTTGTCAACTTCTAAAAAAACTATCCAACAAAGTATTTAACAGTATGAGCTCACAATATATTGTTGCCATTTTCCTAAGTTTGTCAAAACAAAATATTCAATACACAAAAAAATAAAAATCTCAAATTTCGTGTATCATTATTTCGAATAAAAAAATATTATTTTCAGTGCTTAGTAATTTGATTACTAACTTCTTGTTTGATTCTTCTATTCTTGTTTGATAATCATATTCATAACTTTAAATATGCTATTTTTACCATCTGCTAGATAGGCCGAACTTCACAACACCAGATTTGGTGCAAGCCTTCTAAAAAATATTTATTATATGTTAAAATTCAGCTGCGCGCCTAATTGTAGACTACTTTTTAATCTCAATTAATTTATCATATCTAATTCTAATTTATGTATACCTTTATGTATAAATAATAATCTCTAATTTATGTATACCTTTTCATCTTCTTAGCTCATTTTTAATAATTAAAAAAAAATCTACTTTATTTTTTGAGGCTATAAACAGTAAATCATTTCGACATCCCAAACTAAATAAGTACTATTTATGACTAAAATATCTATTATACAAACCTCTTTTTTATATTACCACAGCCATAATCATTAACTTCCCACTAAATGCTCTAGCGCGGCTCCACACAACAATTCAACCCTTTTTGTAATTTAGATGCGAAAACTTTCAAGGTTATCTCCGTGAATAATTATAACTATTTATTAGTATTGTTGTAGTTAATTGTAAAACTTTATATAATATTAATAAATTCATAATAACACAAATTAGTCCGAGATTTACTTATATTTTCGCAAGTCTATTAAAATTTAACTATTTACCTAATTATTATAGTAACTTGACTTGACTGCGAACTATTTTAAAAGCTGAGAGTTATATATGAGTTAATTTGTAAACGCCTTCAAGCTTGCCATCCTTACATAGATTACGTATGCCGTTATGTTGTGTATATGTTTGTGTATATGTGCTGATTTACGGCGAGGTGTGGCAGCTGCGGGGCACATTCAAGTGACCCAATGTGTAACAAATTCATTTGAATAGGTGTACCTAGATCTATGCGCCGCACACACATACAAGTACATTCGTTAAACAGTGAAAGTGACCTTTAAATCCGAGCGTTGGCGTTGGGTGCAAGTATGTGTGTACCTCTAACAATCTAATAACTATTTACGTATTTCCTGGTGTATATATAGTTGTACTCATAGGTAAATTCATTTTATTCCCATGCTGGACATACGAGTACTTTAAATGGTGAGAAATTAGGGTGGCACTTCTTATAAGAAAAAATTTAATTTGATAATTAATCAGGATATTTACATATTTCTGGTAACTAATGAGGAGAAATGAGTACATATAACCAAAATATAGACGTCTTTTAGCCTTATATATAACTTGTGCAGAAAGAATAACACATACAAAAACTCACTATTCAAAGCAAATAGGATAGTTTATTACGGAATATATCCATATATTTAGGAACTTGAGATTTGTTATTGAGTAAGTATAGGAAGATATATTACAGTTGTGGGCTTTTTGCTGTGTATTTCGGTTATAAGTGTCCGTTATAAGTTTCGGTTATGTATACGGTATACGAGGACGGTCCGATAAGTACTTCTCCGATACTCAGAGACTCCGATATTACTCCGTCCGATGGCACCCCTACTGCAAGAAAATTTTATTACAAGCAAGCTTTCATTTCCAGCTTCATGTGGAAGCGGTCGCGTTCACGGATTTTAAGAAAATGGAGAAATAGTAACTTCGGCAGCTGATTCGGTTCTTGCTTTTAGAAGAGAAATTAAGTTTCAGTGTTCTCGCTGATCGGTTTGAAGAGCCACGCTCAGGTACTCTGAAAACGGCTACGACAGAGGATAACGTGACCAAAGTTCACAATATTGTATTAGCAGACCGCAGATTGAAGGTGTGCGAGATAGCTAAGATGATGCCTACTAACATCTCAAAAGAACGTGGGTCATATCCTGTATGATATATTTGGCATGTGAAAGCAGTCGTCGCTATAAGCACGCTTGCTCACTCCAAACAACAAGTGCAACCATAAGAGAGCTTCACAGCAGTGTTTGGACAACACTTTCCCGCCAAATTTGTTGAATTTGGAATTAAATTGCTTAAAGAAGTTGGATCATTGTTGGGTCAAATGGAGACAATGGAAAGAATCAATCCAAAGGAGACAATGTTCGAAAACAAACCGCCATTTTTCTCCTGCGAGCCAAGTACTTATCGGACCGCCTTCGTAGATAATGTTGGACTGTGCCTGAACTTAGCCCTTCCTTACTTGTTTTTGATGTTAATATTGTAAATTTTCCACTTTCACTATATTTTATTAAATAAATAAACTCAGTATATACCTTTCCAGCAAATATTTTTAATTTCACCCTCAAAATATTACTCACATTTCGGGTAGTGGCGCCGTAACCCAGTAGAACACATTTATTGTCTGCGAAAATGGCACAAGTGGGCGATTTCTAAATAATATTTTCAATTGTGAGCAATCACACCACAAGCCCGGTATATATGCACCTCATACAATCCTTATTTGCAAGCAATACAAAACCTTCGCTGGTGATGCCGCCTGTATGTGTGGCAACAACTTTTAATCAACAAAAACCATTCGCCATCGATCATCGTGAGCCACCACTTCCAAAGCGAGCGCATGTCAAGCGAGTGGTAAGTGTTAATAAAAATTCGAAAACTGCCAACGTGCAACGTACAACAAGCATGTCGCTGATATATGATCACACACTCCGCAACATAACGCCCAACATGCAAAGCAGATGACACACTTACTCAGCCAACGTTTTGATGTAACTGATGCTGGTGCCAAGCATATTTTAATGTTCACTGAAAATGTTCGATTCAATTTATTGATATGTGGTGACAGACGTAATTATCACGCCATAAAAAGTGGTAACGAATGAGGTGGTGGAAGTGGTGGGGTTGAGTATGCAAGGTTAGAAATCAATCGTATTACAAAGGTATTATATATCACAAAAAATGCTAACATATTCAAGTTTATCAAAAAATATATAATTTAATTGAACAAGTATATACTAAACCATAAACACATTGCCAGTTATCGATTTTAATTTTTCATTTTAATATTTACACAATTATTGAAGTGTGCAATAGCAGTTTACAAGTCCCCTTAGGTTCGCAAATGTTCATTTCAAATGGGTACATGTAAATCATATTAATGCACCTATGTGAAGGACATGCCTACACATGTACGTGTATGTATTTATAAACAAAAAAAAAAAAAAAAAAACAAAAAACACCAATTGAACAGTTAGTTAGCATTGTGAGAGTAACATATCCGTTCATGTTTTTCCCATTTTCCTTGTAAAATAACAGTGTGGCATAATAGCAGCTGCTAAGGGAGAATGTTTATTGAGCTAACATTTCACTCAATGTTAAACTGGTTAACAGTAAACTGGTTAACAGATGTTGCTCTGGTATTTACATTTGAGTATTCTGAAAATTCCATTCTGTTACCGCTAATGAACAGTACTGTTTACATAGATACATTTTGTCATGATTTTCCCATATTAATGGATATGGAGGAAGGTTAATTCTTATCGCATGCAATATAATGAGAAATGTTTAAAAAATGCAGATATAGCTTATAATTTATGGTAAAAATAGTATTTCTTCACAAATCTAAGACTATAACAAAACCTGTTGTAAAAAATTAGGGAATACCCAGGAGTGTTGAAAATCGGCATATTTGGTCTGCAAGCAAGACCATATCACATAGAACAGAATATAAAAGGTCCTACTAGGTATTGCTAAAATGTTGCTATAACAATAAATGCAATAAGGAAACAAATGTAGCTCCGGTCGCATTTAGACAAGTGTGCTTTTCGGATTCTATTACCTCGATCTTAACGAAATTTGGTAAAAATTTTATTCGAAATTCGAAACACTCTTCATATGAGAGCTAAGTTTAATGCCAAAAGCACTGCTCTTTGGGTAAAGTTCCTAAACAATTTCATTAAGGTACCTTCAATACTACCCGCTACATGAGCGTTAAAAGTCAATCAGATGAGCGGAGATATTTATATTCGGTATATTGGAATTAGAGGAAAATACAGACGGGTTTCATCCAATTTTGGCACCAAGTCAAATTTTAAAAGCGAAAGACTCTCGCTTAATTTCACTCACATATTCATTGATGATATATGTGGAATAAAATTACAGGGAGAGAAACTACTTTACGTAGTATACGATGATTAGGGTAGATATGGCGTTTACCCATATCAAGTTGGTAAACGTCAAAGCAGAAGCAGTCGAATAAAATGGATAAGAGGTCATTATGAAAATATCATCATCAAAATCGCACGTTTTTAGTGAAGCGGGACGTAGTCACCCGCTTTTTGGTCCATGTATGAATAAAAAAAGGATCACATCTATTGCATTATTTATTCAGGCCATGCAACAAGAATGTTTAGAGTTTTAAAAATTGGCAATGATATTCTTTATCTATAACTTGCTCAAAAGGTGAGAATGATTTGTTCCTACATTATCGGCATAAAAGGACAATAAAGGGCGAAGGTTTTCGGTACAATAAAATTAATTTGATAATTGTTTGTATTATTTTTAATACGGCGATTCTAGAAGCTAATAGCAAAAACCGAGCGGCCCCAACAGTAGGAACACATTACTTCAGCTCAGTGAATGCTTGAAAAATCATCAGTACTCTAGTGATCGCAAGTTTAATGTAGAATATCTAGGGAGCTTTTAGCTTCCAATAAGACACATTTTACCCCAGTGACAGGGGTCCGTTCATTACAGCACATCTTTCTTGACTTAACTAGTATTAAAACCAGTCGGATGTTTACGGACTCAGGACGTTTCGTCGATATTTAGTGGTTTCGTTCGCTAAAGGGCTTATGTCATGACAAGGGATATAATTGAAAATGTTTAAATGTAATCTCCCGATCAAGTATCACTGTAATGGGTGATTGATAGGGATTCAAAGGTCTCAACAGTCAATAAAGTTATTCTTTGATAACTAAGGTTGTTACCCTTGTTTATAAGTAAATTGAAAATCTAAAAGTATAACAAAATGTAAAATATACTGTTAGCCTACTTAGGGCTCGTAGATACAACCTAATGTTTGGTTTATTGATTAGGTGTACTATAATAATATATTTGCCAAACATTGGAAACAAATGGAACGGATGAATTTAATTCTCCCTAAAGTACTATGGTCCTTTTACAAATATTTTCTCCGAGAACATCCTTAATATAATGTCTTGGTGAATACTTTCCCTCAAACCTCTTCAATTTGTACACCATTGGTTCACAAATATAATAGAAACACCAAAGCTTAAGATTATATTCTTCAGGTGGTCATAAATTAAAAACATTCTTAGAATACAAGTAGACTAAGTAATTCAAATTTCATATCATTATTCACCCAAAAAATTACCCAAGAAATTTTCTATTAAAAAATTCCTCTCTCTTTCTATTATTCTACTTAGTGTCGAATTAATATTCATTTATTGTAGCTAATTTAATTACTGCAAACTCCTGATCCTAATTCTCCTAATTCTACGAACTTCACAGCTCTCCGATTTCTGAATTTAATTTCTATGAAAGCATTAACATATGCACATATATACACGCACCACGCACACATACATATTTTCGTGAAATTTGAGAATTTGCAATTTTAATGCAGCATCAATGCGTTAATCAACATCAAAGCCACCAATGAACTAATTCATTGAAATCGACTAATAAGCCGCGAAACATTGTTACCATGTGTATGTATATGCTTGTGTTGTAAGTTAAAATCAGACACGATATGCTTTGCATATCAATTTAACTACCCAAATGCAGCGCAATAACAAATATGGATTATATTAATGCCCAACGCACCATCGACATTGTGTTATTTATCACATATTGTGTGACGCCGCGAAATTCCCGCCTGAATTACAGTTGGCATCACATGGCTTGGTGCTCTTTAATTTGACATAATCAAATTACGATTGTATAAGTGAGTACATTAGCGCCTCTTGAGAGGGTTGAAGTAACAGGGTTTTTGGAAGTAAAAAATTAGGAATCTGTATAACATCCTCTGCAAATCGATATAGTTCTAGATGTTATCATACAAATACTCTAAATAAATCTTTTTAATAAATCTACTAATCTCTATTTAATCTAAATATTCACTAATAAATCCTTTGAAAATAGAGTGTGAAACCTTTACGGAAAGTTGCTGACCACAACCACGAGAAGTGTAATTCGGCAGCCTTGGTCAGTACTCCGACTAAAGTTGAACTCCTTAGTTTCAGACTGCACCAAATTCCAGAGAGCATATTTAAGAATTATCACTATTTTATAAATGGTCTACCAACGCAGATTCTGAACTCTAAGCGTCTCATCCGACGAATGTGAAAACCAATCTTATTATAATCTTACTATTATTATATAAGGATTGTTCGACTCACTTAATATTTATTTTATTTTAGAAATTTGCAGAAACCATTTGACTGGGTGAAGTAATTTTTAAAGCAGCAATAACCCAACCAATGTTTTACCCAGTTACTCCCGGGTTAGACGAAAAGTTTTTCTTATTTATAAAGGCACATAGGAGTTAGATATTTCTTTGATATTATGCTTGCGAGAGGAGGATAAGGAAATTTATTATATTCAGCTTTTCAGAAATATTTGTTTTATTGATTTTAAGGTTAAGATGGATCAACATCTTAACCTTTAACACTTACGAAACAATATTCTAAATATATTTATATGTTATATAATTATATTTTATATGTATATATATATTTGTATGTTGTTTAGAGCGCCGTATATTACTAAAACTCATTTTACAATTTTTATTAGGGCTATATTGGAATATAATTCAGTGGTATGGATCATTAATTGTCAACTCCTTTCCGATAAGTTGGATTGTGTGTAGAATGTTTTTTTTCCTTTTGTCTTAGGGCGTTTCCGATGAGACTCTAGGCTAAGTGAGCAGATTTAGATCTCGACGCTTGACAGACTCTAATATATATTATATTTCTAATTTTCATATAAAATGAATTCACCGTTACTGGTATGCTTAACTCACTGATATGGTGATTTAAGAAGGTAAGTAAGCCGTAAGAACCAGAATTAACACTGAATAAAAGGAAGGACCGGAATAACACTGAATAGCGTTTTGCTACAAGTTCAGAATGATGTTTCATGGGTGCAACTTTACATGAGCGGATATTTTTCTCTTCCGATAAGAGGCGCGTGTCAAACATAAACTCGAATTTTTCAAATTTTCCACCACGATCGTATTAAAAAAATTCTCTTTAAAGTTGACTGAAGGTTTGAATTGAAATCAGGCACTCTTAATTTGAGATTGCTTTTCCAAAAACTGCACCACATATAATACCGGATAGTCACAGTGCTAAAATTTCGGTAAGTTCCTTTCACTTCACTCGCTTTCATTTCGAATTTGTAGAGCTGTCGCTTTATATTGCCAAACTCTCCATATCAAAAATGTTAAGCAAAAATTAAATAACTGTTTTATGACATTTGCCTGCGTAACCAGCAACGCAAACGAGACTACTTTCCTTTCATTTATAACTATGTTTGTATGTATGTGAGCACATAATTACACACATCAGTCATTTAATGTTGATTATAAAATGTGAAAATTAGTAGGTTCCGCTGTAGCTGCAGCACACAATGGAAACGCATTCCGCTCGTATATTCGAATATTTACATGAGCGAATTTTACAACTATCAATTCCGCACACAACACACACACACACACACACACAAGCACATAGCATGTGACATGGCGAATGCACAACAATATTAAATTAGCGCAAACAATGTGTGAATGTATGTATGTGTATATTTACACACACATACTGTGTATGTGTTGGGGTCACAAAAGTTGTGCGTATGCGAGCATTTAAATGCGATTTCGTTGTCAACGCCATTAAGGACTTCAGTGCCGGCTATGTTGGTGCACAAGGAAGCATGCATATAATACAACAACAAATGCACACATACACGCATATATAGATAACTGAAAACGTGCGCACAATGTATGAAGAGATGCCATTTTGTTGCCTCAAATAAGTGCCAGCATTCTCGTATGTGCAACTAACTAAAATTTTGCTTGCCATTCCGCTCACACACACACGCACACACACGTTTGCACGTACAAATGTGGACATGAATGCAATTAAAAAGTTGCAAAAGTAAATACACGAACGGATGTTTTAATTATACAGACACTTATTTTATACACTCTATAATCATATACACTTATACTAGTCGTCATAAAGACATACATACATGCTGGCGTTGATTTTTAGGCTGGCTTTATTATAATACATTCCTAGCATCCGTGTGTATGAATTTAATGTCGAATATTGTTTAAGGAAACTGGAGGCAGAAAGAGGCGGGTAAATATACGTAGTTATAATATAGTGTCTGTCTGTCAGCGCCGATTGGGTGACTGTTACTTAGTGAATTGTTGGTTCAATTTCTGGAATATCTAAGTTATAGACATTTTCTTTTCAACATCAGTTTCCCCTCCCACAGGTGCTGTTCAATATTTGAGAATGTCTGCTATAAAAAAGCTGCCCACATTCCTACACGGATGTTACATTATCTCAAATTCAGTGAAAGAAATTCAGCTAAAGTGAAAGCATCAACATGCTGCGAATTTTAATTGCTGTGACATTTTCCACCATATTGATTGATAAGCACTATTCTAACTTTTTTCAGTGGGTTGCCGGTTGAGCTCGACTTTTCGAAACTTTGCGAAAATATTGTCTCCAATGAGTCGGACTTCTCATTTGGAAACGGCATATTAACTTTCAAATCATGTATCATATATAAGGATCTCAGTGCCTATGGCTGACTGGCTGATAGGCACTGAGCTATGGCTGACATTATATCGAAAATATCGGACAATCTGTAAGATATCTTTATAAAATGAAGTGGGTATTTTTTCCTCACAATGGTGTAGCCTTGTGGCAAAATGGAAAAAATCATTTCAGTACTTCCCCAAGCCTCCATATACCTAATATAAGGTAATAGGCTCCATTTTTTTAAACTTTCGCTTAACTTTATACCATGTATATCAGTCAAAATGTAAGATATCTGAACGAAATATGTGAACATATTTTCTTAGATATGCTGTAGTTTGGTGCGGTATGGCTGAAATCCGTTCATGAATTACCTCCACCCCCATATACTACATATAATGATTTTCGTTATTCTGATTGACTTATGTCATTTATATCCACCATAAAAGGTCCGTAAATATTTTCTCAAGCATACTTTAGTTTAATACTAAAAGCAAATGCAATCAGTCCACATCACTAACCCCGATACACCCAATATTGATTTTTATACTCTCGCAATATGTTTCGTTCATCTAACGGTTGTTTGTAACACCCAGAAGTAATCGAGTTAGATATAGACATATATATATATATATATAATTAATCAGGATGAAAAGACGATTTGAAAACCGAGTGACTGTCTGTCCGTCCGTCCGTCCGTCTGTCCGTACGTCTGTGCAAGCGATAACTTGAGTAAAAATTAAGATATTTTGATGAAACTTGGTACACGTGTTCTTTCTCACCGTAAGCCGGTTGGTATTGCAGATGGGCGTAATTGGATATCTACCACGCCCACAAAACGCCATTAATCGAAAACAGATAATATACTATAACCAAGCAGAAAATTAAGACATAAACGTGTAATTTGGTATAGAGGATCCTAGTAGGAAGGGGCAAAAAGTTTTGTAAAAGCGGGCCTGGCCCCGCCCCCCAAAAGGTTCAATATATATAAATCTCGGAAACCGTTAAAGCTATATCAATCAAACTTGCTCCGATAAGGTTTTTCTAGCACCTCCTCACATACTGAGAAAATTAGTAAAATCAGATAATAACCACGCCCCCCTCCCATATAAAAGTTGTGTTGAAAACTACTATAAGTGCGATAACTCGCTGAAGGAACACGTTAGAAATATTAAATCTTGTAGCAAATATGATACCGAAGGGTTGCATAAGAATCCGTGTAAAGTTTTAGTGATGGGCGTGGCACCGCCCACTTTTAGGAGAAATCCCAAAGGCCCTTAACCGACTTCAACAAAATTTGGACGAAATCGGATAAAAACCGCGGCTACTTCTCATATAACCCAATTTTAATTTTCATCTGATCCTTTCACTTTAAAGTACATAAATCGAGCAGCAATTAAGATATGAAAATCAAACTTTATACAAATAGTGCTTTCAAGATATGCCATCTGATGCATAAAAATCGACGACATCGGACTATAGATTTTCAAGCCACCAGATACCCAATATTTGGACATCAGTGCCTCTATTTGAATTTTTATCGAAAATATCGGGAAATCTGCAAGATATTGCAATGAAATTGGAAAATTATCTTTCCATGATAATAGAGTACTCTGGTATCAAAAATGGGGAAAATCGGATGGGAAGTATTTACCACCATAAACCTATTATAAAGATTTTCAACCTTCCTGTAGACTTTATACCATATATAACGGTCAATATATGAGTTATCTCTTTGAAATTTAGAGAGCGTCTCTTTCTGATAACAGTGTGTCCACGTCCTTAAAATGGATAAAATCAGGTAAGCACTTCCCCTAGCCCCTATGTACCTAATATAAGGATTAGGATAAGGATAAGGATACCATATATTTCTTTCAATATGTAAGATATCTTAGCAAAATTAAGTGAACGTGTAATATCGGATTTACCATAGTTTACTGATGAAAATGTGTAAAGCCGGACTACGAATTATCCCAGTTCCAATATACTACATACAATGATTTTCGCTACTCTAGCAGACTGTGAGTTACCTTCACAAAATTGCGCGAAAACATGTTCCCTAATATACTTGAATAATGAAAAGAGTTAATATGATCAGTGCAGATCTTCCTCTATCCAAAAAATGTCCGATATAAGAATTCCCGACTTTCCACCTGACTTTAAACCGTTTATGTTGGTCAATATGTGTGATATTTTAATGAAATTAAGTGGATATGTTTTCTTAAACACAATTGATTTCGTGCTAAATATGAAATAAATCGGTCTAGACCATGATCTAGACATACTAGAAAGTACATTGACAACTTCGTCAAATAATGAATGCTGAATTCTTCCGTAATATTTTTTAATATAAAGTTATGCCAGCACTCTGATCCTTGAACATTGCGAGAGCATAAAATGTTCGGTTACACTCGAACTTAGCCCTTTCTTACTTGTTTTGTTTTGCATTGACTTTATACGGATATATACCGTCAATACTTCCGTCAATACAAAACAAAAACAACAAAGAAGTTAAATGGATATGTTTTCTTGAACAGAGTGTCATTTATCGTTAAATATGGATGAAACTCAGGCATTTTACCTAATATAATGATTTCCGTTCCTTTGTTCGTCTTTTCCTTCATATTAGGTCTAGTAAAAATAAATCCATTATTTTTGCATAATTTCATAATGTTGATCTCATAGAAACCCTTTTCCTCATTGGTAAAAGACTGGGACTGTCGATTTTCACAAGTTTCTCTTGAGGTGAATTTTCACCAGCAAAATCACTCGCCATTGATAGGAACAGCTGGATGCTTCTAGGCTATTGATTCCCTCAGGCAATCAAATTGTTAACCGTACAGGTCTGAATTAAGAGTTTGGTCGCAGCGGAGCAGCTCGTGGTAAATTATTCCCTACCAATCCCATCAAACACATAGCCAAACCTTCCTGACCGTCAATCATGGCTTGGCCATCGTTTGCACAAGCTTACTGACATGTGATCACAACTGTTTTCGCTTGACGTTGTTGTAAGTGGTTCACTAGTGACCCACTTTTCGTCACCAGTAATCATCCGCTTCCGAAATGGATCGATTTTGTTGCGATTCAGTAGTAATTCGCTGATGGAAACTCGGTCCATGGGGTTTTTTTGCGTTAAATCGTGCGACACCCATACATCGAGCTTCTTTTTATATACGACCTTATTTAAATGGTTCCAAATGGCTTCTAGTTCAATGAATTTCTTTTTACTAGGAATTATATATTAAATTTCTTTCCTGTGATTGAGTGTATAAAATTAATCGATATTAATTAAAAATAATGAGGATGCCGAGACGAGTTGAATTCCGAGTGACTGTCTGCCCATCCATTTGTCCTTCTGCCCGTGCAAGTTATAACTTGTGTAGAAATTGAGATATCTTGATGCATCGGACAGGTTTTTCTTGAACTTTTGTTGTATTGGAGGGCGAAATCGTTCTATGGCCACGTCCACAAACTGCCTTTAATCGAAAAACTATGAAGTGCTATGAAGCATTACAGTAAAGATGGTACGGAAGAGCGACGAGCGATGAATCGGTATAAATTTTCATTATTTTTGGAACGAATTTAACGTTTATTTTCTCTTGTCCATTTTGTGAGGGATTTTATTCCATTTAAATAAATTGATAAGAAAAAAAATGTATTCCAACCAAATTTAAGAAAAGTTCGTGAAAAGAAAAGTTATTGAATCAAAAATTCGAATTTAATATTTATATATATCGAAAAGCGCTTGTCCGAGAGAATAACGATGCTTGAGATGCAGAAGTGCATACATAAGTAAAGGAAGCATAAATACACCATTATTAAGTATAACCTACAAATATTTACTACATTTGGATTTAAAAATTCATAACTCATCATTCTAAGCATTTGTGTGTGGAATGGTTTTCAGCTCGTAATGAGAATGGAAGAGCGTGCGAGCATACGCTTAAGTGTGGTGGAGTGAGCGAGTGGGCGTAGTGCACTGTTGATTGCACTTGGCGGAAATTGTGATTTCTATTCAAGTGCATGAAGGTTTACCCGTAGAGCTACAGCTGTGTATGTATGTAACACTGAGTGGCATATAATGGACAACGCTGCTAAGTGCAACATTTGAGTGCAGTGGAGTGATAGTTATTGCTATAGTTTTTTCCACATAAATGCATTTGCGCTGATTTGCAACTGTTGAGTTGCTGCTGTGCCACCTACAGATAGTTCAGAAGGCACACCCACACTCAGCAAACGCGCTTATGATTTTTGCGCAAATTGCATGCACTTAGAATGTTGTTGTTGTTTGCCAACATATTCGAATGCATTCGAATTAGACGCCAAGGTGCAATTATTGGCATAATTTGTGTTGTTTTATTGTGAGTGCTTTTTAAATCGCTTTTGTTTTGATCACGTAGTATTTGCCACGAGAATGTCACTCATACGACGTGGCGTGCCGTATATTCCCATTGCACAGGGACATTTTAACACTTTTTACCACCATCACAAACAACACTGTGTCATAAATCAGAAGAAAGTTACAGACTTCAAGTTCAGTGCAACCTCTTACTGCCTTTTTACATTTTACGAAGTAGTGTTCCTTCAAATGCTCTCAAATTTTCACTTTATACTTAAACTCCCCGAGATAATGATTTCGTAAATAAGTTTTTTTTTTAAATAAAGTAACGATATTTTCTTAAAATAGTTAAAACGAAAGAAAATTGAGAAATGAAAATTTAAATTAATTATAAAATAAATTGTGGAGTAATATTTTTTGGAAAACTATTGGAAATACATGGTGCACCATCTTTTATACCGGTATGAAGACATTGCATAACATTTACTAATTTGACATTTACTAATCTAATGAGTTTTTTAGATGTGTTTTGGAAATTTCGAACTTTGGAATTTTACGACGAAATAGTAACGCTTGAAAATGAAAAAAATCAGTGATGAACGACGAGGCCTATTTCCTCCCTCTGTCACCACACCGATCTCTAGATTTTGCTTTTTCTGCCTTCTCTTTGTGGGATTATGTGAAAGGCAAAGTATATAGCATCAATCAACATTCGTGCCAATATCAACATTAACCGCCTGAGTTTTTTGAAAAAGTAATGGAAAACGCAGCAAAAAAGCTCACTTTGCTAATAAAAGCGCTGACTTGTTTGATGTTTATATGATAAATAAATTGTTAAGGGCAAAATTAAATTTAATTTTTATTGATATAAAAAACAGTTCTGTTTTAAACTTATTCCATCTTGACATATCGACATAAAAATGGCGCACCCTGTACATATCTATGCAAGAATATGTCCCAAAAAAATCAAATAACCATTTATGAAATGACAAAAAAACGCTGAGCTGATGTGAATAGCCATTATTAAGATGTTAAAGCCTTCGGTTATTATTTAAGTGAATCATTTACTTAGAACTAAATATTATCTACCCAGCGTTCGGCTTGTTGAGTGAAGACATTGATTCTTTTTGGCAAATGATGCTACAATACTTCTCTTTGAGAATATACAATAATTCAACTTCTGGAGCAGAAGATAAATGCCAAGTACACAAATTTTAAGAGTTTTGCTGAAAATTGGGATATAATCAAAGTCTTATCCAAATCCAGAATTTGAAAAAATTTTAAGTAAATCGTATTTAATTTCATAGGATGATAACATATTATATATTCAAACTTTGCAAATCAACTAAATTCCTAAAGTAGAAGGAAGCTGAATTTATTATCAAAATATTAAATTATTGTTAAAAAAAATATTAAAATATTATTGTCAACTCTAAGTTACAGACTTTTACAGTTCTATATATATAATCTATATAGTTATATATATAAAATATATATATAAACTATATAATCTATATAGTTACTATTATACTAGATACCACCTTTAAAGTGTGCGCTGTATTTCTGCCTCCCTTTATTGAGACAGAAGTATTCACGAGGAATCCATTGCATTAATATTTTCTCAGCGGTCTTATCAGTTTTGTTAAAGAGAAGAACTAGAAATCGTTGAAATGGTATACGAGCAGGATAGTTTATTATCTATGAAAGATGAGAATAGCTGCATATTCGAATATTCGAATATCCGACAATATAAGGTTTGACTGTTAAAACGGATAAAAACGTGATAATATCGATAGTAGATACTGAAACCGGTTAATATCCGTCTGTATTAATTAGTTATTCGGATTTACGAAGGCTCGGCTAATATAACATTCGGATATAATTTACCACTAGTTCGCAAAATTTAGCATGATAGTTAGTTTTCTAAAACGTTTCGAATGCAATGGCAGTCCATTCTGACATGACTGAATAGCCGCAATATAGAATATTCGATTCATACGTATTGTTGAAAAAATTATATGAAATTTCAGCGCAAGTTATATTAAATTAATAGCTGAGTAATCATGAAGACCGAAAAAAGACCAAGAAATTTGAATTTTTCTTATATCTAAAATTGGACGATAATTATATTGAAGAACGATACCATAGTAACAGACTTAGTATCTTGTGGATGCTGAAATTAAGTGTTAAGTGTAAACTATTGTTAGAAAACAAAGCACCTACATTTGCTTTTAGGCACCAGTTGAACTTAAACCAACTTTCTTTTAAGTATAATGGCACTCGAACTTAGCGCACAAGACAAAGGAAAGTGTCCGTCCTTCCACTTTCCTTTGGCTACTAAACATCTAATACAAATTAGTTTTAATAATTATACCTTTGCTGGAATTAAAACTCATTATCCTATTCAATATTTATTAACACAAAAGATATATTGCAAAGAGTTCGTTCGTTCGTAAGTCTTCGCTGACTTTTAAATCTGTACAAGTTTACATTTACAAAGTTTGAAAATCAGGGATACACATTACAAATCGTTTGCCCTTTCTTAAGTTCATTTTAATTCAATGTAATTCTAGACAAATTGTCAAACAATTTACTTTGGCCCTTGTGCATGACCCAAACCCAGCGATCCCGTGCCCTACCAAGCGGCAACTATAATATTTCGTTAGCTAAAGCAATCAGTCCAATAATGACAACAGCTGGCTGCGGCACATTGTAAATAGCTTGCCCCAGCCGCTAAACTCAAATACATACAAACACATTTATTTACTTAAACTTTTTGCTTTGCGCTTCGCCAACGAGATATTATTTGCTCAGCCATTTGCTGTGCAAACTTGTGTGCCTTGTGTCTTTGCGCCTTTTCGCTTCCGCTTGTATTCCTTAGTCAACAACAACAATCGCCTTTTAGCTGCAAACACAATGAGACAGTGTTGCGCGACCGACGACCGCATGCGATGGCTGGTGGCTGGCGGCTGGCAGCTAGCGGCGAGCGAAAGTATTTGTCATTGTCGCAGCCATTTTACTATTTGCTCAGGCATTCGAAAGTTCGAAGCTTAATTGAGGGCGGCCACAACGCAGCGCTTTCATGCTGTGGCGCGGCAAGCCACGCGACGCAGCCAACTGAGCAATACAGAACTAAAGAACTAAAAAACAAAAAACAAAAAAAAAAAAAAAACCAAATTAAATGCAAGTAAAAGAAAACACAAAAAAGCGCCAAATCATTGCGCCAATTTCAACATTGCTTCTCCGCACTTTTTGTTAGCTTCACTGAATGCCATGTTGACTGCCATAGAATGACCCTGTCGGTTAAAGGCAACAATAAAGACAAAACTGAAATGACACGGCGAACGCACAACAGCTGAAACATTCCGCAGACAAACAGATAAATCGCTTTATAAACAGACAGATCTTCCCACAGCCGCGAAATGAAAGCTGAAATGCAAATAAATTCTACGAAACTGACGAAGGGTGTAACCGACGAAGCGACTGGCCGCCTGCCTTGTACGTCTGACCGTCTGTCTGCTTCACGCGCACCAAAAGGATTCGTGCCAAAATTTGCTAGCGTCCGCCAATCGCCACCCGCCACCCGCCACCAGTCGCTTCAGCATTGCCCATAAGCTGGAACATTAGACAAATTCGTCGTCATTTTGGAGATTTCAGGTTTTTGATTTAAGCCATTCCACAACAAATGCAACAACAGAAACGCTTCGTCAGTTGTCATACAAATAAAAGGCTTTCCATGAATAAACAATGTACACAAGAAAAAGCACAACACAATAGATTGTGTTCAACATGATTCTCTACACCTGTTTTTAGTTGAGCTGCTGCTGAATTTTAATGAATTTCAATGGTGTCAAGCAGTTTAGGAGCGACAGCAGTCGAACTAAAAGTATGGAGATATTTTGGGAACTGTTAATGGTTAGTTTTATTGGACGAGAATTCAGGGATGAAGTTTTAATTGTTATATGAAAGTGCAAATTTATAAAGTCAATAAAAAAATTATAATTTTATATAAAGTAAACATTATTGTGTATCCGAACCATAGGTCAATTAAACTTTAGGCTACTTAACAATTGCTGGTAGCAGTTATTAAAGCAGCAGTGAGCCAAATGTTCGCTGGAATTATCTCTGTCAAAGACGAAAACTTCTGTATATCATAGATATATATATATATATCTTATTATATAATCAAACATTCGACTTCCATGTAATAAGCACTAGACTAATTTTTTCTATAGACAAGACGGACCTCGTCCTCTTCGACTTCAAAAGTGAATTAAATCGTAGGCCCCTAATGAAGATAATACTGTAAAAATTATATGCTCAGACGATGCCCAGTGCTACCGTAGTTAAGATTTAAGCATCTAGTATCATTATAATCGTATTCCAGGGTTGCTCTCTTTTGTTGGCATTATATATTTATTTAAGAGAATTCAACAAAATGTGTCAATCAGGATTTGGAGAGATCAAGGACCATTCTCAACTTTAAGCTTTTACAAAAAAAAAAACAAAAAGTTCCCTGTATACTAATGTCATCACCTTCGGGCAAAGCATCTATATCACCCTTCTGAACCTGGTGAACAAATCTCGGATCTTCCAGCAAATAATTTGTTTTTTTTGCAGGCATTCGAAAATAAAATATTTATTGTTACAAGAAAAATAATATATTCAGATTACTGTTGAGGGAACAGCACGATAAAGCAATATCCGAAATGCTCTCAACCTATAGCAGTACCAATACTTCAAACATAAGTACTTCAATTCAGAAAGATATGAAATTGGAAGTAGAATGGAGAGGTGAGCGCTCTTTTCTTTCTGTCTCGCTTTGCCTGAGCTTTTTTGCGTCCAATTCCTCAAGTGAATTTGTTCCATCAGTTATTCCATGGTTTTACTTGTTGGCAACTTTTTCAATGATCGATTGAGTAAAGGAAAGATGCGCAAAGTGTTCACTTTAAAAAAATAGTTCCAACAGATTCGACGCTCGTACGTTCCCTTCGTCTAACTAGAGAGACAATGAACCCGCGTTCAGCAGCCCTCTTTCTTAGACGCCTTGAAAGCAAGCTTTGTTTCTGTATAAATAATTATACTCCAGGTGGCAAACAGACCGGTAAACACCAGAGGTTGATTAAAAGTCAATTTCGAAAAAGTTTTCGAAAAACTGTTGGCCTCCTAATCAATTTAAATATTTCTTTTCGCATTTCATGCCTTTGCACTTCATAATATTATATAAATAATACGAACGTTAATCCTTTTCATCCTATCACATTCAAAGCTTAACATACATTAAAATCGATCGGTATTAATGTCAGATATTCAATTTCATTTACGTGCTCAAATGGTTTTTCGAAATATTTGCCATTATTTATAAAGCCATATTGCTTCAACAGAACAAATACAACAATGAAGCATCACCACATGCTCAAGTGCCCATTGCGCCACAAAAACAACGAAAAGCCAAATCGACATTGCAACAAATTGCTATTAACTGCACAAGCACACACAATCAACTGAGTTTGAATGAAATGACCGAAACTATGAAACAATGAGAATATATACACACACACAATGACATATATTGTATAAGTCCTCTTCAGATATGTACTGTATGTATATACACAGGGATTATAAATTACAGAATGTAAAAATTGAATTGAATGAAATAACTGTAAATATGTGATGCGATTATAAAGCCTCTCCTATTCTTGAGCTACATCTTGAGATATAACAAGCTACCACATGGCTAGAGCTCGCCCTCGACAACGTAAGGCCTACAGCCCACTCGGTGGTAATTAGTTGTCATGAAAGCATCGCAAAACCCTCAAATAGCAATCCAAAACGTTGGCTATCGGAAAACTCTCGGCACTTCGAATGTAAGGACTATGATACAAGCTGATAAAATGAACGAAATCGCCCCTGAACTGCCAAAATGTGAGATGGGCATCGTCGTTCTTCAAGAAATCCACATGTGGAAGGACTTTGGGCAAATACGGAAAAAGGAATATAACTTGTTTTATACTGGTACGGAAAACAAAGCAGGTAGAAACGGAACAGGTTTCTGGAGAAGCGCAAAAATATGAAGTAAGAGAGTTCCTGGGTTCGCACCAATTATCGAAACTGGAAGACATATAAAAAAATTAACTAAATAAACAACAGATATAGCGAGTATATCATTTCCTCGCAAAAAATGCTCAAAGCTCAAATTCACCATGTTCTCATCAATCTCTGAAGAAAAAGTGGCACAACTGACATGTGCAGTCTCAGAGGACCCAATTGTGACAGCGATCTCTACGTAGTAAGGGTAAAATTATGGCATAAACTCTCAAACATCATAAAATTCAAAGGAATTAAAAGGAAAAATTTTAACACTAATAAACTAATAGATCTCCCAGACAAAAAACACCCGACAACATAGATGAAAAATGGAGAGCTTACAAAAACTCGATCACAATTACTGCAACATATACATATAATATTGGGTATGCGAAGCTAAAAACAAAAACGAGGAATGGTTCGATAAAGAATGCTAAAGAATGATATATCTTAAAAATGAAGCAAGAAAGAGCTGGCTTCTTAAGAACACTCGAAATACTAGATGCGATCAACCCCATAAAAAACTGCAAGTCACCCACAGAGGACAATATAAGAGCTGAACTCATAAATAAAGTAAGTACCTTGTTCATTGAAGGAGTTAATTACCTGACAACATTGATCTGGAACAATGAATCGTTACCAGATGACTGGAATACTGCAATAATAATACCCATCCTAAAAAAGCTATAAAACAAGCTTTTAAAACTATCGTGGAATTTCCCTTCTCAACACAACCTACCATAGACCATGCGGAGAGAGAACTTCCGAAATACAATGTTTTAAAGCCGGATGGTCAACGGTAGTTCAAATCCTTTCTTCAAATAATCCATGGAGAAATTTTTTGAGCACAACATCGATTTACATAAGCTGTAAATATAAATGTAAAATTCCAAAAAAATTTGATTTTTGAAATTTGAATTTGATTTTGCGCGAAACGGTATCAAAAGTAATGACACAAGACAGGAAGTCCGAATCGCACAGATTTAAATCTGGAATAAGAGAAAGAGATACGCTATCATCCACAATCTTCAATATAATACCATGCTGTATCATTGATGAAGGTAGTGAACCAAAAAGAAATGGATACATATCAGACAGAACTACATAACGCCCAACACCCTATACAAAACCGTCGCTGATTCTTCAAAACTTCAGCTGGCCAAATCAGTTTCAAAATCAAGAAAGGTAAAACGAAATATAAGATGATGTCCAGAAAAAATGAGCCAGCATCAAAATTTAAAAGTAAACAATATTCATTTGAAACAGTGAAGGCCTTTATCTACTTAGGCTTTAAACCCAGTAGCAATAATTCAACAAGCCTTACTATCGATGAGAGAATACAAGCCGCCAATAAGTCATACATGTCACTAATCAAACTTTTCAAATCAAAACTGCCTAAAGACAATAAAAACTGGCTCTGTACAAAACCACTATTCGATCAGTTCGACCAAGGGTAAGATCAAGATCAAGGCGGATGGACGCACAAAGGGCTGTAGCGCCAAGAGATGGTGATGAACTGTAAATGTATGTATAAAGTAAATACGAGAAAGGTCCAAAACACATTGGTCGTGAAAAAATCCAAGTAATTAAAAAGACATTTACTCTAATTGCCTATGTCTTTTTTCAATCGGTCGTATAAGTTAATAATTAAAAGGAAGGAAGATTTTTAATACAGTTATCTAATATAAGCGAATTCAAAATAGGTTTTATGAGATATCAAGACGAAGTAGAACCTCTATCGGAGATATAGTGAAGAACCATCTGTCTGATGCGACAATCGAGTTTATCTAATCAAAACAGCTCCAGATTTATGGTTTTGTCTGGTTTGGGATACAAAATAATAATTTAAATGTCTATCTCACATATCCCCTTACAAACTTTAGCTTAGGTAATTTTTCGCCTGTTAAATTTAAAAAAATAATCGGAGATAAATAATTTTTACAAAGAAAACTTAGAATCCAACCTTAAAAGCTTTTCGGTGTTTCCACATTATAAAGAAGCGTTTGAAGATTGTTTGGAAAAGTTTATGGAGTTAAAATGCAAATTGTTGGTTGATGAATGTTATGCGGTTTTTATGACTTTTGTAAGGATGATTCTTTTTTTGAATGAAAAATAAGAAAACATGAGATACCAAATTAAATCATAAAGAAGGATATATGAAGGCACGGAAGGCTTTGTTGACACACTCTTCATTAGCTGCTTAACGAATGCCAGTTAGTAAATGAACAAGAGAGTATTTTTTCTAATATACCATGCTTTGTTAATCAGAAATTTAATGCGAAAAAGGATGTTTAGACTTCTTGAACAATCTTGTCAAGCAAATATATGGCTTCACTGTGCCTAATTCATAACGATGAATAATGTATGTTCCTAGCTTACAAATGTTTATAAGTATGGAATTTGGTATTTCTTATTACCCAGTTATTTTGATTTAACCAAAACTTGCACTTACTTCCGATACTATATATGTTTAATGTCATAATCGCACTTGTTTGCTTATAAAATTCAAGTATTTTTGGTATAAATGAAAATCCTTCCTCTAAAACGTTTCCTTCCGCTGAGTGATGGCCAGCACTGACTTCGGCATTAATGTCTTGCCACGATAACGATTTTCATAAAAGTTTATATATTCAAGCACTTGAATAGAACAATTGTACCATTAGTTAATAAAAATAATTTAAATAAACACCAGCGGTCGTAAAAGTTAAATTCTATAAATTTAATTTTCAAAGCGGAAACCAAAGAATTCATACTGGTCGATTGGAATGACAAAAGAAACTATTGTGAATTTTATCACAGGGATACACATTATCTGATTGTAATCAAAAATATTCCATTTATGCTTCATGCATTCTAATATTTGAAAGTGGCTTTTTATAAAATTTGGAATTTTTCTCCGCAATATGTTATTGGGTGCATTGTGTGTATTGTGTGTTATTGTGTGTACAAACTAATTTGTACAAATAACATTTTCCAAAATGTCTTTCATTAAAAAGTAAGTTGTGTTATCGATATCTTTCATAAACCATTGTGCATTGAGATACAGAAAATTCAGAACAAAACAAACTGCGATAACACATGCCTGCGATAGGCCGAGTTAAAATAAGAAAATCATTTAACACGCTAGCATGGACATCTCATTAAATATATCATCGGGGCTACCAAACGCACGAAATAAAACTGTAAGTTACTACCAAATTATATTTCATCCGAGATTTATTAATAGTAATCCCATGTACCTCAGGTTCCTGCAAAAAAAAAGACCTTCTCTGAAGATGCAACATCGCACAGTGATTGTGGCTTCACGTTTTCATTTGGCGGAGCGCAGCATAAAGTGAAAGCAATTGTAGCACGTAAGCGTCCAGTTAAAAGGCCACAAACAACTGACGACATCGAAAAGCCTGCGCAAAAATCATTGGTACACCTTTCCGAGACCAAAAATTTGGAAAAGAAAACTGTCACTACGAACACAAATGTCGAATCAAGAAATGCACATAACTCATTTAGTAACATTGAGAGCCACAAGTCGTCAATTAACTCCACAGATAATGGACTCATACTTAATATTGCCACGGATTCTATACCAAGTGCGCGTCCCAAGCCAAAGCAAAAGCTTAGCCAAGCTGAGCGTTTACGAAACATGGCCAAACAGAAAAGTGAACGGACCAAAAATAATTTTACAAAGAAACCTTTTGATAAAACTGCAATGAAATCTTTCAACCAACACAACAATTTGATACAGAAAAATCCGCAAAATGAGGTAAACAGTGCAGATGCCCAAGAAAGTGGTGTGAATTTAGCAGCGCGTAAAGCGAATGCATTCCGAGTAGTACGTCCTGAAGATAAATCAGTTAAAAAAGTAGGTCTTTTTACCAATAGCCCAAATACTCCTGTTATGGGACAACGTTTTGTCAAGCCAATAGCGGAACGTCTTTTCGACGGTACAAAAATTGATTCACTCGATATTCATCCACATGCTGTGAAGAATTTAGCAGACATTTTGAGTATTGTTGAATTAACGACTGTGCAGAAGAAAACCATTCCTTTGGCGCTGGAAGGTAAACACGTATTAAATTTAATAAAAAAAATTAATTAGTAACTAATATTTTCTATATTAAAGGTAAAGACTTGCTAGTTCGTTCGCAGACAGGTTCCGGCAAAACGCTAGCTTACGCATTGCCTGTAGTCGAAAAGTTGCAAGCGGTACGACCAAAAATAACGCGTGACTCAGGCGTGCTGGCTGTAGTCATTGTGCCCACTCGCGAATTGGCCATGCAAACTTATGAACTTTTTCAGAAGCTAGTAAAACCATTTACATGGATTGTACCCGGTGTGCTGATGGGTGGCGAACGTCGCAAGGCAGAGAAGGCACGTATACGCAAAGGCATCAATATATTAGTTGGTACGCCTGGACGCGTTCTCGATCACTTGTTACACACAGAAACATTTAAAGTACACAAGACAAAATTTTTAGTGCTGGACGAGGCAGATCGACTATTGGAAATGGGTTATGAACGTGATGTTAAGCAAATTGTAGAAGCAATTGATGCACAACGTACCAAACAAGCAGAAGATGTTACTATAACCCAAGAACATCTGCAGCGGTTGTTATTATCGGCAACGCTCACGGCCAATGTACAACGATTGGCTGGTCTCACACTGAAAGAACCCATTTTCGTTGACAACAGCGATAAAGATGTCTCGAGTGTACCCAAAAGTAATGGTTATACTAAGAGTGACATTGAAGCATTAACGGCCGACGCACTTGATGACGAAGAAGAGAAGGGCATAATGACGATACCAGATAATTTGAAACTGCATTTTGTTGTTGTACCACCAAAGCTGCGCCTGGTAACATTGTGCGCCATATTAGCGCATGAGTTCAGCGATAAACAGCGTTTAAAGGCCATCGTATTTATGAGCACAATGGAGATGGTAAATTTTCACCATGATTTGTTAAATGAATTGCTGACACAAAAAGTGCTCGATGAAGATGACGAGGAAGTGATCAACGAGAAAGACGAAAGTGAGGATGACAACGAGACGCCGTTACTTAAGGGCTTACGATTTTTTAAGTGAGTTGAAAACGGTTAAAATTATCAGCAAAAATTTTTTAATTTGTTAAATTTCTTTAGGTTGCATGGTTCAATGACACAAACCGAACGCCAAGGCGTGTTCAATGGTTTTCGCGACTGCAAATCTGGGGTGCTGCTCACAACGGTAAAATACATACGCGTATTTAATGCGATATATATTTTTAATTGTCATCATTTGATTGCAGGATGTGACGGGTCGTGGCATTGATGTGCCGTCTGTTGACCTAGTTGTACAGTATTCACCACCACAAAAAATCGCCGATTTCGTGCATCGTGTGGGACGCACAGCACGTGCCGGTCACAGCGGTAAAGCGCTTTTGGTGCTAACCCCCTCAGAGACACAGTTTGTGCGTTTTCTGGAGGATCAGCGCATAAGGTTCGGTTTACTAACTTAATTATCAAATAATATTTTCACTTAAATTCACATTTCTGCAGAATATCACAAGTTGATATGGATAATTATTTAAAGACACTCAATGATAATGACGATGATGCGAACACAATGCAAGAAGCGGCGTCAAATCTGCAACACAAATGTCAAGAACTCATAGCTGATGATAAAGAAATGCATAGCAAAGCGTGCAAAGGTAGGTTACAATAATTTATTTCTACAAACTGTCAGTTTGAGTTTCTTGTTTTGTGACATGATTTGATTGAATTATGGTTTCATGGTGGATAAAGTGAACCGAAAGAAAATTGAAACCATGTAAAACTATGTGAAAAATGTATGCCGAAATAACGAAAAATCGTTATATTTGAAAAATATTGATTTTGAATACATCCAATGCATGGCTAACCAAAGGTGTTTGTTGTGAGAATGTTTACTTTTTTTATTTATGAAATATTGTGGGCTACTTAACGTTTTTATTGTGAGAGTTTAATTTTGGTATGTCCTGATTTATATTGTATATTTTGAAACAAAGCTTTCAATAAAGAAATTCTACTGTAAATTTTAAATCCATTCGCCGCCAGCCTTCGTATCCTGGACGAAATTCTATTCCGCTTTCCCGAAGGAGCTTAAACCGATATTTAATATCAAAAACGCTCACATGGGCCATTTTGCAAAGAGTTTCGGCCTGAAGGATCAACCAAAAACATTTACCAAGAAGCATTCGGAACCTAAACCGTCGCCGCCCACAAACCGCTTGACGTACACAGAAAGGTAAATATCACTAGGAAAATGTAATTAGTATTTTAATAAATTTATTAGCCTACTGAAAATAAATAAATTTTTAATTTTAACATCCGTTTTTTAATTTCACCCACAGGGATCCCGAAAAAATTAAACAGGAAAAACGTGCCAAGAAGCGAATGTTCTCCACCACTGTGACCAATGAAGTACGCAACTCCAATCGGCAGCAAAGCAATAAACTGGTGAAAATGATGCCTACCTCCCGAGCACTCACCACATCAGAGTTCGATAGCGGTTTGCCTTCGCTTAAAAAGCGGAAAAAAGCTTAACACCAACGTTCCAGACTCTTACATGTTATACATTTTTTTATGTTTTTAAATCAGAACTAATACCTTAAATTTTTACCGACTCCTGATACTAAATCGGAAACCCAAATTGGGTACACGAGCCAAAAATGTGAAATAAAAAGTGTTATATAATTGAAAGTTCATTTGTTGTTGTTACATAGTATTAAATAATTTTAAACCGTAATAGATTAGAATTGTTCAATATAGCGAAATGCACTGCGACCTTTTGTCTATTGTGCCCTCCCTCCTCTCACATACAACCCAAGTGCATTAAGAAAGCTTACAAACAGACTTCACTTAATAGTGGCGTCTTCTCTGCAGGGATGCAGAACTGAAAATTGGCTCCTCCTTGCTGGATATTATACTTCTCTGTCTCTGTCGTGAGGTTGCAGAACTGACAGCTTTCGGTTTTATTTTGTCTATGGGGAAGCTGATAATATGCATCCTCCCAGAAAGAGCTTGTCTGAAGTGTTGCTGGACTATCAATGAGTATGACAATTCATTCCCTATGGTGGTCATAATTTCTGTGCACTGTCTTATGGTGTAGACCACAGCCTAAAATATGCTTAGGAAACTGCCAAGTGCCGCTGGAAAATGTTATTGGAAATTCGAAATTTTTTAATGAAGTTCACTCTCTTGGTATTGTCGATTCCTGGTAAGAGTACCATCGGTACCTCCCAGAGAGAATGAGTTTTCCAAACAAAACACTGAAAATCATCTCCCTAGTAGAAAACACTTTGGACTCGCTATGACTTTTTCTTGTTTCCTTCTTGGCCTCTTTGGCCACTGGTCGACAAACGGAGATCAAGAAAAAACAAAAATAAAGGGTAAATTCCGGCGATGGCATCAATGTGAATCATATAAACTATCTACTCCGTATGAGCTCAAATTCTAACTTCTCAAAGGTTAAATCTTTCCAAAATAGGTAAATTTTTCCAAAATTGGTAAATATTTTTTTTTTCGTTTGCGGGTTATCAATAATTTCACGCTTTGAAGTTTAAGTGTAAGTCTTAACCTCTGTGACTTCAACATGCTGTTTCTAGTTTGGGCTCTCTTGGCTAGAAGTTTCATCTTTCATATCGTCGACTGCCAAATGTTGATCAACCTAGATAGTTTCTCGGAAGAGAGATAAAATAATGTAGCAGATGCTATGTGGTTTTCACGCACATCCGATTTAATCATCTTCGCCTTTAAATTTTTGAACTATTAGACTAAACATCATTTGGCAGGGTAGTAATGTTTTACTAGTATGGTTTTAAAATATACCTCTAATATATTTTCAAGTCTTTTCATAGTTCAAACATGTTTCTTATATCTTATATTATCTTATTTGTCTTCTTCTTATGTATATGTCTCATCATTATATTTCTTTTTCACATCTTGGGCCTATGCTTCGAAACGCCGAAACCATCAATATGGTTAAATTCTGGAAAATTAGATCAAATGGTTCCATAATCGACATGACTTATACGGTTCAGTTATGAGGAAGTCACCTCAATTTACCACAATACCTGATTAGGTATTTTTAAGGGCAAGGTCGCTACCTATACTCCTCGATTTAGAAACATATGTGCATGTATCAGACATTACTAGTTTGAGGTTAAAAATTTCTGTTCATTTAATTAAACGCTTCGTCTGTTGTCGTGCCCTAACCATCCATGTTGTGAGAAGTCTGCTAAAAAATCCCATATTTACTTAATGGTCACATTCATTCGCGTTCACTCACACAGTGATGAGTACCCAAGAGGGGTATCGTTTTCTGGTCGGCAAATTTAACGTGTCTGCGTTGTAAAACAGTTTTGATTTCCACTGGCCTAAGCACGATAATGACGTTTACACATATTCAAGTAAGGGCTAGAGAAGCTGGACTACTTGCGTCAGCCCCTTTTTCGCACTTTGTTGAGTTTTTAAATGTATATGTAAGAGGCCCTGTAGAAAAATTTATTGGTCAAGTTCGAAATTACTAACTTCTGAAGATTATGTGCCGCCTTCTTCTCTCAAGAAGAAAAGAAATCAATGGCTATTTAGGAAATTTTAAAACATAAATTTTATGAACTCTCTTATAGGACCTTTTAAATTTACATGATTTGTCTTAGGAGGAAGTTATTAAGAGAATGTGAGGAGCTAGGTTTCTCGAAATTTTTATTGTAAGACCTTTGTAGTCTTGTCATTCGAACACTCACTCTTGTTTTCGTCAGTTAAGAGGCTTCAAAGAAGACTCAAACATTTAGACACAATTTTGGTCGATCAAGAATATTATTTTTTTGAATAGCTACCGCCCTAAGGCGGTAATTCGGAAACTCCGTTGAAATATTAATGAACCCATCATTGATTGTATAAGAAATTTAGTATATGTTACTTAATCTTTATAAATATAACCAGAATCCTGCTAGAGTTCTAGAAATTTCTATGTTCAAAAATCTCTTATCCATAAAATGTTTACATGTATTAGCCGATGGATGTAGTAGGAATAAAGCTCCTTAGTTTACACCACAAAGAAGTCGAGAATTCTGCAAAGACCTCTGATTCAAACTGACTATACAGCACAAAGCATCAAACAGGTTCAAAGTATGATCCAATGTTTATCCCATTAATCCCATCTTTACCTTTTAGTAATTTCGCTTTCCATTCCACTGAAATGCTATTATTACCTACTGGACCTTTGAGTAGCTTTTTGCTCCGTAGTACAAAAAGTAATTGCATTGCTAGGACAGCGTGTGGCTAATTGTCACATTGCGATGAGCAACCCGACACACACAGATAATTACGGCATATAAACGCAATCACTGACAGTTCTTCCTCGAATCATTTGAAGGCAGCGACGGCTATTCAAGGTCTCGTAAGTTTGGGAGTGAGACTTAAGCAGCAATGCTAAACCAAAAGAACAAACACAGACTACAACAAAAAAAGCTATCGCAACATTTGCTGTCTGTCGTCTCACCGCGGCTCTACTCGCGGAGAGCTCACACTCGTACTTACCTTTGGTAAGATGAATGCTCTGGTTGGTTGTCCATAAATTTTTAACTTGGTTAGAAACTTATTAAGAAACTTTGGTGTTGCTCTAGCACAAGCACACTTGTAAGCTATGAAAGAAAGGAGCTTCAAAATCTCCGCATTTAAGTCGCATTTGGCGCGTGTTTGCTTTAAGAAGACCATAATGAGACAATGAAAGACTCGCAGCCGCGGCAGGTGCATTCGAAGTTACGTTCTTCATAAAAGAGTGGTTTACAGCACTCAGCGCCAAAGTGATTTTCTTTCTTCAACAATCATTTTATCCAAGTTTTTTTGTGAGCGGTTTATTCGCCGTGTGTAAGGAGTTTTAAGTGGTAGAGTTTTCTCCTCCTTAATACTTCTACTTGAAAGCCACAGCTGTCAGCTGTATTACATTGTCTCTGAAACTAGGATAAATTTATAGTTTGCTCGGTTTGTTTACAGTTTTTCGTGAAAAATTAATTAAAATAAAAAATTTTTTAACGGTATGAAAAGAGTTTTCGCATCAACAAATACCCAAAATTGTAGACTCATCATCATTTGTCTCATTTGTCTGCAATGGTCACGTCAGCTCAGATAGTAACTTTGTCTGGATTTCCTTGTATCCTTGCCTGTATGTGCTGTTCATTATTGCACGCACTCGAACTATATCATTGAATTCTATTGTAAACTTCTTAAGGTGGTGAAAGAGGAATTGGAAGTAAATTTTCAAAAGATTTTTGACCAAGAAGAATTCTCTATTTAAATTTTGACTTTATTATATAACACTTTATGTGTTTTCGCGAATACTTTGTGGATTTGGCATTAGTCAGATTTTTCGATTTGCAAAAATAATTTAATTAAAAAGTACGAGGGTAGTATTTATCATAAATTCGTTGCTATCACTGTTGCTTGATATTAAAAAGTTTAAGCAAATTTTAACTGTTAGCAGTTTTCATCATTTACACTGCCCACCAAAATTATTCTACTATAATATTGCAACCGGTCCTTGCTGACATTTCTGTCTCAAATTTGTTATCAGCCACTAAAAATATCATAGACTAATGAATATAATGTAATGTTTTCAATTTTAGACCCCTTATTTTGGACTATGAGACGTTTAAACAAATTAATTGAAATTTTCCAGATTAGATTTTATAATACTAAAATACTTTATCAGTACTAAATTATTGAAAGTCATTCCAATGAAGATTAAATCTTTAGATCGAATAAAATTAGCCCACACAGACCCCACAGACCCGAATGGGTCACATTCAACGGAAATATTATTGTTGTAAAGCCTCTCTGTTGAACAAATTCTACTATTTTGCCTGTTCTGAAGTCTGCTGGAAGTGACGGAAGCGCGATGAATAGGAGGACGATTGCTGGTAGAACTGTCCAGATTCTTTCGATGGTTTGTCCATGCAATAGGTTGCGGTTTGTGTCTGTATTGTGGGGGGGCTGATTGGGTATCTGGTATCTAATGTATCTCTGTTATCCGTATACGTATCCAGATTTCATCCATGAGTCTACAAATTTATATGGGAAGCTTTCATTCTTCTTGTGACCAAACCACATCATTCCGAAAAACACGTGCACTTATCTGAAAAATGCACACCAACAGTATTTCTTTAATATATCTCATCTGATGTGGTATCAGACAGGATCATTATGTCTGATATGGTAAGTATACTTTAATGCTGGAGAATCTTAAATTCGGTATATCGGAGCCATGGATCGATTGTGATTACGTTTGGATCATAGGGCCATAGACGAAGAGTACAAGTTGCATTAAGTTTTGTTTTGATAATTTCGCTAAAGCTTGAGTTATGTATTCTAAAGTAAAAGAAGCTGTCAGAATTCAGGGAAATCAATTAAAATGTTATAATTTCATTCGAATTGAGCCAATAGTTTGTGAGATACGAAATGTCATATAGCGCCATGAGAGTAGGCAGGATCACCCCATTGCCCAATAAAACATATTAGATATCGAGGCCAACCTTCTTAAGAATTGGAATACACATTGTACCTTAATTGAAAACTGTGCTATATGACTAACTACCTTGAATAGTTTTAAGTGTTACAAACAATAAAACGTATGCTTACATTTTGCATATATCTCATAAATAATTCTATGAAATTACCCTTTACTTCTGCTTCTTCATAACTCCCAAGTAGCACATCAACATAACAGTCAGACTTATGGCACTTTGGACGCTACTGCGGACGGAAATTTTCGATATTAAAGACCATGAGGCGATAGATAGACGATGAGATAGATAGAATTCTCTGTATGCCGTCGACACCTTCGCTGACAAAAACATGTTGCATGCCAAACAACTGCCAGCACATTTGTGTGAAACTTTCTATTATGCATTTAAAAAATTATTTCGCAGCCTTATTTAGGTTTCTAGTAAATACTTTTCGAGTGAAAGTGGGAATTGCGATGCATGCTAAGGAATAAAAGAAATGTAAATAATGGTGATGCTACACAATGCGAGCTTACAACCGCATGCGCTAACACACACCCACACACACATTACTTGGGGCCAAGTGGCGTATGCGAGCGCACGCATTTCTGCGGTGGCAAATTGAAGATTTAAAAACTAGCTAACGAAGCGACAAAACAGCGCGCAACATAAAAATGTGAAGCAGTAAAAGGGAGAGAGGAGAGCGGAGTTAGGATAATAGGAAGTCTGCTGGTGCAGAAGTGCGTAATAAGTGCGAAAAGGCGAAAATGTAAACAATTCCACATGAAAGACATGCGAGTGTTGCTTGATAAGTCAGTGAGTTTTAAAATCACACACAAAATTCAAAGGAAGGCCTGACCGAACGAACGAGATACCGAAGCTCGCTAAAGGTCTTTTGTACGATAATAAAGGTTTAGGAGAGGATTCGTCGCATTTTTATGAATATTTAGACTTGAAACGGTAATCCGCGCAATGTAAGCGAATGCTCACAATCGCTTTTAACTCCAAAAATCTACTTTTTTCAGAAGAGTCTTTTGTGGTCGCATTACCATACAGTAAAAATGGCGTAAGAATTATAAGGTAAATCATGAGTAGCATTTTGTTTTAAGGGTTTCGTTCATAAATGCATTCTAAATTGTTATATATACTTGATGAAGCAATGCTTTAACGAAGTAACATTACAATTTCTATCAAGACAATTAACTGGTAAATGCATGTGCATTTTACCTAAGAAAATTAAAATATTCAACTCAGTATTTTTCGGAATATTCTTTATATTATCAAATTGAGCCTACTGAAAAGAAATGAACCTCTGATATCAATATAACCTTACTCTATTCTTAAGGAGGCAGGAGAAATTCCATTACTAAAACAAAAAGAAGCTCACATTGGAATTTCTTCCGCTTTTCGACAATGCATTTCTTATCATCTTCTAGTACCATAGGTATAAATACTTAAAATATTAGTTAAAAGCGAACATTTTGGGGAAATTTTCGTTTGACTATAACTGGATTAAATTTTTGGCGAAGGTCGAAGGTTTTAGCTAACTAAAAAATTCATTGCAATTAAATGTTCTTCCTTAACTTTCTGAGGTTTTGTTAGTTATCACGTGTATTGAGAAGTGAGTTCATTTTCCAAGTGATGTTATTCTAAAAAACACTGCTTTATCCAGCTGCTATCGTTTACATTAATGCATGCGATGAAGCTTGCTTTTGCCGACATGGAAGCGAATTCATACATACTTACAATGCATATAAGCAAACTTTACTTTCTTCTTTGCTTTTCATTTAATTTGTATCTTTGCATACGCATATGCATTTTATACTATATAGGGTGTATTTTAAGAGGTTGGTGAAGTAGGCCGTTAAAGTAAAAATATGTGTTTGACATTTATATTCAGCATACTTTATTCAAGTATCAAGTAAGTAAGTAAATAAGTCAAGTCAATGTTCCATGCTGATGCACCAGGTACAACTGACTAATTGGAAATCAATATTCGGCGAATTATTGGTGAGATAGGGTCTTATCTATGCTATTCTAGAGAACATGGTGTGAAATTGGACGGACAGATATATCTTATATAATACCCAATCGGGGTGGCCATATGCTCGAATTTCTGTTTAACGCCATACAATTCAGGAACTAATAAAGTAAAAATATTGTTACCTTCTGTGTTCTGTGTTTTCTTTGGAAGTTATATAACTCTAAAACAGCACCCTTTATATACCTCTGAAAAAATTTAATTATGCTTCACTTTTTTACCACTCTTCCTTTTATATATAAACAAAGGAGCTCTCGCCTTTTCAAAACACAAAAGAGTGAGAAAAAAATTTAAATTAAACGAAAGGAAAAAGAAAAAAAATTAACTCAGAATGCTTTGCCACACTGAAGTGTTCAAATGCAAAGTAAGCATACGAACAATAGGAGTATAAGGAGTTCAAAGTGAAGTACCCACTTGTGTGTGTGTGTGTATGTGTGTCAAAGGGAATGAGGTGTTAATTTGAAATGTCGCAAGATACTCGTACTTGCAAATTACAATATTTAAAATGCATTCACATTTGCATGCCAACACGCTAGCTCAGTCAGTGGCAGCAACGACAGCAGGCCACCAAAGCGACTACTAGGCGACCGCTCATACTTAACGGAAACTTTGTAACAAAAGCGCCATCAACGACATAAAGTGTACTTGTGTGTGTGTGTGTATGTGTGTGTGTGTGTGTGTGTGTGTGTGCGTGTGTATGGTGAGTTGTATTACAAAATAGTTGCTGACAGCAGCGGCGTCGAGTGTTAAAGGAATAAAAGAAAATGTGGCACACAAAGGTTGCAACATCGCCTACATAGTAGCACAGTAAAGTGCACAAAATTGTCAAAGCCCCGATGAAGGAAAGTAGAAATGTAAAACAAAATGTATAAAAGTGAAAATTTACAACAATAAAAACTACATTCTGACTACCGGCATATTTGTCAGATTAATTAAAGGCAAAAGAACTCGTGCTTGCTGCCCAGTTCACTCGCTTGTTGACACGCAAGCTTGCCAAGCATCGCCGCAGCTATTGGCGTTTACGTTTACGCTATTAACGCTTACGTTTTGGTTGTTTATATTTAAAAACGGGCGTTTAGTTCGCGCCAGTATTTCTCACCTTTTCTCGATATCATGTTAACAAAAAATTACTCATACGCCATGTAACACCAATAATCAAATATGCGCAGAATGCGCAAGAATATACGCGCATAATTATTATTATTTATTGTGCTATTGCGCTGTAATAATTCTATTTAATTATGCGCTGACCTTTTAGGCTCAAATCCAAAAGTTGTATCTGTAAAATTTCAGCAACATTTAATATTGATTATATGTATCTTATATATAGTCAGAGTGGCAACGTCATAAAATATTAAAATAAGTTGCACATAGTATAATTAATCTAACGGTTATTTGTAATACCTAAAACTAAGCTAGATACATTTTTTTCTTTGGTTCTCTGAGAAGGTTTGGTATTGCATATGAGAGCAATTACTCTCGGTCCAAGTGAACATTACCACGCCCACAAAATGTTGTAATTCAAAAACATATAACCATCTATAACTCAGTCACCAATTAAGCTACAAAACTAATCTTTAAGGCACGGTGTTACAATGTTGCTTTAAAATTTTTGAGAAGTAGGCGTGGCCTACATCTTAATAGGTTTAATGACCAACCACTCTCCACGGGACATATCTTTCTTTCTTTTCGACATTTCATTATACAGTGCGAAGAAATTGTGTGCTAACCACGCCCACTTCTAATATAATAGTTATGTTCAAAAACGATAAAAAAGCGACAATTGGCCAGCCAGTAACAACGGAAGCGTCACATTTAATTACAGGAGCAATACAGTAGGCTTCCAGGTGGATCTTAACAAAAGTTGGATATGGCGTGGGCGTGGCTCGCCTACTTTTGTAAAAATATCATGTTGATTTGGAAAATTTGGTTCACAATATTTTCGATCTTTCGAATTCTATCGCCTTCTTTCAATTTAGAATACCTAACTCAAGCATCAATAAAAGTATCAAAAAGTACTCGTAATTTTTTCTACTGATGATATATGTCAAATCTGTGTCAAAATTAGTCACAATTTGAGAATCTTCGTCCGTCCAGTTGTCCTTGTATCTTTGTGTATATATAGGAGAGTATGTGATATTTATTTAAACAGAATTATGTGGGTAAGTATTTATATTTCAGCACAGTGGGATTTGGAGCCAACAATGATTGATTCGGCTCACACTTTCTCCTGGGCCTCAAATATCGAATACGTTGAATTTCGACCATTCAACTGAGATCACATACAATTACACATTAATATTATATCTGGTGGAATGCAATTTGAAGTCAAACATGGATCAAATAGTTCCATACGTCCCACTAGTACATATATATCATATAAAGTATTTATTTCAAACTATCATAATTTATTTTATTTCTTTTTTGTTGAACTCCTATTTATATATTTAATGAAGATGGGCACATAATTCTAGCTTATAGCTAAATTCAAATCTTAGAAAACTACTAAAGTATGGATACTAAATTATATTGCGAACTTCGAACTTATTATTAATTTTCAAACGATTTCTTTTTATAGTCGGTTGGCAACTCTATGAATCCACATTGTTATAATTAGCCTTTAATATGAACCTTCAAACTTAATGCTTTCAAATTAACGCAAAAATGCTATAAATGGACAATTTTTATATCCCTTTTAAGTTAGAGTTCAAAAAAGTTTTTCCAAAATAAGCAATGCCATACCCACTTTTAACATTTTGAGGCATTTTGGTTTTATGGAGTTAATTTCATCACCAGATGAAGTTCGATATATATTATGTACATATATTGTATAATATTATATATGTTAAATGAGGTATCTTGGTCCAACTTGACTGTTAATCGTAAACGTCAAACATTAGCGTACGTCCTCATTATAATGATCCGTGAACATATGCACTTACATAAATCAGCGAGTTCTCTCTTATCTTAGTTCCTCCGTTTATTATTGCTTTACAAACGAGTGACTGACGTTTCCACGAATAAATTCACTTTTTCAATGTGCAATCAATTTAATTTCAAAAAAATGTGCATGAATATTTCCGATTCAACAGGTTGATTGCAAATAAATTATGCAAAATGAGTAGGCGAAAGAGACGAGATGGAATTAAGTTCGTGGTATTTGCAATTTACATTTGATTGGGGAACTGAAAGTATCACTGTCAATCGTGATGTTGGCATAAGTGTCATATTGAATTACAAACATCATATGCTTGATCTTCCTCGTCATAATCAACGCCACGTCACAATCGGTGAGCATTTCAATAACAAAGAGAAATACAATAAATACTTAAAAGTGCACTCAAGTGGCGGTAAGTGTTTGAGTTCGTGTTGCAACAACAATGCGCACTGCTTGATGAGACACAGCTAAGTGATGACATCATTAAAACTGATGTGTTATCGTCATCCTCACTAGCGACGGCCAGCAACCAAGTTGCCAACCGGCCATACCATAAGAAAAACCACATCAAGTTTGTTGTGCTCATATGAATAATCTGAGAGCTCATTGTGGTTAGTAGTTGACGATGCAAGCGGTTAACATGTATGGATGAGGCTGACGTTGTAGTTGTCAATGTGCATGCTCAACCGCATAGTCAGTACTTTTGCAATGAAATGTAAAGTTAAGGACTAGAGTTTGAACTCATGTTGTTGATTTTCAGACACACCAAATTTTTCCTAACTAAAATAATAACTAATAATGATCGGAAAGCCATCTTGAAGACAAAGTTTGCATTATGGAATTGTCAGGGCTGACGAAAATATTATAGCGCGAGGTCGAGACGATGCACTTATGGAGCTCTTTTAATGAAAGGCCGGATCTGAGCCTGTATGTGAAATTTATGTTTAATTGGTACTGATATATCATTCATTAGAGACCACAATTAACATCCACTCACTAAGCGTATCTGAATACGGTCCATATAAATATGAAATATTTCTGAAGTAGCTAAGGAAGAAGAGCAAAACTATTTAAATTGAGACCACTGAAAGGAGCACATTTTCTCATTTCAGATTAGAATACTTAGTAAGTAATGCTCGCAATCAGAATGTTTAGTTAGTTTTGCTATAGCCAATGGCCAACTAGTTTCACCTTTGTGTTTAGTTTCATCTTTTTCATGCCGCGTTTGTTGCATCTAATCTAGCCTATGAATTCCGCTGAAAATTTCAACAAATTTTTACGAAATTCGACATTCGAAGTTATATACCACGGAAAAATATTATAAGCAGCTCCTCAGCAGTTATTTGAAAGTCCTTTTTTCCTTACATACTAATCTTCATACTGTAGTTCTACCTTAACCCATTCAGCTTCGGCCGTCGCAACATTATTGCTGGAAAGTCAAGGTAAGCTTGATGGCACTTTCATGCGTCCCGTAAATGAATTATAGCTTCCTAATAAGATCCTAACTTAACATAAAGAGTAGATAACGATGGCTTTATTCATTTGGCTTTATTCAAGTAAATGCAAACTAGTACCCCGCCGAAAGGGGTTAGATTCCTGTTTTCCTGTTCCTGTCCGAAAGTATCTCGCGTTATTCTGGGATCTCACGTATTTCCCATCAGCACTGGTCTATGTTTGCTCAGTGTGTGTGCATTCCTACATACTTAACAGCTCGTAAATACACTTGTGTGATCATATGTACAGTTAACCTTAAAAAATCCGACAACGCAATCAACCAGTTGCTTACTGCTATAACGGTAAGTGCGTTAGCGTACATACTTATGAATATGGACGGACAATCAATCAATTGGCGTGTAAATGGCAACAGGTTATTTTTTCTTGCTTTTGTTTTTGTATCTGCCAGAATGCTTGTGCCATGAGCATTGACATTCCGCATCAACTTTTCCTCTCGTAATTGTGTTTTAAAAATGTTCAATTTTTTTGCCTCGCTGTTTCACATTTACCGGCTTTAATTTGCCAGTTATTTCTGCACTCAATGCTCGACATTTTTTCTTCACTCATTGTGTTTCTGTGTTTCTCTCACTTGTCTCCTTATCCATACTGGAAATTGTGATTTCATTAGGTTGCTGTGTTACGATGAATTTCGCAACTGCAATTGAAAGACTGACAGGCATGGCTTTCAAGGTGCAACAGCACAGCACAGTCAAGGTCCTCGCATTTGCACATCTCCCGAGAGTAGTTATTTTTTTCTTTTTCCTTTTTTTCATATCTTTTGTCTGCATAACGATATGAAAATTCGTTTTATTTTACATAATTTCCACTCTGTTCGCTTTTTTCTTCGACACATTTCCTATGAAAGTTTTAATTGAATCCAACATGAACGGATTAGGAAAAAAGGCAGCAATCACTCGAAGGGCATTTAAACATTTCAGTTTTTTTTTATACTTATGGATCGAATCGAAAGAACTTTGACGGTAGATTCTTTGTACCAATTCTGTACCTGTTACTCAGCCTAAGAACACTTGAACCCTTTTACTCTACCGAATCCTTTTACAGATTCGGTATATTTTGTTTTTATATTTTTTATAACCTCGTTTTCGAGACAGTTCTCGGTTCCACCTTCATCGGTTTTATAGGTATTGATAACTGGTACGAACAATTGCTCTCTCTGAAAATTTTCTATTGTTTCCTTATTTTCATGCACGTTCAACAGGGATCATGAAATTGTAGACAACAATTTTTTTCTTCCACTTCCAAAAGTGTTGCTTACTGCAAAGATGACAACACGTCAGGCTATAATCGAACTTTCTGACTTGAAGTTGAAGAAACTATGCGAGAAAGGCTCTCTGATTTTTGGTATACATAATTCAAATACTCAAATATGCAGGTAATTGCCGTTGTACGAAAATTACATATAACCGATCTTTTTAAGATCTTCGATATTAAAAAAAAAAATTACGTAACTGTCAAGAAAATTGTTCTTGAAAAAGAACGAATTGCAAAAGCCTCAATTTTTCAATGTGGGAGTTTAACGCAACTAAACGTTTTAATGTCATTTTCAATACCCCGATGCTACCATTAGGTATTTCTTTGTGAGACTGCTTGAGCTTTAACCCCAAACGTTCATTGTAAGGTAATTTAAGATCCCATGTATAGTATATAGTTGCGGTATTTCAATTTGTTTAAAAATTGTTTCGAAGATTTGAAATTCAGTGAAAACCAGATTTATCTGGCTCTATCGAAAAAATCGGGTTTTACCGTTCTTAAGCTGCATTATTGTTGGTTTCAGTCACCTTTGAAGAGTGTCGTATTCAAGTTTGTGGAAAGCACATGGGTTCGTAGTTGGACCCGAGAATCTCTTTATGGGAACAGTTTTCTTCAAACAACAGTCACCCAATTGTAGACCATTTCCAGATTTTAATGGGTCAGATATTAGGTTAGGATAATAGGTTAAGTTGTAGTGTGAATCGAACGAATTCGGCTCAAAACTTTTTGGTCCTTTGCTAAACCAACCGTCTGCTAAATAAGCAGACGGATGTAAAGAAATATAGACGTTAACTACACCCTTTACAAAGGTGTCTTATCACAAATTTAATTTTATGTTATGTTTTCGATACCTTTCCTTTCGTATACGCAAAAACTTTTGCTAACTGCAAATTGAAACTGTTTAAAATTAGAGTTTTTCACCTTAGCCTCGTTCTTAACAGACAGCACTATTGTTAAAAAAATTTTTTTGACTATCACGACCTATAATATCTCTTTGGTTTCTGTTGACATATTTTACAAATATTTGATAAATAGAGATTATTTGTCGAAAATATGGTTTTACTAGAAATATGACGTGACATAAAAAGAGCATGAGTCTTAAATTTACCAAAGAATTCAAAAATTTCTCGTTTACCTTGACAGGTTTAAATAAATACTGTCTGAAAAAAATTTAGATTTAATAGTTATTTATGTATTGATATGCCGGTTGAAAAAACTATTGTGTTTCATTTTCATTGAAAAGAGCGAATAAAATTTTGGGGCTTGTAGAGCATAAATGTTTCTTAAAGAGTCTTCGAGAATACTGGAAGGTGGATAGACCTTAATCCAGGTTTGAATGGAAAAAATAAAGACAACGACAATAAATATGTGCATTCATGCATATATCATTCATTAAAGATATGGCAACAACATATTCAAAATTGGCTAAGCTAGGGGATCATAATATTTCTGCTAAAGCAATTTTCTTAAAAACTTCTCATAACTTGCCACATAAATAGCAAAAGTAGGAATGAGCGTTTGAGGTTGAAAATTATGAAATTGTTTATATAATGACCAAGAAAGCTGTGAGAACTGAGCCGAACATGATCGACTAAAAGCAAGTCTATTGACCAGAACTCAGTTGGAATAACTAGATCTATATCCGAAACATTTGATAAAACACGGCGACTTGCAGTGTAATTGCTTCAACCCAATGAACCTAATGAAGAGGAGTGAAATAAAGCGAACTGCTTTAGAACTTCCCTCTAAAATGAAAAGCATTTAGCTTATTTGATACGTGATTCCCACATATGTCAAGACAGAACTTTGGACCGAAAAAAACTACTTAAAAATATAGTTTATATAAAAAAGCACATACTCCACAAGTCTCTTATAATATCCTGCCCCATATATCACATAGAAATGGCAACGACGACAACAGCAAATGAGGCAGTTCCAGGAGTGCTCTAGAGAAGAGAAGGTGGCTTTAAACAAAGCCACCTGTTTGTGGCAGTGGTAGAGAAAGAGAATTGCATTGCCGTATTTTGTAAAGATTTTGTTCGAAATTCCACCTTATTAAAATTTTTAATAACGGAATATAAAGTTAGTGTTTCCCTCTTAAATCGGTGTCTTTAATAGCAACTTTAACCACAAGCATCTAGTAGTTAACCACAACTCATCTATAAACGTTCCCCTCATTTCTGGCATTAGCAATATTTTGTCAAATCAATTCTGCCCTCCCATATACTCACGCACGCATACACACGGTCTAATGCTGTCAAAAAGTTCTCATTGTTTACATTGTCACAATTAATGGTTTCGCTTCCATGAATTCAAAGTCACAAGAAAAGAAAGTCACAAAACTAAAATGTAATGAAATGAAATTGAATGGGGAGAGTAGTGAGGGGTAACGAAATGAAATGGAATAGTTAAACAAAGAGGCACTTTTTGTGACTACCACAATAAAAACAACAGCAACAGCAACAGCAAAAAAAGTTTTACCCGAAAAATGGCGAATTTATTTGGCAACCGTATAAAAGGCCAACCAACTGCTATAGCACACGTTGTTGTTGTAATTGTTATGCGAATAAAACGGTTTGTTGTTATTGTTGCTATTCGATTTGATGCAGCTGCTTTGAATACACTTCTGCTTAAGAGAACTTTTCCAACTTTTATATCCTCTTTGCATTTGTTCCTTCGTTGCTTATTCACTTGATTTAATTCTGAGACAAGCAAAATCCTATAGTGGTTGGTGGTGGATGAAGAAGAATAAACATAAAAGTAATGGCACTGAATTCTGTCGCATATGCAAATTCTTCGTTATTGAACGCAATTTAAAATGTGTCGAAGATGCGTCTTTGATTTGAAGGATTGAGTGGCGTGCAAAGTAAACATGGTTAAAGATAGAGAGTAATCCTTCAGCGCTTAGCGAAGCAGCGTTGTGTTATTTGGAAGAATTGTGTTGCCTCATCTTTATTTTCAGTTTCATTAATTAATTTTTGAGGTTTCTGTCCTTAAACTATTTTCATAAATGTAAATTGTAAGGGAAATATTTCAGGATATTGAAATAGACTATTGAGAGAGATCGCTACTTTTCAAATAATCGGACATTATTTTGACATGAGTCTAGTGAATTCTGAACTCAAGTAAAGAGTCATACTCATACTCATAAAAGCGTTAAGAAAAGTTTGTTGCATATAACGTGAGTTTTTGAAATAAATTACTTTGATTTTTAGTCGTTATTCCGATAGTGGTCTTTACCCCGCAATCTGCAAAAGTATACTGTTTAATATTACTGCTAGCATTAAAAGAGCAACCAATTTGGTAACGAAGCCCATTTCTAAAGTTGCGATTATGACATTGCTCAGTAAACACCTTATCAAAATATTATTGCTAGGACTACCTGAGTTCGGGTCTTGGTTTCTATACTCGAATACATGTATTTTTTAACAGAACTGTGGTATAAGCTATCTCCGATATACCTATGATATTATGTTGAAGTGTATAAGTCGACTTAAGCTTATGTAGGTATTTATATTTAAATTAAAAATTTGGAAATAATCTTTACCGCAATTCTAAGCTTTTAATATTAAGGTATTGCTTGAGACAAAACACAGCGTCAAGTATTTGATAAATCGGCAACTTCATTAGTTTCGTTTAACTTTCATTGAGTTTATTAAAACCTGTTATATCATCCACAGTGGCCTGCTTATTTGGATCAGGGATTCAAATATTTGATATACATTTTCTATACGAAGAATATCCATTAAATTTATTATGTCTAACTGACAAACTTGTGGGGGATAAGTTTTTCTCTTTAGAGATATCTCGGTTCTAGCGCCATCTATTGGAGTTTTATTATCCTTATGAACATTAGAAACCACTACTAAGACATGCTATACATTTCAGCTGAATAGATTTAGTAATTTTTTATTTTGATAACTTAGAAAACTCACTACTTGTCGAGATTGATTTGGGGTTATATGTATCAAAGGGATCAAAAGTACAAAACGATGTTCGATAGGTTTAATGTAAATATCTCAGATAAAATTATAACCACCATCAATCAAACTTAGAGGAAACATTTCTTTTTTAATTTAACATTTAATTGCTTGGTGTGAAAATGTGTTCAATCAGTTCAATCAGTTCAATAACAACGCTTACCCCGCATACAACATTTATACAGCAAACATGTGTGAGAATCGGTTCAAAAATTGGATAAGGTGCGTGGTACTGCCCACTTTTATGTAAATTTTTAAATCTCAGTTATTACTTTACAATTTAAGTACAATTACAATTTAAACAAAATTTGTTACATAATATACCGTTGACTTGCTTATAAAATAGCTCACCTTCCCATTTCAAGTGTGGCAGCTCTCACCCGAAAACAGTTGAAATCAGTGAAAGCAGTTGAAAGCAGAGAAAGAAATATTAAAAATATCAGCGCAATAAGAAAAATGTGAATGAACTCAATGAAGTAATTCAATTACCAGTTTCCCCCCGCTTTGAACGCAATAATTTATAATTAACAGTGAATTCTTACAAAAAATGGTGCAAATGGTGCAGGATGGGAAGCGCATAAGTAAAAAACGCATAATAATCAGCCAAACTGCTCAAACCGATTGGCTGCTTTCTTATAAATATTCATTAAATTGCGGCTACATGAACCAGCAAAAAGGTATAAACGCCATTTATCGCATGCAATAAATATTTGAATAAAATATTAGTCACTGCTATATTTTCTACGCACTTCATAGAGTCCTTTAAGGTCAGCTTTGCTTTACCCTCATTGCGCGTTCTCAGCTTACTCACTAAACTTATGGGAGCGCTGAATTGGTTTTCTGCTCTCTTTCGTGCAGTTCTCACTGCTAATGCTTGTTTGCAGCGTAAGTGTCCGGTTTAGCATTGATTGTGGTAATTCCAGGAGTCTAGAATGTTATTATGTTATAATGTGGTCTGTGCAGAATTCTTTGGGGGACAACATTTAGGGATATGGAAAAATATGTATGTGCGTATTCTCTTGTTTACATTCAATGTTGATACATATGTTGTATATAGATGTGTCTGTATGCATTTCAAATGTTGTTGGTTTTTGAACTTGTATGTGAGGAAAGCACATCCGTATCCTTTTTACACTATAATTTACTTTTGCGCTTTTCCTACCATCACGTATTTGAGTAGCAAAACATTTCTTTTACGGATTAAACACTGATGCAGTTGGTTACCTAAGCTAATCCTTTCGTTTGATGTTTTCTTAATTAACTTAAATACTTGTAGATATAAAAAGATAATATTGGCACACATGTCCTCTTTCGAGACATGTGTTTCGCATGTATGGGTTTATTTTAAAACTGAGAATTTGAGAAGTCAGAGATGTAATAAGTATATGCTCACTTCAAAGTGTTTGATCCAGTCGTCCGAAATTTGTTATTATTTGCTTATATTTGTTTTATTATAGGAATAGAACTTAATAGGTTCCTGGAATTTTCTAAAAATAAAACTTTGTTTCAGTGATTACTTCTGTATTTGTAGAATTCCTTGATGTTTTGACAGAATAGTTTTGTTTACATAGCGGATAATTTTAGAGCTACAAAATAATTGATATAGATTCTCGAATGAACTGTCCATGTAATTAGACTGAAAAACTACGTTCAAAGAACAATCTGGCACTGATTTAATGCAATAAGAATGATTTTTTGCGCCGATTTATGACTATAGACTAAACATGGATTCATTTTACATAGCTGAGTCCAATTGGTGGTCGGCTGAATAGTTGTTACTTGATGAAAGTCGTGAAAAGCGCCTGAAAACATGGCAGTCAGCAAGGTTTAGTCAGTATTTTTTGGGATTCTATGAAATTATTTTCATCGACTATATCGAGTATGGTAAAACAACAATTGAACAATATATTATTACAAAGCGTTATTGGATCGCTTGAATTGGACCTTGGACTAGAAATGGTAGCGTGTAGTCAATAACTTCCCCTAAGATTCAAATAACGATTTTTTGTATTTCTATAGTGTCATTCTTCATAGGGCTGTTTATGGATCTGTGGTTAAATTATGTAGAAAGTCTACAGAATAAACACTCCTCTTTTTTACTCGAATCTCATTTGTTCTATTTAATAGGTGTCACTGTTCTTCTATTTAAATTAATTTTAATATTTTTCAGGTATATATATAGAAATAGTGATCCATTAGTTGAAGCTGCAGTGAATCTAGTGATTCTTGGAAGAAGTTATATCACATTTCTTTCCATTATAAAGACTACGAAAAGCTCCTTAGAAAAGTTTAACATTTTCAGTAGAGGCTCACAATTTTATAGTATTTATAAGATTATGAACACAACAATACAAGTTAGCACAAAGCTTGAACAAGTGTTCGGGTGCCGTTGGGACACTAAGGGTCACTTGTAGCAAATTCCTTATTGATGTTACAGGGCGTAACAGCTAAACTCATCTTTCTGTAAACCTTAACATTTTGATTCCAAAGCTCTGATCTGTGAGATCAATACTTATTGTGTATTTTGAATGGAGGGCAAGAATTAGTAGTCTCGTTGAATATATATATTATTACTCCACGTGGACTGTTATACCAGTCTACCCTCTCAAATAAGACACTAGACGGCGTGCTTCACTGAAAAGCTTATTTGGAAGATCTCTATCTCTCTCTCGTGAAAAAGAACATTAGAAATAGATAAACATCATTGTTCAAAATATAAATATATATGTATATCTAATATATCTGTCTTTCTTTCGAAAATCGATTTCACATATGTCTCAGAAAGGAATACATCTAGATACTTTTATGATAAATAAGATTAAAATTCAAAATAAAATCGTTCAAAGCCAAAAGTGCACAATTCAGCTACAAACATGTGAACCCCGGAATAGAGAGAAAATCTACATAATTGGCCACAACCGCAATGCAACAACAACGAAAAGCAAAAACAACGCAACATAACAACAACTATTTAAGCTCTCAAATACAAACCACAAATGCAACAATTACAACAATGCAAAACAACATTACATACAAAAGCAACAAAAACAAAGGATGCAACTTTACCGCAAGACAGACATTGTGCTAATTGACTGCAAAATATTCCTAGAGTATCTGAATGATACCAAACCTAGAGAGAGGAGACCCGTTTTGGACTTTTCCATGTATGTATGTATGTATATGTATATATATACATGCTAGAACAGGTTGGCGCTTTGAGCTTCGTATGGATAAATTGATATCATCGATATGTATTCTCTTGTCCTTGATAAAAATCATGTATTCAATTTTGTTGTTTCATAACATTTTGCAAAATGTCAACATTATCGGGATGTCCTATCAACAAGTATGTTGTTACTTACCAAGCTCTTAGACAGATATTTATTTAATAATATCTTATTTGATGCATTATTTGCATTACCCTGAAGCCTTAGTTTGTAAAGAATCTTTGAGTTGGAACAGCTCGGTTCTTACAAGATGTTTTATTCGAATCATTTTCAAAATAAGCCAAAATTTGGATTTAGATTTCATGGTCGACTTCTGTGATGTCGCAGACTTCTACCATTAAGCTATAATCGGAAATTTGGCCGGCCTTATTACTCGAATAATCTGCACCAACGCTGTTCTAATCTCTATAAGTCCTGCTTGTCATAACAAACGACTAAAATGCCAGCTAGCAGATCTGTGAGATTATGAATATAAATTGTATACCAACCCAAATACAATTCTGACTCCGCAATGGAAGAAGACTTCATCTCTTAAATAAATACCCAACAACCACACCAAGTTTGTTGAAAAGATTGTAGCAACAGTTGTTACGTCATCTTATTAAAGTGCATTTACTTTGAGCTTTATTAAGATGTGGTAGAAACTCCAATTATTGTGCAATAGAAAAATATGTTGTTAAAAGGCTAGTGAAAGTAGCTATATACTAACTCGGTAAGGACGAATAAAAGCTTTTTGAAATGCAGTATCTAGTTGATTAATACTGCTGCTCTGTCTCGTTGTATCTTGGAAGATTGGAAGGTTCGATATAGATCTGTAGCATAACCAGCAGCTAATTTATGGAGATATACTTGCTATTAGCTTCTCCTCTTAAGGCAACCATTATGTTAGGCTAGTGCCTTGCTTCAGCTTTTTATTAGTAGATCTTTTATTCCTCTCTTTTTGGCTGCCACTTTTTTTTTTGTTGTAGTGGCAGATAATTAATAAATTTGACCACTTTTATCATACCATCATACATAGGTAAATATGAATAATATAATATATATAAATATATATAATATATAACTATATATAATATAACAAAATATATATATAATATATAATATAAAACTGTATTAAGACTATATATACAACTCCACCTTTTCCGGCTTTTGTTGAAATTGGTTGAATTGGCATTGGTTGAATTGGCATGGAAACTCACTGACTTATCTAACTACCCTTGTAAAAACTGTAACTAAAGGGTGAATAGTAAAATGTTTCCTACAAAAGTTTCGTGTTCGTGATCATACTTCATTTTTTATGTCTCATATTTTTTGTGATATCTTCTATATTTTTTTGCAGTTGATGAATTATTAGCCAAAACTCAGTATGACAGAAACCGCAAAAAGAGTTTACAGCTAGTTAAAGCCTGCAAATAATGCCATGTAGAACGTGCACAATAGCTGAACTTTCTGCAAAGTTGAAATGTGAATAAATGTTTTTGCGAATTTCTTCCTAAAAGCGACAGACCTTAGAAGAAGAACATAAGAATTTGAGGTACAAACGAGTCCTTCAAATAATACGCACCAATAAACTTTCCAATATTTTGTATAGAATGCACAAGTTATCGGAATACAAAAGTTATCGGTTGCTGTATATTCCCACAACAGTCGGCTAATTGTAAACGGAACGGACGCGGAGTTTTACCGGCCAAGGGTTGTCAACTCGACAGCATTTCTCAAAACTATTTGGGAATGCCTAGGAAAAATATGAAAATAGCGACTGCTTTCCATGGACCATGCCTTACCGTCGAATTTAATACTGAATTAAGAAAAAATTATATAAAATTTCATGAAGAACATAACAAATAGCAGCATAGCAGCAAAATATATATATTTTTTTGTTATTTCGGTGGTCAAGCATAAACGCAATCTCACAGTTTGTTGACCTCTGTCAATTATTAGCTGTTAGTTGACAGATTCGGGGCTTCATTCGAAATTACAGAACCTAAAGTTTCAAAAAGAGTAATTGACTTTTCAAGTTGTCCTCGTACTTTGGTCTACTTTCTCGTTTGTTAACTTTTTTCTTTGCTTCCTTTATTGTGTTTATGCATGTTGCAAAGCGAAATCAAATGGATGCACCAACTTGAATTCGAGCACACAAAGTGAAAGATATTCTACAAAGACTCACAACCACATACGCACACGCACATGCATATATCAAACTTGACAACAACGACAACGGTGTACTCAACACACTGCACGTACAACACATCCCTACGCCTGGATAACAATGACCCTAAAGCAAAGGGAACCACTAGACGCCATGCAATTTCAACAACTTTCTGGAACTTTTTTTGTTTTTTGTTTTTGTTGATACATGGCAGCAGCGCTATCTTTGTGCCGATGAATGACAAGTCGGCCGCCACACCCACAAATACTTTAGCTGCGCGCTGGATGACGCTGACATGCAACCTCGCGTACGCGTCATTGTACCGACCATAGTTAGCTCACTTGCTGCCGGTGGATGGACTGGCTGTATGCCTTAGAGGCAGCATGTTTGTCTCGCTGACAGGCCCTGTGCTCCGCACTTGTTTCGCTGCCTTGGTTGTTGTTGTTGTTGTTGTTGTTGTATTTTTGGTGAGACTGCACGCTTGCATGTCTGTCCATTCAGCTGGCTGACAGTGGTAGCCACCTAAAGGAGATAGCGTCTGCTTTTCGTGGTTTTTCGCCTAAAAGCGCACCTCGCCTGTCAAACAACTCCCTCAACTGTGCGCCCACCACAAGCCATTAAAGGAACAACGATAGTACTCGTACAAGTTTGGTAGTGAAAAAATAAACAAGTCTGCGTACAAATATACAGAGTACAGTTTAAGCTGCAACAACATCAATGACAGTAAATTTTGTATGGCGAAACTTTTTCTGCTACAACTTAACAACTTTTATCATATTTATGGCTAATGCAAAGTATTTGACTCGGTCGAGCTCTGGGCTAATCATGTCTGCGTGTGTAGACGTGGAAGTCATTACTTTCCAAGCAGCTAAATATGCCGCTATTTTTCTCTCGAATTAGTGCCGATTTCCGAGAAATTTCATTCAGTTAATCAAAGTAAAAATCATTTCTAAAGTTAGAAGTTCTCTGTATATTTTGAAGGTTCGTTTTATTTGATTTGACTGGGGGAGAATTCGAGGGTTCTAGTGACATGTTATAAGATTGAGCGTTCACATTAAACAGTATGGGTAATTATCCCTTATGATAGAAATTCAGCATACGAAATGTATATTAATGAAGTAAGTAACAGAAGTGTGGAATCACAGTGGTCTCCATATACAGTAGTTGGCTCCAGAAAAGATATGGACCGATTTTTACCATTTTTTAATTTTTTAATTTTTTTAATTTTGCATAATGTGTAATACAAATGCTGCGAACTGCCAATTTCCGTCAAACGTTATCGCTTCCACGTCCCAGGTCCAATTTTTCAAATTATGTGAGACTGCTATATTATGCCTAATATTAAATTTAATGTTTAAAACATTGTGCGTTAAATATTTATCTCCGCTTTATCAAAATCCAATTCAGTAGATTAATTGGTGACCGAGTTACAGTACTTCATGTTATATCAAACAATGTCATTTAAAAACTTAAAACTCTTACGAGGGCGGCCCGATAATGAATCCCCACCACCCGGTCCCCACCACCCGATAACACCACTATTGCAAGAGAAATTTACTATCGTTTAAAAGATTTTCGTTGTTGTTGTAGCAGCAGAAATTATGCCTGAAACAATTTTGAGGAATGCTGCCGAATTAACAGTCCTTGACCGTAAGAAATCCGTCGTCCGTTCCTATTATGTAGATCCGATTGTCGTGGGAACGGTACATTACATTCTCCTAAATGATCACTATCCAAATTTCAGCGGAATCGAAATCGTCTTTTATTGCTTTGACCGTGTGTGGAAGCGGGGGTGTTCGCAGATTTTAGAAAATGGAGATGTCCCAAAAACGTCTACCAAAAAAAAAAATCAAAACACCGGACGCTAATTTACGAGTTAACAATTTAGTTTGTAGTGAAGACCACCAAGCTCTTTAAAAACTTATTTTTATGAAACCAGAAGCAAGCTGAGATTTGGAAAAGTGGCCAAGTAGCTTAAATATACAAGCACTCATCGTTTAACATGCCATCATGTTCCTGTACTTAAAATTTCCACTTTCCATCAACTCTCATTTCGCTACTAACAAACAACAAAAACAAGAATGGAGTACACAAAGCTTGAAAAAGTTCCGCAAGGCAATTTCAAAGCGATATCATCTAGACTTGTAGAAAAATAAAATAACTAACATGAACATTGATACTCTGACAATCACTTCAGTGGAACAGTCGCATTGCGGACTCTACGCTGCAGTCGAAGTTCTCTACACGGATGGGATCGATGTTAGCCGGATGAGCGGTAAGCACGTAGGAAATATGCACACACGTGCATATACATAGCTTTGTTTCCATGTAAGTTTGTATCTATGCCCCATATGAACGCATATATAGAGAAATCTGATGTTTGTAAAAAATAAAAAACTATTATTTTCCAATACCATATCCAATTGGGTCGGGCAATCCGAAATGTGGAATGAAGACAAAAAGTTGTAATAGAAAAGTTAAAATAGTCTGTAACTAAACAATTTTAAAACCATGTAGTTTCGCTAGGACGAACACAAACATATGTATGCGTACATACATGTATGCAAACAAATATTTAACTAGAAAAGTGATATGAGTAAGTAGTTAAAATTGGAACTAGTATACTTTTCCACTTTTGACCCAAAATCAGATAGAACTGTTCTAGTTACATGTTACACAGTTCAATTACCGTAAGTTTTCACTTTGTTGTATAGACTTTAAAAATGTAATGTAGAAGCGAAAAAAAACTATAATTGCATTGATTTTCGATGCAATAACATGTATTCCAATACCAACTTATATGTATGTAAATACCTGCACACGTCGTATAAAACCTCAATGCGGTAAACAATTGAACATAAGTTGGTTGATTGCGTGCTATGCGCTCATACTGAGACGATTGAGTTTTAACTTCGACTCCACCTATTTAAAGTGGGCGTAAATTGAGCGCAAGCACTGTTATTTACCAACTGAAAATTGAGTGTTCGTTTAATTACAATGACTTAAACACAAGCCCACTTGATTCTTTAATTGAAAACGCCAAATTTTAAATTGAACGATAAATTCAACAATGCAATTTGAATAGCAACTACGCTATATTTATTTGTGAATTCAATTTTAGTCCTTTTTCAGTGCATTTTCAAATCTTCGATTATTCCGAAAACCCAAAAACTTTGAGGTTGCCCGCTTCACGTCTTCGATCGTTGCCATCTTTGTCATCGCATGCATAAGCGAGTAAATATTGCTTCGGATGCCATGCCACTGTGAAAGTTGCAGCATCTACAGTTACATCAGCAACTTTTTCGCCCGTCTCCGTGTGCGCTATATCGATTAGCAAATCTTCGCTAGCCGATGCCAAGAGTTTACCGTCGTGACTAAAGGATATCGTACGTACTGGCCAATCCAAACGTGATAGCACGCGCAAACAGGCTAACTCGTTTGCATCCCAAAGTGAGACGAGCGCGTCAGCAGAACCGGTAGCAAAATATTTACCTGTCACAAAAGAAAACAGAATTATTGTTATTGTAAACCGAAGCTTTCTTAATTTAAGCATTACCTGTTGGATCAAATTCAATGCAAATGCAAGTAGCAGGATGTGCCTTCAGCACGTGCTGCAATTCCAGACTAGGATAGCTTAAGATATGCACACAACCCATGCCGTTTGTTAAGAAAAACAGATCACTCGTATTATTCCATGCAATTTCATTAACCTACAAGAGAAATGTATTAGTTATTAAACAAATCAGCAGTAACAAATTGCAGCACCTTACTTCAAAATTAAACTGTTCCTCAGCACGTATTTTATTTGTGCGGGTATCAATGAATGTCACCAAGTCTTCTTTATTACCAACTGCTATAGTTTTGCCATCAGGTGACCATGTGATATTTATATTTTCACCTTTAGTATTCGTAACGGTGGAGCACTTGCCAGCACGTATGTCCCAAATGCGCACAGTTTTATCACCACTAGCTGTGCTGAGCAGGTCTGGGTTTGTTGCATGCCAACAAAGCTGGTCCACAGAACCGGTATGGCCGCGATAAGTATTCTCTTTACTCTGCGTTTGATTTCGCACAAAGTTATTTTAAAATTGAATATATATATAACATAATCAATTATACACATACCACACGATCGCGTTCAAGCGTATAAACCGCAACTGTTTTGTCAAATGAACCAGAAGCCAAACGTCTACCATCACAACTCCAGCCAACAGAATGTACCTATTTATTAAAGTTCGATTCATATATTGAAAAATTATAGGCTATTTTGGCAGTTTCTTAAAAATGTTTTTATATCCATAGTTTACCTTCGATGTGTGCGCCTTTTGCTCCCGAATTTTGCCATGTGTTTTGAAGTATGTTTTCAAATCCTCTAAAGCCATATTTGTTTGTCCCATATTTTATGCAATTAAATTGTTCTTTAGCAACAAAAATAAGAGGCTATCTATATTAAATTCTTGCTGGTTTAATTAACTTCTAAAATGCCGCAACAGATGTAAACAAAACAGCATTTGATAGTATGCTTGTTCTTTATATAACTGCTCAACATTCACAATTACGTCCAACAATTGCAAAAATATTGGGAATGAATTTAGGAATGAATTAGAAAAAGTACGAAAGTTTAAAAGCCACAATATTCAAATTGAAGAGTACGTCTGAGAGACTCCTATGTAATGGAACTTAAAAGATAGATTTCTTATTTACTAACAGTTCGTCTTTATGGTTTGAAGCTGAATTAATCACAGCATTCAATAGCTAAGAAAATGCAAGTATTTTGCAATTTCCTCTCATAATTGTCCGATGGTGACATCAGTTGCTCTCTTACTTTAACTTACCTGCATTAATACACTATATAAAGCTATATATAAGGATATGAGTCATACATTGAATAAAATCAAACTTAAAAATTCAGGTCGTTACCATGTTAGTCGTGTCTAATTAGATGGTATTAATGCGGCTTTATATCTACTCAAGGATGATCAACTTGGCAGTACTCCCAAAAACCATTTTTTGGTTGTTTTATTTTTTACAACAATATTAACTGAAGTTCCCCATAAATAAAAGTAGTAAAAATAGAATGTTTAGCGAGATCATTATAGATTAACAAGACCTTATATTTTTTAATTATATTTTAAGTTTGGATATATACGGAACATTTTTTATAATCATACTTTTAAATGTTTCATTTTATTATTGAAGTGTGTTTTGCTCTTTATGTGCATTTGTTTTCTGTATAAATCTATTGGCATTTTGTAAAATTTTACATATTAAATTTAAAATTGTTCCACAAAATTTATAATCTTAACAAATATTGACAGAGAATGAATTAAAAATCGCGTAAGTTTTAAAAATGACTACAGTGACAACTATTTAAAATTAGCTAAAATAAGCGTAAATGCGTACAACTACTGCATAAGTTTTTGTCTGCGTTTTATATATATATATATGTATAAAGAAAATAAATTATATTAAACTGCGAAATTATATTCTCACCCTTTTAGAATAGCTTCACCTAAATTACGGGTATATCCTTTACTATACATTGCCTTAAAAGTAAATTCCCTAAACAAACTTTTAACAATTAGTTCGCATATATTCCATGTAGTTTGCCATTCTCCTACGTTCTAATTATTAATAATGTCTAGAATAAACGTTTTTGCACAATATAAAAGACACAAGCCAGGAAAAATGCAAATGCAAAGAATAGCAACATCTTATCTGTACACTCACGACGTCCATATTTCTTTAATAGCTTTCCAGACTGCGAAATCGAACCGGCTGTGTTTTGTAGTTCATCCCGTGTCGATTCTACATTTTGTGATGACGCTACCAAAGTTTCCAATGTAACAGCACTCTTTTGGGTTGTTTCTGAGAGATGTCGTGATATGGCAAGCATTTTCTCTGTTACATTGTTCTCCTGTGATACTAAGCTACCACGATTGTGACGTGATGCCCCGCCAGTTGTTCTTTGACGCAAATCACTTTCACCCGTTATAGCCATTAGCTCCTCTCGATTAGCCTTCTCAATTTCTATGCGTGTTGAAATATTGGCTTTACGAAAAGCTTGTAATGTCTTCGAAAATTGATCTCTGTGTGAGTCCACCTCTTTGCACAACTCAGCATCACCAGTATCTCGCGCCCAATCATCGAGGTGTTGTATACTTTTACGCAAGGCGGCCAGTTTAGCACGGCCTGCTTCATTTAACGCCTCCAATTCATGAATACTGCCACGATATGTTAATATATCCTTAAAATATAAGGAGTCTTAATAAATCCAATATACGTGTACTTTGAACCAACATACCTGTATTATCGCTTTGACCTGCAAATTGTTATCAATCAAATCTTGCCGTATTGATTGTAATGTATACTTTTGCATATCCATTTCTATTAAATTCTCTGTGTTTGTTGGATTATTTTATTACTTATATTATTATTACTTGATGCAGACATTAATTAATTGCACAAAATTTTGCTGCAGCTTCTTCTTCTTGGTAATAAGTGTGGCATTCACAATAGTCAGAGTGTTGTGTTATAACTAGAATTTATGCTGGCATAAATACTGGTTTCTGTATATTAATCTTTATTTCACTTACAGAATTAATCATTTTAGGAAAATAATTACATTTATGGTTGGGAGTATTTTAAATATATAGTTTTTTATCATCAAAATTAGTTACTTTGGAAAATACTGTTATAAAATGTAGCATGATTTTAAGGTGAACATATTATTTGCTTACAATATGTCCAATTTCCGTCAAGAGATATTTCCTTACCGATTTCTAGATCAGTTTTGAATAAGTATCAGTAAAAATGTAAAAATTACTCTAAATTCCGTCTATACATACCATCTATGTGAGTTAAACTTACGTACATATGCTGTATACATATCGATATACATATATGTATATGATATATAAAATGTGTTGTATACAAACAAAGGAAACATGCATGCTTCCACATTAAAATACTTAGCATTCTTAAAAGATGAAAAAAAAATTAACTTGCAGAAAGTATAATCAAAACAAAAGAGATTATTCGACATAGCGAGATACAAATAGGAGTGAACGCAAAATTCACCTAAAAATTGTGCCTTTATATACTCTCTCTCAGCACACAGAAAGCTAGATAGGCGCTTATGAGTTCTCAGTTTGCAATTTAGTTTCATTTTGATATACTCTTATTAAAGAATAAACATTTATAACGACTAAACTGTGCGCTATTCGCATAAGTCGACTTTTAGAAGACATTTTTAGTATCTTTAGTAGAAATTTCTTTCTAAATACTTATTGTATACAAAACCAAAAGTAATTGTTTTGATTTAATATTCAATATCAATAAAAATTATATACATGCAACGTATAATTGTCGATAACTCCCTGCTAGTTAGTTGAGGATCTAACGAGGTCAACGAAGGCCGTTATTGGAAGCAGAAGTTCTATCAATTTCTAATCAATCCTCTGGGTCCTGTGTTAACGAAAGTGGCCCAATTTTATATAGCAATTCCTTTCCTTTATCTGACTTTGTTGAAATCATGTGTGGGTCACCGCCCAAGTAACAATAACAACAAAAAGTTATTTCATTTTATACTTCATCTTAACTTAAACCCACCTAGCGGTAATCATGTATTTACCTAAGAAGATCACATATGATTTTATTATGATTATTAATAAATTATTATGAAGACAAGCATTTCTTGGTAACTTTAAAGAATTTGATATAAGAATTTATTACATTTACACATTTCAATTGCTATACTATTTTAGGGCTGGATGAATTTGCCTCTATGTAAAATTTTATAGTGGAAATCCTTTTTTTAGGAACAGCACCTGCTTAAGAAAACTTATTAAGCAGATAGCAGGTTTATTATTTTTCGTATTTCCATAACAAAAATTAAGCAATTATAATCAATACATTTTAAATTATCTGCTATATATTTTGAAGTGTTTCTAATAAAAAAAAAACATGCAACAAAAAATATATACATATTTAAAATTAACTGCGCCATTCACTTTCATATTATAAATTATACTTACTTTAGAATACATTTGCGAATTCCCACTTTCAAATCACCCATCATATCTGTTATTCTTAGTAGGTATCTTATCAAACGCTTAAGCTATCAGCTGCTCTAATATAGCCGTCAATATCGCTGGTAGCAGCAACGCCAAGTTAACTACGATGCCGCCTGAGATTATTGCGAGTGCGAATAGTGAAGGCAATTTTTGCCTTCGTATTTGTGTTTTACCGCTTAGCAAGCATTTGGCGTGAGATTTGGTGAGTTTGGCGTCGCCGAAAGTGGCTGAGTGGCTGAGTACTGTTTTGCTCTTTATGCTTTCTTGTTAATTCTGTACATGCATGCATCGACCAAATTTCAGCGTTGGAATTGGACTCAATCATTTCGTGCATTCATTTCAAAGTGTTCGGAAGCGTGGTGGCGCACTTGTCAAGTCGTAATTAAACAAATTTTTTTAAGCAACTGTTCGCTTTGACGTTGACGGCGCATACCTGCATACAAATCCATCCAAAGGGGGCATATCTTCACTAAGTATTGAAAATATTTTCCACATTCTCTATCTATTCCACTGCTGTTCTCACATTTATTGTTGCATATAGAGTGCACTGTTGTTAAACTAGTTTACTTTGCAGAAGTGACTGAAAAAATATATTTTTTTCAATTACAAGTTAAGCGCTTATTATACACTCACAAACAAAATAAAAGTGCAATAAATAATTGACGTGGCAATGCACATTGCAAAGACTAAACAAAGCTGTGTTACAAACATTTACCAAATGCTGGTAGCACCTACCCGCTTTGAACAAGTTAGACGAAAGAAGTAACAAAACAAAAGAAATGAAATACGGAAATAGAACAACAACGACTGCAAGTGCAAAATATGTAGCAGTTTTGATTTTGAAACAACGATGCTTTAGTGAAAAAATCGAAAATTATATAATTTTTTCTTACTTAAAATGTTTGAATTCTCTTGAGTTTCGGTCAAAAGAGACGCTTGAAGATGCTGAATGATGAATAAATCTTTAATTTTGAAAGTGTTAATCTTACAGCAAAGCTAAGCTCCAGGAAATCAATTGCGCTTAGATTGCATTGCATTGAATTGCCCACTCGCTAACCGTAATTTTTCCGTACACAATCAGCTAGTCTGCATGGCCTAAAGCATAAGGCGAACCGTGCTGGCATGTTTAAGTTGCACAAATGCACGTACGTACATATGTAAATACGTGTGCACAGTTCGGTAACCTTCGCTTGCAATTAAGAGCGAAAGTTCAAGTCGCCAATAAGAAAAAAAAAAAAACGATTACTTATAAAAAAAGAATGTAAAATTTGTTGAAAGTGAAGGAGCCATGAGTGCCTTTACTAGGTCAATAAGACAAAAGTGTTAATTTTTTTGCAATACTATACACATTTTATAAATGTAATTGTATGCTTTTCTGACAACCAAAATTTTTAACACAAAACAATACTCAATAAATTTGCCGAATAAGTTGGTTTGAATAATAGCAAATATTTGGTTGCAACCACCAGTTGGTCGCATGCACAAGGCATTCAATTGCTTTTTGTGTTTTTATATATGTAATTTTGAAGGAGTTTTTTTTATATGTTAGTGACAAATTTATTATTGGAATTTTTGCATATGCGATACTTTTACTCGCTCAAATTACAGGCATGAACAAGAATGAAGTATAAATTAAAAGTTTTGTTCAGCACAATTATTTCATTCCTCAAAATATGATTTGCAATATGACAAAAACAACAATAATACACTTTAATGGTATCTCTATAAAATTACTGGAGTTTTATATTAAATCATATTTTATGTTTCTTCGGCAGGTGATGAACGTGCGGTTGTGATATTTTGGATATTTGTGAATTGTTGATTAATTTTTTGGAGAAAATGAAATATTTCGGTGGAGTTGAAGGGTGAGTACAAACGATTCGAATTAAAGTATACTCAATTAGGTTAAATTAGACAAAGTATTAAAATAAAGTTAAATCTTTCAATAATTAAAAAGAAGTTTTAAGCCTGTTTCAATTAAATACATTTCAATATTTTTAACATGGAAGAAGTTTCATCTTCAAAATTGGTTAAATTTTACATTTTGCCCATACTGTAGGAGTATTATTAACTAATACTATATGTATATATATATATATATGTATATGCATATATAGGTACATAAATGTAATTCTTAAAAATAATACATTCTAGCCTTTTGTAAATGTACCCGCTCTAAATCAAAAAAATTCCCATTAAATGTTATTAAAAAGAAAAATATGAACAAAGTGACGCATACATATAAGAAACTTTTTCAATGTAGCAGTTGCACATGGGTAACAGTTACAAATTATTTTCATTCAAAATTGTTTCTGTGCAATTCTCAACGATATCAAACTATTATATCTCGCTTGTGTGTGTAAATAATTGCGTTCATCGAGTACGAAATCCCAGCGGCAGATTAATTTCGTATTTGTTGTATTAAATTTGTATTATAACAATTTTATCAGACAATAATTGCCAGTAATAACAGTTATTTAATCAACATTCATTCATGTTTGTGTTTTATCGAATCGAGTGGTTTGTATAAAAACAGCCATTAGTTGACTAGATAACAAAAACATGTAGAACATCTTATGTCAAGTACATACATAGATATTATATTATGTACATATGTATTTTGACACGAACTAAACAAGGGGAATAGAACTATGTACGTGAATTTTTTCTAAAGAAAATTATGTTTGTGTCTATAAAAAAATAAAGCAGCTCGAAATCTAGGACACAGAATACACCACACCTTCTTTAAGTTACGAAAGACACTTGCAACAGGGTAAAACTTCAGAACCTCATTTGCAAAAAAGCAGAAATATTTTCTAAGAAACTAAACATCTTTCGTGCTGCAGCAATTCATCTCTTACACGCGACTGTATCCTCCTAAATATTGAGTATCGAAAGGAATATAGGCCTTACCGGCCGAAGGAAGCAAAGGAAAGATTCTCAAGGCAACGACCTACTCATATAGCCAAGAAACTCTTGTCTCCGAATCTTGCGAATTTATATTTATAGTTAAAGTCAAAACATCTGTGGATGAAACCGAGGCATATGCACAATGTTGTCGGGATACCAGACAGAAAGAACAAAATATATAGTCCAAGAAAAAGAAATATTATATAGATGAGTTATCAATTCTTAACTTTTTCGTTACATATATATTTTCTTTGATATAATGCAAACTGGTGCAAAATATGCAAATATTTTCTCATCTTCTTCAAAACACGCTTAATGTGAATTTCGGACCTGGGATATGTTATAAGTTATATATACTTGATGTTTATCGGTTTAGGTAGCTAATTAAATCGAATCTTTCTGTACTTGGGCTAATGTGTCCATAACATTGTAATATTTGCATCTTCTATTCAGTCCACGTCGTTTTGTAGATTATTAAATCTCAAGTAGTATAACTGTTTGTGTGGCCTTAGTTCTCATGTTGTTCGATTACTGTTCCGTCTGATCATACGGCGAAGAGAGATCGTTGTATACATTATTTGCATTTAGTAATTTTGTTGGGTCCATATTCATTCCACTGATCAGCTAGATCATCAGATAGCATTTCTAAAGCGATCTAAGCTAAAACCTCAGGTACAAATTTACAAATTGGATTGAATGGCGAGGGCGTGATGTAAGCGGCAAATAATATTAAATAATATAATAAATAATTCGCGGACTTATCAGATATTAAACCTTACATCTCGATCATATATCAATCCATACAGTTATGTAATGTAATGTTTAATTTATATCAAATTAGAAGATATTTATTGCATACTTTTCTGGCTACAAGCTGATCCATGCGCTTTAGTAGCTATCCGTCAGAAATCTATCTCTTCCAATCACATAATTACTTGTTTAAGTGTATGATATTTAGACCTTGACTAAGATTTGATGCGAAAACTGCATAAGCCCATTCGAACTTTTGTAAAGTTAAGCTTAGATTTAACTCAAAATATCAGGAATTTATTTAAATTTGAGTTATAAGAAATATATCAAAAGCAGTTGCTTAAATTGTTATACAACACAATCGCGTTAAATAGCCGGGTATTTATGATCTCGATGTTAGCGAACAAATGAAGATCTTATCCCTTTTGTATTGTACGGACAATACAGCATATTTAACCTAGGATATTATTTCTATGAATTAGGTAAAGTAAAATAGGTAAAGTAAAAATAAAGTAAAGTATAAAATAAAGATAAAACTTAAAGCATTACCTCTGTGAATGCTCAGCTTTTTGACGATTGCCACAGAATATCTTCGAGCGAGCATACTTTCAAGTGCTGGCGAAGCTTTCGATTAAAAAATGTTGGGTAAGAATTGACGAACAAATAATCATTTATTAATTGACGAAACAATTTTATTTAGTATCATATTAACTTATATTATAGGATTATTGATATATATATCAACCTACATCTCGCTTAGTTTTAGGTGTTACAAACAACCATTAAGTGAACAAAAATATTATACAAGATGGTAACATTTTGCTCGAGTATAAAAATTATTATATGTTCTTAGACTTTCGACACCTACTGTATCTCACAGCAATGTCAGTTAATATCACTTATCACTTATCACTAACTGCACTAAAGCTTTGAACTATTCTTGAACTTGTTGTTGTTTGTTGCATTTACCTTCTATATAGCATAGTTAGCCGTCGTAATCGAAATAAATCATAATAGATTAAAAAAAAAAAAATGTACTTAAATTATATGGCTGGGAGCTTAAATGCGTTCCGAGTGGGATTTCAATTTACGACAAGTGGGTATTTAAATGTTTTTGCCAGAAATTTCATAGCTGCAATATTGCAAATGCGTAATACTGCATTTATTGTTGAAGAAACAAAAGAAAAAAAATATATATGTATGTAATAATAATAATACATATGCCATATGTAGTTTGCTAAAATTGTTTAACAATTGTTTTTAATTTATAGGTATTTATTTTTATAAGTTTTTATCTTATTTAATTTTCATTTAATTTCAACTCAATTTTTGGAACTTCAATTTAAATTTATAGCTATGAAATTAAAGAAATAACCAAGTAGCTGAATTTAATGAGCGAAATTGCAAGCGTTAACCTTTTTCGGTTCCTCAATTAAAACATTTGCGGCGTACGTCATAAATGAATGTTGATTGATACAGAATTCACCCAATTAAAAAGGCGACCAATAGCCACAAATTTTTTATATACATTTTTTACATATATATACATATACAATATATATATTGTATATATTTATTATTGTACAGTTGTACTTTTATTAGAGGACATATTCATCTATAATATTTTATCAATCAATTAATCGCATAAATTACACGCACACACACATATGCTACAGCATCCATATACATGCATATATGTATGTGTATGCATTGTTCTTTTTATAGACACGCGTTTTGTTTGCAATAATTGACAACTGCTTACATTTGCATTAACATTAATACACACATGCATTCACACTCTTTGTTAGACTTACATGCATTCACATATCCACATACGTATGTACGCATGCATGCGTACTATGTACATATGCCTGAAAAAGCCGTTGGCCGCTTGACAAGCCTCTTAAATCGCAAATGAAATGATTTTACTTGGCAACAATATAGTTTACCTATTTCGATTTCAATTAGAGTTACGATTTCAATTAGAGGACCGGCCCCTTGTGTGCGTCTGAAATTTATCAAGGCTAGTGACTAGCAGTAGACACAACGGTAGCTATCGTAATACCGGCACCAATATTACTATTATATTTGTATATCAAAAATAAAAGCATAAATAGAAAGTTTAATGACACAAATAAGTGGAGGGTTTAAAGATAACTGGCAGACATGATAAGCTGATAGGGTTTATTTGTTTGTGAGGTGGAAATTTTTTACATAAACCAACTTATTGAACACGTTTTTGTGAGCTAGTGCGTGACAACCACTCTATGGGTCGTACGTTCAAATCTACATTTATAGAAAAAAATTTCGAATAGTAGTCTGAAGTTAGTTCTGAAGTTATTTCGAATAGTAGTCTGAAAATTATTTACATAATACCTCCTTTTCGGTACACTCGGCTCAAGAACCTATTGCAACATATATTTGATAGCCCCCTTTTTGCAATAAGTGAAAGGTCTCAATTTATTTCTTTTTCAACTATTAAACACTTCTGATGATTCTACAATTTAAATTAGTATGTAACAGCAGATTGGGTCAAATGTAATTAATGAAATTTCAGCGTTTTACCCGCTGTTAAGTAATTATCTTTTTCTGTTACAATCAGATAGAGAATGTTTGTTTTTGAGAAAATTAATTGCCAATACAAGAAAATGGTTTCTTCCTGCAAAATATAATTTTAAGTCTATAACTTTATCTTCATTAATCACTTCATTCGGATTTCAAGCATGAAGCTCCTAAAGACCCTTTTAATCAATATTTTTGCCTTTTGCCGCGTTGAAAGCATCAAATACTGCAAATAAGCACCAACAATGGAAAGGATCGATCATGAAAACCACTAAGTAGACCCCTAAGTATCGCTTTGACTATCCGCATATATTGTAATCCGTCGACACTAATTAAATGCGGATAGAATGAATATCCGTTTGATATTCTTTAATAAACCACTAAATCTACTACTAAAATCTTCCTTTGTTAACGGAATCTGTTCAAAAGATATGGTGGAGATATAATTTGACAAGAGCAACAAATCTACAAAAAATTCGGTTAATTTCAGAATATTTTAAAACATGGGCAAATTCATGTAAATATGTGAGTGGAGAACTGGTAGAAGATAAATTTCTACAGCCTGCTCAAAGAAGAAAACAGGGAAGTTTAATCAATAATAAAAGACGATGACGTCTCCATCACATTACCCGACTATTATTAAGTCTGGATAGTAATAATTTATTTAAAAAATAGTAAGGCGGCGGCGGAACAAAAGCATGTCTGTAGGTATACCAAAGCCGTCGGATAAATTTTTTTAACACTGTCTATAAGGTTTTATAGACTCAGAATTTGCTACAATATCGAATAAAGAACAACCTTAGACTTCATCAAAGCAGATGTGTAAAAGCTACAATAAACCAGATATTTCCCATGGATCACAATTTTCGACAAGATAAAGGAAATTTCTTTTGCATCTCTATGTCTGTTGAGTTTTCTTTTTGTTTTTTTGTTATAAAATCATTGAGTCATACAAAATATTATCGACTTATCTATTATTAACTTATCTACTGTAACAAATCCACAAAATATATTTTGTAGAATATAAATATTCGCTTCTATTAAGCAAGACTACTCTCAATACTCGCAAAATGCACGATTTTTGGGAATGTCTGTCAGGCAATCCATTAAGTAATAATTTGTATGGTCGAGCTATAGAATCGGACTCAATAATGTAATGCTTTTGATATCGAAGAAGGTAAGAAGGTAAGTGCTACGAGAGATTTTAAGCTAAGAAAATCCCATTATACGTTTCGTTTAAAATCCGACATGATATATAATGTCCCAAGTTTAGTTTTCAATAGAAGGGTGGAAACAGCTTAAGTATATGACTAAAAGAAAATTGAAGCAGTCAGATTTTATAATAAAAACTTTTACTAAAGAGCTTTGGCTTTAAATCGGACGACCAAAACGACTAGATCTCAAAACATGTCCCCTTCCTCATGAGACTTATTATTCATCTCTCTAGTTATGGACGACATTATCTAAGTAAAAACTTGTTATTTTGCAATAACCCTATACAGCCATATAAGTTAACTAGCAAATATCACACACTTCGAGACAATGCTGTGAATTCACTTTAAAAAAGTGACTTTAAGCGTTTCTTAAATGTTAAATCGAAATGTGACTTCGCGTAATGCTATTAGTTTGGTAAAAAACACCGCAAGTGATTAGGTAATGCCACACTTAGGTTAATTAAGAGGTCGTTAAAGCGTACGAGCATTAAACACGCTTCAGTGAAGAATGTAAACCTTTAGAAATATTTTAAATATAAAATTTTTGTTTTAAATATGAGCACATCTGTAAACAATTATGTTCTCTTTTCTTTGCAGTGGTGCAACACACTCTCGCCTGGTGATCTGCGATGAGAATGGCAAATCGCTTGCTTTAACCTCTGGTCTCGGCACGAACCATTGGATGGTCGGTATACCGGAAGTAGCGCGCAGAATAGCCGATATGGTGGAGTGCGCCAAAGAAGAAGCTTGTATTGCGCCTGAGGTGCGTCTCACCAGTTTGGGATTGAGTCTCAGCGGCTGCGAACAGGTGAGAAACTCACAAAGTATTTGTGAATAAATTAATATTTTTAATTTGGCGACAAGTTTTGTCTTGTTTGTTTGTGTTTAATACCGTATGCTTAGCAAAATAATCGAAAATATCAAATTCTTCGTTTTCAAGGTTATTTAAAGCGTGTATCATTATCACAGTTACTCGTTTGTAATACCAAGTTTATGAATGAAATACAGCTTGAATAAGAAATATGCAAAATAATTAATAAACGGAAATTTATTTTTATCTTTGTCATACAAAAATTAATTAGTTTCAATTTAGTTTAGATTAGGTTTATGTCTTAAGAATTATATTTTTTCGAGTTTTTTTTCCGAGCTGATATCTTAAATAATTTGTGGTTTTTTCCCTTGTCCAACAGGAAGCCACAAATGAGGAACTTAAGAAACAGATGTTCAAAGACTTCCCTGGTATTGCAGAAAGTTACGTCGTCTGTAGTGACACCATGGGCAGTGTTTTCACGGCTTCACCGATTGGTGGTATGGTGGTAATTAGCGGAACAGGTTCGAATGCTCTTTTACGTAATCCTGATGGCAGCACATATACTTGCGGTGGCTGGGGACATTTTATGGGCGATGAGGGCAGTGGTGAGTACAGATTATTATGCAAAGATATCTAAATCTTTACAACAACACAAAATTCGCCTAATTTTTAAAGAGGGGACATGTTATACATTCGTTTCTCAATATTAGTACTGATTTAAGTATCCGTATCCCGTTATTATGAGGTTATAGGAAATTTCATTATTCTTCATTCAATTTTTTCATTCAATATTTTATTTCACGAAAAGTTGTAGAGTTCTGCCAGACACATTCTAACAAATCAAAAGGTTATTCTTAGGTTTTACTTTAAGCAGTTTTTGCGCTAACTATAAACGTCTACAGTTCATACAAATCTAAGCGAGAGAAAAAGAGGCCGGCCGACCTATTGGAGACAGTGCTTTCATTGCACTTAATAGAAGACATAGCTGGTACTAGCATAAAGTAATATTTCTCCGACTCCGAAGGGCTTCTCATGATCTTAAATACTCTTTGAATTCTGTCGTTCGTTGAAAGAAAGCAGGGCAGTCAGAATTTTGGGGTTTATTCCAAATATCTCGGGTTAAAATATGTGCAGGACGTCATACTACCATTTAGGAGCCGTGAATTCAAATAACAACCGATGTAAGATCTATAATTGTAGAGAAATTTCCTAACAGTATAAGACTTGTTGGACGATCCATATGTCGAATAATATCGCTTCAAGTTAGGTCTAAGTTCCGTTTTAAAAATGAGAAACTTTAAATATATATAACTGAATATAACTATATTCGTGCGTGTTTTTTCTCATAATTTGAACATTTATTTAAGAAAATCATTTACGATAGTATTCAAAGTATTGCCCATCTGAAGCTATAACATTTTACAATATTTCTGGCAATTTGTGGATTCCATCCCAATTTTTGATACCCTGTTCTGATGTGAACCATATTACAGTGAGGGCGTTCTGCATCGACTGGAACAAATGGTAGTAAGAAGGGGCATGGTTTGGGCTATAGGGCGGGTGAGGAAAACTTCCAAGCCGCTGTTTTCCAAATAGTTTTTAACCGGTATTGCCACATGAGACCGATCGTTGTCGTGTTGGAAAATTATTGCTTCGTGTATAATCGCAAATTCCGAGAGTTTTTCGGCAATTGCTCGCTTCAGTTTGATGAGTTGTTGTCGGTAGCGTTCCTCATTAATGGTTTCACGCGTTTTAGAAGCTCATAATACACTAAGGTCTTCTGATGCCACAAAATACAAAGCATTACCTTGGCGTCATGGATATTTGGCTTTACCGTTGATTTGGCTGGTTAGCCAGATTTCACATATGATTTTTGCGTTTAGGGTTGTAATGGATCCATTTTTCATCATCAGTCACAATCCGATGCAAAACCACTTCTTTTTGTAGGGTTCATCTCATGGCAAACAGCACGAATATAGTTATACCCTCAATATATTAATTTATATCCCTAGTTATAAAGCTTTCAGGTATTTTTAATTATATTTCGAAGTCTTTTTTCTTAACACTAAGGAGGATCCAAACATTTTAATGCTGTTACTGCAGCTTCCATTAGATTTGGAAAATACGGCCCTGATGACGAGCATATACAAATCAAGGGCATTATCGAATACGTAAACCTATCTGTTTATGACAAAGATTTAAACATTTTAAACATCGCTATCTCCATCATATTTCATTCTTTAATTAATTGCTGTCTTCTCATATTAAAATCTGAATATTATATTTCGACTACTTTCCTCCGTTACTAGCCTTTTATATCGCACATCGAGCCATGAAAATTGTTTTCGACGACATGGACAATCTGAGAAACTCACTTTATCCCGTCGAACGCCTCTGGGAGGTTATCAAGCAACACTTCGATGTCGACACACGCTTCGACCTACTGCCACACTGTTATGCCAACTTCGATAAGCCGTTCTTCGCGAGCCTCTGCAAGAAGATCGCACATGCAGCCGATCAAGACGACGAACTCGCCAAATCTATATTCAACGACTCCGGCGCGTGTGTAGCGCGCAGCATAGCCGCACTGACGCCCAAAGTACAAGCTGAACTGGTCAAAACCGGCGAACTGAGCGTGGTGTGTGTGGGCTCCGTGTGGCATAGCTGGCATTTGCTGAAGGACGGTTTCGAGCGTGAAATGTGCAATCATGACGTGCCGTTCAATCTGCAATTGGTCACCATAACGAAGAGTATGGCGTATGGGGCTTGCTATCTGGCCGCTGACGCCATTAACTATCGACTGCCGCGCAATTATCTGGACAACTTCGATGTGATGTATCACTATCGCACGAAACAGAAGGCAACAAATGGTCACAGTAACGGCAATCAGACTGTTCCATCGACGGAAAGTGTTTCAGTGCACGCCTAGAATGGAGTCAAGAACAGTAGTATCAATGCTAGAAGTTAAGAATACCAAATAAATACTTGTTCAGTCGTGCCGAATTCCATAGGTTAGTACATACGCATATACATATGTACATGTATAAAGAATTACAAAATTAACTACTTGTAGTTGTAGTCTTAGTTAAATAAATAAACAAAAATAAATAGCAACTCCATTTTTTTATCGAAATCAAATTGATTCGTGTTATTCGACGTCACTTCGTCAGCTGTTCGGCTTTCCAGGCGGCGACGCCACTCAATAACACTGAATTACACAAATCAAGGTTACTGCGCCATGCCTCCAGCTATAGGTCCACAAGCATATTGTGTTTCTATGATAAGAAAGTGTATTGCTGCAACAACAATACATTAATATTAGCTCGCAAGCACTCTGATATGACTTGCTGGTCGCGGAAGTGCATTTGCAACATTTATTAATCAACGACGAACAGTGTGACTCGAGCGGCCATAAATGAGTAGAAAACTGAATGGCATGTCATAAATTATATACACTTATTTATATAGCGAATGTAAATAGTTTGGTTTGGTCGAGTTCCTCATTCTATTTGTTGACAAATCGCTGATCCCAAAAGTGTTTACGAACTCTGTTGGATTGTATAAGAAGGCTTTTTGGTAGGGAAAAGGTAGGACCCGATGTATAGTATCTTTGTATTATGACATATGCTCAGAGGAGAAGGATATATATTGTCCAGCAGCAGCACCGCTCCAAAACCTGCATATGAAAGTCCCAATTCAAATTATAACTCCATGGCATATGCAATGGATGAATCTTTTTGATATTTCATTGTGAACAGTGGGTCTTGCTGAGGATATTGTTATACTGTGATCAGATCCAATGCGAGTATTACGATTTTGTCAAACGAACAAATGAGAGGCTTAAATTCAAAAATATAATATGACTAGGAATATACATAACAGGCTTTGAATTTAGGAATATACTTGACACACTGAATTCGTACATGGAACCTTCTCCAACGGAGACATTAGTGAAACATATGGAGGAGTTGGTGCGTCGGTGATTCGGATTCCTATCCGAGATGATGGAATCAGCGCATTGGTTGGATTTTACTAGTAAGGCTGAGGAGTTGGCAATGCTTTGGTGGATATAAATATGGGTCCATTACAGTCAGGAAGACTCGACTGTTGTGGGAACGGGGACCTAACTTCATATTGCGAATCAACATCGACTAAACGACATCGAGTAAACGACTGGCGCGCCTTTGAGCTTGGGCGGCTATGTAGCCAATTAAGAAGAATATTATTATTACTAAACAACTGTTAAATTAGCTGTTAAAAACAACTGTTAAATATATTACTAAACCCCCCCGATTCGCACATAAAACACCTTCGTTTCGTTAGAAAATGTGTAAAACGTTTATTTACCAGCATTTTGAAATATTTGGAATAATGATTTGCTTTATCCGCCATTTATTAAATTGACGTAACTGCAATTGTTATGCGCATGCTTGCCTAATTTTCTTAACAATATGTGTTTTTAATTCTTCATTTGCTCTCGGCGCTAACTGCGGTTTAAACAATTCCATACAAGCGAAATTACTGGAAAATATTTTTGAACTTTTTTGTTGTTGTTTTTTGCGCCATAACGGTACTACCTAATAATATATGTAAATAATTGGTTATTCTTGCAATTGTTGTAAACATGGTTTGCTATTTAAAGCCAAATACAAATTCTTTTTGTGTGCCGCTTTTGTTGTATAATCTTTGGCCTACTTATTAACTCTCGCGCCACCATCTCGCCTAGCATACAATAGCCAATCAATCGTTTTATATGATAAATTGCAAATTCAAATGCTTTGATACTAGAGTATTATTCGTATAAATAAATATTTTGTTTGAATTTGAATTAGAAAATATTTCATTGTTTGTGTATTCCAAGTATTCGTTTGTTTCCATTTTGTATATAATATTGAACTTTGCGTGTATATGTATGTGTGTGTGTGTTTGTTGTTGTAAATTGAAAGAAATGCTACTGCTTAACTAATGCATACGAAATATTTTATAAATTCATTAAATTTTATGCTTATATATATGTGTACCTAGCATACCATTACAATATAATTTATAATAATCATAATAATAATGTTAATAATTAATAATAGTTATAGATAGAAGTTAATAATTAGAGTTGTGTATTGGCTCAATTGTTCGTCATGCTCTGACGCAGTTTGTTCGGATCTTGGTAGTGTGATGAAATCATCGTTGGATGCTGTGGCGGCGGAAAACAGCGCACGTGCTCCACGTTCGAACCCTCGCCATCGCCACCCTTTAGATATTTATTGAGTATAGCAAATATTTGTGAGTTTAATACTTGAAAGCGGCGTATGCGATCAACCATGCGTTTCAGTTTCTACAAATTAACAAAAAAATTAATATTTAATACAAACAAAATGTGTTGTTATTCTCTTTTGCACTTACGATGCCCTTGACGTCTTCGTCCTTGCCGTCAACGCGTTGTACACGCAAAATGTGATAGCAAAAATCTAAAGCCTCAAAACGGCGCTGTTGACCCAGCAATACGATCATGGCGCAACCGGCCCAATTTAAGCCCTCACCAAAGAGCTCCTCGATAGTATACTCCGTGCCACGTACCGGTATGCAGTAGACAAATTGTAAGGCCGACCATAAGCGATGGAATTCCGAGCATTCATCGACGTGTATGATGCCGTTAGCCGGCGGTGGCCCGCTCCAAACTGGATCGTCCAAATAGCTTTTGATGCGATTGAGTATCACCTCGAAAATGCTCAGGCCGCAGCAGAGACGTTCGCGTGTTAGTAAATCGCCTTCACGCGCAATCATCGCTTGCTATGTGGATGGAGTAAAAATCAAAATTAAAATGAAAATAAAAAAATTAAATAATTTTGTATTTTTGTATTTTTGTGTAAACACTTACTTTTGCGTTGCCGATTTTCTCCACATTCGATACGATCTGCAGGTTTGCGAATTGCGCCTCGAAACGCTTCTGCTTGGCCTCGGGCTTTTCATTTTCTGCAGAAAGAATTTTAGATAATCACAAATGGTGCCAAAATGCCAAACTTTTAGTAATATTTACGCACCTTTGCAGAATGGACGCGGGAATATATTCTGAAAGAGCGCCGCATGCAGCAGATCACACACTTCTTCCTGCGAAAGCGCCTGCTCGATCAGCAAGCAGAATATAATGCAATTGCCCAATTCGCGGAAGGACTGGAAAAGATCTGTTTTGGTTTCCGGATACTGCACGATATCGGTAAGATGCGCTTGGTAGTAGCTCAGTACGCCCGGAGAGCCATACTCGCAGCGCGGCAATTTGCACGACTTCGGCATAGCGCTCATTAGGGTTTTGGTGAATTGCAGCAGTGTGCCCTGTATTTGCAACTTCACGATATCTTTTAGTATGATGTCAATGACGACGGCGATGCCCTGATAGCCGAGCAGCCGACACATGGCATGGAAGTGTGGCGCACCGATGAAGCCGGTGTACTGGCCATACTGTGTCGAATAGGCGGCATTCAACTGCTTCGAGCCCCATAAATAGAAATGTGCCATTTGCGGTGGCTTCTCGCGTTGTATGGGCTGTGATGAGGCTAAGTTTACTTTACTGCGAACGAAGCTGAAGAGAGAGAAAATATTATTATAAACATTGAAGGAATGAAAAAAAAATTAAAAAAGAAATCAATATATAAATAAAAGAAATAAAGTAACAATAATAAATACATAAAATAATATTAATAAATATATAAAATAATAATAAGAAATAAATAAAATAATAACAATAAATAAATATTGTTATTATTTTAACAATTTTTGATATTATTATTAAATAAATAAAATTATATCAATAAATAAACAATATAATAATAATAAATAAATAAAATATTAAACTAATTAAGTAAAAAATAATAACAATAGATATTAAAAAAATAATAATAAATCAAAGACTGGAAAAAAATTAAAACTTAACATAAAATAAATATTCAACTGCATTATTTGTTTACAAATAAACAAATCTGAAGCAAAGAAATACAAATTTTAACTAATAAATGTCAAACAGAATTTAATAAATATTCAGTGAAAACAAATGAAGGTTTAGCCAACAAATAAAAATCAGCAGTTAAATAATTAAATAAGAATAAAATTTTATAAAAGTGTAAATATTAAACAATAAATAATAAACAAAAACATAACCATTGAACTAAACAGAAAAAAATAAAAATAAAAAAAACTTAATGAAAAACTGTATAAAAATATATATATTTAATATATATTAAATTAGATATATTAAACATTATGAAAAGCATTAAAATAAAAAGAAAGCGTAAATGTTAAATAATAAATAAATATCAAACAAAACAAGATGCAAAGAATAATAATAATAATCGCTAAACACAACAGAAAAAATTAAATATCGAAACGTAAATATTAAACAAATTATAAAAAAATTCATTAAAATATATGTAGTAATAATAAGAAAAATCTCAAATTCCATCAAATAATCTTAATATAAATATCAATTAAAGAACATATAAATTAATTTGAAAATATGAACAAGAAATAATAAATTAATTAAACCAAAAAAAAAATTAATAATGAAAGCAAATTTTTCTACCAAACTAACAAACAAATAATAAAATTGAAAATAAAATGGTAAAAAATTAAATTTAATAATAATAACAAGTAATTGAAAATTAAAAAAAAAAAAAACGCAATTTTTCGAATTTAAATTTCATTTAATAAACATCTTACCGATTTGTTGCCGCATTGTAACAATAGTTAACCAAAAAGTCATAATTCAATTCCACAAAAACATGCAAAGTGATACGACCATAAGGAGCTAAGACGTTGTGGTTTGCCTCCTTCACCATAGCATCGAAGTTGTCCAACGCTAAGTGTTTGCTAAGCAATTTGTGACAAATGCGGTTAGCCTCCAAGAGACCTTCGAGTTCCTATGAATTACAAAATATAAAAAATAAAAAATGTATGATTATTTTCAAATTTATAATATAAATACTAATGATGAATATAATGAAAATAAATATTGCCAAAATTCGAGTGATTTGCTACCCAAATTTACTCACCACAATACCCGTTATGTCATTGCCTTCAAATCGACAGATAGCCAACTCAACACTCTTGTGCATATTTGCATTGATGCGCTGATTTATGAGCTTATTCAAATCAATGGAACGACCTAGAGCGGGAAAACAAAGAATTTGTTGTATTTTATTTTATTATATTATACATACACAATAAAAATAATAAAATTATATAAATAAAATAACAGTGATAAAAAAGTAAAATAATAACAGAAAAAAATATAACAACAGAAAAATATATAATAAAAAAAATATATTAAAAAAAATATATTAAAAAAAATATATTAAAAAAAATATATTAAAAAAAATATAGTAAAAAAAAAAATATATAAAAAAAAAAATATAAAAAAAAAAATATAATAAAAAAAATATAATACAATAAAAATATAATAAAAAAAAAATATAATAAAAAAAGAACAACAGGCAAAAAATAGAAATAAATTACTTAATTAAAAAAAAAATTGGATTAATTAAAAAATAAAAATTAATATAATAATAATTAATAAAAAAATAATAATTAATTAATTAATTAAAAAATAAAATAAATTTAAAAAAAGAATAAATAAAAACAAAATAAACTAACCTAGTAATTGCACATGTCGTTGCTTCAGCAACGTTTCGTAGCGATTATTACGTGGATACGAATGGAAATTAAAGCCCAGCACCTCACACTCCAAGCGAAAACGTTTGTCCAGAAAGATACTAGAAGCAAAAATTGTAATATTTCCAATTTCTTTACACCGTGCACATACCTGCCCGCCAATTGCTTGTAGTGTGCAAAAATCTGTTCGCTCAATTTATAAACGAATTGATCAAAGCACAAATTGACCTCGGCTTCTACTTCATCATACAAAAACTGCTTGCGAAACACGGTTAAGGCATAATGTGCCGAATCGTTGTATAAATCCAATGGGTACAGAACGAATCTGCAAATAAAGTATAATACAATAAATTGACAACTTGTATTTACAACAACAACACTAACTCCATCATCGATGGTTCCTTCGTTTGCAGTATGTGATCGGTTAAAATCCATGGCATAGACATCTCAATGGGAAATTGTATACGCTTCTCCATGGTGATTAGATCTTTGCATTCCTCATTATGTTGATGCTTCACCATGCACTTGTTCACCTTACGGCCCATGGTCATTTCCAAGTAGAACTCACGATACCACAATTGCGATAGATCGCAACATTTTTGTAGCGTATCGCTAAAGTTGAGCAGATAGCTCCAATAGAATGAGGTTTTGTGGAACGTATCAATTTGCATAAGGCAATTGCCATCAATGTCTTTACGCAACGTACGTTTGCCACCGCTTTTATCGGCGATTAAAGACTCCAGCATTGTCCGCACCATATACAGTTGCGTGGAGGATGGTCCAACATTCAAACGTGGCACTTGTACGCGAAAACCGCCATCGGGGTCCTTCTTACCCTTTGCAGCCGGGTCGTCTGAGGGCTCATGACCTTTCTGCCAATCGGCAGCGGTTTCACGCACCGACATTATAATACTGCGTATCAAATCCTTCTTGTTCTTCACCGCTTTACGCAGTGGTTCACGTAGCGTGAGTTGCACAAAGTCCTGCAGCTCAGAGTATATATTACGGCGAATCGCCTCGCACAGCACTGTCTCGATACGGGCCATCAAAACCTGAAATGTTTGCAAAAATTACAAGTTGCAAGTTTTTTGGATTCCAATTGGAATATGTATACAATAAGAATTAACCTGTAAGCCCTTGATCATTGCGATTACTTCGATGAGCGCGAATTTCTCCTCCGAAGTGTAATTGTAGCGTGTTGCACGCTCATATTCCTCTGCCTCTACGGGACATTCTTTATTCTGATGATGATCTGTTGGATGCAACAGCTTCCACGAGTACAATTCCGTGACAACACTAGTCCATTCTGAGAGCAATTGCAATCCACGCAGCGCCAAATCGGATGTGGCACGATTTTCGGCATCTGTGGGGTTTTCTTTTACTGTCGTGGTAACTTCGTTGGTGTAACGTGCCAACTCAGATATGTATTTAACATGATCTTCACGTATTTGTGGCAAATGCACCATCAAATCAGCTTGTGGACTAATTGCATTTGAACTGGATAAGGGCCATTTGCTCGAATCGTAATGTTTGCTACGTTTGATGTAATTAAAGGGTGCGATTTGCATATCACCAAATAATGGTACGACCTCCAAATTTTTGAAGATTCGATCTATGCGGTCTAAACGTATTTTTTTCTTTTGATCCAACTTATTTATGTTACAACCATCGCTGTCCATGAGAAAGAGCCCGAAGCCCATAACTTTTACGAGCATGTGTTTTTCCTCGGGCGTCAAATACATTTTCGTCTCAAACATATGCACACAAATGTTTACCACATCCGAAAGCAGATCTTCGTAGCCAACAATTTTCTCGAGTGTATCTTTAACGGTATCTCGTATTTTGTTTTGAGTGGCAAGAAACATAGACAAATTTTGTGATTCTTGTAGCGTATGTGAATCGGACATCACTTTCAGGAATTGTGCCGCACGTCGATATGTACTGTAGTCATTTTTTACACTCGATTTCATATTTTTTAATTCGTCCAAGACAGCAAACATATTGATAAATTTGCCCAATGTTAAGAGATAAGCTTCTGATACGAAATCTTTACGCTTTTCTGTATGACATAGACGCTTTACCTCGCCTGAAAATGCTTCAATAGCTTTTCGCTGTAAAATTATAAGGTTGTATTTATTATTTTGTCTGAGGTATTATGTGTAGTTATTTACTCACCTGGAAGTACATAAAATTGAGTAATTTGTTCACTTCTGGCGCCAGAACTTCGACCGTCTTTTCATAAATTTCTACACGATTGGGTTGTTCATTGGATTTCGGTTGAGGTATAGCACGCGAGCAGCAGCGCCAAGTGTAAAGCATTACAGCATGTTTTTGGCCTTCCTCAAGCAAAACGTTCTGTAAATAATGTTGTTAAAATTTAATCTTTGACCGCAACCATAAGAGCATATATTACTCACCAGATTAGCATGCGTTGTCGCTTCTTCAATATATTTTGCTATACCCGTTACAAATCCGTTGCGATCTTCAAAGTTCGTATCAAAGTTGGCTTTATAGATAATTGAACATGGTTGCGCCTCAATACAGGGCTGCTCATCGGGCAGCGACAACTCGTCGAGCACTTCCACATTGGATAGCGCATCGGCCAATGTGATCTTTTCCGTCATTTTGCAGAGTAATTTACACTGCAATGAGTTAAGAATGCAAATGAAAACATTAATGCGATGATGCAAGCATTGATGCTGTGATCATTGTATGCAACAACTGCAAGTGCAAAAATCATCGATTGGAAACTGGGCGGGTCTCGCGTCGGCCAGCAAGACAAGTGTTTATATTATTGCAGCACACTTTCATATGCCCTGTTTTTGCTATTGCTTTTAACGGGGCGCATATGTATAATTAAAAACGAAACTACATTGTATAGTACAAATTTTTCATTGTTTGGTTAATTTTTACTCACATTAAATTGTCTAAAACTTTTATTTATTTACGCGACTGCCATTTGATGTGTAAGCACAAACTGATAAATTTTTGACGTCCACAACGCACACTCACAATAAGAAATCCGTCAAATCAGAAATGTCAAGTATCAGACAGTGTCGTGTTTCATTGCACACTGTATTACACCGAGAATAACGAGAGATTGAATTTCGTGCTAGTGTGATTTGATGTGGAATTATAATACAAAACAAATAAAAAACACGTGCAAATATTTCAAATCTTTAGTTAATCGGATACTTTTAAGTGAGCGTCTTTACAGATAAGTGTGTTATTGTTGTGTGTTTTTATAAAAAATAAAGCGTAATCGATTACTACTACGAACTAATTAAACTGTGCAGTGAACACCGTCGGTTTACGCACTTACATATCGAATATACTACTGAATACTGGCATACTTTTAGGATCACATTGTCGATTTATCCACTTGTGTTTTTCTCGCCTGCATTTGCTGCAAAAACTGGAAACAAGCAACTCAACATCAATAATCCTAGCAATTAAACACGTATCCTTTACCCACAAACATCCAGAGACTTAATGAAATATCATTTACCAAACGCAGTTATAAATTTAAGTGGATTATAAAATTGCAAGCTATTGTACAAGAAATAAGTGAAAAGATGGCGAAAAACAAAAGTACTGTCTACCTTGGCTTTGAGGATGAGGAAGTTACCAGCAAACATGGATCTATATTAAACAGTACGGTGAATAAAATTGGTGGAACACCGGTGAGTATTCCGTTGTTTCGATAAAATTACCACATACTGAAAAAAATAGATAAAGTAATAAAGCATAGTAAAACAGTATGAGCATAAAGAAACAGATTTGTATCACTTGCATCGCGACTTCCATTTTGTCGCCGCAGGCTCCGCTTTGATGCGGCATGATGCGCAATGCTGACGCATCCATTAAAGAGTTAATTAAAATTGATTTTTCTTTGTTACCAGCATACTTATACACTTTTCAATTCTTTCATCTATTTCGCACAGGATTGGCCCACTGGTGAGATAAAAGTGCCTTCGTGTCCGCTTTGTGGCACAGCACGTCCGTTGATCGTACAGCTTTATGCTCCATTGGAACAGTCCAAATTTCACCGCACGTTATACGTATTTGCATGTTTGAATCCGGCTTGTTCACAAGATTGTAAAAGTTGGCTGTGCATACGTACACAGCATTTGGACACACCGAGTGAGGCGGAATTAATCAACGCTGTGCCACCACCTCTGACAGCCGGTGGAGGAAGTGGAAAGAAAAAGAAGAACTATAAACAAGCGGCAAATGCAATGCAACCGCAAAAAATTGCATGGTGCAGCGGTGCAGATGACTGGGGTGAAACTTTAGAAGAGAATAGTACATTAGCTGACACTGGCGTCGAGCGTATGGATACAGGTGCTGATGAATTGCAACACCAGAATGAAGAGAACGGCAATGTGATTGGAAAAAATGATAACTCTCCCACACGTGCTGTACACTTACCACGTGCCGACACAGGTAATAGCGATGCTGATGAAGATGATGATGACGAGAGCAATTCAATGGATAACGAACTTGTTTATGGCTTTGGTCAGCTTGATATGCATTCTCCACAAAATGCTGCTGAGGATCCCAATGCCAATTGTGCTGCTGGCAATGTGGCAGCCGCGGCTGCTGCGGACGGTGGTGCAATGATGGGTTTTGGCGGCGCTACTGCTACCATCTGCGCCGAGATCGAGGGCGCCGAAACGGATGTAGTGCTGGTGGAGACACCAGTAAAGCCTGAGCGTGACTTGATTGCGCTTTTAAAACATACTGCAACACCTGCGGCGCTGGGTCCACTCGCCAAAATTTCCGATGTCACTATAAAACCATTTTTCATTGCAGTGGATATGGAGCAGCGTCACAAACGTGGTGAATATGAAAACTATTGTGGCACGTTGTCTGCGGATCACATACGGGAGTTATACCAGGAGTATAAGCGGCAGGACGAGGCGGCACATTCTCCGAGTGGCGCTGGCGCAATTGGTGGGGGTGTTGCTGCTGTCGGTGATGATCAAGAGGCTTATGAGAAAGCTTTACCAGCACATGGTGATATAATTTTCCATCAATTCGTTAGCGTTATACAGGAAAACCCCGGTCAAATCATAAGGTATTCAAGTTATTAATTGTGAACTCACAGTTATTTAATATTTTAAATGTTCTTAAGGTATACACGCGACACACTACCACTGTTGATGGGTCCACTATCCGAACCAATACCTAAGTGTGTCAACTGCAACGGTGAGACCATATGTGAGATCCAAATACTTTCTACACTCATTCCAAAGTTGCGTTTGGCGCAAAACAGCGAACCGGCACCCATAGAATATGGCAATGTTTTGGTATTTACATGTCTAAAATGTTGTTGGGATACACCAGACAAAATGCGCTATGAACGTGTCATCGTACAAGCCGAACAATAAGTTTGCTTAGAAGTCAATTTGAAAGACACTTGTGGTGTTTACTGTGGATCCTACTATCTAGCGAAATGCTTGATTTTATTTGTGAATTTCTTAGGTTTAGCTTACAATTAAACTAACTATAGTACCCGTATTTAGGTCTGAAGATATTACAATGAAACCATTGAAACGTTAAATTACGAAAGTATGTACCTAGATGCGTTTACAAAATGAAACTACTTCAATTACAAGAATTAAAAATCTTAGAAACACCCTCTACATGCATACATATAGTATATATATACATACTATGTATATTAGTCCACGTTGCTACAACGAACGCAGGACCTTTTAAAATAGAAAAAGAAAAACAAACAAGCAAACGAAAAGCTTATTTACCAGTTGAAATTTTTAAATTATAACCAGCAGCAATTTGAGTAAAAATATTAGTAGCATACAATTTAAGCATAAAGTAACGGTAATTTCAAAAATGATTAGATTATAGGTTTCTCTTGGTGAGTTAACTTTAGGAACAAAGCGAAGCTTGTTAATTTTAATACTCTATTTCAAATCAAATAAAACTAACAATTTCGAATTAATATATTTTATTTCACATACTCTCATATTTTAACTACTTTATATATTTTTTTATTACACAATGTTTACAACATTACCATTTTTACAAAACAATTTCGGACAGTTAATCCAACCTTCTAAATCGAAATATTAAATATTTACGTGTATTTGGTATTTTGGTACAAACATTTTATACTATGTATGCATATATTCATTGTTGTATAGTAAATTTACGGTATTAAATAGTTTTATTATTTATATTTGTTGTTTTTTGTATTGTATCTTATTATATTAGTTTTAAAGCAAAAAGTTGTAATAATTATCAAAAGCTAAACTAATAAATAAATTCAAAAGTAATGCATGAAGACTATGTAATGAAGTGGAAATAAAAGATGAGAAACTGAAATTTAATGTATTTTATTATATGAGACAAATAAAGTTTTAAAATTTAAACTGATGCTGAGAGATCCTTCTTACGACCGAGACATAACCGCATTTTTATTCGGCTTGTGACTGCCGACTCGGCAACATTGCCCAAACTTATTTGAGGAATGTTTTCTGCCGTTCCAACAACAAAAATCGATATCGGTCCCAAATATTAATATTCAAATATTGTAAAAATAGTTAACATATAATTTTGACTCTATAATAAGATCGTGTCAACTTAACCGAAAGTAGTAGTAGCCGAAACTCAGCAACATTCCTCAGATTATTACGACTTTCTATTGCTCCACCAACTGCACCAAGTAACCTGTGCATTTGTTTACACTAAAATTCATTAATATCAATAAAAAGAAAGCCACTCATGTGTGTGAAACATTGACTTTATTTTATAATTATATTTCCATTGGCAACTAAAAAAGCTTTTCTTATTTATGTTAGCTGTTTTAAATTTGTATTTATCATTTCTCTCTTTATTACTATATTAAAAATTTTACAACCGTTTGCACAAAAACCGACGTTTACATATACTTACATACATATATTACGTTTATCATATACATACATTTTATAAAATTATTTAATAACTAGCAGTTTGTAGTTTACCGAGGTCATGAACAAAATCAGAGATTAATTTAATTTAAATGCAGTATGCCAGTTTTATCTTAATTAATTAAAATTGTCATTGTGTAAATGAAAAGTAAAAACTTCGTTGCTAAGCAGATGTGTAAATACGCCAGAAATTTTATTACAAATAATGCTCAGCTGAGCGGACGAGCGACGACTTAGAATCAATGAATCAATGAATCTTTCAAAAACACATTCTGTAGTAAACTACATAAGGTTTTAAAAAACCACACTGCTTTGCATATTTCCATTTGCCTTTCATTATCGGTGTTTACGCTGATCGTAATGCTGCCATTTACGATGATTCAGTTTAGTAAAGTCGTCGCAATCATTTGCAATATCGTGCAGGTACTTTGAAAGCCTAGCAAGCTCTTTGTCAGTATGTCGACTTATGTGAGCCTGGCGGAAGGGACGTACACGTAAACCCGAACGTGGATTCATTAAAAAGTTACGTTGTATATCATCAAACATGATGGTGTTTTTGGCACTATATTGCGGATATTTGCCCCAAATTAGACCGAGCGGTTTCACATCTACGACACCACGTTCAATCGTATATACCGAAATCATGGCAGTAGAGTCTAAGTAGAACATTATTTTGTAATTGGGATTATTGCTTACACCCAACAATCTCATTTTTTCCTCAATCCACCGCATACCAGTTGCCGACCAAATGACAATATCATAGTTTTGGTAACTAGATTCCAGAAATTCATGTAAATATGGTCGCATTAGCTCCGAGGCATTTTCGGCGGGAGATCGATGGTCGAACAGTGTGTAATCAATATCAAGTACAAGCAAACGCTTCCCTTCTCTTGGCGGTGTAAGCTCAGTTATTTTATATTCTCTAATGCGTCGTTGCACTTTCGCCAAGTAAACGGGTGATTTCTCTACTAAGTTCTCTTCTTCGGCTACATCAAAATCATCTATCACCTCGGCAATATCATCGGGCAGTTGGCATGCAGTCTCTATAGCAGCTTCAGTCGAGCCTACCATCATTAGTTTGAAGTTGGGTTTCAACTCTAGTGCACATATTTTGGTATCATTAGGCGCTACTTTCTCTCCTGCAAAATTATAACAAACCGTTATATGTCAAATTTTGGATGAACAATGCATAACGGAGAAGACGGTGTTTAACCTACCTTTGTATTTGAGATTTATCAATTTTTGCCGATCCGGTCGCACCTGTGTGAGTTTGAAGATTTCATGGCGCAGTACATCCACAGTATCCTGATCTGTTAAATCTGTTATAGGGTATTCTTTGCCACCCCATTTTACAATTATCAAAGCTTGGTGTATTTCACTAATTTGTTTGGAAGTTGACGGTTCTGGCTCGGTTGCCATTGCGAAGTGCAATTTTATGTGAATTCGGAGCGCCGGGTAGAAATACAAATCCACAACACGGGAAAAAAGCAACAAATAGGGTTACCGCGATTTGAACACTTTGAAAGACGTGCCAATAGGACATTCTTCCATATGTAGCTTTTTTATTTTAAGAAAAATATTGCTGCTTAAATAATATTTTTCTGAATTTGATTAAGATCTTTGATTTTTTAGTTTAGTTAATTTTCATTTAAATAGAAATAAATATTTGAAATTTTATGGACAGCAAAATTTTCTGATGTATATACGGAGAACTTGAAATATGAACGATACGAACTGTTAAGACATTATTGAATTTCCCCGAAAATGTAGTCACTGTTGGTTTTTCGCGCAACAACCAGCTGTTTACAAAGGTGTCGACGTCAATATATTTGTTGTTTTGTTTTGATCGCACATTATATAGCAAGTTTGATGTAATCGCATTTCAGAAAAGTGTGTATTAAAATTCTAAGCAATGGATTTAGCAATAACAGAAGAACAGTTTACCATCCATAAAATACAAGTGCAACAATTATAAGGTGTGGGAATCCTCAAGAATACTCCTTAAGAATAACTCAATACCAAGTTTATACGGTTGCAAACGCAGTCGAAAGGACACATAAGAAACCGAGTACATGCCTGTACCTGTATATATCCAATAGTGAAAATTGCCAATGCGCATTTGGAAAGCGCAGGAGAAAAGGACCGAAGTACTGACAAAAATAATTTTAAAAATAAAAAATTGTTTAACATAATACTAAAAACAGTTTTAAAACATTTAAGGGACTACAGTGCGTCGTTGTTGAAAAAGTAAACTAAGATTTTCCTATTTAAGGAAACCATTTAATAACTTTGAAAGAAAGAAAGTGTTGTGTATTTGAAAGTGAAGTGTTGTGTATCTTTCAACCTTGACATTGATTGCCCGCAGCCTATAATGGCCAATTGTTTTGTGATTACGCCTAAAGTGTCGCCGGTTCTATATCTCTTCACCGCCAAGTTCTCCAACGTGTCAGCTATCGTAGCCACCGCTGCGTGCGAAATTATACAATTTAAGTTGAAGTGCCGCCGCCGCCTCCTGGTGTCCGCAGTGTGCCAACAATACTCACGACCTTTCATCATACGATACAGCGACCGTGAACTAGCCGAACACGCCTAAATTGTAAGGGCAACTTCTGACCGAGCAACTAAAGCCATAATATAATATTTAACAAAAATAAAAGTATTAACCAAAACGTTAATACAAAACAGTGCGCAAACAACTTCTTATTTGTATTGGTGCCCGCGTAATTTCACATACCTAATCGACGGTGCGTAAGCAGATTGTTTCTTCTTTTTAGCGTCCTTAGATAAGGTATGTAAAACTTGTCCGAATACCATGTAGCTTTGTTAGTTATTTAGTTTCATTGAGTGATATTTGCTATTTTATGCAGAAAAAATCATGTCGAAACCGCTACCATTACTTGGTGGAGAAGAGGACAATGAAAGTCGACAACCGTCGATTATATCTCAACCGGAACCGGCAGCCGAAGTGAATGACATGGATTCGCCATTAAATACATTTTCTACAGACATTCGTACAGAACTGGAAGAGTTTCGTGACAATTGGCAACGCGAATTGAAGAATCAGAGTGGAACTGTAACATCTAATGGAACCGTAGAGCAAAATCAACAAGCGACCAATAATGACGCTGATGTTGATCAACATAAGCTGGCAGAAAATCTATTCCGCAATGCCGTAGAGCTGGAACAGCGAGGCAAGGTTTATGATGCTGTGCCACTATACCGTAAAGCTGTGCAAATCGTGCCAGATATTGAATTCAAATATTATGAACTACAGAAGACAAAGTCAACAGCCGCTTCGAGTAATACTGTTGAAGGCATTCATTTGTTAGAATCTGTGCAAGTTAAAGAAAATGCAGATGAAACCGCTGATAATGAAGAGATTATCGAAGATTTATATGAAAAGTTTCAATTGGATTTAGCAAGTGCAGGTGGACGTTTACTACAAAGCAGCCGAGATACGAGTGTAATTAACACAGACACTCATATTTCTGAATTACCACCGGAAATACTGTTGTACATCCTACGTTGGGTTGTATCGGCGCAGTTGGATATGCTTTCCCTGGAACAATGCGCATCTGTCTGCAAGGGACTATATTTGTGCGCGCGCGATGACGAACTTTGGCGTTTAGCCTGCGCAAAGTAAGCATATAAAATGGAAACATCTCCTTATAATAAATTAGTAATTGCATATTTATTTACAGGGTTTGGGGAGTCAATCTGGGCACCTTAGGTGAACCCGTTAACAGGCTTTCGGAACACCTAACTGAAACTACTGACACAACACCCATTGTGTACACTTCGTGGCGTCAAATGTTCGTCATGCGTGAACGTGTTATCTTTAACGGTTGCTACATAAGCAAGACAACGTATTTGCGTATGGGCGAGAACAGCTTCCAAGATCAATACTATCGACCGGTACAGCTTGTCGAATATTATCGTTATGTACGATTTTTAGGTGATGGACGTGTGCTCATGATGACCAGTGCCGATGAGCCAGCACAGGGTGTGAATAAACTGAAGAATGTTAATCAATTGCGCCCGGAAGTGCTCTGTGGCCATTATCGACTCTATGGTGACACTATAAATATTATGCTAAAGAAACAACAACAGCCACATAGTAATCATCATCAATATGCGCGACATCGTCGTGGTAGCATGGCTATATACAACGAGGAGTCAAATTCTACAAAATATTGTATTGAATTTCATATAACGAATACAACAAAGCGCAAATACGCACGTCTACTTTGGGTACACTATTCCGTAGTGCAAACGCGTAATAAAGTGGAGACGTCATCACAGTTTGAACTGACGCAGTCAAAGTATCCACCGCTGTGGTTCTCGCCAGTTCGCAGCTACCACTTGGATACCGATGCACCACTCGCCTAAGAGCGCAACTTAAACAACAGTTGTGTGCCCTGAATAAAAAACAGTTGGAGATTTTTCTGCGTACATACAAACGCAAACATAAAATATACATATTAAGAGACACATTTATATACTACACATGTATATACTAAGTATATAAATCTATATTTCCTATACACACAAACTCTGATTGTAGAAAATAAACAATAAATAGAGGTAAATATTTGAAAAAAAAAAAAAATCAATTACATTTTAATAACATTTAAGTACAAAATATTTTTATGATATAATATCTAATTTGTGCCGCCATTGCAGAAAAGAAAATCCATGCTTTGGACTTAAATACTACAATCAAATTTATTTACAATCAAATACAAAATGCTTTAATTTAAGTTTATTCGCAATCAAAGTGTGTAACCGCCTTGATCCGCCCAGTGTACGCGCCGACTTTCTAGGTAGTCTAAGCTCTCTTTGATCTTACGATGCTCATCGTCCATCATCGCCAAACGTTTGTACTTCTGTATGACATAGCAACAGCTGAACATTAGCGCGATTTGGAAGATTAACCAGAATATCAATAACGCTATGAGAAGGCTCTGATTCAAGCAGAAGTTATCCAATTGCATGTGATCTGAAAAAATTAAATGAAAGCAAAAATTAAACTACGAAATTCGATCAATTAGTTTTGCGGCGCACACACCAATGCCTGCAATCAGCAGGATGCCACGTTCGCCGTAAATGAAACTGTTGCTGTTGACCTGATCGGGGCCACGTACATGCAAATTATAGTTCAAAGGCAGTACGCCCAAATCCTGTATGGACATATTTTTCGTATTTAAACCACGTGTTAAATTCATCTGCTCAAGCTGATCCTCAGCCACATCCATCACTGTTGACACGTAGACGGGATTTTGCACTTTGAAGTGTGTGGAGAGTGGCGTCTGTGGTTGCTGTTCTTGTGGGGCCGGTCGCGCTTGTACCTGGCGACGTCGTCTCACACGGTTGTTCGGAATCTTGCTAAAATTTGCGCTCTCATCTGTGCCACCGTATCGATAGCAATTATCCTCCGGACAGCGCTGCATACAAAAGCGTATTTTTACGTCAAAATTCACCATTGAGGAACCGGCAAACTTGAAAGCGTGAAAACGTGCGCGTAGCTTATTTTGTGTGGTTGAGCGTATGCGCTCTAGCGCGGGAAATACCGTTACATCGATGGGGCAACCTCGTTCATCAATCAGTTTTACGAAATTTTGATTATCCTGCGTTTTGGCGATCAACGAAGTTGCTCGAAAATCAGGCAATGGCGGCAGTGCATAGTTGACTAACTGTTGTTGGTGTGGTGAGTATTCAGCAATGATTTGTAGTTCTAGATTTTGCCCGATTTGCACATCGTTCGTTTCATGTTGATGTGAGAGATCGACAATTTGTAGCGTTACCTTCGGCAGCAGTGGGACGTCGGTGCTGTTGAAGAGCAGTGAACCCTCATTTGGCAGCATGCTGCGATAATAAAAAAGTATATCTCAGTTTTAAGGCCATAAATATTGCGTATGTAAAGAATTTGGAGAATAGAGAATTTCTTATTATTGGCTTGCTGGTGACTCTAAAATTATTATGTTCTTGGCTTATTTCTTTTTAAATTTTCCCCCCCAAAAAAAAATCGGATATTTGATATCTTCGATATAATTAACAATTTAGGTTTGATCTACGGTTTGAGATTTTATCTGTTTCTTTCTGCTTTTTATATGTTTGTTTAAACTAAATATTAAAATATACATATACCTAAACAAAAAGTCCGAATAATCTCGGAGATCTGATAATTGTATAATAAATTCTGTTGCTGTTATAGTGTCACAAAATATTCATCGTACAATTTTGAGAAATGCTCAGGTTTTTGCCCGTATAAAAATCTGGGCCCGTTCCGATTACGTATGTCCGACATTCATGAGGTATTCTGTATTTATGGTTGATTGGGAAATATTAAATCTTGTGGCCAAACGATTTTGACTTGCTTATTAATCTGTTTAAAGCAGCTATCCTATTTTCTGCTAGCTCAGAAAGCGCTTTGAACTCGAACATTTCTGTTGCTCGGTTTTTATTGCCGTAACGCCTAGACAGTCACAAAAAAGTGCTTCATCATTTTCTCTTTGTCATCTTCAAAGCAGCTGCGACACTTTCTGCTGTTAGCGAATCCAGTTTGTGTTGCATTAGTACAACTGTTAATTTGAAAAAATCTTCCTTGATCTTTTGAATAGATATTCTGTTCTAGATAAGTTATATCTAGACCATAGTTGCTTGCCACCCAAAATGCTTTACAATCTACCATCTAACTTTAGTAATTGTTACTGAATTATTCTCCCCTACACCTCAGATTTGTCAAAAGAAATCAAAAAGAAATATTCCACCTTAAGTTCCTGCGTTCGAGAACCCAAATCAGAGAGAGCCACCCAACCCAAATGAGAGAGTCAGCTAGAGGTAGTGATAGCCGTGTGTGTCCCTGTGGTCCGATTTTTGTTCTGCCCTCTGGCGACGTGGAGGCTATTAGCTCTGCCTGGCTGTCAAATATAATTACTTATCCCTAGGATCTCGGTTTGGAAGATACCCGTTTTGTTGAAGATACTCCGTCAAAAAGAGGAGAGTTACATCTTGAACCGATTTTCAGAGATGGTGGTGTATTTCCTATCTGACGTCCTCTTCTACACTGTTCTGGGGGAAAGGAAGTATTATAAAGTCCGAACTTTTGTTTCTAAGGGGGATGTCATCAATGATTCCACGGTCCAAACGCTTCAAACTTCATTGCTTAGATAGTGCATATTTAACTCTTCGGTTACTGAATACTCAACCCCAGGTCATGTGTGAAAGTTACGCTAAAGCTTTCAAAGGGTCATGTTTTTCCACTAAGCAAGGATTTTCTGTTGAGATTTGTCAAGGATAGCTCATACGGTTACTTAAGGATTCAGTCCACAAATTCGTACGTATTTGCAGTACCCTGGGTACTATAAAAAGTTTATATTTGATACAAATTGATACATAAAAATTGTACAACTATCAGAAAGTCTTCAAAAATACATTTTTAAAGTTGTTATGAAAATCTTGGAGACATTTCAAAGTTAAATCCGTATTTGGGGTGAATCACTAACTATGTATAATAAAAAAAACTCGGTTTACTCTTGTTACCAGTTTACTTTTACCAGTTTTGATAATTTGGTAGAAGTTTAGCTATCGTTCGAACGAAAAGAAGACTATTTGTGGTAGAAGCGATTAAGTGGGGGAAGTGGGAAGTGGAGGAATGGATGATTGAACTTGTTGGTCCACTGTATGAGTGGACTACTTATGGAAAACCATTTGAAGTATTGTTTAGAAAATTTCTTTAGCTATATCTTTTACACTCGAACATATATTTTAAATCACATAAATAATATCTATATTTTGTTGATATATATATTTATATTTATTGATAGAAAAATATAGAACCAAGCTTTAAACTATCCAATTTCTACTTACTGTTGTGCAAACTCCAACGACGACTCCAATGCTATGGCATTCGGTACATCTTCGCCCTCCATCTCATCCTCATCGCTACGTCCTTCATTGGGGCTGTCTTTGCGCATCGTCGAATTACTCATTATGCAACCGACTTTAATGAGACGGTCGCCTTGCGTTTGCACGTTCGGATTATTTTGAATTACAACCAGTGCGGATATGAAGATTCTGCAATACACCATAAGTAGCCAATAGTAATTGGTTATTTCGAAAGCAAAAATTACAGACGATTCTAAATGTACTAAATTATTACTTTGCTTCGATGATTGCGAATGAAGCGAATATGAGTATACGCTTACTTACCTCTGATATGCTTTGGTGACTTCGTAAGCACGCAATATGCCGCAACGATTCTCTTTGACCTCGGTGCCGATCGGCAGGCGTAACACGGTGCTTCTTGTGCCATTGCCCTGAACCATGCAGTACTTCGAATGCATACTCACATACATTTTGCCGTGAAACCAATCTTTCGGTGTGTACTTGATGACCATTTCGTCTTGGGTGCACAGCACCTGCACTGTGTGGGGGAATCGGGTGGAGAGAGGTTAGTTAATAGATATTTTTGTGTATTTCGTATTTATATTTCTATGAATTACCATCCAAGCATTTGACGCGACGCATGTAGACAGATTTCTCACGCAACTTCAAGCTGCGCGGTCCCATGGAGATTATGTCCTCGGAGTGCAGCAGACATTCCGAATTGGTTAGATCGTGTTCAAAGTAGAATGACACACCTTGGCAGTAGAATTTCGTTTCATGCGAACAGTATGCTTGGCACTTCAATGAAAACAATAACATAATTTATTTTTAGATTATGATTAAAGAAGTAAGAAGGACTAGGATCAGGCTGTACCGAATGTTAGATGCGTTTGCAGATTAAAGAATATTAAAGGATTTTGAATATTTTGAAACTTCCACCAATTGTCATAGTAAAAGGAAAGCATGATAAAACGATAGAGGGTTATCATTATCGGGGATGTGATTGTGATCATTGTTGGATTTCAACTTAGAACTAGACAGGCGGAAAGTTTTATACCTTTTCAATGAAAGACAACTTTTATATATAGTAGCTGGATGAAGGTTATTCGGCTCTGCGCCAGGCAAAGCCATTCTCCGCAAGCGGTTGGCTAAAGTCCGTACGGTTTGTATGAAAATGGAAGACGGTAAACAGTCAGTTGACGTCCAAAAGGGTCCAACATTGCATCAATTCGGTTTCGATTCGAATCCACCATATTCCCGAAACTTTCGAAAAGCAGTACGGTACATAATACAATGAAAACCGAGTAATGACGGGCTAAGCCCGAGTGGAAGCGAATAGTGTAGCTATATTACTTCATTTTATTGGGATATCTCACCAATAACCGTATGGTCATACTGGATAAGGACAGAGCTACAGTATTAAGTTTTATTTCAATATCTTTGTGGGTGCTTGAGTTGTATATTTTGAAGAAAATATTTTGCTTCAACATGGTTAAGTTGTTTGTTAGCTGAAATATTTCACGTGTAAGTGTGCGATGTCAACCTTTTTTTAAACTATAACTTTAAACTAATCGCCTAGAAGGCATTTCGGAGGTTGTGTATTTGGAAGTTATCGTACTTGTAATAGTTTCGAAGTATATTATTCTATGCCGGGTATTAGAGGTTATTATCCGATTTTTCTCACTTTGAGATTGCTTTAGTACTATAAGAGAAACATACATCTAATCTACTAGCAGTAACACCCTGAACCACTTCACAAAAGTTTCTAAGCCCCATATATTTGTACGTCTAATTCGCAATCGAATGTCTGATTCATTGTACCGATCCACCTGCTTTCTAGCTTTATTTATTACTAATAAAGTCGCCCTTTTTGTGGTTCTTTGATTACGGTTACGATTACGCTCATTTATAAAATACATATATTTTACGAGTTTAAAATTTTATACCTAGCATCATTAAGATATCTGAATTTTATGTAGGGTATCGCTTGCACTGACAATCGGACGGACACGCAGACCAGCAAAATTTGGCTCGTCACCCTCCTGATCATTTTGACGCATATTTCTATATTTATCTCGATTTTTAAGGCGTTATACATCACACGTTTAATGTTACAAAAAACCGTTAGTTGTTGCAAGAGTATAAAAGTTCAGAAATCCTGTAAAGTGTTATGCAAATCCCGAAATTTCGTGATCTTGAGGTTCTCCTACAGTTGGATTTAGTTGGAATATATAAAAAAATGGATATACCAGTATACGGAACACCACGGATGCGGGGTCTTAGCTTTTCTTAACATTTCGGTATGTGAATTCGGTATTACCATATCAGAATAACACTTGTAAATAATAACTTTAATTTATTACTTCATTAAATTTAACTAATCGTACCCATCCATATTATTAATCATAGATTAATTTCAAATATTTTATATCAGACTAGATGCACTAGTCTGGAGCATCTTGTGTAACATGATACATGTTTTTAAGTATGTATATATATGCATATATACGTTTAATTTACACCGAGTTTCCAATGGATTGCATCATACACGAATCATTGCACGAATTTCTCGACCTTTTACAACTAAACTCAAATGTTTTTATTTTGATTTTTCTAAAATCAATCAATATCCAGCAAATAAGCGAAATAACACACCTCTTTTTGGGTTAAACCCAAATATTTTGCTTCCGCATAGATGAAGCTACTGTTCGCATACAATTCGTATGAACAGTTATCGCTCTCGATCGGTCGTTCGTAACATTGATTTTCCATGTATTCTTCGTCGTAGGGTGCAGCCCGGAAAGCATCGGGTTGTATCATTTTATCTTTCTCACTGAGTATGCAACGGCCCAATGTATTGTGTTGTGGTTGTTGTTGATGTTGTTGTTGATTGTTACTCGCATGTTGCTCAGGTGGTACATGTTGACTGAATCTGTTCAAATAAAAAAATATGAAACACAAAAAAAAAAAAAACATGTGCGGTTAACATTATTTGTGGCATTAGCGTATTAAATCGTACAAACGTATGTATGTATACGAAAGAGTTTGGATTATGTTGTTTAACAAATGATTCTGTACATTTTGTTAATGCTAAACCTTTTTATGTTTGCATTTTTAGAGCTGTTAACAAATTTTCATCACCCCTAGCATTAATTTGAGATGAAGTTGATATTTTATGACCCTTAAAAAGAAAACATATAAATTTCTTAGTTTTTATCCGATCTTTGGGACATATTCTCATTTGAACATTCGGACTGGCTTCATTTGAGAGACTAGGGCTTTTTTTAGCAGACCATTTACTATGTACATGTATGTTGTCAGAACTCTTTAGAAATTAACATAACCTACAAAAGCTACAAACATTATTAGCTCTCCGCATAGTTTTGAAAATGGGATAGCCTTCCTACCAGATAGTAATTTTGAGCTGAACTGTTTGCTTTTTCGCCATTTGAAATGTATCATATTGAATGACTAACCCATTTTTTGTGGATAAAGACTCGGCAGGAGCTACAACCACAATTGATACATAATGCACATGTAATATTAGTTCGGTATGCACCTAGCAAAAGATCATAAATGACGTCAAAAGTTCCTGAGTTTTTGCAATTTTGGGATTCTATAATTGCGTCCATATACGGCTTACCGTGATAGTTGATAAATCTGAATAAAAATTCCATATTGGCAAAAGAGCAACATCCCTATAATTTTTCTCCGTATGAGCTGCATTCCACTAAAATCCATTTAGATCAATGTTGGGGTTACGGCTCTCTGTGGCAAAGAGTATCTAGTGTTTAGCTTACGTTTATTAAAAGGGCTGCAAGCAAATTACCCATCACTGAGACTCTTAAAATCGAACTCTATGTCCATCAAGAAAAAATGACTCTCCAAGCAGCCGACGCACATTTTCACAGTAAACTCAACGGAAATATAACGAAGCTTCATAATACCCACAGCGAAATTCTAATTCACCGCGGAAGTACGAGTATGTTAGATAACATAAAATAGCTATTAAGAAATAATTATAGCAAATTGAAATCTACGCGTAACATAGCAAAACATAATAAGATCTAATGAAATTAAACAAATAATTAAGCACTATTCACTAATGTCAAATTCTAATGACAGTCTGTATAATATTAGGCATAATATCAAGGAAATAAAATTAAGATGATTTTATTGGCGGTGGCATGCATGAAAACTCTTACACCCTCATCAATGTATTTCTCACTCACATAGAAATTCTTGTGTCAGTGATTTTTTCAAATTCTCGGAGCACAACACTAAAAAGGCATCTTTTGTTGACTGGCTCTTCTTTTGGAGCTACTATGTTTCTAAGCTCTATCCAAGGAATTTATTGATTCTTGAATGTAAGCTTACCTCTTCTTGTAATTATAGCATTACAAATAGGAGACGTGTAGCAAAGGCCGGACGAACCTCTTAATAGTATCTTGATCGCGACAGGCAATTTAATGCTAGTAATGTGTCGCAGGTATAAATTTAGAAATAAGGAATTGGAAAACAACAACTGATTCGAATACAACCACTTTAAACCAATGTGATTTTTTATGTGTTTTTCGACTACTACGCCATGAATCAATTCCAGAGGGTGGGCAGTTTAGCAAGAATTCTCTTTGATTGTTTTCAAGTTTCCATGTGAAGTAAATCGTTCTAAACAGAAGGATTTATGTTCTGGACCTTACCAATTCTCGGACATTTGCCACAATTTTCGGACATACATTGTTTGATTCAAGCCTTTTTAGTTTAATAGACTTGTCCACCTGGGACTGTTTTTTTTTTTTTGTTTTGTATGCAAGCTGTCGACGTCAGGGGTTAACGGTTAACTGACGATTAATTAGAAAAAGAACCTGCTAGCAGGTCGTAAGTTTAGTGAAAGGAGCTCACAAGCTTTGTATGTGTCAAGCGATGACTTAGACCTCGAGCACCGAAACCTATAGTCACTACGCTATATCCATTGAAAAGGGAATCAAGCTAGTAATACTACATTCCATAGAAATTACGTAGTCTAAACTGAAATGATTTATTCAAGTGACATCACTTACACTTACACAAAAACATTCCTGTGGATTTATTTGGACGTTGGGAGGTGGCCGAAAGAAAAAAAAGTGGCTTTGGCATTTTGTGTGCTATTCGCAAATCGTGCGATTTCGTTTAACATTATATATATCGTAACTATTTGATATATGCATATATATACTAAGTGCGCACACATATCCTCCACAAACTTGCCTACAGTTCGCACAATTAAATCATTTATCAATTTAAAAATAGTAAAATGCAAAGCGAATGTGAATTGAAGATGAGTAAAATATTCGCAAATAATTAATATTGAAATAAATTCAGCGAAGCAAAGCAAAGCATATGCGAGTAGACAAATAGCGGGCTTAAATGGGATACTGCATCGAATTCACAGCGAATATAAAAATTCTAGCAGTATTAAATAACTGCTAAAAACAGCTAACTAATTGTGATTGCAATGAGCTCATACCTGATATACAACAACAAGCTGAGCGTCATTTTCCATTTTCAGCGTCGATAATATAGCCGATAAAGCCATAGAACTCCCATTTGCAATTTCTTTCCGTATTGTGTCGGTTTCGCTGGAATTTATATACCCCTCCCACCACCGCTGTACATATATACTTAACAAAATGTGGTAGATATATAAATATGCAAGGGTCTGTATGATAAGTCAGAGAGTTTCCGAAAAAGTTGTGGTAGAAATGACATAAAATGTAAATATGTCGCTCTTTAGGTATAATTTTTTATATAGTCGAACTTCCAATATATGAACCGTCGACATTTTCTATTTGGCTTTGATGATAACACCTATATAATGATTCTGTAATATTGAAGAATGATCGTAGATGTAACTGATATTGTTGCTATAGCAGCATAAAATATAAGGAATTGTGCTGAGGTGGCTATCCTTTGTTGTAGATAATACTGGGTCTTTTCCGGTTACGTAGACCCGATCATTGTGTGAAATGGTGTTTATTGTGGCTAAGGGTATCTCAATTGAACAGTGTGTTTCGTTTCGTGAGATCGTGAGATTTAGCGGTCTCTAACTTATGGTCTAACTAATTGCTGCGTGATAAGATTATAAAAGAGATTACTATATCAAAAGAAGTACTTGGAGATTTTACCTACATTGTCGAGAGGCACCTACTGATAGAATAGAACTTTTCCTAGTTTTAGAATCGGCCAGGTTTGAGAATAGGACATACAATGTGCGGAGTCAATCAATGGTAAAGTATTCGAATATATCTAGAAAAAGACTGGTTGAAGCCACTTGTTCCCACAATGGGGTATAGATGAAACTAAAATATCCTTTCTAGGACGTTATGCGATTTTTGACTATAAGTCTTTACGTACTCAAGAAATTTACTTAGAATAGTATAACTGGCGAAGCTTTTCCAAGTGAAAGTGTATTAAAGTTATATAAGTGGTCTTCTCTTAAAACAAGGCTTTTGAATTTACGGTGTAACCTGCTATTTGAAGAGCGCACTTTTTTGGAAAAAGAATAGAATGAAGACAATAAAATTAAGAAAGGTCTCCGCATTTAACTACTAACAGTACTCCGTGGTAAATATTCGATTTGTAGGAAAAGCTCTCCACTAATACTAACGTATGCTTTAAGGATTCTGAACAAACAAGAAATAGTTGTGCAAACTTTTGAACTAAATGAAACGTTTTTAAAATCTTATAAAAAAAAGCTTCGCAGTTTTATCAAACCACCCTCGTACAGGTAATTTGAGGCACGCATACTGCCCTCACAATTACTCACCTTTCACGATTATTGCGGTAGGATGGTGCAAATGATGCGGACAGACACTTGAATTCGCTTTCAAAGAGACACCTCTCAGCGCATTCACGTCGCGTGACCAGCGTCGCTATTGTCTTCTTTCCCTGAAACACCAGACTCGTACCGGGAATTTTCGTCAGCGTCCATTTGCGTTGTTTGCACACCTCGGGCACTGCAAAAGCCAATGGAAACGGTAAATATGCAGGTGCATCAACACGCACACAAACAGCGGTCCGACAATTTCCAAGTTAATAAATGAAATTAGCTTCAATTTGTTTTTCACTGTTATTCGTCACTCACCCTTCAAACAGGTTTTCTCGTAGAAAACCGCTTCAGCATCTGCTACCAGCGGCAGTTCATTGGCTATCGCTTGATAGCGCGGCTGACGCTCGAAGTACGAATAGCCATAGCATTCGTTCGTGTCCAGCAGATGGACGTAGGCAATACAGTCGCTATCCTCATTACATAAGCGCCAACAAATCGCGCTCGCGGTTTCGCTGGCTATTGCAAGTTCGTGACTTTGACCATCTGTCACACCTGTAATGCTGTAGCTTTCACGTCTGTAACGATTGCGATCCTTAAAATTATATGCCGGTGAGTAGATGAGGTTTTGTTCGGTTAGATATTCCAGTGGCGGCCGGAAGCCAAGAATTTTCTGCAGGCGCATTTGATAAAGTGGACATTTGAGTAGTAGGGCGTCTGAAAAAAAGAGAGCAGAAGTGTTGTTAAGGCGAAGTTCATTATTACAATAACATTTAATGAACAGTTATGTAAATAATATAGCCCAATGGAGTAATGTATTCAAAAAACTTACACAAATCTTATTAGAGTGTCCACAAAACAGTGGCTATTTTGTTGACGTAATCTCTGAGGTGCGTAAGTGAGGCCTTCGCTATACTGATAGTTGAAGAATGTGTGAGTGGTCATTTGAGTAGTGGAGAAATGATCTGGATCACCAACCCGAAAGAGTTTTATAGGTAGTATGGAGCTTACTAGAATACTAATGGTATTTGAGATGGTTCAGTTGACATAATCGTACATAACTTAAGCTCTGATATAAATAGAGACCCCACAACACA